>OZ007597.1:130415492-131769742 GCA_963931845.1 Maratus michaelseni
AGTAATAGAGCATTTAAGGTTTATGACGTCATCAAGCCACGATTTTATTCGAATTAGAAAGCATTTTATAAATAGTTTACATATGTTTTATTTTCAGATTTACATTATGTATATCCATGATGGGCGAGTATTACATTGGTCCCCAACGATTAGTTTTACATAGTGGAAATCTGCAGATGAAACCCATTTTCAATACTTCCGATTGATGATCTTATTGTACATTTAAACGTTTTCCCGAATTGGTTGAAAAGTATTTATGACTTCATTTTGCTGTTTGCTGTCTGTTTGTGCTCTAACACTTGTAAATATACTGAGATTGCCAGGTAATTTTTTATAAATTATTCAGATTAACTATAGCATGTTGTCAATTGTAAATGAAATTTGTATCCTTTATAGTTCGTTTATAGAGACACACAAAACAATTCCATTATATTATGATCTATGGTGAAAAATCGTTTGCGATATATCTATATTATAAAGGACAAACGTGTCCGTTCGTAACGCTGACGACATTTTGCGAATGGCAACACTTGACAAGGAAATTTCGCTTTTGCGATTTTTTGCTACTGCAATTTTTTTAATTTCTAAACATCGCACATTTTTAATTTTTACACCGTTATATAGGGGGGGGGGGATCTACTTACAAATGCAATTTGTTTGAAAATTTTATCTTAATTGACTGATATATTATAGCATTTAAATTAAATTTCAAGGATAATTTTTATTTTAATTCAGTCTCTATCGTTTGCAGACGATTACAGAATATTTATCCGTTTGCACTTTAAACAATATAAAATATCCAGAAATTGTTTCGAGCTGATATTCAATAACAAAATTAAATTTAATTAAGCAATAAATACAATAGTATAAATAAAACACAAATTTAACAGACATGTAATTGAAATAAGCGCTTAACACCACTGAACTTATCAGAATAATAATATTAAAAAAAAAAAACTGCTGTAGATAACGATTTCTTTGGCTATTAACTACTGGCACGAGGCCAATACAAAATCACCGCTTTTAATAAGTTTCAAATTTTTATTAGAATATATAATTGACATATTTCATATAAAAATGCTCTTTGGTGTTATTACAGGGCAATCTAAAAGAGTTATTAAATGTAAAAAATCTATTATAGTTTAAAAAAAAATGGTTTTCACATATATTTTCTGTTCCGGGAAGACCCGGTTGAATGCTCTAGTTTTAATAATGTTATGAATATTTGAAACATAATGAAATAAAAATATGTGGTCCGCTGATATGTGTTCATGAGTTCTTTGTTCAATGGATTCAATCATATGGGGATTACAAACACTGAATACAAATAAAGACGTCACTGTAGAAATGGCCTCTTTAAAAAATATAATTTCATTTCATTTAAGAATGATGGATTATACTGTATAGCTTTTAAATAAAATATTGAATAAAATGTTAAATATCATCACGTATTTTTCGAGATCTGAAAATACATCATTTTTCATAATTTTTTTCCTTGTATAATTTCAGGCAGTTTGATGTTCTTATTATACTAGAAAAGAAATTAAGATTTATTTATTCATATTTTTTTTTGTATTTTAATAGTTCTTGTATTTGTATTTTAAGAATAAATGTAAATTTTGGGGATATAAATCAACACGAAATATGCTGATATTTTATGAAATTGAGAATTTCCTTTCGTGATAATTGAGGGGCCCTCTGCAATAACAAGATAAGTGAAAAACTAGTCGTTGGGGGCCACCATAATACTTACCCATCGAGGTTATGTATAATATATAATACGAAAATAAAACATGTGTAAACTTTTTATAAAATGCATTGCATTTCGAATAAAATCCTGGGTTGATGACGTCATAATCTTTAATGCTCTATTACTGAATAGCGTAAAAGAAACATCCTTATACAACTACAAAATTAAAAATCATATTAACGAAGAGTTTACTGCGTAGGATTAAGCGTCTCATTTCCAATTAAAATATATCTTTGAATTGAAATTTGAATGAAATATAGGGTCATGAAAAATCGAAGAGTGTGAAAAATAGGATTATAAATATCTCGGCAACTCATTATCCAATCGACTTCATTCTTTATGCAAAATTTATGTTTTTTTTACTGTCTTTTGTATCCATTCCTTAAAATAAACAATTTCGAATTTTTTTATATACCGTTTACCAGAACGAGTATTTCGAGAGTCCGAAAAAAAAATGGTTTCGGGTAATCGAGGTTACTGAAATTCAATAAGCTTCTTCCCATTATTACATACTAAGTATATACCAAATTTCACGTGTTTGTCTCAATTTGTTTGGGAGATAGAGCTTTTACAGACACACACAAACAGACGGAAGGCAATTTTTTTTTCTAAAAATATGTTTTTCGGAATCTCCAGTGTCTGAAACGTGTAAATCCGTCAATTTTTTTTTCGATTTTTAAAACGATTACAAGACTTACACTATACTGCGTATGATGGGTAAGTAATGGAGTTTTCAGGTACGAAGCTTTTAAATTTAATTTTAACATTCGAATTTAGAATATAGTTTATTTGTATAGATTCCTATTAAGAAGAGTTTTCTAGCATATTTTTTCTACTTATGATCATAGAATTTTATTTCCTTATATGCTAAATAATACATCATATAAATCTGAAAATTGAACACTTACCTTATTATTGCATATCTTGTGGTTTTGAGTGAAAGAAAATGTTCATTTGGAATACATAAGGACTTTTTGAGAACTTTTATATAGTGCAACATAAGAGTTTACGAAATATGAAATCATCTTAGCGTTTATTTGCTAAGTCCTAATATTGCCCTGAGCCCTGTTTAAAACTCCAAATCCGATTAATCCATTTCAGACTTTGCCATCTGGAGCTCAGATTCCAATACACCATCAGGGTTCAGTAAGTTCTTTTGTAAAACTGCTGCTTTTCAGGAGTAACAAATCGTAGCAGAGATTCGACATCCTTCTTCTTTGAATCCTTGATTTTCAGTTTTTCTGGTTTATTGAGTGATGACAGGATGGTATCCAGTTTTGGTGCCTGTACTGGATAGAATTTTTCTCCTTGCCACAGTAATTTTCTGAAACTGGCATAGATATCTTTGCTTTCTGTGTTCTAGCTTTTGAGATGTGGAGGTTTTTGCCCTTCTTAATCTTGTCCTTCATGGCTAGTTCAAAGTTGAACAGGATGTCATTTCGCGCCCCATCATCCATTATAAAAGAAGGATTTTTGCTCGATTCGATCATATCCACATACTCTTGTTCAGTTTCACAGCCTCCATCCTTTTCAACATCTCAGAATAGTTCCCAAAGTTCCTGTCGCATTGGCAATATGAGTGTCCCCTAACCGGGAACAGACGCACTATCTGCACATTCAGAGATATGCATAGCATACACAGAAAATGGAACTACGTGTAGTTCCTGTTTTGTCCCGAGCAGGCATCTGAGAACCGAATGATTCTATCATGCTTTTCATGATCAAAGTTCATTTTTATCACATGATACAGGAAGGAGCACAAAGTGTTGGCATCTTTCTGCAACTCCTTCCATTAAGTGGAACATGTAGGAGATCGGAGTGCTTGCATCGTGAACATGTACGTTGACCAGATACAGTTACATCAGTCGTTTATTGACCTGGTCCGTGTCTTTGCATCTACAAGTGCTTTCTAAAAGGATCCCAGACAATAGCGCCACCCGTTAGCAGAATCAGGAAACCGAGACAGGTGAGAGTTGAAAAAAGTCGTTACAAGCCACGAGGGTCCGAATACGAAATAGAACCCAAGGTAGGTCCACAAGGAGTATTTTTAAATGGTTTACCTGGAATCAAGGTAACTAAACTTACCTTGTTATTATAGAGGGCGCCTTAATTATTTAGAACTAGCCGGTCTTCGCCCGTCTAAACGGTCATTTCCGAGTGGGGCCCAGATACATAGTGCAGCATGCCGCTCTGATTTCGCTTCGGGCCCAGAAAGTGCATTTTATATGCAACCATAAAAATATAAATAAAATACTTTAAATTAAAAGTATACGAAAATAACTAATAAGAATATAAAAAAGCAGTTAAATAAAGATTTCGCGACATAATTTTATTTTCGTGAGCCTTTTTACAAAATACTACTGTACCCTAACCGTGATTATCTAGGGGTGGGGCTCAAGTAGTAATTTGTATCTGGGCCCCACTCGGAAGCCACCGGCTAGTATATAATAAAAAATCAGAAATAGTTCTGTTTTTCGTCTAATCTTCCGCAATCGGGTTCATAGCCGATGTTGCCCACAAACTCGCTAGCTCTAAAATCACTGGAAATACATGATTAACTACTTTTTTTGTAGGCTAGTAAAGCGAAGTTTCACATTCTTACTTAAAACTGCTGCTGAAATATGGCACAATTACCTGAAATATTCGACATACAGTGGGACCCCCTTGATAGATTATTATCTAAAATTGCTGAAATACATAGTTACCCATTTTCTAGTACATTTTTTATCCTAAATTTGACGCATCTACCTATTACTGAGGTATCGCAAAATAACATAGGAAATCCGACCCCCATTTAAACCTCTTTAGAGTGGCTGATTTTCTAAAATCGCGGAAATACATGTTTAACTATTTTTTAGCAGATTTGTTATCCTGAATCTGTGATTTCAAGCTCAGAACTAAAAATACTGCGAACATTTGAAATTACCTAAAATTTTCTACCCCTATTTAGCCCTCCCTTAATGGGTGAATTTCTAAAATCGCTGAAATATGTGTTTAATTATTTTTATAGCCGATTTGTTATCCTGAATTTCACGCTCTTATCCAAAATTACTGATAAAATATGGTGAAAAGGTGAAATTATCGAAAATTATCGACCACCCCCTATTTAACTCCCTTAGTAGTGGAATTTCTAAAATCGTCTAAAATGCATGTTTAACTATTCTTTAGTAGATTTGTTATACCGAAATTTACGCTCCTAACTATAACTTCTACTGAGATATGGCAAAATGGCTTAAACATTCGACCACCCCCCCATTTAACCCCCCTTAGTGTCTGAATTTCTAAAATCGCTGAAATACGTGTTTAACTATTTTTTCAGTGGATTTGTTATCCGGCGTTTCATGATTCTACCTATAATTTCTACTGAGATATGGCAAAATGACCTAAAATATTTGACCTCCTATTTAACCCCCCCCCCCCCTTAGTTGCTGAATTTTTAAAATTGCTGAAATATATGTTTATCTATATTTTTTGTAGATTTGTTATCTCGAATTCCGAGCTCCTAACTAAAAATGATGCTGAGGTATAGCGAACAGGCAAAAAGACCTAAAACGTCCGACCCCCCATTTAACCCCATTAATTGATGAATTTCTAAAATCTCTGAAATAAGTGTTTAATTTTTTTTTTGTAGATTTGTTATCATGAATTTCACGTTCCTATCTAAAACTGCTGCTGAGATATGGCGAAAACGCGAAATGACTAAAAACTTTCGGCCCCCCCCCATTTAACCCCCTTAGTGGTTGAATTTTTAAAATCACTGAAATATGTGTTTAACTAACTTTTAGTACATTTGTTATCTAGAATTTTGCTCTTTTAACTAAAACTGTTTTTGAGATATGGTGAAAAGTTAAAATGACCTAAGACTTTAGACCCCCTTTTAACCCCCTTAGTGGTTGAATTTCTAAAATCGCTGAAATACGTGTTTAATTATTTTTTTAGTAGATTTGTTATCTTGAAGCTGTTACCTAAAACTGCTGATTAGATATGGTGAAAATGTGAAATCACTAAAATTTTCGACCCTCCGTTTAACCCACTTAGTGGTTGAATTTTTAAAATCACTGAAATATGTGTTTAACTAACTTTTAGTACATTTGTTATCTAGAATTTCGCTCTTTTAACTAAAACTGTTTTTGAGATATGGTGAAAAGTTAAAATGACCTAAGACTTTAGACCCCCTTTTAACCCCCTTAGTGGTTGAATTTCTAAAATCGCTGAAATACGTGTTTAATTATTTTTTTAGTAGATTTGTTATCTTGAAGCTGTTACCTAAAACTGCTGATTAGATATGGTGAAAATGTGAAATCACTAAAATTTTCGACCCTCCGTTTAACCCACTTAGTACTTGAATTTCTAAAATCGCCTGAAATACATGTTTAACTATTCTTTAGTAGAACTGTTATCCCGAATTTCAGGCTCCTACTTAAAACTCCTGGTGAGATATGCCGGAAAGATGAAATTATCTAAAACTTTCGACCCCCCAGTTTGACCCCCTTATGCTGTGAATTTTCAAAAATCCTTTCTTACTACGCGTCTACATTGTATAAAGAACATGTCTTCCAAATTTCATTGTTCTAAGACAAACGGTTGAGGCTCTGCGTTGATTATGAGAAAATCAAGCTTCTCCTTTATAAGTATACTAGCGGCCCGTCCCGGCTTTGCACGGGTAGACAATGTAATTTTTTTATTACATTCGTTTTCCTGAATTTCGCGCTCCAACCTAAAACTGTTGCTGAGATATGGCGAAATGACCTAAAACTTTCGAATCCCCCTTTAACCACCTTCTAGTGGGGGGGGAGTGATTTCTAAATTCACTGAAATACGTGTTTAATCATTTGTTTAGTAGATTTGTTTTCCTGAATTTCGCGCACCTAAATAAAACAGCTGCTGAGATATGGCGAAATGTCCTAAAATTTTTGAAACCACCCCCTTTAAAACCCTTCGGGGGGGGGGATTTCTAAACTCACTGAAATGCGTGTTTATCCATTTTTTAGTAGATGTGTTCTCCTTAATTTCCCGCTCCTGCCTAAATCCGCTGCTGAGATATGGCGAAATGACCCAAAACTTTTGAATACCCCTTTAGCTTCTGGGGGGAGTTTCCAAAATCGCCGAAATACGTGTTTAACCAATTTTTTAGTAGGTTTGTTTTAATTAATTTCGCCCTCCTACATAAAAGCTGAGATATGGCAAAATAACCTAAAAAATTCGACCCCCCCAACATTTAACCACCTTCTGGAGGGAATTTCCAAAATTGCTGAAATATGTGTTTAATCATTTTTTTAGTAGATTTGTTTTCCTGATTTTCGCGCTTCTACCTATAACTGCTGCTGAGATATGGCGAAATGACTTAAAACATTCGACCACCCCCGTTTAGCCCCCTTCTGGATGGAATTTCTAAAATCGCTGAAATAGGTGTTTAATAATTTTTTTAGTAGATTTGTTTTCCTGATTTTTACGTTCCTACCTATAACTGCTGCTGAGTTATGGCGAAATGATCTAAAACATTCGACCACCCCCTTTAACCCCCTTCTGGGTGGAATTTCTAAAATCGCTGAAATAGGTGTTTAATCATTTTTTTAGTAGATTTGTTTTTTGGAATTTCAAGCTCCTACCTATAACAGCTGCTGAGATATGGCGAAATGACTTAAAACATTCGACCACCCCCGTTTAGCCCCCTTCTGGATGGAATTTCTAAAATCGCTGAAATAGGTGTTTAATAATTTTTTTAGTAGATTTGTTTTCCTGATTTTTACGTTCCTACCTATAACTGCTGCTGAGTTATGGCGAAATGATCTAAAACATTCGACCACCCCCTTTAACCCCCTTCTGGGTGGAATTTCTAAAATCGCTGAAATAGGTGTTTAATCTTTTTTTTAGTAGATTTGTTTTTTGGAATTTCAAGCTCCTACCTATAACTGCTGCTGAGATATGGCGAAATGACTTAAAACATTCGACCACCCCCGTTTAGCCCCCTTCTGGATGGAATTTCTAAAATCGCTGAAATAGGTGTTTAATAATTTTTTTAGTAGATTTGTTTTCTAGAATTTCAAGCTCCTACCTATAACTGCTGCTGAGATATGGCGAAATGACCTAAAACATTCCACCACTCCCCTTTAGCCCCCTTCTGGGTGGAATTTCTAAAATCGCTGAAATAGGTGTTTAATCATTTTTTTAGTAGATTTGTTTTTTGGAATTTCAAGCTCCTACCTATAACTGCTGCTGAGATATGGCGAAATGACCTAAAACATTCGACCACCCCCCTTTAACCCCCTTCTGGGTGGAATTTCTAAAATCGCTGAAATAGGTTTTTAATCATTTTTTTAGTAGATTTGTTTTCTGGAATTTCAAGCTCCTACCTATAACTGCTGCTGAGATATGGCGAAATGACCTAAAACATTCGACCACCCCCCTTTAACCCCCATCTGGGTGGAATTTCTAAAATCGCTGAAATAGGTGTTTAATCAATTTTTTAGTAGATTTGTTTTTTGGAATTTCAAGCTCCTACCTGTAACTGCTGCTGAGATATGGCGAAATGACCTAAAACATTCGACCACCCCCCTTTAGACCCCTTCTGGGTGGAATTTCTAAAATCGCTGAAATAGGTGTTTAATAATTTTTTTAGTAGATTTGTTTTCCTGATTTTTACGTTCCTACCTATATCTGCTGCTGAGTTATGGCGAAATGATCTAAAACATTCGACCACCCCCCTTTAACCCCTTCTGGGGGGAATTTCTAAAATCGCTGAAATAGGTGTTTAATCATTTTTTTTAGTAGATTTGTTTTCTGGAATTTCAAGCTCCTACCTATAACTGCTGCTGAGATATGGCGAAATGACCTAAAACATTCCACCACTCCCCTTTAGCCCCCTTCTGGGAGGAATTTCTAAAATCGCTGAAATAGGTGTTTAATCATTTTTTTAGTAGATTTGTTTTCTGGAATTTCAAGCTCCTACCTATAACTGCTGCTGAGATATGGCGAAATGACTTAAACATTCGACCACTCCCCCTTTAACCCCCTTCTGGGAGGAATTTCTAAAATCGCTGAAAGAGGTGTTTAATCATTTTTTTAGTAGATTTGTTTTTTGGAATTTCAAGCTCCTACCTATAACTGCTGCGGAGATATGGCGAAATGACTTAAAACATTCGACCACCCCCTTTAACCCCCTTCTGGGTGGAATTTCTAAAATCGCTGAAATAGGTGTTTAATCATTTTTTAGTAGATTTGTTTTCTGGAATTTCAAGCTCCTATCTATAACTGCTGCTGAGATATGGCGAAATGACCTAAAACATTCGACCACCCCCCTTTAACCCCCTTCTGGGTGGAATTTCTAAAATCGCTGAAATAGGTGTTTAATCATCTTTTTAGTAGATTTGTTTTTTGGAATTTCAAGCTCCTACCTATAACTGCTGCTGAGATATGGCGAAATGACCTAAAACATTCGACCACCCCCCTTTAGCCCCCTTCTGGGTGGAATTTCTAAAATCGCTGAAATAGGTGTTTAACAATTTTTTTAGTAGATTTGTTTTCCTGATTTTTACGTTCCTACCTATAACTGCTGCTGAGTTATGTCGAAATGATCTAAAACATTCGACCACCCCCCTTTAATCCCCTTCTGGGGGGAATTTCTAAAATCGCTGAAATAGGTGTTTAATCATCTTTTTAGTAGATTTGTTTTTTGGAATTTCAAGCTCCTACCTATAACTGCTGCTGAGATATGGCGAAATGACCTAAAACATTCCACCACTCCCCCTTTAACCCCCTTCTCGGTGGAATTTCTAAAATCGCTGAAATAGGTGTTTAATCATTTTTTTAGTAGATTTGTTTTCTGGAAATTCAAGCTCCTATCTATAACTGCTGCTGAGATATGGCGAAATGATCTAAAACATTCGGCCACCCCCCTTTAACAACCTTCGGGGGGGAATTTCTAAAATCGCTGAAATAGGTGTTTAATCATTTTTTTAGTAGATTTGTTTTCTAGAATTTCAAGCTCCTACCTATAACTGCTGCTGAGATATGGCGAAATGACCTAAAACATTCCACCACTCCCCTTTAGCCCCCTTCTGGGTGGAATTTCTAAAATCGCTGAAATAGGTGTTTAATCATTTTTTTAGTAGATTTGTTTTTTGGAATTTAAAGCTCCTACCTATAACTGCTGCTGAGATATGGCGAAATGACTTAAAACATTCGACCACCCCCGTTTAGCCCCCTTCTGGATGGAATTTCTAAAATCGCTGAAATAGGTGTTTAATAATTTTTTTAGTAGATTTGTTTTCTAGAATTTCAAGCTCCTACCTATAACTGCTGCTGAGATATGGCGAAATGACCTAAAACATTCCACCACTCCCCTTTAGCCCCCTTCTGGGTGGAATTTCTAAAATCGCTGAAATAGGTGTTTAATCATTTTATTTAGTAGATTTGTTTTCTGGAATTTCAAGCTCCTACCTATAACTGCTGCTGAGATATGGCGAAATGACCTAAAACATTCCACCACTCCCCTTTAGCCCCCTTCTGGGTGGAATTTCTAAAATCGCTGAAATAGGTGTTTAATCATTTTTTTAGTAGATTTGTTTTTTGGAATTTCAAGCTCCTACCTATAACTGCTGCTGAGATATGGCGAAATGACTTAAAACATTCGACCACCCCCGTTTAGCCCCCTTCTGGATGGAATTTCTAAAATCGCTGAAATAGGTGTTTAATAATTTTTTTAGTAGATTTGTTTTCCTGATTTTTACGTTCCTACCTATAACTGCTGCTGAGTTATGGCGAAATGATCTAAAACATTCGACCACCCCCTTTAACCCCCTTCTGGGTGGAATTTCTAAAATCGCTGAAATAGGTGTTTAATCATTTTTTTAGTAGATTTGTTTTTTGGAATTTCAAGCTCCTACCTATAACTGCTGCTGAGATATGGCGAAATGACTTAAAACATTCGACCACCCCCGTTTAGCCCCCTTCTGGATGGAATTTCTAAAATCGCTGAAATAGGTGTTTAATAATTTTTTTAGTAGATTTGTTTTCTAGAATTTCAAGCTCCTACCTATAACTGCTGCTGAGATATGGCGAAATGACCTAAAACATTCCACCACTCCCCTTTAGCCCCCTTCTGGGTGGAATTTCTAAAATCGCTGAAATAGGTGTTTAATCATTTTTTTAGTAGATTTGTTTTTTGGAATTTCAAGCTCCTACCTATAACTGCTGCTGAGATATGGCGAAATGACCTAAAACATTCGACCACCCCCCTTTAACCCCCTTCTGGGTGGAATTTCTAAAATCGCTGAAATAGGTGTTTAATCATCTTTTTAGTAGATTTGTTTTTTGGAATTTCAAGCTCCTACCTATAACTGCTGCTGAGATATGGCGAAATGACCTAAAACATTCCACCACTCCCCCTTTAACCCCCTTCTCGGTGGAATTTCTAAAATCGCTGAAATAGGTGTTTAATCATTTTTTTAGTAGATTTGTTTTCTGGAAATTCAAGCTCCTATCTATAACTGCTGCTGAGATATGGCGAAATGACCTAAAACATTCGGCCACCCCCCTTTAACAACCTTCGGGGGGGAATTTCTAAAATCGCTGAAATAGGTGTTTAATCATTTTTTTAGTAGATTTGTTTTCTAGAATTTCAAGCTCCTACCTATAACTGCTGCTGAGATATGGCGAAATGACCTAAAACATTCCACCACTCCCCGTTTAGCCCCCTTCTGGATGGAATTTCTAAAATCGCTGAAATAGGTGTTTAATAATTTTTTTAGTAGATTTGTTTTCCTGATTTTTACGTTCCTACCTATAACTGCTGCTGAGTTATGGCGAAATGATCTAAAACATTCGACCACCCCCTTTAACCCCCTTCTGGGTGGAATTTCTAAAATCGCTGAAATAGGTGTTTAATCATTTTATTTAGTAGATTTGTTTTCTGGAATTTCAAGCTCCTACCTATAACTGCTGCTGAGATATGGCGAAATGACCTAAAACATTCCACCACTCCCCTTTAGCCCCCTTCTGGGTGGAATTTCTAAAATCGCTGAAATAGGTGTTTAATCATTTTTTTAGTAGATTTGTTTTCTGGAATTTCAAGCTCCTACCTATAACTGCTGCTGAGATATGGCGAAATGACTTAAACATTCGACAACTGCCCCCTTTAACCCCCTTCTGGGGGGAATTTCTAAAATCGCTGAAAGAGGTGTTTAATCATTTTTTTTAGTAGATTTGTTTTCTGGAATTTCAAGCTCCTACCTATAACTGCTGCTGAGATATGGCGAAATGACCTAAAACATTCCACCACCCCCCTTTAACCCCCTTCTGGATGGAATTTCTAAAATCGCTGAAATAGGTGTTTAATCATTTTTTTAGTAGATTTGTTTTCTGGAATTTCAAGCTCCTACCTATAACTGCTGCTGAGATATGGCGAAATGACCTAAAACATTCGACCACCCCCCTTTAACCCCCTTCTGGGTGGAATTTCTAAAATCGCTGAAATAGGTGTTTAATCATTTTTTTTGTAGATCTGTTTTCTGGAATTTCAAGCTCCTACTTATAACTGCTGCTGAGATATGGCGAAATGACCTAAAACATTCGACCACCCCCCTTTAACCCCCTTCTGGGGGAATTTCTAAAATCGCTGAAATAGGTGTTTAATCATTTTTTAGTAGATTTGTTTTCTGGAATTTCAAGCTCCTACCTATAACTGCTGCTGAGATATGGCGAAATGACCTAAAACATTCCACCACTCCCCTTTAGCCCCCTTCTGGGTGGAATTTCTAAAATCGCTGAAATAGGTGTTTAATCATTTTTTTTGTAGATTTGTTTTCTGGAATTTCAAGCTCCTACCTATAACTGCTGCTGAGATTGAGATATGGCGAAATGACCTAAAACATTCGACTACCCCCCTTAAACCCCCTTCTGGGGGGAATTTCTAATATCGCTGAAAGAGGTGCTTAATCATTTTTTTAGTAGATTTGTTTTCTGGAATTTCAAGCTCCTACCTATAACTGCTGCTGAGATATTGTGAAATGACCTAAAACATTCGACCACCCCCCTTTAACCCCCTTCTGGATGGAATTTCTAAAATCGCTGAAATAGGTGTTTAATCATTTTTTTAGTAGATTTGTTTTCTGGAATTTCAAGCTCCTACCTATAACTGCTGCTGAGATATGGCGAAATGACCTAAAACATTCGACCACCCCCCTTTAACCCCCTTCTGGGTGGAATTTCTAAAATCGCTGAAATAGGTGTTTAATCATTTTTTTAGTAGATTTGTTTTTTGGAATTTCAAGCTCCTACCTATAACTGCTGCGGAGATATGGCGAAATGACTTAAAACATTCGACCACCCCCTTTAATCCCCTTCTGGGTGGAATTTCTAAAATCGCAGAAATAGGTGTTTAATCATTTTTTAGTAGATTTGTTTTCTGGAATTTCAAGCTCCTATCTATAACTGCTGCTGAGATATGGCGAAATGACCTAAAACATTCGACCACCCCCCTTTAACCCCCTTCTGGGTGGAATTTCTAAAATCGCTGAAATAGGTGTTTAATCATCTTTTTAGTAGATTTGTTTTTTGGAATTTCAAGCTCCTACCTATAACTGCTGCTGAGATATGGCGAAATGACCTAAAACATTCGACCACCCCCCTTTAGCCCCCTTCTGGGTGGAATTTCTAAAATCGCTGAAATAGGTGTTTAACAATTTTTTTAGTAGATTTGTTTTCCTGATTTTTACGTTCCTACCTATAACTGCTGCTGAGTTATGGCGAAATGATCTAAAACATTCGACCACCCCCCTTTAACCCCCTTCTGGGGGGAATTTCTAAAATCGCTGAAATAGGTGTTTAATCATTTTTTTAGTAGATTTGTTTTCTGGAATTTCAAGCTCTTACCTATAACTGCTGCTGAGATATGGCGAAATGACCTAAAATATTCCACCACTCCCCCTTTAACCCCCTTCTGGGTGGAATTTCTAAAATCGCTGAAATAGGTGTTTAATCATTTTTTTAGTAGATTTGTTTTCTGGAAATTCAAGCTCCTATCTATAACTGCTGCTGAGATATGGCGAAATGACCTAAAACAATCGACCACCCCCCTTTAACCCCCTTCGGGGGGGAATTTCTAAAATCGCTGAAATAGGTGTTTAATCATTTTTTTAGTAGATTTGTTTTCTGGAATTTCAAGCTCCTACCTATAACTGCTGCTGAGATATGGCGAAATGACCTAAAACATTCCACCACTCCCCTTTAGCCCCCTTCTGGGTGGAATTTCTAAAATCGCTGAAATAGGTGTTTAATCATTTTTTTAGTAGATTTGTTTTTTGGAATTTCAAGCTCCTACCTATAACTGCTGCTGAGATATGGCGAAATGACTTAAAACATTCGACCACCCCCGTTTAGCCCCCTTCTGGATGGAATTTCTAAAATCGCTGAAATAGGTGTTTAATAATTTTTTTTGTAGATTTGTTTTCCTGATTTTTACGTTCCTACCTATAACTGCTGCTGAGTTATGGCGAAATGATCTAAAACATTCGACCACCCCCCTTTAACCCCCTTCTGGGTGGAATTTCTAAAATCGCTGAAATAGGTGTTTAATCATTTTTTTTAGTAGATTTGTTTTCTGGAATTTCAAGCTCCTACCTATAACTGCTGCTGAGATATGGCGAAATGACCTAAAACATTCCACCACTCCCCTTTAGCCCCCTTCTGGGTGGAATTTCTAAAATCGCTGAAATACGTGTTTAATCATTTTTTTAGTAGATTTGTTTTCTGGAATTTCAAGCTCCTAACTATAACTGCTGCTGAGATATGGCGAAATGACTTAAACATTCGACAACTGCCCCCTTTAACCCCCTTCTGGGGGGAATTTCTAAAAACGCTGAAAGAGGTGTTTAATCATTTTTTTTAGTAGATTTGTTTTCTGGAATTTCAAGCTCCTACCTATAACTGCTGCTGAGATATGGCGAAATGACCTAAAACATTCCACCACTCCCCTTTAGCCCCCTTCTGGGTGGAATTTCTAAAATCGCTGAAAGAGGTGTTTAATCATTTTTTTTAGTAGATTTGTTTTCTGGAATTTCAAGCTCCTACCTATAACTGCTGCTGAGATATGGCGAAATGACCTAAAACATTCGACCACCCCCCTTTAACCCCCTTCTGGGTGGAATTTCTAAAATCGCTGAAATAGGTGTTTAATCATCTTTTTAGTAGATTTGTTTTTTGGAATTTCAAGCTCCTACCTATAACTGCTGCTGAGATATGGCGAAATGACCTAAAACATTCCACCACTCCCCCTTTAACCCCCTTCTCGGTGGAATTTCTAAAATCGCTGAAATAGGTGTTTAATCATTTTTTTAGTAGATTTGTTTTCTGGAAATTCAAGCTCCTATCTATAACTGCTGCTGAGATATGGCGAAATGACCTAAAACATTCGGCCACCCCCCTTTAACAACCTTCGGGGGGGAATTTCTAAAATCGCTGAAATAGGTGTTTAATCATTTTTTTAGTAGATTTGTTTTCTAGAATTTCAAGCTCCTACCTATAACTGCTGCTGAGATATGGCGAAATGACCTAAAACATTCCACCACTCCCCGTTTAGCCCCCTTCTGGATGGAATTTCTAAAATCGCTGAAATAGGTGTTTAATAATTTTTTTAGTAGATTTGTTTTCCTGATTTTTACGTTCCTACCTATAACTGCTGCTGAGTTATGGCGAAATGATCTAAAACATTCGACCACCCCCTTTAACCCCCTTCTGGGTGGAATTTCTAAAATCGCTGAAATAGGTGTTTAATCATTTTATTTAGTAGATTTGTTTTCTGGAATTTCAAGCTCCTACCTATAACTGCTGCTGAGATATGGCGAAATGACCTAAAACATTCCACCACTCCCCTTTAGCCCCCTTCTGGGTGGAATTTCTAAAATCGCTGAAATAGGTGTTTAATCATTTTTTTAGTAGATTTGTTTTCTGGAATTTCAAGCTCCTACCTATAACTGCTGCTGAGATATGGCGAAATGACTTAAACATTCGACAACTGCCCCCTTTAACCCCCTTCTGGGGGGAATTTCTAAAATCGCTGAAAGAGGTGTTTAATCATTTTTTTTAGTAGATTTGTTTTCTGGAATTTCAAGCTCCTACCTATAACTGCTGCTGAGATATGGCGAAATGACCTAAAACATTCCACCACCCCCCTTTAACCCCCTTCTGGATGGAATTTCTAAAATCGCTGAAATAGGTGTTTAATCATTTTTTTAGTAGATTTGTTTTCTGGAATTTCAAGCTCCTACCTATAACTGCTGCTGAGATATGGCGAAATGACCTAAAACATTCGACCACCCCCCTTTAACCCCCTTCTGGGTGGAATTTCTAAAATCGCTGAAATAGGTGTTTAATCATTTTTTTTGTAGATCTGTTTTCTGGAATTTCAAGCTCCTACTTATAACTGCTGCTGAGATATGGCGAAATGACCTAAAACATTCGACCACCCCCCTTTAACCCCCTTCTGGGGGAATTTCTAAAATCGCTGAAATAGGTGTTTAATCATTTTTTAGTAGATTTGTTTTCTGGAATTTCAAGCTCCTACCTATAACTGCTGCTGAGATATGGCGAAATGACCTAAAACATTCCACCACTCCCCTTTAGCCCCCTTCTGGGTGGAATTTCTAAAATCGCTGAAATAGGTGTTTAATCATTTTTTTTGTAGATTTGTTTTCTGGAATTTCAAGCTCCTACCTATAACTGCTGCTGAGATTGAGATATGGCGAAATGACCTAAAACATTCGACTACCCCCCTTAAACCCCCTTCTGGGGGGAATTTCTAATATCGCTGAAAGAGGTGCTTAATCATTTTTTTAGTAGATTTGTTTTCTGGAATTTCAAGCTCCTACCTATAACTGCTGCTGAGATATTGTGAAATGACCTAAAACATTCGACCACCCCCCTTTAACCCCCTTCTGGATGGAATTTCTAAAATCGCTGAAATAGGTGTTTAATCATTTTTTTAGTAGATTTGTTTTCTGGAATTTCAAGCTCCTACCTATAACTGCTGCTGAGATATGGCGAAATGACCTAAAACATTCGACCACCCCCCTTTAACCCCCTTCTGGGTGGAATTTCTAAAATCGCTGAAATAGGTGTTTAATCATTTTTTTAGTAGATTTGTTTTTTGGAATTTCAAGCTCCTACCTATAACTGCTGCGGAGATATGGCGAAATGACTTAAAACATTCGACCACCCCCTTTAATCCCCTTCTGGGTGGAATTTCTAAAATCGCAGAAATAGGTGTTTAATCATTTTTTAGTAGATTTGTTTTCTGGAATTTCAAGCTCCTATCTATAACTGCTGCTGAGATATGGCGAAATGACCTAAAACATTCGACCACCCCCCTTTAACCCCCTTCTGGGTGGAATTTCTAAAATCGCTGAAATAGGTGTTTAATCATCTTTTTAGTAGATTTGTTTTTTGGAATTTCAAGCTCCTACCTATAACTGCTGCTGAGATATGGCGAAATGACCTAAAACATTCGACCACCCCCCTTTAGCCCCCTTCTGGGTGGAATTTCTAAAATCGCTGAAATAGGTGTTTAACAATTTTTTTAGTAGATTTGTTTTCCTGATTTTTACGTTCCTACCTATAACTGCTGCTGAGTTATGGCGAAATGATCTAAAACATTCGACCACCCCCCTTTAACCCCCTTCTGGGGGGAATTTCTAAAATCGCTGAAATAGGTGTTTAATCATTTTTTTAGTAGATTTGTTTTCTGGAATTTCAAGCTCTTACCTATAACTGCTGCTGAGATATGGCGAAATGACCTAAAATATTCCACCACTCCCCCTTTAACCCCCTTCTGGGTGGAATTTCTAAAATCGCTGAAATAGGTGTTTAATCATTTTTTTAGTAGATTTGTTTTCTGGAAATTCAAGCTCCTATCTATAACTGCTGCTGAGATATGGCGAAATGACCTAAAACAATCGACCACCCCCCTTTAACCCCCTTCGGGGGGGAATTTCTAAAATCGCTGAAATAGGTGTTTAATCATTTTTTTAGTAGATTTGTTTTCTGGAATTTCAAGCTCCTACCTATAACTGCTGCTGAGATATGGCGAAATGACCTAAAACATTCCACCACTCCCCTTTAGCCCCCTTCTGGGTGGAATTTCTAAAATCGCTGAAATAGGTGTTTAATCATTTTTTTAGTAGATTTGTTTTTTGGAATTTCAAGCTCCTACCTATAACTGCTGCTGAGATATGGCGAAATGACTTAAAACATTCGACCACCCCCGTTTAGCCCCCTTCTGGATGGAATTTCTAAAATCGCTGAAATAGGTGTTTAATAATTTTTTTAGTAGATTTGTTTTCTAGAATTTCAAGCTCCTACCTATAACTGCTGCTGAGATATGGCGAAATGACCTAAAACATTCCACCACTCCCCTTTAGCCCCCTTCTGGGTGGAATTTCTAAAATCGCTGAAATAGGTGTTTAATCATTTTTTTAGTAGATTTGTTTTTTGGAATTTCAAGCTCCTACCTATAACTGCTGCTGAGATATGGCGAAATGACCTAAAACATTCGACCACCCCCCTTTAACCCCCTTCTGGGTGGAATTTCTAAAATCGCTGAAATAGGTGTTTAATCATCTTTTTAGTAGATTTGTTTTTTGGAATTTCAAGCTCCTACCTATAACTGCTGCTGAGATATGGCGAAATGACCTAAAACATTCCACCACTCCCCCTTTAACCCCCTTCTCGGTGGAATTTCTAAAATCGCTGAAATAGGTGTTTAATCATTTTTTTAGTAGATTTGTTTTCTGGAAATTCAAGCTCCTATCTATAACTGCTGCTGAGATATGGCGAAATGACCTAAAACATTCGGCCACCCCCCTTTAACAACCTTCGGGGGGGAATTTCTAAAATCGCTGAAATAGGTGTTTAATCATTTTTTTAGTAGATTTGTTTTCTAGAATTTCAAGCTCCTACCTATAACTGCTGCTGAGATATGGCGAAATGACCTAAAACATTCCACCACTCCCCGTTTAGCCCCCTTCTGGATGGAATTTCTAAAATCGCTGAAATAGGTGTTTAATAATTTTTTTAGTAGATTTGTTTTCCTGATTTTTACGTTCCTACCTATAACTGCTGCTGAGTTATGGCGAAATGATCTAAAACATTCGACCACCCCCTTTAACCCCCTTCTGGGTGGAATTTCTAAAATCGCTGAAATAGGTGTTTAATCATTTTATTTAGTAGATTTGTTTTCTGGAATTTCAAGCTCCTACCTATAACTGCTGCTGAGATATGGCGAAATGACCTAAAACATTCCACCACTCCCCTTTAGCCCCCTTCTGGGTGGAATTTCTAAAATCGCTGAAATAGGTGTTTAATCATTTTTTTAGTAGATTTGTTTTTTGGAATTTCAAGCTCCTACCTATAACTGCTGCTGAGATATGGCGAAATGACTTAAAACATTCGACCACCCCCGTTTAGCCCCCTTCTGGATGGAATTTCTAAAATCGCTGAAATAGGTGTTTAATAATTTTTTTAGTAGATTTGTTTTCCTGATTTTTACGTTCCTACCTATAACTGCTGCTGAGTTATGGCGAAATGATCTAAAACATTCGACCACCCCCTTTAACCCCCTTCTGGGTGGAATTTCTAAAATCGCTGAAATAGGTGTTTAATCATTTTTTTAGTAGATTTGTTTTTTGGAATTTCAAGCTCCTACCTATAACTGCTGCTGAGATATGGCGAAATGACTTAAAACATTCGACCACCCCCGTTTAGCCCCCTTCTGGATGGAATTTCTAAAATCGCTGAAATAGGTGTTTAATAATTTTTTTAGTAGATTTGTTTTCTAGAATTTCAAGCTCCTACCTATAACTGCTGCTGAGATATGGCGAAATGACCTAAAACATTCCACCACTCCCCTTTAGCCCCCTTCTGGGTGGAATTTCTAAAATCGCTGAAATAGGTGTTTAATCATTTTTTTAGTAGATTTGTTTTTTGGAATTTCAAGCTCCTACCTATAACTGCTGCTGAGATATGGCGAAATGACCTAAAACATTCGACCACCCCCCTTTAGCCCCCTTCTGGGTGGAATTTCTAAAATCGCTGAAATAGGTGTTTAACAATTTTTTTAGTAGATTTGTTTTCCTGATTTTTACGTTCCTACCTATAACTGCTGCTGAGTTATGGCGAAATGATCTAAAACATTCGACCACCCCCTTTAACCCCCTTCTGGGTGGAATTTCTAAAATCGCTGAAATAGGTGTTTAATCATTTTTTTAGTAGATTTGTTTTTTGGAATTTCAAGCTCCTACCTATAACTGCTGCTGAGATATGGCGAAATGACTTAAAACATTCGACCACCCCCGTTTAGCCCCCTTCTGGATGGAATTTCTAAAATCGCTGAAATAGGTGTTTAATAATTTTTTTAGTAGATTTGTTTTCTAGAATTTCAAGCTCCTACCTATAACTGCTGCTGAGATATGGCGAAATGACCTAAAACATTCCACCACTCCCCTTTAGCCCCCTTCTGGGTGGAATTTCTAAAATCGCTGAAATAGGTGTTTAATCATTTTTTTAGTAGATTTGTTTTTTGGAATTTCAAGCTCCTACCTATAACTGCTGCTGAGATATGGCGAAATGACCTAAAACATTCGACCACCCCCCTTTAGCCCCCTTCTGGGTGGAATTTCTAAAATCGCTGAAATAGGTGTTTAACAATTTTTTTAGTAGATTTGTTTTCCTGATTTTTACGTTCCTACCTATAACTGCTGCTGAGTTATGGCGAAATGATCTAAAACATTCGACCACCCCCCTTTAACCCCCTTCTGGGGGGAATTTCTAAAATCGCTGAAATAGGTGTTTAATCATTTTTTTAGTAGATTTGTTTTCTGGAATTTCAAGCTCTTACCTATAACTGCTGCTGAGATATGGCGAAATGACCTAAAATATTCCACCACTCCCCCTTTAACCCCCTTCTGGGTGGAATTTCTAAAATCGCTGAAATAGGTGTTTAATCATTTTTTTAGTAGATTTGTTTTCTGGAAATTCAAGCTCCTATCTATAACTGCTGCTGAGATATGGCGAAATGACCTAAAACAATCGACCACCCCCCTTTAACCCCCTTCGGGGGGGAATTTCTAAAATCGCTGAAATAGGTGTTTAATCATTTTTTTAGTAGATTTGTTTTCTGGAATTTCAAGCTCCTACCTATAACTGCTGCTGAGATATGGCGAAATGACCTAAAACATTCCACCACTCCCCTTTAGCCCCCTTCTGGGTGGAATTTCTAAAATCGCTGAAATAGGTGTTTAATCATTTTTTTAGTAGATTTGTTTTTTGGAATTTCAAGCTCCTACCTATAACTGCTGCTGAGATATGGCGAAATGACTTAAAACATTCGACCACCCCCGTTTAGCCCCCTTCTGGATGGAATTTCTAAAATCGCTGAAATAGGTGTTTAATAATTTTTTTAGTAGATTTGTTTTCTAGAATTTCAAGCTCCTACCTATAACTGCTGCTGAGATATGGCGAAATGACCTAAAACATTCCACCACTCCCCTTTAGCCCCCTTCTGGGTGGAATTTCTAAAATCGCTGAAATAGGTGTTTAATCATTTTTTTAGTAGATTTGTTTTTTGGAATTTCAAGCTCCTACCTATAACTGCTGCTGAGATATGGCGAAATGACCTAAAACATTCGACCACCCCCCTTTAACCCCCTTCTGGGTGGAATTTCTAAAATCGCTGAAATAGGTGTTTAATCATCTTTTTAGTAGATTTGTTTTTTGGAATTTCAAGCTCCTACCTATAACTGCTGCTGAGATATGGCGAAATGACCTAAAACATTCCACCACTCCCCCTTTAACCCCCTTCTCGGTGGAATTTCTAAAATCGCTGAAATAGGTGTTTAATCATTTTTTTAGTAGATTTGTTTTCTGGAAATTCAAGCTCCTATCTATAACTGCTGCTGAGATATGGCGAAATGACCTAAAACATTCGGCCACCCCCCTTTAACAACCTTCGGGGGGGAATTTCTAAAATCGCTGAAATAGGTGTTTAATCATTTTTTTAGTAGATTTGTTTTCTAGAATTTCAAGCTCCTACCTATAACTGCTGCTGAGATATGGCGAAATGACCTAAAACATTCCACCACTCCCCGTTTAGCCCCCTTCTGGATGGAATTTCTAAAATCGCTGAAATAGGTGTTTAATAATTTTTTTAGTAGATTTGTTTTCCTGATTTTTACGTTCCTACCTATAACTGCTGCTGAGTTATGGCGAAATGATCTAAAACATTCGACCACCCCCTTTAACCCCCTTCTGGGTGGAATTTCTAAAATCGCTGAAATAGGTGTTTAATCATTTTATTTAGTAGATTTGTTTTCTGGAATTTCAAGCTCCTACCTATAACTGCTGCTGAGATATGGCGAAATGACCTAAAACATTCCACCACTCCCCTTTAGCCCCCTTCTGGGTGGAATTTCTAAAATCGCTGAAATAGGTGTTTAATCATTTTTTTAGTAGATTTGTTTTTTGGAATTTCAAGCTCCTACCTATAACTGCTGCTGAGATATGGCGAAATGACTTAAAACATTCGACCACCCCCGTTTAGCCCCCTTCTGGATGGAATTTCTAAAATCGCTGAAATAGGTGTTTAATAATTTTTTTAGTAGATTTGTTTTCCTGATTTTTACGTTCCTACCTATAACTGCTGCTGAGTTATGGCGAAATGATCTAAAACATTCGACCACCCCCTTTAACCCCCTTCTGGGTGGAATTTCTAAAATCGCTGAAATAGGTGTTTAATCATTTTTTTAGTAGATTTGTTTTTTGGAATTTCAAGCTCCTACCTATAACTGCTGCTGAGATATGGCGAAATGACTTAAAACATTCGACCACCCCCGTTTAGCCCCCTTCTGGATGGAATTTCTAAAATCGCTGAAATAGGTGTTTAATAATTTTTTTAGTAGATTTGTTTTCTAGAATTTCAAGCTCCTACCTATAACTGCTGCTGAGATATGGCGAAATGACCTAAAACATTCCACCACTCCCCTTTAGCCCCCTTCTGGGTGGAATTTCTAAAATCGCTGAAATAGGTGTTTAATCATTTTTTTAGTAGATTTGTTTTTTGGAATTTCAAGCTCCTACCTATAACTGCTGCTGAGATATGGCGAAATGACCTAAAACATTCGACCACCCCCCTTTAACCCCCTTCTGGGTGGAATTTCTAAAATCGCTGAAATAGGTGTTTAATCATCTTTTTAGTAGATTTGTTTTTTGGAATTTCAAGCTCCTACCTATAACTGCTGCTGAGATATGGCGAAATGACCTAAAACATTCCACCACTCCCCCTTTAACCCCCTTCTCGGTGGAATTTCTAAAATCGCTGAAATAGGTGTTTAATCATTTTTTTAGTAGATTTGTTTTCTGGAAATTCAAGCTCCTATCTATAACTGCTGCTGAGATATGGCGAAATGACCTAAAACATTCGGCCACCCCCCTTTAACAACCTTCGGGGGGGAATTTCTAAAATCGCTGAAATAGGTGTTTAATCATTTTTTTAGTAGATTTGTTTTCTAGAATTTCAAGCTCCTACCTATAACTGCTGCTGAGATATGGCGAAATGACCTAAAACATTCCACCACTCCCCGTTTAGCCCCCTTCTGGATGGAATTTCTAAAATCGCTGAAATAGGTGTTTAATAATTTTTTTAGTAGATTTGTTTTCCTGATTTTTACGTTCCTACCTATAACTGCTGCTGAGTTATGGCGAAATGATCTAAAACATTCGACCACCCCCTTTAACCCCCTTCTGGGTGGAATTTCTAAAATCGCTGAAATAGGTGTTTAATCATTTTATTTAGTAGATTTGTTTTCTGGAATTTCAAGCTCCTACCTATAACTGCTGCTGAGATATGGCGAAATGACCTAAAACATTCCACCACTCCCCTTTAGCCCCCTTCTGGGTGGAATTTCTAAAATCGCTGAAATAGGTGTTTAATCATTTTTTTAGTAGATTTGTTTTCTGGAATTTCAAGCTCCTACCTATAACTGCTGCTGAGATATGGCGAAATGACTTAAACATTCGACAACTGCCCCCTTTAACCCCCTTCTGGGGGGAATTTCTAAAATCGCTGAAAGAGGTGTTTAATCATTTTTTTTAGTAGATTTGTTTTCTGGAATTTCAAGCTCCTACCTATAACTGCTGCTGAGATATGGCGAAATGACCTAAAACATTCCACCACCCCCCTTTAACCCCCTTCTGGATGGAATTTCTAAAATCGCTGAAATAGGTGTTTAATCATTTTTTTAGTAGATTTGTTTTCTGGAATTTCAAGCTCCTACCTATAACTGCTGCTGAGATATGGCGAAATGACCTAAAACATTCGACCACCCCCCTTTAACCCCCTTCTGGGTGGAATTTCTAAAATCGCTGAAATAGGTGTTTAATCATTTTTTTTGTAGATCTGTTTTCTGGAATTTCAAGCTCCTACTTATAACTGCTGCTGAGATATGGCGAAATGACCTAAAACATTCGACCACCCCCCTTTAACCCCCTTCTGGGGGAATTTCTAAAATCGCTGAAATAGGTGTTTAATCATTTTTTAGTAGATTTGTTTTCTGGAATTTCAAGCTCCTACCTATAACTGCTGCTGAGATATGGCGAAATGACCTAAAACATTCCACCACTCCCCTTTAGCCCCCTTCTGGGTGGAATTTCTAAAATCGCTGAAATAGGTGTTTAATCATTTTTTTTGTAGATTTGTTTTCTGGAATTTCAAGCTCCTACCTATAACTGCTGCTGAGATTGAGATATGGCGAAATGACCTAAAACATTCGACTACCCCCCTTAAACCCCCTTCTGGGGGGAATTTCTAATATCGCTGAAAGAGGTGCTTAATCATTTTTTTAGTAGATTTGTTTTCTGGAATTTCAAGCTCCTACCTATAACTGCTGCTGAGATATTGTGAAATGACCTAAAACATTCGACCACCCCCCTTTAACCCCCTTCTGGATGGAATTTCTAAAATCGCTGAAATAGGTGTTTAATCATTTTTTTAGTAGATTTGTTTTCTGGAATTTCAAGCTCCTACCTATAACTGCTGCTGAGATATGGCGAAATGACCTAAAACATTCGACCACCCCCCTTTAACCCCCTTCTGGGTGGAATTTCTAAAATCGCTGAAATAGGTGTTTAATCATTTTTTTAGTAGATTTGTTTTTTGGAATTTCAAGCTCCTACCTATAACTGCTGCGGAGATATGGCGAAATGACTTAAAACATTCGACCACCCCCTTTAATCCCCTTCTGGGTGGAATTTCTAAAATCGCAGAAATAGGTGTTTAATCATTTTTTAGTAGATTTGTTTTCTGGAATTTCAAGCTCCTATCTATAACTGCTGCTGAGATATGGCGAAATGACCTAAAACATTCGACCACCCCCCTTTAACCCCCTTCTGGGTGGAATTTCTAAAATCGCTGAAATAGGTGTTTAATCATCTTTTTAGTAGATTTGTTTTTTGGAATTTCAAGCTCCTACCTATAACTGCTGCTGAGATATGGCGAAATGACCTAAAACATTCGACCACCCCCCTTTAGCCCCCTTCTGGGTGGAATTTCTAAAATCGCTGAAATAGGTGTTTAACAATTTTTTTAGTAGATTTGTTTTCCTGATTTTTACGTTCCTACCTATAACTGCTGCTGAGTTATGGCGAAATGATCTAAAACATTCGACCACCCCCCTTTAACCCCCTTCTGGGGGGAATTTCTAAAATCGCTGAAATAGGTGTTTAATCATTTTTTTAGTAGATTTGTTTTCTGGAATTTCAAGCTCTTACCTATAACTGCTGCTGAGATATGGCGAAATGACCTAAAATATTCCACCACTCCCCCTTTAACCCCCTTCTGGGTGGAATTTCTAAAATCGCTGAAATAGGTGTTTAATCATTTTTTTAGTAGATTTGTTTTCTGGAAATTCAAGCTCCTATCTATAACTGCTGCTGAGATATGGCGAAATGACCTAAAACAATCGACCACCCCCCTTTAACCCCCTTCGGGGGGGAATTTCTAAAATCGCTGAAATAGGTGTTTAATCATTTTTTTAGTAGATTTGTTTTCTGGAATTTCAAGCTCCTACCTATAACTGCTGCTGAGATATGGCGAAATGACCTAAAACATTCCACCACTCCCCTTTAGCCCCCTTCTGGGTGGAATTTCTAAAATCGCTGAAATAGGTGTTTAATCATTTTTTTAGTAGATTTGTTTTTTGGAATTTCAAGCTCCTACCTATAACTGCTGCTGAGATATGGCGAAATGACTTAAAACATTCGACCACCCCCGTTTAGCCCCCTTCTGGATGGAATTTCTAAAATCGCTGAAATAGGTGTTTAATAATTTTTTTTGTAGATTTGTTTTCCTGATTTTTACGTTCCTACCTATAACTGCTGCTGAGTTATGGCGAAATGATCTAAAACATTCGACCACCCCCCTTTAACCCCCTTCTGGGTGGAATTTCTAAAATCGCTGAAATAGGTGTTTAATCATTTTTTTTAGTAGATTTGTTTTCTGGAATTTCAAGCTCCTACCTATAACTGCTGCTGAGATATGGCGAAATGACCTAAAACATTCCACCACTCCCCTTTAGCCCCCTTCTGGGTGGAATTTCTAAAATCGCTGAAATACGTGTTTAATCATTTTTTTAGTAGATTTGTTTTCTGGAATTTCAAGCTCCTAACTATAACTGCTGCTGAGATATGGCGAAATGACTTAAACATTCGACAACTGCCCCCTTTAACCCCCTTCTGGGGGGAATTTCTAAAAACGCTGAAAGAGGTGTTTAATCATTTTTTTTAGTAGATTTGTTTTCTGGAATTTCAAGCTCCTACCTATAACTGCTGCTGAGATATGGCGAAATGACCTAAAACATTCCACCACTCCCCTTTAGCCCCCTTCTGGGTGGAATTTCTAAAATCGCTGAAATAGGTGTTTAATCATCTTTTTAGTAGATTTGTTTTTTGGAATTTCAAGCTCCTACCTATAACTGCTGCTGAGATATGGCGAAATGACCTAAAACATTCCACCACTCCCCCTTTAACCCCCTTCTCGGTGGAATTTCTAAAATCGCTGAAATAGGTGTTTAATCATTTTTTTAGTAGATTTGTTTTCTGGAAATTCAAGCTCCTATCTATAACTGCTGCTGAGATATGGCGAAATGACCTAAAACATTCGGCCACCCCCCTTTAACAACCTTCGGGGGGGAATTTCTAAAATCGCTGAAATAGGTGTTTAATCATTTTTTTAGTAGATTTGTTTTCTAGAATTTCAAGCTCCTACCTATAACTGCTGCTGAGATATGGCGAAATGACCTAAAACATTCCACCACTCCCCGTTTAGCCCCCTTCTGGATGGAATTTCTAAAATCGCTGAAATAGGTGTTTAATAATTTTTTTAGTAGATTTGTTTTCCTGATTTTTACGTTCCTACCTATAACTGCTGCTGAGTTATGGCGAAATGATCTAAAACATTCGACCACCCCCTTTAACCCCCTTCTGGGTGGAATTTCTAAAATCGCTGAAATAGGTGTTTAATCATTTTATTTAGTAGATTTGTTTTCTGGAATTTCAAGCTCCTACCTATAACTGCTGCTGAGATATGGCGAAATGACCTAAAACATTCCACCACTCCCCTTTAGCCCCCTTCTGGGTGGAATTTCTAAAATCGCTGAAATAGGTGTTTAATCATTTTTTTAGTAGATTTGTTTTTTGGAATTTCAAGCTCCTACCTATAACTGCTGCTGAGATATGGCGAAATGACTTAAAACATTCGACCACCCCCGTTTAGCCCCCTTCTGGATGGAATTTCTAAAATCGCTGAAATAGGTGTTTAATAATTTTTTTTGTAGATTTGTTTTCCTGATTTTTACGTTCCTACCTATAACTGCTGCTGAGTTATGGCGAAATGATCTAAAACATTCGACCACCCCCCTTTAACCCCCTTCTGGGTGGAATTTCTAAAATCGCTGAAATAGGTGTTTAATCATTTTTTTTAGTAGATTTGTTTTCTGGAATTTCAAGCTCCTACCTATAACTGCTGCTGAGATATGGCGAAATGACCTAAAACATTCCACCACTCCCCTTTAGCCCCCTTCTGGGTGGAATTTCTAAAATCGCTGAAATACGTGTTTAATCATTTTTTTAGTAGATTTGTTTTCTGGAATTTCAAGCTCCTAACTATAACTGCTGCTGAGATATGGCGAAATGACTTAAACATTCGACAACTGCCCCCTTTAACCCCCTTCTGGGGGGAATTTCTAAAAACGCTGAAAGAGGTGTTTAATCATTTTTTTTAGTAGATTTGTTTTCTGGAATTTCAAGCTCCTACCTATAACTGCTGCTGAGATATGGCGAAATGACCTAAAACATTCCACCACTCCCCTTTAGCCCCCTTCTGGGTGGAATTTCTAAAATCGCTGAAAGAGGTGTTTAATCATTTTTTTTAGTAGATTTGTTTTCTGGAATTTCAAGCTCCTACCTATAACTGCTGCTGAGATATGGCGAAATGACCTAAAACATTCGACCACCCCCCTTTAACCCCCTTCTGGGTGGAATTTCTAAAATCGCTGAAATAGGTGTTTAATCATCTTTTTAGTAGATTTGTTTTTTGGAATTTCAAGCTCCTACCTATAACTGCTGCTGAGATATGGCGAAATGACCTAAAACATTCCACCACTCCCCCTTTAACCCCCTTCTCGGTGGAATTTCTAAAATCGCTGAAATAGGTGTTTAATCATTTTTTTAGTAGATTTGTTTTCTGGAAATTCAAGCTCCTATCTATAACTGCTGCTGAGATATGGCGAAATGACCTAAAACATTCGGCCACCCCCCTTTAACAACCTTCGGGGGGGAATTTCTAAAATCGCTGAAATAGGTGTTTAATCATTTTTTTAGTAGATTTGTTTTCTAGAATTTCAAGCTCCTACCTATAACTGCTGCTGAGATATGGCGAAATGACCTAAAACATTCCACCACTCCCCGTTTAGCCCCCTTCTGGATGGAATTTCTAAAATCGCTGAAATAGGTGTTTAATAATTTTTTTAGTAGATTTGTTTTCCTGATTTTTACGTTCCTACCTATAACTGCTGCTGAGTTATGGCGAAATGATCTAAAACATTCGACCACCCCCTTTAACCCCCTTCTGGGTGGAATTTCTAAAATCGCTGAAATAGGTGTTTAATCATTTTATTTAGTAGATTTGTTTTCTGGAATTTCAAGCTCCTACCTATAACTGCTGCTGAGATATGGCGAAATGACCTAAAACATTCCACCCCTCCCCTTTAGCCCCCTTCTGGGTGGAATTTCTAAAATCGCTGAAATAGGTGTTTAATCATTTTTTTAGTAGATTTGTTTTCTGGAATTTCAAGCTCCTACCTATAACTGCTGCTGAGATATGGCGAAATGACTTAAACATTCGACAACTGCCCCCTTTAACCCCCTTCTGGGGGGAATTTCTAAAATCGCTGAAAGAGGTGTTTAATCATTTTTTTTAGTAGATTTGTTTTCTGGAATTTCAAGCTCCTACCTATAACTGCTGCTGAGATATGGCGAAATGACCTAAAACATTCCACCACCCCCCTTTAACCCCCTTCTGGATGGAATTTCTAAAATCGCTGAAATAGGTGTTTAATCATTTTTTTAGTAGATTTGTTTTCTGGAATTTCAAGCTCCTACCTATAACTGCTGCTGAGATATGGCGAAATGACCTAAAACATTCGACCACCCCCCTTTAACCCCCTTCTGGGTGGAATTTCTAAAATCGCTGAAATAGGTGTTTAATCATTTTTTTTGTAGATCTGTTTTCTGGAATTTCAAGCTCCTACTTATAACTGCTGCTGAGATATGGCGAAATGACCTAAAACATTCGACCACCCCCCTTTAACCCCCTTCTGGGGGAATTTCTAAAATCGCTGAAATAGGTGTTTAATCATTTTTTAGTAGATTTGTTTTCTGGAATTTCAAGCTCCTACCTATAACTGCTGCTGAGATATGGCGAAATGACCTAAAACATTCCACCACTCCCCTTTAGCCCCCTTCTGGGTGGAATTTCTAAAATCGCTGAAATAGGTGTTTAATCATTTTTTTTGTAGATTTGTTTTCTGGAATTTCAAGCTCCTACCTATAACTGCTGCTGAGATTGAGATATGGCGAAATGACCTAAAACATTCGACTACCCCCCTTAAACCCCCTTCTGGGGGGAATTTCTAATATCGCTGAAAGAGGTGCTTAATCATTTTTTTAGTAGATTTGTTTTCTGGAATTTCAAGCTCCTACCTATAACTGCTGCTGAGATATTGTGAAATGACCTAAAACATTCGACCACCCCCCTTTAACCCCCTTCTGGATGGAATTTCTAAAATCGCTGAAATAGGTGTTTAATCATTTTTTTAGTAGATTTGTTTTCTGGAATTTCAAGCTCCTACCTATAACTGCTGCTGAGATATGGCGAAATGACCTAAAACATTCGACCACCCCCCTTTAACCCCCTTCTGGGTGGAATTTCTAAAATCGCTGAAATAGGTGTTTAATCATTTTTTTAGTAGATTTGTTTTTTGGAATTTCAAGCTCCTACCTATAACTGCTGCGGAGATATGGCGAAATGACTTAAAACATTCGACCACCCCCTTTAATCCCCTTCTGGGTGGAATTTCTAAAATCGCAGAAATAGGTGTTTAATCATTTTTTAGTAGATTTGTTTTCTGGAATTTCAAGCTCCTATCTATAACTGCTGCTGAGATATGGCGAAATGACCTAAAACATTCGACCACCCCCCTTTAACCCCCTTCTGGGTGGAATTTCTAAAATCGCTGAAATAGGTGTTTAATCATCTTTTTAGTAGATTTGTTTTTTGGAATTTCAAGCTCCTACCTATAACTGCTGCTGAGATATGGCGAAATGACCTAAAACATTCGACCACCCCCCTTTAGCCCCCTTCTGGGTGGAATTTCTAAAATCGCTGAAATAGGTGTTTAACAATTTTTTTAGTAGATTTGTTTTCCTGATTTTTACGTTCCTACCTATAACTGCTGCTGAGTTATGGCGAAATGATCTAAAACATTCGACCACCCCCCTTTAACCCCCTTCTGGGGGGAATTTCTAAAATCGCTGAAATAGGTGTTTAATCATTTTTTTAGTAGATTTGTTTTCTGGAATTTCAAGCTCTTACCTATAACTGCTGCTGAGATATGGCGAAATGACCTAAAATATTCCACCACTCCCCCTTTAACCCCCTTCTGGGTGGAATTTCTAAAATCGCTGAAATAGGTGTTTAATCATTTTTTTAGTAGATTTGTTTTCTGGAAATTCAAGCTCCTATCTATAACTGCTGCTGAGATATGGCGAAATGACCTAAAACAATCGACCACCCCCCTTTAACCCCCTTCGGGGGGGAATTTCTAAAATCGCTGAAATAGGTGTTTAATCATTTTTTTAGTAGATTTGTTTTCTGGAATTTCAAGCTCCTACCTATAACTGCTGCTGAGATATGGCGAAATGACCTAAAACATTCCACCACTCCCCTTTAGCCCCCTTCTGGGTGGAATTTCTAAAATCGCTGAAATAGGTGTTTAATCATTTTTTTAGTAGATTTGTTTTTTGGAATTTCAAGCTCCTACCTATAACTGCTGCTGAGATATGGCGAAATGACTTAAAACATTCGACCACCCCCGTTTAGCCCCCTTCTGGATGGAATTTCTAAAATCGCTGAAATAGGTGTTTAATAATTTTTTTTGTAGATTTGTTTTCCTGATTTTTACGTTCCTACCTATAACTGCTGCTGAGTTATGGCGAAATGATCTAAAACATTCGACCACCCCCCTTTAACCCCCTTCTGGGTGGAATTTCTAAAATCGCTGAAATAGGTGTTTAATCATTTTTTTTAGTAGATTTGTTTTCTGGAATTTCAAGCTCCTACCTATAACTGCTGCTGAGATATGGCGAAATGACCTAAAACATTCCACCACTCCCCTTTAGCCCCCTTCTGGGTGGAATTTCTAAAATCGCTGAAATACGTGTTTAATTATTTTTTTAGTAGATTTGTTTTCTGGAATTTCAAGCTCCTAACTATAACTGCTGCTGAGATATGGCGAAATGACCTAAAACATTCGGCCACCCCCCTTTAACAACCTTCGGGGGGGAATTTCTAAAATCGCTGAAATAGGTGTTTAATCATTTTTTTAGTAGATTTGTTTTCTAGAATTTCAAGCTCCTACCTATAACTGCTGCTGAGATATGGCGAAATGACCTAAAACATTCCACCACTCCCCGTTTAGCCCCCTTCTGGATGGAATTTCTAAAATCGCTGAAATAGGTGTTTAATAATTTTTTTAGTAGATTTGTTTTCCTGATTTTTACGTTCCTACCTATAACTGCTGCTGAGTTATGGCGAAATGATCTAAAACATTCGACCACCCCCTTTAACCCCCTTCTGGGTGGAATTTCTAAAATCGCTGAAATAGGTGTTTAATCATTTTATTTAGTAGATTTGTTTTCTGGAATTTCAAGCTCCTACCTATAACTGCTGCTGAGATATGGCGAAATGACCTAAAACATTCCACCACTCCCCTTTAGCCCCCTTCTGGGTGGAATTTCTAAAATCGCTGAAATAGGTGTTTAATCATTTTTTTAGTAGATTTGTTTTCTGGAATTTCAAGCTCCTACCTATAACTGCTGCTGAGATATGGCGAAATGACTTAAACATTCGACAACTGCCCCCTTTAACCCCCTTCTGGGGGGAATTTCTAAAATCGCTGAAAGAGGTGTTTAATCATTTTTTTTAGTAGATTTGTTTTCTGGAATTTCAAGCTCCTACCTATAACTGCTGCTGAGATATGGCGAAATGACCTAAAACATTCCACCACCCCCCTTTAACCCCCTTCTGGATGGAATTTCTAAAATCGCTGAAATAGGTGTTTAATCATTTTTTTAGTAGATTTGTTTTCTGGAATTTCAAGCTCCTACCTATAACTGCTGCTGAGATATGGCGAAATGACCTAAAACATTCGACCACCCCCCTTTAACCCCCTTCTGGGTGGAATTTCTAAAATCGCTGAAATAGGTGTTTAATCATTTTTTTTGTAGATCTGTTTTCTGGAATTTCAAGCTCCTACTTATAACTGCTGCTGAGATATGGCGAAATGACCTAAAACATTCGACCACCCCCCTTTAACCCCCTTCTGGGGGAATTTCTAAAATCGCTGAAATAGGTGTTTAATCATTTTTTAGTAGATTTGTTTTCTGGAATTTCAAGCTCCTACCTATAACTGCTGCTGAGATATGGCGAAATGACCTAAAACATTCCACCACTCCCCTTTAGCCCCCTTCTGGGTGGAATTTCTAAAATCGCTGAAATAGGTGTTTAATCATTTTTTTTGTAGATTTGTTTTCTGGAATTTCAAGCTCCTACCTATAACTGCTGCTGAGATTGAGATATGGCGAAATGACCTAAAACATTCGACTACCCCCCTTAAACCCCCTTCTGGGGGGAATTTCTAATATCGCTGAAAGAGGTGCTTAATCATTTTTTTAGTAGATTTGTTTTCTGGAATTTCAAGCTCCTACCTATAACTGCTGCTGAGATATTGTGAAATGACCTAAAACATTCGACCACCCCCCTTTAACCCCCTTCTGGATGGAATTTCTAAAATCGCTGAAATAGGTGTTTAATCATTTTTTTAGTAGATTTGTTTTCTGGAATTTCAAGCTCCTACCTATAACTGCTGCTGAGATATGGCGAAATGACCTAAAACATTCGACCACCCCCCTTTAACCCCCTTCTGGGTGGAATTTCTAAAATCGCTGAAATAGGTGTTTAATCATTTTTTTAGTAGATTTGTTTTTTGGAATTTCAAGCTCCTACCTATAACTGCTGCGGAGATATGGCGAAATGACTTAAAACATTCGACCACCCCCTTTAATCCCCTTCTGGGTGGAATTTCTAAAATCGCAGAAATAGGTGTTTAATCATTTTTTAGTAGATTTGTTTTCTGGAATTTCAAGCTCCTATCTATAACTGCTGCTGAGATATGGCGAAATGACCTAAAACATTCGACCACCCCCCTTTAACCCCCTTCTGGGTGGAATTTCTAAAATCGCTGAAATAGGTGTTTAATCATCTTTTTAGTAGATTTGTTTTTTGGAATTTCAAGCTCCTACCTATAACTGCTGCTGAGATATGGCGAAATGACCTAAAACATTCGACCACCCCCCTTTAGCCCCCTTCTGGGTGGAATTTCTAAAATCGCTGAAATAGGTGTTTAACAATTTTTTTAGTAGATTTGTTTTCCTGATTTTTACGTTCCTACCTATAACTGCTGCTGAGTTATGGCGAAATGATCTAAAACATTCGACCACCCCCCTTTAACCCCCTTCTGGGGGGAATTTCTAAAATCGCTGAAATAGGTGTTTAATCATTTTTTTAGTAGATTTGTTTTCTGGAATTTCAAGCTCTTACCTATAACTGCTGCTGAGATATGGCGAAATGACCTAAAATATTCCACCACTCCCCCTTTAACCCCCTTCTGGGTGGAATTTCTAAAATCGCTGAAATAGGTGTTTAATCATTTTTTTAGTAGATTTGTTTTCTGGAAATTCAAGCTCCTATCTATAACTGCTGCTGAGATATGGCGAAATGACCTAAAACAATCGACCACCCCCCTTTAACCCCCTTCGGGGGGGAATTTCTAAAATCGCTGAAATAGGTGTTTAATCATTTTTTTAGTAGATTTGTTTTCTGGAATTTCAAGCTCCTACCTATAACTGCTGCTGAGATATGGCGAAATGACCTAAAACATTCCACCACTCCCCTTTAGCCCCCTTCTGGGTGGAATTTCTAAAATCGCTGAAATAGGTGTTTAATCATTTTTTTAGTAGATTTGTTTTTTGGAATTTCAAGCTCCTACCTATAACTGCTGCTGAGATATGGCGAAATGACTTAAAACATTCGACCACCCCCGTTTAGCCCCCTTCTGGATGGAATTTCTAAAATCGCTGAAATAGGTGTTTAATAATTTTTTTTGTAGATTTGTTTTCCTGATTTTTACGTTCCTACCTATAACTGCTGCTGAGTTATGGCGAAATGATCTAAAACATTCGACCACCCCCCTTTAACCCCCTTCTGGGTGGAATTTCTAAAATCGCTGAAATAGGTGTTTAATCATTTTTTTTAGTAGATTTGTTTTCTGGAATTTCAAGCTCCTACCTATAACTGCTGCTGAGATATGGCGAAATGACCTAAAACATTCCACCACTCCCCTTTAGCCCCCTTCTGGGTGGAATTTCTAAAATCGCTGAAATACGTGTTTAATCATTTTTTTAGTAGATTTGTTTTCTGGAATTTCAAGCTCCTAACTATAACTGCTGCTGAGATATGGCGAAATGACTTAAACATTCGACAACTGCCCCCTTTAACCCCCTTCTGGGGGGAATTTCTAAAAACGCTGAAAGAGGTGTTTAATCATTTTTTTTAGTAGATTTGTTTTCTGGAATTTCAAGCTCCTACCTATAACTGCTGCTGAGATATGGCGAAATGACCTAAAACATTCCACCACTCCCCTTTAGCCCCCTTCTGGGTGGAATTTCTAAATTCGCTGAAATAGGTGTTTAATCATTTTTTTTGTAGATTTGTTTTCTGGAAATTCAAGCTCCTATCTATAACTGCTGCTGAGATATGGCGAAATGACCTAAAACATTCGGCCACCCCCCTTTAACAACCTTCGGGGGGGAATTTCTAAAATCGCTGAAATAGGTGTTTAATCATTTTTTTAGTAGATTTGTTTTCTAGAATTTCAAGCTCCTACCTATAACTGCTGCTGAGATATGGCGAAATGACCTAAAACATTCCACCACTCCCCTTTAGCCCCCTTCTGGGTGGAATTTCTAAAATCGCTGAAATAGGTGTTTAATCATTTTTTTAGTAGATTTGTTTTTTGGAATTTCAAGCTCCTACCTATAACTGCTGCTGAGATATGGCGAAATGACTTAAAACATTCGACCACCCCCGTTTAGCCCCCTTCTGGATGGAATTTCTAAAATCGCTGAAATAGGTGTTTAATAATTTTTTTAGCAGATTTGTTTTCCTGATTTTTACGTTCCTACCTATAACTGCTGCTGAGTTATGGCGAAATGATCTAAAACATTCGACCACCCCCTTTAACCCCCTTCTGGGTGGAATTTCTAAAATCGCTGAAATAGGTGTTTAATCATTTTTTTTAGTAGATTTGTTTTCTGGAATTTCAAGCTCCTACCTATAACTGCTGCTGAGATATGGCGAAATGACCTAAAACATTCCACCACTCCCCTTTAGCCCCCTTCTGGGTGGAATTTCTAAAATCGCTGAAATAGGTGTTTAATCATTTTTTTAGTAGATTTGTTTTCTGGAATTTCAAGCTCCTACCTATAACTGCAGCTGAGATATGGCGAAATGACTTAAACATTCGACAACTGCCCCCTTTAACCCCCTTCTGCGGGGAATTTCTAAAATCGCTGAAAGAGGTGTTTAATCATTTTTTTTAGTAGATTTGTTTTCTGGAATTTCAAGCTCCTACCTATAACTGCTGCTGAGATATGGCGAAATGACCAAAAACATTCGACCACCCCCCTTTAACCCCCTTCTGGATGGAATTTCTAAAATCGCTGAAATAGGTGTTTAATCATTTTTTTAGTAGATTTGTTTTCTGGAATTTCAAGCTCCTACCTATAACTGCTGCTGAGATATGGCGAAATGACCTAAAACATTCGACCACCCCCCTTTAACCCCCTTCTGGGTGGAATTTCTAAAATCGCTGAAATAGGTGTTTAATCATTTTTTTTGTAGATCTGTTTTCTGGAATTTCAAGCTCCTACTTATAACTGCTGCTGAGATATGGCGAAATGACATAAAACATTCGACCACCCCCCTTTAACCCCCTTCTGGGGGGAATTTCTAAAATCGCTGAAATAGGTGTTTAATCATTTTTTAGTAGATTTGTTTTCTGGAATTTCAAGCTCCTACCTATAACTGCTGCTGAGATATGGCGAAATGACCTAAAACATTCCACCACTCCCCTTTAGCCCCCTTCTGGGTGGAATTTCTAAAATCGCTGAAATAGGTGTTTAATCATTTTTTTTGTAGATTTGTTTTCTGGAATTTCAAGCTCCTACCTATAACTGCTGCTGAGATTGAGATATGGCGAAATGACCTAAAACATTCGACTACCCCCCTTAAACCCCCTTCTGGGGGGAATTTCTAATATCGCTGAAAGAGGTGCTTAATCATTTTTTTAGTAGATTTGTTTTCTGGAATTTCAAGCTCCTACCTATAACTGCTGCTGAGATATTGCGAAATGACCTAAAACATTCGACCACCCCCCTTTAACCCCCTTCTGGATGGAATTTCTAAAATCGCTGAAATAGGTGTTTAATCATTTTTTTAGTAGATTTGTTTTCTGGAATTTCAAGCTCCTACCTATAACTGCTGCTGAGATATGGCGAAATGACTTAAAACATTCGACCACCCCCGTTTAGCCCCCTTCTGGATGGAATTTCTAAAATCGCTGAAATAGGTGTTTAATAATTTTTTTAGTAGATTTGTTTTCCTGATTTTTACGTTCCTACCTATAACTGCTGCTGAGTTATGGCGAAATGATCTAAAACATTCGACCACCCCCTTTAACCCCCTTCTGGGTGGAATTTCTAAAATCGCTGAAATAGGTGTTTAATCATTTTTTTTAGTAGATTTGTTTTCTGGAATTTCAAGCTCCTACCTATAACTGCTGCTGAGATATGGCGAAATGACCTAAAACATTCCACCACTCCCCTTTAGCCCCCTTCTGGGTGGAATTTCTAAAATCGCTGAAATAGGTGTTTAATCATTTTTTTAGTAGATTTGTTTTCTGGAATTTCAAGCTCCTACCTATAACTGCTGCTGAGATATGGCGAAATGACTTAAACATTCGACAACTGCCCCCTTTAACCCCCTTCTGGGGGGAATTTCTAAAATCGCTGAAAGAGGTGTTTAATCATTTTTTTTAGTAGATTTGTTTTCTGGAATTTCAAGCTCCTACCTATAACTGCTGCTGAGATATGGCGAAATGACCTAAAACATTCCACCACTCCCCTTTAGCCCCCTTCTGGGTGGAATTTCTAAAATCGCTGAAATAGGTGTTTAATCATTTTTTTAGTAGATTTGTTTTCTGGAATTTCAAGCTCCTACCTATAACTGCTGCTGAGATATGGCGAAATGACCTAAAACATTCGACCACCCCCCTTTAACCCCCTTCTGGATGGAATTTCTAAAATCGCTGAAATAGGTGTTTAATCATTTTTTTAGTAGATTTGTTTTCTGGAATTTCAAGCTCCTACCTATAACTGCTGCTGAGATATGGCGAAATGACCTAAAACATTCGACCACCCCCCTTTAACCCCCTTCTGGGTGGAATTTCTAAAATCGCTGAAATAGGTGTTTAATCATTTTTTTTGTAGATCTGTTTTCTGGAATTTCAAGCTCCTACTTATAACTGCTGCTGAGATATGGCGAAATGACCTAAAACATTCGACCACCCCCCTTTAACCCCCTTCTGGGGGGAATTTCTAAAATCGCTGAAATAGGTGTTTAATCATTTTTTAGTAGATTTGTTTTCTGGAATTTCAAGCTCCTACCTATAACTGCTGCTGAGATATGGCGAAATGACCTAAAACATTCCACCACTCCCCTTTAGCCCCCTTCTGGGTGGAATTTCTAAAATCGCTGAAATAGGTGTTTAATCATTTTTTTTGTAGATTTGTTTTCTGGAATTTCAAGCTCCTACCTATAACTGCTGCTGAGATTGAGATATGGCGAAATGACCTAAAACATTCGACTACCCCCCTTAAACCCCCTTCTGGGGGGAATTTCTAATATCGCTGAAAGAGGTGCTTAATCATTTTTTTAGTAGATTTGTTTTCTGGAATTTCAAGCTCCTACCTATAACTGCTGCTGAGATATTGCGAAATGACCTAAAACATTCGACCACCCCCCTTTAACCCCCTTCTGGATGGAATTTCTAAAATCGCTGAAATAGGTGTTTAATCATTTTTTTAGTAGATTTGTTTTCTGGAATTTCAAGCTCCTACCTATAACTGCTGCTGAGATATGGCGAAATGACCTAAAACATTCGACCACCCCCCTTTAACCCCCTTCTGGGTGGAATTTCTAAAATCGCTGAAATAGGTGTTTAATCATCTTTTTAGTAGATTTGTTTTTTGGAATTTCAAGCTCCTACCTATAACTGCTGCTGAGATATGGCGAAATGACCTAAAACATTCGACCACCCCCCTTTAGCCCCCTTCTGGGTGGAATTTCTAAAATCGCTGAAATAGGTGTTTAACAATTTTTTTAGTAGATTTGTTTTCCTGATTTTTACGTTCCTACCTATAACTGCTGCTGAGTTATGGCGAAATGATCTAAAACATTCGACCACCCCCCTTTAACCCCCTTCTGGGTGGAATTTCTAAAATCGCTGAAATAGGTGTTTAATCATTTTTTTTGTAGATTTGTTTTCTGGAATTTCAAGCTACTACTTATAACTGCTGCTGAGATATGGCGAAATGACCTAAAACATTCGACCACCCCCCTTTAACCCCCTTCTGGGGGGAATTTCTAAAATCGCTGAAATAGGTGTTTAATCATTTTTTTAGTAGATTTGTTTTCTGGAATTTCAAGCTCCTACCTATAACTGCTGCTGAGATATGGCGAAATGGCCTAAAACATTCCACCACTCCCCTTTAGCCCCCTTCTGGGTGGAATTTCTAAAATCGCTGAAATAGGTGTTTAATCATTTTTTTTGTAGATTTGTTTTCTGGAATTTCAAGCTCCTACCTATAACTGCTGCTGAGATTGAGATATGGCGAAATGACCTAAAACATTCGACTACCCCCCTTAAACCCCCTTCTGGGGGGAATTTCTAATATCGCTGAAAGAGGTGTTTAATCATTTTTTTAGTAGATTTGTTTTCTGGAATTTCAAGCTTCTACCTATAACTGCTGCTGAGATGTGGCAAAATGACCTAAAACATTCGAACCCCTCTTTAACCCCCTTAAGTGGGGAATTTTCAAAAATCCCTTCTTATTGCTTGCCTAGGCCATAACAGCCATCTACAGTCCAAATTGCGTGACCCTGACTTTAGTAGTTTCGGCTGGGCGTTGATGAGTCACCCAGTCAGTCAGTCAGTCAGTCACCGTTTCCTCTTGATATAATAGTATAGATATAGATATATTATTAATGAAACTAAGTCTAATAGTTAAAGAACTGCTCAATAACAATCAGAATTAAAAGTAAGATAATCACATCTATATCTACAAATATAATAGAAAATTGAAACTTTTATTTAAAAAATTAATAATATACACAAATTTAGTTCTTTTTAGAAATAAATGAATCAAGCACATCGGAATTACCATCATTGAATACAAATAAAGGCTCTACAGTAGAAATGACCTCTTTCAGAAAAAAAGAATCATTCCATTTCGTTTAAGTATAATGAATTATGATGTATAGATTTTGAATAAAATATTGCCGAAAATATGTTAAATATCATCACATGTTTTTTAAGATCCATAAATATATATCAATTTTCATAATTTTTTCCTTGTATGATTTTAGGCAGCTTGATGTACTTATTATAATAGACAAAAAATAAGATTTATTTATTTGTTTTTGCATTTTGATATTTCTACCTGTTATATTTTAAGAATCAATATAAATTTTGGAAATATAAATAAACTCAAAATGTTCTGTTTTATTATGATAAATTAAAAATTCCCTTTCGTGATTATTATTTAGATTTATTAATGAAACTATTGTAGTACTCCATTGAAGCATAAACATATTTTCAGATAATCTATAACAATTCACAATAAATAAATAAATAAATAAATAGTTCAGAACTATATATATTGGAGTATTGAAACTATAATTTAAAAAAAATTGTAATACACACAAATTTAGCTATACTTCTTTTTAGAAATAAATTATTCAAGCGTATCTGAATTACCATCACTGAATACAAATAAAGACGTCGCTGTAAAAATGACCTCTTTCAAAGAAAAAGAAAATCATTTTATTTCGTTTAAGGATGTTGAATTACACAATATAGCTTTTGAATAGTTAAATATCATCACCTACTTTTTAAGATCCGCAAATGTATAATTTTTCATAATTTTTTTCCTCGCGTGATTTTACGCAGCTTGATGTTCGTATAATTATAATGATGTTCGTATTATACTGGAAAAGAAAATACGATTTATTTATTTACTTATTTATTTCCGATATTTCTAGCAGTTGTATTTTAAGAATCAATGCAAATTTTGGAATATAACTCAACTCAAAATGTGCCGCTGTTTTATGATAAATGGAAAATTTCCTTTCGTTATGATTAATTATAATTCTTAATGAAAATAGTTTAACATTGAAATGAAAAAAATTAGGTAATAAATAACTTAATATTAAAAATAAATATATCAGACCTATCACTAGAAATATAATAGAGTGTTGAAACTATTATTTAAAAAATCAAATAATACACATAAATTTAGTTATACTTCTTTTTAGAAATAAATGATTCAAGCATATGAGGATAACCAACACTAAATACAAATAAAGACGTCGCTATAGAAATGGCTCTTTTCAAAAGCTATATTTCCTTTAATTTAAGGACGATGAATTATACTGCATATCTTTTGAATAAAATATTTTCGAAAATGTTAAATACCATCACATATTTTTCAAGATCTGTAAATATATCATTTTCCATATTTTTTTTCTTGTATGGTTTAAGTCAGCAGGATGTTCTTGTTGTACCAGAAAAGAAAATAAGATTTATTATTATTATTGTTATTATTATTATTATTATTGTATTTTGATGTTTCCTGCATTTCTATTATAAGAATCAAAATTAATTTAATGCGCTGTTCTTTTGTAATAAATTAAAAAATTTCTAACAATTTTCCAGATAATCAATATCAATTCACATTAAAAATAAATTTATCAGATTATTATTTATCAGAATTTATCATATCTATATCAAAAAATATAATGGAGTACTGAAACTATTCTTTAAAAAAAATCTGATAGTACACATAAATTTAGCTATACTTCTTTTATAAAGAAACGATTCCAAGTATATGAGAATTATCACCACTGAATACAAATAAAGACGTCGCTGTAGGAATGGCCTCTTTTAAAAAAATTTTTTTATTTTGTTTAAGGATGATGAATCATACTATATAGCTCTTGAATAAAATAATACCGAAAATGTTAAATATCATCACATACTTTTCAAGACCCGTAAATGTATCACTTTTCATATTTTTTTCTTCACGTGATTTTAGGCAGCTTGATGTTCGTATTATGCTAGAAAAGAAAATACGATTTATTTATTTATTTTCGACATTTATAGCAGTTCTATTTTAAGAATCAATACAAATTTTGGGATATAATTCAACTCAAAATGGGCTGCTTTTTATGATAAATTAAAAATTTCTTTTCTTAATGATTAATTATAATTCTTGATGAAACTAGTCCAGCAATCTATTAAAACAATTAGATAATCAATATAAATTCATATTATAAATTTATTCATATTATTTTCATATCTATAGCTACAAATGTAATGGAGTACTGAAACTATTATTTAAAAAATCAAATAATGCACATAAATTTAGTTATACTTCTTTTTTCGAAATAAATGATTCAAACATATGAGGATTACCATCACTGAATACAAATAAAGACGTCGCTATAGAAATGGCCTTTTTCAAATGCATTATTTCCTTTAATTTAAGGATGATGAATTATACTGCATAGCTTTTGAATGAAATATTGTTGAAAATGTTAAATACCATCACATATTTTTCAAGATCTGTAAATAAATAGTTTTTCTTTTTTTTATATTATATGGTTTTAGTCAGCTTGATGTTCTTGTTATGCTAGAAAAGAAAATACGATTTATTTATTTATTTATATATTTTCGATATTTCTAGCAGTTCTATTTTAAGAATCAATACATTATTATTATTATTCTATTATTATTATTATTATTATTATTATTATTATTATTATTAATTAATTAATACTATTATTATTAATAATCAATACTATTATTATTATTATTATTATTATTATTATTGTATTTTGAAATTTCCTGAATTTGTATTTTAAGAATTAATATAAATTTTAGGAACATAAATTAACTCAAAACGGGCTGTTATTTTATGATAAATTGAAATTTTCCTATCGTGATGATTATTTAGAATTAATGAAACGAGTCTAGTAGTCTAATAAAAAAGGAACATTTTTTCATATAATCAATATCAATTCACATTAAAAATAAATAAATCATACCTATTTCAACAAATTTAATGGAGTACTGTAACTATTATTTTAAAAAAAATCTAATAATACACATAAATTTAGTTATACTTCTTGTCTTGTATAAAGAAATGGTTCAAGTATATGGGAATTACCACCACTAAATAGAAATAAAGACGTCGCTGTAGAAATGCCTCTTTCAGAAAAATCATTTTATTTCGTTTAAGGATGATGAATTATACTGTATGGCTTTTGAATAAAATATTGTCGAAAATGTTAAATACCATCACATCTTTTTCAAGATCTGTAAATATGTAATTTTTCATATTTTTCTTCCTTGTATGATTTAGTCAGCTGGATGTTCTTGTTATACGAGAAAAGAAAATAAGATTTATTATTATTATTATTATTATTATTATTATTATTATTATTATTATTATTATTGTATTTTGATATTTCCTGCATTTGTATTTTAAGAATTAATATAAATTTGGGAATATAAATTAACTCAAAATGGGCTGTTATTTTCTGAAAAGTTGAACTTTTCCTATCTTGATGATTATTTAGAATTATTAATGAAACTATTCTAGTAGTCTGTTAAAAGATAAAGAATCTTTCATCTAATCAATATCAATTGAAATTAAAAGTAAATAAATCAGATCTATATCTACAAATAAAATGGGGGTACTGAAACTATTATTAAAAAAAAATCTAATAATACACATACATTTAGTTATACTTCTTTTATAAAAAAATTACTTAAGTACTATATGGGAATTACCACCACTGAATACAAATAAAGACGTATTTGTAGAAATGTCCTCGTTCAGAAAAATAATTTTACTTTGCTTAAGGATGATGAAATATACGGTATGGCTTTTGAATAAAATATTGTCGAAAATTTTAAATATCATCGCATATTTTTCAAGATCCGTAAATATATATCATTTTTCATCATTTTTTCCTGCGTGATTTTAGACAGTTTTTGATGTTCATTTTTAATACTAAAGAAAATAAGATTTATTTATTTACATTTTTTTCTTATTTTGATATTTCTTGCATTTGTATTTTAAGAATCAATATACATATAGGATATAAATAAACACGAAATGCACTGTTATTTTATTATAAATTTAATTTTTCCTTTCTAGTAGTCTGTTTAAAAAAAAAAAAAAAAAAAAAAAAAAAAAAAACAATTTTTCAGGTAATGCACATTAAAAAAAAATACTAATCACTAATGCACATTAAAAAAAATAAATCAGATCTATATCCACAAATATAACGCAATACTAAAACTATTATTTAAAAAAAATCTAATAATACACATACATTTAGTTATACTTCGCTTTAGAAATAAATGATTCAGGCGTATGGGGATTACCATCACTGAATACAAATAAAGACGTCGCTATAGAAATGGCCTCTTTCAAAAGCATTATTTCCTTTAATTTAAGGAAGATGAATTATACTGCATAACTTTTGAATAAAATATTATCGAAAATGTTAAATACCATCACATATTTTTCAAGATCTGCAATATATCATTTTTCATATTTTTTTTCCCTGGTATGATTGTAATCAACTTGATGTTCTTGTTATACTAGAAAAGAAAATAAGTTTATTATTATTATCATTATTATTATTTTTATTATTATTGTTATTATTATTATTATTATTATTATTATTATTATTATTATTATTATTATTTCATTATTATTATTATTATTATTATTATTATTATTATTATTATTATTATTATTATTATTATTGTACTTTGATATTTCCCTGCCTTTGTATTTTACAAATTAATATAAATTTTGGGCATATAAATTAACTCAAAATGTGTTGTTATTTTATGATAAATTGAAATTTTCCTATCGTGATGATTATTTAGAATTATTGAAACCAGTCTGGTAGTCTAATAAAAAAGGAACAATTTTTCATATATGTCAATATCAATCCACATTAAAAATAAATAAATCAGATTATATCAACAAATATAAAGGAGTACTGTAACTATTATTGAAAAAAATCTATAAATTTAGTTATACTTCTTTTAAAAAGAAATGATTCAAGTATATGGGAATTACCACTACTGAATACAAATAAAGACGCCATTGTAGGAATGCCTCTTTCAGAAAAATCCTTTTATTTCGTTTAGGGATGATGAATTATACTGTATGGCTTTTGAATAAAATATTGTCGAAAATGTTAAATTTCATCACATATTTTTCAAGATCCATAAATATATATCATTTTTCATATCTTTTTAGCACTTTCCAACCTAGTTGAAAAGTGCTTATGACTTCGGTTTGTCTGGCCGTATGGCCGTCTGGCCGTGCTCTAACTCTCGTAAATATGCTCGGATTGCTCTGCAATTTTTATATGTTATTGTCGTTATCTATGGCACATTCCCTATTTCAACTGGAGTGTGTAGAACTTATAGTTTTCTTACAGGGACACTCAAAAGAATTCCGTTACATTGCGGTCTATGGGGAAAAATCATTTGCGGTTTATTTTTAAAATGTTTCATTATTTTAAACGCATTGAAATTTATATAGATCACTAATATGCATTAGAAGAAGCTTAATATGGAATAGTAGGTGTATAGCACTTAGAGTTACTTTACAGGGACAGTCAACATAATTCCGTTACATTACGTCTATGGAGAAAAATCGTCTTCGGCTTATTTAAATAATGTTCCACTATTTTAAACGCATTGAAGTTTATATATATTACTAAGGTGCATTACAAGAGGCTTACTACAGAATAGTGTGTGTATAGCAGTCATCGTTCATTTACAGGGACACACAAAAGAATTCTCTACTGTCTGTTAACAATATTTCCTGGAAGTGCGTTTTAAGTTACTGAACGCGATTTTAATCTTAACTAGCTTTTTGTCTATTACGTGGTGTGTATAAATTCTGTAGATCCTATACAGGGCAGCACAAAAGTTCGCGAACACATTTCCGTTTATTGACAGAAACTCCAGAAGGAGAATTTAAACTGTGCTACGCGTTTCCTAACTAAACTAAAATTTAGCATCCTATGTATATATACAAATCTATAGATCATATACAGGGCTACATAAAAGTATTCGGATATTTTTCCGAATATTGTATATATTGAAAATTCCTGAAATTACGTTTTTAAATATGTTATGCGTTTTCCAAATTGTTTACTTAGATGTCATCTTTCAGCTTATTAAACGGTAATGATTTGTAAAATTATTTTAGAAGCGTTGGAAAGCGCTACATAATCTATGCTTGACGCATGATTTTTCGTTCTTGTTCCTGCGTGATTTCAGACAGTTTTTAATGTTAATTTTTTATACTAAAGAAAATAAGATTTATTTATTTACATTTTTTCTTATTTTGATATTTCTTGCATTTGTATTTTAAGAATCAGCATACATATGGAATATAAATCAACACGAAATGCACTGTTATTTTATTATAAATTTAATTTTTCCTTTCTAGTAGTCTGTTTAAAAAAAAAAAAAAAAAAACAATTTTTCAGGTAATTACCACTAATGCACATTAAAAAAAATAAATCAGATCTATATCCACAAATATAACGCAATACTAAAACTATTATTTAAAAAAATCTAATAATATACATACATATTTAGTTATACTTCTTTTTAGAAATAAATTATTCAAGAGTATGAGGATTACCCTAACTGAATACAAATAAAGACGTCGCTATAGAAATAGCCTCTTTCAAAAGCATTATTTCCTTTAATTTAAGGAAGATGAATTATACTGCATAGCTTTTGAATAAAATATTGTCGAAAATGTTAAATACCATCACATATTTTTCAAGATCTGAAATATATCATTTTTCATATTTTTTTTCCATGGTATGATTTTAGTCAACTTGATGTTCTTGTTATACTAGAAAAGAAAATAAATTTATTATTATTATTATTATTATTATTATTATTATTATTATTATTATTATTATTATTATTATTTCATTATTATTATTATTATTATTATTATTATTATTATTATTATTATTATTATTATTATTATTATTATTATTGTACTTTGATATTTCCTGCCTTTGTATTTTAAGAATTAATATAAATTTTGGGCATATAAATTAACTCAAAATGTATTGTTATTTTATGATAAATTGAAATTTTCCTATCGTGATGATTATTTAGAATTATTGAAACCAGTCCAGTAGTCTAATAAAAAAGGAACAATTTTTCATATATGTCAATATCAATCCACATTAAAAATAAATAAATCAGATTATGTCAACAAATATAAAGGAGTACTGTAACTATTATTGAAAAAAATCTATAAATTTAGTTATACTTCTTTTAAAAAGAAATGATTCAAGTATATGGGAATTACCACTACTGAATACAAATAAAGACGCCATTGTAGGAATGCCTCTTTCAGAAAAATCCTTTTATTTCGTTTAGGGATGATGAATTATACTGTATGGCTTTTGAATAAAATATTGTCGAAAATGTTGAATATCATCACATATTTTTCAAGACCCATAAATATATATCATTTTTCATATCTTTTTAGCACTTTCCAACCTAGTTGAAAAGTGCTTATGACTTCGGTTTGTCTGGCCGTATGGCCGTCTGGCCGTGCTCTAACTCCCGTAAATATGCTCGGATTGCACTGCAATTTTTATATGTTATTGTCGTTATCTATGGCACGTTCCCTATTTTAACTGGAGTGTGTAGAACTTATAGTTTTCTTACAGGGACACTCAAAAGAATTCCGTTACATTGCGGTCTATGGGGAAAAATCATTTGCGGTTTATTTTTAAAATGTTTCATTATTGTAAACGCATTGAAATTTATATAGATCACTAATATGCATTAGAAGAAGCTTAATATGGAATAGTAGGTGTATAGCACTTAGAGTTACTTTACAGGGACAGTCAAAATAATTCCGTTACATTACGTCTATGGAGAAAAATCGTCTGCGGCTTATTTAAATAATGTTCCACTATTTTAAACGCATTGAAGTTTATATATATTACTAAGGTGCATTACAAGAGGCTTACTACAGAATAGTGTGTGTATAGCAGTCATCGTTCATTTACAGGGACACACAAAAGAATTCTCTACTGTCTGTTAACAATATTTCCTGGAAGTGCGTTTTAAGTTACTGAACGCGATTTTAATCTTAACTAGCTTTTTGTCTATTACGTGGTGTGTATAAATTCTGTAGATCCTATACAGGACAGCACAAAAGTTCGCGAACACATTTCCGTTTATTGACAGAAACTCCAGAAGGAGAATTTAAACTGTGCTACGCGTTTCCTAACTAAACTAAAATTTAGCATCCTATGTATAGGGCAGTTGCAATTGACGTCACCTTGGAGGTAAACAGTACAAATAGGCAGTTCTGATTGGTGGAATTACCCTTACCTCCAAGTGAATACAATGGTTGATCAGCTGATTGCAACTGCCCTATATATACAAATCTATAGATCATATACAGGACTACATAAAAGTATTCGGATATTTTTCCGAATATTGTATATATTGAAAATTCCTGAAATTACGTTTTTAAATATGTTATGCGTTTTCCAAATTGTTTACTTAGATGTCATCTTTCAGCTTATTAAACGGTAATGATTTGTAAAATTATTTTAGAAGCGTTGGAAACCGCTACATAATCTATGCTTGACGCATGATTTTTAGTTCTTGTTCCTGCGTGATTTCAGACTGTTTTTAATGTTAATTTTTTATACTAAAGAAAATAAGATTTATTTATTTACATTTTTTCTTATTTTGATATTTCTTGCATTTGTATTTTAAGAATCAGCATACATATGGAATATAAATCAACACGAAATGCACTGTTATTTTATTATAAATTTAATTTTTCCTTTCTAGTAGTCTGTTTAAAAAAAAAAAAAACAATTTTTCAGGTAATTACCACTAATGCACATTAAAAAAAATAAATCAGATCTATATCCACAAATATAACGCAATACTAAAACTATTCTTTAAAAAAATCTAATAATATACATACATTTAGTTATACTTCTTTTTAGAAATAAATTATTCAAGCGTATGAGGATTACCCTAACTGAATACAAATAAAGACGTCGCTATAGAAATAGCCTCTTTCAAAAGCATTATTTCCTTTAATTTAAGGAAGATGAATTATACTGCATAGCTTTTGAATAAAATATTGTCGAAAATGTTAAATAACATCACATATTTTTCAAGATCTGAAATATATCATTTTTCATATTTTTTTTCCATGGTATGATTTTAGTCAACTTGATGTTCTTGTTATACTAGAAAAGAAAATAAATTTATTATTATTATTATTATTATTATTATTATTATTATTATTATTATTATTATTATTATTATTATTATTATTATTTCATTATTATTATTATTATTATTATTATTATTATTATTATTATTATTATTATTATTATTATTATTATTATTATTATTATTATTATTATTATTGTACTTTGATATTTCCTGCCTTTGTATTTTAAGAATTAATATAAATTTTGGGCATATAAATTAACTCAAAATGTATTGTTATTTTATGATAAATTGAAATTTTCCTATCGTGATGATTATTTAGAATTATTGAAACCAGTCCGGTAGTCTAATAAAAAAGGAACAATTTTTCATATATGTCAATATCAATCCACATTAAAAATAAATAAATCAGATTATATCAACAAATATAAAGGAGTACTGTAACTATTATTGAAAAAAATCTATAAATTTAGTTATACTTCTTTTAAAAAGAAATGATTCAAGTATATGGGAATTACCACTACTGAATACAAATAAAGACGCCATTGTAGGAATGCCTCTTTCAGAAAAATCCTTTTATTTCGTTTAGGGATGATGAATTATACTGTATGGTTTTTGAATAAAATATTGTCGAAAATGTTAAATATCATCACATATTTTTCAAGATCCATAAATATATATCATTTTTCATATTTTTTTCCTGCGTGATTTCAGACAGTTTTTAATGTTCATTTTTTATACTAAAGAAAATAAGATTTATTTATTTACATTTTTTCTTATTTTGATATTTCTTGCATTTGTATTTTAAGAATCAGTATACATATGGGATATAAATCAACACGAAATGCACTGTTATTTTATTATAAATTTAATTTTTCCTTTCTAGTAGTCTGTTTAAAAAAAAAAAAAAAAAAAAAAAAAAAAAAAAAAAAAAAAATTCAGGTAATTACCACTAATGCACATTAAAAAAATAAATCAGATCTATATCCACAAAAATAACGCAATACTAAAACTATTATTTAAAAAAATCTAATAATACACATACATTTAGTTATACTTCTTTTTAGAAATAAATGATTCAAGCGTATGAGGATTACCATCACTGAATACAAATAAAGACGTCGCTATAGAAATGGCCTCTTTCAAAAGCATTATTTCCTTTAATTTAAGGAAGATGAATTATACTGCATAGCTTTTGAATAAAATATTGTCGAAAATGTTAAATACCATCACATATTTTTCAAGATCTGTAAATAAATAGCTTTTCATATTTTATTTCCCTGGTATGATTTTAGTCAACTTGATGTTCTTGTTATACTAGAAAAGAAAATAAGTTTATTATTATTATTATTATTATTATTATTATTATTATTATTATTATTATTATTATTATTATTATTGTATTTTGATATTTCCTGCATTTGTATTTTAAGAATTAATATAAATTTGGGAATATAACTCAACTCAAAATGTGCTGTTATTTTATGAAAAATTGAAATTTTCCTATCGTGATGAATATTTAGAATTATTAATGAAACTATTCTAGTCGTCTGTTAAAAGATAAATAATCTTTCATCTAATCAATATCAATTGAAATTAAAATTAAATAAATCAGATCTATATCTACAAATAAAATGGGGTACTGAAACTATTATTTAAAAAAAATTAATAATATCGCTGTAGGAATGTCCTCTTTCAGAAAAATAATTTTATTTCGCTTAAGGATGATGAATTATACTGTATGGCTTTTGAATAAAATATTGTCGAAAATGTTAAATATCATCACATATTTTTCAAGATCCATAAATATATATCATTTTTCATAATTTTTTCCTGTGTGATTTTAGACAGTTTTTGATGTTCATTTTTTTATACTAAAGAAAACAAGATTTGTGTATTGATATTTTTTTTATTTTGATATTTCTGGTATTTGTATTTTAAGAATCAATATACATATAGGATATAAATCAACACGAAATGCACTGTTATTTTATGATAAATTTAATGTTTCATTTCGTGATGATTATTTATGATTATCAATGAAATTAGTGTAGTAGTCTGTTAAAAAAATAAACAATTTTTCATTAAATCACCACCAATGCACAGTAAAAATATATAAATCAGATCTATATCCACAAATATAATGCAATACTAAAACTATTATTTAAAAAAAAAAATCTAATAATACAAATAAATTTATTTATGCTCTTTTTTAGAAATAAATGACTCAAGCATATGGAAATTACCGTTTCTGAATACAAATAAAGACGTCGTAGTAGACATGGCCTCTTTCAAAGTAATAATTTCATTTCGTTTAAGGATGATGAATTATACAGTATTGCTTTTGAATAAAATATTGCAGAAAATGTTAAATATCATAACATATTTTTCAACATTCGTAAATGTATCTTTTTTCATATTTTTTTTCCTCGTGGGATTTTTGGCAGCTTGATGTTCTTATTGTACTAAAAGAAAAAAAAAAGATTTATTTATTTATTTATTTATTTTTATTTTTATTTATTTATTTATTTATATATTTATTTTTGTATTTTGATATTTCTACCAGTTGTATTTTAAGAATCAATATAAATTTTGGAAATACAAATCAACACAAAATGCTCTGTTCTTTTACGATAAATGAAATTTCCTTTTCGTAATAATTATTTATACTTATTAATGAAACTACTTTAGTAGTCTATATAAAAAAAGAAATGTTCAGGCAATAAATATTAGTCCACACTAGAACTTCCCTCAAAGGGATTAGTCTGAGTGATATTGCTGAGAACATAGGGTTAACAATTACAATATAAAGAAAGAGAGCAAATTAAATGGTAGAATTACAAAATATCATATATAAATTCATATACACTGTTAAAAAAATAGAAAAGAAGTACCGTTCATCAGATGTGTTGTCATAATTTTTTTAACATGTGGCAAAGAATCTCATTTTCTTAAGCGCGTATTGAGCAAAACTTGAAAAAAAAAAAAAAAAAAAAAAAAAAAAAAAACGGCGGATCTTTTAAAACGCCAAGCTTTTTAAAGTTACGTAATTGGATTTGCAGGCAATAGATTATTCTATTATACGCGTGGCTAAACGCAAATTTAATTTCATTGTTGCACCTTTTTTTGTGTGTGAATTTAAAATTTTTCTTCCTTGACTATATATCTATTATTTGTATAACTGTTTATAGAAACTCTTACACTTCAAACCACATTGATAGCATGCTTTGCTACAAACCAGATTGCAAAACTGTAGTCTAAATTACTATTAAAGTATACAAAAAATCTTTCGATAACTTCTGTAAAATAACTTTTACATTAAATCTCCATATCGGCAAAATTGAAAAGTTATATATATTTCAAAGTTAAGCTTAACAGATACTTCTTGATTATTCTCTAGGAGGATCTGCCACCTACGCCTTTACTGCGCCAATCCACAGACTTTTCTTTTGCCTGTCTGTCTGTCTCTCCACAATCTGTCTGTTTCCCTATCCGTTCTTCTGCTCGTCTCTCTAACCGATTGTCTATCTCTCTACACGTCTCGCTACCTGTCTCTATATTTCTCTACCGGTCTCGCTACCCGCCAATCTATTTCTCTAACCGTCTGTCTATCCGTCTAACTACTTGTATGTCTAGTTGTGTCTCTATCCACTTCGCTATCCATTTGTCTATCTGTCTCACAACTTGTCTATCTGTCTCTCTACCCGTCTGGCTATACGCCTCTCTACCCATCTTCTTACCCATCTCCGTACCCATCTACTGTCTCTCTACTGTCTCTCTACTGTATACCCGTCTCACTATCCGTCTGTTTTTGTACCCGACTCGCTACCAATCTCATTACCCGTCAGTCAACTCGTCTCTGTACTCATCTCTCTACTCGTCTCTTTATTTACCACGCTACGCGTCTCGCAGCCTTTCTCGCTATACATTCCTGTCTACCAGTGTCTCTACCCGTCTCGTGACCCATCTCGCTACCCCTCTGTCAATCCTCTTTTTACCTTTCTCTCTAGCCGTCTGTCTATTCGTTTCTCTACCCGTCAGCCTACCTATGTCACTACTCGTCTCTCTACCCGTCTGTCTACCCCTTTGTTTACTCGTCTTTCTACCTCTCGCCACCTCTTCCCAATATTTAAACAATTCATAACAGAAGTCATTTATCTAATAAGTGTAATCAGATGCATTTTTTTTAAATACATACATAACCTGAATAATAATTCATCAGTTTTGTGTTCATAGTTGTTTATATCAATTGACAGTAAATCTCAACTTCTTAAACCTCAATTGTCTCAAGCTTTTTAAAAAAACCACAAGGTCTGTATAACTGCAAAGTACCCTGAGGGCTATATTAGCAATATGTTATTAAGTTAAGTGAAAGTTTCGTTATCGCGTTTGCAGCCAATTGCTTATGTCAGAAAGCGTGGCTTAACTCCATTTTAAATTCATTACTGTAACTTTCTTTTCTTTTCTTTTTTTTTGGAGGGTAGGGGGGGTAGGGGGGAGAGTTTCAAATATATACATTTAAATTAAAACTTTTGTCTCCATGTCATTAGTGTTGTTTGTATTATTAACTAATACCTTGTAGACCGAGCTTCATTTGAAACAAATGTAAAAGACTTCTTCTACAGTTTTTTAGGAGAAACTTTTCTTAATTGGGCCCAAAGCCAATCGGAGCATCTAATATCATTATTGTAACTCTTATAGAGTTAAAACAATATTGTTGCTAGCTTTACTCTTGTTTGAGACCAGCCTTGCCTGTGTATCTGAATGGGGGAAAGTTTCGTATCCTATGTCGGTTGGCGAAAAAAAAATTAAATGGTGCCAAAAGGTAGTTTTAGCATCTTACAAAATTTTTCAAGAGAGCGGTAAAGCATGTTTTTCAAATATTTACAAACATATGTTTATTAAAGCATGTTTTTGCACCATCTTAAAAATTTAAGCACGATGCTAAAATAAAATTTTATCGCCATATTCGATATTTTAATAAGTAATGAAAATACATAAACAAACTTATTTAACTAACCTAAAAGGCATTTTTGTGATAAATAATTGTTATTGTCAAGGGGGAGGGTAAATTGTAAACAATTAATAAACGGCTAGTAAATAATAAATAGCATTTAAAATCTAAAAATGGAGAAGTGGTCCGTATAAAAATGCAAAACATAACATTATACGCTTGATATATGTAAATCTTTTTTTATTTTTTAATATTTCCGAAGGCACAGATAAAAAGGTAAAAATCTCTTTTCCAAATGCCAAATAGAAAATATACAAAATAGAATGCCAAATATACAAAATAGAATGCCAAATATACAAAATAGAAAAATATCTGCAAAAAAATATATTTACATAATACTACATCTGCAAAAAAATAAGATTTAGAAAAAGTAAGCCAAATCCTGCAGATCCTAACAATCACATCGAAAACCTTATCACCAAAAAAGAACTCGCCAAATCTTACGGCATAGGAGATGGATTTTTCCCTCTGAATTAGTTTTTTTTCCTGTACGATGGGTGATTATAATATAATTGTTTCATTTCACATACTACATACCGTTTGATATATTGGTACTTTTATGTTATCCTGGCGCAGTTGATAAATCGCCAAATATTGTTCCTATAACATTTTCATATTGAATTCATTTATTTAAATATAAACCTTTCACTCATTTAATTAAAAATACATGCCTTTCATTAATCCCATTTAAAATGCTAAAAAGAGAAAAAAAAAAGAAATAATGCCATAAATCAAAACCTTTTATTTAAACACCAAAGATTTTTTTTTTTTTTTTTTTATTTACACACGCGAAATAAAAAAAAGCTGCTATTGCTGAGATTTGCGCCAAATCTCTAATACCAAGTCTACCAACTTATTGCTGGGTTTTTCTTTCAAACAGGAAAAAATCCAGATTAATTTTCGATTTCTACTAAATTGAAATATATTTTATTGTGCTGAATATTAGTGCGTGCATATTTTTTTGCTCCATGTACTCCATGAACTTTTCAATTCTGATTGTCTACGAAAATCTCCCGCCGGTGAAAATGACGTACGCACAAAATTTCGTGACGTATGTACTTTAATTGTGCTTTTTTATCTATTTTTTTAATATAATTTCCAAACGGTTTGACATTTATTCTTGGTAATAAATAGACGTCGTTGTCACCTTTATAGGTACCTGCTGTAAAAATTTGAACGAAATCCGTTAAATATTTTTTGAGTTATGCTTGACGAAAGGTTTTAATATTCATCGTAGCTATATATGGGGCAAAGTAATACTGCGCTGTGTATGAGTCTTCGTTGCACTCAGACAATTAAAAATAAATAAATCAGATCTATAGCTACAAATATGCAATACAATGCAATACTGTAACTATTATTTTTAATAAAATCTAATAATACACATAAATTTAGTTATACCTCTTGTATAAAGAAATAATTCAAGTATATGGGAATTAACACCACTAAATACATATAAACACATCGCTATAGGAATGCCTCTTTCAGAAAAATCATTTTATTTCGTTTAAGGATGATGAATTATACTGTATGGCTTTTGAATAAAATATTGTCGAAATTGTTAAATATCATCATATATTTTTCGAAATCCGTAAATATATATCATTTTTCATAGTTTTTTTCCTGTGTTATTTTATGCAGTCTTTGATGTTAATTTTGTATACTAAAGAAAAGAAGATTTATTTATATTTTTTCTTATTTTGATATTTCTTGCATTTGTATTTTAAAAATCAATATACATATATGATATAAATCAACACGAAATAAGCTGTTATTTTATGATAAATTTAAGTTTTCATTTCTTGATGACTATTTATGATTATCAATGAAATTAGTCTAGTAGTCTGTTAAAAAATAAACAATTTTTCAGGTAATCAACACCAATGCACATTAAAAATAAATAAATCAGATCTGTATCCACAAATATAATGCAATACTAAAATTATTATTTAAAAAAATATCTAATAATACACATAAATTTAGTTATGCCTCTTTTTTAGAAATAAATGATTCAAGCATATGGGAATTACCATTTCCTGAATACAAATAAAGACGTCGTTGTAGACATGGCCTCTTTCAAAGAAAACATTTCCTTTCGTTTAAGGATGATGAATTATACAGTATTGCTTTTGAATAAAATATTGCAGAAAATGTTAAATATCATAACATGTTTTTCAAGATTCGTAAATGTATCTTTTTTTCATATTTTTTTTCCTCGTGTGATTTTAGGCAGCTTAATGTTCTTATTATACTAAAAGAAAAAAAAAAGAGATTTATTTATTTATTTTTATTTTTATTTATTTTTGTATTTTCATATTTTTTGTTGTATTTTAAGTTGTATTTTAAGATTCAATATAAATTTTGGAAATACAAAGCAGTACAAAATGTTCTGTTCTTTTATGATAAATTGAAATTTCCCTTTCGTAATAATTATTTATACTTATTAATGAAACTAGTTTAGTAGTCTATATATATATATATATATATATATATATATATATATATATATATATATATATATATATATATATATATATATATATATATATAGCAATTTTCAGGTAATAAATATCAATTCACATAAAAAATAAATAAATCAGATCTATATCTACAAATATAATGGAGTACTGAAACTATTATTTAAAAAATCTAATAATATACATAAATTTAGTTATACTTCTTTTTTAGAAATAAATGATTGAAGCATATGTGAATTACCATCACTGAATACAAATACAGGCTTCGCTGTAGAAACAGCCTCTTTGAAAAAAAAATAATTTCGTTTAAGGATTATGAATTCTACTCTATAGCTTCAATATAAAATATTGGGGAAAATCTTAAATATCATCACATATTTCACACGATCCGTAAATATAACATTTTTCATAATTTTTTTCATCGTCTGATTTTAGACAGTTAGATGTTCTTATTATACTACAAAAGAAAATAAGATTTATTTATTTTTATTTTTTTGTATGTTGATATTTCCTGCTTTTTTATTTTAAGAATCAATATGAATTTTGTAGATATAAATCAACTCGAAATGTGCTGTTATTTTATTATAAATTGGAATTTTCGATTCGTGAGGATTATTTTTAATTATTAATTAAACTAGTCTAGTAGTCTATTAAAAAAATGAGCAAAATTTCAGGTAATCAATATCAATTGAGATTAAAGACAAGTAAATTCAAGTAATATCTACCAATATAATAGAGTACTGAAACTAGTATTTAAAAAATTTAATAATACACATATATTTATTTATACGAGGGAAAGTTATTAAGTAAGTCACAAAAAATAATTAAATAATAACTTACAATGATATTCACTTCAAAACGATTTTTATTTCTCAACATATTCTCCACCAACATTTATGCACTTATCTCACCGCTTTATCAGTGCCCCAACACCAGCTGCATAACATTCTTTGGGTTGCTGTTTCAGCCACATTTGGACTTCAAGTTGAACTTTTTCATCATCGGTGAACATCATCTTGTTTCCAAGATGGTTTTTTAGTGGACTAAACAGATGAAAATCGCTTGGGGCTAAGTCTAAGTTGTATGGTGGATGTTGAAGAAGTTGCCTACCAAACTTTTGAATTGTCTCCTGTGTTCGACTTGGAGTCCTAATGTGGCTGAGACAGCAACCCAAAGAATCTTATGCAGCTGTGTTGGGGCACTGATAAAACGGTAATATAAGTTCATAAATATTGGTGGAGAATATGGTGAGAAATAAAAATAGTTTTGAAGTGAATATCATTGTAAGGTATTATTTAATTATCTTTCGTGACTTACTTAATGACTTACCCTCGTACTTCTTTTTATAAATAAATGTTTCATGTATATGGAAATTACTATAACTGGATACAAATAAAGAAGGGCCTCTTAAAAAATCATTTAATTTTGTTTAAGGATGATGAATTATACTGTATAGCTTTTGTATAAACTATTGTGGAAAATATTAAATATCATTACATATTTTTCAAGATCGTAAATGCAACATTTTTCATATTTTTCTTCTTGGATGATTTTAAGCAGCTTGATGTTCGCATTATGCTATAAAAGAAAGCTAAAATTTATTTAGAATTATTTTGTTGTATTTTTATATTTCCTGCATTTTCGTTTTAAGAATCAATATAAATTTTGGGGATGTAAATCAACTCGGAATGTGCTGTTACTTCATGATAAATCGGAATTTTCTATTCGTGGTGATTATTTATAATTATTAATGAAATGTTCAGATAATAAATATAAATCCCCATTAAAAATAAATAAATATGATGCATATCTACAAATAGGACGAATTACATAACCTATTGGTACTTCTTTGTTATAGTAACCCCCGAGGATAAATCGGCAAACGACCAAGATGTATTGCCAAATTATAAGAAGTGTATGACACTATAATGATATATGATGTATATTCTATTTAATGTCGTATATATATTCAAGCTAAAATCATATTATAAGGTATATATATATATGACTAGATAGGACATATATGTCGTGTATATGACATACAAGACGCAAATATTACGCATACATTGACATATATGACCTTTTGGAGTATATATATGCGTGTATAAGCTTGGAAATAAATTAGGCGGAATGCAAGCGTCTCCGCTCGCGGCCAAGGTGGAATGGCAATAAGTATTGAAGAACAAACAGCGGAGTCCGGAGTCCCCACGTAACGGAGGAGACCAATGATAAACACTTAGCCAGTCTGGACGATTTTAAGCAAGGGAGGAGAAAAAAAGGGGAAGGAAAGTGAAGAAAAAAAAGGAATTGTAGCCTGACGTTTGAAAAATTTAGTGTACTGGACATATCATTAACCAAGTTGTTTGAATTATTCCATATATCGTCGCTACCATGCCAAACTATCGAACGTGAAAAAATGCAGCATTTTTCATTACTTTTAAAAATGGGCCATTTGTCACCACTGAATTTTAACAGTATTCCTCACCAGCTTTGCCGGTTTTGGCTTACTTTTCAATCAGAAGTTTTGAATTCATACCAGAAATTTCAAACAGAAATTTTTGTCAACTATTTCGCGAGTATTTTCAGTAAATGTTTTTCTCTCTAAATTTCCGGTATGAATTCCTCATCTCTAAATAAATAAGAATGTCAATCCGGCAACTCTGTTCTTCACAGAAATTTTAGTAATATTCTTACTAGGCGAAAAATTGTAATAAAATTTAGTGGTGACAATCAGCCCATTTTTAAAGTAATGAAAGATGCATTTTTCACATTCGATAGTTTGGCATGGTAGCTACGTTATGATAAGCTTCCCAAAAATCAATATCGTAAATCGATGAGCAATTCTGATTATTGAATCTTCGGAAAAATTAAAATTGTGATAGTTAGACCAGCAATGGTTAACAATAGCGGAGCGTTTAATGTCACAAATTTTTAACATTGATTTTATGTTCCACCAAGCGGACCTTAAGAGGTCGCTTAGTTTAACCTACAAACATTTTATCACACTTGCAAGAAATCCCCAATTTGAAAATCTGATGAATCCATTGAATGTTTGAAATCTGTAAATTTGATTTTGTTAAATGGTGTATAAATTACTTTAAAATCGTATCTTATCAAAATTTTATATATTTGATGACTAATTCTCGGAAAATATGGAAGTATAATTAAATTTTCATTGCGAAAATTGTTAACGTTGTAATGTGAACGTTTAATGAGTTTATTAGGAATTGTATCAACGATTTCAAGAGGATAACCCCGATCAATGGCAATGGATTTAATGTAGTCTAATTCTGATTTGAGTAAACTCCCAGATTAACAAATATTTAAGGCACAGTGAATATAGGTATTAAAAGCAGTCAATTTCTGATTAGGAGGGTGAGATGAAAACGATGTGGGGGTTCTTTACCCCACCCCACATGTTCTTTTCATAAATGAATAATTGATAAATTTTCTTGGCATATTGTAAATTAAGTGAAAATACATTTTCTTAATTGTATTTTTATTGAAAGGGTCTCGTTCTGGTAGTAATCCTGTTGCGCGAAAAAAAAAAAAGAAAAATGTAAATAAAACTATACTCTCAAAAATAAAAAAAATAATAAAATATCAAAAGTAAACCCACCAAATTCCCGGAGTACTCTGTGAGTAGAAGAGATTTTTCTGTTATTTGAAGAAATTTCCGTTTTTTGACAGGAGAATTTCAGAAAATTTCGAGCTTCTTTTCGCGAATTTTTTCGTGTTTTAAGGGAGAAAAAACATACGTAAAAATTCCGTTTCTAAAACGAAAAAATAACACGCAGCACAGTTGTCAGAATACCCCTGTGATTTGACGAAAATGTAGCTTTTGATTAGAATATTTCAGGTAATTTTCATGTTAGATTGGTGAATTTTCTGTATTTTTGGAAGAAATGGGCAAATCAAAACGGTCATTTTCGTGTTTTAACAAGAAAAAAAAAAAAGAAGGCAATGGAAATAAATTTTTAATTTATGAAATTTTTTTTACAGTGATATAGAAGATGTATAGGAATGAGTGTAGGCATAAATGAATTTTATTGATCCGCCTTAAAATAATAAATCTTTAATTTTGAAGTATGCAACGTTTTAGACAAATTATTTCAGAATTGTACATGAACATTTATTATACATTTCCTTTTGAAATTTATAATACGTAAAATGGGTTAAGACGAGATTGTTGACAAGGTTATTTATTCATACGTATGGTTATTTATACAGTGTAAAAAAAAAAAAAAAACTGTTCATTTTACAGGAAAAAAAACTGTCAGCCAATACGCCAGTAAAACCTTTTAATTGTACGGAAATAATCCGTAAAATCTTTTAAAAGAGCAGAAAGTTCATAATAAATACAGATTATTTCGTAAAATAAACAGTTTTTTCTATAAAATCAACGGATGTTTTTGCAGTGTATGTGATTATGTCATGCATTTGTTTTTGATACAATTCTACGAATTAGTATACTTACAAAATGAATAGGTTCAGGTGAACATTTCAGAGTATTAGGGTTTACTTAAAAAGTAAAAGCGGAACCATTGTAAGATCACTCCTGTGTCTGTCTGTCCGTCTGTCAGAGCCATTTTTCTCGTAAGATATGGGACGTGGAAAGTTGAAACTTGGGAAAGTACAGACTTTTTACCCACATATTTTCAAATTATTAGCCATTCACAAATACGTTTAGAAAAAAATTAGGGGCTAATTAAGTTACTTAATTTTTTTTGTTTGGTAAATTATTTGGGGTATCGTGTGAAAGAACTCGTAATACCGAACTCAAAAATATATTTATTTTAATTTTAGGTATTATAATTTCAGAGATATCGTCGAAAATACACTGCAAAAATATGTCCCCCTCCCTTTCTATTTCCGAATCTATTGAAACTAAAATTATGAAAAAAAATAGGGGTAGTAGAAGTTTATTTAAACTTTGCAGGAAAACGATAGCGATTTTCCTAGGTCACATAGTTTTTGAGAAAAACGCATTTTTCTGTTACACACAAACTTTATTTTTCGGGAGGTCAGCAAGGGCGTTGACAGACGCTTAAGGTATCTATCGACGCAAATCATTCAATTATATTTGATAATGATTTTCGAAAGAAAATGTCGGTATTTAGCCAAGATATTAATTTAGTTACTTGAAAAAAATATTCTTTTTATATATCGTGTATGGCATCGTGCGAAAGATCTCGTAACACCAAACTCAAAAATATATCGTCGAAGTCGAAAGTATACTCGGAGAATATGCCCCCCCCCCTCCTATTTTCGAATCTACTGAAACTAAAATTATGAAAAAATTTGGAGTAGTAGAAGTTTACTTAAACCTTGCAGGAAAAACGCATTTTTAGGTTACACACAAAATTTACTTTTCGGGAGGTCAGCGGGGGGTATTGACAGACGCTCGAGATATCGATCGACGCAGAATCATTAAAATATATTTAACAATGATTTTCGAAAAAAAAAATTAACAGTAATTAGCCGAGATATTAATTAAGTTACTTGAAAAGAAAAACTTTCTTTTTTATATCGTGTAGGATATCGTTCGAAAGATCTTGTAACATTGAACTCAAAAATATATTTGTTTTAATTTTAGGTATTATATTTTCAGAGATATCGTCGAAAGTACAGCGGAAGAAATGTCGCCTCCCCCCTCCTATTTCCGAATCTACTGAAACTGAAATTATGAAAAAATTAAGGGTAGTAGGAGTTTATTAATTAATAAATTTAATGTACGCAACCCTTTGAGCGCGATTTATACTCGTACTTGACCTATTTATATTCTTTTAACATTACTATTGTGATTTTTTTTAAAACAACGTATTTAACAGCTTATATGAAGAAGTAAGAAAGAAATGTCGAATAAACAATGCACAATTTATAATAGAAAATAAATAAACTACCAGATAATTAATAAATTTAATGTATGGAACCCTTTGAGCGCGAATTATACTCGTACTTGACCTATTTATATTCTTTTAACATTGCTATTGTGATTTTTTATATATTTTAACAACGTATTTAACAGTTTATATGAAAAAGTAAGAAATAAATGTCGAATAAACAATGCACAATTTATAACAGAAAATAAATAAACTACCAGATAATTAATGAATTTAATGTACGGAACCCTTTGAGCGTGAGTTACACTCGTACTTGACCGATTTATATATTTTTAACATTCTATTGTGATTTTTTATATTTTTTAACAACGTAACAGTTTATATGAAAAAGTAAGAAATAAATGTCGAATAAACAATGCACAATTTATAATAGAAAATAAATAAACTACCAGATAATTAATGAATTTAATGTACGGAACCCTTTGAGCGTGAGTTAGACTCGTACTTGACCTATTTATATACTTTTAACATTCTATTGTGATTTTTTTTAAGAACGTATTTAACAGTTTATGAGAAGAAGTAAGAAAGAAATGTCGAATAAACAATGGACAATTTATAATAGAAAATAAATAAACTACCACATAATTAATAAATTTAATGTACGGAACCCTTTGAGCGCGAGTTACACTCGTACTTGGCCTATTTATATTCTTTTAACATTCTATTGTGATTTTTTTAAGAACGTATTTAACAGTTTATATGAAAAAGTAAGAAAGAAATGTCGAATAAACAATGCACAATTTATAATAGAAAATAAATAAACTACCAGATAATTAATAAATTTAATGTTCGGAAACCTTTGAGCTCGAGTTACACTCGTACTTGACCTATTTATATTCTTTTAACATTGCTATTGTGATTTTTTTTTTTTAAACACTTAACAGTTTATATGAAGAAGTAAGAAATAAATGTCGAATAAACAATGCACAATTTATAATAGAAAATAAATAAACTACCAGATAATTAATAAATTTAATGTACGGAACCTTTTGAGCGCGAGTTACACTCGTACTTGATCTATTTATATTCTTTTAACATTCTATTGTGTTTTTTTTTAAAAGAACGTATTTAACAGTTTATGAGAAGAAGTAAGAAAGAAATGTCGAATAAACAATGCACAATTTATAATAGAAAATAAATAAACTACCATATAATTAATAAATTTAATGTACGGAACCCTTTGAGCGCGAGTTACACTCGTACTTGACCTATTTATATTCTTTTAACATTCTATTGTGATTTTTTTAAGAACGTATTTAACAGTTTATATGAAGAAGTAAGAAAGAAATGTCGAATAAACAATGCACAATTTATAATAAAAAATAAATAAACTACCAGATAATTAATAAATTTAATGTACGGAACCCTTTGAGCTCGACCTATTTGTAATATCATGACAGCCGAATGACGCACAAATTCTTCTTTTTAAATTTTAAATACACAGTTTATTGAAAATGAGAGCTGGTACTTACAATATTATTTACATTATGTACACTTTCACTAATATTCATAAAAATTCACCAAACCACATCACTTCTTAAAACAACCAAAATATACTCGGATGCATTTTCGCATCCTACTTACTCCGAACAAAAAACCATTTCTTCTCTCTTCTCTTCACTTCCGTTTACTTTAAAAACAAAAAAAAGGTTGGAAGGATGTTGGTTGCATGACACCCCCCCCCCCCCGATAAGATTTTGCTACGCAAAGCGAAGCAAAATCTGACCAATAACAACCATACAACTATACAGCATAAAATATATATAAAAACACAATTCAAAACAGATGTATAGAAGCCTTGTTATAATAGTTATAATGAATATATAAGAAACATATAAAATAACACTAACAATTCAAAACAGATGTATAGAAGCCTTGTTATAATGAATATATAATAAACATATAAAAAAAACACTAACAATTCACAACAGATGGAAAGACGACTTGATATAATACTGCATACCAAAATTAAACACGAAAGAAGTATCATTTTAAATAATCCTTATACAGTAACTAGTCGTGACAGACTATCTGCATTTTTTAATTTTGCACCTGGGCAATGAGAAATATTTATGTTATATCTTTGTAGAGATAAGGCCCATCTTTGTAATTTTGCAGACTGAGGTGCAGATTTCTGAAGATATATTAAGGGATTGTGATCAGTTATTAGTTCAATTTCCGCACCAAAGACATAAACTTCAAAATTTTTTAATCCCCACATTACCGCATAAGCTTCACGCTCAATAGTCGACCAGTTTTGTTGCACCTTAGTGAGCTTTTGGCTAGCAAAACTAATAGGACACAACTTTTCTTTCTCATCTCTTTGCGATAGACAAGCACCAACTCCATAAGAACTGGCATCACTCTGAATAGTGTAAGGCGTTTTAGGATCTGGTGTATACAGCTTAGGAGCTTCACACAATAAACGTTTTAAAGTTTCGAAAGCCTCTTCTTCAGTCTCAGACCACGGAATGATCTCTGGGATTTTTATTTTGTCAAGTCGGTTAAAGGCTTGGCGATTTCAGCATAATTTCTTATGTAGTCACGATAATAATTAAATAAACCTAATGCACTTCTGAGAGCTGTTTTGGTTTTAGGCGATTCTATTGTCTCAATGGCACGTAACTTCTCCGGATCGGGCTCATGTCTACCTCCTCCTATGACATGACCTAGATACTTGATCTGTGCCTTTGCAAAAACACATTTTTTAACATTCACCGTGAATTTCAGTTCAGTTAATTTGGATAAAACAGCGTCAAGATGTTTCAGATGATTTTCCCAGTCATTTGAAAAAATAGCAATATCATCCAAATATGCTCGACTGTACTTACTATGTTCATCCAGAGCATTGTTGATCGATTTCTGGAATGTGGCAGCCGCATTGCGCAATCCAAAAGGCATGACTTTCCATCGGTATTGAGCACGATGGGTTTTAAAAGAAGTAAGACCTCGACTCTGTTCTTCTAGAGGAATTTCCCAATACCCTTTTAATACATCTAAACATGTAATTATGTTAGCACTTCCTATTTGATTAATTAATTCAGTTGCATTTTCCATAGGGTAATCAAAAGGTTTTGTCACTGTGTTCAATTGACGAAAATCTATACATAAGCGCATGCTACCGTCTTTCTTTGCGACACACACGACCGGATAAGCTATTTCAGCTTCACTTTTTTCTATTAGTCCTAGATGCTCTAACTCTTCTATTTGTTTATCCACTTCACTTTTTAGTGATTCCGGAATTTTGTAAATATATGGTTTCTTTCTTTCCGCACCTGGTAATAAACGAATTTTGTGTGCTCCAACGTTGGCAACTTGAATTTTACCTGAGAATAATGGTGCATGTTTTTGTAAAAGTTTACTTAACTCGAATTGTTTATCAACCTCCAGATGACTAAGGTCTACTTCTATGTTATTTTCATTCAAAGTATTAGCTTTAATTGGTGTTGGGTGAATTTCACCAAATTCTACATCGTCTTCAAAAATGACTCCAACAGTCTGTACTCTTACGTTAAATTTCCTTATTTTATTCGCATGAACATGTCTGACACCCCCCTCAGGTAATTTCACTTTATACGAATGTGGTTTTATTCTTTCAAGTATTTCTCCGGGTCCTGTCCATCTAGCATATAATTTATTGGTATAATCAGGGATAAGTAAATATACTAAATCACCTTCTTCAAATTCCTTCATTCTACTTCGACGATTGAAATAGCGAGTGTAATTTTCTTATTTTTCTGCAGCAGTTAGAGAAGCAATGTCAGCGGCTCTTTCCAAATTTATTTTTAATTCTTGTAAATAGTCTACTGCTGAATTACTAAGATTCAATGGTAAGGGGATTTCACCTGACCATGATGACTTTAGTACTGCCAAGGGACCTCTAGCTTCCCGACCATACATGAGCTTAAACGGTGATACTCCAGTTGTGCAATTTGGCACCTCACGGTAAGCAAAAATCAGAAAAGGAATATGTTTATCCCAATTAATAGGATCCGTACGAATTACAGGGTGTAGCATTTGTTTAAACACACGATTAAATTTTTCAATTAATCCATTCGAGGCGGGGTATAATGGAGTTGAAAAGGGAGGACATGCCCCTAACCGGTTCTCAAATTCTTTAGTCAGTTCAGATTTAAAATTAGTGGCCTGGCTGAACAGATAACTTCAGGAATTCCAGTGCGCATAAAAATATCTAATAAAGCATCACACGCCGTTTTCGCAGAGAGACTCCGTAATGGTACTACTTCCGGCCATTTAGAATTTTGATCAATTAAGGTAAGACAATATTTATGCTTCCTCCCTGACGGCGGAATAATTTCACCTATACAATCAATATTTACAGTATGAAATGGATATGGTGCGCGGACAACAGGTGTTATCGGAATTTTATCTGTTTGTTTTTCAAGGCTTTTTAACTGACAGTTCTTACATGTTCTACAATAATTTTCTACATCTCTTGAAATATTCGGCCAATAAAAAGATAATTTAATTCTTTCTTTAGTTTTTCGCATCCCTAAGTGGTTTCCAAAAATTGAATCATGAGCTAATTCTAACACTTTATTTCTATAACTTTCCGGTAACACGAGCTGATATATTTTATCACCGCAAATAGTTTCTTTATGATACAACAAATTATCCCGTATCAAAAAATTATTTTTTCCTAATCTAGCGTCCTTAAATGCATTCTTTAAAGTTGCACAATCTTTTTGTTCTTTACAAAACTTGTTAAACTCTGAAAATTCATCATTTCGATCATTTTGTTTATTCTCTGAAGAAATAAAACAAACATTTAATTCCTCTTTCGCCAGTGGGGCGTCTGAGCTATTTTTAGCTTCGTGACCTTCGAACACCTGCAATTGACTATTACACAACTCTTCATTTTGAAGTTCAATCAAAGCATTATACACGTCTGGAGTTATTAAACAGGGGACATTTAAGTTTTCAGTGAAAGCAAAAAGCGTATTTAAAGTGACATAAATTCCACTGTTAGGTAATTTATAATGGATGGGTATAGTAGCCAAATTTGCTTGTACTTTTTCTTTGAAAGCGGATTGTAACAAAATACTACATTTAGCTTCGATTTTCAGATTAGGAATTAATGACGTATTTAAAATACTTATTTGGGTACCGGAATCCAGAGTCGCTTCTACTTCTTTTCCTTCTACATAAATAATGATTTTTTTAAAGGAAAAAGAGCAACTTCGTTTAATTGATCATTCATGTGTAAGTGCATGGAACTAACATTAGTGACTACTGCATTATTATTTTTATTTGGATTCAATTTATTTGTATCTTGTTGCATTTTCGGTTTTCTCTGACCCTGATCATCATTTTGAGTATAAGATTTATCATACTTATTTCTTCTGTTTGGGCAAAATTTTGCTAGGTGTAATGGGGAATTACAAATGTAACAATCACGCGATTTTGAGAAGTGTCTGTTCTCATACGTAACTTGATTTTTTCTTAGTTGTGGGGGAACATATTTAGTATTTTCGTTATTCACTTCACGATAAATAGGTCGTTTCTCAATTTTTTTTCCTCAAAAGACCTGCCTTTTGCAGTAAAATAAATGTCACAGTCTTTCGATAACTGATCGGGTAAAAGCCAACTTTCTCCTTGTTTGACTGCAATGTGAGTTGCGAGCTCATTATCCAAAGTTTCAAAAATTTTATCAGATATTATTAAATTAATAAGTGAGTCGAAATCTTTAACATTTCGAATTCTGCAATAATTTAACAAACAGGATCTTAATCGGGATCCGAGCTGTTGATGGGTTTCACCAGGTAATCTTTTAGCGTTTCTAAAATTTTGTAAACAGGTAAATGGGGACGGTTCATATTCTTTCAAAATTAAAGATTTAATTTTATCATAATCAACTAATTCTTCATCATCAATATAAACAAGAACATTTCCTGCTTTCTCACCTACTAATTTTAGTAAAATTTCCGATTTATATTCCTTAGGAACATTTTTGTGCTTAAACGCTCTTTCTAAAGAATCAAAAAAGAGATTCCATGTTTCATTTTTCTTGGGCACTGGAATTACTAAAACTTGAACTGCTTTAATTAATTTATCTAGTGATAATGACGTACTATTTTCCCCTTCGTTATGCGATAAATTCTCGCTTCTCATTTGTTGTTGTAAACGCAATCTATTAACTTCCTCGCCATTTTTTCTTTCTGAAACCGTAGTCGATAAAAATTCAGTTACGAAATCTTTATCCTTTAAGTATTCTTTAGATTTCAATAACAAATCTTTTAATTCGGGTACTCTCTTACTCGCATCAGCTTCTTCACCGATTTCTTGCAAAACAATGAGTAAATCCTCTTTAGTTACGTTTTTAAACATCTTCGAATAAAGTTAACAGTTATCTTACTACACAATTAAATGATAAATAAATAGCTCACCTCTATTTTGTAATCCAAACACTGCGATTCAAAGCACATACTTTATTATTTTAAATCGTAGAAATAACTCTTGTTCTCGTTATGAGAGCGGGCTGTAATATCATGACAGCCAAATTACGCACAAATTCTTCTTTTTAAATTTTAAATACACAGTTTATTGAAAATGAGAGCTGGTATTTACAATATTATTTACATTATGTACACTTTCACTAATATTCATAAAAATTCACCAAACCACATCACTTCTTAAAACAACCAAAATATACTCGGATGCATTTTCGCATCCTACTTACTCCAAACAAAAAACCATATCTTCTCTCTTCTCTTCACTTCCGTTTACTTTAAAAACAAAAAAAAAAAGGTTGGAAGGATGTTGGTTGCATGACACTATTTATATTCTCTTAACATTCTATTGTGATTTTTTTTAACAACGTATTTAACAGTTTACATGAAGAAGTAAGAAAGAAATGTCGAATAAACTATACACAATTTATATTAGAAAATAAATAAACTACCAGATCTATATTAGAAACATAGCAAAGTACTTAAACTCTTATTCGAAAATTTAACAATTCTCATAAATTTAGTTATATTTCTGTTTACAAAAAAGCTTTAAGTATATGGGGATTGCTATCGTTGAATACAAATAAAGACGTCTCTATGGAAACGACCTTTTTCAGAAAGAGCTATTCAAGCTTTTCACTAACGATGATGAATTATACTACTATATAGCCTAGGAATAAAATATTGCCGAAAATATTAAAAGCGATCCCATATATTTGAAAATTGGAAACGGTTTCATGTTTCATAATTTTTCCTGAAATATTTTAGGCAGATTCACGTTCGTTTAATACTAAAGAAAAACTAGTCGTTGGAGGCCACCGTAATACTTACCCATCATGGATATGCATAATATAAAATATGAAAATAAAACATGTGTAAACTATTTATAAAATGCATTGCAATTCGCATAAAATCGTGGCTTGATGACGTCATAAACCTTAAATGCTCTATGACTGAATTACGTAAAAGAAACATCCTTATAACTCCAAAATTGATAATTCTATTAACTAACGGTTTACTGCGTCGGATTAAGCGTCTCATTTCCAATTAAAATATATCTTTGAATTGAAATACAGGGTCATGAAAAATCGAAGAGTGTGGAAAATAAGATTATAAATATCTCGGCAACTAATAATCTGATCGACTTCATTCTTTTTGCAAAATTTATGTTCTGTCTTTTATATCCACTCCTTAAAATAAACAATTTCGAAAAATTTTATCAACCTTTTATCAGAACGAATATTTAGAGAGTCCGAAAAAAAATAGTTCTGGATAATCGAGGTTACTGTAATTCAATAAGCTTCTTTCCATTATTACATACTAAATACATACCAAATTTCAAGTGTCTATCTTAGGTTGTTCGGGCGATAGAGCGTTTACAGACACACACACACACACACACAGAGACACATAGGCAGACGGACGGATTTTTTTTTTCTAAAAATATGTTTTACGGAATCTCCAGTGTCTGAAACGTGTAAATCCGTTCAAAAGTTTTTTTCGATTTTCAAAACGATTACAAGATTTACCCTATACTACTTATTATAAGTAAGTAATAAAAAATTTTCTTTTCTTTATTCTCTTATTCTATTTTTGAGCTGATAATCTTTCTTAATATTTCTTTGCATTCGTATGTTAGGTAATAGAAATCCTGCAAATATAAATCAGTTGGGAATTCCGTGTTATTTGACGAAAAATTTCAATGTTCACGCATTATTAAAAATTAGTATTTAAAAAATACAGTAAAATTTTGATTATATTTCATGACCATGGAGGTAACGGATGAAAGAATAGACAGATAATAGAAACTTCTCATTCCCCAATAATAATTTCTGACATCGATGACGAATATTAAATTATAGGACAACACTTAGTATTGTATATATGCAAATCAAGACTAGAATTCTAATTCAATTGTACTGTTTCAACTTCTCAGATGTCAAAACAATACACAATGCAATGGACTTTCGTTATTTCGGAATTCCAAGGGAGGTCATTGTTTGTGTAACCTTACTAACATATGCGCTGTTTCAAACTCTAAAAATCCTCAATTTCACTTCAAAGATACAAAATACAAAATTTTTTATAGACTATAAAGTAAAAGTAGATTTTTATGCAGTTTTACACGTTAGTATGGTCATTCTTAAAATTTTTTACAACGCAGCGCCATCTAAAAAGGAGAATTTGGATGTTATAAAAAAATTACTATAAGGTAAAGCTAGGATAGTCTGCGCACAATTCAAAAGAATAGCAATAAAAACTCTATATATTAATTTTTTGCTAAACTATTCATGAATAATTTTTACTTTATTTGTTTTTTATGCATTTCCATTGCTATTTTGTTGTTATGTTGCAATTTAATAGAACAGTTGTAATAAAACCAAGAAAGTTATTTTGCGCAATCTGTCCTTACAGGGTTGGTGTGATTGCGCACATGGGTAGGAGAGATTGTTACGAATAATAACTACAATTAAATTGTTAACAATAATAATTACACTTAAATGACATTGCTGTAAGGTTTTTGTGAACAAATATTATTGTATTCGGAGTGAATGTTTCCACTTAATGATTAAAGAATCAGAAAAAGGAAATAATTTTAAAAACGATTAAAAAATTTTAATTAAAGGAAAAAAAAAATTAAAGAATCAGAAAAAGCAAGTCCAGATAAGATTACAAAATAAAATTATGTTACTTAATAACACGTTTAACTTAAAATTAGTCCATTTTCATTTTTCATTTTTTTATGCAAATTTACCAATAAGCTGCGTAATCTCTCCTAGCATAGAAACTAATGGAAACACTGCGCCATCTCTCCTAAGTAGAAGATGCGCAAACTCTCCAATTTCGGTAGGAGAGATTGCGCGGCCTTTTATTTAAACATGACCTATCCTAAAACGAACCGTTGATGTTCACATTGTTAGTCTAGATTAGTAGCTTATGAGAAATCGTTTAAGTTAAAAATATTTTGTACTATTGATATCGTATAGAAATTCTGATGAATAGCTATGAAAATTCAAGCACTTACTTTGGGAAAACAAAACAAAAAAATAATGCTTTATCCTAGACGCTCAAAGCAATCAATGTGCACTTTCAAGTAGACACTCAACTACTGTTGTTGCTCTACTACCTAGAGTCGCTGCGCGCTCACTCTACTCCTTCCCCCCGAACCTCTATGTGCGCAATCTCTCAGACTGCGCCATCTCTCCTGGCTTTACCTTATACAAAATTTATGAGTTACCTTAAATCAGTTCACTTACTACATCTTTATATTTATTATAGTTATGGAATTTTAAAATAAGGCGCCTCTTATGAAACACCGTGTATGTATTTAAGAAGTAGCTTCAGATTGTCATATTTGAGTTGATTTTTAGTATACAGAATAATTAAAAACAAGTGGGTAAGTGTGATTGAAGATAGCATAAAGGGTTTTGTTTAATATTCCTTTCAAAACACTTTATCCTTTCTTTAATAAATCCAAATAAATTTCATTTTCCAAAAACAAACAAACAAAAAAAAAAAAAAAAAAAAAAAAGTCATGATTTTTATAAAGTAAAAATTTACCGGTCTATTTTTCTCGTTTTTTTTTTTAAATATCTGAACCAGTCCGATAGCGGACAAAGCTCGCTATTATACTATGTCATAATAATATCTGTCATCATGTGGACTGAATGCGACATTAAAAAGAATCAATTTCAAAATTAAACATGTTGTATAGAGAACTTCAAAATGTTAAAATATGCCACTATTTCCATAATCGGCTTTTTATCAAGATTCAATACGTTCCTCAAACTCATATGACGTTATAATCACTTGCTGACGTCCTATCTACTAGCTTTCTCTATTACTCATATTGATACTCTCTTTGTATTATTCTCAAACATTTGAAAAAGTCCGTAACTTCCAATATGACGTCAGATTAATTTTCTTTTTTAATTCTCTAATGACGTTATATTAACCTGCTCTCTGTACTACACATACTCATAATCCTTGTTTTATTGAGAAATGTTTGAAAATTTCCGTTTTATTATCAAAATGACGTCATATTAATCTTTTTTTTTTTTTTTTTTTTTTTTTCAATTGGTGAAACTTTTAATTTCATTTTACTTTTTCACGTGGAAATCTTTCAATAGAAAATTAATTATTATAAAAAGAATTTTATTGTGGATTTTTAATTGTTGGCAACTGCTATAACGAAAAATGTTTAAATTTAATAGGAAAGGGCTGTTATATTTTTGGTTTTTTATCTCTCTGTATTAAAATAATACGATTTTTTTTGTGACGGAAAGACAGAGAAGCGGTACGAATAGGGTTTCGTGAGATGAACGAAATCCTAAAAAACATAACTAGCAACATGTTTTTTTTTCGTTTTTTTTTAATCACCAGAAATCTGGCAACTGCAAGCTTTTATTTCAGTTATTGTTGATTTTTTTTTCTTTATACAGAAATTACAAATTATTTTTTTTTTCAAAGCATTTAACTGGTATTTTACGATTTTTATTTAAAAGTAATTCAATTTTCAGTTAATCAATACCCACTTTATATTAAAAATATATGAACTGACAGACCGAGGTTTACAAATTTATACTTTACAAAGTACTTTAACATTTATTTCAAAAATCTATTAATGTACTATCAACAAGAAGAACAACAAAAAAATGAACGTCTTATACATTTTAATCTTAAAATTTTCTCAGAGAATAAAAAAAAAAAAATGGAAATAGCCAAAGCCATTCGACTTGGAAATTGTCTTCTTTCCATTTAATGTTAAAAGGATAAACCTACAGGGCCGTCTTCATACCGAAATTGTACGAAACTCTGAAATTTTCAATACGAAGGCCCAGTTTTGGCATCATATTTGGCATTTTTGATAAATTTCACCTTAGGGAAACAGACGGGGAAGTCATTCGGTCAAGTAGTTTAGGATTTAGGAAGTTTTAATCGTAAAAAAAAAAGTTTTTAAGTTTTTTTTTAAACACTAGAACGGCCGGAAATTTTACTCAAGTTTTATAAAACTATTTCACAGCAGAATTCTAATTTAAAAATCTGTAACTTACTCATTTAACATATATCTGTGAGGTATAGATTTAGTTTATTTTTAAAAGAATTTTCTGGTTCGAATCAGATTATATTCATTTGGTAACGGTCAAAATGACCGCTCGTGGCCGTTCTAGTGTTAAAGTTTGGAACTCTTGTTAGCTTTTTTATTGAAAACATACATCTGAGTTGTGTGCATGACATCAAGAGAACTCCTAATGTCGAATTCATTTGTAATCATTGCAAAACACATTGCGATGCGGGTAGTTTTTAAAGCATAACTCAAAAATCATTTGGCGGAATGAGCTGTAATTTTGGATTCGCATGTTTGAAACTTCTAAAATGGATTTTTATTTTGAAAAAAATATCCGTTTTAAATTCATATATATTTTTTAAATTTAATTTTAAAAAAAAATTCTTTTTTTTTTTCGAAGAATTAAAAAAAAAATTATACACCTATATATATATATATATATATATATATATATATATATATATATATATATATATATATATATATATATATATACATTTTTTTTTTTTTTTACTGAAATCGATTTTTAGAAGCTTTAAATCTGTGCATCTCAAATTCCAGCTCATTCCGCCAAGTAGTTCTAAAGTTATGGTTAAAAATCTACCTATATTTTATATATAAAATAATATTAAGAGTTCTAAATTGTAAATTGTCACGATTCTTAACCTACTTGACCGAATGACTTCCCGTTCGGTACACTAAGGTAAAATTTATCAAAAAAGCCAGCTATGATGTCCAAATTAGATATTCGTAATGAAAATTTCAGAGTTTAGTATAATTTCAATGTGCAGACGCCCCTGCAATCTTATTTTCTTTAAACATAAATTGAAAAAAGAAACGATTTCCAGTGGTATGGCTAGTTTCTTTTTTTTTTTTTTTGCCGACTGTACATAAGTTTAGCCACACTACCGTTTAAATGTAAATGCTTCAAGTGTATCTTCAAGTATATACGTTGCGTCGCTTTGAAAACGGTTTTTTACTAGAAAAAAAAGGACCTATTACAACATTTCACTTCGTTAACATTATTGAATTATAATGATTGGCTTCCGAATAAAATGTTACCGAAAATCTTAAAAACGGTAATACGAAAGCTGATAATACGTCCAAAAAGTCCTTGAAATATTTTAAAATTCATTCAATAAAAGATCAAGCGATTGGCTTACGAGAGTACGGTTTGGACGAAAATGCTTCTTATGATCTGAAATTTTGTTTAAGCAAATAAACATAATTAGTTCAAAAAATTTCTCATAGATGGCGCTGCTTCTGGAAAGTTATAGAATAGGTAGAATGCCTTTATACATAACAATGGTGAAAGACTCATAATGCGCCTGCACAGTTTTTAATCAAAATAAGGCAACCCACATATCAGAAGTTAACAATACTCGTCTATCCATCCTCACTCGTCTAATCGAAATCAGGAGGACAAGTATTGTCAAGTTTTGGAATGTGGATTGTCATAGTCTGGACAAAAACTGTGCATGCGCATTGTGAGTCTTTTACCATTGTTATGTATAAAGGCAATCTACCTAATCTATAACTTTTCAGAAGCAGTGCCATCTATGAGAAATTTTTCAAACTATTTTTTTTATTTGTTTAAACAAAATTTCAGATCTTAAGAAGCATTTTCGTCCAAACTGCAGCCTCGTACGCCAATTGCTTGAACTTTTATTGAATTTTAAATTGTATCAGTGACTTTTGGGACACCCTGTATATTTTACAAGATCAGAAAACTGTTTTATCCTTTATAGTTTTTTCCTGAATTATTTTAGGCAAATTTATATTTATTTTATACTTAAAGAATTTTTTTTTTGAATGAATCTTAATATTTCTTTCCATTTGTATGTGAAGTAAGTTTCGTGGTTAATTAAATGAGTTGTTTTTTCATGAAAATGTTTTTTGTAAATATTAACTCAAAATGTAAATTTATTTTAAAAAGCAAACAAATTTCCAGATAACTAGTTTCAAATTATATTTCATTAATACTAGTTTTTTTTTGGTGAGTTTTGCACATTGCTTTATGATCTTATTTCTATTTATGTTGAATAATAGTTTATTTATTTATTTATTTTGTTATTTGAACTCTTGTAGGTTTTTTTATTATCTTGTTTCATATATATATGTTATTAGGGGCTTAATATTGTCGATTTTAGGCATGATGCTGACAACATTTGATGAAATAAAATATATTTACTATGAATATTCTTGTGAAGCTCCTGTGAAAATTCCATAAGATACTCATAGTTTTCTTATTTTTGCTTTTTCGTTTTATTACGTTTAATTTCTGCAGTATCCTTTCCATTGCTTTTTATAATATCTCATCCTTTGTTTTTTATATACGTCATTATTTTTAAATATAAATATGTCTAAAACAGCAAATCTTTATTTACAAACACACTGAAGTATCAAAACCATTATTTAAAAATATAATATTCCACATACTTTTCGCTATACTTATGTGTACAAATAAATCCTTCAAGTATATCTGGATTACAAACGCTGAATACAAATAAGAAGAATAAATACTATAAAAACAGAGTTTTTCAAAAAGAGCTGTTCGAGCATTTCACTTCGTTTAACGATGATGGATTATAATGCATGGCTTTCGAATAAAATATTGATGAAAACGCTAAAAACGATCACCTATTGTTCAAGATCTGAAAACTGTTTAATTTTTCATACTTTCTTCTCTGGATTGTTTTAGGCAGCTTGAAGTTCATTTTATACTAAAAGAAAATAAGAATTTTTTCAGAGAACCTTGAGATTTCTTTGGATTCGTATGTGATGAATTCGTAATTCCTATAAATCATAGAAATATATATCAATTGGAAATGCGGCGTTCTTTCACGGAAATATTAATGAAATATATATCTTATGCTTTTTAAGTGACAGCGTTGTTTATAACTTTCAATCGCCGGAAACACGTTGCGTCATTTATAAAAAAAAAAAAAAAACCTTGACCATTGAAAGAAATAATTGTTCTAGCAAATGTAGTTTGGTGGAATAGGATTAAGCTATTTCTACCAAATAAGGAAATGCAGGATAAAATAACTCTTAATAAACCATTAGCCTATATCTTGTAGGGAATGGTCTCGGCCCGACAAATGGCAACCGATACTGGCTTCGTCGTCATTTTTGGATCACTGAATCTTTTGACACGTCTTTATTAAAAAAACCACTAAGAAAACTTTCATATGAAATACCCATTTAGTTAAATTAAGGGGGATTAGTCCCCCCCCATTTTCCCCTTTATACTTAACCGATGAACCTCCAAATCTAATCAGGAGAGCGCCTTATCAGAATAAACCTCTGTAGAAAATTTGAAGCAAATCGGATATTTCTGTATGAAATACCCATTTATCTAAATTAAGGGGGATTAGCCCCCCGTTTCCCCCTTTATACTTAACCAATGAGCCCCCAAATCTAATCAGGGAAGCGCCTTACCAGTATGAACCTGTATAGAAAATTTGAAGCAAATCGGGTATTTCTATCAAGAGTTATTGTGTTATGTACGTACATATACGTACGTACATACAGAACCTGTGGGCACAATAGCTCTCAGGCTTCGATAGCCTGTGAGCTAAAAAGGGAAAACACCATTCACTTTAATTCTTAAGTTGTACAACCCCTCTCTTAAAAAAGGAAATATCCATTCGACAGGAAATTACGCCTTCTTTCAGCTTGTATCAAAAGAAAAATATTAGGAAACCGTTTCATATACAAATTGTATCAAGCTCTAAAATGTTCAATGGAAACACCAACTTTTGACATCATATTTGGATTTTATGGTTATTTTTACTTTAGGATAACCAAGCAGAAAGTTATTCTGTGAAGTAATTTAGGAGTTATAACAATTTAAAATTTTGAACTCCCAATGATAAATTCAATTTTAATCGTTAAAAACAAATTGCAATGCTTATAGATTTTTAAGAATAACTCAAAAACTACTTGGTAGAATGAGCTAAAAATTTGAATTTATATATTTCAAGCTTCTAGAAATCAATTTCTGTTTCAAAATTCACAGGTTTACCATTCATATTTTCTAATATTAAATTAAAATATTATATATTTTGAAATTAATATTCGAAAAAAAATATGAATTGTAGCCTATAAAATTTTTGGTACTTTCATGTTATAGCGGCCCCCAAAGATGAAGCGCCAAGCGATCAAGATTTATCGCCAAATTATAAAGCATAGATGACATTATGATAATATATGATGTATATAACATTTCGTGACGTATATGGCCAAGTTATACTCATATGACGCATATATGATGTATATGTATATGACATGTGTATAAGACGTAGTTGATGTATGTGTGATATATACGATGTAAATAATGTGTATATAATGACGTATATGAGTGTTTGGAGTATATATATACATGCGTATATATGATTCATATATGAACTTTGAAGTAATCTTGGAAAAATCATAGCTGCAACTTTGGCATAATTGTAAGTGGGAGCCCGCTATAACGCAAAAGTACCATTTTTTTTTTCTTTTTTTACAAAAGTACATTTTTAGAAGCTTTAAATATGTTAATCCAAAATCACACGTCATTCCGTCCAGTAGTTTTTGAGTTATGCTTAAAAAACTACCAGTATTGCAGCTTTGTTTTGCAGATTTTAAAAATGAACTCTGTTAGGATAAACCGCAACTATGATACTTCAATCATTGAATATGATTTACCTAGTTGAAAAAAAAAAAAACTTTCCTCTCTTCATTATTTTCTGATTACATGGTATACAGGAGGTACCATGTTACATCCACCAAGGATGAAGCGCCAAGCGATCAAGATTTATCGCCAAATTATACAGCATATATGACATTATGATATGCATTTCGTGGCGTATATGGCCAAGTTATAGTTATATATGACGCATATATGATGTATATATATATATATATGGCGTGTGTATAAAATGTATATAATGTATATATGGCATATAAGTTGTAAATAATATGTATATAATGACGTATATGGCACATATATGAGTGTTTGGAATATATATATATAATATATATGCCTATATAGGATGCATATACAAACTTTGTAGTAATCTTGGGAAAATCATAAGCTGCAACCTTGGCATAATCGTAATTGTGGGGGCCGCTACTACACAAAAGTACCAGTTGTTTTACAGAAATCCATTTTTAGAAGCTTCAAATATGTGAACCCAATATCACACGTCATTCTGCAAAGTAGTTTTAGAGTTATGTTTAAGAAACTACCGTCACTGCAGCTTTGTTTTACAACTGTTAAAAATGAACACTATTGGGATAAACTTCAACTGTGATACTCCGACCATTGAATACAGGGCTCTAAAATGGTCCGCCAACTGAATACCAGTAATTTTTAACAGAAATTTTCATGGTAGGTTTCTACAACGTTTCCGTTAAAATTTACGGTACTTACGTATTATCCGAGCCTGGAGATATATCGCCAAAAATTGTCGCATATTTCCAATCTTTTTCAAAACAGTAATTTAACATTATTAAATACATAACATTGCTTAAAATGGTAAATAATAAAGAAAATAAATAAACAAATAAAATATAATAAATGAAAAATAAATAAATAACAAAAAACGATAAACTATAATAATAATAAGAAAAACCCCCATAAATTATAATAAAAAATAAACTATAAACAATAATAATAAAATAAACTATAATTTATAATAAAAAAAATTAACTATAAACTATACTAAATAAATAAATCCCTTAGTTGTCAAAAAATAAGGGCTACTAAGGGCTACTAAGGGCTATTATAAGAGTCAGTATAATTGGCGACATGCTTGGCGCAGTTGTATCTGACCTGGCCCGGATAATACGTAAGTATCAAATTTACCTCCGAAGGTGGTTTCTGCAAAATTTGCAAGAAAAATCTAAAACTAAAAAATATCTAAGAAAATACCGGTATTCAAAAAGCGGACCATTTGGCAGCTTTGTAATATGATTTACCTGGTTGAAAAAAGAAAAAAAAAATTTTTCATCTCTTCATTATAATCTAATTACATGGTATAAAGAATTTTACATGTTATATCACACTTTCATCATGTAAATGCTATAGCATTTACATGATATCGCATGAATGAAATTCATCATCTCGGATGAATGAAATTCAACCATGAAATATTAAAAATGGATTTAACATTAGGAGCTCAAAATTTTAAATCGTCATAATTTTTAAAGTACTTCACCGAATTACTTCTTATTTAGTATCCTAGGGTAAAATTTACCGAATAATCCATATATGATGTCAAAATTAGGTGTTTATATTAAAAATTCAGAGTTTGGTACAATTTCAGTATGAAGACAACCACCGAAGCCTAATTTTTTTTTTTTTTTTTATTACAGACTGAAAGACGATATAATTTCCAGTCGGATGGCTACTTCCATTTCTTTCTGGTATAATTTGGAGATTAAAATGTATTGGGCATTCGCCTCTCTCTCTTTTTCAGGTGCGTTCGTAAATATATAAATTCGTAGCACCTATAGTTGTCGCCTGGCCTTTCCGTCTGTCCATCTGTCTGTCTATCCGTCCGTCGGCATATAACAGCGCAAAAACTACCCAACCGAATGGTCTGAAATTTAATATATATAATCGTTGCAGAATTTTGCCGAGACATTTCAAATTTTATGAAATTCGAATCAAAACTTAAAAATATATTAATAAAACTTTTCTCCATTCTATTAAATCCTATCGTACTAATCGATGTAATAAAAGCGCAAGTCATGTGACTGAGGAAAACAAGTACGAGCTAACCAATTCTTTTTTCATATGCCAGGCGGCTATTTTATTCAAAATTATTTCTTCGAATAAAATTGCATAAAAGTTACATTTTCAGAAAGATCGTTCAAAAAAAAATTGTTTGTAGATGAGTTACATTAAAAAATGTATAGATTCTGAGATAACTTCATTTGAAATTAGGTTAACAGCCCAATATTTGTCCAAATATCCATTAAAGTAAATAAACACGAGAGATTTGTTCATCGTGAATCGCAGAAATTTTAAACCATGAAGGTAATCATTCGCAAAGCAAGATCTTCATGGTGATATTTGCAGCGCTATCTGGTGTCAAAAAAGAAATTCGCATTTGTAAACGTATCATACGTAATAAGAGAAAAGGAAGGTGCTCATAACAGACGATATAATTCATTTCATTTTATATTATAAAAGTAGTTATAGTAAGAACGCAACTTATTTGTCACGTTTGACGTACAATTTCAAACTTTTTTTTTTTTTTTTTTTTACTGACTGTACTCCTGTTTACACAAATTCTTCATTCAAACGGGAATTGCCACCACTGAATACAAATAAAGTCGTTGCTATAGAAACGGCCTTTTTCAAGAAAAGCTCTTCGAGTATTTCACTTTATTTAAAGATGATGAATTATACTGCATGGACTTGTAATAAAATATTGCCGAAAATATTAAAAGCGATCACCTATTTTTGAAGATCTGAAAACTGTTTCATTTTTTAACACTTTCCAACCTAGTTGAAAAGTGTTTATGACTTCGGTTTGTCTGGCCGTCTGGCCATCTGGCCGTCTGCCGTCTGTCCGTGCTCTAACTCCCGTAAATATGCTCGGATTGCCCTGCAATTTTTATATGTTATAATCGTTATCTATAGCATGTTCCCTATTTCAACGGAAGTGTGTAGCACTTATAGTTTTTTTACAGGGACACTCAAAAGAATTCCGTTACATTGCGGTCTATGGGGAAAAATCATTTGCGGTTTATTTAAATAATGTTTCACTATTTTAAACGCATTGAAATTTATATATATCATTAAGGTGCATTAGAAGAAGCTTAATATGGAATAGGGTGTGCATAGCACTTATACTTACTTTACAGGGACAGTCAAAAGAATTCCGTTACATTACGTCTATGGAGAAAAATCGTCTGCGGTTTATTTAAATAATGTTTCACTATTTTAAACGCATTGAAATTTATATAAGGTTCATTACAAGAGACTTACTACAGAATATTGTGTGTATAGCAGTCATCGTTCATTTACAGGGACACACAAAAGAATTCTCTACTGTATGTTAACAATAATTCCTGGAAGTGCGTTTTAAGTTACTGAATGCGATTTTAATTTTAAATCGCTTTTTGTATATTACGTGGTGTGTATAAATTCTGTACCTATACAGGGAAGCACAAAAGTTCGGGAACACATTTCTGTATTATTTAACTCTAGACGGAGAATTTTAAACTGTGCTACGTGTTTCCTAACTGAACTAAAATTTAGCATCCTATGTAGTATATATACAAATCTATAGATCCTATACAGGGCTGAATAAAAGTATTCGGATTACTTAGATGTTATCTTTTAGCTTATTAAAGAGTATGATTCGTAAAATTATTTTGGAAGCGTTGGAAAGTGTTACATAATCTATGCTTGACGCATGATTTTTCGTTCTTGTCATTATTCTTTCACGCATCGTTTTAGACAGCTTGATTGTTCATTTTATACTAAAAGAAAATAAGACTTATTAAAAATCTTGGAAATATAATTCAACTGGGAAATCGTTATTCTTTCATGAAAAATTTTAATTTCTTATGAGCTTATTTTGTCCTAATTTTGTTTTTTCATAACCTAGAATGATAATGAAAACTGTTTCTTTTTCTTTTTAAAATTTGAAACAGGAAATTTTTTATACAACAGAGTAATAATGAAAATAATAAAGATCGTCACAGAATTTAAATAAGAAAGAAAATTCATGTGTCATGCATAAATTATGAAACACTCCCCAACATTTAGAAATTGAAGTCACTAATTTTTTTCATGAGTTCGACCCCTATACCGGAGAATACATTATTCTTGTTATTCCCAAATGCCAACTTTTTTTTGGCCACGCCGCACCGAAGCATCTGTAATTTCTTTATCCATAACCTAGAATGATATTGCAAAATAGCTCTTTTTCTTTTTAAAATTTAAAACAGGGACTTTTTTATGCAACATAATAATAATAATAAAGATCGTCACAGAAATTAAATAAGAAAGAAAAATCATGTGTCATGCATAGATTATGAAACAATCCCCAACATTATCGACCTCTATCCCGATCTCGTTATTACGAAATGCCTGCAGAACTTCTTCTACAGTAACAGTAGTTACGAGGGAAGGTCATTAAGTAAGTTACAAAAGATAATTAAACAATAACTTACAATGATATTCACTTCAAAACTATTTTTATTTCTCAACATATTCTCCACCAATATTTATGCACGTATATCACCGTTTTATCAGTGCCCCAACACCAGCTGCATAACATTCTTTGGGTTGCTGTCTCAGCCACATTACGACTTCAAGTTGAACCTATTCATCATCTGTGAACATCATCTTGCAACTTCTTCAACATCCACCATACAGCTTCGACTTAGCCCCAAGCGATTTTCATCTGTTTAGTCCACTAAAAAACCATCTTGGAAGCAAGATGATGTTCACAGATGATGAAAAGGTTCAACTTGAAGTCCTAATGTAGCTGAGACAGCAACCCAAAGAATGTTATGCAGCTGGTGTTGGGGCACTGATAAATCGGCGATATAAGCGCATAAATATTGGTGGAGAATATGTTGTGAAATAAAAATAGTTTTGAAGTGAATATCATTGTATGTTATTATTTAATTATCTTTTGTGACTTACTTAATGACTTTCCCTCGTACATATGCGGAGAAGGCATTTGTGACATTTTATAACTATGGGGAATCTCAAAGGGTATCTCAAAGTGGAAATAATACTAGTGGTATTCTAAATTTAATGTTCCAGAATCGAAATACAGATATTCCAAGTCTACAGATAATTGAAACTGTATCAAATAAAATGCGTATTTAGTGAGGTTTTTAACGATTGTCGTTTCTTTCGCTGATGCATTATTATTATTATTATTATTATTATTATTATTATTATTATTATTATTTGTCATTTTAAATAAATTGATGCTCGTTTTATACTGAAAAAATAAAACATTATTTAAATGAATAAATAAATAAAACGTCATGCATTTTTACTTTCTTCTATCTATATTAGAAGAAAGTATTGTAATCGAAATTTTTTTCGACTTCCTGTTTTCGACGGATTTGCACGTTTTAGGGGTCAGAGATTCCGAAAAACATGTTTTATCAAAATGTCTGTCTGTCCGTGTGTCCATGTTTATGGTCCTCTTTGTATCATAGAAAAGTGCATGAAGTTATACCTAGAATTGAACCAAATTTCATTTATAGATTTTTGGCTTTGGCCAGCAGGTCCCACTTGAATTTGGGGATATTCTGGCACTGTGATAGCGATTTTTGTTCCATTTTCATGATTGTATCATCGAAAAGTGTATAAAGTTATGCAGAGAATCAATCGAACTAAATTTTTTGTATATGTTTTTGTCTATGGCCTACAGTTCCCAGTTAAATTTGGAGATATTCCACCGGAAGGAGGCGCTGTGATAGCCATTTAAAGATTTCAAATTCAAAAATGTGTACAAAAAAATTAGAAATTCTTAAAGTTTTGTCCGTTTAAAGTTTGGCCTGGATCCAAGGATTTCAAGGCAATTTTTGTTTTGTCTCTGTCTTAAAAAACTGCTGAGATAAGCAGTTTGGAATTTTAGGGTGGCTGACATTTTGAAACAAGACAGAAAGATTCCTCCATAGAGGGGTTTAATTTATGAGTTTTAGTGAACATGCTTTCTTGCAAATGTTCTTTCACTGTTGTAACCATCGTTCAAACTCGTACGTTTAGCGCTATTTTTTCATATTCGCCAGCGTCAAATTCTCACCAAGCTTGGCGATATTTAGCTAATTGATGCCAAATGTTGTAATACTTGACGAAATATCGCCAAATTTAGTAACAAAAATTGGTTGCCATAAATGAAGCCAACGTGGCTACAACTGACTAATTTGGTGCCATTCTCTTTCAAATTCAATATTGACGAGAACTGGGAATGAATCTTCTGTAATCGGGTTCCACTCATTACACCTTCGTGTTTTCCAGTAAAATTAGCGAAAATAAAAAAAAATAAGGAAAAGGGAGGCTGTCTATTCCTGCCCGTAAATGCCAGAAGGACTTTTCGTAGTTATGTTGTACATCGTATGCTAGTGCAACGAAGGGTGCTCGCATCCAGGTAACCAAACGATTCGCAAGCGACTGACGTAGAATAGAATGACGAAAAATATTTACTACTTACCCATCATACGTAGTATAGGTTGAAGTTTGAAAAAAAAATTGATGAATATACACATTTCAGACACTGAAGATTCCGAAAAGCATATTTTTAGAAAAAAAAAATTACCATCCGTCTGTCTGTGTGCGTGTCTGTAAACGCTCTATCTCCCGAACAAATTGAGATAGAGACTTGAAATTTGGTATGTACTTAGTATGTAATATTGGGAAGAAACTTACTGAATTTCAATAACCTCGATTATCCGGAACTATTGTTTTCGGACTCTCGAAATATTCGTTCCGATAAAATGCACATAACAATTTTCGAAATTGTTTATTTTAAAGAGTGAATATAAAATACAATAAAAAAAACACAAATTTTGCATAAAGAATGAAGTCGATCGGATAATGAGTTGCCGAGATATTTGTAATCCTATTTTTCACACTCTTCGATTTTTCATGACCCTGTATTTCATTCAAATTTCAATTCAATGATTAATTTTAATTTGAAATGGGACTCTTAATCTGATGCAGTAAACCGTTAGTTAATAGGATTATCAATTTTGGAGTTATAAGGATGTTTCTTATACGCACTTCAGTAACAGAGCATTTAACCCCTTCGCGACGAGCGTCCTTTACAGAATTTTCAATCTTTTACCACCGGTTTCTCAAAACAGAAATTTTCGTCTAATTGAATCGCAAAAATGCTCACATTAAATAAAGCAAAGCTTACAATAAAAAATAACTGGTGGGAATAATCGAGGATTCTGAGCATCTTATGCGTCACGTATACGTGTCGCTCGTCCCCAAGGGGTTAAAGCGAGGCTAACGAATAAGAAAGGCTACCGCGGTGCTTTACGCATATCTTTTTTTACAGACCGCGGGAGTCACGTGATGCTCGAATGCACCAATGAAGGTGTACAAAAAGAGTATCACGTCACTCTAGCGGTCTGTAAAAAAAGACAAGTGGAATGCCCCGCGGTGGCCTGTCTTTTTCGTTAGCCTCGATTTAAAGTTTATGACGTCATGAAACCAGGATTTTATTCGAATTGCAATGCATTTTACAAACAGTTTACACATGTTTCATTTTCATATTTTATATTATGCATATCCATGATGGGTAAGTATTACGGTTGCCCCCAACGACTAGTTTTATTGGCGCTGTGATAGCGAATCTTGAAGTATTAACATGTGTGGCATAGAAGAAAGTTTTGGGATTGGGACATCCGACTAGTTTTATGTAAGTTCCCAAAGAATTCGTAGCAACTTTGAAAATAGAATTACTAATTTGAATTTTTTAATGTAAAATGTTAGAAGTTTTCCAATCATTATGTTTATTACATTATATTAAAACAAATACATTTAATTTTATTTCTAAACATTGCCAGTAATCTTCTCCCAAACTTGTTAACGTATAATAACGTTTTCTAAAGTTTGTAAATTTGTTTCAGTTTGGGCAAAGGAATACACTTTGAAAAGTTAAAAAAGAACTAACTTGATAACTTTACAGGATAAGTAGCAAGTATTATTGCTAGTTTTTTTACACATATTTAAAAATACGAAGTTTCCTAATTCTAGACGATTAAAACGCATAATAATTGAGGTTTTTTCATATAAATGATAAAAAGTATTTAAATGGCCGTTGGCCATTTGGTACATTATTCCTTCTGTTTATAGCTAAGTAGTCGGTTATAATAAGCAGTGACACGATTTTCAATATTTTACAAACATATTTCTGTAAATATATATCTTTATTTAAGCTGTATTTTATATTTTAAATGCGAATTTCTTAGAATCTTCTTTCTGCAATTTTGTCTTATTTGAAAGTACTAAGACTCTGAAACTCTGACTGCTAAGACTCTGAATACTAAGACTCTGACTATGAACTTATGTTTGAGCTTTATATACATATTTTGTCTTTGTATAAGCTATTTTGCATTGAAACAATAAATCGAAAAAAATGTTAAATATATATATATATATATGTAATTTGTAAAGGGCGAAAAAATGCCAATGTGAAACAATTTTTATTATATACAGTAGGAACAATTTTCATTTGATTCCAATGATACTTAGTCAGTTTTAGGTTTTATATTCAACAACTCGGAAAACAATTTGATGATGTTTCATATACAGGGTGTCAGAAAAGTCTGGAAACGATCGAATAACTCGAGAAATATACATCAGATTAAAAACGGAAAAATGCATGTTCAATATTTTTGAAAAATTTACTTAGGGATATCAAAGTGCCCCCCCCTCCCCCTAAACTCTGCGCCCTACCCCTGGGGGGGAAATGGGTTCAGCTTTGAAATCTTAAATGATAACCCCCTTTTTTATTACAGATTCCGATTCTACGGGAAAAATACGTAACTTTTGTATTTAACATTTTCTTCGAAACATCGTAGATGGCGCTGTAATCCAGCTTGGAAACGCTGGAATAACTCGAGAAATATACATCGGATTGAAAAACGGAAAAATGCGTGTTCAACATTTTAGAAAAATCTATTTAGGTATATAAAAGTTGCCATTTTGCTAAAATATTGAACACGTTTTTTTTCCATATTTCAATCCGATGTATATTTCTCGAGTTATTCGAGCGTTTCCAGACTTTTCGGATACCCTGTAAAAACAACCTGTATATAAAACAAATATATGAAACCAATAATTATTTACAACCACCATTTAAAAAAAATTGTTTGAGTCATTAACAATATACAATAGTAAGTATCATGAGTAAGCAAAGTTAACAAATACACTTTTTTCATAGGATTTTCCTAATTTTTCAGTTAAGAAAATTGATTATTTGTCTGCTTCAAGATTTTTTTTTTGTATTTATTAAAAATCATGCAAAAATAATGTTTCTTTTAAAATATCTGTTGATATTTTGTAAAAAAACTTAGAAATATTTGGGATCAATTTTGTCAACTATATTTCAATAACTGTTTGAAGTATTAAAATCGAAATCAAGCATTTTAAATCAAGTGAATTCAGCTTCCAATGCGTTTCATTGATTATGCAGTTATTTAAAGTCGAATGGACTTTGTTATATTCTGTTAACGATTGACTTGACATTTAAGGTTGAATGAAGCCATTAAATTTAGTGTTGAGTTAGAATGAAACTTTAAACACGCTATAATTAAATTTTTAATCTAGATAAAAGCACTTGATCGACGGATCTAAAGTTAGATAATTCATTCGGTTATCTTTGGATATAAATAGCACTATTATCAAATACTATATGGGTCGCCCAAATGAAAGTGGCACTACAGTCGGTTTGAAAATGATTTAATGGTATTAATATAAATTAGTATACAAAAGAAAGAAGTAATACAGACTTAACAGATAGGCTACACAAAGTCACCTTGTAGGTTGAAACAAGTGTTCCAGCGGTCAACGAGACGATGGATACCTTAGCTCCGGGGTTGGTTGTGGAACCAATTTTCAACGGCAGCTTGGACCTCATTATCGTCGGCAAATCGCCGTCCCTTCAGAGCTTTCTTGAGTGTGCCGAAGATGTAGTCACACGGCGAGAGGTCTGGGCTGTAAGGGGGATGTTCGAGAACATCCCAGTGGAATTGCTGTAACAATGTTTGGAACTCCACAGACACAAGAGGACGAGCATTATCATGCAAGGAGCAAACCACCCTAGCACTGCATTCCTTCACATTAGGAACAGTTACGTTCGTTTTAGCACGTTTAGACACGTTGCTGCATCCAAAAGTCTCTTACTGACGTGAAGGAATGCAGTTACTTAACTCTCTATTTTTAATATTTTACTATCAGCGCAGCTTTGCAACACTTTTATTTTTACATATATTGTACATTTCGATGTATTTTATAATATATGTAAAGGAGAAAGTGTTGTAGAATTGCGCTCGTATAAATGATTACGGTAAAATTAGGAGAAAATGCGTAGTTTTCTTAAAAAACTACGAATAATACGAATTTTGAGCTTGTGTAAGTCCTATAAATCCGAACAAAATTCAAAAACTATTGTTGAAATCGTAGAGGATAAACCTTCTAATATTAAAAAGTTAAATAATTAAGTCAGTATAACAAAATCGAATTTCAGTCTTATTTCATAGGCCAAAAACCCGGCTTATGGACCCTGATCCTTTAGGGTTTTTACTACCAATATATACAAAACATATTTTTATGTTTCTGGACGGTAATGATTTTAATGTAAATACAGATCCTTGTAAACGAATTTGTAGATGTAAAAGCTATACTTGATTATGAATGTATTTTATAACTGCAGATTAAGTGTTTGTTAAATTTCTTAATTTAAATCGCCAATTCTTGTCATGTTTACCTAGGTTAAGAGAAGAAAAGTAATTGCACTGATTGAAATTCCTTGACTACGAATCAAAGGAAAAATAAAATATTTTCTTTTCCCTTTTCTTTTTTTTTTCTTGCATATTTTCTTTTTAGGGTTTCGTTCATCTCACGAAACCATATTGCTCCCGCTTCGTTGTTTGTCTGTCACAGAGCCATTCTCGAAAACTGTGTAACTTACAGAGTTGAAACTTTGTGTATAAATCAGAATATCAGCTGTAAAGAGCTGAAAATATTAAAATTTGAAAAATTCGTATTGTTTTAATGAATAGAGATAAAAAACCAAAATTCTAACAGCCTTTTCTTATTAAATTTGAATATTTTTCCTTATAGCAGATGCCAAAAATTAAAAATCCATGATGAAATTCTATCTACAATAATTAATTTTCTATCAGACGATTTCCACGTGAAAAATGAAAATGAAATAAAAAGTTTCACCAATTGAAAAAAAGATTAATATGAAATAAAAATGATTGACGTCATAGTGGTATAAAACAGAAAGATTTCTCAATAATACAAGGAGTATGAGTATGTGTGCATGTACACAAAGCAGATTAATTACACGTCATTAGAGAATTAAAAAGAAAATCTGACGTCATATCGCAAGTTTAACGGATTTTTCAAATGTTTCAGTATAATACAAAGCGAGTATGAATATGAGTAATAGAGAATAGTAAATATATGAGTTTGAGGAACGTATTGAATCATGATAAAAACCCGATTATGGAAATATTCGCATATTTTAACATTTTGAATGTGTACAACATGTTTAATTTTGAAATTATTATTATTTTTTAAATATCGCATTTAGTCCACATGACAGATATTATTATGACAGAATATAATAGTGGACTTCACCCGCTATCGGGCCGGTTCAGATATTCGAAAAACCGAGAAAAATAGACAGTTTTTTTTTTTTTTTTTTTTTAGAAAATGAAATTTATTTGGATTTTTTAAAGAAAGGATAAAGTGTTTTGAAAGGAATATTAAACGAAACCCTTTGTGCGAACTTGGATCACACTTACCCACTTGTTTTAGTATAGAAGCGACTTTGCCACGTTCATTATCATTGACATAAACGAAACCGTTATGTGCTGAATATATTTAATTTCTTTACTATAACTAATATAGAGATTGGCTGACAATTTATAGAACAATTCATGAAAATGCGTATTTTGTTCATCTAACAATATAAAAAAAATAATATAAAGCAAAAGTTAAAATTAAATTATATCAACGTAATGATATTGTTGTAAAAAAAAAAAAAAAAAAAAAAAAAAAGGAAAAGTGAATCAATAAAACAATTCTTTGTATGAGACAATGAAAATAAAACCTGTAATACTTATACAAACATGTTTACATAATTTCTGTTAAATATACAAATAACTTTTTAATCCAAAAATGAAGTAATAATGAGATAAAATTACAAAATATCAAACATTTTACATCAATGCATTTCATCAAACAATCAATTTAAATTTTTTATGAGCCAGTTATACTTTTTACGAACCAGTTTTTTCTTTTTACATTTTTTCAGATAATGCTAATATTTTAGAAAGGTATATACAAATTTTGAATTGTTTGTCAAATTTGTCTTTAAACTTATGCACAATTTCATAAAATTGGACAAAACTTTTGCAGCATCAAGCTCTATTTTTTGTGAGTTTTCAAAAGAGATTTTTGCAGTTTGGTTACAATTTTAAATTAAATTGAGTTACAGCAATAATGTAAATAAATTTAAAAAATGCCTTAATGCACATATTTTTTAATTTAATCAAAATTAAATGAAGACAAAAAAAAATTAATTGGCAATATTCCCGGTAAATACTATTGGCTACAAAATGAAAAGCTTGGACCGATGTTCGCGGATTTGATATCACCGAGGTCTGGGCTGTGTAACTACGTAAGTTTTTCAGAGTTTTCCTTGGACCAAAACAATAATTCGCGCTACTTTCCCATCAAAAGTCCACCTTGAAGCCATATCCCACTTAAGCTGCGTTCAGTGCTTTCCTGAGCAAGTCGTCCTGGGATAGCCATAAATCAAATGTCTTCCCATACTTCTCGAATCATTTTGTGGTCATCGACAAACGAAAGGAGTGTTTCTACAGCAAAAATGGGTGGATTTAGGTGCGTTCGTAATTATATAAATACGTCGCACCTATAGTGGCCGTCTTGTCCGTCCGTCTGTTCGCATATAACAGCGTAAAAACTACCCAACCGAATGGGTTGAAATTTCACATATATAATCGTTGCAGAATTTTGTCGACTCATTTCAAATTTTATGAAAATCGAATCAAAACTTAAAAATATATTAATAAAAGTTTTCTTCCTTCAATTAAATCCTATCATACATAATTAATTCAATGATATCCCATGATAGGTAATGACTCTAGATTTCTATGGTGATTACGTCCTATTTAAGATGGAGTTGTATTATTTCCGTATTACTGAATTTTAAAACCGAATTTGTATACTGTTTAATTATTAATCATTGTTTAACTATAGCAGTCATATAGTCTACCGACAGTTTTTTGGATAGATGTTTCCGGAAAAATAGATATTAAATGGAAAAAGAGTCTAAATATGGATTTCAAGTTCTGAAATTTTCAAAGCTAGGCTTAAGTTTCCCATCGGAACTTTCAGAAAATGTCAGCAAAAGATAAAATGTTGCTAACTTCAAATGTACTTATTTTATTACGGAAATTAATGGTATCATAATATAATTCGATATTATTCTTTTTTTTTTCAGTGAAAGAATAACGATGATTTTTTTACATTATCTTGTATTGGAAATTTGAGCATAGCATAGTTTTAATGTAACATAATTGTAATTAATTGTTTGTAAAAGTGTAGTGAAATTTAATTTCATAAAATAAAATTAATATCTATAATATGAAAATCTGCACATAAAATGAATTTTGTATTCATGCATTTTTGCATAAGAGTGCAGCAGCTATTGCACCAAGATGAGATTTTCTTAAAATCTCGTTATACTACGAACGCACCTCATTTGTCACGTTTGACATACAATTTCCAACTTGTTTGACCTGGCAATGGCTCCCGCTCTTGACCTCTGATCTTTAGACATGTTAAGATAGTTAAGAAAGTCAAGAAACTCAGTTAAGAAAGTCATAAAAGATTAAAGAGTCCGATATACCATATCATAGACAGCAACACATAAAAACTGTGCCCGTTTGGTCCTTTAGATCAATATGGCCAAAATGGGCAACATGGGCAAAATGTTTAACAAAATCCTTCCTTGTCCCCCTCATCTTCCTTCCACCCTTCCACTCGTAAATACTAAATAATAAAAGCTTGTGAAATAGAATTTGAGTCTACCGTAAAACTTAGTTAATTGAAAGCTTTAATGCATTAAATTATTAAATTTAATCAATGCTTCCAGACAAAACAAACGAAGATTAAATTTCTTTTTAATCAAATAAACTAAAATAATTCAATTAATTACGCGAAAAGTTTCGAAATGCATCTTGGTTTAAAAGAAATAAACAAATATGTACATATGAAAGTAGCAGACGATATTTGGAAATATTTCTAAATTATTTCTAAAACATCTTTCATCGTGCTTAATTTTTCAAATAAATATTTGTTGATGTTCTGAGAAATATTAATTCAAAGGAAAATGTATAATGTAATAATTTTTTCATTATGTTATTTAAATGCCTACTTTATAAATCATGTTTTTTACAAAATCCGTCTGTTTACTTTAGACAAATTAAGTAATTTGCTTAAGAAAATTTGAAAATTAAAAATAAAATTTTTGTTCTTAAAGAAAAACAAAATTATATATTCTATTCACTGCATTCGAAACAATGAAAATTTATATCTATATTAAATAAGTAACGAGAAAATTCCAAAACTTTTGATTTATTTTTAATTCGAAAATTACCACTGAACTTACGAAAAAAATGACAAATATTTTAAAAAACAATTAACTAAATCATTTAATATCTATTTTTTTTTAATTTAGATGTAGTATTACAAAGCATTGTGTTTGTAAATTAATGTTAAAATAAAATTTTCTCGAAAATAGTAAAATCCTTCACTTTACAACTCTTTGAATTCATATGTGTGTTATTCTACTAGACATAAAGCGCTAGAAATTAAAAATGTTTAGTTGAATTTTATTACATTATTAATTGATATATTAATAATTAAAAATGCTTTAATGCATTATCATAATTTTTTTTTAATTTAAACAAAATTGGAGGACTAATCAAATGAAGATAATTTTTTTCTTAAATTTTCTTGACAAACTTCGCCTGTTTATAATATATAATTATGGTATGACATAGAATTTCATTTTGTCGTAGTATTTAGTTAATATTTAAAAATGAATTAAATAATTAAATCAAGGCTTCCAGACAAAACGAATGAAGACCAAACTATTTCTCCGCAAAATAAACTGAAGTGAATTTAATTAGTTTAGCGAAATCTTTTCAAAGGCATTTTAATTAAGTAAAAAATATCAAAATTTCAGCAGACGTTATTTGAAAATATTTCTGAATTAGTCATGAAATATTTTACAATGATAATTGCCAAAACGTCAGTTAAGGCTCACTGTGGAGACGCGAAAAGTTTTTGGTTTCTGTCTGTTTATTTGTTTGTCTGTCTGTTCCGCGATAACTTCCGCAAAAATGATCCGAATAGGTTGATTTTTGGTAGGTATGTTGGTGAGGTACGCGGAATTGGCTGCATAGTTTTTGGTTAAATATGGTTGATTCGTTTGAAAAATGTAGAACATTTCCTTGTAGGTCATAATGCTTTCCTATAGGAATGCAGACGATTTTTCAAATTTCATTTTTAACTGAAGTGGAAATCGAATATTTGAATAATGGATTTAAACGTAAAATTATTAATGCTAAATTTTCGATATGGAGGTTTTAAATATATCCAATAGCATTGAAAATTTGCTGATACATTCATTAGAATTTAGAAATTAATTGTTTGAATTATTGGAAAAATTTTTTGCACCTGTTCGGGAAGTATACAACATTTTATTTTCATTTTTTTTTTACAAATTTTAAAATGCATTTCTTTTTACTTTGCTCTTTAATTTATTAGTTGCTTAGCAACCCTATTTCAAAAAATATCAAAATAATAAAATTCAAGTGACTCGCACTATTTTGCTGCAAAATTTTATTATCAAAACAAATTATTTTTGTATTCTATTGACATAAATGAAGAATTTATTTTAATACAAGTTAATTTTTTTTATTTATAAAGTTACAAGAATAAGAAGTTTATAAGAATTTCAGAATATCATTCCATAAACCGTGCTTAATTTAACGCTTCTAACTTCTGAAACGTCCGAAGTATTTTATATGCCTATAAATATGTATGTAATATAAAAAAATTAAATTTTAGTTTGTAAGATGCTAAAATAGTATGAAAAGTAGATAGTATGAAAAATGAGATTAAAAAACAGTGACTTTTAGAGCTGACGTTGAGGCTCCTGATCTGAAGTTTTACTAGTAATATTCCGTATTATGTTAAATAATATTCAATAAAAAAGACAAACCTGAATGAATTTTCTATCTTTAGTAATGGGTACTTTTAATGTATTTTTTTTACGCTGATTTCGGAAAAATACTGACAAAATTCTACCAAGTAGATAAATTCGAGAATTTCTGACTGGTTGTACAATTACAAAATTAGTTAAAAAAAAACCAGAATATAAAATAAATTTTAAATTTAGTCATAAAGACACGATATACCACTAAGCATCATAGAATATTAGTGTCCATTACTGCGTAGGAAGTGTGCCATAAGGGTTGCACAACACAAAGAGTTCTAAAAAAAGGAATTGGGGAGGGATTCATCTTTCTTCGAAGTAAAAAAGAACAAGAACGAAAAGTCATGCGTCACGCGTAATTCAGTGTTGAATTCAGACACTTTTCTCCGGGAGGGATTTCTGTGGCTCCAGGGGGGGGGGACATTATAGAGTTCCGGGGGGGGGGGAATTCCACTTTTTGACCATTGAAAGCATAAAATCTCAAATCTTCCGGGGGGACATTCCCCCCCGGGCCACCTCCTGGATTCAACACTGGCATAATTTATGAAACACGTTCCAACACATTCAGAATACTGTAACAAAACTTCACAGTTTACTTACTCAATTTAGAAAACACATAACACATTTGAAAACCCAATTTCAGCAATTACTACCAATAGTCAAACAAAATATCCGAATTCTTTTGTGCAACCCTCTATATGATCTATAGATTTGTATGTATGCTACGCAGTATGCTAAATTTTACTTCAGTTAGGAAATACATAGCACAATTGAAAATTCACCTACAGCATTTTCAACCAATAAACGGAAATTTACGTGAAATCTTTTGAGCAGATCTGTATATGATCTAATTTAAGTGCACCAACTAAAATTAAGAAAATTAGTTACATTTAAAAAAGCATACCACAATTGAAAACGAGCTACGAGCAATTCTTGTTCATAGACACCACTGTAACCAAATTCTTTTCAGACTCCTTGTAAATGAACGATACATTCTATGCACGCCAGGGCCGTATCTAGGGGGGGTGCAGGGGGGGTGGGCTCAGCACCCCCTGGAAATTTTTGAGCCCCCTCTGGAAAGTTGCCAAGGCCACCAAATGAAATTCTGTTTCAAAAATCCAAATGAAACTTTGTTCAAATATTGAACTTAGTTTGGGGGCTTTTTACAATTTTGCATAAATACTAAATTGTAGTATTTGTTTAAAAACTGCATATAACTGCCCATTTGCACATACTAAGACTTAGCAACTTGTTGCTGATGCAAACATTGACTCTTGCATTAGTTATATAAAGAAAATTTTCATTTTGCAGTGTTTTCCATTATTAGCATAAAACAAATAATAATAAGGAACATAGTGCCTACAATTGAATATGCACTAATTTATCTTTCTATATAATACTTTGATCATATATATCTGTGTTTATGCGTGCATGTGTCAGAGAGCGAGAAATAATTCCAGCCCCCCTACATTTTCTTGAGCACCCCTTATTGTTTACATCTAGCTACAGCCCTGATGCACGCCCTATAACTACAGTAAGCGCCTTGTACCAACACCCCCTATATTCATTATAGGGGGTGTTGCTTGTACTGCCCTCAGTGATATGTATCAATTTGAATATGTTTAAAAGAGTGTAACATCATAAAAATACGTCGATTTTTCCCCATAGACCGTAATGTATTCTTTTGAATGTCACTGTAAAATAACCATAGATGCTACACTTTTCATTTTCAATACAAAACATGTCACAGTAAACAAGAATAACATATATAAATTTCAAGGCAATTCCAGCATATTTACGTGGGTTAGAGCACGACCAGACGACAGACAGACAGATATACGGACAGACCGAATTCATAAACACTTTTCAACTATGTTGGAAATAGATAGAAAACATAATAATGATTTTGCACTTTATGACACCTTTGGTATGTTATTTGTAAGAGCTCTTTCAATAAAGTTTTCTAACTCTGATAGATATTCTGTATGACTTTTCTCTTCACTTTGTGGAAAAACCATACGTCATAGAACAAAAAGCCCCATATTCTTGAACGCAGCGTATACAAAAAAATATATTAGAATCACATAAAATGTTTTTAAAAAAAGTATTATTTTGAAAAACTGGGTAATAAAAAATAATATTTTATAATATATTCTATATTAATCGTTCAATAATAATAATACTTTATAATATTTTCCATAATATATTATGGAATCATTGAAATAAGTATTTCTTAATTTTCTACGAAATGCTTGTGCGAAGGAAATGTATAATGAAATATATTAAGGAATATATAATGGAATAATCTTTTTATTAATTTATTTAAATATATAGTTTCTACATTACATTAATTAAACAGTTTTACTTACTTTAGATGAGCTAACTAGTTTACTCAACAGATTTTTGAAAGCAAAACATACTTACTGTTGTTGTTAGAAATAAATATGTAATTAATTGCCTTTGAATAACTGAAAAATTCTATTTATGTTAAATATTTAATGGGTTAATATCCTGAGATGTATTCACAGTTCTTTTTTCACAGCTCTTTCTCCAAAACATTCTTCTTCAGACTCATCTACTTTCTTTTTCAGTTGTTTTGCACGGTTATTAATTTTGTTTACTTCTTCTCTGTACCAGTCTACACATTTGCATACATCTTTCAACTGTAATCTAAATATAATAAAACACAGTGTAACGATTCCGGTGCTAACCCATCCATCTTACCAATCTGAGATAAGATGAAGCCATGTTAGGCTTAATTTCGATTTGAAATGTATATGAGAAAACATACCGGCCTAAATACAAATATCTTCTACCTCAAATCACTCCTGTTCAGCAAATTTTTCTATAATAAATTCAAAATTTCAATGATTTCGACAAACCCTTTCCAAAATCTTTTGTAATTTTGGTAAGGTAAACAAACCATCAAACAGAAGCTGGTAGAAATGAACAACGACTTTCAAAGGATTTTTTTACAAAACATTTTTCTAGAATAATATAACTATTGCAATATGTTATTTTTATAATAAATTAATACGTTTAAATGATTAATTTATGAATAATAATGTTTAAAAAATAAATTTTAAAAAAGGCAGCAAAATTTTTATCGTTAATACGGCCTTGAACAAAATTCCAGATAGCACACGTCTGGTGTCGCCCTCTAATATTACAAAGGGTATTAAAGTTTTTATTTGTAATACAGGTTGTTATGAAAATAATCCTTATACAATTATTAATAGAAGTCTTTAAAACGTTTTCAAATTTCTAATCCTAATTTAATAGGATTTAGGGCTAAAAATTAAAATCATTAGTAAATTTTAGATCAAACAGTCTGGTAAGTTTTGTTAACAAAAGAATCGGTAAATTTTAAGTAACCCGTCCTAGGACGGGTATTTACACTAGTAACAAATATTTTACGCATTTCTCCAATTTTCTATTCGATTTATCAAATTTTTGCCTGTCTCTCATTTCTTCTTCTAATTTTTCTTCAATCAGCGGCAATTTAGATTGTAAGTTAAGTTTAGATTGTTATAGTAGTTTTCGATTTAGCTCTTTCTCACAGGATTAAACCTTATGAATGGATTAATTAATCTTCTAAAATTTTCTTATATATTTCCAACTTCGTTTACTTTAATTGCTAAATTTTCTTTTTCTGAAAAGTGGTGGGATATAATATTTAAAATCAACTATTATTAAAATCAACTATATTAGCCTACTGTTATGTCAACACAACACCAACAGCGATATTTTTCTACGGGGTTTCTTAACGATTGGTGGAGCACCAACGCTAGTATAAATTATTTACAATTGCACCCTATTTACATTTACTCCAACCGATAATAACTATAATATTCTGAATTTAGATGACATATTGCAGAACATTGTATAAATTATTTACAACTACACCCTCTTTACATTTACTCCAACTGACAATAACTATAATATTATGAATTTAGATGAAGTATTGCAGAACATTGTATGGAGAACTTTGTATAAGTTATTTACAATTACACCCTATATACATTTACTCCAACTGACAATAACTATAATATTCTGAATTTAGATGACATATTGCAGAACATTGTATGCAGAACTTTGTATAAATTATCTACAATTGCACCCTATTTACATTTACTCCAACTGACAATAACTATAATATTCTGAATTTAGATGACATATTGCAGAACATTGTATGCAGAACTTTGTATAAATTATCTACAATTACACCCTATTTACATTTACTCCAGCTGACAATAACTATAATATTCTGAATTTAGATGACATATTGCAGAACATTGTATGCAGAGCTTTGTATAAATTATTTACAACTACACCCTCTTTACATTTACTCCAACTGACAATAACTATAATATTCTGAATTTAGATGACATATTGCAGAACATTGTATGGAGAACTTTGTATAAATTATCTACAATTACACCCTATTTACATTTACTCCAACTGACAATAACTATAATATTCTGAATTTAGATGACATATTGCGAACATTGCATGGAGAACTTTGTATAAATTATCTACAATTACACCCTATTTACATTTACTCCAACTGACAATAACTATAATATTCTGAATTTAGATGACATATTGCAGAACATTGTATGCAGAACTTTGTATAAATTATCTACAATTACACCCTATTTACATTTACTCCAACCGACAATAACTATAATATTCTGAATTTAGATGACATATTGCAGAACATTGTATGCAGAACTTTGTATAAATTATCTACAATTACACCCTATTTACATTTACTCCAACTGACAATAACTATAATATTCTGAATTTAGATGACATATTGCAGAACATTGTATGCAGAACTTTGTCTGTAAATACCAATAATAACGGTTTTTAACTTGAAGAAGAATATGATTCTATCGTTAATTTTAATTAATATTTAAAAATTTTATTGCATTAAATTATTAAATGTAATAGTTACTACCAGGCAAATCAGATGAAGATGAAACTTTTTTTAATCAAATAATCTCAAATGAATTTAATTAATTAAGTAAAAAGTTTCAGAAGCATTTTTGTTTTGAAGAAATAATATCGAAGCAACTAAATGATATTTGGGAACAACTTTCAGTCATATTGCATTTTTTAATTAATTTTTTTTTATGTTCCACGAAATATTAATTCAATGGAAATATGGAATAGACTGATCTTTTAGTTTACTTATTTGAATATGTAGATTTCAAATCATGTTCATTAAAAAATTCTATTATCTCTAGGCGAAATAAGTAGGTTGATTAAAAGATTTCTGAAAGTTTAAAAAGCATTTTCTGTTGATTTTAGTGAAAAAAAAATATATATCCAGCATATGAAACAATGAAATTTTCTATCTATATTTCCTATTAAATATTTAATGATAACACTTCGAAAAGAAACATTTTGATACATATTCGAGTTAACTTCATTCTGCGAAATAGAAATGCGAAAAAGAAAAGTTTTCTTAAATTAATTAAAACATTTATTGTTTAATATTCTGAATTAAGGTGTGATATTTCAAATGTGGCATTTTTAAATATTGTATGTTTTCTAGACGAACTTCATGCGAAAATATTAATAATTATAGTTTATAACAAGAAATTAAATTTGATTTTATAATATAAAACCTAATTGGCATTTAAAAAGTTTGATGTGTTAAATTATTTAATTTAATAAAAGCTTCTAGAAAGATCAAATGAAGACATTTTTTTCAATGAAGTAAGATGAAGTGAATTGAATTACAACTGAGAAGTTTGAAAAGGCATCTTGATTTGGAAGATAAATCTCAAAGTAGCAAACGAGATTTCAAAATATATCTAAACTATTGATGAAATACTTTTTAATCATATTACGGGATCTTTTGAAATAAAAAAAGAGTTGTAAATATTTTATGAAATACTAACTCAGAGATATAACGGATTAATCTTATAATTAACCTATTTAAATATGTAGTTCTAAATTAAATAAAGTCTATTTATTTTAAGCAGACTAGGTAGGTTGCTTAAAATATTTTTGAAAGTTAAAAATATCTTCTACTGTTATTAACAAAATAAATAAATGGATAATAAAATAAAGTAATGACATTTTGAATTTGCTACATTGAAACAATAATTTCCATATCTGTAAAAAAAAAAAAAGAAAAAGAAGATTGTAAAGCATATTAATATCTAAAAACAGTAATGCATTAAATTATAAATTAAAAATTTAATCAATGCCTCTAGTTAAATCAGTGAAGCTGATTTTCTTAAGTAAATAAACTGAAGGGAGTTTAATTAATTAAATGAAAAGTTTGGAAATGCATTTTTGTTTTAAAGGAAAAATATCAAAGACGCAGACAATATTTGGAAATCTCTCTCAGTTAATGATGAAATATGTTTAATCATGCTACCGACTCTTTGATACTATTCTATGAAATATTATTTTATTAGAAATATATCATGTATTGATTTTAACTAATTTATATAAATATGCAGTTTCCAAATCATGGCCGTTAAAAAAAATCTTTATGCAATTTAAGCAAACAAAGTATTTTGATTACAAGACATTTGATATTTAAAAACATTTCTGTTGTTTTAATAAATAAAAAAAGGGCATTTTGATTTTACAGATTATGAAATAGCGACATTTTATATCTGTATTAAATATTTAATGGCAAAATTTTGAGAATGAATATCAAAACTTATATTCTGAATTAATCCAGTACAATAATAATTTTATAGTGTGAAATAGAATTTGAGTACTTCGTAAAATTTAATTAATAGTTAAAAACGCTAATACCTTAAATTATTAATTTTAATCAATGCTCTCAGACAAACCAAGTGAAGAGGAATTTTGTAAAATCAAATAAACTGAATTGAATTAACTAATTAAGAGAAAAGTTTTGAAAGTCATTATTGTTTAAAAGGAAAAATATCACATAAGCAGACGATATTTTGAAATATCTTTCAATTAATGACTAAACATATTTTCTTACTGTTGCCGAATATTTGAAATAAATATTTATTACTGTTCTATGAAATAGTAATTCAATTTGAAATATATAATGGATTCATTTTACTTAACTTGTTTAAATATACGGTTTCAAAATCATGGTTGTTAGAAAAAGTTGGATTTAGTTGAAAAAAATATTTGTAAGTTAAAAGCCTTTCTGTTTTTTCTATTTTAAAAAAGGGATTTTTGAATCCACTGCATATGAAACAGTGACATTTTACATCTATATTAACAATTAACGAGATTTATTTTAAAACATGTCATTTTGATATATTTTCATACAAATTTTTATGCTGAACTCAATAAAGAAGAATATTGTTAAGCAATTGCTGCAAAATATTCGGAATTAAAGTGTGATATTTCAAAATATTGTACATTTGACAATAAATGTTGAAAACAAATATTGAAATTAATTTCACTTGTCATTGTATCATATTCTGACTTAATATGTGACACTGCAAAATACTGAATGCTTGGAAATAAAGTAGTTCAATTGAATTTATTAAATATTGATGAAAATAATTTAAGTAGCTATTATATAACTCCTTGAGATATATAATAGCTGAAAATACGATGAATGCCTGATGAATAGCTGAAAATGTAGAAATGAAATACAGTAAAATCTATCTATAACGAATTTTTGGAAATCACCGATTAAATTCGTTTTACTGAAAAATTTGTTAACGTGAAATTTCAATATGGCGCCTTAAAAAAAAAGAAATTTGCTTGCAAATTGAATTAAAAAAATATTATTACTACACTTACATTAAATTTTGGATACCATCCAAGCATTTCACTAAATAATAAATATACAATACTAATAAATTGTGAACTTACTCGTTAGAAATAAGATAATTATTAAGTTCATTAAATTTCAAGATTTTAAACGTAACTATTACAAAGGAATTATAATTTATCTTAGATACCTGTCAGATTAAAAACTCCGCTGACATCTGCCGTTAATGTAACTTTATTTCTTCAAAAAAATATCCGAAGTTATTTTTCTGTACTGAAGTTGACAATGCCTTTTTTGAAAACAAATTGCATAAAAATATTTTCGTATAACTATTTTTTTTAGATAATGACATTTTATGAGTTTCAATGTTCTATAGAGCACTCTTCGATAGTACAACACAATCTTGAGTACTTGATCTAGAATTATCATCAGCTTCATTTTCATTGTCGTCTGCCTCCCCTATACATTGAGTTTCCGACGAAAGTTTTCTTCCAAATTCTAGTTTTTCAATAGGGATGGATTTTTCCCTTGTCAACTCAACATTCGTAAAACTAAAATAACCATTATTTTTAAAATTTCAATAAATTCGTTAATTTGAAAAATCCGTTACACGAAATTCGTTAATTTAAAAATTCGTTAACATGAAATTCGTTAATTTGAAAAATTCGTTAACACGAAATTCGTTAATTTGAAAATTTCGTTAACATGAAATTCGTTAAATAAATATTTTTTTATAATGTGGAACCATAGAACGTTTCTTAATAATCCAAAATATATTCATTAAACTGAATAATTCGTTAAAGTGACATTCGTTGTAACGAGATTCTACTGTATTGCATATTAAAATTTATTTTTTAAGTAGTGATTTAAAACTTAAATATAAAATACAGAATTGTTGTAATACTTCAAAGCATTATATTTCATGTTTCAAATTTTTTATTCTTGTTTGGTACAAAGGAAAGAGAGTGAAAAGTTTATTTATGACATTTATCAAAACAAAAATAGCAACACACTTATGTTTATATCCTTCATGTAAATTTTTTAATCACTGTTTCTGCTAAGTCCATCTTAGATTTGAATTACTTCTTACTACGAGCTTTCTTAACTTTTGCGCTACAATGTTAATATTCCATCAATAAGATTTAAGGACACTTAGAATTATATAGATATAATTGAGTTCATGTGATTTATAGAATCAAAATATTAGTATTCGCTATTAACTTCTAAAAGGTATATCGATTTATTTCACCTAAAAATAAATTGGGATTATTTCGTTTCAACTTCAACCAGGATGGTAAATTTGTCATTAATTAATCATAATATTTTGATATATTTTAATGGTTTTAATTATTATTTTAATTAATATAGGAATCATTTTATTACGAGCGTAGCAGGCAATATTTATTTATTTTAATCGTCTCTATTTTCCATATTATATACAGGGTGACTGAAAAGTCTTTCCTTGATTACAAAATGTATTCATATCCTCTTTATATAAGATTAGAGATGTAAAGTTGGTTAATGTTTTTAATTATTATTCTAATTAATATAGGAATAATTGTAGCATGCGAAATGAGACATTAATGTATTCTTCAAATAGAAATTTTTGCGTTTCTTTTCAGGATTGTGTTTCGTGCAATTGGATCTTTTATATTAACGAAAAGTCATGTCGAATGAAATTAATCCCTTCACTCCCATACCGCATGATTCGTACAGATTTTGGGCAAATTTGTAATTGCAATTATCTGCAATGTAATTACAGTTTAATTGTATGTAATTAATTATAGTTACAATTACATGCCGTAAAAAAAACCTTGCAGCACTGTAACCGGAACCTCCACCACCCATCCCATTATTTGACGAAATTTTTTTGCTTGAATGTGTGTAACTATAATCAATTACAGATAATTAAATTGTAATTATATTGCAAATAATTGCAATTAAAAATTTGCCCAACTCTGCTTTGTACGTTATGATTTTTTTTTTTTTATCGACATTCTACCCGTGCGTTAGAAAATAAAATACAGGGTAAGTCAAAATGAATATAGCGATTACAAACGGCTATAACTATTTAATGAAAAATAATTTTTCGATAAGATTAACACAGAATGTAAACGGAACTTCAAAAATTTGTATACATACGTCATAGACGTTCTAAGTGACTTCTCTTGGTCACACGGACAACATGTAGGTGGTAGTCCATTTCACGCCATACATTCTGAAGCATTTTTGTTCAGTCACCGATGCAAGCGTATTGCAAATGCGTACTTTGAGTTCTTCAATTGTTTTGGGCGTGGGAGACACATATATCCTGTTTTTCACATAACACCATAGAAAAAAACTCAGGCTGTCAAGTCCGGAGATCTCGTTCAGCAAGAGCAGAAGACATCGTCGGCATCTCCACTTCGACCGATCTATGGGGTTATATGATTAGACAGGGTGTTATGTGCCTCCCATGCCCAAAACAATTGAAGAACTCAAAGTACGCATTTGTAATGCGCTTGCGTCGGTGCCTGAACAAATGCTTCAGAATGTATGGCGTGAAATGGACTACCGCCTAGATGTTGTCCGTATGACTAAGGGAAGTCACATAGAACATTTATGAAGTATGTATACAAAATTTTGAAGTTCCGTCTACATTCTGTGTTAATTTTATCTATAAATTCTTTTCAATTAAAATAGTTATAGCCCTTTGTAATTGCTATATTCATTTTGACTTACCCTGTATGCATTAACTTGGTAAAATGCATTCATATGAATAGAACGGTCTGGTGGTGAAGAACTAATGTGATATACTTACACGAAGCTATTCGGCATTAATTAATATTAAATACTTTAATTTTTTCATGATTTCATCTATCATTCTAATAAAAAAAATTAAATCATTTTAGCGTAATAAAACATTAGGGGAAGGTGGCCTAAAATGATCCTTACGGGCAAAACGATCCACTTATGTTTTCTTTCAGACAGGTTGCGCTATCTACAGGGTAACACATAAACTAGTTGTTATAAGTAAAGAAGAAGCAATGGTGGTATTCAAGTGATCGCAGTATTAGGCGTCTGAATAGAATTCTTTGAAAAATTGGTTTTTATAACATCTTTCATAAGGCAGGCACTAACTTTCATATTTATTTAGATTACAGTCTTTTATGTACAAAAATATGACTTGGTTTACTTAATGGAGTATGTTTTTAGATGTGAATTACACTTATGTGTTGTCATAATTACTTTTATATCCTTTATTTTGCCGATAAAAAATCAATTTACAATTATTTTTAATGAAGGATCATTTTGCCCTTTGGTAAGGGTAAAATGTTCCTTTGGACACTTTAAAAAAATATTTTTTTCATTACTCAATTTGTGTTTAAAATATTATTAAAATATATTTATGATGCAAAATATAGTGTAAAACATACTAGCAAAGGTCCAAAGTTTCATTTAACCCTTTTTATCCTGACGGTACTTATAAGTACCACTTTAATAAAACACCTATATATTGGTAATATGACCGTTTTTCCTAACGGTATTCACAATGGCACAAAGAGTATATTTCTGACAGCAGGCAGGAGATGGCAAATTCAAGCACATATCCTCTTTCTTTGCATTGTAGGGATTTTACATTTGCCACGCTACATTCGAAATCCATTTTGCAATAGAATTGACATGCATGTTGTTCTTCATTTGAGTAATTTTACTGGTTTATTACCGGTTATTTAGTACTATTATTTTCTATTGTTTTCTATACTCCTATATTTTATTTGAAGTTTACTATTTGAAATTTACTATTTTATTTTATATCATAGGGTAAAAAATTTATGGTGGTTACAGTTGCATAATTAACCACTAAAACACTATAGAAATTATTTTCCTCTTTCCTATGTTTATTCTGCACCAAAACTTATCCAATGATGCAAAAAATACAATTAAAATGTAGCTGGAAAATTAATTCAGGATATAAAGGGTTAAACAGTTATGCTATACACAAGTTTTCCCCTTAAGGGGATCGTTTTAGGCCACCTACCCCTAAATATGTTTTCAATGAAATTTTTTGTATCTCCTTTCAAGCTTGTGTTTAACGCATTTAGATCTTATATTAATGAGCAATGAAATCGAATATAGTAGTTCATGTCGCATTTTCATGGAACTAAACACCGCATAGAGTTGCACTTGCATTATGAACTTCTGATACATAATACACGTAGCGAAAATTAAATTATACGTCAGGATATGGAAATTTGCTACGAGAAAGGATCGATTATAGTCATAGTTTGAATTTCACTCGATGATTATTAATAATTAGAGTGTAGTACATAAAACTATATTATATTATAACTTATATTCTCTTTTTAATGTCAAGGATAAGTTGAATGAATGTAGTTATGTCTCAGTTAACTAATTTATGTCAATATATTATACATATGTCATTTATGAAAGAATATTATAAACTTTTCCTTTTTAACACTTTCCAACCTAGTTGAAAAGTCTTTATGACTTCGGTTTGTCTGCCGTCTGTCCTTGCTCTAACTCGCGTAAATTGCCCTGAAATTTTTCTATGTTATTGCCGTCTACTACAGCATGTTCCCTATTTCGAATGAAGGGTGTAGCACTTATAGTTTTTTTACAGGATCAGTTAAAAATATTCCGTTATATTACAGTCAATGGATGTCAATCCATTCATACAGTCAATCGTTTCAAGTGCATTTTGCTGATGCTACGCCATTTGAAACATGATGAAATTGATATATATGTATAAAGCTCTTTAAACCATGCTTTTTGTAGAATATGGGTACAAAAAATTATTATTCGTTTACAGGGTCAAACAAAAGAATTCTATTACAGATTGTTCGACGGGGAAAAATCGTTTGCAGTGTAATTTAATGATGTTTCACTATTTCAAAGATAATGGAAACTATGCGCATTACTGAGGTGCACTAGAAATTGCTCGCTTAAAAGTATGGTGCATTGCGTTTATCGTTCATTTACAGGGACACACAAAAGAATTCGGTTACAGTATACCGGCGATAATTACAGTGTAAGTGTGGTAAGTGCGTTTTCATGTTTGGTTTGCGTTTTTAAGTTTAACTAATTTTTTTCATATTACGGGGTGTGTATAAATTCGGTTGATCATATACAGGGTTACACAAGGGAATTCATAAGTATTATACACTATGGGAGTGAGTTTTGCTTAAGGGTAGTTTTTAATTGTATTACGCATTTTCTTGCTGAACTATATTTAGAAGACTAATATAAGTTTGTGAAATATAAATAAATTCATATACAGGGCTACTCAAAGAACAAAATACATTGTCGTTTATGGTCGGTAATTGCTGGAAGTGAGTTTTAAGTTGCCTTATGCGTTTTATTGAATTAAATTTTAGCTTAATATGTGATGTGAACAAAAGTGGTTAGATAATATACAGGGCTGTACAAACGATTTCGAGTGCATTTCCATCGATTGCAGAAAATTGCTAAATGTGAATTTTCAAACTAAACTAAATTTTATCATGCTATTTATTATATATCCAAATCTACAGATCATATACAGGGCGGCACAAAATAATTCGACTACTTTTTTTGCAATGGAAGGTAATTTCGAAAATTGTATTTTTCAATGTGGTATATAAATTCTAAACTGTTAACTTACATATTTTCTTTTACCTTATTTAACGGTGAATTTTCGTTCTGGATGTGTTAGAAAGAGTTTCAAAATCTATGCTGGACGCATGATTTTCCGTTCTTGTTTTTCTTTTTCAATCCGTTTTGACAGTTGATAACTATTGACTGCAGAAAATGATTTTTCCTTTATTTATTTAAACTTTCTTCCAAGATGTTCGTTTTCGGACGATCTATTTAGTATTGAGCTGAAAGAAAAGATAAAATATTCAATATTTCACTTAGAATTTAAATATTTTGATTAATAGAAGAAAATTGTTAAGTACAAAGCGCTAAATTCTAATTTGTTCTAAAACTTTTAAGAATTTTAAATATTTTTTCAACTATTGTTTCTTGCCAAATCTTTACTTCATAGTAGCGCAATATATACCGTATATTCCGGCCCATAATTTGCACTTTTGAAACAAGAAAACTGATAAAAATTTACCGGGTGCACGTCGTATATAGAGTATAAAAATGAAAGCTTAAAAATTGAGCATAGGAAATGAAATTTCTGTATCAATGAACATGGGAAGATGACGTGATTATTGCAATCAACGGAAGTACACTGTTAAAATTTTGCAGCAAACTGTCCACTCATTTGACCGTTTTTATAGAAAATGCTTACATAACCGTAATTTAACTCTATTCTGACCATAATATGGCCAATAATATGATCCGAATTGAGTTAAATTACGATTGTGTAACCATTTTCTATAAGAACGGTCAAATGACTGGACAATTTGCTACAAATTTTTAAAAGTGTACGATTCCAAAAGCTTTGTGGGAATTCAAGTAGATAGGCTTGACAGTAGTCTTCACTTTGCATTTGCTTATTTTATTTCTGTTGGTACTAGTTATTATACTTTTTAATGCCCTTTATTGTATATTTATGCTACATATTCTATGAAGATTTCTTTGGTAAAAAATGTGGGGTGAGGATGCGCAAATTTCGGTGAATATAAGGTGTGATCGGTGAGATCAATTAATATAACTATTTATTTAAATTTCCTTCAAATATATCTGTTTTTGAACGAATTATTTAGAAATGAGTTGAAAAAAAGTATATTTAATAGAAAAATAGATAGAAAATATTCAATAGAAAAATAGATAGAAAATATTCAATTGAAAAATAGACAGAAAATATTCAATAGAAAAGTAAAATATAATATATTAACTTAGAATTTAAACATTTTGTATAAAGAAAAAACTGTTAAATACAAAAAGCTAAATTCTGATGTGTTCTAAAATTTTTATGAATTTCTTTCAATATTTTTCAAACACTGTTTTTTGCCAGGTCTTTACTTCATAGCAGCTTACAATATAGTATATTTTTATGACAAACCAAATTATTTTTACATTCTGTACAGAAAACGCGTTTTTAACAATAAATGATTAATATGAGATTTAGATGCTTCCATTTTTAAAATAAAATATAATATTAAAATTTAATTAGAAAGTGTGAATAAAGACTAATTAAAATTTAATAAATATTTGAAATTAATCAGGAAATATAAATTTAAAAATACATAAACTAAGTAAAATCTAATTATTATTTAATTTATGTTTTTGTCTTTGTAAATATATACATATATTAATAATAGAAAATGTTAAAGGTTGAAATCTTTAATTAATACAACACATGGGAAATAAGCTACTTACCATCGCAATTTAAATTCAAAGGGTTATTTGTATAAGAAAAATATTGTTTATTATAGAGATAAAATTTCGAAAATTTAATGAAAAATTGCGTTAATGAATAATTTTTTTTTCTGTGATAAAATAGTTCTTATAGTTAATTTATATTAAAAATTTAATGTATGCTGCTTTTTAAAAGAAATATTTTAGGAAAACTTCTCGAAAATAACAAGGATTTTTTTGTATTGAATTATTATAATTATTTCAAATAATCTTTTCCGGTTTATCATTTTCATTTCATTCAATTATACATTTAAAAAAAATGTTATAAAACTAAATAATTTTAAAAATTACATTGTAAAAATTAGTATACTTATATCATACTATATTTACCCTACTTACCTAATCATAGTATACCTGCAAAGAATTATAAAAAAATTGGATCAATTTGGAAAAGGGCGTTACTTTTGATTCATCTTTTATTTAACAAAGTTTAAAATTATTTTTTAAAAATCTGATATTTACAAACGGAATATTTAATTTAGAAATAAATTTGGCGACCGATACTTACAAACAAATGTTTCCTGCAAAAATGTGCCGATTACGGTCGCTGAATACAAATAACTTCGTTACCATGTCAAACAGTTTTTTGTGAATGCAGAGTGAATGAGATTTGAATTTGTTTCAAAATGATGAAATATATCGCTATGTCTTTGATCCGAACATTTTTCTTGTTTTATATGATTATATGTTACCATATTATATTTATCATACTTACCCAACCATGGTAAACATACAAAGAATTATAAAGAATTTTGATAATTTCAAAAAGGGCGTTACTTTTGATTCATCTTTTATTTAACAAAGTTTAAAATTATTTTTAAAAAAAATGTATTATTTACAAACCGGATATTTAATTTAGAAATAAATTTGGCTACTGCTACTTACAAGCAAATACTTCCTACAAAAATGTGCGGATTACGATCGCTGAATACAAATTACTTCGTTACCATGGCAAGCAGTTTTTGTGGATACAGAGTGAATGAGATGTGATTTTTTTTTTCAAAACGATGAAATATATCGTTTTGTTTTTGATTCGAACATTGACGGAAAAGATGAAAACGTTTCTCTTGCTTGTCAGATTATAAATATGTTTCATTTGTTTTACTTTTTTTCAAAAGTAGTTTTGGTTTTTGTTCTCATTGTGTGATAAAGTACCAAGAGAAAAAAGTAAATAATCTTAAGGAATTTTATTAATTCATATATTTATTTGTTTGCTTATTTAGCTATTTTTATTATTATACATTGAAAATACAAACAATTCTTATCAGTATGGGTGATTTCAAATAATATTAGCGTAGTTTCAAAATTTTCTCTCCTTTGCGGGATTTTTCTTTCATAAAAAAATAAATAAAATTTATCTTTCAAAACTTTTGATTTGTGTTTTAGTTATAGGAGCTTCATCTTTATTTAAACTCTCTCACATTAAAGACTGCATTCAAAATCCGAAAATTAAGTAGGGTGAAACCCCTGTAACTGTCACTTTAAGGACTTTTTTCTTGTTCAAATCACTATTACAAAGTTTGAATTATATTTTATACTTATCTTTGTTTTTGAAAGTATAGTAAAGATACATTAAAAAAATATTGATGACAAAATTTGGAAAAATTATACTTTTTATTACTGTAAATTAATTTTTGTCATAAATATTGTCAATATCTCCAGTAACTGACACCATGCCTTTTTTGAAAAACTAATAGCTGAAAAATAAGTTATAACAGTTAAGACAAATAAGTTACCACTAGATGACATTGCTTTGCAGAAATTTACAAGAAAATGCTTATTTGAGTTAGATTTCTGCTGCAGTGTCAGTTACTGGTTAGGTGTCAATAACTGGGGGTTTCACCCTAATTACTTTAAAATTTATATATTAACTTTGAATATGTATTTTGAACATCTTTCCGTACGTAAGCATGTTCGGAACTTCTATAAATATATTTTTGGTAATTTATAGTATAGTTTTAAATATAGGAAATAAAATTATTAAACTTCAATTTACAAAACGTCTGTGTTGTGAATATGGAATTCGAAGAAAAATCTTACGGGACGCGATAATTTTAAGAAATCAGACTTATCTCAACGATTTTTAAGCTTGTCTTTTCACTTTCTAAACACAAAGTGTAAGAAAAGTAGGGAAGAGTAGTAGTACACAGTGAGACTGCGGCCACTTTGACATATAGTTGTAACTTTTTCTCCTAGATCGCGATCGCGCTCACACATAAACACCTCATCTTATGCAACATGTGGATGTAGTTTCGACACTTCGGTTACTCGTCTAACAAAGTAGTAAGTAATTCTTTATTTTACATGGGTTAAAGTTACATAAACGTCTATTTTAGAGTTTATTTCCTTCATTATGACATATACCAGGGATGGATTTTTTATAATGGATTTTAAAATGGAATAACTTGAAAACGGTGACATTATTATTATTATTATTATTATTATTATTATTTTTGCAGGAGTGTTATGTATGATGTCATGAGTTTTTTTTTACTGTGATTCTTGATTTTAGTTCGAATTTTAAACAGTAGATGGCGTTGACAGCGATAGGCTTTCAGTCGAGGACGAAACTGACGCCACTCAGCATTGATGCACCACCCCTGAATACTAGATGACGGCTGTCGCAAGCGCATTTTTTTTCAGCGTTTTAACAGTCCCTTGAACTTCAACCCTAATAATTTCTAAAAGTTTTCTTCGCCAAGTTTTTCGGAGATAAAATAAGTCATAGAAAATTTTTAAATATTAATGGGTTCGAGAGACCGTTCAAACGCTGAAAAAAAAATCTGCCTACGACAGCCGTCATCTAGTATTCAGGAGGCGGTGCATCAATGCTCAGTGGCGTTAGTTTCATCCTCGACTAAATGCCAATCGCTGTCAGCGCCACCTATTGTTTTAAATTCGAACTAAAATCAAGAATCACAGTAAAAAAACTCCTGACATCATACGTAACCCTCCTGCAAGAATTTTTTTAATATCTGTCACCATTTGCAAGTTATTGAATTTTAAAATTCATCAGTCATTTTTGGGACACCTGGTATTTACTATTTATGCTATGTCTAATCACAGACTATTTCGACAGAACAACGCAAACTTTCAAAGCGATGAAATTGATGAAACAGATATGGCATCCATTTTGTTACAACACGTAACGAAAGTAAACAGTCAGGCACACATTTGTGTGTACACAGTGAGACGTGTTTCACCGTGTATCTACTATGTGGTTATGTTGTTAAAAAATTATTTATTTGTTGAAATTCAAATATTGTATAAGTAAAATTAATATCATATCTATACTAATAGAAGAAAGTTCCCCCTCTGTGTGTGTGTGTGTTAAAATTTCCTTTGCATTTTTACAATTGCTCTATCAAAACTACTTGACCCCAAAAATCTCAGATTATTTTCCATGTGATAACCACGATTTCAAGAAGCAGTTAAGATATTTTTATATTGAAGAAAATTATGTATAGAGTGCAAAAAATATGATTTATGAATATATATATACATTGTCTCACTGTGTACCACAAGTGGTACACAGCAAGACAATTTTTGATACTCCGTTATCATGCTTCTATGCTTTTCTAAAACCATTTATACATTAATGTGTAGCGTATTTGTGTTGCTTAAAGATGTAGCAAAAAATATTTCAAAAAGAATAAAAATAGTCGCCATACGTTAAGAAATAATATTTTTTGTCTCACTGTGTGTACTACTCTCCCCTAATGTAATCGTGATTTGTATGGTATATCTGTGTGAGTGAACCCGATAACTATCAAACGGTAGTTCCGATTAAGATGATGTGCTGGTTATAGAAACCACCCTCGTAACTGAACATATAAGACCTACATTTACTATAAATAAGCCATTCTGCCATAAGTGTGGTTTTTGGCTGCAAAGATATCTGATTTTTAATCTCTCATATTATGTTCAATTTGAATTTTTAATAACCACTGATATATTGTAGAATAATAATTAGTAAATGGGCATAAATGTTATTGTAAAATAAATATCATATGGCAGTTTTTCTCCGGCAAAATTTTGTGGTTTTTTTCTGATAAAAACTGTCATATCATATTTCTACCGCCATATATATACACTATATTGTCAAAGGTGACCGGTCACTTGAGATTTTAGACGTTTTGTTAACTATCTAGAAAAATAAATGAGGAATTAACCTGAAACTGCAGGTGTGTAAACAGTATAGTATAGGTTATATATTTCACTGAAGATTTTTTCACGAAACCCCATAGGGGACTGTCAACAAATTGAAAAAGAACGAATACCTTTTGGATAACCCTGTAAAAACTAATGTAGCAGAGGCGTTCAAACTCGAGATTATTAATAAGTGGCTTATTGTAATAAACTGTGTTCATTTTTATGAGGATAGCATGTATACTCGTAGAGAAATTAAGGTTTTTATAAAAACAGTCCCAAATTTCGCCTAGTTTTTTGCTAATGATTTACAGAGTTCTTAATATAAAAAAAAGTTCTTTTTAGAAAATATGTCAAACAACATTGTACATAATACTCTGCAATTGGAATTAAAAAATAATAAAAATTGGAAGAAAAATGAGCTGGTTTACTAAAAAATGTTTCACTGAGCATGCGTGAATGCAATCAAAATATAATATGCATAATGTATTAGCTAAGTATATAGAGCAACTTTTGTGAAAGTCTCAAAATCATAACTTGAAAATTCTGAAAATTATCGTCGATAGAATAATCTCGAAATACATTGTCCCCCCCCCCCCCCAGAAAAAAGCAAAAAGATGAGGGGTTGTATCAAATACCTGTTGATTAGTGCCAAGATAGCGTACACAATTTTGCACGTACAAAATATATACGTATTACGTACGTATATTTGGATACAACCCTTCATATTTTTGCTTCCTTTTGGGAACAACGGATTTCGAGCTTATTCTGTCGACGATAATTTTCAGAATTTCCAAGCTATGAGTTTGAGATTTTCACAAAAGTTGCTCTATATACTTAGCTAATACATTATGCATATTATATTTTGATTGCACTCGCGCATGCGCAGTGAAACATTTTTTAGTAAACCTGCTCATTTTTCATCCAATTTTTATTATTTTTTAATTCTGATAGCAGATCATTATGTACAATGTTGTTTGTCCTATTTGCTGAAAAAAACTTTTTTTTATATTAAGAAGTCTGCAAATTATAAGCAAAAAACTAAGCGAAATTTGGGACTGTATTTATGAAAACCTTAATTTCTCTTCGAGTATACATGCTATCCTCATAAAAAGGAACACAGTATATTACAATAAGAAATTTATTAATAATCTCGAGTTTGAATGCTTTTGCTACATTAGTTTTTACAGAGTTATGCAAAAGATATTCGTTCTTTTTCAATTTGTTGACAGTCTCCTATGGGGTTTCGTGAAAAAATCTTCGCGGAAATATATAACCTATACTATACTGTTCACACACCTGCAGTTTCAGGTTAATTCCTCATGTATTTTTCTAGATAGTTAACAAAACGTCTAAAATCGCAAATGACCGGTCACCTTTGGCAATATAGTGTATATACTGCCATATCATATTTATACTGTCATTGAGACAGTTACTGAGGTTATATATATATTAATAAGTTTTCTCAAACCGGAATACCCTTTTCTAGACTACTATTAATCCTCAATTAAACATTTTCAGCTGTGTAATTGAATTTATACATGTAAGTGTAACGAAATAATATTTATTTTAATGTGAATTTTAATGCTGTTAATTCATCATGTTTGTCTTTAAAACATGCTTGTTGACCATGAAAATGTTTACCGGAGAACTGATAGCATCCGAAAAGCCTATGTTCCGGTTTAAGAAAACTGATTAATACATTATAAAAACTACTCGGAATCCTTTTCTGAAAATCAGTGACAGCCAAAGAAACTTTATTTTTATACAGGGTGTCCGAAAAGTCTGGAAACGGTCAAATAACTCGAGAAATATACATAGAATAGAAAAACGGCAAAATGCATGTTCAATATTTTTGAAAAATCTATTTAGGGATATGAAAGTTGCCCCCTCCCCCCATTTTGCTCCCCCCGGGAGGAAAGGGGGGGCAACTTTGAAATCTTAAATGATGACCCCCATTTTTTAGTGCAGATTCGGATTCTACGGGAAAAAATACGTAACTTTTTCATTGAACATTTTCTTCGAAACATTGTAGATGGCGCTGTAATCGAGTGAAATGCTGTGAGAATCGTTACCATTGCGATGTCTGGAAACGCTCGAATAACTCGAGAAATAGACATCGTATTGAAAAACGAAAAAATGCATGTTCAATAGTTTTGACAAATCTATTTAGGGATATCAAAGTTGCCATTTTTCTAAAATATTAAACACGTATTTTTTTGTGTTTCTCGAGTTATTTGACCGTTTCCAGACTTTTCAGACACCCTGTATATTCTTCTGTAAATCTCAAAAATACATTAGTTTCTGAGTTTTCTAATGATAAAGGGCGAAATTCGTAATCATGGGTAAGTGGGGAAGAAGTTACTGTATATTTTTGTTTGTGGTTATATTATATTTTCCTAGATGAAGAATCATCTGTCTTTTCTTACAATGCATTGAACAGACGAAAATATTTGCTGAAAAAGTTTCACAGAACGTTGCTTGAAAATATCAGAAACTTTTAGGAAGCTTAAATTCACATGCTGTTGTCTTTGATACTGATGAGGAATGTTTCAAATTGATAATAATAATTTTAAAAAAAGCATGATTTGCCAGGAAATAGTTTTGAGGCAACTAGATGCCCATATTCTGAAAGAAACGGTGCAATTTTTTTCCCTCTTTACATTCTTTGTTTCTTTTTTCTTTTTTTTTTTTTGATGTAGGGGAGATGGGGGATGAATGGGACAAGGGATGAATTGGACGTTCTCAATATTTCAGGCAATAAACTTTTTTTTTTAGTTGCTTCCTATCCTCATAGATTTCACTACCATAGCGTGCTTCAGAACCGAAAGCAAGAGCACATGGCTGTTTTCAGTTTCCTTCAAATTATCATTTCCTGAAAACTTTGCTTAAAAGTTATTTTTTTTTTACATTTGAAGTTACTTAAATATCTTATTCAATATAAACAATTAAATTATGTTGTAGTTTTTTTATTTCAAGGATCAATATTGGTAATTAAAATGAATGTATATTAACCATCGCGACAAAATATTTTTCGAGACAAAATGGCGGAAAATTGAATAAATGCATCATGTGGATGATTGGGACATTTCAAATTGGATGAATGGGATTGTCTCATTCATCCCTAGAGGATGCTGAAAAATATATTTATTACCTAAATAATAGTATATAGTTTGATAAATTAATACTTTATGGTAATTATTCTTTTAACATTTCATCCTCATTGTAGCCATTGTCTTCAGCCATTGAATGCTTCCGTTTATGAGCCTTTTAAGGCAAAGCTGAGATGAGTCCAAGATGATTGACTAACAAATAATCCTGAAGGTCATATTACATTTTACAATCTCTCAGCTTTTGACAAGGAGGCATTTTTGTCAGCTTTTAGTCCTTAACATTGAATAAAGGGAGGAAAATATTTGTGTCCCATTCATCCCTGCTGTGGGGATGATTGGTACATAGAGGAACTGTTTTTTAATTTCATAATATATTTCTGTAGAATAATAATCTTGAATAAATATTGTGCATAAGATGTAGTCAAACACTTAATGTATAAAATGTGACATGTAATATTGATAATAACTTAAATAAAATATTTAAAAAAAACATTTTTGTGAAAATGTCCCATTCCTCCCCCATCTTCCCTATAACCACTTTGGTGTGTAAATACAATCTGCTAATGTGACAGTTTTTTAATACTCGTTTGGGGGTTTGTAAGTCTTTGGGGAGATTCCTGTTGTCAACCTAACATCTAAATTTTATGTTATCTACATACAGTTGCGTGTTACTCCCGTCTCTATTTTTTCCCATATCAATTGGTTTTTATACGTTCGAAGAACATTTTCTTACCATTAAAGTAGTATTTTTACAACTCATTATTTTACGGTCTTTGGATTTCTATGAAATTCTGGTAAGCCACATTTTTAAGTTTTACTGAGAAACCCATAAAGTTTTCACGCAAAAGTTTGCGAATGGCTTCTGCTATCTACAGGATGAAAAATCAATAGTACAAAAAAAGTACTGGAATTTATATTACGATTATGAAATCAGTGGTTATTAATTGCATTATTTATTCAATATTACATTGTTATCATTTCTGAAATATGAAATCAGTGGTTATTAATTGCATTATTTATTCAATATCACATTGTTATCAATTCTGAAATATGAAATGAGTGGTTATTAATTGCATTATTTATTCAATATTACATTGTTATCATTTCTGAAATATGAAATCAGTGGTTATTAATTGCATTAATTATTCAATATTACATTGTTATCATTTCTGAAATATGAAATCAGTGGTTATTAATTGTATTATTTATTCAATATTACATTGTTATCGATTCTGAATTCGTTTCCTTTGATTTCTATTTTCCATCTTTTTTTTTAAATAAATTTTGTTATACATTATAATTAAATCATTTTTATTTCAATTTGGTTTGCATGATATATCTTTAAAATGATTATATTATGATTTATAATACTGAAATTTCATATTATGTTATTTTTATTATGATGTTTGCCATGTATATATTTTTTTACTATGACAATTAACGTATAAAATTAAATGTCATCTTTAAATTAGAGATTTGGTCAGATTTTGTTATACGAACGTGACTCTTTTTTAAATCTAAAAACGATGCTCTATAAAATGTATATTATTTTTCTATAAGTGTTATTTTTTTTATTCAGAGCATGATTAACGAGAAAACGTCTATTTAAAATCAAATAGGTAAAAAATGAACTATAAGACAATCATGTAATCATGGCTTAGGCACTTATGCTTTTAAATGAAAATTTTGTAGTAGTTATTGTTTTCAATTAATTTCATGGCATTTTCTTATTTATTTTTTCCTATCAGATATTTTCGAAAGATATAAAATTCTATTTATTAAGATAAAATTATACTTTTACATAAATCTCAGTTTTATTAAAGGCATGTTTACAAACCTATATAAATTTACTACTTAAGGAACAAAACAGTCTTTCTTAATAAAGAAGACTTTTTAAATATATGTATGACTATCTAACAAGTTCGGTTGACATTTCTTCCCCCCCCCCTCTCTCCCTTTTCAAACGAATTATTTATTATCTATTTAAATAGTCTAAAATTTGTTCCAGTATAATTATTTCAAATTAAAATTTTATTGCGATTTAAATTATTTAAATTTTTTAAAAATAATTTTAAATATTTAAGTAAATTATTAAATTGATATAATGCATCCAAATGTAGTTGAAATATTATTTACGTAATAAATATTTATTTTAAATTTCATACTTATAAATTTGCCTTCATTTTATATACTCATAAAATGGTAAAAATACTAATTTAACTATTCCGTTTTAGAAACATTAATTATCCAGAGTTGTACAAAAGGCTTTTACAGTTGATTTAGAAACAGTGTATTAGAAACAAATATTATTTTATAATCAAGATTTTTAAATCCTTTTTAGGTGTTAAAATGTTACACCTAATGGCTGCTTTTTGAAAAACCAAATGAAAATATTTTATTTAAACAAATTAAGCTACTGTTCACGCCATTAATTACTATAGAATTTTCGAAAAATATCTAGATTTCGTAAGAAAAAAATATTCCGATGCTATTTGTAAATTTCACAGAAACTGTTGTCAGATACCTTTAAATCATAATTTAATTCACAAATCTTTGAAATGAATATTTATACTTGGTTAATATATCCAATTAAAATATATAAAAGAACAATATTCATTCACAGAATTAAAAGAAAATGCTGAAACAATGGGAAATTTCAAGAGTAGATGCAAATCGCAACTGTAAAAAAAAACACTTATTAGTGAAAAAGAACCATCTTGACAAATGACTTTTAGAATTGAGTAAGAAAGAGTGTATTAGAACCCAAGAAAACGTTGATATTTAAAAACTGTGAACTGTGGTAAAAAAAAAAAAATAAAATAAATAAAATAAAAACCACTGATTAATGCAAAAAGAACAATATTCATTCACAGAATTAAAAGAAAATGCTGAAACAATGAAAAATTTCAAGAGTAGATGCAATGCGTAACTCTAAAAACAACACTGATTTATGTAAAAAAATAGGCCTTTTTGACAAATGACTTTTAGAATTGAGTAAGAAAGAGTATATTAGAACCCAAGAAAACGTTGATATTTAAAAACTGTGTATTATAAACAGCCAATAGAACTGTGGTGAAGAACCTCTAAACACCACAAAAAAAAAAAAAAAAAAAAAAAAACCTACTGATTAATGCAAAAAGAACAATATTCACTCACAGAATTAAAAGAAAATTCTGAAACAATGGAAAATTTCAAGAGTAGATGCAATTCGTAGCTCTAAAAAAACACTAATTGATGTAAAAAAAAAAAAAAAAAAAAAAAAAAAAAAAACTTTTTGACAAACGACTTTTAGACTTCAGTAAATAAGAGTGTATTAGAACCCAAGAAAACGTTGATATTTAAAAACTGTGCATTATAAACAAAGTCATTCATTAATCAAGATTTAGAAATTGCTTTCTAGGTGTTGTAACATTAAATTTAATTATTGCGATTACACAAAACAAATAAAATAAAATAATTTTAAATAAAATAATTTAAGTTCAATCTATTAATTAAGCTAGAATTTTTGATAAATATTCTGATTCGAAGGGAAAAAGATTTTTTTTTTCTTTTAATGAGAATTTATTTATAAATTTCACTTAATCCGTTGTCAAATACCACTGAATCTTAATTTAATTAGTACGTCTGTAAGATATATAGATATATATAGACATATGTAAAGGGTCAATGGTCCCAATTGAATTATACTTGAGCAAACATTCATTCGACTAATTAAATTATGAATATTTCATTCATATTCATTACATAAAATAAACTGTAAGTGAATTTAAGCATATTACGTGAAAGAATTCTGAATATCTAACTCGTTTTTTTTTTTATAATTATTATTAACAAAGAATGTAATGTACATTTAATTGTTAATCTAATAATTAATTTAAATTTGAATCTGCTTTAGATTGTAAGGGGAATATAAAACTTAAAATATTTTCCATAATCTCATTTAAGTATCCCAGATTGTATCATGACATAATTTATAAAGATTACATCGATTGAAAAGCAACAAATATGTATGAAAAAAATTACAACTGCGAGTGGGAAGATTCCGTACCGTTATGTTATATTACCGTTACAAAACATTCCGTCACAAATTCCGTTAAAATTTGGCGTTATTACCAGTTATGGAAATTCGTGAGTTTGTCACGTAATAAATCAAGATAGATTTATAAATAAATGAAATAATGGTAAATTATGTACACATTGCTAAATTGATGTGTTACTTTAAAAAATATAAAAACTACATTAAAAACACATATCTACAAATTTTGACCTACATCTGAGGTCATCATCAGGATAAAAGTCAATCACGAGATGTTTCTGACTGTACTATCGTCGAGAGTTCCAAGATCCGAACACTTGACTAATCAGCTTCTAAATAATATAATACAATCATTTGTTAACTTTAAATTAAAGTTCAATAATGCTTAAAGTGATAAAAACATAACACGGATATATTTAAAATACCTTTTTTAATGTAGATAACATATGTTTCGTTCACAACTATCGGTGACATCTTCGGATATTAATGATAAATACAAAGCTAAATTGATGTGTTATTTTTAAATATACGAGCAGGGAAGACCAAGCTATGCTCGGTCAAAATTAAATTTGAGTTCAAATATCATGACCCATGACCAAAATGACCCACTAATTGAATTTTCTCGAACATGTGACTTAGCCCAACAGTCTTCTCGTGTCCGAAAACTATAGGATGCAAAATTTAGTGTAAATTGAGCCGCTTTTTAGATCTTGACCCACAATGACCCAGAAATGACCCACTAATTGAATTTTCTCGAATATGTGATCTAGCCCAATGATTTTCGCGTGCCCGAAACTCGTAGGATACAAAATTTAAACAAAATCGTTAGAGCCGTTTTTTAGATAAAATTAATTTGACCCTCTTTGACCCAAAAATGACCCACTAATCGAATGTTCTCGAACATGTGACCCAGCCCAATAGTCTTCTCGTGCCCGAAAATGGTCGGACACAAAATTTCGTCAAAATCGTTTGAACCGTTTTTTAGATACAATTAGCTAGACCATGACCCTTGATGACCCAAAATGACTCTCTAATCGAATTTTCTCGAACAGGGGACTTAGCCCAATGGTTTTCTGGTGCCCCAAAACGGTAGGATACAAAATTTCGTCAAAATCGTTAGAGCCGTTTTTAAGATAAAATTTGCATATATATATATATATATATATATATATATATAACCACACACAAGATTTGCTCGTATTAGAATATATGATATAAAAACTACCCGCGCCAAATTAATAACTTAATACATTAGCTAGGTTACCATTAAAGGAAAAAAAAAACCCAAATTTGGCGACCTTTTCCCCTTTTTATAACCGATTAAAAAAAACGGTGCGTGAGTGTAAGACATCATAGCCTAGGTTTTTTTTAGAATAAAAAGCAAACTACGACTATATGCGAGGATATGCGAGAATATTGCATTTATCATTAAGATCCGAAGATGTCACCGATAGTTGTGAACGAAACATATGTTATCTACATTAAAAAAGGTATTTTAAATATATCCGTGTTATATTTTTATCACTTTAAGCATTATTGGACTTTAATTTAATCAGCTTCTTCTTAACCCAACTGCATGCTAGACAGCCAGCGAAATCTATTAACTTAAACTGTAATTAAATTCCAGACTCAGGGAATAATCCGAAAAATCCGAGGGACCATAATTTTAAAGATTTAAGTAGTGTGTTTTTTTCAGTTTACAAAATGGGGGGGGGGGGGTGTGGTGTAGTTTGTTGCTTTTTCAATGGTTTGACTTTTTTCGGTATCGCAAAACATATTCACAAGAGTTATCTCTTTTTTTTTTTCGTTAGAAAACTATATATGGCAACTTATATAAACATTCCAGTTAAATATCGCAAAAATTCAGAAAGAATCCCATCTATTTAGTGACCGACATTTCAGTTACTTTCTAACGTACTTTTTATTAAATTTTTCATTGTCCCCTTAAATACACTTGAAGCTGAATATTCAGTGAAAAGTGGAAACTCAAGTAGTTTTATATGGCCGTATATGAGTCATTCTGCCATAGTTTTAACTTTTTCAAAAACAAGAAATTTGTGTAATTCAACTTAATAATATAGTATTTTTAAACTTCCAGTTTTAAATTTTCTTGTTCTTGATGCTATACCATTAAACATGTTTTTGTTCTGCATTAATGTTTAGTACTGTGCTATCCCTGTGAAATCCCTTACCATCCATTTAATAGTGAAATAGAACAGTGACGGTAAAAAAAATTACCACCTATTTTTAGGCAAGTCATGTTATGTCTAAGTGGTAACCACAATGTTCATTGATTTTTAGCTACAGTTTTTTACATTGAACTAAATAACAAAAAAGATTAAATGTATCTCTAAAAGTTCAGGAATAAATCTTGGGGACAGTAAGACTACCAATAAAGCTACAAAGCATGAAATTGTTATTTAAATTCTGGTTTAAATTCTAAAGAAAAGTTACTTTCAAAGAACTAGAGCCATTTTTTCTCTAGCATAGAGATTTGATTTAATTTAATTTTTTTTTACCGTCACTGTTCTATTTCACTATTAAATGGATGGTAAGGGATTTCACAGGGATAGCACAGTATTAAACATTAATGCAGAACAAAAACATGTACGAGAAAAAAGTTGAAAAAAACTCTGTGGTTGCATCTGGAGTTATTTTCTGCATAAGTTTAGCAAGAAGGGCTGTAAGAAATCTAAAATTTCTAAAATCTAAAAATCGAAGAGTGTGGCAAATATGATTGTAGATATCTCGGTTACTAATTATGCAGTCGACTTCATTCTTTATGCAAAATTTATGTTTTTTTATTGTCTTTTATATTCACTCCTTAAAATAAACAATTTCGAAAATTTTTATATACCTTTTATCAGAACGCTATTTCGAGAGTTCGAAAAAAAATAGTTCCGGATAATCGAGGTTACTGAAATTCAATAAGCTTCTTCTCATTATTACATACTAAGTACATACCAAATTTCAAGTCTCTATCTCAATTTGTTCGGGAGATAGAGCGTTTACAGACACCCACACAGACAGACGGACGGCAATTTTTTTTTCTAAAAATATGTTTTCCGGAATCTCCAGTGTCTGAATTGTGTAAATCCGTTAAAAAAAAATTTCCAATTTTCAAAACGATTACAAGATTTACCCTATACGTATGATGGGTAAGTAAAATTAGCATCAGGGACAAGAAACGGTGAGGAATTTAATGCTACATTTTTAATACCAAAATCGTTAAACACTTATTTATCTCGTTAATACTGTTATACAATCATGGAATTGCATGTTTTATAATATAACAAATAAAAATTAAACCGAAAATATGTACTAAAATATTAAGGGACTTAAAATTCAACATTATGGGAGAATCGCTGATATGAAAAACAATTCATCTGGTTTTTCTTAAAAAATCCGAAAAAATGTCTGAAAGGAAAATGTTATCCATCGGGATTAAATACTCTATTTTATTTGCAAACTACTGTATTTGTTTTCAAACATATTTGCCATTTTCACTTTATCAGGATTTTTATATTTCATACATATATCTAATTCCTGCATTAGATATACAAGGTGATTATAAGTCCCACTTTCAAAATGCTGTAAAAAAGGAACCACTGGTGAGAATGACTTCCAATTTGAACTGAATATACTGGAAGAAGGAGAAAACGGTATGAACGGCATAAGAAAAAAAGTTCCAAAGTGTATCAATAGATGGCGCTGTAAGCAGATGGCGCAAATTAAAAAACACTCAAGCGCAGTTAAAAACCGAATCATTATGTGCTTTTTGTGCGGTTTTCGCCCAAGGACAATTAAAAACCGATTTTTCCCATTCAATGTGATACGACCTTGACGTGGTAGATGGTCTTCCCACTAACAGTACCACAACTGCTGACTGATTTGGAAGTCATTTTATCCGTCAGACAACCGAAATACTCATGCACATTGAACAGTACGTTTGGTTTACTATGCAACTCATACCAAAGCCGTCGTATTTCGATTAAAAATGTCACTTGTAGCCGAATCCACTTTCATTATGCCGCTTACAGCGCCATCTATTGATACACTTTGGAACTTTTTCTTTCTTATGCCATACCGTTTCTCCCTTTTTCCAGAATATTCAGTTCAAATTTGATGTCGTTCTAACCAGTGATTCATTTTTTACAGTATTTTGAAAGTGGGACTTAAATTATAATCACCCTGTAAGTTTAGTTTATATTATAAACTTATAATGCTTAACATTAGAATCTAAAACTATTAATTTTCTTTCATATGAAATAAAAAAAATAAATCAATGATAAATTTTGTAATCTAAAACTCCACATCAAATGTTACACATAAAATCTAATTACGTTTTTTCTCTTTATAAATGAATTTCTTCACGTGTAATTTTAACGAACGGGAGACAAAAATATCTTAATTAAACAAAAGTATACGTATAAAACTTTTTAGTTATCAAAATTAATTATAGTCACTGAAATTTAAATTTGAATTTATTTTAATCATTTCCGGCAGTTATTTACTTTACTTTGAAATTTCCCGAGTTCGTTTTTTATTATTGTTATTGTTATTACGCAAACATCTGAGGTAAAAGGATTATTTTGAAAAAAAAAAATTGTACTGTATACTTTAAAAGTAAGAATTCTAGTTTTTTAAAGAAACATTGAAGAACAATTGTGTTTACCTTTGAATAGTTAAGTTGTTTGTTTAAGTTATTATGCATTTTATAAAGCTTCATTATTTCTTTGTAATTTCATATATTGAAAAACATAATATAACCAGTGGACACGTGCGAAGATTTCGAACTGCAGTCTAATATTTTTTTAGCAATATCCAATATTTTTTAGATGCAGGTTTAAACTTCTAAAAAAATTAAGCACTAAAAATATCTGCAAATATTAGTCAAGCCAGAATATCATCTCATTTACCGTATATACTCGCGTATAAGTCGTTTCCCAAGTTCGAGATGAAAACAGGCTTAATACCAGTAATTAAGAATGTTTTTCTACTCTTATGTAATGTCTTTTAATTATAAATGATTTAAGAGCCTCCGGTAGTCACGCGAAGAAACACTCAAGCTAATGTTAAGTCTATGGGAAGGTTCTAGTGCGATTTCTCGCTCGCATTTTAATATTTTTAAATGCTTTTTTTTTTTTTTTTTTCATAGGATAGCTGAAGTCAATGTCTAACGTTGTTAGTTTTTACTTTTTTGATTTTAGTTACAGTTTTTTTTATAAGCGAACATTTTCAATTTTGGTACCGGTTGGAACCGTTTCAGAAAGTGAAAGTACCCTTATATAAAATAACTGGAAGCAAAATCGAAAACGTAAAAACTAACAACGTTGGACATTGACCCCAGCTATCCTATGCACAAAAAAACATTTAAAAATATTAAAATGCGAGCGAGAAATCGCGCTAGAACCCTCCCATAGACTTAACATTAGCTTGAGCGTTTTTTCGCATGACTGATGTAGGCTCTTAAGGAGAAGAAAACTTTTGTAAAATATTGATCTTAAACCTGTTTTCATCTCGAATTTGGTGGTCGACTTATACGCGAGTACATACGGCATTCCATCAAAGTTACAATATAAACTGACCGAAAAAAATAATCGTATTTTAACTGCATTAGAGGGTGACATCATGTGCTTCGGAGAAAAAAAAAAAAACATGGGATAAAAAAAAATTGAGCATTTTAATTTAAATTTTGCTTTTTAATCATAAATATAAAATAAACCCCTGCAGCAACTATGTCCCACTTTATCTCTATTGAACATATTTTTTATAATCATTGTTGCGGTATTTTATTTCTGTGGCAACGCAAACTTGAGAAAACCCCTTCGTTTCATTTATGAAAACAATGCCGATTAAATTTTTAATTACTTGCAATTTTTAATCAAAATCCATGTTTTAACGAAATGTGAGTGTACTATGTCAGAAGCCGCTTCAAAATCCTTTCATATGGTATCTCATTTATCGTTCTGCGTTTTTTATTTGCTTAGAAAAAGGGATGTTGACAACAGAAATATAATATAGGACCAGAGAGTCGTGCGAAGATTTCGCACTGAAATCTAATATTTTTTAGGTACTTCTCTATTATCCCGTCGACCACTTTTCATAACAAAAAACTACCGCCAAACTGTAAGATTAAACGCCAAAAATGCAGTCCCATTTACTTGATGTCAGAATCATTATGCGTGTTTGTTAGGTCATATAGTGGTTTTACATTCGACATTTGCGTGTATTTTTCATTTTGTTTTACTGATTTAGTAGTTATTTTATTAATTAAAATAACAATTGTGTCCTTAAATTCTTATATTTTATTTATTTATTTATTTTTTGATATTCCAATGGCAACGTTCTCCCGTTTATTTGGCGATAGTTTTTTGTTATTAAAAGTGGTCGACGGGATAATAGAGAAGTATCATTTTTTATCAATATGTAATATTTATTAGATGCAGGTTTAAACTTCTAAAGAAAAAGCAAGGATAAAAATATCTGCAAACAACATTTAGTTGTTAGTCAAGCCAGAATATCATCTAATTTATTCCATCAAAGTTAGACTAAAAACTGATCCAATATTGCTAAAGGCACGTGCGAAAAAAAAAAAAATTAACAATCGTATTTTGACTGCATTAGAGGATGACGTCATCCGCTTCGGGAAAAACATGGGACTTAGAAATATAAATCTAAACATTTCAATTTCAATTTCGCTTTTTAATCATAAGTATAAAATAAACCCGTGCGGTGTTTTTTTTATAATAATTGCTGAGCATCATATAATGTGGTATTTTATTTTTTTGGCAACAATAATTTCAGGAAAATCTTTCATTTTTTTATGAAAACAATGCCGATTTAATTTTTAATTTTCAGAAAATTTTAATGAAAAACATGTTTTAACGAATTGTTAAGTGGGCTATGTCAGAAGCCGGTTCTAAAAGCTTTCATATGGTATCTCATTCGTTGTTCTGCGTTTCATATTTTCTTAGAAAAAGGGATGTTGACAGGAGAAATAATATATATGATGATAATAAAAAATATTTAACTTTTTTGCTGTGAAATATTAAAAGAAAATATAACATAAAAGTAAAAGGTAATGTAAAAAATTTGAAAATTTACTGAATTGTTCTAGTCATGTTATGCAGATACTTACAGATTTAAATTCTTCCCCCCTCTTCTAAATCTGCATCATTTCATTCTGCTTAACGTAAATAAGTAAGTGGCAAAATGCAAAAATAAGGAAAAGGCGAGTTGAATCGACAATTTCAGAAACCTCTTAAGTGGAGAATTTTCCGTTTTGAGATATTTAAGAAAAACAACTTAACGAAAGTAAAAGTAGATATTCATTTACGCAAATATACCAGATTATAAAGGACGTTTCTCTATATCAAACTATACAGAAGCTTATTAAATACTTTCAGTTCAAGGGAGGAGGTAAAAAAGAAAATTTTCCTCTTAGCAGTTATGAGGTTTCTAATATAAAATACACTTTGCTCTGTATTTTCCTCAGTTTTCTATTGTTATGGTACGAACCCTTAATTGGCGTCACACAGTGCGGCCGATGCGGAAAAAATACCCAGAAGTGATTTATTATTTTTTTTTAATTTATTCACTGTTTCTAGTGATTTTCTGTTCTTTGACAATTGAAGAATAAAACTCTGCTTGAATATTTCTGAATATTTTTTTTTTTTTTTTTTTTTTTTTTTTTGAGCCGTAGAGGGATTAAAAAGTGGGCTTTTTTAGACTTTTGGAAATTGGTTCATTTTAGACGAAATTTGTTCTTCTTCATGTACCTTTATTTTAAAAGATAAATTTTTGAAGTTTTGTTGGTATTTACCTTTCATATAGGTAACAATAATCCACAATTCACCCGTACAAGTATTCTATTACTATATAGAAAATTAACGAATACACTGTTAAAACTGCAGGTGACACATGGCACCCAAAAGGGGTGAAAGGCTTGTCTCACTGGTGACACCCCTAGGGGAACCAAAATGGCACCCTTAACTAGGGTGAAAGGATGGCACCCCTAATACAGGGTGCCCCAAGGGGTGAAAGGATGGCACCCAGGGGAGAATAATGGCACCTCTACTCTAAGGTGCCCAGCGGCACTCCACAAATGAAAGCATCTCCCCCCCCCCCGCCCTTGTCTAGCAATTATATTGAAAAGAGTTTGTAAATTCTCATACTTAAAAAAGAAAAGAAAAAGCTAAACATATATAATTATGATGCAATGTTTAACTTTAGCTGCAATAAACTGATCAATACTTCATTTTCTCTGTTGAAATTGATACAAAGTTAAAAGTTGATCATCTCATGTCAAGGGTCGATCCCGGCAAAATTTGGGGCCTATTCAGAGCTCCTTCACAAAAATCTATTTAATAAAACAAGCTCCTTCAGAAAAATCAATTTGATAAAATGACACCTTCCACAAAATTTCTTTTAATAAAACAAATCCCTTCACAAAATTCCTTTTAATAAAATAGGTCTTTTCACAAAATTCTATTCCATAAAAACATACTATTTTTATTAATTATTTATTATTTTGTTATGTTTTAAAATGTGCAATTTGTAAACAATCAAGTTCACCAGAAAGGAAAACAAATAGGACTTAAAGTTTTTGTTATGTTAATAAATGTTTGGTTCGAAAGATTGTTTACAAATTACACATTTTAAAACATATCAAAATAATGAATAATTAATAAAAATAGTAAGTTTCTATGGAATAGAATTTTGTGAAAGGGCCTATTTTATTAAAAGGAATTTTCTCAAGATACCTGTTTTATTAAAAGGAATTTTGTGAAGGGGTCAGTTTATGAAATAAATGTTACTGAAGGGGTCCAATTTATTAAATTGATTTTTGTGAAGGAGCCTGTTTTATTAAATAGATCTTTGTGAAGGAGCTCTGAAAAGGCCCAAAATTTTGCCTGGATCGACCCTTGACATGAGATGATCAACTTTTAACTTTGTATAAATTTCAGCAGAGAAAATGAAGTATTGATCATTTTATTGCTGAAAAGTTAAACATTGCATTATAATTATATATGTATAGCCTTTTTTTCTTTTTTAAGTATAAGAATTCTCAAATTCTTTTCAATACAATTGCTAGACAATGGGGGGGGGAGGCATTTTGTGAAAAATATAATAAATTTCACAAAATGCCCCCCCCCTCCACACACACAAAAAAAAAAAAAAAAAAAAAAAAAAAAAAAAAACTTGCATCGACCCCTGCATGTGCAGGTTAATATCTATGAGAAATGTATTATATACATCATCAGGTCATTTTTGTTACCTTCAAAACCGGTTAGTATTTATTACCATATATATTAGTATTTATTACCATTTTAAGTTAGATGTAGTAGTACAGAGATATTTATTTATCATTATTATTTTAAGAGGGGAAAAAAATCTTCTAGCTATGCGAGTTAAATATATTTACATAAATCACTCAATCATCTAAGCCATTCTTACATCCAGCCACACTACTGTGAAATGTTCCAGTGTTTTATTATTATTAATATGTTATAGTACAAGAGACTCACAAAACATTTTTCAAGAAGACATATGTATAAATGTCAAATATCAATTCAGGAATTACGATTTATTTATTTTGTTAATAATTTATAATATGTAATGAGGTATATTTTTAGTTCATTTCATCATCAAACACAAGCTCTAAAAATTTCGATAGTAAAAAGTATTTGATTAGTAAAAACATCTGCAGAAATTTATATTTTATCAAGTTTACTATTGCTTATGTTACAAAGTTTACTATTTCTTATGTTACAAAATTTATTATTTCTTATGTTACAAAGTTTACTATTTCATATTATCAAATCAACTAATTTAAAATTGTCAAATATTCAAATTAATACGTTTCAAGTTAGTAAAAATCAATTCCCTTTAAAACTTGTAAATTCTTTAATTGTTTACAAATTGTTTGTTTATATATCAGAAAAATAAGAAATTAAACTAGTTTTTTTAAATATAACAACTTATGTTTCTCTCTCTATATTTTTTATTACTATAATAATGCATCATTAAATTTATTTCTAGATTGTAAACAACAAAAACTGTGCGAGAAAATTCATTAGATAAAAATATGAATAAAATGAAATTATTATAAGCTCTGCATAAATAATAATTTAAAAAACAAGCAAATAGGTGAGGCTACATCATTCTACTTTCACGAGATACAAATTTCAACTTTCCACATCAAGATTATAACTTAAAATGTCTGCTTGAAAATAATGTGTGAAGCCACTTGTAATACAACATAATATAAAATCTTTTTATAATAATAAAACATAATATACAAACAACACTGAAACATTTCACATACCTGTATATAAAGAGTGATTCTTTTTATTGACTCCCCTGGTTTATTTATTCTAAATAAATGTCGTTATTTAGTTATTATATTAATAACTATGCGGCAACGATTACGCAGCAGCGATGCACTGAAATGCAAAGTCAGCCATCTTGTTCGATCTCCCCTATGACTTGCGAAAAATGAGAGGAAACAAGTCAACACCTCATGAAGAGGAAACGAATCAGCGCATGCGCAAGATACCAGTCGAATGGCGGGGTGAAAAAGATCGAGCAATATGCATTGTACGGCACCCTAATTAGCTTCAATCACCCAGTGAGTGACCAAATGGCACCCTAATCACATTTTCAAGCCTGTACGGCACCCTAGCGTTTCAAACGGCACCAGAATTTCACCCCAGGTTCCCAAAAGGCACCGAATTGTCACCTGTAGTTTTAACAGTGTACAATATCCACACTTCAAAATAGCGAATAAAATTGATTATCGAAGCTTTTTAAAAAAGCTCCATTAGTCTTCCGACATGGCTTGGTAGTTTTTATCATCTACATACATTCAAGAAACAGCTATATTTATTTTAACTGCCATTATCTGCAATTGGGGCAATATTTACAGGCACATTAATTAAATTATTTCATTAAAGGCCCATAATTGTCTCGAGAATGATTCGACGTATCAATTTGGGACGAGTGTTATTAGATTTCTCACACAAAAATATGTAAGAATCATTCCAAACAACCCTGAACCATATAATGTTTTGTCCTTTTAAAACTTTTTAATAAATTTTCCATCTTTTTATTTGCTTTATTCAACATATTCTTTCGTTTTTAATTAAGTATTTTTTATAATCGGTTTTAGCCAATTTTTGTGATATAATGGTATTAATATTATGGATTATACAAGTTTTGAAGCGAAATAAATTTTTTTCGGACAAATATATGCTTAGAACCTGAATTCTAGCTTTTCCCACCTTTCAGCCTAGTCATAATTTCCCGAAGTTGTCAAATGTGCGCAAAAAAAAAAAAAAAACAGTAAAGCTTATAGCTTCCTGGATTCCCGTTGTGAAAGATCGTTTATAGATTGAAAACCTGTTAATATATTTTTCGAACAAGAAAGTTTTTGATTTCCTAAACAATTGAAACGCAAATTTTTATGTTGGAAGTCAGTTTTCATGTGACTAAAGCTTATAACCTCCTAAATTCACGTTGTGCAAATATAGTTAAGATAGTTAATGACCTTGAAAACATGTAAATCCCCTTTCTGAACAATAACAATCTTGATTTTTTATTTTTTTATTTTTATTTTTTTTAAACAAAAATTTTAATGTTAGAAGTCAATATTCATGTGACTAAAGCTTAGCATCCCGGATTCACGTTGTGCAAAGATCGTTTATGAGCATGAAAACCAGTAAATCCATTTTCTGAACAAGGAAATTTTTTATTTTTTAGAATTTGAGACACAAATTTTAATGCTGGAAGCCAATTTTCATGTGACTAAAGCTTACAAATTCCTGCATTCACGTTCTTCAAAATTGTTATTGCACTTGAAAACTTTTAAATCTATTTTCTGAACAATACAGATCTTGATTTTTTTTCTTAATTCGAAACAAAACTTTCCATGTTCGAAATCAGTTTTCATGTGATTAAAGTTTATAGCTTCCTGGATTCATGTTGTGCAAAGATCTTTTATGATCTTGAAAAGCTGCAAATCTTTTTTCGGAACAAATAAATTTTGGATTTTTTAGAAATTTCAGACACAATTATTTATGTTCGAAGCCAATTTTCATGTGACAAAAACTTATAACCTTCTGGATTCACGCTGTGCAAAATTGTTAATGATCTTGAAAACCTGTAAATCCGCTTTCTGAATAATAAAAATCTTGATGAGGGAATTCAATGCTAGGCAATTCCATAGATGAAATTATTTAAAATTATAACATATATAAAATAAAAGAATTAATCATCAGAATTTTTTACTGATATTCATTTTACTTTTGAATGTTAAATGCTATAAATATCGAATAAAAATTTCATACAGGAAATTTTAAACATTATTTTTTGTCCTTTGTCTAGTATTTAATTAGACCCCATACAGGGCCTTGTCTTCCTATTGTCAATATATTAGTGAGTTTTGATTGATATATTTACATTCTGTGTATGCAAATTAGATCCATTTATAATGTTTATTTTTCTTTCATTGTAAACCATTGTTATTGCAACGAATAACACTGTATTTATCTGACAATTCTAATATTATAAATACATTCGTGAATTACAGACGTCATTTAACTTCTTAGCATGCATATTTCTTGAACATATGCTGAAATTTAGTCAATAAGATAACTAAATCCCCAACATAAAGCATTATAACGCTAATCTATGTAGAAAAAGTTCGGGTATTATGGAATGGACGGGCAATATGGAATACTTCAATATCTAGCCCGTACGGTGCTGCAGCCAAACATAAAACTGCCAAACGCCTTCCTAGTAGAGATATCCTGAGTTATCCCCTTCCAATCCGCATTATTTCTATAGTTAACCAAGTTCACTATTAAGGGTGTATTCAAATCCAAACTTCTTATTTTGAGACACATTTTTAAATTCATTTTTGCTCTAAAATGCATCCAATTGGCAGGTTCTCTTATTCAGAAACTTTATAATGTCCGTATTGTCTCGATTTTTTGATAAAGACTGAATATATTTCAAAAAATGCTGTCAAAGTGGACATTTTGAACCGAATTTCCCGAAGCGATAGCGCTGGAAACAAAAAAAATATCGTACTGTGAAAATAATTGTTTGTAAATCAATTTCTAATTAATTGAACGAAAAATAAAAACATGGGTCCCTTATAAATCTCTTCATAAATCACGCCTCTAAGTTTCATGTTTTTATTTTTAAAAATGAGTCTGAAAATGTGTCTCAAAATTTTGAATTGTTGAGCGTGGAAAAATATTTTTTTTTAATACCGCCTTAAGTTGAATAGTTATATGTATTGCTGTATTAGTCAGTTTAACTCTAGGCTAACTTGTTGACGAATACAGAGATTATTTTTTTTTTCAAGATGGCGTGTCATGTAATATGGAATATTAGCTAGACAACTGTTTCAAGACAAGTCTAGTAAATCTGAACAATCATTCCATTTCGACGCACCCCCATGATGCTCTACGGTCAGTTCTGTCGTGATACCTGTTGTTGGAGTGACGCGGTAAAATCATATCTTATTTTCAACTGTTGCAATTTTTTGCAGGTAAGTTTAATAAAATTCATATTAATTATGAGACCTCTTTGTAAATGTTGTTAAACATGTTCGGTATTAAGTTGAACAGTTATATTTATTGCTGTGTTAGTCAGTTTAACTCTAGGCTAACTTGTTGACGAGTAAAGAGATTATTTTCTTTTCAAGATGGCGTGTCGTATGATATGGAATATAAGCTAGACAGCTGTTTCAAGACAAGTCTAGCAAATATAAACAATCATTCCACTCCGACGTACTCCCATGATACACTGCGGTAAGTTCTGTCGTGATACCTGTTGTTGGAGTGACGCGGTAAAATCAGATCTTATTCTCAGTTGCTGTTGTTTTTGCAGGTAAGTTTAATAAAATTCATATTAACTATAAGACCTCTTTGTCAGTGATGTTAAACAAGTTCAATATTAAATTGAACAGTTATATTTATTGCTGAGTTAGTCAGTTTAACTTTAGGCTAACTTGTTGACGAGTAAAGAGGTTATTTGTTTTCAAGATGGCGTGTCGTGTAATATGGAATACTATTAGCTAGACAACTGTTTCAAGACAAGTCTAGTAAAGATGAACGATCATCCCACTCCGACGTATCATCTGAGATGGGCTTTTTACCAGGTTGTACACCAAATGAGGAAGGTGCAGTGTGCCTGTTTTGCAAAGGAAAATATTCAGAGGATGGAAGAGGGGAGTGGTGGATAAAATGCCCCATGTACGCGATGTGGGTTCATGTGGACTGTAGTGGGAAAGAAACAACTGACAGCGTTTGCAATTTTTGTAAAAAGTATAGCAATTTTTCACAGAATATCATGATTTGTTGATGGTGTACTACTGTATACTAAATAAATAATCTTGGTTATTCTTGTAAATCATGGTTTTTCTTACAATTTAATATTCTTTATAACTCTATTCCACATTATCCGACTGAAATTGTAATCCATTACAAGAGGGAACCGCGACTACCTCTGTAGGTTTTTACGTCCCTCGAGTTCTGGTAGAGCAAGTGCGGATCGGGAAAACCCGACTTAAGGCCCTAGGATCTGGCTCCTTTTTGGGTGTTCATCCCCGGAGCTGTTGGGGGGCATCGACGCGTCCCCAAGTGTAACTGTGTGCTTTTTCAAGTGGACTGAGAATCCCCACAATCGCAATGGCCTATGTCGTCATTCACTTGGGTCTAATGAGAGTGATGCGCAGGTGGCGGTGCTCCTACTGACCGTAGTGCTTCCAGGAGGACACTCCTGGTCGAGTGCGTTATAAGTCCCTCAGGACTTGAGTGCGGCGGTTGACGTGCCTGACGGGCGCCATCGGCGCTTGGCGGCGGAGCTTAGTTTTACCCGAGAAGTGTAATTCTTTTTTAAAATCTAATTATCGATTTATATATTTTTTTCTTCCACTTTAAATCCATTAAAAATATGTTAAAAATTATTCAAAGTTTGCACTTTACTAACTTTTAATGTATCACATTTTTTTTTTTAATGTTGATTTACAAATTACAATGTAAATGGTATTCCATAATACCCGAACTTCTTCTATCAGCAATAAATAATGAATTATACAATACACGTACATTTTTAATGTTAATATTTCACGAACATATTCCGAGGTTTTAGTTAACAAGAAATATAAATTACTTTGATCTATATGTTATCTATTATTAATGAATTACCTATGACATTTAAATTCTCAGAATGTAGATTCGACGAAATACCGAAATCTTTTTTTAATTCTTCTGACTCAAAATGAAACATAACTAATATTATGCATATGATAATCTACAGATTTATCCTGTTTCATTTCGTGTAATTGAATTTCAGATAGTAATATATTTCTGTCAGATTCTCTCTGTTTTATACGTTTTTGAAGCATCGAATTTTTCATAATAAGTAAATTTGAAAACTAGATTAAAATTTGTTTGCATACTTTAAAAATTTTATTTTGTTTTTTACAGATTGAAATGATTTAATTTAATGTGTGTTTATGATTTAAGACATTCCTTCCTACCCTCAAATATCGTCTGCGCAAGTTATTTCAATATTGTGAGAAAGGGAACTAATTATATATTATTTATTTCCAACTGTAAGCAATTTAAAATTTCATTATGTTATAGCCTACGAATGGGCATAATATGTAAAATATTATAACTCACTGATAACCTATAGACATAATATGATAATCTATGAACATATACCTTGTATATTTTAAGTGTAATTTTTTTTGTGGGGGGGGGGGAGGTGTATCTATCAACTAACTACATCGAATGTTTCATAACTAAAACTAAATTATAAAAATTTGCCTTATGATATTCTTTATCGTAGTGTTTACAATGTGATGATTAATCAGATTTTAAAATAGGCACTGTTTATTTTTTAAATGTCAATTTGCACATTTATGAATATATTTCTGTAAATCTGTTATGAAAACTTTAATGAATTATTGAAGATATTTAATTTTTCAATATCAATTTAAATTCTCGAACATATGTCTAAATTTTTCTCATACACATCGCCAAGTCACCAACAAAATGAATTAAACACTAATTATATATAAGCTATCATCAATTAATTATAAGTGCCATTTAATTTATTAGTATTCAAATCAGGGTTGGGTTTTTGACGTCAAAAACTGGTTTTTGACATGACAGTGGTAAAAACCGTGTTTTTACCGGTTTATTCCGTCAAAAACCTATCATTTTCGATTGTCCTCCAATTTATGGTGCAAGTGTAGCATACAATACATTTCTAGATTGATTTTACCTTGTTATTCTTGTTATTATTATTATTATTTACAATTACATTTGTTAAATTTATTTAAAAGAAGATCATTTCCTAATATGGGAAAGATTTAAAAATACATAAGAGTAAAATAAAAGAACAATATTTGTCATAATCTTCACTAATATAGATTCTACTGACTGCAATTAACATTAATATTAAATGATAAAAGGTTATTATAATTATTAAATAACATTCAATATACGTTTTTAATAAAGTACATTAAAATTATTTTAGAGATGCAAAAATGCTGTCACATTGTATGACAATAGATGTTAAGCATAGACTGGCAGTGAATAAATTTGAATATTCTTCTATATAATATTTTAAAATGCATATCTTATGTATTTCATAAATGCAATTAAGGTGATTTTCATTTGCACTTCAATAAGTAGAATCTTAAAGTTTTGTTTTCAACAATGTAATAAATTGTACTGAAATTATACACATTGTTTAATCTAATACTTATAGGTTACAGGATTTCTTCAAAAAATCTAATTTGCCAAATTGCTTAAGATTATTGTAGAGATCTTCTAACAGAGATGTACATGTATTATTCTAATGCAATTCTTTTTTTGTTTTTCTTGGATGGATAAATATACTTTAGAGTCTTTTTGATTCTGGATATTTTATGTAAAACAACTTAATATTAAAGATAGAATGAAAAAAATGTAAAAACAAACAACTAAAAAATGGGTTTTTGACAGTTTTCGACATTTTTGACAAGGAGGTTTTTGACATGACGGTAAAAACCATGGTTAAAACCGGTAAAAACCGTCATGCATCAAAAACTTGCCAACCCTGATTCAAGTTCCTCGAACCATGCTGAGTTTTTAATTTAAGATAATAAAGTCGCCAAGAAAGAAATTACAAATTATATTGATCTACATGTCATCTATAATTAATTAATTAATTATAAGTGGCATTTAATTTATCAGTATTCAGATTCCTCGATACGTTACAAGGTTTTAATTAACAAGATGAGAAAGTCACCTAAAAGGAAAATTACAAATTAATCAATAAGTTACATATGACATGAACATGCAACGAAATCTTTTTCCTTCAGATAGATACAAGAACAAATTATACTAATACCATGCATTTCGCAATCCGTTTATTTATTCCATGTTTCATTTTGTATAACTGAATTTCAGATAGTAATGTATTTTTTTAGATTATCAATCTGGTACGAATTATCTAATTATTAAACTGAGAAAATCGTTAAATCGGAGTTATACTGTATTAGATTCGGGAAATCTTGCATTTTACTTATGCATTTTGCATTGTTTTGTGATACGAATATCTCTGTTTGTACGTTGTCGGTCTGTCTGGCGTTTTTTTTCATCTGTGTGTTATACAAATTTGTGGACGCTGTAACTCAAGTACTAATGAACAGAAATCCACGAAACTTCATATTTAGCAAGACTTTGATATAGTAATATATTATCGTAAGATTTTTTGTTGTGCAGTTAACTTCAACGCCAAAAATCTGATTCAAACTAATGCATCATTTTTAATGCATCATATTAAGTAAAATGCTTTGATATTTTCCAGCATTTTTTTAAAATAATCATTTTGAACACAAAAATGGAAAAAAATAAAATGAAATTACTGTCCTTTCAATTACTGAACTGTGGTGTTAGCATTAGTTTTCATCTGGATGTTGCGATGATCCATGGAATTAATTAACAGAAGAATGCAAATTTTCCTAAAAAAATTGTCTTTCGAAGAAAGCAAAAACTGAGAAATAGCATGGAAGTAGTTGACTTGCTTTAAAAAATAGAAACAAACTAATTCTTTTTAATGGATTTCTACATAGAAGATAAATTAACCACTCGTGACGAGAGTTACGTATATATGACGCCTAAATTGTCAGAATCCTACATCACTTCTACCGATAATCTATATATTTAAAACGCTAAGCGATTTCTTTCGACAATCCGTCAAAACAAACTACTGCATCAAATTACACCATTCTTTTTTTAAATGAAAGATATTTGGACACAGATTTGTTATCGTGCATTCGTTTGTTCAAAAATTTATTTAATTAGCTGTAATTTTCAATTAAACATTTACTTCTGCTTATGACGTCATAAAGACGGCAACTCCCACTTTTGAGGGCATAGAGTTTATTTTCTGAACTCTGTAGTTCGCCAATCTTTTGACATTAGCTAATATCAACTAGGTAATATTTTAACATTGTAGTATAAAATCTTTAAAAAAAACTTAATTAGCTAGAATATAAACATAATAAAATATCTAAACGTAAACATATCAATATGAATAACAAATCTCACGTAAAATGTTGCAATTTAAATGATTCCAATTGAAACAAGATTTGGAGAGTTATCCTTGACGCCCAGCTAACATAAAAGTACCTATTTTATTTTATTTATTTACACACATATTCAAATTTATTATAAAACCCCAGATTGCCATACAAAGCAAAAATCATCATTTAGGCGCCAAAAAATAACCCAGGTGCGTCTGCGATATATGTACTGATTTAATCAAAATTATTTTGGTTGCACCGCATATTGCAAAATTAATTAAATTCATGATTATTGTTTCTTTCTCAGATTAAAAATAAGAAAATTGGTACTTCTCTATTATCCCGTCGACCACTTTTCATAACAAAAAACTATCGTCAAACTGTAACGCCAAATAAACAGGAGAACGTTGCCATTGAAATATCAAAATAAATAAATAAATAAAATACATGAATTTAAGGACACAATTGTTATTTTAATTAATGAAATAACTAATAATTCAGTAAAACATAAGGAAAATAGACGCAAATCTCGAATTAAAAACCACTTGATGACGTAACAAACACGTATATTGCTTCTGACATCAAGTAAATCGGACTGCATTTTTGGCGTTTAATTTTACAGTTTGGCGATAATTTTTTGTTATGAAAAGTGGTCGACCGGATAATAGAAAAGTACCAGAAAATTTAATGTTTAACGAAATTCAATTATTTGATCGATCGCAAATTTTGGTTCTTTTCCGTTATACCGACACCATGCCATACATGTAAATATATGCTTGGCGACAATGGTGTCCGTATAATGGAAAAGTACTCAATTTTTTCTTAGTTCGGGCTATACCAAAAACAAACATTTTACAGGTAACAAAAAAATCGCCAAAAAGGGCTGCTTCATCAGCTGTTATGACAGCAAAGTTGGATAAAATCTAAAAACCTGAATTTTACAACGTTTATGCGAAACACCACAGAAAACACACGCTATTTTTATATAAGTAGGGTATATTTAAACGAATAAGAGAACTAACAACCTTCAATAATATAATGCATGAAAAAGTAAACAAATAAGTGATTCAGCCAATCATAAAAATATGTATTTCTTAATATAACTATAAAATACAGAAAAATATTCTGGTACCATCAAAAATATTCATTATCCCGTCGAAATTCCGTGCATTATTCCGTCGTCCCATTAAGAAAAAAAAACTATATGTAAATTAGGTACTTTTCGGTTAGCCGGCGCCAGTAATATATATATATATATATATAATATATTACTGGCGCATATATGTACATACTGGCGCATATATGTACATACTGGCGCATGATATATATATATATATACATAATAATAAACTCCAATGGAAAATTACTGGCAGAATCATTATCACAAAAGCCAACCAAAATCTATAAACCACATAAATTCAATACTAGAAAAACAAAACTATATACATTATATATATTTGTATATATGTATGTATATATATATATATATATACATACTTCATTGGCGCCCTGCTAACCGAAAAGTACTTCAAATAATTCGCCAAACTGTAGCGCCCAGTAAACAAACGGAAGAATGTTGCCATTAAATTTCAAAAAAAGAAAAATAATAATAATAATAATAATAATAAATAATTAAGAAATGCCCCATTTACTAAAGTATCATTTATCAGTAACTTTTAACAATAAAATTTACAATATATTAATGAAAACAGAATAAAAAATAATCTTGGATATTTATTTATTTACATTATTTCTCTTAATTATGGAAAAGGTATTATCATCCTGATTATGTAAAGGAATGAAGAAACCATACAAATAAATTACACTTGAAAACATTAAAAATCTCCTTTATCTGTAGATTGATTTATTATTGTAAAAAAAAAAAATTCTTCATCTTTACATAAAAATTGATTAGCTTAAAACAATGTATGCGTTTCAGAATATATGGATTTGAAACGAACAATGATTAAAGAAGACATTTTAAAAATTTTGATCAAAACATTTTAAAACTTTTTTTTAACGTCGAATTTCGACGGTGCGTTTGGGGAGATGCAATGCACATGCGCATAGGAGCTCATTCGGTTGCATTATCACAGAGGGGGGGATGTGTGCCTTATTTAATATGTTCTTTTATTGACTGAATATGAGATGAACGTAGGGATATGCTATTTGTATGATACTTCATAGGTTCAGGAAATTTTCTTTCTTGCCGTGAGGAATAGGGCGGTAATGTCAAACTGATTTCCATTTTGTTTACGAATTGTTTGTTTGGAGTTTGCATCGGAAATAATAACGTAATTCACTGGGAGAATATTTTTTTAAATAAAATAATTGAAAGATTGTTTCATAAGCACCCCTATTTATGTAATAAAGAAGCTTATTTTACTAATATTGTTATTGTAATTTTTTCCGTCAAGTTTTGACGGGTACCATCTAGTTTTAATTAAAACTTTTACCTTATTTAATCAAAACATTAATGCGATTAAATTCCTAAAAGAAATTCTATTTAAAAAAAGTCGGTGACAAAAGATTAAAAATTCTGTAAAAGAAACTTGTCGCGTACGGTTAAAGACGTTTATAAAAATATTTAATAAAATAAAATTAATTTTTAGGACTCTAATGCTGTTATTTTGAAAGTACGAAATCTAATAATTATAGGTAGGCTATAAATATGAATAAAACGAACGCTAATTAATATGAATAAAACGGATGCTTATAAAACATGATTAATTCACAGCTCATGGCTTTTTGAACTTTGATGATCAATTTATTTTCAAACAGCATTCTTTGTCCTTTGTATATGATCTTATTTTCATAGGATATCGATCGATATCATTTTGATATCGATACTAATCGAGACATAATGATAGAAAGGGAAATCTATTGTTACACTGCATATAAAGGAATACTTTTCTAAAATCATTAATGAATTCCGTAATTTAAAACTTCATTTCTTGTGTAATTGCACATAAAATCTAGTTACTTAATTTCCCTTTGTAATTATATTTCTTCAAGTGTAATTCTTAAAAACAGGCTGCCAAATTGTTTAATTAAACAAAAGCATATGAATAATATTTTTAACTATTAAAAATAACTAACGTAATAAAAGTTTGAGATTGAATTACTTTTAAATTTCTTTTGTTAATATTTATTTTACTTTAAAGTTTCAGGAGTTCGATTTTATTATAGAAAGAAGTACCTTATTTTTTATATGTAAGAATTTAATGTTACAATGGACATTATGAGAAATAGTTAGTCTATTTGTTTTAATACGGTAATGTAAAAATTAATTTTCTATCGCTGTTTTACACATTCGGAAAAAATAAAATAAGAAGAAAATTTATTAAATTAATAATAGAAATAAAAGTAATGTAGTATTATTAAAAATATGCTAGTTAATAAAACTCCAGAATAAAGGCGGACCCGGTTTAGATGCTCCCGATTAATACTATTTTTTCGCTGGTCCCGTGAACATTGCCCATAAGGCTAATGCAAAAATATCACGTTTAACAGTTATCACACGATACACAGTTTAACAGTTATCACGCGATCCAGCTTAATATGCGATAGAGTTCCAGTCACTTGAAACAAAAACTCGCTTAAAATGCGAATTCATAGACCAAAATGTGAATTCCTTCTCCAGTGATGCAAATTTAGAGGATTTTTTTATTCAAATAAAAACCACTGTTTCCAAATAGCAATATTCCTCTTATTTAATAACATAATAATTATGGCGAATATGACTAACAAGAAATAGTAGTAGATATTTGAATTAAAAAAAATTCCGCTAAATTAGCAACATTGCATAATATTTTTTGTATCTCGCACCCAGAAAAAGGAACTGATTTTTTGTTTAAATATAGGTCAATGGAAATTTTGTTTGAATCAACAAAAAAAAAAAAAAAAGTTTTTTTGCAATTCCAAAAAAAAATTTTTGTATCGTCAGCAAAAAATGTTTTGTTAATTCAAGTAAAACGGTTCAATTGTACTTGAATTTTGCTAAAACAATGAAAATGTACTCAACAAAACATGTTTTGTAGTTTTAATCAATTCCTTTTTCTGGGCGCGCTTCGTGTATGTTTTTACTGAAGTGGAGAGTGCTAGACAAATTTTTATCGCATTTTACTATTTATTTTCTATTCTTTGAGCAGTATATGCTGTCGATTCTTTTTTTTTTCTTCCTCTCGTACAATGTAGGGAATAAAGTCTCCCCAGTACTGTGTGCTTCTGTTTAGCTGTGTCAGAAAAATCTATATCATTATACAAAAACATGACTTTGAAGGCCATAGTAAATAAAACAGCATTCGCAAAACGAATATATTTGGGAACTAATATTATGTATCCTGATAAAAAAAAAAATCGAGATCCCATGGCATTAAATTATAAATAATCTCACAGAAAATGCCAAATGACCAATTTGTTTCCTATCGACCCAATGCAGACTTCTGCCGTTCTTTCTCCTTCCTTCAAAGACCGAGAAATGCAATATGAATTACTAATAAAAAACCTCATTAGATTTGATAAATATGTTTGATAAGATATAGTAACTTGTTACATTTGCATGAAAAGTAAAACCACGCCCTTCTTTATAACAAGATACTGTTATCTGCTACAATACATTGTGCTATGCATATTCATATTATACTTTATTATAATCGTTATTGTACTTTTGACTAAAGAAAATAGAAATCTTTCTAACATTTAGATTGTCTTTCTTTTTAATTCACGAAACTTATTCACTTGAACAAACTTCCCATCAAAATTCAGTTTCATAGTTAAATTCTCTTCAATTTTGCAGTAAACAACATTGTTGCCTATAAATGACTTCTGACCTTGATTAAGCAATAGAGTAATATAATTATGTAATAGATTAATTAATAAGTATTATATAATTAAGTAATAGATATAAGAATAGATAGTATAATTAAGTAATAGATATAAGAATAATTAAGTAGCACCTATGGATTTTTAGAATTTCTAAACAGTGATTTTCCGAACTGAAATATTTTCTAAAATATTCCAACATAGTTGAAAAGTGTTCATGAATACGTTTTATCTGGCCGTCAATCTGACCCTCTGTCTGTCTGTCCATGCTCTAACGCGTGTAAATATAATCGAACCGCCTTGTAATTGATATACACTGATGATTGTGGAAATTGCAACACCATGAAGGAATTAGGCAAATTGAACCAAACTTACAGGAAATGTAAAGTGAGGTAAGACATCCAAATTATTAGAATTACAAAGCGATTGCGCATGCTTGGAACGAGAAACGGCTCCTTATCAGTCGCTTGTTCCAAGTATATAAAGGACTGTAAATATGCGTTGAAATCCGTTTATCTTCCTATGTCTGCGGTAAACGTTTCATTGGTGGTCAATATGCCTCGTCAGAAGCAGAGGAAGTCATATCAACAACTAACGGAATTCATACGACGTCACATCGTTGATATGCGAGAAGGTGGATTTTCGTATCCAGAAATTGCAGCCCCCCCCCCCCCCCGCAGTGTAATGCCACAACAGTGATACGTGTTTGGAAGAAATGAACAGAGGAGAATCAAACAAGGCGGAAACCTGGAAGTTGGGCACGCAATAGCAAAACGGCACGGGACAATAGACACCTCATCGGCATGGCTGTGACGGACCGTATAGGTTCCTCTCGTGTGTTAGCACAACGTTGGAGCACAAATAGCTAAAGGTGTTTTGTTGTCTAGCTCCACAGTTCGTCGCCGTCTGCTGCAGACGCATGAACTGAGTGCAAGGGTTCCTCTACGCAGGATTCCTTTCTCGGTAAATCACAGACGCCTCCGACTTCAATGGGCTCAGCAACACAGCTCGTGGCGCGTCCAGTGGCAACAAGTTGGTTTTTCTGATGAATCTCGTAACAGTCTAGAATACAATGATGGGAGAGTACGCGTCAAACGTTACATAGGAGAACGTCCACTCCCACAATGTGTTGTCCAGCGCCACACCACACAAACGCTTGGCATCATGGTGTGGGGAGCTATTGGGTATAATTGTCGATCCCATCTAGTGCACATTGCGGGCAAACTCAACAGCGATCGCTCCATAAGGGAGATTGTGGAGTCAGAGAGCCTCACTTCGACGCATTCTGAGTGCTATATTTCAGCAGGATAATGCCCGTGCTCGTGTTTCTCAGACTGCATAAGCCTTCTTCAGTGCACAACAGATTTCGCTTCTTCCATGGCCTGCTAATTCCCCGGATATGTCTCCCAAACGAGCATGTTTGGGATTTTATTGGTTGGCGACTCGCTTGTACAGCTGGTGGAGCACACAGTAAGACTGAACTTTGGCTTCAAGTCGAAGCCATCTGGAATTCCATTCCCCAGGATTGCATTCAGAACCTGTATGATTCAATGCCACGACGGGTACAGGTTCTCATTGCTCTGCGTGGCTGAAACACAAAGTACTAATTTCCGACGTTCTTTTTGTTTTTTTATCTTGTAAATTTGATCGTTTATTTGAACCACTATCAGTAATATGTGGAATAAATTTCATTAATTTCTGACAATTCCTTCATGGTGTTTCAATTTTCACAAACATGAGTATATATATATTGAAATTTACCATGGCATGCTTGGTATTTAAAATGGAAGAGAAGAGCATTTATAGTTCGCTTTACAGGGACGCTCAAAAGAATGCTACATTATTGTTTATGGGGAAAAAATTTTTGCAGTGTATTTTAATGTTGTTATACGATTTCAAACATATTGGAATTGATGTGCATCACTGGGGTGTGCTACAAAATGTTTGTTATATAAAAAATGTTTTGCAACATTTGTATTCTAAAATATGAATTTTCAATAAACATTTCCCCTCGTGGAGAAACGTTCCTATGCTTAACGTCTGGATCTCCACGAGAGAGTGATTTCATTTCATTTCATTTTGTTTACTAAGATATCTTTCACTTTATTAAACGGTGAAGATTTGTTTCAGTATTCTGAATATGTTGGAAAGTGTTTTATAATCTCCACGAGAGAGTGACTTCATTTCATTTCATTTTGTTTACTAAGATATCATCTTTCACTTTATTAAACGGTGAAGATTTGTTTCAGTATTCTGAATATGTTGGAAAGTGTTTTATAATCTCCACTTGAGAGTGACTTCATTTCATTTCATTTTGTTTACTAAGATATCATCTTTCACTTTATTAAACGGTGAAGATTTGTTTCAGTAGTCTGAATATGTTGGAAAGTGTTTTATAATCTCCACGAGAGAGTGACTTCATTTCATTTCATTTTGTTTACTAAGATATCATCTTTCACTTTATTAAACGGTGAAGATTTGTTTCAGTATTCTGAATATGTTGGAAAGTGTTTTATAATCTCCACGAGAGAATGACTTCATTTCATTTCAGTTTGTTTACTAAGATATCATCTTTCACTTTATTAAACGGTGAAGATTTGTTTCAGTATTCTGAATATGTTGGAAAGTGTTTTATAATCTCCACGAGAGAGTGACTTCATTTCATTTCATTTTGTTTACTAAGATATCATATTTCACTTTATTAAACGGTGAAGATTTGTTTCAGTATTCTGAATATGTTGGAAAGTGTTTTATAATCTCCACGAGAGAGTGACTTCATTTCATTTCATTTTGTTTACTAAGATATCATCTTTCCCTTTATTAAACGGTGAAGATTTGTTTCAGTATTCTGAATATGTTGGAAAGTGTTTTATAATCTGCACGAGAGAGTGACTTCATTTCATTTCATGTTGTTTACTAAGATATCATCTTTCACTTTATTAAACGGTGAAGATTTGTTTCAGTATTCTGAATATGTTGGAAAGTGTTTTATAATCTCCACGAGAGAGTGACTTCATTTCATTTCATTTTGTTTACTAAGCTATCATCTTTCACTTTATTAAACGGTGAAGATTTGTTTCAGTATTCTGAATATGTTGGAAAGTGCTTTATAATCTCCACGAGAGAGTGACTTCATTTCATTTCATTTTGTTTACTAAGATATCATCTTTCACTTTATTAAACGGTGAAGATTTGTTTCAGCATTCTGAATATGTATGAAAGTGTTTTATAATCTCCACGAGAGAGTGACTTCATTTCATTTCATTTTGTTTACTAAGATATCATCTTTCACTTTATTAAACGGTGAAGATTTGTTTCAGCATTCTGAATATGTTGGAAAGTGTTTTATAATCTATGCTTGAGGCATAATTTCTTTTTTTTTAAACATATAAAGAACTTGAGAGTCCATTGATCATTATATATGATAATTTACCATTATGGAAAAGTACTTTTGAGTAATCTACTTTCTAAAGAATGGAATCAATAACAGATTTCTTTACCTTCCAGCTTTTGATATAAAAGATAATTGAAATGTTCTATCTTCGCCAGGATTTCTGTGCAGAATTAAAAGATATTTGAAAATGGGTCAATTCTGCTTTAGATTTTAATAAATATAACAACATTTCCCATATTTGGTTCTACAAACATTTCATTTTCGCGAAACCGTCTAACGATAACACTAGTCAAAAGCCCATTTGTAATAAACATTTTTTAGGTATTTTTGCGTGTGAAATCCGAATCTACTATCAGAAATTTTTTTTATCACGTAAGGGTTTTACACAATTTTAGAATGTAATTTTTACATACATGGTAAAATAGATGATGAAATGTAAATTATAATTTGTATTTTGTGGTCAAATAATAAGGAAATGAATGACTATGTAGGTTAAAACCTTTATTAGCCGCCCACAGGGTGGCTTATTCTTTCAATCGCTATCATTTTTCATGTTTATGAAAAGTCACAGCAATCCATCGTTGCCACAGGTTAATCTCGGAAAATGAAATATTTAAAGTTACTGAAAAAATTAATAGCTCAAAAAGTATTTGTCACAAAATTGTTAGACAAGTTGCGTTAGAAAGGTAAAAAATTGTATTTTTCTTGATATAAGTTTCAAATCGAATTTCAAATCGAATGCCGTTTTTCAAATAATGAATTTCAAAAATTACCAAAATTCACAATGAAGTACCATAGCTAAACCTTCACGCGTAAAAAAGATAATGATAACGGCTGTTGCTTTCAGTCGAGAATGGACCAAACGATGCGATGTTCGCATTTTACTATTTTAACCGTTTTTAACAAAATTCTGTAGCTTTAGAAGAATTTTTTAAGCGTTTTTAACGAAATTCTGTAATTTTAGAAGAATTTTTCTTTGAATGGGCAACAGAAATGCATAAAATCATTACAAAAATGTTAAAATTACAAAAAGAATAGATGCAAGTTATCAGATATGAAAAAAGCGGCCAAGATTTATCGCCAAATTATAAAGCATGTATGACATTATAATAATATATGATATATATATAACATTTCTTGACGTATGTGGCCAAGTTATAGTCATATATGATGCATATATGATGTATATATATGACGTGTATATGATGTATATACGACATATAAGACATAAATAATATGTGTATAATGACGTATATGTATATAGCACATGTAGGAGTGTTTGGAATATATATATGCGTATATAGGATGCATAAATAAGCTTTGCGATGATCTTGGCGAAATCATAACTGCAACCTTGGCATAATCATTATTGTGGAAACCGGTATAACACAAAAGTACGTTTTTTTTTTGTTTTTTTTTAGCCACACACAGGGCTAATTCTTTCAGTCTACAAGCATGTTTATGAAAAGTCTCAGCCACTCCATATATAAAGGAGGACACCCTTTATACATAGCTATACAAACGTTGTTACTGACGATATTATAAATTAAATTGTCTCTCTTTATTATGCCGATACTTCCGCTTGTATTTCCTTTCTCAGTACCTAATTGCCCTACAGCGGGTGCAGACCCCATTAAAAAGATCCAACGAAGTTAAACTCGTGGTGGCGGACATTTCTAAGGGGGTCCCGTGGCCCTATCTCCCATAGGAATGAAGTTACCCCTGGGGGGGGGGGTAAGTTCCGGGGGGAAAGGTTCAGTAAGACCTTTATGGTGCTCCCCCTCATGTAAACCCCTTCATGTAACATATCAATAGATAGATCTGGTCAAGCACTATGGTCTGGTCCTACTCTTCTGCTCTCACTCCCCCCCTCCCTTAAGAAGCATATTTCTCTGTTTCAACTTTTTTTAAATTTTAGTTTTTTCCATCTTTCTCAGCCCCTTTAAGCCTCACATAGGGCGTAGGCCTCTTTTAAAGGATCCAACGAAGTTAAACTCGTCGAAGCCGACATTTCTAAGAGGGTCCCGAGGCCCTATCTCCCATAGGACCGGAGTTACCCCCCCACGGTGAAGAGATTCAAGGTGTTCAAACCCCGTCATGTAACATATCAAAAGTTTGATCTCATCAAGCACTTTTGTCTGGTTCTACTCTCTCAATCCTTCTCTCCCGTCTCCTGTCAGGAGCACTGTTCTTATTTATTTTTTTCAATATATCATAATTATTTTATTTTTTCCCATTTTTTTCTGTTCCTATGAGCCAGACAGCTCCAAAATTTCACCAAAATTAGCTCAAAACCGCCTAAAAATATCCCCCCCACCCTGCCTCTTTTGGCGCCCTCGGTTTTCACGTATCTCTCGAGGGGGGCCCGTAAGAGAGGCGCAAAAGGGAGATCCTTATTAAAGTCCCATCTCTCAATTGCAAGTGAGGATTCATTTTAAAGGTCTCGTAGAGCACTTGTGTTTTGTATAGTTCCCCCCTCCTTTCCCCTCACCGCTCTCCAAGAGCAGTCAATTAATGCTAACTCATCATTTGTTAAACAACTTCGCTTAGCTGTATCCATCATAAAAGCTGCTATCATACAACTTTTCATTACTTTTTAAAGTTATATATTAAGTGCTAAAGTGTCTTGAACCATTAAAAATAAAGGGTGTAATTAAGCCAGCACATTTGTAAACAACATCAACCTCGCCACGTCTCAACCGATTGGAGCCATATCTTTTTACTATTATATTTATTAAAAATACTTCTAGTCACCGAATCTGTTTTAAAACTTGGTGTGTTCGTGCCTAATATATTCCGCCAGCCTCACAAAAAATCTTAGAGCGCTAACTAAATTCTATGGAGAAGTTGGCTTATGCTAACAAACACTTTCTTTTTTTTTTTTTTTTTTTTTTTTTTTTTTTTGACGAGTTAGATTTGGCTGAAAAAAATCTCAACGATAAAAGCCGTGGGTGGCTAATCTATATTCTGCCGTAAGGTAGAATTTTTCCCGCTTGTTTGGATGCATTCTGACATCAAGAAAGACATCATCCTGTTTTGAAAAATAACATTGTTAATATTAACAATAGGGATTATTGTTCAACAGTTTCGTGCTCCTATTAGTTCATAGTTTTTTGTTAAGCAATCAAGAAAACATTTTTACTGATGAATATTATGTTTTGTTTGTATTTGAAACGGTTAATTTTTACCAAATAGTTCATTGTTGATCTTGTGCAACTTCTGTGTATCTAATAAATGTGACTAGATAATGGGAATCTGATTATTCTACCGAATTCAGCACTTTAGTTAAACGCCCCTTTTTACAAGTCAGATACAGAAAAAAGTTAAAATCTGTTGACTAGTTAAGTTTTCAGTAACATTCAGTATTCTATTAGGAACGGAACAATTAGATGAACAGTTTAATTTGTCATACAAAATAGAACTTAATTTAATATAAAATTAAATATAAATTTATTATCTTAACCGCGGTTGCAAGTGATTAAAAACTGCCAATATGGCAGGGTTTTTTTTTGTTTCATGTTTATCTATATTAAGATAAATGGGTCATTTCAATGAAAAAAATGCTTTTCACGATGAAAAAGAGATAAATATAAATATTAGGAAATGTAGCAAATTTCCTAATATTTTTATTCATATGTTTATTTAAGATTTAAGTAAACTATTAACTACGTTTCTGAGGAAATAATTTTAATATTTAACTAATCTCTTAATGAATATAAGTCGAAAGAACCCTCCGTGGACGTCCATATGCATTTAAAACCCTACGTTCATTTCACTGACATTTAAACAATTTAATTGGAAGAAAGTCTCAACAATGACTAATTAAAAGTCTTTACTTAAGTTTGAACTTAAAAGTGTTTAAAAATGATTTTATATTTTACTAAGGAATTAACTTATAAACTTTGTGCCTAGCCAAAACAGGATCCTTCCGTTGTCACTTTAATTAACTAAAAAAAGTACAATAGATGACAGTACATGTCAAATTATCATTAGGTAATTTGGGAGAAAGAAGGCCTTTTTGTTTTTTAGATATATAATTCTTTGTTCTGTTGTGAAGTTTTTTAATTTTTCCAATTTGTAAGTTCCATTTGGAGTTTAACAACGTTCTCAGTCTTATATTCCAGGTACATCATAAATAAGGTAATACAAATCTAATTTATAAAAATTTAGGAAGCTTTAACATTGCATTTAATAAAAAGATATGCACAATTTTAGCTACCTGAAAACCAAGGTACTTAAAAATTTTAAACTTAGTTTTTGTCTCAGCCGTAAATTTGGCATATACATTTTTACTGATATTGTCTATTTTTTGAATCATTTATTAAACATTGTGTGCAGTACAAGGTGGCCTTAAACACAAAGAGGTTTTTTTAATACTACTGCAATAGCCAGATTAAATAATAATTCTCCAATTGCAATAGACTTCAATAATGTCGAAAAATTAGCAAGCTGTAATAATTTAAACTACACATTACAGAGGGAAGGCATAGAGATAATTACAGCAAAATCGGAAATATGCAATGATATGATACACGCGAAGATTGATTATAGATGGCGCCATATGTTATTAGGAATAGAAAAATAAGGAAGTTTTCAACATAGCGACAAGCGAGGAAGAAACGGAACATGAGTAACTAAAGATGCCTCAGACCAAGAGGTGAAAATATTTTTTAAAAGTTTTATACGTATTGACTAAATTTAGTGTAGTTTGAAAGATTTTTCTTTTAGCTTTTAGACATGTGCCACTGCTCTTTGATGTGTTTTTAAAATAAATTAATGTCTGTTGTAATAGGTAGTACAGATAATTGTTACATTATGTTACAAAAGAGAAATTTCAAAAGTAATGACATCCTGGTGCGTATTCTTTTGCACAAAATTATAGTCTATACATTAAACGGTTTAAAACAGATATTTTTAGTTTATCGTGCCCTGAGAATGACTCATATATTCGATATAAAATGCCAAATTTTATCTCTAAAACAAAATAAATAATACTGCATTTTTCATTAATTTTACTATACTGGCTATAAAACTATCTTATTTTTTTCAATAATAAAGCACTCTGTGTAGTGTTAAATATTACTCTGAAAAATACAATTTCAATTAAATGCTTTTATTAAACTAAATGAAAATTTAAAAAAAGACAATGTATTAAAATATAAAATCTGGGTTGACATAAAGTAAACAAAGGTTAATCAATTTTAGTGAAATGAAGATAAATTTATTCCTTTAACTAATCTAGAATTCTCGGAAAACATCTGGATTCTGAAGAAAATAATTTTTGAAAATAATTTTGCAATTTTCTCTGAAATAGCAACAAAATAATAACCTTTTAATTGTAATCTATATAGTAAATTGTTAAATAAATATTTGTGAAAGCTCTGTAAAATAAATTTGAATATATCTTTAAACAATCTTTCAAACAATTAATTAAATTACCCAATTATAATATCATACTTATTAAAGACATGGAAATTATTTAAATAAAACATTTTTCAAAATTGACTCTTTTATACTAGCAGTGAAAGTAGCATGAATTTCATGATAAATATTACAATAGAATTTAAATTGTAATTTGTTTTAAACTTATTAAGCAAAAATTTCCAAAAAATAAGATTTTTTTTTTTTTTTTTTTTTTTTTTTTTTTTTTAAGAAATATAGTTTTTAAATTATAGAAAAGAAAATTCGAATGACATTTCGGTATTTTATATCTATATTATAAAGGACAAACATGTCCGTGCATAACGCTGTCGTCATTTTGTGAATGGCAACACTTGACGATGAATTTTCGGTTTTGCGATTTTTGCTACTGCAATTTTTTTAATTTCTAAACATCGCGTATTTTTAATTTTTACATCGCTATATAGGGAAAAAATCTACTTTCAAATGCAATGTCTTTGAAAACTGTACAGCAATTTAGTCATTTATTATAGGATTTAAATTAAATTTTAAGCATGATTTTTTCAAAATCTTTCTCTATCGCTTGCAGACGATTACGAAATATTAACCCGTTGACACTGTAAACAACATAAGAAGTTCAGCATTTATTTCCTGCTAAAGATCAATAACGAAAGCAATAAATAAGAGTATAAATAAAACACAAATATAACAGACAAGTAATTGAAATACGGGCTTAAAACCGCCGAAATTATAAGAATAAAAAAACTACTGTTGAGAACGAAATTTTTAGAGATTCCTTCGGCTATTAACTTTTGGCACGAGGTCAAAACGAAATTATCGCTTTTAATAAATTTCAAAATTTTATTTGAATATATTTGACATATTTCATATAAAAATACTATTTGGTGTTGTTATGAGCAATATAAAGAAAATTATTAAATGTAAAAAATCTATTAGAGTTTTCAATTAAAAAAATAAATGGTTTTCATATATATTCTGTATTTCGGGAAGCCCGGGTTGGATTCCCTAGTATATACGAAGAGCAGTAGGAAAGTAAGTTTCCACTGGCGACTGTGGACAGAGGTGTGTATGAAAGACAAAAGATGTAATGAGACATTAAAGATAAAACATAACTTTATTTTTTCACATAAGTGCCAAGTACATTGAGACATTTGTCATACCGATTTATAAGCTTCAAAAAGACCTCCAGGAAAAAATCAGGGCTTTGCAAACAGCGCCATCTGCGCAGGCACTGCAACAGTGCCATCTGCTTGATCGCGGTCGACCTCTATCCAATGGTGTATTATCAGTGTCTTGCACGTTCGCGCTCACCTGCTGTGTCGTCTTTCGCCCATAGCCGTTCAACGCTTCGTCCGTATGCAAAGCCCTGATTTTTTTCGGTATTTTGCGCGAAATAAAATGTTTATTTCAATTAAAAATGTCACAATTTTCGAATTATATCTTGATTCCCCCCCCCAAAAAAAAAAATGATTATTTAAAAAGGTAGAGACGTTAAATTTCTCTGAAGTGGTAATAAAATAGCATTTAATCGTAAATTAGTTAGTGAAATGTTAAAATAAATGTTTGTTCAAGTCCTGTAAACGAAACTCAAATATACATCTGAGAAATATTTCAAACAATTAAATAATGTAGTTTCAAAGTTATAATGAAATTGCAGTTCATTTAGATTAAGTACAGCATTTTTGAAAGTCGATTTTTTTTAAATATTAGCAATGAATATAACATGATATTTACGATAAGTTTAACAATGCGCATATATATATATATATATATTTGATTATAATAATAAATATGCTAACTAATATATATGCCACGCACGCATACACATGTATGATGTAACATAATGTATATACACTGTAAAAGAAAGTGTCGATTTTACAGTATAATACTGGCAGTTGGGGTGCATTATATTGTAAAATCAACACTTTTTTTTTTTGCAGTGTGGTTACATAAAGAGTAAGAGAGAGGAGCGAGGAAAGGAGAGTGATACAGCGATTTAATATGTATGTTTTATTATTATTATTATTTATTTGCTTTATATAAAAGTAATCGTCGATACCAAATTATGTCTATGAAACAGAAATAATATTATTGCCTCCATATTTAACTATTTTCATCGTCGTCTGAAATTATTTTAATGAAAATTATTCTATAACCTATCTATGTTTCAGTTTTAATTAGACTATTATAATTTGATTTTAGTCTAATTAGTGTTAGTTTGACAAAATATTGAGCATAATCAAATGGGGACTTCATTGTTTTACAAAATGAATTAGAATTAAAGTTTTTTTTTTCTTAAACCAAATTAAAAACAGCTTTAATATATTAAAATATTAAGTTTAATGACTATTTTGAGTTAATTAGATAAAGACTATTCATTTTCAGCGAAATTTTATTAATTGATCTAGAAATTTTGAAATACATCTTAGTTTTGCGGAAAATGAATTTAAAAAAAAGGTGGAGTAATATTTGAAAATTTTCCTGAAAGGCAGTAAGATAGCTTTATTTGTAATTTAATTAGTGGATTCTTTAGATAAATATTTGTTAAAGGTCTCTGAACTAAGCAAGAAAATATATTTTAACAATATTTCAAACAAATAATTAAATTATGCAGTTAAAAAGTCATAAGGATTAAAATACAACAAATTATTTACTAAATTAAATAAAGCATTTTTGAAAAAGTCGATTTTTTTATTAGCAATAAATTAAGTGACTGTAATAAAACAATTTAAAATAAGTCTGTTTTAAATTTACTGGGCAAAAATTTCCAGAAATCCTCAGAAAGAAAAATGTTAAAAGGAAATTAGATTCAAAATAAATGAAAAATTCATTTAATTATGTATCTGTATATGGTATTGCAAAAGCATTGTTTGGTTAACTGCGCGAGTAATGACATCGTTAAAAAGCAGGGAGCTAATAAATATATCACTCATGCGCACTTACATAATATTACATAACACTAGCTGACCCGCCCGGCGTTTCCCGGACCTGCAATAATAAATTTAAAAAAAACATCAAGTTTTTATTATTTTATATCTTTAACCCGATTTTGTATGAAATGTATTTTAAAATGAAACAATCGCAAAAAAATATTGTTATTTAGTGATAAAAGTGCTCATTTTCTTGTTTTTTCCCGTAGGGTCGTTTCATAGTTTTAAAATAAACATTTATTTTTGTCCGAACTCTTTGAAATACTTATTGGTTATAAATAAAGCGATTTTACAGCCCGTGTAAAAATTTCGTGAAAACATGTTGTTATCTAGTTTTAAAAGAAATGTTTTCTTCTCGCTTTTTTGTTTGTTTGTTTTCGAGTCGGCTCCTTTAACACAGCAATAAAAAATAGTTCTCCTCTTCCGAATTCTCTGAAATTTCAATCGGATATAAATATAACTGTATCCAAGCTCGCTTTAAAATTTTGCAAAAAAATACGTATATTTAATAGCGAAAACATGAGTTTTTTTTTTAAAAAAAAGCTTTCAACGCAATGGCCATTACGCCATCCGTTTTCAATCAACCCTTTTCAATCCCCCTACGCTAAACACGTTTCCCGTTTGTGAAGAGAGAAGCCTTCAAAAAAATGTTGAAGCATGCGCAGTGAGATGATTTTCATGAGGAAAAGAGAATGTGAAATTTGATAGAATGCGCTTTTTGCTTTAAATATATAGATATAATACGACCTGACATTTTCCCAACTGAGTGAAAAAGTGTATAGGCCGGGAGTCGAATCCGGTTCCTACTTCTTGAAGTTCAAAAGAACCTTTTATTCCTCTTTGTGAATGCGGTGATGTCGCTCTTGCCTCTCATTACTTCTAATTGTCCTTTAACAACTTGCTGGCATATTCGCCGTCCTCCTATTCTTCCAGACGGTTCGTCAGCTAATATACTATCGCGTCCTGCTTTGCTGTCAAAGCTGAAAAAGATCTTTAACTTTCTATGTGACCTTTCTACGTTAATCCAACACTCAGCCATAGACTCGGGTTCCCCTTATTCACTGCCCATTGTCGAGTCGAAGTTTTATACTCTCCGGCAGTGATATTATTTTGTATTATTGCCTTTTTTACAAATATTGTTTCCGTTATATTCATTTATATAATATACACCAACCCGCCCTCTGTCGCGCTTATCGGAAGGATTTTTTTTCCCTACATCAATAAAATGTACTGGGAGGGGGAATCTATACTCTACAGACTTGGTTACTAGTCTGAGCAGTTCCCCTCGGGCAGTAAAGACCTTTGGCTGAAATTACCAACGCTCTGCCTATTGAGCTATCTGGACCGATAACCAGCTGACATATTTCACTCAGATAACATTATTGGAAATAGCATCTGATTAGTTGAGTGAATGGTACAAATAAGGTTATCTGAGTAAAATGTGACTCGCCCAGTTGTCGGTCCAGGGAGCTCAATAGGCAGATCGTTGACAATTTAAGCCAAAAATTTTGGGTTCGATTTTTCACTCAGACGGAAAATCCTCAGATGCCAATTCGGGAAACCTCAGTTGCCAATTCGTATGACATATTTACCAATCAGTAAGATTAAGTTAAAAATAATAAAATATAATAATTAATGCCTTGAGTGTAAAAATTGTAAGTGACTTAAGATTTTTTTCTGGTTTTCAAGCAAATTTGTTTAACTGTATCCTGACAACCTTTTAAACGTACAAGGCCTATTTATTACTCAATAGAAGCCATTATAATCAAAGATAAATTTTAGATAAGTTCAATGAGTTTTTCTTATTAAAATTTCATATGTCCAATAAAATAAAATTATCAGCCAGTAAATATTAGTATTTAAATGTATAGTTAATTAATTTTTATTCTTTACAAATCAGCTATTACAGAAAGGGTCATAATGCTTTTGTTTGAATTTTTTTTTTTTTAACTGGAATAACTCGGAACTTGCATTTTATTAGTTACCTTGTTTTACACATGAGCTCTTCAGTGTGTATGTCTCTTTACTTCATATAACACATGGGCTGATAAGTTTCCGGTCTAATAAAGAAAACACAACTTTTTAACATAACTTTATAACAAAGTCTGAGCTATCACCTGCAACTTCACTTTGCGGTTCCCCAAAACGATTTTGTGGATTTTTTTTTTTATATTTTACGGAGTATTCACCTCTTTTGCGTGGTGCATCACTGGTGTCCGTACGACCACGTTTAAATTCAGCAAACCAGTCAATAATGGTTGTTTTACCTGCTGCAGTGTCCGGATAACGCTTATCAAGCCAAGCTTTTGTTTGAACGGTGTTTTTTCCCATCAAATAACAATTCTTGAAATTCTTGTTTATTCATTTTTTTGTTTATCAACAAAGTTGTTCAACTAAAACCACTCTAACGTTTTATGCAGACGGCGAATCGATATAACATTTTTTCTGCTACCTTTTAAAGGTTAGTATTTGCTTAAAAAAGCATCGGTTCGGCGATTGCAATGCCATCTGTGTGCCAGACCGGGAACTTTTCAGCCCATGTGTTATAAGGAGAAAGTGTTGGAATCGTGAAAATGTTTGACTTTCGTTTTTTGATGGATTTATAAGTTTTGGGATTTTCTACAGAAGATTTGACTATTTTTGGAAAATGTGTGTATGTTTGTTAGTATGTTAGTCTGCATGTGACAGAAATTTTGTAGCCACCCAATCTCAAGAACTAATGCATGGAATTTAATTAAACTTCAGATTTATTTAGACCTTGACATAAATTAGTGCTGATTAGGTTTGAGTGTATTTACAGATTGCGCTATTATTTTGTGTTTTTCACGACTTCCATAATAGTCTATATACAGTCTGTGATAAAAGCTGTGTATAAAAGCTCGTGACTGGATTTTTGGGGGGCGCCAAATGGATGCCTGAAACATATATTAATTTCATACCATTATTTTTTACAAGGGATTTTTTCCTTTGTTTAATGGCAGAATTTTCAGGCGGTAAATAAAATAAAGTATTCCTTTATGATAATAGTGGTGAGAAAGAATAAATTTATCAGCCATGTCATGTATCTCAATTTAATGATTTTGTACGGATTTTACAATAATTTTCAAGCAGGAATATTTATCTTCGTACAATCTTTCGTCCAAATCCTTCGTACAATCCATCCAGATTAACCTGTTTGCTTTTAAACTAATGTATATAATTCAGCATTTGTTTGTTTCCGTGTAATACTCATTAACTAAATTTCCAAACGAAATTTAAACTCCACAAATAAAGAAAGAAAGAAAGAAAGAAATTACTAATTTAACAAATATGTAATGTAATCGAACTATGCGTTCAATCACTGAGAAAAAAAGTCTATAAAAAATGCTATAAATATGCTATAAAAAATGCTATAAAAATTTTGTTCGCGAAGTGAAATCTTTCGCAATTGAGCGCTGGCATGCGGGTAAAATACCAGAAATGTTTTTTGGTCAGTTGTTTAAAAATCTAAGAAAATGCACTAAATGTAAAAAAACTATTAGAGTTTTTAATTAAAAACTATTTTCGTTTGTGTTCTATGTATCGGGCATTTTTTGCCTCGGTAACCCTGGTTGGATTGCCTGGTTAGAATGATGTAGAAGAAAGTTTTGCGATGGTCATACTATACTAGCTTTATTTTTAATAACATTACATAAGAAAAATCATCAACACCATGTTATATGTATGAAATAGAAGAAATAGTGTAACGCCTTTTTAACATTTTACTATTTTTATTATCGAATGACATTATTTCAATGAAAGAGCTTTCTATAAAATTTCTATTTGACAATTTTAATTAGATTAACATAATTTAATTACTTTTAACAATAAGCTTTATATATCTAAAAAAAAATCATTTTCTTTACAAAATGTATTAAAAATACATTATTTTATTAAAATATTAAAAGATAAATTAAATGTTAATTTTGTAGGTAGAATAAATAAAGACTATTGATTTAATTATACCAGAATTTTGAAATAATCATATATGTCAATTCCGAAGAAAATTAATTTTTAAAAAGGAGACAATATTTGTTAATTTCGTTGAGATGACAAGGAAATAGCTTATAATCATAAATTATTTCGTGAATTCTTAAAGTAAATATTTGTTAAAGGTCTGTGAACTAAACTGAATTATATATTTGATCAATCTTTCAAACAATTTATTAAATTGTGTAGTTATAAAGTCATAATCATTAAAAGAATGTCAATTATTTAGATTACATGAAGACGAAAATGATTTTTTTTTTTAAATGAATGTAACGAAACTTATGATAAACATAACGATAGTATTTAAATTACTATCTGTTTTAAATTCATTGAACAAAAATTTCGAAGAATCTTCAGAAAGAAAAGTGTTAAAAGAAAAATAGTTTCAAAATTACTGACAAATTTATTAAGTTATAATTCTGAATTTAATATTGTAAAATCCTGTTTCATTAATTGCCTAAGAAATTACTTAGACATAAATAATTAATTTAATTAGTTAAATAGAAGTAAACTAATAAATATACCACGAACAAAGATATATACAGTCAACTCCCTCTAATCCGCAACTCTATAATCCGCAAACGCCTATAATCCGCACACTGTTTCAGATGTAAACAATGAAAATTTGATTACCATTAACTGTGCGAGAGAAATTCAAGAATAGCGACAATTTAATTGATTATCAGTAGACAGTCACCTCTACCTAAATTTTTGTATTTCAATGAAGTAAAACTATCAAAGTAAAAAATAATATAAAGTATAAGTAATACATAGTATAAAGTATAAGTAATACATAGTATAAAGTATAAGTAATACAAAGTATAAAGTAAAAAATCACGAGACTTTTTTCTTGCCTATTACATGTTGTAACAATAAAAAAGCGTGGTTTCACCCAGCAAATTTTCACATAATGGTTTGGAAAACATTTTGTAAAGACTACATGCATTGTAGTACAAAGGTCTGTAGACCTGTACACTGTAAAATATTATTGCTCTTAGACAATTGTGCCAAAATTATTACAAAAAGGCAATGTATCTACATTACTTTTACCCCCGAATACAGATTCTCTTATTCAGCCAATAGATCAGGGAATTATTCGCAGCATGAAATGCCAATATAAAATGGAATTTATGCAAAAAATTATAACCTCTGATTTATCGGCTAATATGGAAGAATATAGAAGGCAATTTACAACTAAGGGCTGTATATTTCTCTTGGCATAAGTCTCTGTATACAAAAACACTTTAGTAGGTGCCAAGCAAAACTTGTGGCCAGCATCTTTAGTTATAGACAGTAATGGTGATGATGTTGACTTATGTGGCTTCAGTTTGGTTAGTGCTAAACAGAAATCTGCAGAAAAATTCACTAACACAAATCTAAAACTAAAAAATTCACTAACTATTGTGCCAGATTTCTTGAATGGAGAAAATATAATGGGATGAATATCCTCCCAAGATGAAGCTGCATTTCATAAATGACATTATGAGTACTCAGATACTCATTATGAATACTCTACATATGAGTACTGAGTACTATGTTAAACTCTCCTGAAAATAGGATAATTCTGACACAGAGTATGATGATGAAGATGAAAAAGTAACTCTTGAGCAGGTTTTGGATATAGGTTATAAATATCTAAATTTTCTTCAGAAAAGAGTTTTGTCTCAGAACAAGAAATAATGACAAAAAAGAAAAAAACACTAGACTAAAAGTCAAAAGTTTTCGAACAAATGACAATTAACACTATGTTTGAAAATTGTAAAAACAAACAAAAGAAATTGCAAAATAAAATGTAAAGAAATTTTTCCTTAAACATAATGGGATTTTTAATTAAATAATCCAATAAACAAATTTACAATATCTTTCTTTTTTACCAACTACTTTATGCATTAATAATTAATTTACTGTAAAATTGCAAGAGAAAAAAATGTAAACAAAGCAATGACCTATAATCCGCAAAATTCTATAATCTGCACAACCTTTGGTCCCAAGCTGTGCGGATTAGAGGGAGTTGACTGTATACAGTATGCCCACTAAAGTCCCTTGCCACCCTCTTAACTTCGGCACTCGGCACGGCTGCTGCTATATTCATAAAAGTAGTGTCTAGTTATAGTAAAATAGCCATGCGCTACTCAATGAAGCCGCCTACGGCGCCACCTGGTGGAATGCTCCGGAGTTATCATTCCTATCTCAAAAACGGAAAGAGATAGAAAAAAAAAGTGATCTACAAAGTTGTAGAGCATCATCGATTTAGTACGAAAATACACCTTGTGGACATTAATGTGAAGAATAGAACGGTTAAAACGCGCATTTGGTTTTTTGCGATTTCCTACACTGTGACGTGACAAAACGATCTTAGAAAGAAAAAAAAACAACTAGTTATAATACTTTATTTCAGATGTTCAAACTTCTCACCGTCAGCTGCAATGCATATTTGGATCCTTGTTTGAATTTCACGTTGCACACGTTGGAGCATAGATTGTGACACGTTGGCACAAGCGTCCGTAATGCGTTGTTTAAGGTCCTGCAATGTTTGTGGAGGGGTCGCATACACCTGCTGTTTCATAACTAGTTGTTTCTTTCTTTCTAAAATCGTTTTGTCACGTCACAGTGTAGGAAATCACGAAAAAACAAATGCGCGTTTTAACCGTTCTATTCTTCGCATTAATGTCCACAAGGTATTTTTTTGTACTAAATCGATGATGCCCTACAACTTTGTAAATCACTTTTTTTCTCTATCTCTTTCCGTTTTCGAGATAGGAATGCTAACTCCGCAGTTCTCCACCAGGTGGCGCCATAGGTGGTTTCATTCAGTAGCGCATGGGTACTTTACTATACCTAGACACCACTTTTATGAATATAGCAGCAGCCGTTCCGAAGTTAAGACGGTGGCAAGGGACTTTAGTATACACATATATACGCATGTAAATTTACATAGATAGAGAGAAAAGAATGGGGGTGTGGAGACAGAATTAATGTTACGTGTGTTTTTCAATTTATATTATATTCAATGGGAACCTAGAAACAAAAATTTTAATTAAATCTATGAAATGGAATATATAATGCCTTTTCAATATTTTATTATAGACTGGCATAATTTTAACAAAAATAGCATTCTATAGCATTTTTGCGTTACAATTTTAATTAGACTAATATAATTTTATTACTTTTGGCAGTAAGCTTTATATATTAAACTGTTTTTACTACTTTATTAAGCATATTATAAATAAATCATATTGTTAAATCAAATCAATAACATTTTTAATGTGCTACAATATTAAATTTAATGCCTACTTTGAGAAAAAAATAATAAAGGCTATTCATTTTTAACGAAATAAAGTAAATTTTATTACATTAATTATCCCAGAATTATCAAAATACATCTCGATTCTGAAGAAAAATAATTTTCTTTAAAGGTGGCTATATTTGCAAATTGAACCAATTAAATATTTTTAAATGTAGTTCAATTAGTGAATTGTTGCAATAAATATTTTTTAAACGTTTGTTAACTAAACTAGAATATATGTATTTGAACGAGCTGACAAACAATAAATTAAATTATGGCGTTATAACATCATTTTATTATAAGAATGGAGATTATTTAGATTAAATAAAGCATTTTTGAAAGCCAATTCTTTTTCTTTATTAGAAACAAGTTATGTAAATTTAATTATAAATATAACAATTAAATTTAAAATAAATCTTTTTTTAAATTTATTGAGAGAAAACGTCGAAGGGATGTTTGGAAAGTAACATGGTACAAAGAATAGGTGATTCCGGAATTATTGAAAAATTCATTAAATTGTAAATTTGAATGGGTTATTGCAAACTAATGTTTGAGTGATTGCAATTATATTATTAAAAAAATCAAATTAAAAAATACACATATATTAACTTTATATATGTATATTTTAAAATTGGAATAATATGATATTATTATAAAAATCACGTTGATGTTAAACTTTTATATTAAAAAAAAAGTCTATTCTATCTTAAACATTCTAATTGAAGCTCTTTTAATTCGTATATTTTCCTTCAATCACTATATTTCAAGTTTACTTTTTAAAATCTATGCTTGACTTGAGTTTCATAAGAACATAAAATAACAAAAGTGCATGTGGTTTTTATATATTTAGAAGTCCCAGAAAAAAAATCACAGTATTTTCTGAAAGATTTCCTGCCTTTACTGAAAAATGGAAAAACTATTCGATTAATTAGCTTCTGAATAAGAGCACCAGTTAATTTCATGCATTTGAGAACCGAGATGATTAGGAAAATGTGTCAGAAAGTATTAAATTTGGATTTCAGAACAGCCGTAATGAAATCCAGGCTTTGTATGACGTCATTTTTCACAGTTGAAAACGTTTCGTCTATAAGGTAAAGCCAGGAGAGATGGCGCGGTCGGAGAGATTGCGCACATAGAAGTTCGAGGGGAAGGAGTACAGTGAGCGCTCAGCGACTCCAGGTAGTTGTACAACAGCGGTAGCGGAGTGTCTACTTGAAAGTGCACGTTGATTGTTTTGAGCGTCTAAGATAAAGCATTGCTATTTTGTTTTGTTTTTCCAGTAAGTGCTTGAATTTTCATAGCTATTCATCAGAATTTCTATACAATGTCAGTAGTACAAAATATTTTAAACTTAAACGATTTCTCATAAGCTACTAATCTAGGTCATGATGAATAGAGGAAAGTATATTCAAAAGGCTACTAATCTAGACTAACAATGTGAACATCAACGGTTCGCTTTAGTAGCGGCCGTGTTTATATAAAAGGCCGTGCAATCTCTCCTACCGAAATTGGAGAGTTTGCGCATCTGCTACTTAGGAGAGATGGCGCATCGTTTCCATTAGTTTCTATGCTAAGAGAAATTACGCAGCTTATTGGTAAATTTGCATAAAAAAAAAGAAAAATGAAAATGGACTAATTTTAAGTCAAACGTGTTATCAAGTAATTTAATTTTATTTTGTAATCTTATCTGGACTTCCTTTTCTGATTCTTTAGTTTTTTCAATTAAAATTTTTTAATCGTTTTTAAAATCATTTCCTTTTTCTGATTCTTTAATCATTAGGTTGAAATATTCACTCTTAATACAATAATATTTGTTCACAATAACCTTACAACAACGTCATTTAAGTGTAATTATTATTGTTAACAATTTAATTGTAGTTATTATTAGTAACAATCTCTCCAACCCATGTGCGCAATCACACGAACCCTGTAAGAAGAGATTGCGCAAAATAACTTTCTTGATTTTATTACAACTGTTCTATTAAATTACAACATAACAACAAAATAGCAATGGAAATGCATAAAAAACAAATGAAGTAAAAATTATTCATGGATAGTTTAGCAAAAAATTGAAATTTAGATTTTTTATTGTTATTCTTTTGAATTGTGCGCAGACTCTCCTAGCTTTACTTTACTGGCTTCTGATTTCGGAGCTGTTAGAAATAAATTTATCGAAATTGACTTTCTATAATGACGTCATTTTGGCAAAACTATAGAAAAATATTTCAGTTTTTTAAATTAAAATGCATGCTTTATTTTTAGAATACTATCATTTAAACCAGCCAATGCATTTTATTTTTAGTAACCTTAAGAAAAGTTTTAAACATTATCTGTCCAGAAATAATTTTTAATTTTAATGAGAAATGGAATCAATAAAGATATAATAATCCGTTATTTTATCTTTTCTTTTCTTTTCTTTTTTTTTTTTTTTTTTTTTTTTTTTTTACAACAATGAAAAAACAATTGCCAGCACTTGAATTTATTACAGGAATTTCACTGAAATTAATATCTCAGACAATAAGTTAAATTTCGAAATTTATTATAATATTCTGGAGCTCTAATGAATAACTGGTGTTTGTTTCAGTTCTCATTTCATCATATATTTTGGAGTTGTAGAAGTGAAATGCAGAAAGTTTTACGCACAGTCAGATTTTAATAATATAAGATACAAATTACGAAAAATTCAACCAGTAGCTTTACTTTGTAGCATTCGTCAATATAATTCTTTTAGGTTTTTCTAACTCCACTGTTTTCCGAAAGAGAAACATTTTCTTAGCGACTAAATTACAAAACTATCGATATAAAAAAAAAAAAAATCTAATCAAACTTGCTTTATTTTAGCACTTTTAAGATAATGTTACAAGACAAAATGTTTTTATATTTTAATTTTCAACTGTCGGTTATTACGAGGGAAAGTCATTAAGTAAGTCACAAAAGATAATTAAATAATAACTTAAAATGATGTTCACTTCAAAATAATTTTTATTTCTCTCAACATATTCTCCACCAATATTTCTGCACTTATATCGCCGTTTTATCAGTGCCCCAACACCAGCTGCATAACATTCTTTATGTTGCTGTCTCAGCCACATTAGTACTTCAAGTTGAACCTTTTCATCATCTGTGAACATCATCTTGCTTCCAAGATGGATTTTCAGTGGACTAAACAGATGAAAATCGCTTGGGACTAAGTCGAAGCTGTATGGTGGATGTTGAAGACATTGCCAACCAAACTTTTGAATTGTCTCCTGTGTTCAACTTGAAGTCCTAATGTGGCTGAGACAGCAACCCAAAGAATGTTATACAACTGGTGCTGGGGCACTGATAAAACGGCGATATCAGTGCATAAATTTTGGTGGAGAATATGTTGAGAAATAAAAACAGTTATGAAGTGAATATGAAAGCCAGGAGAGATGGCGCGGCCGGAGAGATTGCGCACATAGAGGTTCGGGGGTAACGAGCAGAGTGAGCGCGCAGCGACTCCAGGTAGTTATACAACAGCAGTAGTGGAGTGTCTACTTGAAAGTGAACGTTGATTGTTTTGAGCGTCTAAGATAAAGCATTGCTATTTTGTTTTGTTTTCCCAAAGTAAGTGCTTGAATTTTCATAGCTATTCATCAGAATTTCTATACAATGTCAGTAGCACAAAATATTTTTAACTTAAATGAATTTCTCATAAGCTACTAATCTAGACTAACAATGTGAACATCCGCGCAATCTCTCCTACCAAAATTGGAGAGTTTGCGCATCTGCTACTTAGGAGAGATGGCGCATTGTTCCCATTAGTTTCATGCTAGGAGAGATTGCGCAGCCTGTTGGTAAATTTGCAAAAAAAAAAAAAAAAAAAAAAAAAAAAAAAATGAAAAATGAAAAATGAAAATGGACTAATTTTAAGTTAAACGTGTTTTCAAGTAACTTAATGTTATTTTGTATAATGTTATCTGGAATTGCTTTTTCTGATTCTTTAATATTTTTCTCTTTAACTCAAATATTTCAATCGTTTTTAAAATTATTTCCTTTTCTGATTCTTTAATCATTAGGTTGAAATATTTTCTTTATTGTTTAGATTATATTTTAGAAATAGTTTAGAAATATTTCTTAGAAATAGTTTAGAAATATTTCTTTATTGTTTAGAAAAAAAAATAATATTTAGATTTTTTATTGTTATTTTTTTGAATTGTGCGCAGACTCTCCTAGCTTTACCTTATAAGTTATTATTTAATTATCTTTTGTGACTTACTTAATGACTTTCCCTCGTACATAAAACATAAGTTTCTTTAGCAATTGGGCGAAGAAATATAATCCAACAATACAATAAAAAAATTCTGTTCAATATATTTATTATACAAGTACAAACACTATGCACGTTGCATCAACATACAATACTGTTTCATTTTCCTTCCTATCATGAATGAAGACATACGGACAGACATATTTTAATACACAAATTACAAATTACTCTATCCGAAACTTTAACAAAGATCTTCAATATAATTATTGTAGATTCTCACTCCACTTTTTTATTAAGATGAAACATTTTCCTAACGTCTAAATTAGAAAACTACAGATATAAACAATCTAAATAAACTTGGTTCATTTTAGCACTTCTAAGATAGTGTTACAAGACAAATTGTGTTTATATTTTAATTTTCAGCTGTCGGTTATTACATAGCACATAAGTTTCTTTAGCAGTCGGGCGACGAAATATAATCCAGCAATATAATTAAACAATTCTATTCAATTTATTTATTATACCAGTACAAAGAGTATGCACGTTGCATCAATATACAATACTGTTTCATTTTTCTTACTATCATGAATGAAGGCATATAGACAGTCATATTTTAAGATATAAGTCATATTTTAATTTACAAATTATTCTTTCAGTAACTTTAACCAAGATCTTTAATATAATTATTTTAGATTCTCACTCCAATTTTGTATTGAGAAGAAACATTTTCCTAACGTCTAAACTAGAAAACTATAGATATAAAAAATCTAAATAAACTTGGTTCATTTTAGCACTTCTAAGATAATGTTACAAGGCAAATTGTGTTTATATTTTAATTTTCAGCTGTCGGTTATTACATAACACATAAGTTTCTTTAGAAATTGGGTAACAAAATATAATGAAACAATACAACAAAATAATTCTGTTCAATTTATTTATTATACAAGTACAAACATTATGCATGTTGCATCAACATACAATACTGTTTCAGTTTCCTTCCTATCACGAATGAAGACATACGGACAGTCATATTTTAATAAACAAATTTCAAATTACTCTATCAGTAACTTTAACTACGATCTTCAATATAATTATTGTAGATTCTCACTCCACTTTTTTATTATCAGAAAACTATAGCTAAAAAAGATCTAAATAAACTTGGTTCATTTTAGCACTTTTAAGATAGTGTTACAAGACAAATTGTGTTTATATTTTAATTTTCAACTGTCGGTTATTACACAACACATAAGTTTCTTTAGCAATCGGGTGACGAAATGTAATTCAACAATACATTTAAATAATTCTATTCAATTTATTTATTATACGTGTACAAACAGTATGCACGTTGCATCAACATACAATACTGTTTTATTTTCCTTTCTATTATGAATGAATGAAATATATTGCAATCGTGAATTACATAATCTGCTGTCTCATTCCATGTTTCATTCCGTATAATTGAATTTCAGATAGCAATGTGTGTCTTTTTGATTCTCACTTTAGTATTTTTATAAAAGAGCCCATTTCTCGTAACAACTAAATTAGAAAACTAGATAAAAATTGATCTTCAATCTCTTTATTTCATTTCTTATGTTACATGTTAATGTTACAATCCAGTTTGTTTTTATTTTCTCAGATTTTTTTTTTCATTCGGAATTTCGGCTGTAATGATGTTTCAAATACTGGACTAGTATTTCGGATGTAAGAAATGTAATGTAAAGATTTGTTTTTATTTATATGCATTTCAAATTTTTATCACGTTATGCCTCTTGGATTTTATAAATAATTGTAGTAAATATTTACTTGTGGAAGTGTTCTAACTGATATATCTAATAAAGATTTCACAGATTCAGTAATATTTATGATATTTGTCAGAAAAGCTTTTTTTATATATATTTTATTATTATTATTATTATTATTATTATTATTATTATTATTATTATTATTATTATTATTATTATTATTATAACTATTATTGTTATTATTATTATTATTATTACAACTATTATTATTATTATTATTATTATTATTATTATTATTATTATTATTATTATTATTATTATTATTATTATTATTATATTATTGTTATTATTATTATTATTATTATTATTATTATTATTATTATTATTATTACAACTATTATTGTTGTTATTAATATTATTATTATTATTACAACTATTATTGTTATTATTATTATTATTATAACTATTATTGTTATTATTAGTAGTAGTAGCATCATCATCAGTTATTGCTTTTATTTTACATCTGAAGACTCTAAATAATCCGTTAAAAAATGCACAATATCACTATTATTTAAATAAATGTTCATCAGAGCTGAAAATTGTTGGTTGATGTTGGTTGTATACTGTATAATAAGTGATGTACGTTGTATTCATTAATTTCTAGCATTTTTTCAGCTCTGCTGAAAATTTAATTAGATATATAAATATTCACCGATACTGGGTTTAATTTGTGTCACGCATGCCACTTAAGTTGTGCTCATAATTAACGTTCCATCTTTTGTTGCAAAGTTGTATTGGCCTTGCCATATAAGAGTGAGAGAATGTTAGACTGGATGTCGTCCGGGTAGCTCAAAGTGGTAGAGCTTTGGTGCGTAGTGCCAAAGGTTCCGGGTTCGATCCCCGGTCTGGAAATTTTTGCACTCCGTTGATTGTACACTGTGTAATAAGTGATAATTCCCATCCTTTGTATTCATCACTATTATTTTAACCAATAGTAATAATAAACAAGATGGGAATTTTACGTTAAAAGTGACAAATGAGGTACGTTCGTTTCGTGCTATAACTAGTTTTACAATGTAACAAAATCATCGTTATTATTTCAGTGAAATAAATTATATCGTCTGCTATGAGCGAAATGATGATGCTTTTTTTTCTTATTACGTGTGCCATATTTAGAAATGCGAATTTTTTTTCAACACCAGACAGCGCTGTAAAATTCACCATGGAGATTTTAATTTGCGAATGATTACCTCCATGGTTTAATATTTCTATGACTCACGATGAATGAATCTTTCATTTATTTATTTTAATGGTTTGAGATATTCGGCTGTTAACCTAATTTTCACAGAAGTTATCTCAAATTCTATACATTTTTTAATGTAACTCGTCTCTCAAGCAAACAATTTTTTTTGAACGATCTTTCTAAAAATGTCACTTTTATACAATTTTATTCGAAAAAATAATTTTGAATAAAAATGGCCGCTTGGAATTTAGAAAAAAATGTGATTAGCCCGTATTTGTTTTGACTTGCGCTTTTACTATAATAGATTACGTATGATAGGATTTAATAGAATAAAGGAAACATTTATTAATATCTTTTTAAAGTTTTGGTTCGATTTTCCTAAAATTTGAAATAATTCGACAAAATTCTGCAACGATCATATATATTAAATTTCAAACCATTCGGTTTGGTAGTTTTTGCGCTGTTATATGCGGACAGAAGGACAGACGGCCGGAACAGACGACTAGGTGCTACGTATTTATATAATTACGAACGCACCTAAAAAATCCAGTTCGATATGGGGTCAGTGAAATTTTCTGTCATAAAACTCAGACCGGGCCTAGAAAGAATGATTTCTAGACTCCGTCTGCGTATAATGAAAAAAAAATAGAGTTTTCAGGCCTCTATACAGAGTTCAAGTTCTTCTCTCGATTGCATTGAAACAAATGATTTCTGAAGTCTATATAAAATTTTCGTAATAAGCCCTATATACACATTCACTAAATTGTTTTCTATATATTTGATTTACGAATCATATTTCACATCGGAAAGAAAAAATTTATACTAAAAACTTTAAAATTAAATTTGTAATGTAAAACTTCAATAAAACTAATTGATAAATAATTAAATAAAAAGAAAACTGCCCAGTTAAACTGAGGGCATTGAGCTCACAGGCTATTCACAGTAATTGTATATTATACTCTTATTTCAAAAATTTTTAAATAAGCCTCTCGAAAAATAAAGAAATCGAGAATATATTAAGGGGGGACATCCCCCGTTACCCCCCTCATAGTTAACTAATGAATCCCTTAAACTAATCAGGAAAGCCTCTAATTACAATGAATATTTATACAAAATTAGAAGAAAATCGGAATATTTCTGCATGAAAAACCCATTTATCTAAATTAAGGGGGGATTAGTCCCCCCTTGCCCCCTTTATACTTAACCAATGAACCCCCAAAACTATGCAGAGAAGTGCATTATCACAATGAACCTATATACAAAATTTGAAGAAAATCGGATAATTCTGCATGAAAAACCCATTTATATAAATTAAGGGGAGGGTGGTTATCCCCCCTTTCCCCTTTTATACTTAACCAAAGAACCCACAAAACTATTCACAGAAGCTGATTATCAAAATTAACCTGTATTCAAAATTTGAAGAAAATGGGATAATTCTGCATGAAAAACCCATTTATGTAAATTAAGGGAGGTTAGTTCCCCGTTCCCCCCTTTTATACTTAACCAATGAACCCCCAAAACTAACCAGGGAAGCACCTTATCACAATGAACCTATAACAAAGTTTGAAGCAAAACGGTTATTTCTATCAAGAGTTATCGCGTTACGTACATACGTACATACAGAAAACATGCGTACATTACGTACGTACGTACATAGCTAAAAAAGCTACAAACTCGATAGAAAATTTTTAAACATTATGTGTTATTGAACATATTTGATGAAAAGCATATTGAACCTATTTGATAAATTTTAAAAAAATCTTATATTTGTCATTATTATATATCAGTTATTTCATTTTATTTTTTATTTTGAAATTACTACATATTTTGATTAAAAAAAAACTTTAGCGTAAATTGTAGAAATATTTTTGGGGATGATCTAGATTTCGTCAGAATGTATTTCTTTAGTAGCTACACTGTAAGTGCATTATCGTATTTCCATAATTAAATTTAAAGAAAACAATCATAAAAAAAAAAAAAAAAAAATTCGAGATTAAATTTTCAATATATTGTAAAAAAGGCAATAAAACTGAAATAAAAATCTGTGAAAATTCATTCTAAAATATGGATTACCATTTCAAACATTATAAAACATTATATGATTAAAAGTGTTAATCATCAACACAATTATCACCATAATTATTAATAAATATGGAAATACTGCAACCAGTTGAAGAAAATTATAAAAAAGTAAAAGTAAAAGGTTGTGTACGCATACATGTATATACATATACCATTTTTTGTGCATAATCTATTATTTTTTTTTTTCAGAATGTATTTCTTTAATAGTTTGTCCTCAACAAATGCTTTGTCGTGTTTCTATAGTTACAGTTATCATCACAGCATGCAGCGATTACACTAATATACGATGCCTGTATTCTTTTATATGTTGGAATCGTGTAATTACATAATCTTCAGAATCATATAATGTTTCATCTTTGATAATTTAACTTAAAACTAATCTATTTCGTTTGGATTCTGACTTTATTGTTTTTACAAAAGAATCAATTTATTCTAACAACTTAATTAGAAAACTATAAAAAACTAGTCGTTGGGGCCACCGTAATGCTTACCCATCATGGATATGCATAATATAAAATATAAAAATAAAACATGTGTAAACTACTTATAAAATGCATTGCAATTCGAATAAAATCGTGGCGTGATGACGTCGTAAACTTTAAATGTTCTATTACTGAATTGCGTAAAAGAAACATCCTTATAACTCCAAAATTGTTAACCATACTAACTAATGATTTACCGCGTCGCATTAAGAGTCTCATTTCGAACTAAAATATATCTTTGAATTGAAATTTGAATGAAATACAGGGTCATGAAAAATCGAAGAGTGCAGAAACTCATTATCCGATCGACTTCAATCTTAATGTAAAATTTATGTTTTTTATTATCTTTTATATTCACTACTTAAAATAAACAATTTCGAAACTTTTTATGTAACTTTTATCAGAACGAATATTTTGAGAGTCCGAAAGAAATAGTTCCGGATAATCGAGGTTACTGAAATTCAATAAACTTTTTCCCATTATTACATACTAAGTACATACAAAATTTCAAATCTCTTATCTCAATTTGTTCGGGAGATAGCGTGTTTACAGACACACACACACACACACACAGAGACAGACAGACGGCAAATTTTTTTTTCTAAAAATATGTTTTTCGGAATCTCCAGTGTCTGAAACGTGTAAATCCGTCAAAAAAATCTTTTTGGTTTTCAAAACTATTACAAGACTTACGCTATACTACGTATGATGGGTAAGTAAAATAAACAAGATATCATTCTTTATTTAATTTTATCTGTTACGAGTTAATATGTTAGTATAATTGTAATTTTACATTTATCTTTATAGCACTAACATACAATGCCTATATTTTCCTCCGTTATTATAAAGTAATGAAGTAATATTGGAATCGTGTAAACATATAAATTACAGATTCTTCCAATGTTTAATCTCGGATAATTTAATTTAAGATAGTAATATTTCTTTTAGATTCTGTCCGTTTTTTTTCTAATTTACAAATGAATAAATTTTTCCTAACAATCAGAAAACTAGACAAAACATTTATGCAGGTATCATTCTTTATTTTATTTTAACCAAAAAATTAATTAGAAAACTACAGAAAAAAGTATCTAGATATCATTCTTTAATTTATTTCATCTGTTACAAGTTAATACATTATCATATTTTAAATTTTAAATTTATCATTACAGCATGCAGATTACATTAGCATACGCTGCCAGCATGTGTCTACGTTAATAGTATATAATAATGAAATATATTAGGACCGTAAAATCATATAAGCTGCAGATTCATTCAAGATTTCATCTCCTATAGTTTAATTTCAGAAAGCAATATATTTCTTTAAGATTCTGGCCTTTTTAAAAAAATAAATAAATTGGATTTCCCTAATGTTTAGAAAACTATACAAATAATTATCCACTTTATTTTATTTCATCTGTTACAAATTAATGTTACATTCATTGTTTTTATGCTCTCATTTTTTTTCGAATCTATAAACTACTTCAAATATTGGATATAGAATTTGCACTCAAACATTTATTTTTATTTGTACTTTTTGCAATTTTTTATAATGTTATGTCTGCTGAATTTCGTTAGCGATTTTATTAAAATTTCTCTTCTATATATTTGCTTACAGTTTCCTATAATTAGGAATTGTAGGTGATATGAAAAAAATATTGATTAAACTTACTGTCATTATCACTATCACATTCACATTTTAAGGTGGTTTGAAAACATCGCAAGAGTGAAATGGCATCATTTCGTATAATTTAATTTTAGAAAGCCTTATATTTTTTTTTAGATTTTGGCCTTTTCTTTCAAAATAAATTAGTTTTCACTAACACTTAGAAAATTAGACAAAAAATTATCATCTTCTTTATTTTATTTCATCTGTTACAAATTAATGTTACAATTCAATTGTTTTTATAATTCTCATTTTCTTCTTCGAATCTATAAACTACTTTAAATATTGGATAAAGAATTTGCATTCAAACATTAAATTTTATTTATACTTATTAAATTTTTTAAATATTTTCTTTCTTCTATCTTTACAAGAAGAAAGTTTTGGATTCATGAAAATTTCTGACTTGAAATTTGGTATGTGCTTAGTATGTAATAATGAGAAAAAGCCTATTGAATTTCAGTAACCTCGGTTATCCGGAACTATTTTTTTCGAACTCTCGAAAGATTCGTTCTGATAAAAGTTATATAAAAATTTTCGAAATTGTTTATTTTAAGGAGTGAATATAAAAGACAATAAACAAACATAAATTTTGCATAAAGAATTACGTCGATCGGATAATTAGTAACAATTGTAAGCACTTCCGGTTGACGACGGATTTATACATTTTAGAAGGTCCTGAACACGATATGACTGTTTTAATAAATGTCTGTCTGTGGATCTGTCTGTCTGTCGGTCTACCTGTGTGTCTGTCTGTATGTGACAAAAATTTTGTGGGTGCTCTATCTCAAGAACTAATGCACGGATTTTCATCAAACGTCAGATTCAGTTAGACCTTGATATAAATTGGTGCTGATTAGATTTTGGTGTAAATCGCCCGAAAGGTGGCGCTGTATGCTACAGTATTCACGATTTCCACTATAGCTATATATCTTAAGAACTAATGCACAGAATTTGATCAAACTTCAGATTATGTTAGACCTTAACATAAATAGACGCTGATTATGTTTTGCTGTAAATATCCCAACAGGTAACGCTGTTATGCTACTTTTTTCATGATTTTCACGGTAGCTATATCTCAAGAACTAATGCACAGAATTTGATCAAATTTCGGATTCTGTTAGACCTTGACATAAATAGATGCTGATTATGTTTTGGTGTAACTAGTACAACATGTGGCGCTGCCATGCTACTTTTTCATGATTTTTACGATAGCTATATCTCAAGAACTATTGCACAGATTTTCATCAAATTTCGGATTCTGTTCGACCTTGACATAAATAACACATGCGCTGATAAGTTCCCGGTCTGTCACACAGATGGCGTTGCAATCGCCGAACCGATGCTTTTTTTAGTAAATACTAATCTTTAAAAGGTAGCAGAAAAAAGATCATGGCGATTTGGCGTGTGGATAAAACGTTAGAGTGGTGTTAGTTGAACGACTTTGTTGATAAACAAAAAAATGGATAAACAAGAATTTCAAAAATTGTTATTTGATGGGAAAAACACCGTTCAAACAAAAGGTTGGCTAGATAAGCGTTATCCGGACACTGCACCAGGTAAATCAACCATTATTGACTGGTTTGCTGAATTTAAACGTGGTCGTACGGACACCAGTGATGCACCACGCAAAAGAGGTGGTTAATCCAGAAAACATAAAAAAAGTCCACAAAATCGTTTTGGGGAATCGTAAAGTGAAGTTGCAGGAGATAGCTCAGACTCTGAAGATATCCAACAAACGTGTAGGTTTTATTTTGAATGAACATTTGTCTATTAAAAAGCTGTTGTCAAGATGGGTGCCGCGCGTGTTGACTTTTTACCAAAAACAACAACAAATCGATGATTCTAAGCATGGTTGAGAGCTTTTTCGTTATAAAAATTGTGTTATTTATTATAAAATTATTATTATTATTTATTTTTTAAATTATTATTTTTAAATTATTATTATTATTTATTTTTTAAGTTATTATTTTTAAATTATTATTATTATTATTAAATTATTATTATTATTATTATTATTATTATTATTATTATTAAATTATTATTATTATTATTATTATTATTATTATTATTATTAAATTATTATTATTATTATTATTATTATTATTAAATTATTATTTATTATTAAATTTATGTTATTTATTAAAGTTTTAAAGTTATAAAGTTATAAAATTTTGTTAAAAAGTTGTGTTTTCTTTATTAGACTGGGGACTTATCAGCCCATGTGTTAGATGCTGATTATGTTTTGGTGTAACTATTACAACATGTGGCGCTGCCATGCTACTTCTTCGTGATTTTTACGATAGCTATATCTCAAGAACTATTGCACAGATTTTCATCAATTTTCGGATTCTGTTAGACCTTGACATAAATAGATGCTGATTATGTTTTGGTGTAACTAGTACAACATGTGGCGCTGCCATGCTACTTTTTCATGATTTTTACGATAGCTATATATCAAAAACTATTGCACAGATTTTCCTCAAGTTTCAGATTCAGTTACACGTTCACACATGTTGTTGTTGATAAGGTTTTGGTTTAAATATCCCAACAGGTGGCGCTGCTATGCTGCATTTTTCAGGATTTACGGGATTTTAACAATAGTCATATCTCCAGAACTAATGCATGGAATTTAATAAAACTTTAGATTCAGTTAGACCTTGATATAAATTAGTTCTGATTCGTTTTTGGTGTATGTGAAACCTATACGAGATAGAAGAAAGTTTTGGGTTTGGCACATCCGACTAGTCTATTATGTTATGTCTGCTGAATTTCGTTAGTTACTTTATTAAACTTTCTCTTTTATATGTTTGCTTAAAAATAAATGTTTCTAATGGGTTTCTACATATTAGGAAGTATAGATGATATAAAAAACAAGTTGGAAATTGTATGTTAAACGTGACAAATGACGTGCATTCGTTTAGCACTATAACTAGTTTTACAATGTAAAAAATCATCGTTATTATTTCAGTGAAATTAATTATATCGTCTGCTATGAACGAAATGAAGATGCTTTTTTTTTCTTATTACGTATGCCATGTTTAGAGATGCGAATTTTTTTTTCGACACCAGCCAGAGCTGTAAATTCACCATGGAGATCTTGATTTGCGAATGATTACCTCCACGGTTAATATTTCTATGACTCACGATGAATGAATGTTTTGTTTATTTACTTTAATGGATTGAGATATTCGGCTGTTAACCTAATTTGCACTGAAGTTATCTCAGAATCTATACATTTTTGTATGTAACTCATCTCTCGAGCAAACAATTTTTTTGAACGATCTTTCCAAAAATGAAACTTTTACGCAATTGTATTCGAAAAATTAATTTTGAATAAAAATGACTGCTTGGCATATAGAAAAAGATGTGGTCAGCCCGTATTTGTTTTAATCAGTCACATGACTTGCACTTTTACTATATAGATTACGCATGATAGAATTTAAGAGAATAAAAAAAAGTTTTATTAATTTCTTTTTAAGTTTTGATTCTATTTTCATAAAATTTGAAATAATTCGACAAAATTCTGCAGCGATTATATATATTAAATTTCAAACCATTCGGTTGGGTAGTTTTTGAGCTGTTATATGCGGACAGACAGACAGACAGACGGACGGTATTTATATAATTACGAACGCACCTAAAAGTCATTGATCAAATTTATTATCATTATCATTATAAGATTCACATTTTAAGGGATTCGAAAACATCGTTAGCTTAAAATGACAGCTGCATACACTGTAAAAAGGGGAAATATTTCTTAATCTAGGAAAATATAATATAACCACGAACGAAAACTAGTCGTTGGGGGCCACCGTAATACTTACCCATCATGGATATGCATAATGTAAAATATTAAAATAAAAATGTGTAAACTACTTATAAAATGCATTGCAATTCAAATAAAATCGTGGCTTGATGACGTCATAAACTTTAAAGGCTCGATTACTGAATTGCTTGAAAGAGGTTTTTCCTTATAACTCCAAAAATAATAATCCTATTAACTAGCGGTTTATTGCATCTGATTAAGCGTCAAATTTCCAATTAAAATATATCTTTAAAGTGAAATTTGGATGAAATACAGGGTCATGAAAAATCGAAGAGTGTGGAAAATAGGATTCCAAATATCTCGGCAACTCATTATCCGATCGACTTCATGCTTTATGCAAAATTTATGTTTTTTTATTGACTTTTATATTCATTTCTTAAAATAAACAATTTCGAAAATTTTTATATACCTTTTATCAGAACGAATATTTCGAGAGTCCGAAAAAAATAGTTCCGGTTAATCGAGGTTATTGAAATGAAATAGGCTTCTTCCTATTATTACATACTAAGTACATACAAAATTGCAAATCTCTATCTCATTTTTTTCGGGAGATAGAGCGTTTACAGACACACACACAGACACACAGACGGACGGCAAATTTGTTTTTCTAAAAATATGTTTTTCGGAATCTCCAGTGTCTGAAACGTGTAAATCCGTCAAAAAATTTTTTTCGATTTTCAAAACGATTACAAGACTTACCCTATACTACGTATGATGGGTAAGTAATATACAATAGCCTCTTACGAGTTACCCACAGTTACGAAAAGCCTTCTTTATCTTTAGAAATCTCAGAAACTAATATATTTTCAAGATTTAAAGAATCATTTATTAAAACAAAGTTTATTTTGCTACCACTGATTTACTGAAACGTTTCTGAGTACTTTTTATTATGTATTAATTACTTTTCCCAGCCTGGAATGCAGGTTTTCCGCATGCTATCCATTCTCAAGTAAACATTTTCATGTTAAACAACCATGGTTTACATACAAACATGATAAATTAAAAACATTAACATTAAGATTAAAATTAATATTATTTTTTTACTCTTGAAAGTATAAATTCAGTGACGCAGATGAAAATGGTTAACTGAGAATTGATAGCATCGTAAACACCAATACTCCAATTTGAGAAAACCGTTTAATAGACTATAAAAACTACTTTAAACATTTCCGAAATCAGTGGCAACAAAAAAAAACTAGTCGTTGGGGTCCACCGTAATACTTACCCATCATGGATATGCATATATAAAACATGAAAGTAAAACATGTGTAAGCTATTTATAAAATGCATTGAAATTCGAATAAAATCGTGGCTTAATGAGGTCATAAACTTTAAATGCTCTATTACTGAATTGCGTAAAAGAAACAACCTTATAACTCTAAAAATGATAACCATATTAACTAACAGTTTACTGCATCGGATTAAACGTCTCATTTCGAATTAAAATATATTTTTGAATTGAAATTTGAATGAAATACAGGGTCATGCAAAGTCGAAGAGTGTGGCAAATAGGATTACAAATATCTCGGCAACTCATTATCTGATTAACTTCATTCTTTATGCAAAATTTATATTTTTTTATTGTCTTTTAACTCCTTAAAATAAACAATTTCGAAAATTTTTACATACCTTTTATCAGAACGAACATTTCGAGAGTCCGAAAAAAATAGTTCCGGATAATCGAGGTTACTGAAATTAAATAGGCTTCTTCTCATTATTACATACTAAGTACTTACCAAATTTCAAGTCTCTTATCTCAATTTCTTCGGGAGATAGAGCGTTTACACACACACACAGACAGACGGATGGCAATTTCTTTTTTCTAAAAATATGTTTTTCGGAATCTCTAGTGTCTGAAACGTGTAAATCCGTCAATTTTTTTCCGATTTTTAAAACGATTACAAGACTTACACTATACTGCGTATGATGGGGTAAGTAAAATTGTTTTTATACACGCTTCTTTAAATCTCAAAAATTATTTTCCGAGGTCTCTATAGACAAAAAAAAAAAAACGCTTTTCGGAATCATGGGTAACTCAAAATACGTTATTGTATATTTTTGTTAGTGGATACATTATATTTTCGTAGATTAAGAAACTTTTTTTGTTCATTGTAGCATTTGTTACAGCTAATAAAAGAACCATATGTAATCTTCAAGAAGAAATGTCAATCTGAATATATTGATTTCTGGGATTTCTACAGATGAAAAAGACTTTTCGGAGTTATGGATAACTAGAAAGTGGTTACTGTTTATTTTCGTTCGTGAATATGTGATATTATATTTTTTGTAGATTAAAAACTTTTTTTTAACTGTGTAGCATCTGTTACACTGAGAAAAATGACTTTTTCAAATCTGAGTAAATCGATGTTTTAATTTTGTTACGAAACTTTTTGTTTCAAATAGGACGATCCAATGCTTTCGATTCTGAAATACCAGAAATACTCAGAATATTGAAACATAGACATACTCAAAACTGAGCACATAAAGGTCAGTTCATACTCATTTTTGAAACATGGACATACTCAAAAATGAGCCCATAAAAGTCAGTTCATACTCATTTTTAAAGCATGGACATACTCAAACAGGAGCACATGATGTTTTATTGTTGAGTGTGTGCATGTTTTCAGAAATGAGTATATACATGTTTGAAACTTGAGTAATTTTGATTCGGAGCCATTTTGAGTATGCGACATACTCAGATTTGAGTATTTTTTGCTCAGTTTTGAAAATGTCGTTTTTAGAGTGTACAGCTAATTAAATCACTCTAAATATATTGGTTTCTGGAGTTTTTAAAGATAAAGTATACTTTTCGGAATCGTGGGTAACTCGGAAGTGGTTACTGTATATTTTCTTTCGTGAATAAATGATATTATATTTTTGTACATTGAGAAACCTTTTTTTTAAACTGTGTAGCATGTGTTACAGCTAATTAAATCACTCTAAATATATTGGTTTCTGGAGTTTTTAAAGATAAAGAATGCTTTCAGGAATCGTGGGTAACTCGGAAGTGTTACTGTATATTTGCATTCGTGAATAAATGATATTATATTTCTGTACATTGAGAAACTTTTTTTAACTGTGTAGCATCTGTTATAGCTAATTAAATCACTCTAAATATATTGGTTTCTGGAGTTTTTAAAGATAAAGAATGCTTTTCGGAATCGTGGGTAACTCTGAAGTGGTTACTGTATATTTTCGTTCGTGAATAAATGATATTATATTTTTGTACATTGAGAAACCTTTTTTTAAAACTGTGTTGCATGTGTTACAGCTAATTAAATCACTCTAAATATATTGGTTTCTGGAGTTTTTAAAGATAAAGAATGCTTTTAGGAATCGTGGGTAACTCGGAAGAGGTTACTGTATATTTTCGTTCGTGAATAAATGATATTATATTTTTGTACATTGAGAAACCTTTTTTTTAAAACTGTGTAGCATGTGTTACAGCTAATTAAAACACTCTAAATATATTGGTTTCTGGAGTTTTTAAAGATAAAGAATGCTTTTAGGAATCGTGGGTAACTCGGAAGTGGTTACTGTATATTTTCGTTCGTGAATAAATGATATTATATTTTTGTACATTGAGAAACCTTTTTTTAAACTGTGTAGTATGTGTTACAGCTAATTAAATCACTCTAAATATATTGGTTTCTGGAGTTTTTAAAGATAAAGAATGCTTTCAGGAATCGTGGGTAACTCGGAAGTGTTACTGTATATTTGCATTCGTGAATAAATGATATTATATTTTTGTACATTGTGAAACTTTTTTTAACTGTGTAGCATCTGTTATAGCTAATTAAATCACTCTAAATATATTGGTTTCTGGAGTTTTTAAAGATAAAGAATGCTTTTCGGAATCGTGGGTAACTCTGAAGTGGTTACTGTATATTTTCGTTCGTGAATAAATGATATTATATTTTTGTACATTGCGAAACCTTTTTTTTTAAACTGTGTAGCATGTGTTATAGCTAATTAAATCACTCTAAATATATTGGTTTCTGGAGTTTTTAAAGATAAAGAATGCTTTTAGGAATCGTGGGTAACTCGGAAGAGGTTACTGTATATTTTCGTTCGTGAATAAATGATATTATATTTTTGTACATTGCGAAACCTTTTTTTAAACTGTATAGCATGTGTTACAACTAATTAAATCACTCTAAATATATTGGTTTCTGGAGTTTTTAAAGATAAAGAATGCTTTTAGGAATCGCGGTAACTCGGAAGAGGTTACTGTATATTTTCGTTCGTGAATAAATTATATTATATTTTTGTACATTGAGAAACCCTTTTTTAAACTGTGTAGCATGTGTTACAGCTAATTAAATCACTCTAAATATATTGGTTTCTGGAGTTTTTAAAGATAAAGAATGCTTTTAGGAATCGTGGGTAACTCGGAAGAGGTTACTTTATATTTTCGTTCGTGAATAAATGATATTATATTTTTGTACATTGAGAAACCTTTTTTTAAAACTGTGTAGCATGTGTTACAGCTAATTAAATCACTCTAAATATATTGGTTTCTGGAGTTTTTAAAGATAAAGAAAGCTTTTAGGAATCGTGGGTAACTCGGAAGAGGTTATTGTATATTTTCGTTCGTGAATAAATGATATTATATTTTTGTACATTGAGAAACCTTTTTTTTTAAAACTGTGCAGCATGTGTTACAGCAAATTAAATCACTCTAAATATATTGGTTTCTGGAGTTTTTAAAGATAAAGAATGCTTTTTGGAAGCGTGGGTAACTCAGAAGAGGTTACTGTATATTTTCGTTCGTGAATAAATGATATTATATTTTTGTACATTGAGAAAGCTTTTTTTAAAACTGTATAGCATGTGTTACAGCTAATTAAATCACTCTAAATATATTGGTTTCTGGAGTTTTTAAAGATAAAGAATGCTTTTAGGAATCGTGGGTAACTCGGAAGAGGTTACTGTATATTTTCGTTCGTGAATAAATGATATTATATTTTTGTACATTGAGAAACCTTTTTTTTTAACTGTGTATCATGTGTTACAGCTAATTAAATCACTCTAAATATATTGGTTTCTGGAGTTTTTAAAGCTAAAGAATGCTTTTAGGAATCTTGCGTAACTCGGAAGAGGTTACTGTATATTTTCGTTCGTGAATAAATGATATTATATTTTTGTACATTGAGAAACCTTTTTTTAAAAAACTGTGCAGCATGTGTTACAGCAAATTAAATCACTCTAAATATATTGGTTTCTGGAGTTTTTAAAGATAAAGAATGCGTTTTGGAATCGTGGGTAACTCAGAAGAGGTTACTGTATATTTTCGTTCGTGAATAAATGATATTATATTTTTGTACATTGAGAAAGCTTTTTTTAAAACTGTGTAGCATGTGTTACAGCTAATTAAATCACTCTAAATATATTGGTTTCTGGAGTTTTAAAGATAAAGAATGCTTTTAGGAATCGTGGGTAACTCGGAAGAGGTTACTGTATATTTTCGTTCGTGAATAAATGATATTATATTTTTGTACATTGAGAAACCTTTTTTTTAACTGTGTATCATGTGTTACAGCTACTTAAATCACTCTAAATATATTGATTTCTGGAGTTTTTAAAGCTAAAGAATGCTTTTAGGAATTGTGGGTAACTCGGAAGAGGTTACTGTATATTTTCGTTCGTGAATAAATGATATTATATTTTTGTAGATTAAGAAACTTTCTTTAACTGTTTAGCATCTGTTACAGCTAATTAAATCACACTAAATATATTCGTTTCTGGCGTTTTTAAAGATAAAGAATAGTTTTCGGAATCATGGGTAACTCGGAAAAGGTTATTGTATATTTTTTTCTTGAATAAATGATATTATATTTTCGTAGTTTAAGAAACATTTTTTTTAGGGGGGAGGGGGAGCATTTATTATAGCTAATTAAAGAATCGTATGTAATCTTCAAGAGAAAATGTCCCTCTAAGTAAATTTTAATGTGTTTGAGTTTGTGTTGATTTATTTCTGAAAGTAAGTACTAGATGGCAGCACCACAAAAATAAGAATTGTAAGTGTCCAGTCGCTAGTGACGTCTATGTTCATAAGTTCTGTTTCTATGGCGATTAGCCACTATAAATGTACTTCTGTTATGTGTCATGTGTATGTACTTGTGTTGTGATGTTAATTAAACTGTGTAAAGTAATTTATGCGTCTACCTCATTCAATATGCATATTTACTTAATTAAGTAACCTTCAAAATACAATAGAGGTTTAAATACATATGTTTAAATCAAGCCATTTACAAAATGAAGTAACTTACAACCAATAAGTATTTTTTATGGCATTATGTAAATATATATTTTAATTCGTCCGCTGTAAATGCATTATTGTATTTATTCATTTATCTTCACAGCATACCGAATAAACTAACATACTATATTTTTATCCATTATTACTAAGCAATAAAATATATTAGGATCGTCTGATTACACAATCTGCAGATTTAATTCGATGTTTCGTCTCGCATAATCAAATTAGAGAATAAGCTATTTCGTTTAGATTTGGACTTTAGTATTTTTACAAAGATCAATTTCTCCTAAAATTTCAATTAGAAAACTAGATAAAAAAATTCATCCAGATATAATTGTTATTTTTATTTCATCTGTTACAAGTTAATGTTACATCATGACCCCTGTTTCAACTTTTTTTTAATTATTAGATATAGAAATGATTTCAGAAATTGGTAAGAAATGAAATGAAATTATTAGCTCTCGTCTTCATGTATTGCGAAATTTTAATCAAATTTTTTATTAAAGTTTATAAGTAATAAAAAAAAAATTCTTTTTTTGAAAAAAAAAATCAATTAATTCCCAGATAAATAAAAACATTGAGGGAAAATTCCCTAATCCTGGGCAAGGAAATCTTGGCAAGATTTTTTTTTTCTTTGGGGATAAATGTTTCTCTGTGATTGTAGTAATCTTTTGGTGTTTGGTAAAATAATTTAGTAAATTTATAAATAAAATAAAATAAAATATGAATATATATAAATAATATAAGTGTAATATAAATAATAAAAAGTACATAAATAATAATATAAATAATACATTATTTATGTATTATTATTTTTATATTTATTATTATTTATTTTATATTACACATAAATATTAAAAATAATATAAATAATAATAATACATAAATAATATGTTATTTATGTATTTATGTATTAATATTTATATGTTATTTTCATTATACTATAACACATATATTATAACTTATAATATAATATAATATAATATAATATAATACGTAATATATAATATGTAATATATAATGTGATATACTATATTTTATATTATATATATGTATATTATATATAATTATATTACATTTTATGTATTATATTATATTAAAATATTAAAAAAAATATATATAATAGTATATCAAAATATATAAATATAAATAAAATATAATGTAATATAAATAAAAATTTGGTATGATGCTAAAAGGGCTTTTTGGCGCCATTTTGGATTTTGCCAAGCAGCACAGAATAAGAACTATTGCCAATATTGAAAATAAAATATTTTGTATTTGTTAAATTATGATGAAAAAAAAAATTTTTTTAAGTGATAACACCACTTTGACTGGTTAAAAATTTCCAAATATTTTATCTGTAGTACTCTGTATATACATAAAAATCATATTTTGCTAGTTAGAAATCAATATTAAATTTAAATGGACATTTTGTATTTATTGAAGAAAAGCAAGCCCCAACGAGAAAACAGTAACGGTAACTTAAAGTCTGTCCTCAAATCCAAAGGAACTACTTTCTAACACATTTCTGAATTCATTTCGGAAACGCATGAAATTGGCAGATGTCCTTATTCAGAAAATATGTAATCGAAAGAAGTTTTACATTTTTGTGGTAAAGTCAAAATATCTTGTTGAAAGGACAGAAAATACTGTCAAAGTCGGGTTTTTTTAACAGAATTCCCGACGCGGGATCGCGAGAAAGGGGAAGAACTCGTCGTCACGTGACAAGAATCGTTTATAACTCGATAAGTAATTTATTTATCAAAAAATGGAAAACCCATTTCGATTCCCATTCGCTTCAATAGTGAGGCCTGCTAAGTTTATGCTTTTACACTTAAAATGAATCTGAAAATATGCCAGAAAGTTTCGCGTATAGGGAATTTGAGAACCCCCTTAGCGTGTTTTTGCCAGAACAACATTTTCAAAATCAGTGGAAACTCTTGCTACATCAATTTTCAATCCATTACTTGATCTTTTTGAAAAATAATTGTAACAAATTTTTCTGGTAAAATACTTAGAAGTTTATTTCGAAATATTGATATCTCGCTTTTCTGTGTAACTAGGAGTAACATAATTTTTGATTAAAAATTTACATTTTACTTTGAATCAATTTCTTTTCACTATAAATTCACATTTTTTTTCTTTTAATTGCTACGTATATCCCTAACTTTTGCACACAAAAATTAATTGTTTTGTCTTTTTGTTCTAGGTAATGTCTACGATGACTTTAAAAGCATATATTTTTAAAATGCTGCATATTTCAATAGTTTTTGAACTATACAAAAACGAAATGCTTTGTTTAGATTAAGTCTACGATGTGTTACGGTGTCAACCGCTCGATCCCCTTTTCCATTTGTCAAGCCACCATTTTTTAATATATAAACTAAACAAAAATACAGTTTTCTACTTTAAGCTATGTGTAATATTTTAGTGTGAGTGGATTTTTATAAACATTTGGTATTAAAAAATAAAAATCCCCAAAATTCCTTAAATTTCAGGGCGTCAAAGTGGTATTACCCTTCAAAAAACTAAACTGAAAATAAAATATTGACAGATTTCATTTGCACTTTTAAGTAATTAGATCAATATGTACTTTTAATTTTTAAATCACCTTCATGCTGAGTACTTGTTACTTAATAACTTATCTCTTTATTTACATGCATATTTTTCTTAGTTATAGCCTTACCTATATACATTTTGTATAGTTATATCCATTTTATATACTTACAGCCATCTGATATATTTACATAAATCTTATAATATACATATGTACTTACATAAAATTATTTTCAATAGATACCTGATGACCCGCCCGGCGTTTCCCGGGCCCATGCTCATAATTTTTTAAAAAAATCAAGTTTTTATTATTTTATATTTTTAACCCGATTTTGTATGAAATTATATTTTTAAATGAAAAATTCGCGAAAAAATATTGATGTTTAGTGACAAAAGCGCTCATTTTCTTGTTCTTTTTGTCCGAACTCTTTGAAATCTCTATTGGTTATAAATAAAACGGTTTTACAGCCCGTGTAAAAATTTCTTGAAAAAATATTGTTATCTAGTTGTAAAAGAAATGTTTTCTTCTCGCTTTTTTGTTTGTTTGTTTGTTTTGACGTCGACTCCTTTAACATAGCAATAAATAGCAATAGTCATCTTCCGAACTCTTTGAAATTCAATCGGTTATAAATATAACTGTATCCAAGCTCTCTTTAAAATTTTACGAAAAAATATGCATATTTAGTAATGAAAACATGAATTCTTAAAGGAAAAAAAAAAAAAAAAAGCTTTCAACGTAATGGCCATATTGCGCCATCCGTTTTCAATCAACCCTTTTAAATACCCCTATGCTTAACTAGGGGACTAGCTAAACTAGCCTAGGCTAAACTAGCTCTAGGCTAAACAGGTGAGGGCGAAACAGGTTTCCCATTTCTGAGGGGAGAAGTCTTCAAAAAAACGTTGAAGCATGCGCAAAGAGACCATTTTTGTGTGGAAAAGAGAGTGTGAATTTGACAGAATGCGCTTTTCGCTTTAAATATATAGATAACAACAAATGAAACAAATAGTAGCTAATAAGGAATATTCCATACTCTAAATTGAACTAAAACTTAATAATTCTATTAAATTGATGAAAAAGTTGGTAGTATTTAATTTCTCCCTTAGATGATAGCCTACAGAATTAAATTAGTAATAATTTTTCCTTTACGATACAAGAATAGAACAATAATAGTTTCTTTCCATAATCAGGGTACTGTTATCATAAATGGTTCAACTTTTTTTTTGCCGATTGAAAACAATAATCTTAAAAGCCATTTAAAAAATGGGTAGTAACTTTTCAAACATTATATGTTATGGGGGATATTTGATCAAAAACATCTCAATTTGTCCATTGTATTTGTATAAGGAAAATACTACAAATTTTGAATTAGAAACATTGATTGAATTACAAACAGAAAACAAATACATAAGTAAATAAATCTTTTTATGAATGATTTAGTATTTATCATAGCATATTTTTAGGTGGTATTTCTATGTTGGAATGTCTGAAAAATTTTGGTAGATCTACGCTGATCATGACTCCCAGAACCCAAACCCACCCCCAGTTCAAAACTTTATCTATCTATCTATCTATCTATCTATATCACTTTTTTAAGGACACGATAACTTCAATAATTCTGCACAAATCCATTCCAAACTGATACGTAAAATCAAGGGGCATAAAATCTAGGTCAAGTTCGTTAAAGTGCAAAATCGAACCAATGGGGGTGGGGGGGGGGGCTTTTTGTGAAAACAGAAAAAGCCATATAACTTCTTAATTATGATATGTATCGAGTCCGTTTAAAGTTATAATTACTTCTGGGAAAAGGGCCTAAAATTTATGTATCACAGATTTTTTATATCATTAAAAATGGCCTCAATGGGGATGGGGGATAGGGGTTTTAGAAGAAAATAATTCATAACTTCGTCAATTCTTAAAATATCAAATCCGATTAAATTTATTATACATCCTCTTAATAATATCTACAACTATTATACTAACAAGTTTTTTATAGGACCAACCTTTAGAGCAAAAAAAAAAAAAAATAAATAAAAGCAAACACATGTAGATTTCGAAGTGGGCGGTCCCAACTGCCGCATCATGGAAAAAAGGTCATTTCTTTTGCAATTCTCAATAAACAGGCGCTCCACGGTCTGCGTCTTCGAAATCTACATGTACCTGTAAACTGAGCCGTCATGGATTTTATTAACTCGTCCACTATAAATGCATTATCGTATTTCAATGGCTATGTCCTCATCTATAGCATCACATAATGTAGAATTATACTGACACACAATGGCTGGATATTTTTATTAGTGTGAAACAATAAACAATAAAACATATTAGCATAATTCATTTCATAATCTGCAAACTTATACGAAGTTCATTTCCTTTAATTTAACTTCAGAAAGTAATCTATTTCTTTTAGATTCTGACTTTAGTGTTTTCACAAAAGAATCAGTCTCTCGTAAACAGCTTAACAGGTAAGGCTACTTAAGATGCACAGTGGAGTATTTGATGTAAAATACTGGTCAAAAAGGCAGAAATTAAAATTTTCTAAACACATGTAAAAGCATGTTTTTAGAATAGCTAAACTGGTGCATCGATCTATGTGTATTTCAGGAGTATGAGTCATATACGGCGGCTCCTAGCTTCAGTTGAAGTGAAAGTTTCTTTGTGAGAAGACATGCTTTTTTGTTATGTTTCAGCTTTTTTATTATGTTTAAATGTATACTTTGACACGCGCATTTAAATAATTTTACTTTTCATATAACAAAAGTTTAATTTAAATTGAAAATGGGATAATATTAAGCTTTTTGAGATCTAATTTATTTAAACATATTTATTGAAATATCTTATTTAATATATTCAAATCTTTTTAAAGCTGTGTTGTGGTTTGTCGGACCATTGTTTAATTATAATTGTATTGGTTATAGTTTTAAAGGCAAATAAAAAAAATGTTCTGCAAATTGCTGCCATTTTTAGATATCAATGTTTTTTGGTAGGACTGCAAACCTATTAAAAACATCAAAAAACAGCATTTCTATACTATAGAGACTCAACTTTGGTAAATACTAAAGTAATATATATATATATATATATATATATATATTATACGAATTGGTTTTTATAAATAATTAAACATTTATGTTTACTAAAATTAACCACATTTAATTAAACATTACTTGTAAAAAAAAAAAACTATCAACAATTAATTTCCTTTTATAAACAGTAAAAAATTCAGTAAACATTGTATTATATATTTATCTATTTAAATAAATACATACATTTATATATATATAACATTAATTAAGTGTATTTACTAATAGTAAGTCAACAACAGTGCTTTTAACTTTAAAACACATGAAAATTAATTTTGGCCAGGATTTTGCGTCAAATACTCTACTGTGCAACGTTGTCAAAAATCCCTATTTTTTTAGATTTTTTTTTTAGACAACTATACTTCTAAATGAAATTTGTCTAATAGGTATATACGGGTGGTAATAAAGTCTTTCCCTGATTACAAAAATTTAATGAAGAAAAACTAATATAATTAAGCATATGCTTGTTTCAATATATAGACATTTATGAATTTTTAATGCAAGTACTGAGCACAACTGGTAGCTCGAAGAATGTCAAGGCGGTATTCGATTTCTTTCCACGTATTGTCCAAAATTTGGGCTGTCACACTAGACACAGCATCTGTGATCCTGATCTTGAGTATCTCAATATCTTTTACGGGTGTTGCAAACACTCTGTCCTTTATGTACCTCCAAAAGAAAAAAATCTAAAGGAGTAATATCCGGTGAGCAAGGTGGCCGCACTGAAAAAATGACGAATGTTTTTGAATCTACGAAAATATAATATAATGACGAGTAAATTTATAATATAAGCTCATCCTTGTTAACCATGATTCTGAACAGTGTTTCTTTATCTTTAGCAACCTCAGACATCAATGGCATTTCGAGATTTAAAGAATCATTTAGAAAAACAAAATTTTTCTAGCTGCCCGTAATTTTCCGAAACGTTTACGAGTAGCTTTTAAAGTGTATTAATCAGTTTTCTAAGCCCGGAATATAGTTTCTTCTGATGCTATCCATTCTCAAGTAAACATTTTAACAAATATGTTTAACAGACAAACATGCAAAATTAACAGCGTTAACATTAACATTAAAATTAAGATTATTATTTACTTACTCTTTCATGTATAAATTAACTTATGCAGCAGAAAACGTTTACTTTAGAATGGATGGCATTCGATAAATAGGTATTCCAGGCTGAAGAAACTGATGAATACACTATAAAAACTATTCGGAAACGTTTATGAAAAAATACGGGCAGCTAGAGAAATTTTGTTTTTATAAATAATTCTTTAAATTTTGGAAATGTATTTCTTTCTGGGGATTCAAAAGAAAAGGGAACACACTTTTCGGAATGTCGGATAACTCAGAAGATTATATTATATTTTGTTCGTGGTTATAGTATATTTTCATAAAATAAGAATCACTGATCATTTTTTACAGTGCATGGTGTTGGTCCATCTCGTCCGATCCATCTTCCAGGAAATTTGTCATCAAGGATCTCATGAACGACGGTGGATACTGGATTTAAAAAAAAACCCTTAAGAACACGACTTTTCCATAATAAAAATTTTACAGTTTTACATTGAATGGTTATTTCGTAATAATTTTTTGTAACCAGGGAAAGACTTTATGACCATCCTATATTATATAAATCTTTCACATAATTTTATTATTATTATTATTAAAAATGAAAATGTTGGTGGTGAAGCTGTATCAACATGTAATTAGGTAATTTAAAAGGTAAAATACTTATGGTTGAGCCAGAGTCAATCACACAAGGTAGTTCCCTGTTATTTACATATCCTGATACAATTAACTGTCATATATTATCAGTAGATGGCTGTGGTTGACTAAGAGGGGGTGCAGAAGATTGCAAAGGGCTCACATTGAATACACAATTCCTCTCCCAGTGATAAGCATTTTGGATACCTCTATTTAAACACATTCGACATGGTCTACTTGGGTATTTGCTCTGAAAATGTGTAGTAGGCAACCTAGGATTGATAAATCTAGAATTTGGAGCATTAAAATTGTTCTGTGAATGAAAATTGGAATTTGGCATACGAAAATTTCGACTTGGGCGAACCCAATGTCTAGGTGCCTGATCATATTGTGGCAATGATCTATAATTCTGAAAATTACTCCTAGAATTACTATTGTTGACCTGGGAAGTAGGAATTACTACTAGCTGTTTAGCCATTAGGTACCAGTCTATTGTATTTTTTGGAGGGTTACTAATCATATAATTCTGGTACTCAGGTTTGAGACCGTCTGTTAATCCCTGTACTATTATAGTTTCACATAAACAAAGTTGTCTACCTATTTCAACCTTTTTTCGAAAGTACTTATCCAAATCATTGAGATCATTTAATTTCATAGAAGCAAATTCTGAAAATCGAGGAACATGAACAGTTATGAATTTTTCAGTAAGAATATCAGTTATTTTGTCAAAAGCTTTACATTCTAAACATTCATTGATAAATACCTTCAGAGCCTCTCCTTTCAAATATTTTGAAATATTTTTAATCTTCCAATTTTCATCTTTCTTTTCTGAAAGGCATGTTTTGTCAAAATGGTTTAACCAAGATTGAATGTTCATTCCAGATTCGAAATCAAAAGGAATGATGTTTATTTCGGTTTCACTCATTTTGTGATCACCAAGGACTTTTACAAGTCCAGGTCGCAATAACATTAATATAAAAATTAAAGAGAATTAACACAACAGATGTAAAATAAAATTTAAATTAAATAACAAATGTAAATACCTCCATCTCTAATAAATAATGATAGTAATAATAATAATACAACAAATAAGAAAATCTGAGCGAAACTTAAATAACATAAAAATAAATAAAATAATAAATAATACATACAATAATAACTTTTTTCAAACTTGCGTAATTCCGTTCACAAGTTGTCTGCCTGTTTACTTTTTGAAATTTTTGAGACCGATCAATTTATTTATTTTTTTGTATAATGATACTTTTTCTTTTTCTTTTTTTCTGAAAAAGAAAATATTATTTAGATCATTCCGTCATTATTGAGATGTTGTTTTGTAGAACATTCACACTGGTCTGCATCTGGTGTTTCCAGGGATAAATTATTCCAACACTTTTTGAAAAATTCGATGCATATTTTGGTGAGAATCAGTTGCACACACCACAATGGAAAATGTACAGCATCCGCATTCAGCAACATATCGCAGCTTCTCCGTTTATCAGACGATCAGAAGAACAACTAATCGACATACTCTTCGCGAGAACTAGACGCACACTCTTCGCTATGAAGATGTACAACAGTAGCCGGCAATACATTCGCAGCTCATCCGTCCATCAGAACATTGGCATAGCTCAGCGCAAGTTCATGGAATCCTAACGGGCTTTTTGTAGCATTTTGACGAGGTTGAGATATTACGATGAATAATATTCGATGAAAAGATGGCAGTCCTTCAACGATATAGCAAGTTGCAGTCGATATTAGCGAGTATGGCGAAGTAGAAGGCAATGAAATGAGTCCACCAAAGTTTTCAATAAATCCAGCCAATCTCCAGACAAATAATTTTATTAGAAGACGAACAACACAGAAACAATTCCCAAAGGTCTAAAATTTATAGCCCTCGGGCTAACGTTGCTTCACTTCATTGAATTAAGATGTTACTGGGCCATAAAAACACCAGACACATATTTGTTTAGCTTCCGAAAACGTCAAAAATCTAGTGCTCCGACCGATGCGACCTGGTTTTGTTCCTTCAGCGGAGACATACAGTAATTTACGTCACGAGCTTACAAACCAATGAGTGAGAGGCTAGCTCCAGCCCAGCAAATGAGGTGCGAAGGAGGAGCTAAGACGGTAAAGAATTCCGAACCTGGTAGCGGATTAATTTTGGAGTGAAACTACCTCAGCGCGCGAAAAATTTAGCATAATAATAATAATAAAAAGAAAATGGCTTTTAAAAAACATTCTTAATGAGAACGCGTCTCAGAATTTTATAGATTGGGGAACAGATAAAAGCTACGAATGATCTTAAATTTTAGATTAAGATTTGGAATAAAATAATTATTAATATACGGATATTTACTTTTAAAAGGACTTTAAATAAGAATAGATATTATTAAGAATTAAGGAAATACTGACTATGACAGAAGTTAGATTAATTTTAAAATATTAATGCGAATAAAATGGAAGGATACGAAGGAAATAAATTTTTATATAACATATATATAAATGGGTTGGGCACATTGCCAGAGGACAAGACAATAGATGGAGTACAAACACTCTACAGTGATGGTATACTAGAGATGTAAAACGACCAAGAAGACAACCTCAAGTAAGATGGAGTGACGAAATCAGAAGAGTGGGTGGTGTTAATTGCATGACTAAAGCACTAGCCAGGAAACAATGGAAAAATCAGGGCGAGTCCTATCGATCAGTGGGTTGAAAACTATTGATGATGATGATAATGATAATATATATATAATCTATTTATGTTACATAATAATATACATACAATCATAATAATCGTAAGTACTTTTCCACAGAAGTATTGAGAATATGGGGTTTAAATGTGGAAGCGGTTCGATGAAAACTGTTAGCGCATTATGCTGCAACCCAACATTTTTGCATCACCATGTTGTCACAGCTGCAACGCCGCCATATTGATTGTTAATAAAAGAAAACATATGTTAATAATGTTAAAGGTTGATATGCGAAATACTTTCATATGATTTTTTATTTCGATGTTAAGTTTTCACAAAAAAAAAAGAAATATAAAAAACCCGTGATATTTCAGGTGTTTTAAGTAGAGTTACCCCTTAATTGAAAAACTAGACAAAACATTATCAACGTATCATTTTTTATTTTATTCCATCTGTCATGATGTTGATGGCCTAGGTACGGATGTTTTGACTTTCGTGACCGATAATAAGTATCTATCGCGCGGCCCTAACAGATACATAGAGGGATGTGTACACTGTATTCTCATTGTTCCGCAACACGAAAGGACATAATCCTGTATCAGTAGATATGCAATGCAAAAAGAATGAAGAGTCCAGGTGTGCTAGCAAGGTTTTCGTTTTATTCAGACTATAACAAAAGATGTTGAAATTGGGAGGTAGTCCTTTCACACTCAAACTAATAGGACTTCTCTATTCAGAGGCTAAGTGACGTCTGGCCAATTTTTGCGGTGCACATGTACGCCAACATTTATCATCAATTTCGCCAGATGTACATGTGGATCAATTTAATCCCCATTCGGAATTTTAAGATGGTTTAGTAGATAGCTATATTAATTTTGCGCGGGAGATAAAAGGCAAACATGCAATATGAGGCTCGTTATCTAAATAACGTGATTTAGAAGAGCAACCCTGCGGATTGTTATGAGAAAAGCGCAAACTGTAATATAGGGTGTGAATAGATTTTAATGAGAAGTGCGAGACTGGCAGTTGGAAAGTATGTACTGTTTTCATTCTAGTTACAACGGACAATAGAAGTTTGATGGAAAATAAAGCACCGCAGATATAAAACATCTGTAATCTATAATAGATTTACGGAGCGGAGATAGCTGTTAAAAGAATACCATAGAATCAATGTACCTGTTAAAATCACCGTTGTCGCATTTTATTTTAAAAAGGAAATAACTTTTATGCGGTTAATGAAAGATGTGGAATAAAGATGCGGAGTCATATACGTATGTATGATTAAATAGCATATAGCATGGTATAGTTATGACTTTAATTTAGAATATATAGAATTAAATAAAGATATAAAATAACCTTTAGAAAATATTAAGGAATTATAAATTTTGAATAAAGGGACAAATATATATGATCTCTACATCGTACCATCTATTACAAAATTAACATTATCATATTCGTATTGTTAAATTTATTCTTACAGTACACAGATTACACTAACATGCGATGCCTTATTTTTATCCATTATTATAAAAGAATAAAATATATTAGCATCATCCGTTACATAATCTGCAGATTCATTCGTTCTTTCATCTAGTATAATTGAATTTCAGACTCTAATCCATTTCTTTCAGATTCTGACTTTAATGTTTTTATAAAAGAACCAATTTCTCCTAACAACTTAATTAGAAAACTAGACAAAAAAGGGATATCCAGATATCATTCTTTATTTTATTTCATCTGTTACAAGTTAATGTTACAACACAACTTGTGTTTATTTTCCCGGTTTTTTTTTTCCAAGTGTCGGGTGTATAAATTGATTCAGCAACTGAACGAAGAAATATAATTCAATTATTTGCTTTTGTCTCCATGTACTATGAAAACTAATCATTTTATAGTTTGTTGAACTTTGTAAGTAATTTTAGTAAAAAAAAAAAGATCTATAGGTTTATTTGTCAAATGACATTTATAGTGCTTGATACATGGATGAATCAGTGAAAAGCATTTATTTGTGTTGGTTAATATATTGTTTGATTATTTTTTTTAAAGGAGGTGTGCACATTAAGAAATTCTAAACTTTAATCAAATAAGAAGATTTAGTTTTTGTGAATCAAGATGGTTAAGGACAATTTGCCTATAAACTATAGAAAGATTTTTGTAGTTTATTGAACGTTATAAGTAATTTCAGTAAAAAAAAATTATAGGTTTATTTGTCAAATGACATTTATAATGCTTGATACATGAATGAATCAATGAAAAGCATTTATTTGTGTTGGTTAACATATTGCTTGATATTTTTTTAAAAAGAAGGTATGCACATTAAAAAATTCTAAACTTTAATCAAATAAGAAGACTTAGTTTTTGTAAATCAAAATGTTTAAGAACAATTTGCTCATAAACTATAGAAAGATTTTTGTAGTTTATTGAACTTTGTAAGTAATTTTAGTAAAAAAAATCTATAGGTTTATTTGTTAAATGATATTTATAGTGCTTGATACATGAATGAATTAATGAAAAGCATTTATTTATGTTGGTTAATATATTGATTCTTTTTATAAAAGAAGGTGTGCCCATTAAAAAAATTCTAAACTTTAATCAAATAAGAAGACTTGTTGTTGTTGTCGTGTCAGAGAAAGTGCACTTCTCTGAAGTACTCAAGAGAAGTTGGACTTCGGACTTCTACAGCTGGTCTCCTAATTTTTAACCAATTCCAGATGAGAGACCTGCACCTGGATTGGTATCCCTAGAGATATCGTTTTCAAACTTGGAGGACATTGAAGCCACGAACAGATTTTACGTGCACCAGCTCCCATTAACGTACATGGTCCCACAGCAACCGCAGTCGAGAGAGGTTGTCACCCTCCTAAACAGTGACCATGGTCGATGCTGCTTCACGTTCGGTGATCTTGTCGGGAACCGAGCTTAATCGTCTGCGCCACTGCGAGACAAATAAGAAGACAGTTTTTGTGAATCAAGATGTTTCAGAACAATTTGTCCATAAACTATAGAAAGATTTCTCTTTTTGGTTAATAAATCAAAATAAAGAAAATTAATCCTTTGTGACTCTACAACTCCCATATGAAAAATATTTATTCAGATGTTAGAATACATCGTTTTAAATAGATAAAAAAATAAAAATTTAGAACATAAAAACAAAAAGTAATTGACTGAAAGGTACTTTTTTCACATCTGCAATAAACAGAAAAGTTTGTAGGGGAAACTGTCCCAAAATGACATACTTAGGTAAAATGACATGCTTTATGTTTCCTTATATTGCCGCTAGAGGCCAGCACTTAACGACGTGCAGTTATGTCGTGGAATCGATCAGTAATACCAACGATAAGCATTTAATGGCAAAGGTTCCAAATTTGTATTTTTCATTGTTTACAAAGAAAATATTTACACCTTCGTCAGAAATTTCTTGGGACTATTTTTTGGTACCAGTTCACGTCTGTTTCATTTTAGTAAGTACATATATGAAGTAAAAGATGAGTACTTATTTCTTTTTAGATTCTTAAAGTTCATCATCTTCATTTATCAGACAACTTGATGTATATCTTCACTTCCTTGTACACCTCGTGTTAGTTCATCCTCTAAAAAGAGGAAGCATGAAGGTACAAAAGTTCTGACTAGCAGTCCTAATATTGTCGAAGCGAAGGCAAAAGCACATAATTCAAAGTCAAGGCGTGCAGTTCTACAGGCTAAGAAGAAAATTCGCTTTGTTACGTCCAATGATGACGACAAAGACATGGATTTTTCTGCCGATGATGATAATGAAAGCTGTCTTTATTGCAATGATTCATTCACTCACTCAAAACGGAAGGAGAAATGGTTAAAATGTGTTAAGTGTTCAAAGTGAATGTGCTGGTGTTTCTCGGTGTGCAAAAAAATTATTTGTGATGTATGCAAGTAAAATTAATAGCAACTTATGGGTGGGTCGTATGAGGACAGCACTGTAGATAAAATGAAATAGTGCAGCCTTTTATATAAATCGTTATTATGAAGTTGTGACTTTTCAAAAGGCACCATTTCATTTTGTATATTAGCAAAGTTTGTTTGTTGAAAATGAATGTCATCAGAAAACATTTGTACGAGGGTAAGACATCAAGTAAGCCACAAAAGATAATTAAACAATTATCTTATAATGATATTCACTTCAAAACTATTTTTACTTCTCAACATATTCTCCACCAATATTTATGCACTTATATCACCGTTTTATCAGCGCCCCAACACCAGCTGCATAACAATCTTTGGGTTGCTGTCTCAGCCACATTAAGACTTCAAATTGAACACAGGAGACAATTCAAAAGTTTGGTTGGAAACTTCTTTAACATCCACCATACAGCTTCCAATTGGGCCCAAACGATTTTCATGTGTCTAGTCCACTAAAAAACCATCTTGGAGGCAAGATGATGTTCACAGATGATGAAAAGTTTGAATTTGAAGTTCTAATGTGTCTGAGACAGCAATCCAAAGAATGTTATGCAGCTGGTGTTGGGGCACTGATAAAACGGTGATATAAGTGCATAAATGTTGGTGGTGAATATGTTGAGAAATAAAAATAGTTTTGAAGTGAATATCATTGTAAGTTATTATTTAATTATCTTTTGTGACTTACTTAATGACTTTCCCTCGTATGAATAGAAGCACTTTTTTCCTTACGGTATGTCATTTTTGCACAGTTTTCCCCTACATCTCATAAATATTGTCAATTTTCTAATAGAAAATTGTAAAGTATACGAATTTACCTTTATAAAAAATCTATTTTTGGACGTCTCCAACTTTTTTAATTTGAGAAAATTTACGAAGTTTATTTTAGGAATAACGATGTGAAACTTTTCAAATGATAAATAAAACTTTGGGATAAAAAATTAAATCAGTATCGCCGTTTGTTCAGAATTCTATGAACATATATGAACTGCGTTGTTGGAAGCAGCAGTAAATAAAATCGTTTTTAAAAGCCCACTGTATAAATAACATTGACTTTTGGGTATGTTGCAGATATGCAACGTGGAAATACAAAGGGTTAACTAAACTATCCTAAAAAAGTTCGCACCAATTAATGTACTAATAACACTGCTTGTCCATAAGCCATAGAGTGGTTGCACTTTTTTGTAGATAAAGCGTGAAGATAAATAAAAATATCATTAAGAAATTAGCCCCATTCAACCCTTAACGAGTGTATACAGCCAATTTTTATTGTCCGAATGTGTTGTTTCCAATTAGTATTGTTTTGGCAAACATTTTTGCATTATTTAACTGGTAACATTTTGAGATTAGACAAGGCGAAACTTTCTGGACAAAACTACTGATATCTAATGGGAAACAGCACATTTGTACAATAAAAGTTGGTTGTCGCGAATTTGGCGGCATTCATTCGTCAAGGGTTAATGCAGGTAACTCTTTAACCCTTTCAATTCCTCTTCAATTACACTGCTTGCTTAAGCCACAGTTGAGTAGGGTTTCGCTTTTAACCGGCTTCCAAGGATGCTATACAAATCATTTGTATGTATGATGTTTTGGTTTTCGTTCACGCTTTAACTTCTTAACAAATGGTCCAATTTTCAAAGTTGGAAAATATTATTATATTGGAAAAACTATAGACATATTTAACAGACCATCTTTTTCTGTAGATGGCCCCGTTCCAATGCTATTAGGATCTAAATATGATACAACTGTCTCTCTGTCTGTTTCACGTCTATTTTTACTTTGAAGGCTTTAACTTTCAACAAAATTTGACCAATCGTTACATATTGAGTTTCTTCTTAAGGTACAGAATACTAATTTACGTTTTTAAAATAGTCGCTGTATTTTTTTTAAACAGACAATAAACATATTTCATATAAATAAATATTCTGATGATTCAAACATTTTTCAATTTCTTTATAAAAGTAAAGTTATCATAAAATTAAATATATACATTTATGTTGGAACAGGATGTCTCATATGTGCTTTTAGTAACCACTGTTATGATATAGAATCATTTATACATATCTTTATTCTAAATTATTATCTTCCTAACTTAATTTTTAATATATTAATTAATATTCTCTTCGCTAAAATATCTCTTATTCTAAAACCTCAAATATTACTTCCTTTTTCTCATATGAAAGACTCTTTAATAAATGTAGCATGTACGTTAAAGATCTATTTTAATTCCAATGCGGTTATAACAGATGTAATGTTATGTGTTCCGGACATTCTTTGACAGCTGCTTGGGCGCCCAACCTTTTTCTGTTCATAAACAAATTGTGCAAGTAATGTAATTTCCCAGATACAATGTTTAGCTCTTTCCTTTGACTAAAATTCCTTTCCCACCGGGTTGCCCGCCTGTGTCCTCTAAAATTCACAAAAGTTACGGTTTCGCCAAATGTGGTAGCCTTTTCATTACATCCTCCCAAAACATTTATATTAATTATCCTTAACGTCCATAAATTCTTCTGCGCGTCTGCGGTTTGTTGGCTCAATGTATTATCGAATTGTGGCGAGACAAACTACTGCCCAAACGGCAGATCACTCCTAGCTCTTGATCGGTTAACAACTGTTCTAAGCCTCTAATACCCGAGACCACCCCATTCTTACCATCTTATACTTGCTATATATCAATAAAAAACTTTCAGCTGAGATGTCTTCGTTCATTGGATATTTCATGTCTGCCTTCCTGGATGTAGAACCTTTGGGTAATTGTTTACAACGCAAATGGTACGAACGAACGGCCCAAAAACTATCTCAATTCATGCGTTATGCATTAAAATATTTCAGCCCAACAATAATCATCATCATAACTGTCGAATCCTGTCATCCATTCTTGGCACGTTCTTTTCCACCAGTTTTTTCCATCTAACTTTCAACGCCTTGTTTAATCGTAAAAACTTCCTAGAAAACATATTAGAAAAATTTACTAGAAATTACCCAGTTTAAATAGGAGACTTTACCCCAGTTATAATTATTAATGAGATTACCGTAATTTCCGGCGTATAATCCGCAGCTCAAAGAGTCGTTTTTCGACCCAGAAATATTATTTTGTAAAATGTAACTTAAAAGATCGCTGTAAATATTTAACTACAATTATTGAATAAAATTTCTGGGTCGAAAAATGACTCTTTGAGCTGCGGATTATACGCCGGAATTTACGGTACTTACTTGAACTATTATACTTATTCCTATTTTTAATCTTTATTATTATTACTACAATTACTATTGCTAATGTTACTATTATTACAGAATATATTTATTTATTAGCATTTCTATTGTAAATACATTAGTGAATTCTATATCAGTATGCAAATTGCACAAACATATAATTCTCTTTCACTTTTCACACTTTTCAACGTATTTGAGAAGTGTTTATGGAATCAGTTTGTATGGCCGTCTGTCTGACCGGCTTTTATTTAAGTAAATATACTCGGATTGCACTGTAATTGATATATGTTATTGAGGCTTATTATGGCATGTTAGGTATAGAAAACGAAGCGTGTGGCATTTATAATTCATTTACAGGATACTCAAAAGAATTCTGTCACATTGTGTTATAAAAGGAAAAATCGTTTGCAGTGTATATTAATAATGTTACATTCTTTTAAACATATTGAAATTGATATACATCACTGAAGTGCGGTACAAAATACTTCCAATAGAATGCGATGTGCATAGCATTTATCATTTATTTACAGGAACGCACAAAATAATTCGGTTACTGTACACACTATGAGCAACAGTTACTGGAAATGCGTTTTCGACTGATGTATGTGTTTTTAAATTTAATTAGTTTTTGGTGTGTATAAATTCTATAGATCATATGTAGAGCTGCAGAAAAGAATTCGAGTACATTTCCGCTTATCGCTGGAAATTGCTGTAGGGGGAATTCTGAACTGTGTTAAGCGCTTCCTAATTGAACGAAATTTTTGCATACTATGTAGTATATATACAAATTTATAGATCCTATATACGGCTGCGCAAAAGAATTCGTTTTTTAGACTATAAATAGTAATTTTTCAAATTAGGTTTCAAATGTGTAAAATATGGGTTTTCAAATGCTTCAAATACTCCCGCAGTGGCGCCGACGATTAAGCTCAGTTCCCGTCAAGATCACCGAAAGCGAAGCAGCATCAATGCTTGGGAGGGTGACAACTTCTCTCGACTGCGGCTGCTGTGGGACCATGTACGTTAATGGGAACTAGGGCACGTAAAATTTGTTCGTGGCTCCAATGTCCTCCAAGTTTGAAAAACGATACCACTGGGGGTGCCAATCCAGGTGAGGGCTCTCATCTGGAATTCGTTCAAAAATAGGAGACCAGCTCTAGAAGTCCAACCTCTCAGGATGCTCTGGCACCCCTTCTTCCAGAGAAGTGCTATGGTACTTTTTCTGACACGACAACAACAATAACAATAATGTTTCAAATGCAATTTCAAATTGTTTTCCAAATTGTTTAGTTATACAGCTTCTTTCACCTTTTTAAACGTCAAAGTTTTGTTACAGTATGTGTTAAAATGTGTTGGAAAGTGTTTCCTATTCTATGCTTGACTCACGGTTTTTCTTTCTTGTTTCTTTATAACCCTCAGACAAAACATATATTAATGTATCATGCATTTTCTAAAAATATCTGATACATAAAGCATTCTGAAAACATATACATCGTTTGATCTCAAAATAATATAATTCATCTCGCAAAATTGAATTACAGATAGAATTATAGATTCTTTTAGTGCGTCTTTAAAGCGCAAATTTCTCCATATAATTGAATTAGAAAGTAGACAGAAAAATGTTTTTTGAATATGTTTCATTTTCTTTTATCTGTTTCAAATTTAAAATGTTGGAACTTTTTTCTTCATTTGCATTTTTATAATTTCATTTTCCCAAAAGCCTTCGATACAAATTCATTTATTATTTAGAAAATAGCAATTAATTCTATCATTTCTTTTCTAAAGCAAGTAATGTAAATTTTTATTATATCTATCAAACAATAAAAATTAAACATTTTTGTAAGTTTTATTTTTTAAAAGATTTTATACTTATTGACTACTTTAAGTGTTTCAAATACACATGAATCATGAAAGAATACATATTGCTTGCAGTTGTGCAACTTAATCAATTCTCAAAAGCAGCCGTAAATTCAAAATTTTCATCATCTTTTGTTGTCGCCTTTTTTGTCATCTTCTTTTTGCTGCCTTCTTCTTTCTATCTTCTACTTTTTTCTATCTTCAACTTTTTTCAATCTATATTCTATCTTCTTTTATTTTATTTTTTTTGTCATAATTTTTTATAGCTTCCTTTTTTGTACTCGTCTTTTTTTTTAGAAGATTTCATGCCTACAGACTACTTCAAGTGTTTTAAATAGCCATGAAACTTTAAAAAATACATACTGTTTTCAGTTGTATAAAATAAACTATTTTCAAAAGAAACCGTAAACTCAAAATCTTCATCGTCTTGTTTTTGTCATCTTCTTTTTTGTCATTTTTTTCACCATCTTTTTCATCATTTTTTTTATCATTATTTTTTTCATCTTCTATTTTCGTCTTTTTTTTCTGTAGAAGATTTTATACCTATTGACTAATTTAACCCATTAACTGCTGAAACTATATGGGCGGAGTCTTCAATGTTTTTACTGAAATTCGTTTACCACCAAAAATTCTGAAAGATAATATTCGGCATCTTCAATACCAAAGTTCTTGACATTAAAAAAAGTATATTTTAACAAATTAAAATAGTGGTAGTTTGGCAGGGGTTTTTTTTTATATAAAAAATACATCTTTTATTTGGAATGGTGCGAAAACGCATCATTAGCAGGGAATGGGTTAAGTAAAAAAAAAATATAACAAATTATAACACCTTGTAATAATATACTTCTTTTAATAGCTAAAAGGAGTAAAATAAAAACAATAAAAACAGTAAAATAACTTTTATTAGACTGTTGACATGTTTCGGCTCAATCTGAGCCATTATCAAAACAAATAAGCATACTCTATAATTGTCAGGCCAATGAAATTATTTGAAACGTGAGTTGCTCCATGCTTACAAATACCGAAATAAACATCCAAGTAAAATTTAAAAATTACGTGTGTAATTTTAAAAAGTACGTGAAAAACTACTCCACTCAAAATTCAAAATTTTCCACTCAAACTGAAATTAGAATCGTTTAGTAGTTATTGTCGTTTTGAAGTTAGACCGTGGTAAGAGAAATTGGAGTAAAGCCGCATACCTTATTATTAGTTGCTTTTTGAAACCGGAATTTCTAACAGAATTTAATGTAACTTTACTCACAAACTCTGCACTTATCAGTCTATAATTTTAGAGCATTCCTAATATATTTACGAGAGTTAGAGCGCAGATAGACAAACTTAAGCCATAAACACTTTTCGACAATGTTGTAAAGAGTTAAAAATTAGCTTTAATCTATTATCAATGAGAAAATTTTTCGTTTCTTTATTAAGAAATAGTTGCTTCATACTATGCCAATGGAAGAAGATAATGGAAGATTAATGGATTTAAATGGGAATTTTGCCAAATTAGCCATGTGCTATCGCCAAGTTGACCTCATATGTGGTAACTTATTTTTTTCACCAAATTTAGTGATATTTAGCCAAGTTAACCAAAATTTGGCCCTATTGTGGTAACCCTGTCATTAGTACTTTTCAACAAATTCTCATTGTATCCATATGTATTCATCAATACATACTCATTCATATTCATATAAATGCTGACGTCGTCTGATGCGGGCAACAATGTGATTAAAATGCATGAATGTTGCAACAAGGGAGCTATTTTTTTTCATTAATATTAAATATTCGCAACATTATCTCTGTGCGGAAAATACCAGTTTTTGGCCAACGTTGCCCCACTTTAAGGATCGAATTTTAAAAATTCAATGTTCAATTCATGTATTGCCCACAGGAATACATATCTATTCAAAATTTCAAAGCTCTACGTCAGCAGGAAGTGGGTGAAAAATGAGTGACAAGATTTGACTGCCACATACATATATAATTGTAAGGTAAAAGAAAGCATGTAATGATATCACATGCTTTTATATTAGTAGTTTTAAAGTTATCTTGCGTGCAGTAAGGTTTTTTCCACGATATCTATATATTAAAAACGCTCAGCGTTTTCTTTCGACAATTCGTGAGAACAAACTACTGCATCAAATTACATCATTCTTTTTTTAAATGAAAGATATTTGGACACAGATTTGTTATCGTACATTCGTTTGTTAGAAAATTTTGTTAATAGCCGTAATTTTAAATTAAACTTTTACATCTGCTTATGACGTCATAAAGTCGGCAATCGAAGATCGGAATACGCCCACTGTTGTGAGACACATAGTTTATTCTCTGAACCCTGTGGTTGCGAGGATAAAAGAGAAATAATAAATATTCACGTGGCTTTTAGGCAGAATTTTTTAAATTGCAAGTTACATTTCGGTAAAAATATTTATCCGCGTGTTTTATAAGAGAATAAAAATTCATATTTATTGTGACGTCACGGGAATATTGTCCATTTGGGTTTATTTTATCATTATGCATTATAACTTTGTTGATGCCATTTTTTCATTACAATTAAATGCAAAATATACTGGGTGATTATAAAAAAACTATCCCGATATATGAGCCCCTAACTGTCATACCGTTCACAGAAACTGAATGAAATTCTGGCTTAAAGTATTTTGAGGTATGCGCTCAAGAATCATGTGAAAAACAACGGTTAAATTCTAACAGTTGCGGTTACAGTGACAAAATTTCGAAAATTTCAAATGGCAACACCTACTTTTTTTTATTGGAATGTGATCTTCATAGTGAAAAACCATAAAAAGCGTTGGAACGGGACCTGTAGCACGAAAATCGCCGGCGCTAGACAGACTAAAAAGAAAAGTGAAAACAACCAATAAAGGACAGAGAAGCAACAGAAAGTAAAACATTTTATTGTTCAGTGCTATCCACCATCTGCCGCATGTAAAGTGTCGTCGTGTGTGAAATGGAAAATGTATGAAACACAATAAAATGTTTTGTTTTCTGTTGCTTTTCTGTCTTTATTGGTTGTTTTCACTATTGTCCTTACGCAGTTTCTTTTAATGGCAATGGGAAAGAAATTGCATTAGAAATTGAAAAAACAAGTAGATTTCTGTAATGATAAACTATGGGAGATGTTTGGAAAAAGTTGTAAGGAAGGCTCTTAGAAATTTTTAAAGTTGACAGTAATTTTACTCGTGTTCTAAAACGTATGTACATCAAGTTTCGTTCAAATCGGACAAAAACTGCGGATTTTTATAAGGAACATACACATACCAAGGACGACTTTTATATATATAGATTAAAAATTTTAAATATTTCCTTTTTAACGCGTTTAAAGTGTATTTTACCCTTTAAATTATTCAATTGTATTATTTTTTAATTTCTTTATTACTTTCCAAAGTGTATGTATTTACATAGTCGCTTTAACATAAATGCATTAGTGACTTTCAGATAAAATTTAACTTCTAAATATGCAGATTCTATAACACATAATGTCTGTAATTTTTTTAAATAAAAAAATAATAATAACATGCATTATGCAGTCACATTCGATGTTTCATCTTCTATAACTGAATTTTAGACAGCAATATATATATATATATATATATATATATATATTTCATATACGCATTTTTGCGCTTTTTTGAAATCATAAATTAGGAACTGAATAAAACATTTTCTAGGTTTATATCTTTTTAATTTTATTTCGCCTGTCCCAGGTTAAAGATAATGTAATGTAATTTCTGCTTACACTTTCAAAATCCTCTTCAAAAAGACGTCTCCGTAAATTGCTTCAACAATTTTTAACTCTATTATGTCATTCTAAATGTGCGTAATGTAATTTTTTATTATATTATAGTTCCTTGAACTTTGAGTGAATTTCATGAATAAATTTAGAATGAATGATATTACTTCTGTATTTCATTCTATTATTGTCATGGACTTAAAAGAAAAGGCAGTTAATAACAACATTTAAAAAAATGTGTTTTAAACAATATAAGTTATGTTTTTTATGTTCAGTATTTCGTTAAAAAATACAGAACATAAAAAAGAAAATGTTTGAAATAAGTTTTAGATATATCGTGATTTTTAAAACGCAAACTGAATCAAAATTTTGTATAAAATTTGTTATTTAATTTACAATTCATCATACAGTTCTTTGTTATTAAATCATAATGATTTTTAAAATTTTTATTTTAAAAGACATACTTTGCATCCCATTGTGAAGAATTAAAAGGATCCCCAATTGTGTAAAATCGCACAGACACATCAGATTATGGAAAGGGGCAAAATAAAAATTGGAAAAATATTGTCAACTTTTGATGACTTTGTATGAATTTCATGAAAGAATTTTGTAGTCAAAGGTGAAAAGAAAAGTTTCTTCAGAAATCCATTATATATATTTTATTTTTTATTATAGCCTTTTTAATATTTTATAGTATTTAGATTCACTACTAGTGTTGCAAGATCCACTGTCAAGAAAAGCGGGACAGGTAGACAAAAAAGCGATACAGCGGCTTCTAAATCGGGACATAAAGATACTACGAAAACGGGATTTGTCTCTACACTATAAAATAAACCCGTGCAGCAACTAGGTCCCACTTTATCTTTACTGAATTTTTTTTTAAATATATATATATTTGTCGGATTTGAGTTTAAACATACTTATGTGCGTGATCATCAAATTAACTGACGCTCTACAGTGTAATAAATAATCAATGTTTCTTATTTTATGAAAATATACTATAACCACGCACGAAAATACAATATAATCTTCTGAGTTATCTGAAATTCCGAATAGCGTGTTTCATTGTCTTTTGAATCCCCAGAAACCAATACATTTACAAAATTTAAAGAATTATTTATAAAAACTTAGTATTTTTTGCTGCCCGTATTTTTCAGAAATGTTTCCGAATAGTTTGTATAGTGTATTAATCAGTTTCCTCAGTCTGGAATACCTGTTTTTCGAATGTCATCCATTCTCAAGTAAACGTTTTCAGCTCCATAAGTTAATTTATACATGAAATAGTAAAGAAATAATCTTAATTTTAATGTTAATGTTAACGCTGTTAATTTTGCATGTTTGTCTGTTAAACGTATCTGCTGACCATGAAAATGTTTACTTGAGCTTTGATAGCATCGGAAATAACTATACTCCGGGCTTAGAAAACTGATTTATACACTTTAAAAGCTAACCGTAAACGTTTCTGAAAATTACGGGCAGCAAGAGAAATTTTGTTTTTATAAATGATTCTTTAAATCTCGAAATGCCATTGATGTCTGAGGCTTCTAAAGTTAAAGAAACACTTTTCAGAATCATGGTTCACAAGGATGAGCTTATATTATAAATTTATTCGTGATTATATTATATTTTTGTAGATTAAGAAACATTTGTCATTTTTTACAGTGTAATAGAACCCTTTCTGAAACGTACAATAACTATAGTTACTAACAAGGAAGGTCTCCATAAGCGCATACTAAAAAATTGCAGAATATTCTTCTTATGTGTATATCTATGTCCATAAAAAATATTAAGATCAATAATTCAATAATTAAGATCTGACGTTTTCGTCAGATCTTAACTATTGAAAAATGAAACAGTTTTCAGATAGTAAATAAATTGTGATCCTTTTTAAGTGCGTTCGTAATTATATAAATACGTAGCACCGATATTCGTCGTCTGGACTGTCCATCTGTCCGCATATAACAGCACAAAACTGACCTTCCTAATGGTTTGAAATTTAATATATATAATCGTTGTAGTCATTTTGGAATTTCAAATTTTATGAAAATCGAATTAAAACTTAAAAAGATATTGATAAAAGTTTTCTTCATTCTATTAAATCCTATTATACGTAACTAATTCAATGATATTCCGTGCTAGATAATGATTCAAGGTTGCCATGGTGATTGCGTCATATATAAGATGGAGTCATATTATTTCCTAATAACTGAATTTAAAAACCGAATTTGTATACTAAAATTATTTAATTATAGCAATCACGTAACCTATCGACAGTTTTTTGGATAGATGTTTCCGGAGACATAGATATTAAATGGAAAAAGAGTCCAAATATGGATTTCAAGTTCTGAAATTTTCAAAGCTAGGTTGAATTTTTCCATTGGAATTTTCAGTAAATGTCAACGAAAGATGAAAGGTTGCCAACTTAAAATGTACTTATTTTATTACGGAAATTAATAATATCATAATAACAGACGTTATAAGTCATTTCACTGAAATAATAACGATAATTTTTTACATTGTCTTGTATTGGATATTTGTGCATAGTATAATTTTAATGTAACATAATTGCAATTAATTGTTTGTAAAAATGTATTGAAGCATAATTTTATAAAATTTAATTAATATCTATAGTATGAAAATCTGCACACAAAATAAATTTTATATTCCTGCATTTTTACATAAGAGTGTAACAGCTACTTCACCAAGATCTGAATATTTATAAAACTAGTTATAGTACGAACGCACCTCATTTGTCACGTTTTGTACAGTTTCCAATTTGTTATAATTGCATTAGTGAATTGTAGATGAAATTTAACATCTCAATTTCAAGATTCCACATTTGCTTCTATTTTCCCTTTGTTTCTGAGAGAATAAAACGTAATAATAACATGCATTGCGTAAACTGAAGATTTATTTGACATTTTATCTCATATAACTGAATTTTAGATAGCAATACATCTCCTTTAAATTCGTGATTTAGTATATTCTATTATTCCTTTACATCTGTAAGAAATGTTATTTTTTAAAAATCATATTACAGTCTGTTGCTCTTTGGGTGAATTTCATGAATAAATTTTATAGACATATTTCGGCCTTATTTTATCTTGTTATTAATATAAATTTAAAAGAAAAGTCATATATGAGCAATATAATTTTTTAAAAATCGTTAATCTGTTGCACTTTCTTTCAAATCTCCAAAACTTTAACCTGTCACCTTAACATTTTGTCATACATTTAAAATTGATCAGATTGTACTTATTTGTTAGTCCCTTAATTGTAACTGCATTGGTGAATTGTAGATTAAATTTAACTTCTCAATGTAAAGATTCTACATATGCTTCTATTTTCACTTTGTTGTTGAGAGAATTACTTTGAGTTAATCTGAGTTACTCGGAAAAAATCTGAGTTAAAAACGTAATAATAATATGCATTGCGTAAACTCACGATTTATTTGACATTTTATTTCTGAATTTGACATTTTATTTCTTTACGCGTATCTGAATTTTAGATAGAAATACATTTATTTCCTTTAAATGCATTATTTAGTATGTTCTATTATTTCTTTACATCTGTAAGTAATGTATTTTTTTTATCGTATTATAGTCTGTGACTCTTTGTGAGAATTTCATGAATAGATTTTATACATATGTTTCTGCTTTATTTTATCTTTTTGTTATCATAAATTTAAAAGTAAAATCATTTTTAAGCAATATATATTTTTAAGAAAGTGTTAATCTGTAGCACTTTCTTTGAAATCACTAAAATTTTAACCTGTCAACTTAATATTTTGTAATACATTTAAAATTGATCAGATTGTATTTATTTGTTATTCCCTTACTATAATTGCATTAGTGAATTGTAGATGAAATTTAACTTCTTAATATAAAGATTCCACATCTATTTTTCCTTTGTTTCTGAGAGAATAAAACGTAATAATAACATGCATTGCGTAAACTGAAGATTTATTTGATATCTTATCTCATATAACTGAAATTTAGATAGCAATACATTTCCTTTAAATTCGTGATTTAGTATATTCTATTATTTCTTTACATCTGTAAGTAATGTAATTTTTTAAAAATCATATTATAGTCTGTTGCTCTTTGGGTGAATTTCATCAATAAATTTTATAGACATATTTCGACCTTATTTTATCTTGTTATTATCATAAATTTAAAAAAAAGGGCATTTATGAGCAATATAATTTTTTTAAAGAAAATATGCTAATCTGTGGCACTTTCTTTGAAATCTTCAAAATTTTATCCTGTCATCTTAATATTTTGCAATACATTTAAAATTGATCAGATTGTATTTATTTGTTATCCCCTTACTATAGTTGCATTAGTGAACTGTAGATGAAATTTAACTTCTCAATGTAAAGATTCCAGATATACTTCTATTTTACCTTTGTTTCTGATAGAATAAAACGTAATAATAAGATGCATTGCGTAAACTGAAGATTTATTTGACATTTTATCTCATGTAACTGAATTTTAGATAGCAATACATCTCCTTTAAATTCGTGATTTAGTATATTCTATTATTTCTTTACATCTGTGAGTAATGTAATTTTTTAAAAATCATATTAATCATTTAAAATCATCTGTTGCTCTTTGGGTGAATTTCATGAATAAATTTTATAGACATATTTCGGCCTTATTTTATCTTGTTATTATCATAAATTTAAAAAGAAAAGTCATTTATGAGCAATATAATTTTTAAAAAACGTTAATTTGTTGCACTTTCCCAATCTCCAAAACTTTAACCTGTCACTTTAACATTTTATCATACATTTAAAATTGGTCAGATTGCGTTTTTTTGTTAGTCCCTTTATTGTAATTGCATTAGTGAATTGTAGATTAAATTAAACTTCTCAATCTAAAGATTCTACATATGCTTCTATTTTCATTTTGTTGTTGAGAGAATTACTTTGAGTTAATCTGAGTTACTCGGAGAAATCTGAGTTAAAAACGTAATAATAATATGCATTGCGTAAACTCACGATTTATTTGACATTTTATTTCTGAATTTGACATTTTATTTCTTTACGAGTATCTGAATTTTAGATAGAAATACATTTATTTCCTTTAAATGCATGATTTAGTATGTTCTATTATTTCTTTACATCTGTAAGTAATGTATTTTTTTTTATCGTATTATAGTCTGTGACTCTTTGTGAGAATTTCATGAATAGATTTTATACATATGTTTCTGCTTTATTTTATCTTTTTGTTATCATAAATTTAAAAGTAAAATCATTTTTAAGCAATATATTTTTTTAAGAAAGTGTTAATCTGTGGCACTTTCTTTGAAATATCCAAAATTTTAACCTGTCAACTTAATATTTTGTAGTACATTTAAAATTGATCAGATTGTATTTATTTGTTATTCCCTTACTATAATTGCATTAGTGAATTGTAGATGAAATTTAACTTCTTAATATAAAGATTCCACATCTATTTTTCCTTTGTTTCTGAGAGAATAAAACGTAATAATAACATGCATTGCGTACACTGAAGATTTATTTGATATCTTATCTCATATAACTGAAATTTAGATAGCAATACATTTCCTTTAAATTCGTGATTTAGTATATTCTATTATTTCTTTACATCTGTAAGTAATTTAATTTTTTAAAAATCATATTATAGTCTGTTGCTCTTTGTGTGAATTTCATCAATAAATTTTATAGACATATTTCGACCTTATTTTATCTTGTTATTATCATAAATTTAAAAAAAAAGGCATTTATGAGCAATATAATTTTTTTAAAGAAAATATGCTAATCTGTGGCACTTTCTTTGAAATCTTCAAAATTTTATCCTCTCATCTTAATATTTTGTAATACATTTAAAATTGATCAGATTGTATTTATTTGTTATCCCCTTACTATAGTTGCATTAGTGAACTGTAGATGAAATTTAACTTCTCAATGTAAAAATTCCAGATATACTTCTATTTTACCTTTGTTTCTGATAGAATAAAACGTAATAATAAGATGCATTGCGTAAACTGAAGATTTATTTGACATTTTATCTCATGTAACTGAATTTTAGATAGCAATACATCTCCTTTAAATTCGTGATTTAGTATATTCTATTATTTCTTTACATCTGTGAGTAATGTAATTTTTTAAAAATCATATTAATCATTTAAAATCATCTGTTGCTCTTTGGGTGAATTTCATGAATAAATTTTATAGACATATTTCGGCGTTATTTTATCTTGTTATTATCATAAATTTAAAAAGAAAAGTCATTTATGAGCAATATAATTTTTAAAAAACGTTAATTTGTTGCACTTTCTCAATCTCCAAAACTTTAACCTGTCACTTTAACATTTTATCATACATTTAAAATTGGTCAGATTGTGTTTTTTTGTTAGTCCCTTTATTGTAATTGCATTAGTGAATTGTAGATTAAATTAAACTTCTCAATCTAAAGATTTCATATATGCTTTAATTTTCACTTTGTTTCTAAGAAAATTACTCTGAGTTAATCTAAGTTACTCTGAAAAATCCGAGTTAAAAACTTAATAATAACATGCATTGCGTAAACTAACGATTTATTTGACATTTCATCTCATATATCCGAATTTTAGAGAGAAATACCTTTTATTTCCTTTAAATTCGTGATTTAGTATATTCTATTATTTCTTTCCATCTGTAAGTAATGTAATTTTTTTTTAAAATCATATTATAGTCTGTGACTCTTTGAGAGAATTTCGTGAATAGATTTTATACACATGTTTCTGCTTTATTTTATCTTGTTGTTATCATAAGTTTAAAAGAAAAATTATTTATGAGCGATAATTTTTTTTTTAAATGTTAATATTTTGTACTTTTTTTGAAATCTCCAAAACTTTAACCTGTCAGCTTAACATTTTGTGATACATTTAAAATTGATCAGATTGTATTTATTTGTTATTCCCTGACTGTAATTGCATTAGTGAACTGTAGATGAAATTTAACTACTCAATGTAAAAATTCCGCATACACTTCTATTTTTCTTGTGTTTCTGAGAGAATAAAATGTAATAATAACATACATTGCGTAAACTGCAGATTTATTTGACATTTTATCTCATACAACTGAATTTTACATAGCAATACATTTCCTTTAAATTCGTGATTTAGTATATGCTATTATTTCTTTACATCTGTAAGTAATGTAATTTTTTTAAAATCATATTAATCATTTGAAAACATCTGTTGCCCTTTGTATGAATTTCATGAATAAATTTCATAGACATATTTCGGCCTTATTTTATCTTGTTATTATAATAAATTTAAAAGAAAATTCATTTATGAGCAATATAATTTAAAAAAAAAAAGTTAATCTGTTGCACTTTCGTTCAAATCTCCAAAACTTTAACCTGTCACCGTAACATTTTATCATACATTTAAAATTGATCAGATTGTATTTATTTTTTAGTCCCTTTATTGTAATTCCATTAGTGAATTGTAGATTAGACTTCTCAATGTAAAGATTCCACATATGCTTCTACTTTGACTTTGTTTCTGAGAGAATTACTTTGAGTTAATCTGAGTTACTCTGAGAAATCTGAGTTAAAAACGTAATAATAACATGCATTGCGTAAACTCAAGATTTATTTGACATTTTTTCTTATATAACTGAATTTTATATATAAATACATTTCCTTTAAATTCGTGATTTAGTATATTCTATTATTTCTTTACATCTGTAAGTAATGTAATTTTTAAAAAATCATATTATAGTCTGTTGCTCTTTGGGTGAATTTCATGAATAGATGTTATAAACATACTAGTGTAAATGCCCGTCCTAGGACGGTGGGTAAAAATTGGGGTTTTCAGTTAAAATTTTAAATAATTGATAAAAATATTCATATACTGTTTATCGACAATAGGGAAAACTGACCTGAACCGTTAAGGTAATATTAGGTAATATAGAGGGTTAATGGTAAATTTTACTGTTAATGGTAGTTATGTTAATGGTAGATTTTACGATACGTAATTTTTTTCTTTATCTTTGTTTTTCAACTCAAAATTTCTAAATATTTTTGAATAATTAAAAATATATAGTATATTTCTGAATAATTAAAATCTCAATCCTAATAACGATCTCAATAATTAATTAAGGTCTCAATAATTAATTATGTTAAGTAAATTATAGGTATTAATTTTCGCTCTCAATAATACGAAAACGATCTTTTAGTTTCTTCATAATCTAAAGGAATGCATTAAATTTTACACAAAGTCAAATATTTTCCTTTCAAAATTAATAATAAAAATAATTTAAATCATTAAAAAAAGTTGATCTTGTAATAATTCAATACATCCTGAATGAACATACCTTATGTTAATGGTAAATTTTACGAAACGTAATCTTGTCCCTTATTTTGGTTTTTCAACTAAAAATTTACAAATATTTTTCTGAATAATTAAAATTTTAATCCTAATAATGATCTCAATAATTAATTAAGGTCTCAATAATTAACTATGGTTAGTAAATTATAGGTATTAATTTTCGCTCTCAATAATACGAAAACGATCTTTTAGTTTCTTCATAATCTAAAGGAATGCATTAATTTTTACACAAAGTCAAATATTTTCCTTTCAAAATTAATAATAAAAATAATTTAAATCATTAAAAAAAGTTGATCTTGTAATAATTCAATACATCCTGAATGTACATACCTTATGTTAATGGTAAATTTTACGAAACGTAATCTTTTCCCTTATTTTGGTTTTTCAACTCAAAATTTCCAAATATTTTTCTGAATAATTAAAATTTTAATCCTAATAATGATCTCAATAATTAATTAAGGTCTCAATAATTAACTATGGTTAGTAAATTATAGGTATTAATTTTCGCTCTCAATAATACGAAAACGATCTTTTAGCTTCTTCATAATCTAAAACAATGCATTAATTTTTACACAAAGTCAAATATTTCCCTTTCAAAATTAATAATAAAAATAATTTAAATCATTTAAAAAGGTTGATCTTGTAATAATTCAATACATCCTGAATGTACATACTTTATGTTAATGGTAAATTTTACGAAACGTAATCTTTTCCCTTATTTTGGTTTTTCAACTCAAAATTTCCAAATATTTTTCTCAATAATTAAAATTTTAATCCTAATAATGATCTCAATAATTAATTAAGGTCTCAATAATTAACTATGTTTAGTAAATTATAGGTATTAATTTTCGCTCTCAATAATACGAAAACGATCTTTTAGTTTCTTCATAATCTAAAGGAATGCATTAATTTTTACACAAAGTCAAATATTTTCCTTTCAAAATTAATAATAAAAATAATTTAAATAATTAAAAAAAGTTGATCTTGTAATAATTCAATACATCCTGAATGTACATACCTTATGTTAATGGTAAATTTTACGAAACGTAATCTTTTCCCTTATTTTGGTTTTTCAACTCAAAATTTCCAAATATTTTTCTGAATAATTAAATTTTAATCCTAATAATGATCTCAATAATTAATTAAGGTCTCAATAATTAACTATGGTTAGTAAATTATAGGTATTAATTTTCGCTCTCAATAATACGAAAACGATCTTTTAGCTTCTTCATAATCTAAAAGAATGCATTAATTTTTTACACAAAGTCAAATATTTCCCTTTCAAAATTAATAATAAAAATAATTTAAATCATTAAAAAAAGTTGATCTTGTAATAAATCAATACATCCTGAATTTTCTTATTCTAAAAATATGCTTATGTACATTTTATATTATTTTACAACTTTATTATTATGTAAATTATAATAAAGTTGTATAATTAATTTATTTTTTTTCTAACAGAAACGTATAATTTGTATTTATTGTCAGAAGATGGCGCCAGAATAGTATTTACGAACGAAATCTAAAATGCTGGTAGTTGCATCGCAAAGCCTCGAAAGATATCATCGCTATTTCTGAAAAAGTGATTTCAGGAATAAAATGCTTACAGAAATAATTTTTAGAAAATCCTTTAAATATTTAAAGACTTTAAAATGCTTTTACAAATATTTTAAGAGCATAATTGGATATTTTAATGAAACATTCAAAGAGTCATTCCTTTTTTTTTTCTAGATATGGGATTTGTGTTTTTGAATGGCAACATTATTCGTTTATTTACATCAGGTAATCGGATGTTTAATCTGTTATTTTTAATTTAAAACTTAAAACATTATAACTGGATATGATAAACATGTTTTATACGAAAATATGCTCAACAGACGTTATTTCAAGTAGAAGATATTATCATTTAGTGTTATTATGTGTTAGCATATATTTTTCAGTAAGCCTAACATGGCGTTTAACTACGGTGGACTCGCAGATCAGAGTGGTACAGCCCGGTACCGTTACAGACACTTTCTCGCCTTTGGATTTTATTATAAGTAAGATTTCGGCCTTATTTTATCTTCTTATTATCATAAATTTAAAAGAAAAATCATTTATCAGCAATATAATTTTTAAAAAAGTTAATCTGTTGCACTTTCTTTCAAATCTACAGATCTTTAACTTGTCACATTAACATTTTGTCATGCATTGAAAATTGATCAGATTGTGCTTATTTGTTAGTCTCTTTATTGTAATTGCATTGGTGAATTGTAGATTAAATTAAACTTCTCAATGTAAAGACTCCACATATGCTTCAATTTTCACTTTGTTTCTGAGAGAATTACTCTGAGTTAATCTGAGTTACTCTGAGAAATCTGAATTAAAAATTTAATAATAACATGCATTGCATAAACTCAAGATTTATTTGGCATTTTATCTCATATATCCAAATTTTAGATAGAAATACATTTATTTCCTTTAAATTCGTGATTTAACGGAATATTCTATTATTTATTTCCATCTATAAGCAATGTAATTTTTTTTTATCATATTATAGTCTGTGACTCTTTGAGAGAATTTCATGAATAGATTTTATAAACATGCTCCTGCTTTATTTTATCTTGTTGTTATCATAAATTTAAAAGAAAAATTATTTATGAGCAATAGGTATATATATATATATTAATTTCTATATGTTGTATTTTCTTTGAAATCTCCAAAACTTTAATCTGTCATCTTAACATTTTGTAATACGTTTAAAATTGATTAGATTGTATTTATTTGTTACTCCCTTTATTGTAATTGCATTAGTAAATTGTAGATTAAATTTAACTTCTCAAGTTGAAGATTCCACTTATATTTGTATTTTCCCTTTGTTTCTGAAAGACTAAAACGTTATAATAAAATCCATTGCATAACCTGAAGACTTCTTTGACATTTTATCTCAAGTATTGAATTTTAGACAGCAATATAATTCCTTTAAATTCGTAATTTACTATATTCTATTATTTCTTTCCATCTGTAAGTAATGTAATTTTTTTATCATATTATAGTCTGTGACTCTTTCAGAGAATTTCATGAATAGATTTTATACACATGTACCTGCTTTATTTTATCTTGTTGTTATCATAAATTTAAAAGAAAAATTATTTATGAGAAATAAATATTTTTAATGATAACGTAATCATAATCTGTTGTACATTCTTTGAAATCTCCAAAACTTTAACAAGTCATCTTAGCATTTTGTAATAGTACATTTACAATTGCTTAGATTGTATTTATTTGTTAGTGCCTTTATTGTAATTGCATTAGTGAATTGTAGATTAAATTTGACTTCTCAAGATGAAGATTCCACATATACTTGTATTTTCCCTTTGTTTCTGAAATAATAAAACTTTATAATAAAATCCATTGCATAACCTGAAGACTTCTTTGACATTTTATCTCAAGTAACTAAATTTAAGACAGCAATACGATTCCTTTAAATTCGTAATTTACTATATTCTATTATTTATTTCCATCTTTAAGTAATGTAATTTTTTTTTATCATATTACAGTCTGTTACTCTTTGAATGAATTTCATGAATAAATTTTATAGACATGCTCTTTACTTATTTTATTCCATTACTGTCATAAACTTGAAAAGAAAAAATATTTCCAGCATCAACTTGAAAAACTTAATTTTTTTCAAAATCATTTTGTTAAAAAGCTTTCAAACTGAGAAACAATAAAAGTTCAAAATTTTAAAGTTCTTCTTAAATTCTATTGTTATAATAATTTATCGTACATCGAATGATCCGGTTATTTTAATTAATGAATCTTAAACGATTTAGAAAAAAAATGTGATTTTAAATTATCATAAAAGTATATGAAAAGTATCATAAAAATATATCTTTATGAAAGTTATGCATACGTTTGCACTCTTAGAATAGATACACAGGATGGTTATAAGTATCTCTATTTGGAGCTGTCTGACATTTCAAAGGAATAACTCGAATGAAATCAAAATCGGCACACTTACTATTCCAGAAGGGGGAAGAAAATGGAACAATAAAAAAATAATTGCAATAATCACCGACAGATGGCGCTACCGAGGGCGAAGTGTAATGTGTAATACAAGAACAAGGAATTAAGGCGTCAAAACGGATGGCACACCTAATTTATTGGAAAATGTCACAATGAATGTGGTTAAGTTTTTGCATGGCGGTGCCGATCATGTTCAGGTTCCACATGTGCATTGTGCTGGAAGACACAATCCATGTGGTGCACAACATGCTCAAGTGCAGATTGTAATGCATCAGGAGTGATGTTTGGCACATGTTGTAATGAGCGGTAAAATCATTGAAGTTTGCGACAGCTCTATGGTACACAATATTACACATTACATTTCACGCTCAAAAGCGCCATCTGTTGGCGATTCTTGCAATTAATTTTTTATTGTTCCATTCTTCTTTCCCCTTCTCGAATAGTAAGTGTTACCGATTTTGGTTTCATTCGGGTTATTCCTTCAAGCTACAGACAGCTCCAAATAGAGATACCTATATTATAACCACCCGGTATACACACACACACACATATATATAATAATAATAATAATAATAATAATAATAATAATAATAATAAAAATTTCATTGGAAAGCTTTCGGTCATCTTCCTTAGTCGAAACTTATCATCTTCAGACTACCATTTGTTTTGATCACCTTAAAGAAATATTTGGAGGAGTTTCATTAGGAGAAATATTAGGAAGAATGTTTTTCGTCCGATAAATAAGTCAAAGAATTTTGGCTTCGAAAAAAAAATACTTTTCCGGCTATAGATGATAATTGCGTAAATGGGTTTTTTAAATGCATTAGGCATTTTTTAAATTGTTTACAAAGGGTTTTCTAATTGGTTACTACCTTTTGAAACCTTTCCACCGCCAGTGAATTGTGATGTGGTTTCGAGTTCTCATATATTTTTAAACATTTGTTTAAATTACACAAATCTCCGTAATATATTTAAGCCATATATCAGGCTTTATAAAATGCAAAAATAAACTCTTCTAACAAAAAATACAGTTTAGTTAATGTTTCAAAAGTTTCAGAAAGTTTTCCAGCTATTCGTAAGATTTACAAAAAACTATTATAAGAAACAGTCTAAAAATTTATATGTGGCTATATCAATAATATTCTCAATAATATTATCTTTAGAAAGAATTAATATTATTAAGATAGTTAAACTTCAAAAAAATTGTAATGATTAATTAATGACTTTTCCAAAAAAAAATTTCTATTATTCAAATTTAATTAAATTTTTTAAATGTTTGCTGTCAAAGAATTTACATCGTTAATTCATAATATTAAATATATTTTAGAGGTAATTTTAACATAAGTTTTATGTTCATATATGTATTATAAATTGAGTTATCGGATCGTAATATATCATGTGAAAACATTGCTCAAAATTCGCAATGTTAACTAAACTGCATATTATATTATATTATATTATAAGTGTTTATTTTTGCATTTTGTATGCATTACTTTAAGCCTGAAATATAGCTCAAATATATTGTAAAAGTTTGTCTAATTTCAATCAGTATTTAAAATTTTATTCAAACTCGAAACTACATCATCACTGGCGGTGGAAAGGTTTCAGAGCTATGATGAGCTCCCTTAAACATCATTTATCACCTTATTAAACGGTGAGGTTTTGTTACAGTATTCTGAATGTGTTTGAAAGTGCTTCATAATCTATGCTTCACGCATGATTTTTCTTTCTTGCTGCAATAAATATTGGCATCTAAAAGTGTATATACATATATATGTAATAATAAAAAAAAATTCGCCATTTTACCTTAATTAAATTATTCAAAATTCTTACAATTCTCTTTTTCCCCCTGTCTTTTAATAATATCTTAAATATAAATTATATTTTAATTTTATATATAGTTAATCAACATATTCTTTTAATTCTTATTCTAAAAACGTCAATCTGTTAAAAGCGACGCTTCTTTGTAAAAACCCCTAATTTATTCCTTCATATTTTAATACATTAAATTTTTATTTCTTTAGAACGTATCTTAATATAATTTTTATTTTTATTAAAATTATCATTCGATATCCCATGATCCATTGCAACTCCCGCGTCTAACTTTTTCACTTCAAAATTATGCCGAGTATAATAAAGAGTTCCACAGCCTTGCAACCCGCTCATTAGTTAAATTACCTTCGCATTGGCGAAAGATTCCTACGCCTCGCGGAGTATAAAACGCGTTACACAACCTTGGAGCTCAGAATTTTTACGTTTTTTGACTTGCTAAATAAAACCCGTCATTTGGAGGAGAAGTGTCTTTAAATTGGTGTATATCTCTAATAATATGTAACATCTTCATGCTTTTTTCTACGATGTAACGTAGCTAGATCTGAGTTCTAAAATGAACGTTTAGTGGAATTGGCTATTCTTTGTGAACTGGCAATAAATTCGTTGGTGAAAATGCAGCTTCCTTTATTTTGTTGGTAAAATTCCAGTGTATTCATAAACATCGTCTTCCACCGGGATGACTTCGACTGCAAAACATATGTTATTCTACAAATTCATCGCTTACCAGAATTAATATGTTGATATAATTCACTACTAGATGGAACCCGTCAAAATTTGACGGCAAAAAACTTGATAGTACCATAAAAATAAAATTCATAGCTGCTTTAAAATGTTTGAAACTTTTGCAGAATAATTCAAATAAATAAAAAACCCACTTTGAATTAAAGCTAGGTTGAAGAACAGCAATTGGCTAAGTTTCACTGGCACATGCACTCGCGGAATTTCTTTCATTTGACACATTTAGCGCTGTTGTGCAAGTAAATGGTAAGTGCCCCCTTGAGGAGGGGGAAATGGCAGGATGGACCAAGGAGATGCATAACATGAATAAGCAGTCAAAGACCTTTCAAACGATATGTAACATGAGGGGTGTGTGCAAAATTAAAAAAAGTACCCCCTTGGGGGGGGTAAAGTAGGGGATGGACACGGTACATGCATAATATGATTAAGTGGTCACAGACCTTTCCAACGATATATAACATGAGGGTTGTGTGCAAAATTTAGAAAAGTACCTCTTTGGGGGGGGGGGGCAAAGTGGGGAGATGGACATCAGAGATATGCATATGATTAAGCAGTCACAGACCTTTCCAACGATATATGACATGAGGGTTGCCTGCAAAATTTAGAAAAGTACCCCCTTGGGGGAGGGGGGGCAAAGTGGGGAAATGGACATTGGAGATATGCATATGATTAAGCAGTCACAGACCTTTCCAACGATATATGACATGAGGGTTGTCTGCAAAATTTAGAAAAGTACCCCCTTGGGGGAGGGGGAGGGCAAAGTGGGGAGATGGACATTGGAGATGCATAATATGTTTAAGCAGTCACAGACCTTTCCAACAATATATGACATGAGGGTTGTGTGCAAAATTTAGAAAAGTACCTCTTTGGGGGGGGGGCAAAGTGGGGAGATGGACATCAGAGATATGCATATGATTAAGCAGTCACAGACCTTTCCAACGATATATGACATGAGGGTTGTCTGCAAAATTTAGAAAAGTACCCCCTTGGGGGAGTGGGGGGACAAATTGGGGAGATGGACATTGGAGATGCATAATATCATTAAGCGGTCACAGACCTTTCCAACAATATATGACATGAGGGGTGTCAACAAAATTTAGAAAATTGCCCCCTTGGGGGGGGGGCAAATTGGGGAGATGGACATTGGAGATGCATATGATTAAGCGGTCACAGATCTTTCCAACAATATATGACATGAGGGGTGTCAACAAAATTTAGAAAAGTGCCCCCCTTAAAAGGGGGGAAATGGCGGGATGGACCCCGGAGATGCATAACATGAATAAGCAGTCAAAGACCTTTCCAACAATACGTAACATGAAGGGTTTGTGCAAAATTTACAAAAGTACCCCCTTGGGGGGGGCAAAGTGGGGGATGGACACCGGAGATGCATAATATGATTAAGCGGTCACAGATCTTTTTAACGATATATAACATGAGTGGTATGTGCAAAATTTAGAAAAGTGCCCCAATTGACGGGGGGGATGGACCACACAGATGCATAACATGAAAAGGCAGTCACAGGCCTTTCGAACGATATATCATATGAGTGGTTAGCAAAGAAAAGTCTCTGCCCCGTGTGGGCAAAACATACTCCCCCCCGCCGCCATAATTATTGATGCGGACTCATTTTTTAAATTCGTTCGCACCCCTCTTCTCCCGCAAAATGTGAATTTTAAAAACTCCCCTTCCGAATTTTTTTATACCAAAAGCACTTATGTCCATCGTCTGCATGCAGAGTTTTGTGCTTACAGACGCCAGACACAACAACACACACACAGACAGATGTTTACCGACATTAATAGCAGTGTTTCACCCAGACAGTTTCAGAAGGGTGCTGCACCCTGCCTGCCCTTTGGTTTGCAAAATAGCACCCTTCTTGCCCCTCATAAAAATAATTAGCACCCTTCTTGCCCCCTCCAGCAAAATAATTAGCACCCTTCTTGGCCCCTCCAGCAAAATAATTAGCACCCTTCTTGCTCTCAGTAAAAAAAGTGCCCTTTCTCCTTTTTGCATTAAAAAATTTGGTTTCATAATAAAAACTGACTCAATGTTGTCTTAAAAAGAGTGTTTTGACTTTGAAATATCAAAAGTGGCTTTAAAAACCAAAAGAATACCTTTAAGCTTTAACAATTAAAAAAGTGCCCTTAAGATTCTGAAAAGTGCCCTCAAAAATCCAAAAAGTGCCCTTAAGAATAAAAAAAGTGCCCTTTTTCTCACCAGCAGCACCTTGCCCCTTTTTAAACCTGGGGGAAACTCTGTTAATAGTATAGATGATACTCAGTGCCTACACATTTCACCCTTTATAATTCAGCCAATGAGTTGACAGTCGTTCATTTCCAGAAACGAAACAATAATTCTTTAGGATGAATTTTGTTTGTTTGGCGTCACAAACTTTTTAGGGCACCTGCAGACTAAAAACATATAATCAATCTTCGCGGGAAAAAAATCCTAGATTTCGTCAAATGATCACAGGAAAAACACTAATTTCATCAAAGGATCATGTAAAACGTGAATTTTATTAAAAGGCCACAGAAAAACGTGATTTACGCAAAAGATGAGCAAATTTTGTCAAAGAATCGCAAAACAGGAAATTCTACCAAAAGATAGCGCTTTCTTGCCAAATTTCGTCTAAAAATTTGCGGAATAAAATGTATTTTATCAAAAAATCGCTGGAAAACGCACATTTCGTTAAAGTATCGCGAGAAAAATGCGAATTTCTTCAAAGATTGCTGAAAAAACGCGAATTTCATCGAAGGATTGCTGAAAATTCATGAATCTTATCAAAAGGCAGCAGAGAAAATGTGATTATTATCAAAGCATTGCGAAAAAAGAAAATTTCATCTAAGGATCACAGAAAAACACAAATTTCATAAAAGAATCATGGAAAATAACGCAAATTTCGTGAAAAAAAAAAAAATCGCAGAAAAAACACAAATTTCGTCAAATTATCGCTGAAAAAAAACACGAATTACGTCATAGGATAGCTGAAAAAATTGTGAATCTCGACAAAAAAAAGATACAGAAAAAAATGCGAATTTCATTAAAGAATCACGAAAAAAAATGCAAATTTTGTTAAAGGATTGCGCAAAGAATGTGAATTTTTTGAAAGGTTCTTGTGAAAAATGAAACTGTCTTTATTAAAAACAGCACACACACAAACATCTATACAAACCTCAATACACACAAACATATTATAGGCAGGGCTTGAAATTCAATTTTTCCAAGGACGGGAGTCTCCCTACCAACATTTTTAAATGGAGGGGAGTTGTAATGTTTGGGAGGGAGAAAAAAAAATTTTAAACCCCACTATTATTTTACGTGTTATTTAAAGAATTACATTAATGCAGACATGACAAAATACCATTGAAAAAATTAAGTCAACTGAGAATGATTATGTAAAATGTTTATTTTTATTATAAAAAAGGGAAGAATGTTAAGTTTTATATATGCAGTGTATTTTTCAAGTTCCATTAAATGTGTTAGGGACCCTTAACAATTAGGTTGTTAAATAAATTTCTGACTTTAGATTTTACTTGATTGAGATTCACCGATCGATCGTGGAAAAGACGCAAAGTTCATCGATCTGTCGCAGAAAAAACGCTAAGTTTGTCGATCAGTCGGGGGAAAAAAGCAAATTTCGTCGATCGATTGCAGAATAAACACAAAGTTCGTCGATCTGTCCCCAAAAAACGCAAGGTTCGTCAATCAGTCGCTTAAAAAACGCAATGTTCGTCTATCTGTCTCAGAAAAAACACAAAGTTCGTTGATCTGTCGCGGAAAAAACGCAAAGTTCGTCGATCAGTTACGGAAAAAAGCAAATTTCGTCGATCGATTGCGGAATAAATGCAAAGTTCGTCGATCAGTCAGGGAAAAAAGAAAAATTTTATCGATCGATTGTGGAATAAACGCAAACTTTGTCGATATGTCCCCAAAAAACGCAAGGTTCGTCGATCAGTCACTTAAAAAACGCAATGTTCGTCGATCTGTCGCGTTCGTTTGATGTCGTTGTTGAAAATTTATGAATTTCTATTATTAAAGTAATTTTTTCATTTTACCGTATTTATTTTATTTTTGTGTTGTATGTATTTTGCTACTTTGAATTTTTTTAAACTAACCCTTTTTTTTTTGGAGAGTGAGAGAGAGAGATTTAGTAATTTGGTGACACGAAGTTCCGCAAATTCTTAAAATCCACAAATCGTTTCCAATGTAAACAATGAAATTTACAATTAAGTTGCAAGTGCAAAATTTCAGTTTTTTAAAATTTTCATGTCATTCTGTACACATTTTAATATGTCATTCTGATCATTATACATATTTAGTTACGCATTATTAATTATTTACTTGACCTTTACTTTTAATATTTTAAATATTTCAAACTTACAGCTGAATGTAATTATTAAAACATTTGAAATACTGCATTCGAAAAATGAAATTTCAGATTAGAAACGCGACAATTACTATTAGGTTAAAAAAATTTAAAGTAGAAAAGTACTTATGATATAAAAAGAAGAAAAAAAATACACCAGAATTTATCTGTATTACGAAAGCGGGAGAAATGATTTTCTGTGCTATACGAAAAGATATCCAAATAACTCAATCATAAACATAGAAATAGGTATCGGTTTCTATGTTCATGTGCACTCAATCCAAACTTGAAACTTTTAAAAAGGTCATTGAATGAATGAAATTCATCTCCGCCTTTCACATCCAGAAAACTTGCTGTGTCGCCAATTATGTTTATATTTTATATATATATATAAAAAAATAATAATTCAGGCACTTTTCCGTTATACGGACACCATTGTCGCCAAACATACATACATACATACATTTTGGCATAGTGTCCGTATAACAGAAAAGTACTAAAGTTCATGGTTTAAAATCACAATAAAATATCATGAAATTTATTGATTAGTTGTGGGAAAATATCGGGGAAATAATGTGTTTTTCGTGAATTTTTTGTTTTGTTAACAATGTGGTTAGAGAGCCAGGGAGAAATCCAGAAAACTTGCTGTGTCGCCAATTATGTTCATATTTTATATATATATATATAAAAATAATAATTCAGGCACTTTTCCGTTATACGTACACCATTGTCGCCAAACATACATACATACATTTACATACATACATACATTTTGGCATAGTGTCCGTAAAACAGAAAAGTACTAAAGTTCATGGTTTAAAATTGCAATAAAATATCATCAAATTTATTGATTAGTTGTGGGAAAATATCCGGGAAATAATGTGTTTTTGTGAAATTTTTTGTTTTGTGTTGTTGTGTTTAATTGTAAGCATTCATTATAATTTTCAGTGCATTATTAAATTGAAATTTTTGTTTAAAATATGTAAACAAAACAGTGACCAGAAACCTGCACAATTTCTAATATAGATAGATAGATGCATGCATGTAGTACTTTTAATTATTTGGTAAAAATACTGTGATCGTCACTGAAAAAACCTTAATTTAACCTAAAAGTAATTGTCGAGTGTTTAAGCTGAAATTTCATTTTACGAATACAGTATTTCAAATGTTTTAATAATTACATTCAGCTGTAAGTTTGAAATATTAAAAGTAAAGGCCAAGTAAATAATTAATAATGCATAACTAAAAGTAATTGTCGAGTGTTTAAGCTGAAATTTCATTTTACGAATACAATATTTCAAATGTTTTAATAGTTACATTCAACTGTAAGTTTGAAATATTAAAAGTAAAGGCCAAGTAAATAATTAATAATGCATAACTAAAAGTAATTGTCGAGTGTTTAAGCTAATTTCATTTTACGAATACAGTATTTCAAATGTTTTAATAGTTACATTCAGCTGTAAGTTTGAAATATTAAAATTAAAGGCCAAGTAAATAATTAATAATGCATAAGTAAAAGTAATTGTCGAGTGTTTAAGCTGAAATTTCATTTTACGAATACAGTATTTCAAATGTTTTAATAGTTACATTCAGCTGTAAGTTTGAAATATTAAAAGTAAAGGCCAAGTAAATAATTAATAATGCGTAACTAAATATGTATAATGATGAGATTTTTTTTTCTTGAATTATTCAGTGAAACTCGCCTTATAAATGTACGCAAATAATTCACATCAAAATCTTAAAATAACAAAGTTTTCTTTCGTGTTTAGCTATGCTTAATAACCAAAAAAGCTTGATTAATACAAAAAATTTTTCGTAAAAATACTGTGATCGTCGCTGAGAAAACCTGAATTTAATCATATCACACAGAATTACATATTAAAAGTTTAAAAAACTGAAATTTTACACTTGTTTACATCGGAAACGATTCGCGGAATTTCGTGCCACGAAATCTCTCTCTCTCTCTCAAAAAAAGGGTTAGTTATAAAAAATTCAAAGTAATAAAATACATACGACTTAAAAAGAAAATAAATACGGTAAAATGAAAAAATACCTTAATAAAAGAAATCCATAAAGTTTCAACAACCGAACAACCAAATGGAGTCGTAGTAATCCACATACGCTTCTAGAGAGAGGAAAAAGCCTTCACCTCATTGGCTGAAATATCGCGTCTGAAGATAGTAAAAGCCTCTAGCTGATTAGCTGAATGCTCGCGCATGCCTATAAAAGGCATTTTTGCACGAAAAACTAAAAAGCAGGTTAGCTTTAAGTATATGGATGAAATGGAAAATCATTTCATATATATGTATATATCATATGTCATTACTCTGACAACGTATTAGATAAGAACAAACATAAATCGCAATCTATGTCTAACAAATTGAAACACATCAGCACAAAGAATACTTTTAATATTTAAAATTCTGACATTGCACTTAGATTTCTACGGTCATTCTTCTTTTTATAAAAAAACTGTGGCATCAAATATAATATGAATGAACTTTTTGTATACATAGAAGGTCATTACCATAAGGACAATGAGTTACAGAAGCAAATATATATGTGGTTAAATGAAAACATCTATATGAAGCAAATGTAAACATGTAAGCAAAAGAAATTCTTTTAATAATAAAAACTCCTGACATTTCATTCAGATAGAGTTGATCTTTAGAACAATAAATTTTGGCATCAAAAAGAAGCAAAATAAAATTGCGGAATATATACAACACCGTTAACATGACAACGAGTTAGATAAGAAAAAATATATATCACTAAATGAACAAATCCATATGAGATATATTTAAATATATTAACAAAAGAAATGCTTTCAATATGTAAAATTCTGACAATTCATTTAGATTTATTTGGTCATATTTCTCTTTACAATAAATGCTGTCATCAAAAAGAGACGCAAAGAATTTCTAAATTCATATAACTCCATTACCATGACAACAATTTTCTTTTTTCGAAATGCCATTCGAATAATAATATTTACCTTCCTTTCAAAGCGATGAAAAATATCATTAAGTTTTTGTATTAAATGCTGCTGTAGAAAAATAAAAATGTTTCATATGCTTGTCAAAATGTAACGAAAAAAGTTTTAACACTATTTTTTCACGGTGAATTCAAGAGTTTTTTTTTAATTTGTGTTAAAACATAAATTATAGATTTTTTTTTTTTTTTTTTTTTTTTTTTTTTTTTTTTTTTTGAGATAAGTACTTTTTTATTGGGTTATTATTTTTAGAGAATATAAATTACTTTTATGATATAAATATTTATTTTGTAATATTTATAAAGCTTTCAGACAGTTCTCAAGAAAAAAATATCCTCGTTTTCTGACTAGTGATGGGCATAATGCACGCCCCCTGAATTCTAGGCATACAGGCTGACATAAAAATGGCGGATGTCATAGGAAGGTTTTTTTTTCAGCGTTTATACGGTCCTTTGAATTTGAATACCAATAATTTCAAAAAAATTTCTCCACCTTATTTTTCTGAGATTAAATAAGTCAAAGAGAGCTTTTGAAAAATACTGGTGGCAAAATTCAGGTGATCGTACAAATGCTTAAATAATCCGCCTACGACAGCCACCATTTTTTGTGTCAGCGCGCAGGCCTAGTATTCAGTGTGTGTTGCAAAATGATTGATTTTGTCATTCAAATGAATCATTCGGGCAAGCGCAAAAAATAGTTGCCAACCTTCGTTTTTTTTTTTTTTTTTTTTTTTTTTTTTTTTTTTATAGTTACTTCTGTTATTTAATTTAATTTTTAATTTTTAATTTCTGGTAGTAATTTATAAAAAAAAATGCCGGGCTGTTGGCAGCTATGCTTTTACGCATACCCAATGATTCATTAGAATATCAAAATCATACATTCTGCCAATCACTATTTCTGACTCATTAATGGGCTTTTAAACGTTAATGCATAAATCTGGCGGCATAACTATTGAGAAGATTTGGAATAAAAAAACTTTTTTTTATTTTTAGGCAAATGCATTACATGAACATAAAACTAAAGAAGGACTTCCAACGAAATAGTGTTAATATCTTGTCGCGACTTTTGAACGAAATGGCAGTTGTACAGTAGCACGAACGGTTCTGCGAAGCCGGCGAGAATCCCTGCTAAGGCAGTGTCACCTACAACATCAAACCGAAATTGTATATCAGATACCCACCAGACGACAGACGGTTTGAAGAAGCAGCCGAACTGGTGACGTAGGGAGAAACTGTCCTACACATGCGCCAATTATTTGAGACATGTTTCCAGGAATGATTTTCTTCTTGTAAAGGCTATTTCGTTACATGTCCTTCTTTAGTTCTATGTTCATGATGCATTCCATATTGAACTATAAATGATTGCTCTCTGAAGACATTCTTCCACGGGCTATTGCGACCAAAATTATGTTCGAACTTTGATAGCATTTTCTGAAATTTGTTGGATTCATCGAACATTGGTAAACTCTTACTTCGAAAGCATTTTCAGGTTTTTTTTTTTTTTTTGCTTTTACCGAAAATTCGAAAACGCTATTCGATCCCGTTGTTTTTGAATAATAACACCTGGAGATTTTTTGCATCTAGAAGTAAAAATGATCCAGGAATTTGTCAGAAAGTAGCAGATTGGATTTGAGAACAGCTTTAACTCTACTTCATTTTCTCTTTGATGCATTGTTAAAAATAATCGTAAATTCATGGGTATTTTTTTCCTGAATTTCACAGAAAAAGTCCCCTTTCACGACAAAAGGGTATTTTCCGTTAAAAAACAGAAAATTTCCTCATATTTCGTGAAAACAACGGAACTAATGGAGACGAAAAAGGCCAACGGATATATTCCGTTATCTGCTGCATATTTATTTTCAATGTTTAAAAAACTGACATGTTGCTGAAAAAGAAAAACTAAAAATTCAATAAATTAAAATTTTGAATTTATTTAAAACAACAACATCAACAATAAAATAGTGCTTTCGAATTAAAAAAAGTAACAAATAATTTTCCCATTCTTTTAAAATTATTTGCAATTTATTTTTTAAATTTTATAAAAAAAAAATATTCGCACTTAAAATATATTCTAAACAATCAGATTAATATATATATATATATATAATAGTTAAATTAAGTAAAAAAATATCAATTTTACTCAAAAAAGCAACAAACAAGAATAAAGCTTTCGAATTTTAAAAAAAAACAATAACTTTCTCATTCTTTTAAAATTATTCGCAATTTATTTTTTAAAGTTATAAAAAACACTCGCACTGAAAATATATTCTAAACGAACACATTTAAAAAATGTGTAATAGTTGAAAAAAAAATCGATTTTTTCAAAAAAGCGAGCATTTTTTATCGAATTTAATTCAAAATATAATATTTGTATTTTACATCTAACAATCAAATTAAGAATATATATAATTTATACTTTTATCCTCTATTGATATTAAAGTTTTAAAACCTCAACCACCATCTCATAACGAAATCTCCCCGGAATTAACTTCAAAATTACCAGGTTTCTAAACCCCAGATTGCTTAAGTCTCAAACCGCCATTTAAAAAAATCCCGTATCATCGTTTCAAACTGTTATTCTAGCAAGTGCCCACTGGTCTTACCAGCAAGACACTTGACTCAAGTCACTGACATCCCTAGTTCGAGCCCAAGGTCTGCCAGAAAATATTTTTGAAATATATCAAATAATAAATACTTCCGTTTTAAAACTGGGGTTATTCATAACAGTAAATTTTCCTTCCTGGTGATGCTGCCATGAATATTTTCGTGATTTGAAGGAAGTATTTCTGAGAGCGTAACGGAAAGTTACCGCTTCTTCACACGGAATTTTTCCTTCTTTTGTCTCTCAAAACGGAAAATCCACTAACGGAACGGAAAAGTCCCGCAACTTTGCTGCCAGTAGATTTACCGTGGATTTACGGATTTATCTTTAACAGTGAACGACAAGTATTTCTTAATCTACGGAAATATAATATATCCAAGAGCGAAAACGTACAATAACCTGTTCCGAATTACTTTAGGGTTACGAAAAGCGTTTTTCATCTTTACAAAACTCAGAAACTAACACATATTCGAGATTTTATGAAGGATGTATAAAAACATGTCTAAAAGCTAGTTAGTGACAATTTGTTAATACAAAAGTATAAATTACTGAGGACAAACAAAATATGCAAAGAAATTGTCGTGTTTACAAAATTCAACTTTAATTAAAGTAATCTCTTACTTTTCTTTGCGTTACTTAAACAAATGATCTTTTTAAACGCATAATTTTCGAGTTTTGAGAAGCAATCGAAAATTTCATTTTATTATCACATTTTGAATGATAATATCGGCAAGCAGACATTAGCAATTTTTGTTCTGTTTCAAGATTATCTTTCATGAGTGTCTTGAAAATAGGTTCCAAAATTGATAGCATTTTCTGATAAATCTTTTGCTTTTATGGAAAATTGCAAAACTAACTTCGACAGCATTTTCTGAAAAACCTTTTGCCTTGACCGAAAATTGGGAAACACTTTTCGATTCCGCTGTTTCTGAAAAGAACACCTGCAGATTTCATGGGTTTATACGTACAAACGTATTCAGGGATGTGTAAGAAAGTAGCCTGTTTGGATTTGAAAACAGCTTTAAATCTGCTTCATTTGCTGTTTGATGAATAAATGAAATTTATAAATTTCGATATTTTATTCATAAGGAAAAGTGGTGAGAACGTCTCTTCACTTTACTTCAATGAATATCCAAAAAAAGGTAAATTCATGTTTTTTTTTTAGACTTGTTGTGTTAATTCATAAATTAAGATTTATTATATAGTTTCAACAATGATTTAAAATTATTATTCCGTAATGATAATTACTTTAATGAATGTCCAAGAAAAGCAAAATCATGTTAAAATCATGTTAATCATGCAAATTCATGTTTGGTAAAAAGTTTTTTTTTCATTATTATCATATACAACTGCTTAATCTCATAGTAACAAACTGTACATCAAAGTTACTTTTGTGAAAACAATGTACAAAAGCAATTTCGGTTCTACACTGTCCGTTTGTGCAGAATTGCTCCATATTATAGGATAAATAGTACACTTTAAAGGATGTCTTTAACATTAATTGCAAGTAGGAAATGGCGGGGAAAACGAAGTTGTCCTCCTTAACCGGTGATACGTCTTACGCGGAGGCGCATTAACGAGAGTCCACTATATAAAATCTATAACTTAAAGAGAACGGAGTTATATAAGGAAATACATAAATGGTTAAATGAACACATCTATATGAAACAAATGTAAACATATAAACAAAAGAAATTCTCCCAATAATAAAAATCCTGTCATTTTATTCAGGTTGATTTAATATATTTTTAGAATAAAAAATGGCATCAAAAAGAGGCGGAATGACACTGTTGAATATATACAAACCATTAACAGGACAACGAGTTCGACACGAAAAAATATATATCACTAAATGAACAAATTTATATGAAATATATTTAAACATATTAGCAAAATAAATGTTTTCAATGTGTAATGTTCTGACAATTCATTTAGATCTATTTTGTCATATTTCTTTTTATAACAAATTCGAGCATAAAAAAAAAATATTAATGGACTTTTAGAATAAATTTAAGGTCTTAAGGAACTTAATAAGAAGGATCTTGAACAATGGAGTTAAGTAAGGAAATGCATACGTGATTAAATGAACACATCTATATGAAACAAATGCGTAAACATATAATCAAAAGAAATTATTTTAATAACTAGGGGGCCTACCCCCTGCGAGCTACGCTCGCCAACCCCCGCTCAGACTTCAAGGCCTCTAAAAACATGACAGCGTGCTTTGTTTTAAAAACATTGGTAAATCTGTAATTGGGTTGCCATGCTTTTAACGTTTTAATGCGGCATTTTTTTTTTATTATCGTGGCCTCATACACATCTGTTGCGACAACTGACGACTGTTTTTGGGATTGATAAGTAAAATCAATTACAACTTGAAAACCAGCTTGTATAAAATGGTTCGGTTTAAATTGTGGCTACCTCTCGGACTTTTATAACAACGATCTGTATTCTAAACTTCCTTTATGTTTAAGGATGAGAAAAATTCCATCTGCTTGTGAATAGCATTAAGAACCACGGTATTGAAAAGTACTATGTTATAGACATTTTCAGTAACATGTTTAATTTTCTCTCTATTTTAGTGCACCATCATGCATATTTTCATGTTATTTTAAATATGTAAATTATTTATTTTAATTAATATGTATATACGAATTTTGTAATAATTATTTATCATACAAAATTAGTTAAATATTTTGTGCATGCATGCCTGCATTTATTCGGCATCAATTGATGAGATATTTAAACAAATTTGCTTTCCGCGATAATTTTACGCCATGTTATGTCACTTGAATATTGTCCATAAGAAAATCGGGTACTTTTCCAGTATAGCATCCTTTGCTTTTAGGTTTGGCGTAATTCGAGCTTCAAAAAGGGATAGATTCGTTGCCAAAAGTTATGAAAACAATCCCAATGAACTTTTGGTGCTTTTCTATTATAGGGTCTTGACGCTTTTTTTAAAAAGCTTGGCGCAATTCGGGCATCAGAAAGTGAGATTTGGTGCCAAATGACATAAACAGCCATGGAAACAAATTCGACAATTTTTTTGTTTATATGCGTATTTTAATTATACACATATTATTATTGTTTTTTTTCTATACAAATTACTTCTGATTATATATAAAATAGGATAAATGACATTTTACGCTAAACAAATTGTATAAATATTGAAAAAATGCTTCTGTACACAAAATGACAAAGTGAATAGGTTGACAGAAAGTTTGTTGCCAAATTTCCTTTTCCGCCAAGGCTATTTCCCCTGTTTCGTCAAGGCCCCAACTGGAAAAGCACCGAACGTTTATGCTTGTTTATACATGTATTTATATGTATATATACAATTTATTTATAATTGTCGTTCAATTTACCTCTTTTTGTACATAAAAATAGATAAATGGCTTCTTTATATTAAATAAATTGTATAAACATAAATGACATATTTACATAAATGACGTCATTTGGACGAATTTATTCAAAATGTTTTCAGTTTATAAATTAAATTAAATGCTGACAGACGATTGAATCCTGACGATAGAAATGTGATTTTTTTTTTCAAACTTTCCTGAAAAACATAATTTAATCACAATCTTGTCTTCATTATCGATTGAAATAAAAGATAAATTCAATTTCAATTTGAAAATGACGAATAAACAGAAATGAAAAATCCCTATCGGAATCCTTTTCAATTTTTTTCCCTTTTTTGTCACAAAAAAAACTGAGTAATTAGTTGCCATCATTACAGAAATATCATTAAAATTAGAAAAAAATTAATATCTCGAAAACTAATTCCAATTTCAAAATTCTATTACCAGTTTTGACATCCGCGGATTTTTGTGGACAGTTGGTATTAATTTCACCATCAAGCGTTTAATATTTTATTAAAAATAGCCCTGAAACATAATCAGTCGTTTAATCAGTCGTTTCATAAAATCGTTTCATAAATTCGTTACATAAAATCGTTTCACAAATTCGTTTCATTAGGATTTTATATATATAGGGTAGATAAAAATCTTGCCATTTCATTCAGGATGATTTAATATTTTTTATAATAAGTACTGGCTTCAAAAAGAGGAGGAATGAAATTGCTAGATATATACCACACCATTAACATGGCAACGAGTTAGACAAGTGCTGGATGGCTTTCAGCCATCTACCATCTCTCAAGAGAAAAACAAGACTTTTTAGCGTGATTTGCCATAGTTAGTACTTTTGAACATTTTCTTTAAAATCATCTATGAACTATTGAACGATTTAACTTACATACATACAAACTACAATCTTACACGGACAAGAGAAAATTACTAATTAGCCTCAACAATAAGCTAGTAATTAGAAAATAATTAAGAAAGATCTTTTTACTCTGAAAGTACGAGAAATAAGAACTTTTTCGTGTCCTTCCCTTCTGTGGGATCATCTGTCACCAAAAACGACGTATTCACACAACAGAACTTTAAGCATGTTTTAAGGATGTTTAATATAGAAGCCTTAGTTTTATGGCTTCGTGGACACCAAGTGACGTCAAACAGCGAATGGCTCCCTATTGGCTGCGGGGTGAAATGGTTCAACCTTATAATATAGTAACCTTGGTTTTATGGTACCCCACTTAAAGAACGCCATAAATACATAAAACTGCCCAGTGTATTTTACGAGGGATGTGAACTCTGATCTCCTGTAATGAGTCCCGCCTGACCAGAGGGACGTATGGAATATATAAATTTTTTTCACCGACTAAGGGGCGTATGATACTGATTGGTAAATCTCTGATCCAATGAAAATCGCATCAATGATATTATCGACGATATTCGGCACTCCCTTCCATAAAAATTTAGTTTGGAAGAAAATTGTAAGAAAAAAGAAAAGAAATTATTCCATTATTATATTATGGTTTGCAGCTCTCGTACGTATAGCATGATTTGGGCTATTGCCTAAGTATTATGTTTAAGCTAGTGCAAGAGTTTGCTCTTACTATTGAACATATATGTTTGCTCTTACTATTAAAAGTTTTAGTAGCACATTAAATTAATTTAAGACCAGAATAAATAATACGTCTCTGAGTCCAAATTATTTTAAGATTTTAGGAGAACATCTCCTTATTTTAAAGTGATGAAAGTACCAATGTGTAGAGAACGTGAATTTTTCATTGATAAAAAAAAAGTTCGACCCATTCTTCTTCACATGCCCAAGGTTCCAGTGAGGTGGGAATCGTCAGCTGAAGTACAAGGTTTCATTTCATAAGAACTGTGTAATGAATAAATATATGTATAATTATCTTAGTGTCTTACTGCAATACCCAATGCTAATAATGAAAAATATGAATTTAAAACTTATGATCACAGATCATAACTAAGTTGGAAAATTTGAATTTCTAGATACTAGAAATAATATTGAATTAATGAATAAATTAATCCTAAGTCAACATAACATATCGAAGTAAAACAATAAGTAACATTAAAGATAAACAAATTAATCTCAGCGTCTGGCTGATAGTAAATGTAAGAGGAAGAGATTGTCTTCCTATTCTTAATTATTTTCTTTTAACTGTTTGTAAATATTGATGTGTTTTCTTGTAAATAAATTATTCGATTTAATTTATTTTCTTTGATAATCATTGTATCGTTATGTGTGTGTTATTTAATAATAAACTAATTAATTTGGGTTTTTCTTTCAGATAGTTCTAGCGTATTTTTAATTCCCGCCATTTTACTTTATAGGATTTTCTCTTGGATTATTAATTTAATGATTAATTTATTCAAACTTAATTCATTTGACGGAAGATTCATACGTGGTAGAGTATTTCAAATCACACAACGCCAATTTTATTTTCTTAATTATTGGTAATTACTTAATTTAGCGCGGGCGTTTTTAACGTTTAAAAGATAAGCTCGCGTGCCTCTATCACAAGAATGTTAATATATGATCGCTTTTATTTAATTTTAGAGAAATATGCTAGCAATTATCAACATGAACTGAACGTGGATAGGTCAGATGAATGGACAGATGTGGATGACAGATGTGATGGACAGATTTAATAATAAATACAGAAATAAATTTTAGTGCAATTATCTGCCCAACAACAAGAAAAAATACATATCACTAAACGAAAAAAAATCTATATCAAATATATTTAAACATATTCACAAAAGAAATATTTTCAATATATAAAATTCTGACAGTTCATTCAGATTTATTTGGTCATATTTCTTTTCATAACAAATTCGGGCATCAACAAAATACGAGTGGGTTTTTCGAAAACATATAATGAAAAATATAAACATAACATAAACATCTTTACGGACAATGAAGTTAGATAAAGAAATACATAAATGGTTAAATGAATACATCTATAACGAAACAAATGTAACACATCAACAAAAGAAATTCTTTTAACAACAAAAATCATGCTATTTCATTCAGATTGATTTGATCTTTTTCAAAATAAATACCGACATCAAAAAGAGGCGGAATAAAATTGTTGAATATATACAACACCATTAACATGACAACGTGTTAGAGAAGAAAAAATATAGATCACTAAATGCACAAATCTATACCAAATATATTTAAACATATTAACAAAAGAAATGTTTTCCATATGTAAAATTCTGACAATTCATTTAGATTTATTTACTCATATTTCTTTTTACAATAAATGCTTGGCATCAAAAAAGAGGCGAAAAGAATTTCTGAATTCATATAACTCCATTACCATGACAACGATTTTTTTTTTTCGAAATGCCATTCGAATAATAATATTTACATTCGTTTCAGGACGATGAAAAATATCATTAAGCTTTTACATTAAATGTTGCTGAAGAAAAAAGGAAATGTATCTTGTGCTTGTCAAAATATAACGAAAAAGATATTTAGCACTTTTTACTTTCTTCTATCTTTACAAGAAGAAAGTATTGGGTTCCTGAAGATTTTCGACTTACGGTTTTCGACGGATTTATACGTTTTAGAAGGTCCTGAACACGATTTGACTGTTTTTAGAAAATGTATATCTGTGAGTCTGTGACTCTGTCTGTCTGTATGTATGTGACAAAACTGTTGTGGGCGCTTTATCTGAAGAACTATTGCACGAAATTTAATAAAACTTTATATTCAGTTATCCCCTGACATAAATTGGTACTGATTAGATTTTGGTGTAAATCGCCTAACAGGTGGCGCTGCTAAACTGAATTTTTCGCGATTTCCGCAATAGTTCTATCTCAAGAACTAATGCATTTATTTTCGTCGAACTTCCAATTCAGTTAAACCTTGACATAAATAGACGCTGATTACGTTTTGGTGTAGATATCCCAATAGATGGCGCTGCTATACCACTTTTTTCATGATTTTTACGATAGTTATATCTGAAGAACTAATGTGTGGAATTTCATCAAACTCCATACTCTGTTAGACATTGACATAAATAGATGCTGTTTATGTTTTTGTGTAAATATTACAGCAGGTGGTGCTGCTATGCTACCTTTTTCATTATTATCGCGATAACTATATCTCAAGAACTAATGCACGGATTTTCATCAAACTTCAGATTCAGTTAGACGTTAGCATAAGTTGGCGTTGATTAGCTTTTGCTGTAAAACTCCGAACAAGTAGCGCCGCTATGTTGCATTTTACAGGATTTACATAATTTTAGCGATAGTCCTAACTCAAGAACTAATGAACAGAATTTAATAAAACTTTAGATTCAGTTAGACCTTGATATAAAATCGTGATGATTCGTTTTTAGTGTATGTGAAACCTTTGTGAGATAGAAGAAATTTTTGGGATTGGCACATCCGACTAGTTTCAAGGTGATTTGATAGTTTTATTATTTTCTTCTATCTTTACAAGAAGAACGTCTTGGATTCCTGAAAATTTTCGACTTCCGGTTTCCGATGGATTTATACGTTTTAGAAGATCTTGAAGACGATTTTACTGTCTTTAGAAAATGTCTGTCTGTGTTTGAGAAAAGTTTTGTCAGCGCTCTATCTCAAGAACTAATGTACGGAATTTAATAAAAAATTAGATTCAGTTAGACCTTGATATAAGTTGCTTCTGATTAGTTTTTGGTGTAAATCGCTCAATAGGTGGCACTGCTATGCTACATTTTCTTAAGATTTTTACGACAGCTATATCTTAAGAACAAATCCACAGAATTTAACCAAACATCAGATTCTGTTAGACTTTGACATAAATAGATGCTGATTATGTTTTGGTGTAAATAGCCCAACAAGTAGTTTTTTTCCTACTTTTTTCATGATTTTTACGATGGATATATCTGAAGAACTAATGCCCAGAAGTTCATCATACTTCATATTCAATTAGACGTTGACATAAGTTGTTGTTAATTAGGTTTTGGTGTAACTTTCCCAACAGGTGGCGCTGCTACGCTGCATTTTTCAGGATTTACACGATTTTAGAGATAGTCATATCTCAATAATTAATGCACGGAATTCAATAAACCTTTAGATTCAATTAGATCTTGATATAAATTGGTGCTGATTCATTTTTGGTTAAGCGAAACCAGTGTGAAATAGAAGAAAGTTTTAGGATTGGCACATTCGACTAGTTTTATGTTGTGTTAAAACATGAATTAGAAAGAAAATTTCTGAGGTAGATTCAGGTTCTAAGTTAAAATATAAGGAAATTGCACAAAATACGTAAATTTATACTAGCCGAGTTTGTCTGAATTCGATTGGTTCCATTTTTTTGTTCAGATTAAGGGAGGATTCGGAGATAAACGGAAAGAAAATATTATAAGAAAAAAACTGCATATGGAAAAATTAGGGTAGTTCGGAATTCAATTACAGACACGAAGTTTAAACTTTAAATTTTTACCTCCTACATAATGTGCTGATTTATAAGAAAATGTATTTCCAACCATGCACCAGAATTCTGTTCGAAGATATCACTAATTTTATTATATCACATATCCTTTACATGGAATTTATAACAATGAATCCATTGTTGAAACAATGTATTTCTTTTCACTGTATTTTGTAATACTTACATTTTACACAGTCGAGCAACTTCAAAACCGAAAATATTTTGCGTCCTACATAAGACAATATGCTGATTTACACTGTTAAAAAATTTCGTTTATTGACAGGTTGTCTTCCGTGAATTTTGATCAGAAAGTTTCCGTTTTGTTTAAAAAATAGAATCTCTCCCGTTTATCTGTTTCTACCCAGCTAGAAAAAGTTTGCAAAAAAAGTGCACAAAATTCGAGCGTATTTGGCACTTCTACTTATGCATAAAAACTGCAAACTGAATTGTGCACAAAAAGTGCATAAACTGTATCCGTAAATTGTACACTTTTTAGACTTTTAAGATTACAGAGTTTCAAATACGGAATTATTAATGTAAAAATCTATCATCCAATGGGATTGCAGTATTTTTGATCGCCACACATGCGCTTAAACTCCTTCGCGTGTGTATCGCTCCATTTATGGACTACAAAGACGGAACATTCTTCAAAAAAAGGAAACATTAAGGCAACTCTGCTGCCAGTCCCTTTTTCGTAAATTGACGGATTTTTTTTTTTTTTTTTTACAGTATACTGTTAAAAATAATCTGAAATTCACGAGTATTTTTTACCTGAATTTCACAGAAAAAGTCCCTTTTCATGACAAAAGGGGATTTTCAGTTAAAAGCAGAAAATTTCCTCATATAAGAAAACAGCCAACGGAGATATTCCGTTATCTGCTGCATGTTTATTTTCAATGTTTCAAAAACTGACATGTTGCTGCACAGAAAAACTAAAAATTCCATAAATTAAAATTTTAAGTTTATTTAAAACAACAACAAGAAAATAGTGCTTTCGAATTTAAAAAGGCAAAAATTAATTATTTCCATTCTTTTAATATTATTTACAATTCATTTTTTAAAGTTATAAAAAAGTATTCGCACTTAAAATATATTCTAAACAAACAGATTAATATCTATATATATATTTGTCTTACGTGGCGCGAAAATAGGGCTGAATTTCTACCTTATCGTTGGCAACAACCGTAGTTTTCAGAGCTCAGACCAATGAACAGACAAGATTGTGTTAGCCCCGCTCCAATATGGCGGTCAGTGTCAGAGCAGTGAAACTGAAGCTAGCAATTATTAAAAATAAAATAATATGAACGTAATCCAAAGCGTCTGAGAGGATTCCTCATTTCAATTATGAGTAATATTGTTAATTTCAAATGAATTCATTTAGAATTTATTTACGAATTTCACTCACACAAAAAATCGGAGATAATAAAATATAAACTTTCTACAATGCCCCTGCTGCCATCTGTTGCCGTTTTATTGAAGTAAAAATAATTTCTTTTGCAGAAATCTATAATCAGTTAGAATAATAAAATGTTGAACGAAATTTAAACAATCATTGATGATAAACTATCTTCCTACCACGTAGTTTTTTTTTTTAATGAATTTAAGCCGTGCTGTACAATATTATAGGTGCTAATTATGTTTCCAAGATCCTTTTTTCATAGTATTTAAATTATTTATATGCCCATTAGTAGCATCAACTAAATGCATTTTTAGTTGTGTTTTCAACGGAGTTTTCAATTACTTTTTTACATTAAAAAAATTGTCAATTTCATATGTTCAAATGATTTATTGTAGTACTTATTCCGGCTAGAATTACTAGAAAAATAAAAAGGGGCGAGCGAGCAAAGGTCTCAATGTGAATTGCTTTGCAATTCACGGGTGGTTGGCGAGCGTTAGCGAGTAGGGGGCTGAGCCCCCTAGTATATATGAGCCCCCTAGTATAGCTAAATTAAGTAAAAAAAAATCGATTCTATTTAAAAGAGCAACAAACAAAAATAATGCTTTCGAATTAAACTCATTCCTTTAAAATTATTTGCAATTAATTTTTTAAAGTTATAAAAAACACTCACACTGAAAATATATTCTAAACGAACACATTTAAAAAATACATAATAGTTGATTAAAAATCGATTTTCGCAAAAAAACAAAAAAAATTATCGAATTTAATTCAAAATATAATATTTATATTTTACATCTAACAATCAAATTAAGAATGTATATAATTCATATTTTTATCCTCTATTAATACTATAGTTTTCAACCATCATCTTATTATGAAATATCCCCGCAATTAACTTCAAAATTACCAGTTTTCTAAACCCCAAATTGTTTAAGTCCCAAGCTGCGATTTGAAGAAATCTCCTATCATCGTTTCCTACTCTTACTCTAGCAAGGACCCGCTGGTCTTATGGTAAAGCACTCGGCTCAAGCCACTAACGTCCCCAGTTCGATCCTCAGGACGGGCAGAAAATGTGCTTGCATTATATCAAATATTAAATGCTCCCTAATAATCAACAGATAGCAGCACAAATAGAGATGACATTTTTTAAAACCGAGTTTATTTATAACGGAAACTTACCGATTCTTCAAACGGAGTTTTCCCTTCCTTTCGTTTTTCTTTCAAAACGGAAAATGTACTAACGGAACGGAAAAAGTCTGGCAACTTTGCTGCCAGTAGTTTTACCGTGAATTGACGAATTTATTTTTAACAGTGTATAAGAAAATCAATTTCCAGCCGTGCACCAGAATTCTATTTGAAGATATCACTAATTTTAGTGTATCACATATTTAACTGTTTAAAGTAGTTGACCTTTTGAAATTATTTTCTGTGTGCCATTATTTTCGGAAGTGAATAAAATGAAAAACCCAAGTTGAAATCTCTTGTTAAATGACTAATTCAGCTTGCATTCGCTTAAAAAATAATTAACTACGAAGCTGATATAAATTAGTTTCGCAGCCAGGATCCTCATTTGGGAGGGGTTTAAAACAATTTTTACTCATAAAATGAACAATTTCGTTATGTTACATGCCCATAAGGTAGTGTTTAGTAAATACGTGACACATAAAGACCGACGTAATGAAAAGCCATACAACCGTAATAAATATAGCTTTTATGTGTTTAAGGGTTTCATAAAAGATCGTCTCCTTCAATCATCTGAGAAAAAAAGAGGGGGAGGGGGAGAGAGAAGTAGCAGTACTTTCTCGTATGTACAACTTTGGCGCTATTGTTCCTAACTTTTGTTTCATGAATTTTGTGTTGGATAAGAGTCTCTTTTTATGAAGTCATGAAACAGTCAAATGATAAAAAATTACTCTGTTTATGCTTTCCTTTACTTTGGTTTTTACACATTATATTTTTATCTTAACACAAGAGGTTTTGTATGAGTTTTATCAGTTTTTAAATGCTTTGAGAGGGGTTTCAACCCCGAAACCCCTCCTACTTCGCTGCGCCAATGTATCAATTATTTGGTATCGAAAATGCAAAAACCCAAATAGCATTATGAAAATTTTCCTTGTAAAGTATAATAGCAAATGTTACCCATATTTTTTAACCTTAAAATCAAGACTTTAAGTAAATTTAATTTATAATCCGTTATTACATATGACTCCCCTCACCTGTTTATTAAGTTTTCTGTCCTACTTTAAGTAATTCTTAAAAACATGTATTTTAAATAATATACAGGGTGCTCGGGATAAAATTGACAGTTTGTTAATATAATTATGAGTCGTCGTGGAAAATGTGACATTCTACATCTGTTTATACCCTTTGGTTTCAGATACATCCACGATGTCAAAGATAACAGAAGGAGGAAAGTGGAAGCCATTAGAATAATGGAAAAGAGCAATCTGCATCATGATAATTCAAAGACGGTAATTTCATTCCGCAAAGAAGACAACAATTCAATGGTCCTTAAACACTAAGAAAACTATACGAAATGTAATGACAAGGTTCAACGAAGACTTCGAATCTGAAACAACACAAAATGTGATGGTGTTTGGATGTGTCTCCAGTGAGAAGGGGTGGATGTCCTGAACCCAACGTTTGTCCTCCTGAGGCTGCATTCTGATCACATTAACAAAAATCTGCTTCAAAAATTCATGAATCATTTCTTTGGTCTTTCTTTTCCAAAATTTCTGTGGTCATCAACAAAAGCAAAGGGAGTCTCAACAATAGAAATGATAGGTGATAAACATGTCAGGTAGTCTCCTACGTGGAACGTTTCTTTCTTGCAGTGCTACAGAAGATGCATTACATCAAAAAAGCGACAAGGGAACCGATGTGGAGAATGCAGTCTGATCGCATACTCCCTTCATTTCAAACTTATGAATTATTATGAGTGTGGTGTGATTCAGCAAGTAACCATATGCAATGCCGTATCACAAAGACCTAACTAATCGAAAGAATAAGGCTGCGTTCAGATCACATTTTAAAATTATGTGACGAGAAGTCATAAATTAATTCTCTGGGCTTTCTTTTCTACAGGCTCTGTAATCATCAACAAAAGAAAGAGGCTCTCAACAAAAGCAAGGGGAGATGATAAACATTCTAGGGAGTCTCCTTCGTGGCACTTCTCTTATGATGTAAAACCACATATGGTTTTTAAATTTTCGGCTTTTCCTTTATTAAATATCACTTTTTTATGTTTAATTGATTAATTTATTTTAAATTTTATTTAAACTCTATGTTTTTTATTCTAAATAAATGAAAGAAATAATTAAACTTTTCTGTCGTTAAACGCTCCCACGCAAGTTGTTATCTTTAGCCATCACGCCAGATCAGTCACTTAAATTATATAACAATAATAAACGAATTATCCCGACTACAGAATTAAGTTTGCTCCATTTCACGTTCGTTTTAAATTTTGACTGCATTCTTTTGTTTATCTCTCAATCATATCTATGCACTTCTCACAGGGTTTCAAAAAATTGTTTAACAACGTACTGTTTCTGGAGAAGTTAGGTTTGCTGGTGCAGGACAGGAGAACCTTCGTAAAATTAGTTCTTCAGGATATCTAGGAAAAGTAGTTTCAGATATGAAACATTTGTGCAATGGCCGCAATAACTAATGAGTTCGTGATATTGTGATAATGATACTGCTATGAATGTGAAGTAAGATATGCTACAGAACCTGTGAAATAAAGGTAAGCATACTGAAGATTTTCTCTGATTTATTTTAAATGACAATCAGTATTCAACCACTGGTAACAAATACATTCTTTGGCAATATCCAATGTTAATGAACTCAAATTCAAGCTGAGAGACATGGTATGACAGGCTGGCATTCGGTGCGTGTAGCACCCGTTTCTCTTGTATAGAAGTTTAGGGAAAATATGGTTTAATCCGGGTGGTTCCGGGACCAGAGCATATTGGGGTCTTTTAATTAGCTGTGAATAGCCCGAAAGCCAGAAGCGAAGTGTCGAGAAATTGCAGCTACCATTCTCTCCAAAGATTTCCTTTTCAAATGTGCAGGAGTGACATTTTTAGAGTAGGTTGCCATAACGGTTAGTATATTTTCATTTTAAGTTCAAAATTGGTGACAAAAAGGACGTGCATATTTGGAAATTAAGCACACTTTTGACAAAAATGAAAAAATTCTCAAACTGGCAGCTAAGATTGTTATGAGAAAGTGGGTAAAAGGCACATGTGGTACTTATGATTTTTGGACAGAAGGCATTTGAGCAATGATGAATTAAATTCATTTGCGAAACAGTGACGACAATCTTTATAAGAAACCATCTGCATGTTGCAAAAATGATGTATTTTTTAACGACGTAAGCTATACAAAGTTCACTGCAAATAATATCTGACCGTGAGAGAGACATTTTATAATTCTGTTTTCTTTTTAAAATACAACTGCCGAGAGAGAAAAATATACATTTGAGAGAATTTCATAAAAGGATAGATGTAATTTTGAATTCATATTTTTGTTGCAAAGAACAGAAGTCACGCCTTTAAATCACAGGGAATATATATTAAATGCGTTAATGAAGAAAGGGGAAATATATTTAATAAAACAATTTTAAATATAGATTTACTTTAAATTGTAATAGTATATATATATGTTTGTTTTTTTACCGTACTCTCTTGCTAAATTATCAAGTTCATCCTTAAATTCAAAATTATCCATAGGTTAATATCTACCGAATATCTAATTATTAATATGCTTTCGCCAAGTTAAATGCGGCAGTAAGTCAAATAAACGATTTGTGATGTATGATTTTGAGGATTCTTCCTTTGACGAGCTGCTTGCAAACATGACTGTTTTGCTCTTTGTGTGAGGATTGAGGCACCATCCCTTTTCTTATTTTCATTTTGCATATCTATTTCTTTTTTAATTAAAATTTTTGAAAGGGATCCAGACAGGGATTTTTCAACATTTTCTAAGCACCTGCAATAACACATGAGTGACACTGTTTCCTTTTAATTATTTTATCACGACTAACCAAATGTTTCATTACATCCCTCTCTTGCAAGAGCGACAGAAGACTCACCACATCAGAGAAGCAGACAAACGAGCCGACATCACAGAATGATGTCTGATTGCACATTTAGGGTAGCTTTTGCCAGATGCATGTGCCCGGTTTCGAAGCCACCTCGAAATCGTTATGGTTGCTCAGGAAGGCTTAAAATCTCTTTGCATTGTTGTAATCTTTATGTCACGTGTCCATTTTTTAACTAAACATTTTTTTTTTCTTACTCGGATATTTCATGTTTTAGTCTTTCACCAGCAACTGTCGAATTTGTCACGAACACCCTATATTTGAAAGCGACAATATTTATGGGTACTCCTAGTCGAAAGTATTTTTCTTTAATAAAACAGGCGATATTATTAAAATTCATATATCTTATATATAAATTTTGCAATTTTTCCACAAATAAATACAAGAGAAGATCGTAGTTTCTGATCACAAATAGCATTGTTGCCATTGCTACTTCTTTTTTTTTTTTAAACTGACTAATGTTTTGTTTCAAGGCGATGATAAATACCGTTCGTTCTTTAATTAGATAGTAGAATATTTCCAAAAAAAGCTAAAAAAGACTTCGTATGTTTTCCAAATTTTAAAAATAATTATTTTTCTTCTGTTTTCAAACTTAATTTTTATTTTGCATTCTTATAAAAATCAGAAAAAAAGTTTTAATCAAACAATATAATAAAATATAACACCTTGTAATAGTATATTACTTTTAAATGCTAAAGGTGTAAAATTAACAACTATAATATAAATTAAAATAACTTTTATTAGTTGTTTTACATGTTTCGACTCTTCTGAGTCATTTTCAAAAACAAAATGAGAATATTCTAAAGCTGCACGGGCTTTGAAGTTATTATTTACATGTACTTTTTAAAAAATTACGCACGTTATCTATTATTTTTTACTTGATTGTTTATTTTCATATCTTTGAGCATGGAGTAATTCTAGCCACAGTTTCGGTAAATTAAGAACCTAAGAAATTAAAGAATATCATTTGCAGTAAAATTGACCCAATTAATTTTGAGAATTATTCAGGAGTATATGAAATACCTTTTATTAAAGAAGACGGATCCAAGAATTACTACATAGGCATGACCAGCAGGAAATTTAATTGCAGAAAAAAAGAGCATATAGCTGATATTAAATACAATAGAAGAACTACAACCCTAGCAAGATTATATCAAGAAGAAACTATCCAAATAAATTTCAATGAAAGTAAAATAATATTTCCCTCCAGCCTACACTATTCATCCATAATAAGAGAAACCATAGAGATACTCACGCGCAAAAATACAATATGTAACGATGCGGCATCTTTTAATTTACCGAAACTGTGGCTAGAATTACTCCATGCTCAAAGATATGAAAATAAACAATCAAGTAAAAAATAATAGATAACGTGCGTAATTTTTTAAAAAGTACATGTAAATAATAACTTCAAAGCCCGTGCAGCTTTAGAATATTCTCATTTTGTTTTTGAAAATGACTCAGAAGAGTCGAAACATGTAAAACAACTAATAAAAGTTATTTTAATTTATATTATAGTTGTTCATTTTACACCTTTAGCATTTAAAAGTAATATAGTTTTAATCAAATTATCTTTTGTACTTTATACAATGGTAAGACTTTAAACTTGTTTTAATATATTTTTTAATTAATCATTCATTTTGGTGTCTAGTTATGTATTCTGTAATATTAAACTTTTAAAACAATTTAAACGTTAAAGAAATAATGCAATTTAAGTTAGTTTGCATCAAGCACAAAACTACTTATTTTTGCATAAATAATATAAAAAAAGAAAACTTTATAAATATTATTTGTTTTTAAAATTACTTCATGGAAAATTCAACTTTTTAAAATCGGAAATAAAATATGCTGTTTTGTCATTTTTTTTCTGAATCTCACTGACATCAGCATGCCTTACATAGTTATTATTATTATTATTATTATTATTATTATTGTTTTTATAGTAATTTAAAAAGTGCTAAATAAATAAATAGATAAGAAAAACTTTCAAAAGATACGTTTTTGTCTAATTTTATATAAAAAATATTCCCTGTAAGGAAAAAAGAAGAAATATGTTTCTTAATCTACGAAAATATATAATAACCTCTTTCGAGTAACTAACGATTCCGAAAAGTACTCTTTATCTTTAGAAACATCAGAAACCAATATATGTTCAAGATTTAAAGGAGCATTCATAAAAACAAAGTTTCTTTTGCTGCTACTGATGTTTGAAAAAGTTTCCTAATAGTTTTGATAGTGTATTAATCTGTTTTTTCAACCTGAAATATATGTTTTACTTGATGCTAAGAATTCTCAAGTAAACAATTTTATGTTCAGCAGGCATGTTTTACAGACAAACATGGATAAATTAAGAGCATTAACATTAACATTGGAATTAATATTATTTTTTTCGTCTTGCATATAAATTCAGTTACACAGCTGAAAATGTTTAATTTCGAATTGATCCTTAAAACCTATATTCTGAGTACAAATAATGTGAATTATCACTTTAGTACACAGTTTACAACCAACAGAGAGATCAAATGTCCAGACCGGGGATCGAACCCAGATACCTTGGTATAGCGCACCAAGTGTTTTACCATTTAAGCAACCAGGACGACATCCTGTCTAACATTCTGTCACTCTTGGTGTGCTATATTCTTTGTATTCATTAGTTTCCAACGTAATTTCAGCTCTGCTAAAAATTTAATTAGACTTATATTCCGGATTGAGAAACTGATTAATACAGTATAAAAACTACTCAGAAACGTTTTTGTCTTAACAATTATTTTTGTTATTATCTGCAACTAGTAATGATAGTACTTGTCTATAGATTTACTATTATTACTTCATTTATGTTTCAGAATTTGGCAATAAAAGAATATAAATAAAATGTTTGCTTCAATATCTTCAATTATTTTTGTTATTATCTGCAAGTAGTAATGATAGTATTTGTCTATAGATTTACTATTATTACTGCATTTATGTTTCAGAATTTGGTAATAAAAGAATATAAATAAAACGTTTGGTTCAATGTATTTGCACTGTTTGGGATTATTTTATTTTAAGCATACGTTGCATTCTTTAAATTTAAAGTAGGTGATACTTTTGTTAACTAGGACAAGGCTGTCCGTATGGCCACCTTTTTATTCAGAGATTCCGAATTCATACCACAAAATCAGAACACGAATTCTTGCATTATTTAATAACAGACATTTCGTGATTATCGGGTCATCCGGAAAGTTCTGCGGTTTTTCAAAGCGAAGCGCTGTTTTGTCCATTTATTTTGCTACTGCTGATAAAGAATGACCTTGAATGACCCAGACATGCACATTCGGTCTTTTCTGCTTACGCTGCATAATTCTTGCTAGAGTTGTGGCATAATTTTTATTTCAATGCAGTTCTAAGAATGGAAAACCAAAAAGTGTATATTCGGCAACTATGCTCTTTTATTTCAAGAAAGTTAGAAATGCTAGTCCGACTGCTAGTAAAATTTTTGCTGTATACGGACAAAGCACTGTTTCAGATGACATAGTTCGAATGCGGTTTGAGAAGTTTAAGCGCGGAAATTTCAGCTTCGAATCTGATGCCGCTTTGTACGAACTTCATCTGTAAAAGTGGAACCCTTAAAAGAAGATATCGCTGAAAATCCAAGTTAACAGTTTAGGAGCTATCACACAGACCAAATATTCCAAAGCGTACAGTGTGTGATCATTTGATTCATTCTTTTAAGCGGTCCTCCTTTACAGATGATGATGGGCGCCCGCAATATTCGAGGATTTTCCAAATTCCAGATCTTCGAGGCTCAAATTTGGTGCTATTTTTCAGTAACTATATGCTGTGAGTATGAAAAATAAAATTAAAAAAAAAACATTGGAAAGTTGTTAAATTTATTTAAATCGCGTCGTAATACGATATTTTACAAACATATTCAGCAAATACACAGGTCAACACAAATCTGGGGTTTGTAGAATAGAACTTTTTTCTTGGTAAATCAGTCACGCTGATCACAAATATGACAGTAGTTTTTTGCTATCACCCACAGTTTTTTCACAAAACAAAAGAAAAAGGGGTGCCTCTTAATAAAATTAATGTGTAATATTTATTAAATAAAATACATTCTAATAAAAACAAAAATTAATTTCTTAGTAAAATTATATTAATAAATGTTAAAATACAATACTGCACTAAAGGATGTGAGATATAAATATAGATGGCGCCACTTTATGTGTTGATATTTGCCTGAGGAGGCGCAATTTTTCCCCGCGCATCTGTAGTGAGAACATACGTTTATTTTGTTCGTTTATTGATATCTTACATTTGTTTTGTCACTTTCTTATAGCAATATGGCATCAAGAGGTTGCATAAATCAAAGATAAAAAAATGTGATTCGGCAGAACTTAGTTGATCCAAAAGAAGTCCTCTTGCCTCCCCTTTTAATAATTAAATTAGGTTTAATGAAACAATTCGTAAAAGCCTTAGATAAAATAGGGGATAGTTTTCGATATTTAAATGAAGTTTTTCCACATTTATCAGAATGTAAAATCAAAAAAGATGTGTTCGTTGGCCCTGATATAAAACGGTTAATGAAGGACGAAAAATTTGAGGAAAAAATTAAATCAGTAGAGAAAGAGGCATGGATTAGTTTCAAAGACGTTACTCAGAAATTTTTAGGAAATTACAAAGATCCTAACTACGCAACGATCGTTGAAAAAATGATTCAAAACTTTCAAAAACTAGGTTGTAACATGAGTTTAAAAATGCATTTTCTGCACCCCCATCTTGAATATTTTCCTGGGAATCTTGGTGAATTGATTGAAGAAACAATGTGAGAGATTTCACCAGGACATAAAATGCATGGAAAAACGCTATCAAGGACACTGGAGTGTAAATATGATGGCAGATTACTGCTGGGGGCTAAAAAAAGACACTAAACCAGCTTCAAAATCTAAAGGGCACAAGCGTTCTTTTGATGATAAAGAAAAGTAATTTTACTGTATATACTAGAATCTAATTTCTTATAAAACATGCACACACATTTATATATGTATGTATGATTTTATTTGTTTATCTGATTTTTTTGTAGATTTTTTAATGAATGTTGTGTAAATTGTATATTCTCAAATTCCAAATTCTTAGTTTCTTAATTGTAAAAAATCCTGACGTGATACATAAAAATGGATATTATTTTTGAAATAAGCATAGCAGATTTCTTACAATTTACATAAAGTCATGAAAACCCCAGCCAAACAGTTAAATTTTGAAGGCCTGTGATATTCTTTAGCTTATCTATATTATAAAGGACAAACATGTCCGTGCGTAACGCTGACGTCATTTTTACGTTGGCAACACCTGCCGATGAAACTTCGGTTTTGCGATTTTTGCTACTGCAATTTTGTAAATTTCTAAACAAAACTATGCAAAAAAATATATAAATTTTAAAACGCTCTCCACAATTCAAAACGCATTTTCAATTTTTACACCGTTATATAGGGGGGGGGGGGAGATCTACTTTCAAATGCAATTTGTTTGAAAACTGTATTGCAATTTACTCATTTATTATAGCATTTAAATTAAATTTCAAGCATGATTTAAAACAAGAACGAAAAATCATGCTTCAAGCATAGATTATGTAACACTTTCCAACGCTTCCAAAATAATTTTACAAATCATACCGTTTAATAAGCTAAAAGATAACATCTAAGTAATCGGAATACTTTTATTCAGCCCTGTATAGGATCTATAGATTTGTATATATACTACATAGGATGCTAAATTTTAGTTCAGTTAGGAAACGCGTAGCAGAGTTTAAAATTCTCCGTCTAGATTTAAATAATACGAAAATGTGCTCGCGAACTTTTGTGCTTCCCTGTATAGGATCTACAGAATTTATACACACCACGTAATAGACAAAAAGCGAGTTAAAATTAAAATCGCGTTCAGTAACTTAAAACGCACTTCCAGGAATTATTGTTAACATACAGTAGAGAATTATTTTGTGTGTCCCTGTAAATGAACGATGACTGCTATACACACAATATTCTGTAGTAAGCCTCTTGTAATGCACCTTATATACATTTCAATGCGTTTAAAATAGGAAAACATTATTTAAATAAACCGCAGACGATTTTTCCGAAGTCATAAACACTTTTCAACTAGGTTGGAAAGTGTTAAAAATATATATTTCTATCGCTTGCAGACGATTGCAAAATATTAATCCGTTGTTACTTTAAACAATATAAAAAGTTCAGCATGTGCTTCCAGCTAATATTCAATAACGAAATTAAAACTTCATGAAGCAATCAATAAAATAGTAGAAATAAAACACAAATTTAACAGACATGTAATTGAAAGCGCTTAAAACCACTGAAATTATTCGAATAAAAAAAAAAAAAAACTTCTGTAAGACAACGAAATTTTTATCGATTTCTTCGGCTATTAACTTCTGGCACGAAGCCAATACGAAATTGCCGCTTTTAATAAATTTCAAAATTTTATTTCAATATATGATTGACATGTTTCATATAAAAATGCTCTTTGGTGTTGTTAGAGGTAAATCTAAAAAATTATTAAAAGTAAAAAATCCATTAGAGTTTTCAATAAAAATGAATAAATGATTTTCATATATATACTCAATACCGGTAAGCCCGGGTTGGATGCCCTAGTTTTCATATTAACAGCACGCAAAATAACTACATTCGTTGAATTTCAGTAAATGGCATATTTGTTAAATTTCATAAAACATTAACTTTTGTGATTTGAATAACTACTTATTTTTTAACCTAAAAGCAATCCCCCCCCCCCCTTTCACCCTACCAAAGGAAAACGAGAAAGAAAAACCATGCGTCAAGCATAGATTATGAAACACTTTCAAATACATTCAGAATACTACAACAAAATTTCCGCGTTTAATAAAGCGAAAGATGAGATCTAAATAAACAATTTGAAAAATGCAAAAAAAATTGAAAACTCAATTTTGTCAATTATCATCTACAGCCGGAAAAGAATTCAAACTATTTTGCGAATCCCTGTATATTATCTATAGATTTGTATGTATACTACATAGGTATGCTAAAATTTTGTTCAGTTAAGAAACGCTTAAGACTGTTGAAAATTCATATTTATTAATTTTCGTCAATAAATGGAAATGTACTAGAATTCTTTTGTGCAGCCCTGTGTATGATCCATATAACTTATATACAGTAATATGCAAAAATAGTAAAATTTAAAAACGCTTACCACACGTATAGCAATTATCGCCCGTACACAGTACTATAACCGAACACTTTTGTGTGTCCCTGTATATGAATGATAAATATTATGCATACCGTATTCAACAGTAAGCGTCTTGTTACGCACTCAATGATACTTATCAATTTCAATATGTTTTTAAAAATCTAACATCACTAAAATACTTTGCAAACGTTTTTTTCCCATAGACCATAATGTAATGAATTTCTTTTGAATATCCCTGTAAATGAACTATGGGTGCTACACACTTCATTTTCAATACCGAACATGCAATAGTAAATGTCAATAACATATATCAATTACCATGGCAATCCTACTATATTTACGGGAGTTAGACCTCGGACAGACAAACCGAATTTCATAAACACTTTTCAATATGTTGGAAAGTGTTAAAAATCGGTTCGAAAAGGGCTGAAGTATAAACATATTTACAATAATAAAATAGGCATATGTGTAATTAATAAAAAGAAAACTGCCCAGTTAAACTGAGGGCATTGAGTTCACAGGCTATTCATACTAATTGTATATTATACTCTTTTTTTCAAAGAATTTGAAATAAGCCCCTCGTAAAATAAAGAAATCGACAATATATTAAGGGGGTCATCCCCCCGTTACCCCCCCTCATAGTTAACTAATGAACCCCTTAAACTAATCAGGGAAGCCTCTAATTACAATGAATATATATACAAAATTTGAAGAAAATCGGATAATTCTGCATGAAAAACCCATTTATCTAAATTAAGGGGGGATTAGCCCCCCCCTTTCCCCATTTATACTTAACCAATGAACACCCAAAACTATTCACAGAAGCGCATTATCACAATGAACCTATATACAAAATTTGAAGAAAATCGGATAATTCTGCATGAAAAATTCATTTATCTAAATTAAGGGGGTTGATTATCCCCCCCTTTCCCCCTTTATACTTAACCAATGAACCCCCAAAACTATTCACAGAAGCGCATTATCAAAATGAACCTATATACAAAATTTGAAGAAAATGGGATAATTTTGCACGAAAAACTCATTTATCTAAATTAAGGGGGATGACCCCCGTACCCCCTTTTATACTTAACCAATGAACCCCCAAAACTAATCAGGGAAGCGCCTTATCACAATGAACCTATAAACAAAGTTTGAAGCAAAACGGTTATTTCTATCAAGAGTTATCGCGTTACGTACATACTTACAGAACAGGCGGGCACATTAGCTTTCAGGCTTTGATAGCCTGTGAGCTAAAAAGTCTAATTTCCTAGAAATAAATTTGACAATTATATTTACAAAGTAATAATCATAATAATAATACTGGCGAAATGTACGCATTAACAGTTTCTGAATGCAAATAACGGTGTTGCTATGGCAACTTCTTTTTAAGAAAGCCGACACTATTTGCTTTCGTTTGAAGGCAATGAAAAATATCGTTCTGCCTTTGAATAGACGATTTCCAAAAAAAATTGGAAAGGCTTCGAACTTCGAACGCTTGTTGAATTTCGAAAAAGGATTCTATTTCTATTCATCTTTTTAGATGTGTTTTCGAACTTTATTTATGTTTTATATTGGTATAAAATCCAGATAAAAATTACAATCAAATTTCCTTTTGTACTTTATACAATGATAAGAAATAACAGTGATAAACGTATAAAAGAGATTATTCCATACAATGTTGCTATGGCAACTTCTTTTTAAGAAAGCCGACTAATGTTTGCTTTCGTTTGGAGGCAGTGAAAAATATCATTCAGCCTTTGAATAGAATAATTTTTTAAAGAATTTAGAAAGGTTTCGAACTTCAAACGCTTGTTGAATATTGAAAATTGATTTTTTTTTTTATTATTCATCTTTTTAGATGTATTTTCGAACTTTATTTATATTTTATATTAATATAAAATTTAGAAAAAACTATTACAGTCAAATTTATTTCGTACTTTATACAATGATAAAAAATAACAGTGATAAACGTATAAAAGAGATTATGCCATGACCACTTCTTTTTAAGAAAGCCGACTAATGTTTGCTTTGGTTTGGCGGCAATGGAAAATAACGTTCATCCTTTGAATAGAATATTTCCAAAAAATTTAGAAAGGCGTCAAACTTCGGACGCTTGTTGAATTTTGAGAAAGGTCTCTTTTCCTATACATCTATTTAGATGTGTTTTCAAACTTTATTTATATTTTATATTGGTATAAAATTCACACAAACAATTACATTTACATTTCCTTCTGTACTTTAACCCTTTTTATCCTGCGGTACTTATAAGTACCACTTTAATAAAACACCTATATATTCGTAACTTGACCGTTTTTCCTAACGGTATTCAGAATGGCACAAAGAGTGTATTTCTGACAGCAGGCAGGAGATGGCAAGTTCAAGCACATATCCTCTTTCTTTGCATTGTAGTGATTTTACATTTGCCACGCAACATTCGAAATCCATTTTGCAATAGAATTGACATGCATGTTATTCTTCATTTGAGTAATTTTAGTGGTTTATTACCGGTTATTTAGTACTATTATTTTCTATTGTTTTCTATACTCTACAGGTGAACATTTCCTATATTTTATTTGAAGTTTACTATTTGAAATTTAGTATTTCATTTTATATCATAGGGTAAAAAATTTATGGTGGTTACAGTTGCATAATTAACCACTAAAACACTATAAAAATTATTTTCCTCTTTCCTATGTTTATTCTGCACCAAAACTTATCCAATGATGCAAAAATACAATTAAAAAGTAGCTGGAAAATTAATTCAGGATATAAAGGGCTAAACAGTGATAGGAAATTACAATGATAATCGTATAAAAGAGAAAATTCAATACTAATAAATTGGAAATTATGAAAATTTGAATACGAGCACCTAATTTTCACATCATATTTGGCTTTTTTGAAAAATTTTACCTTAGCAGTCACACAGGAATCACACATTCGGTCAACTAGTTTATGTATTATGAATCTTTAAAGTTTTGAATTCCCAATGTTAAATTCACTTGCACTCAACGAAAGGAAGAGAAACGTACAAAATTCTTAATAAGGTAGATGTTAAATTTTTATGTGTTCAGAAATCAGCAGCATATTATCTTAGCGGCCATGGAAGCGTCCCAAGCTTTTTATATAAAATTGGTAAAAGAACCACGGATAGATGTCCTTGTGACAAAAACTCTGGAACTCCTATACACTACATCTTCAGTAACTGCCCTCTTATGGAATACCATTTTAACTTCAATAAAAATAAAACATTAAAGAGAAACCTACAACGTGTGCTATTAGACGCTTCCAATTACGAAAAGTTAGATAAAAACTATAATATCCTAAATAAAAACTTTTCATATATCAAAGAATTATTATAACCTATATAAAATTCTAGATCTATAGATTTTAAAAACTATTATTTTAAAAGACTTAATAGGCTAGTGCATAATACAATTGAAAATATTTTAAGTACAATATTATTATTGTAAATATCTGTAATTATTTATCTTTAATATTATTATGTAATCTTATCAGTATATTCATATAGAACTTATATACATGTAATAACTTTGGGCTCACCCAGCAATAAGCAATATTGGGTAGCTCGTGTGATTTTTTTTTTTTTTTCTCTCTTTCACTTGCTGGAGACTCCGGGTCTTTGGACACTGGGGTTCCTGGTAGATATAGGTTTTCCCCTCGTGGACTCATAGGTCCTATGCCGAGAGGTTGGCTGTCCATGAGTGGGAGGTTTCTGTTTCTGTTTCTGTAATCATTGCAAAAGAGATTGCAATGCGAACAGTTTCTTAAGCGCAACTCAAAAACTACTTACAACTACTTGCGGAATGAACTGTAATTTTGGATTCGGATATTTGAAACTTCTAAAATTTATTTCTGTTAAAAAATCTTAAAGATATTCATAATTTTTCATAAATTCGAATCATAATTTTTTAGGATTTTGAAAAAAAGAAAAAATATATATTTTTTTAATTATTTTTTGAAAAATTTATGAAATGTAACCTATTATTTTTTAAAAACAGAAATCAATTTCTAAAAGATTTCAAATATGCGAATCCAAAATAAAAGCTCGTTCTGCCAAATAGTTTTTGAGTTCTGCTAAAAGAAAAGAAATCACACATTACTATCTGTTTTACAACGATAACAAAATAATTTAACATTAGGATTTCAAACCGCAAACCTCCATAATTCCTAAACTGTTTGATCAAATGACTTCCCGTTTGGTATCTTAAGGTATATATATATACAGGGCCTGATTACCGCAGGGGCAAACGGGGCAGCTGCCCCGGGCCCCCATCTCAAGGGGGCCCCCAAATGACAAATTTTCGTATCCCAATGTTTATGTTCCTGCATATAAAAATGAAAAAAATAGAAAAAAAAAACTTTTTCATTTGCTTTATATAAGATCTATGATTTGCGGGATCTACAATCAGCTGATCAACCCTTGTACTTAAACTGGAGGTCAGGGTAGTTCCAAATTTTCCAGGATTCTACAGGAAATTTAGAGCAGCTATCTCCTTTATTTACATCTTTAATAGAAATTATTAAATTTGTGAGAGACAATTTTGATATGTATGAGAGTGAAGCTGTAAAAATTTCACCACAATCTGTTACCTATGAGGTTACAAGAAAAAAGATGACTCCAAGAAGTAGATGTTTGGATGATACAAATAGTACTGAGGTTCACTTTGAACCACGTGATAAATTTATAAAAACATGCCATTATGTACTTTGTGACTCCTTAATAAGCCATCTCTCAAACCGCAAACAGCCATATGATAAATTGACAAAAAAGTTTTCTGCTCTTATAAATTTGCATTCAAATGCTTCGCTACATGAAGATGCAAAATCTCTACAACAAAGCTATCCATCAGATTTATAAGAAGAATTTTCTGATGAACTGAATCAATTTAGCTCATTTGTAAACAAAGATGATACTCTTCTCCAAAAGTTAAAGACATTACAAAACCCTCATTTATCTTCAGCATTTCCTAATGTAGAAACTGCTTTACGAATTTTTTTAACAATGCCTAATTGCTCAGGAGAAAGATCATTTTCTTTACTGAAAAGGTTAAAATCTTCCCTTCGATCCTATCTTCATCAGAAGAACCTCTCATGCTTAGCTATATTATCCTTAAATGGAGATGTTACTAATAAACTTGATTATAACGATATAATAGATTCTTTTGCTGAATGCAAAATTAGAAAAAAACCTCTAAAAATAAAATAAGAAAGATGTTCAACACCATTACAAGGCTTAAAAAAACAGGTGAATTAAATTAACCAAATACATATAATATATTTTTGTAATTGAAAATACGTTGACGATTCCATAATTAATTTTAAGAAAATAAGACAATTATACAATATTGATATTGCATATATTTGCATATGAAATGTATAAAATGGAATTTTCTGATATTTATATTTAACAATAAAAAATTTTCTGTGTATATATGGGGGATCTTTTTGGTATGTTTATCGAAGAGTTTTTTTGTAATTTTATCTTTAATTCCATAATTATCCATGTCGCATCTAACTCAATGCATCATAACAACAGGTGATTCATTTTAGTTGTGCATTAATTCTTAAAAAAATAATTTATACTCCTTAAAACATTACATAAATTTTAAGATATTTACTTAAATTTTGCTCTTCTACTTGTTAAATGATAATTTTTTTTTCTTTTTGCATTTTCAGTTCACAACCTTATAAGATGTTATTTAATTTGCATTTGTTTTAATCGACCTATTTTTACATAAAGTAATAATGAATTTTATTTACTGTCTTGTTACCTGGTGTAAAGAATAAAACGACTGATTTTTAATATTTAAATTGGGGTCAGGTTGGGGAAAGTCGGGATAAAATCAAACTTTTTCTTTTAAGAGAAGGTGCTAAATTTTTTAACTTTTGGTGCATTTTATATACATTTGGATTCATACAGATTAAACATGAAGCATATAAACATTCAATTTTCCTTGTTTTTTCTCAGTGATGCATTTAAAACCGCATATTTTGATACCATCACTTTACCCCATGGTGAAAGTAGTTCTAAAATTAGGGTATATTTAAATAAAAGTATGTAAATATTATTTTTGAGATAAAAATACATTGAAATAAATGTATCTTAATTATATTTAAAGGTACAAATGCACAAAAAATATTTTTCATATATTATTTAATTAAAGAAATTATGTCCACAGCTATCAAAATTAGGTTCACTTAGTATGTTAATTTTTAAGAAATATTTTATGTTCCTTAACAACATATTACATAAATTTTAAGATATTTCCTTAAATTTTGCTCTAGTACTTGTTAAATGTTAAATTCACAAATAATTTTTTGCATTTTCAGTTCATAACCTTGTAAAATGTTGTTTAATTTGTATTTGTTTTGATACACATTTTACATAAATAAAGTAATGGTAAATTTTATATACTGTCATATTACCTGGTGTAAAGAATAAAACGATTGATTTTTGATATTTAAATTATACTTTTTAATATAATATTTTTCTAAATAGAATATTTATCAGTCAGTAATCAGTTTTTCTGTGTTAATACTGAAAATAGCTGACAAGTAAGTGAAGTATATGCGAGTTTGCAAGTGTCATCTCCAGGGCTTTTTTCTCCTTTTTATTTTGTGGAAAGTAAAGGTTATTTTTATGAAAAATAACATTTTATAACAAAAGTTGAAATCCAGTTATTCAAATTTGAACTAAGCATTTATTAACAAAAACTTTTTAAAATCCTTTTGCTGCAGCTTTCCTCTCTGGTGAACTTGTTTGTTTAAAAAATACACATTTTAAAACATCACAAAAAGTAAATTGTGAGTTTTTATGGAATATAATTTTATGAAAGCTCCTATTTTATTAAAAGGAATTTTGTGAAGAGCCCTGTTTTATTAAATAGAATTTTGTGAAGAGTCTCCAAATTTTGCCTGGATCAACCCTTGATTTGTAAACATTGGTAAATTCATTCGTGCTTTGGTAAAAGAAGACAAAATGCCTGAATAGTTTTTGGATTTATTTATTGCTATCTAAAATCGTTTCTTGCAAATGACTAATGTATTAACGATGAAATTTTGTGTCTTATGTAGCATAATCTTATCTGATTGGGAAAATTTCAGCCCAATCCAACTAGTAGAAGCCAAGATATCAAATCAGAATGTATAGTTTTAAATTTGTTCTATAATTTCAAAAATTATAATGTATAAAAACACTTTATATGTGCAATGGGTACTTTTCCATTAGCCGGGCGCCAGTTAAAGGGAAAAACTGGGAAATTTCATTAGTGGCCAGTGATAGCATTTTTATAAGTGGCCACTTTCTTTATATTAGTGGGCACATTTTTATTCAAAAGTTCTAAACACTAAACTTTTATTAAAATTTCAATTAGTGTTAATCTAAAATTAAATAGCCCAAATAAAAAATGTGTTACAAACATATTTCAACCAGCAAAAGTAGAATCCTTGATGAAATGCAAAAAATGTTTACTCTTTCCTTGTAAGAAAGTGGCCCTGTAGCTGGTGGCTAGTGCTAATTTTGTCCCTTAACACCACTGATATATATACACATCTATACACATGTATTTATATGTATATACACATGTGTATATATATGTGTGTATATGTATATATATCACTGGCGCTCCGCTAATGGAAAAATACTGTGTAATATGTTATCTTAGCAAAAATATTGCATATGAAAATTTTGGTAAAGGGGGGCCCCAAAAATTGAAGTCTGCCCCGGGCCCCAAAGGAGCTTAGTCGGGCCCTGTATATATACACAGACAAACCTCGTTAACACGAAATCGCTTAACGCGAAATTTCGCTTAACACGAAATAATATTGAGGTCCCGTCAAATGAGCCTGAAAATCACTGTTAATTAATTCGTTTAACACGAAATAGAATTTTGGACAATCCCGCTTAAGGCGAAATTTTTTTTCCTCCACAGTAAAAAAAAAAAAAAAAAAGCCTTACGCAATGTTTCCAATATTTGAAACTTACATGTCACATACTCTTATTAAAGATGGAATTTTCTCATGGTTTGTAAAAGATATAAAGTGGAAAAGGGTTTCAGAAAATCGTGAAATACTGAATTTCTGACTAATCCCTACTTTTCTTTGATCTCTGATGTGCGTAAGTGTTCCCACATTAAGTTCTACACAATGAAAGATTGGGTGAAGGAATTTCTTTTTTGAAAGTGATTGTTCCATTACCCGGTTAACTGAATTGACAGTGAGATAAACCGAGTTTCCGAATTCCCCTATCTGTGAGTGAAAGAACTGACAATCCTTACTTCACTACCTGACTAACATAATTGAAACTCTGTTCGCAGTTGCTCTGTAGAATTCTGTGAAAGATGATCAAAAACAACAAGCTGTATCTTTAGAAACCAAGCAAAAAATGTTAAATGAAGTTAGCAATAAAGTGCTGAAAAAAAATCAGAAAATGCAGCGAAGTATGGGATACCTGCAATTCTTCTACAGTTGGTCCTCTCTACAATTTTAAAGAATCTTGAAAATATTGAAGCCGCTTATGCTGTGAGTCAATTCAAACCAGCAAGAAAACGAATGTGAAGAAGAAAGAATGAATAAATTGAAATTTCTCTCTTGCGGTGGATAAAAGAAGCAAGAATCTAGAAATATGTTTTAACTTTTGCAGTTTTGCAAGAGAAAGCAAAGGCTTTTTCTATTGCTCTCGGAGAGAGCGACTTCATATCTTCTAACAGATGAAAGAACAAAGATTTAAAGAGCGTCATGGAATTGTCAACAAAAAGATATGTAGCCAAAAAACGGGAAATTCTTTCTTAGACATTGTTTTTTCCGAGTACATTTCTATAGATAAAAATGTTCTGACTTCGTATCTGACGACATACGAAGAAATAATTGCTGAAAAAAAAAAGATGACAACATTGAAGTATCGGACGAGGATGAAGAAATTGACACCGAACGGAAAAGTTTAGTGTCATTAAATGAATCTACCACAGTATTGAAAACAGTACAACGTTTCCTTCTGGAACAACAAGATGCTTCCAGGACTTTGAACAAATTAGATGAGGATCATACATTCCTTAAAGAACTGCTGTACAAAATTTGAAGCAAAAGTCAATAACGGACTATAAAAAAATGATTAGAAAGTAAATAAATTTATTATTGCCTAAAAAATGATGACTAATTTGTTAATGAAATATTCTATTTCTAATTAATTTCTGATTTTATGAGCAGGAAAATATTTGTAGGTTAATTTATTTAGTTTTTATATCTAATATAGATGGACCCACTATTATGACGGTTAACACGAAATTTTGGATAACACAAAATAAATTCGCAGTCCCTTCAATTTCGTGTTAACGAGGTTCGACTGTATATATATATATATATATGTCGATAAAACAAAATTTGATGTCAAAATTGGATTATCGTATTTAAAATGTCAGTGTACAGTGCAATTTCACTATTTCACTATTAAGATAACCCTATGTATTTATTTTTTAAACAAACATTGAAAAAAGATGATTTTTAGTCGAATAGCTCTTTCCGTTTTCTTTTTCTTTGAAAACTTGGAGTTTAAAATGCATGCGGTGTTCCTTCTCGCTTTTTTCACACTTTCCAACATAGTTGAAGGTGTTTATAAATTCGGTTTGTCTGCCCGTACACTAACTCGCGTACATATACTCGGATTGCCATGCAATTGATATATGTTATTGAGGTTAACTGTGGCATGTTCGGTATTGAAAATGAAGTGTATAACATAGACAGTTCATTTAGAGGGACACTCAAAAGAATTCCGTTACATTACGGTCTAAGGGGGAAATCATTTGCGGTGTGTTTTAATGGTGTTACATTATTTCAAACATATTGAAATTGATATATATATCACTGAGGTGCACTACAAGAGGTTTATTTTAGAATATGGTGCACATAGAAGCCATCGTTTATTTACAGGGACACACAAAAGAATTCTGTTACAATACTGTCTATTAACAATAATTGCTGATTGTACGTTTTCAGATGTGGTGTGCGTTTTCTAATTTAACTAATTTTCTACCTTTTACTTGGTGTGCATAATTTCTAAAAATTATATACAGTGCAGCACAAAAGATCTCGAGTACATTTCTGTTTATTGACAGAAATTGAATGATTTAATAAACATTTCCCCTCGTGGAGAAAAGTTCCTATGCTTAACTGCTAGATCTGCACGAGAGGGTGATTTAATTTCGTTTCATTGTTTACTTAAACATCATCTTTCACATTATTAAACGGTGAAGTTTTTAAAAAGTATTCTAAAAATGTTGCAAAATCTATGCCTGACGCATGAATTTTCGTTCTTGTTTCTGTTGACCCACTGTACATGTGGTTGAACCTTAATAGAAATAGCAAACAGTTGCGTGCATTTATTGAGAGAAGTATTAAAATAATAAAACTATTATAAGTTTTTATTCTAAGCACCATTATGTAGCTTTCATTTCAAAATGATGCGTATTGCAGCCGTTCGGAGGAAAGCAATTCCAAAACATTTTGGTATATTTTCACCGATCATGACCCCCAGAACCCAAAACCACCCTCCATTCAAATGTTGATATATAAATATATATGACATATGTCATGCTATAACTCTCGTATTTATGAATCGATTTGGATGTGACTGAGTATGTGTATAGGACATACTAAGGTCTCGACCGAGTTCATTGGCCAGCTTCATCCGCCACCTTGTTTCAAAAGGGAAACCAGTTAAAATTTTTAAAATTTTTAAAAATTCAAAATGATGTACAAAAAAATTATAAATTGAAGCAATTGTTTCTGCTATGTGTCAAAACGTGATAGAAAGATTCTGGAATATTTTTTTTTTACTATGTCTTAAAAAATGGCTGAGATATGGCAATTTAAAATTCTAGGGGGGCTGAGATTTTGAAACAATCTGATATTTGTTATGCTGTAACTCTCGTATTTATGAACTGATATGAATGTGACTGATCATGTGTACATAACATACCAAGGTCTCGACCGAGTTCGTTGGCCAGCTTCATGCGCCATCTTGTTTCGAAATGGCGGCAATTTAAACTTTTTTTTTAAACTTCAAAAAGAAGTAAAAAAAATTATAAATTGAAAAATTTGTTTCCTTTAATTGTTAGATCGTGATACAGGGATTATGGAACATTTTTTGTTTTGGCTTTATTTTAAAAAACAGCAGAGTGGCATTTTGAAATTCTAGGGTGGCTGATATTTTGAAACAATCTTTTTTTTATTATGCTGTAATTCTCATGCTGAAATTTGCATTCAAATTCAGCATTAACGAAAACCGGTTTGAATTTTCTATAATCGAGTTCCAAGCTGTTTAGCTTCGGATGTTTGTGTAAAATGAGTTGAATTTTTAAAAACATGGTCTATGAAAGCTACCTTTTCCTCCCGGTACAGGCCGGAAGGACTTTTTATATAAAAGCATATATTAATATTATCGTTGTAAAGTTGAATAGTACAATTTTTTAACGCATTCATAATTTTCCTTGAATACGGTGAAATTTTAAACATTTTTGAGAGAAATTTGTATTTAAATTTAAACTTGACTGCTTTTCTAAAAATTTACATATCTACAAACAAACAGTAGTAAAACAGCTTTCCTTAAACACAGTCCATGGTGAAATACCGAGAAAAGAAATCTCTAAAAATGTAAAATTTTACTGTATGACTAAAACAGTGAAAAAAAAAAATAATTTTCTATATATTTAACACCAACAATGTCAGACATAAAACAATATATTATGCATTTCCCAAGACCATACAGATGATGTAAACATATTCGAAGTACATTACTCGGCAATTGTACAACTTTGGGCGCGTTCACGGACCGAACCACGAGTTACCTAATAGTAACGCATGGGTAACCCGAAGCGTTCAGAGATCGATATCACGTGACCTTTTTGCGGGTTCCCGCAGCGTTCAGAGCCGGGAATTACCCAGACTTCGGGTAATCCACATTACGTGGAGAATTTTGTTGGGTAAAGTGATCACGTGGTTGGGAAATCTGATTTGTTTGTTTGCTTTATAGCTAACTGCAACTGTTTACTTTTATTCCTTATGACGCGTACTGTACACTTGAGTCCTAACCATTTGATTGGTCTACCTTTAACAGGACTATGATATAATTGGCCAACGTCGGCTAGGATCGTTCCTGCACTGTTCGTACAATCTAAATGTAATGGTAGATTGGTTGGCGGAAGTGTTTGATTGTAAACATGCCCATAACTTTACCCAAAAGCGTTCACAGCCGTTTTAACCCAACTTTACCCTGAGAAAACGAGGCTAACGAAAAAGAAAGGCTACCGCGGTGCTTTACGTGTATCTTTTTTTACAGACCGCGGGAGTCACGTGATGATCGAATGCACCAATGCAGGTGTACGAAAAGAGCATCATGTCACTCTAGCGGTCTATAAAAAAAGATAAGTGGAATGCACCGCGGTAGCCTGTCTTTTTCGTTAGCCTCGTGAGAAAATCGAGGCTAACGAAAAAGACAGGCTACCGCGGTGCGTTCCACTTATCTTTTTTTACAGACCGCTAGAGTGACGTGATGCTCTTTTCGTACACCTGCATTGGTGGATTCGAGCCTCACGTGATTCCCGCGGTCTGTAAAAAAAGATACGCGTAAAGCACCGCGGTAGCCTTTCTTTTTCGCTAGCCTCGTGAGAAAATCAGATGACGTCATTTCCCAATTATACGAGTAACCCGCGTTTCGGTCTCTGAACGCGCTCCTAATGTTCGGATTTTGGTCTACATTTTAGGAAATTTTTTCATTGCGTTCGCTACTCTTCAGCATGCCTATGCGTCGTTAAATGTTATTTTTATTATCATTGTAATTAGAACATGCAAAGTAAATGAATAGATAAACTTTATGTTAAAAAAAACTACGCTTAAAGTTTTATTTCTACATTTATATGAACATAAAATTTTCTTTTTTCATTAATAAACACATTTACATTAATAAAATAGGCATCTATATTATTAAAAAGTCTAATTTCCCATCAATATATTCGACCGCATTTTTATTTAAAAACAAATACTAGAGAAATACATGGATCGTAGTGTTTCAGTGTAAATAATGCTGTTGCCATGGGAACCTCTTTTTAAGAAAACTGTCTAATGTTTGCTTTCGTTTGGAGGACATGAAAAATATCGTTTGGCTTTTCAGTAGTATATTTCCAAAAAAGTTGCAAAGGCTACGAGTTTTTGTCGAATTTTGAGAAGAGTTCTTTTTGTTTTCATCTTTTAGAAGGGTGTTTTTATTCTTATTTCGCATTGGTATAAAAATATAGAAAGAAACTTTAATCAATTTATGCTTATTTTAAAATTTTATACTGTGATTTAAAAAAAAAAAAAAACTTTTTAAAAAGTGTGTTTAATTATGATAACGCAGTAAAGGTTTTTAATTGGTATTGTTATTTATGCAATAAGATGTTTCATTTTTGTTGCAAAGTATTCTTTTTCCTAATTATTCAGTCAGTGATGTAAAAATAGAATTTCAGTAAAACGGCAAATACTCTTTTATTTTTGTGAACCTATTTTATTCACAAATCTGAATTAAAGCTGTAATTAACTACAGTAACATGTCACCTTAAACTCAATGTTTTAACTTTAACTGTCTTTCCATTAAGTAGCATTCGACTTGACAACGATGGGTTATACTACTTTCCAATCGCCACTAGGCGAATAAATTTTGAAATATGGTAATTAAAAAAATGTACTCAAGCAGCCAAATATTTTTTCCTTTTTTCATTCGATTTCGCTCCAACTAAGCTAATTTCCTAAAAGAGGAGAATCCTCAAATTTTCAAAAATTATTTTTAAAAAAATTACCTATCTTTTATGTCATTAAATAAATGTAATAAAGAGAAAACTTATTAAATGTTTCTTTATATGTATATAAGGTTGTTTCTAAATAAAAGAAAACAGAAACTAAATCCATCAAAATAAAAATTGAAAGTTTATACTATTAAATAATTACTGTCATAAATATTTATTTCACGACAAAGTTGTTCCATAAAAATCAGCTTTAATGGTTATTTTTCAAATTTGTTAATAATTTCTTCTTAATAATAGATGTAAATGAAAGCAATTTCTACACTCCTAAACAATTTGACCTAATTACTTTTCGTTTGGTGTCCTATGGTAAAAATTACCGAAAAAGACATACATGCTGTCAAAAAATTAAGTGTTTGTATTAATAATTTCAAAATTTGGTAAAATTTTATTAAAAAGCCCAAAGCTTTTTTTTTTTTTTTTTTTTTTTTCTTACATAAATAGACAAAAGACATGATTTCCAGTCGAATGACTATTTCCGTGTTTCTTCTGCGACAATTTAAAAAATAAAATATATAGGTTGTTTCTCTCTCTCCATCTTTATCTATCTATCTATCTTTTTTTGGGGAGGGGAGGGGGGGGGGATTGCATTTAAAATTATTCACATTTTTAAAAGACAAAATATATGTATACATATTTGGCTAATTATACTATACATGTGGGTAAATTTTTCTGAACCTTAGTAGAAATATCAAATAGTTTCCCCTCAACCTATCAATATTTCCTATCAAATAGTGAAATAAATAAATGATAATACAGTACTATTTTTATTAAAAGCATTTAAAAGCTTTTATTAGAACTATTTGTAAAGTTCAATATTAAAAATATTTTCACACATTCGTTATTTTGACAGAATACCGATATATTTCAAATATTTTTAATAGAAATTTATACTTAAATGTAAATTTGACGATTTTTGAAAAAGAATTACATAAAGATAAAAATCTACTACATAGAATTCCTTAAACACAGTCCATGGTGAAATATCGAGAAAAGAAATCCCTAAAAATAAAATTTTAGTGTTTAACTAAAACAGTAAAAAAAGTTCATATTCTAAATGTTCAACATGAACAACATAAGACTTAAAACAAACAATTATCCATTTCCCAAGGCCAAACATATTTTAAGGACATTACTCGGCAATTATGCCATTTTATTCATGCAAAGAAAATGCAACTTTTACATTCGGATTTTGGTCAGCATTTTGGAAAATTTTGCCAGTGTGGAACTCCCGAATATTTCCTTTCTGAATGTCAATTGATCATCAGCAGGCCTATAAGTTGCTAGATGTTGTTATTATTGCACTCTAAAAGCAATCCGTGAGTTGAACAAATTTTTCCGCTGCCTTTTTTTCGTTAAAACACGAAAATTTCCGCTTTGATTTGCTTCGCTTCCCCCAAAATACAGAAAACTCACCATTCTAAAATAAAATATACCTGAAATTCTCCCATCTAAGTCTGCAATTTCTTCAAACTTCAGGGGTGTACCGGCAACAGTGCTGCGTGTTACTTTTCCGTATTAGAAACGGAATTTTTAAGTGTGTTTTTTTCCTTCAAAACACGGAAAATTCAAGAAACGAAGGTCAAACTTACCTGAAATTCCCCAGTCACAAGACAGAAATTTCTTCAAATAACAGAAAAATCTCTTCCCATCACAGGGGTGTTCCGGCAACTTGCTGCCAGTATTTTTTGCGTTTTTTTGACGAAATTTATTTTGAGAGTGTGTTATTATCTTTGTAACTGAAACATGCAAAGTAAACAATATTTTTTTTTTTACTATGCTTGAAGTTTTTCTTTCTACATTTACATAAAAATAAAATTTACTTTCTGCAAGTAGAAACGCATTTCCATTAATAAAATAGGCGTCTATATTATTAAAAATCTAATTTCCTATCAATATATTCGACCGCAATCTTATTTACAAACACATACTAGAGAAACACAAGGATCGTAGTTTCTGAATGCAAATAACGCTGCTGTCAGGACAACCTCATTTTAAGAAAACTGACTAATGTTTGCTTTCGTTTGGAGGAAATGAAAAATATCGTTCACCCTTTGAATAGAATATTTCCAAAAAAGTTGGAAAGCCTTCGAATGCTTGTCGAATTTTGAGAAGGGTTCTTTTTCTTTTCATCTTTTTAGAGATGTTTTTATTCTTATTTTGTATTTGTATAAAGATACAGAAAGGAAATGTAAACAATTTATACTGATTTCTTATTTTACTTACCCATCATACGTAGTATAGGGTATATCTTGGGATCGTTTTAAAAATCGAAAAAAAAAATTGACGGATTTACACGTTTCAGACACTGGAGATTCCGAAAAACATATTTTTAGGAAAAAAATTGCCGTCCGTCTGTCTGTATGTCTGTAAACGCTCTATCTCCCGAAAAAATTGAGATAGAGACTTGAAATTTGGTATGTACTTAGTATGTAATAATGGGAAGAAGGTTATTGAATTTCAGTAACCTCGATTATCCGGAACTATTTTTTTCGGACTCTCGAAATATTCGTTCTGATAAAAGGTATATAAAAATTTTCGAAATTGTTTATTTTAAGGAGTGGATATAAAAGACAATAAAAAAACATAAATTTTGCATAAAACATGAAGTCGATCGGATTATCAGTTGCCAAGATATTTGTAATCCTATTTTCCACACTCTTCGATTTTTCATGGCCCTGTATTTCATCCAAATTTCAATTCAAAGATATATTTTAATTGTAAATGAGACGCTTAATCAGATGCAATAAACCGCTTATTGTTTTTGGAGTTATAAGGATGTTTCTTTTACGCAATTCAATAATAGAGACTTTAAAGTTTATGACGTCATCAAGACAGGATTTTAGTCAAAAGTTCTTTTTACATGTAGTGCTATGTGTGCTAAAGGGTGTAAAAATTTCTTAATCTTCAACACTAATCAAACATTATTCGAAATTAATTTAATTTACACTATATTTCTACAATTAAAAAAAATATTTTGCATTGAACAAAAGACTAATTTAGTAGAGAAAATCTCCTAATTTTTTTCTTTAGAACTTGGAAATCCCGCATTGTTATATTACAAAGTTTTATACTTATTATATAGTATACTTATTATACCTTTTTTAGGGTTGAACGTTTGTCGCAGAAAAAATTGGCACCAAAATATTTTACACCACTGTTATCAGACAACATACTTCGTGGCATATTTCTGCAACATTTGCAATAGAAATCTACTACAAGTTTGATCTAAGTTTGTTGTTTAAAAATAGTGGTGTTAAAATATTTTGGCATCATTTTTTCAGCGACAAACATTCAACCCATGAGCATAAAGTAATGTATGTACTCTATGTTCATAGTTCAGGCGTACTGATAGTATTAACTTTGTTATATTGCTTTGTATATTTATGTTATGTATATTATATTTTTATATTTATTTGCTGATTATGTTATTTTAGTATTTTAATTACTCTTTTTTTTTACCATTTCATAAGTACGTTGCGGCACGCGAAAAAAGAAGGTTGAGCATGGTTGGGCTGGACTATTACAAAAGAAAAATGTTTCTTAAACTACGAAAATATGATATAACCACGAACGAAAACATACAATAACTTCTTTTGAGTTACCCACCCATGATTCGGAAAAGCATCGTTTATCTTTAGAAACATCAGAAACCAATATTTTTTTCGGGATTTAAAGAAATGTTTATAAAAACGAAGCTTCTTTTGTTTCCACTGATTTTCGAAAACTTTTCCGATAAGTTTTTATAATATATTAATCAGTTTTCGAAAACCGGAATTTCAGTTTTTAAGATGCTATTTCTTCTCATTTAGACATTTTCAGCTTCATAATGGAATTTATACATGCAAGAATAACAAATAATAATAATAGCAATAATAATTTTAATGTTAATGCGTTATGTTAACATATTTGTCTGAAAAATACGTTTGTTGAACTTGAAAATTTTTACTTGAGAACAGATAGCATCCGAAAAACCTATTTTCGAGTTGAGAAAACTGATTAATATACTATAAAAATCACTCGGAAACGTTTCCATAAATCAGTGACAGCAAAATAAATTTTACTTTAATAAACGCTTCTTTAAATCTAAAAAATATATTGGTTTCTGAGGTTTTAAAAAAGTAAAGAAGGCTTTTCAAAATCATGAGTAAATCGAAAGAGGTTAATTATATTTTCGTTCGTAGTTATAGTATACTTGCCTAGATTAAGAAACATTTATATTTTTAAATAGTGTAGAAACTACCATTATGAACTACATTCAGAAAGAAGTCTATAGTACAGTAGACTCTCGATTAACCGGGATCGGATTATCCAGGATGTGGATTAACCGGAATTACCCCCCCCCCCCTCCCTAAAAAAAAAAGGCAAGCGCGAATTTTGAATGCTACGAAATTTTAAGTAACGATGATATTGCGTTGCGTCGTTTCGCTTGTAATTCAGAAGAAACAAGGAATTTCGAAGAATGTCCTGAAAGTGATGAAGAAAATCTTGTAACTCATCAAAAATTAAGTCACGATGACGGACACCTGTTGAAAAAATCATGTTGAGAAATTTCCGTAGTTAAATTCGTCGAAGAGTAAATGAAAACGAAAACAGAACGTATTATTTCGTTCTTCACAAAACAGTAAGGTATACTACATTTCTATGTTCTTTTAATAGTGTACTAATTGTAAATCTAAATAACATTAACATTTATGTTCATTCTATTTCTTTTGTATTAATTAAATTATTAATGTCCTATTGTATAATAATTTGACATTTTCTATCCGTTTTCTGAAATTTTTCATCAACATTTTCACAAATTCGATTATCCGCGGTATTCGCTTATCCGGGTCGAGGCATTTCCCAACCAGCCCGGTTAATCGAGAGTCTACTGTATATCTTTAATCGAAAACCATAATAATAGAGATCTTAAATAAACAGAACCTCCGATGATATATTACTTATTAGAAAACATTACACATTGTAAAAGCTTTATAATAAAGACCTCCAGCTGTTCAGTTATTTTCCATTATACTTTGAATAATACACCATGAATCGTATCACTTAAATCTCTTTGTTCAAAATCAAGTATTCTTCTTCTCCTAGTTATTGTTGAAATAGGTTGAAAGGAAGCTAACGCGCTCATAACCAATCAAAACTTCAAAAAGTTAAACAACAGCATCTTTTCTATCATAAAATTATATTTATTACTTTTTTCTTACAAAAAGAAAAAAAAAAAAAAAAAAAAAAAAAACCTGTATTCATCATATTTTTAGCGTTTATATATATTTATGCTATTCTGCTGAAATTTGCGTCTTTTTTTCTTTATTTTAGAAAAGCGTAAACGTTAAGTTGATTAAAACAATAAAAATTATAATATAACAATGTCTTTTATTGAACAAGAAACGATCGTATTTACATATACACAAGGGTTAACATAAATGAATGACCAGATTTTAAAATTTTATATTCTGAAAACTATTACGCATCTTATAATAAGTAATATATGAGAATAAAGAAAGCATGCATCAGTAGCTCTTTAAGAATAGTTGACCGTGTAAAACTGCAAAATGTGTGGAACGAACTTGATTAGAGATTTTATGTTTGTCGTATTACGAAAGGTTCACTCATCGAACATTTATTTGTACACTGCAAACTGAAATGTCTGAAATTCAGACATATACGAGTTTGAAACTGATGGTTCAAAATAAAGTGTCTTAATTTTAAGAACACTTGTACATGTCTTAATTTCAGACACGTGAAATGTCTGTTTTAACAATTTATGTTTTCTTTTTAATGTTATATATGTTTATTTTAGCTTAATCAGGGAATTCAGGAGGACAGAGCCTCCAGACAAAAAAAAAAGTTTCATTTCTTTATTTTTAGAAATGTTGTTAAAACCTATTTTTGAATATTTAATATTTCTTAATTGTTAAATTTTTACACCGATTTAATGTTAAAAATTGTTTTCACATGGAGCCCTGACACAAAAGTCATAATTTAGCTTACTTCATGAATATATTATGCATGAATATATTATCATCGGCACATATATACCTAAACCTTGCCTCTGCCTACATTTTTTTCTTGACTTCTAGTATTTCAAGCTATATATACAATTTCCTTTTTTTTTTTCTTTTTTTTTTTTTTTTGGGGGGGGGGGGGGGGGGTTGGCCTTGTATTTCCCTGCGTAAGTGAAAAGATTTTTGAAGGATTTTATATTTTTCAGAAAAGTATTTGTTTTCTGATTTAATACACCAAAAATAAATTCGTTTATAATAATTCAATGTTCATTGCTTTATCTCTTTTTGAAGTCTAATAATATGTAGTGCCATCTATTATTAATTTTTGCATTTTTTTTTAATTAGTTCCATGATTTAATGTACAATTTTGACATTCGATCTATGGTCTAATCAAAATTTAGTGGATGGCAAAGTATTTAAAACAACATTCATCTGTTCGGAAACATTATCTGATATCGCTAGCATATACGTAAAATTTCAGAGATCTATCATGTTGGAAATTTAACATTCAGACACTTAAGTGTCTGAATTCCTTTTTCAGACACATATGTCTCTGAATTTAAGACGCCTATATTTGCACTGTAACGAAAAAAAAAAACTTGGAATGTTTTTCTTTATTTTCCTATATCACGTATAATAATATGTGTAATAGTTTTGAAAATATAATTTTTAAGATTATTTTATGATAACACTGTATATATCTTTACCTCAAAACAATGCTTACAGAACCTCCTTTGATAAATTATTTAACAGAAAATATTATGCATTTAAAAAGCTTTACAATAAAGACCTCCCAGCTGTTCAATTCTTTTCATTATACTTTGAATAATAGAAGATAAATCACTATCACTTAATTCTTTTTCTTCAACATCAATTATTCTTCACATCCTAGTTATTGTTGAACTAAGTTAACAGGAAGTTAATGCTCATAACTAGTCAAAATTTCTAAATAAGAATGATAGTTTTTTTTTACTGTTGCAGCGATATATTGATTATAAAATTTCTTGTATGAGAAGAGGTCTAAATTTATCTTATTTTGAAATATTAATCAAGTTCATATCCTATATTATTTTGAGCTACGACTCTGTCATCTAATTAATTTATGTTTTCTTTGTTGTTTTAATTTAAAACAGTTATATCATTTAATTTTTAAATCTTTTTGTTCAAAATCAAGTATTCTTCTCGATCTAGTTTTTGTTGAACTGGGTTAAATAAAACCTGATATTCCTAACTAGTGAAAATTTCTAAATAAGAAATATAATACACCCAGAAAAAGGAATTGATTAAAACTACAAAACATGTTTTGTTGAGTACATTTTGGTTGTTTTAGCAAAATTCAAGTAAAATTGAACCATTTTACTTGAATTAACAAAACATTTTTTGCTGACGATACAAAAATTTTTTTTGAAATCGCAAAAAAATATTTTTTTTGTTGATTCAAACAAAACTTCCATTGACCTATATTTAATCAAAACGTTTTGTTGGGTCAACCAAATTGTTGTTGATTCAACAAAACTTTTTTCTGGGTGTAGAGTTTTAATTATCGTTGTGATTTCAAAATTTCTGGTATGAAAAACGTTCTAAAGTAATCCTATTTTGAAATTTTAATCAAGTTCATGTACAAAGTGACCATAAAATAATGCTGGAGGCATCTGTAGCTGTAACTAATGAAAGGAATTATATAAAAATTTGTGTTAAATTTTTGAAGGCATGAGGAGATGAATTCCGTGGACAAAATATACTATAGTACACTTTAGTACAAATATTGTCGATAGGAAAATTTTGGTTTGATGACAGTGAAAAAAATCAGACATTTCCATTAATCGCTAATAAATTGGATTATGCAAATTGTTTTGTGCGTATGTGAAAATTGCTTAGCGCGTATGTCAAATCGATTATGCAAATTTTTTTGTGCTTAAGTGAAAATTGCTTAGCGCGTATGCCAAATCGATTATGCAAATTGTTTTGTGCGAATGTGAAATGGATTATGTTTTGTGCGTACATTGTTAAATATTTTTAACAAACTGTCCAATCATTCGACCGCTTTTATGAAAAACGTTTATATAACTGTAATTTAACGCTATTCTGACCATATTTTTGTCCATGTTAGGGTCGTAATAGAGTTAAAATGCAGTTATATGACTGTTTTCTACGCACAGAAAAACTGCACAGTTGGCTACAAATTTTTAACACTGTATGTGAAATGGATTATGCAAATTGTTTGTGCGTATGTCAAATTGATTATGCAAATTGTTTTGTGCGTATGTCAAATCGATTATGTAAATTGTTTTGTGCGTGTATCAAATCGATTAAGCAAATTATTTTGTGAGAATGTGAAGTAGATTATGCAAATTGTTTTGTGCGTATGTCAAATCGATTAAGAAAATTATTTTGTGAGAATGTGAAGTAGATTATGCAAATTATTTTGTGAGAATGTGAAGTAGATTATGCAAATTGTTTTGTGCGTAAGTCAAACAGATTATGAAAATTGTTTTGTGCATAAGTCAAAAAGATTATGAAAATTGTTTTGTGCATATGTCAAACAGATTATGCAAATTGTTTTTTGCGCATGTCAAATCGATTATGCAAATTATTTTGTGCGTATGTCAAATCGATTAAGCAAATTATTTTGTGAGAATGTGAAGTAGATTATGCAAATTGTTTTGTGCGTAAGTCAAACAGATTATGAAAATTGTTTTGTGCGTAAGTCAAACAGGTTATGAAAATTGTTTTGTGCATAAGTCAAACAGATTATGAAAAGTGTTTTGTGCATAAGTCAAACAGATTATGCAAATTGTTTTGTGCGCAGGTCAAATTGATTAGGCAAACTGCTTTGTGCTAATGTAAAAGATTATTATGCAAATTGTTTTCTGCGTATGTGATAGTAAAGCTACGAATTTCTCTTGAAAAGGCAATGGGAATATTCATCTGAATAATTCATTTGAATTGAACTAGTATGCGTCTGACTTTGCTGTATCAAAGTACACTGTAAAAAAAATTGCAGTAAAATTACGGGCAGAGACCGGCAGCAGAGATTCCAGTCATACCCCGTAAAAAAAGAAAAAATTCCATGCCCATCAATTTGTGCAGCCCGTAATTTTACGGGGCAAAGTAATATAGCATTATAATGCACATTACACATTATATAATGCACTTTAAAACACAGTAACACTTTGTTTACTGTTCCGTAGCATGTAGCACGTTAGATAATCAACACAGAATCGCTGTTTTGGCGGGTTAAAATTTTCGAAACACGAGTAAAATGAAGGGTTACACCCTAGCGGAGGAAAATGTATGGGGTCGTACAGTATTTTTGCTAAGATATGGGCTAGAACTGTAAGAATATGTGGATTGCTCTTAATTTTCTAAGTATCTAAGGGATAAGGCCGCTTATTTAGTGGATCATACCGTTTTTCATCAAATAAGGCTGTTGTCCGTGAAAATTGAAGGGCGAACGCTCATAAATTTACAGTTTTTTTCTGAGAGTGTACACATATTTGAATCAATGAGTTATTAAAAAAAAGTTTTTCAGCAAATTTTCATGAATATGGTAAATTATTGCAATTTTATTTCTATTTTGACCAATGAGAATGCTTCATAATATAGTTTTTACAAATACGGTTGAATGACGGAGAAATATTTTACAGTGTAGGTTAAGAGGAAGTTAATACTATCAACCAATCAAAATATCTAAATAAGAGTAAGAATGTATTTTTTATTAAATAATATTTTTATTTTTATTTTATTATAAGAAACACTTTTATTGTGTTTTGAATAACAGAAGTCATACACTACTATAATTTCCACTTAAATCTCTTTTTAAATATCAAATATATTTTCTATTCTATTTATTTTTCTAATACTGTTGGCAAACTGTATTTAAGAGAAAACAGCAGCTGCCTATTGACTGTGGCTAAGAAAATGCCCTGGTCAGATGATGGCCATTAAATGCACTTCTTCAGTCAGCTTTTACGTCATCACATTTCACAGAAAGCAAAAAAAGTCTGTTCAAAATGCCGTTATAATATCAAAACTTGTGAATGTAAATCTAAGTTCGGCTGGGAGAAAGACACCCTGTATTCAATGAATAAGTTGATTTTGATTCTGGTGTCATTATAAAAATACACTAGTGTGCAAAACTTAAGCAAAAAACACAAAATGCTAATTTCTGAACACGTGAGTACTCAAAAGGAAATTCTATAAACAGCAAGTGTAGAAAAGAGGTACTACCCTAACAGCACAGACAGTCGATGTGAAGTCTTCTTGGCATCACAAATGGTCACAATTGTCACAGTCACTACAATTAATAGAAATGTGATATCTTTCATTCGTCTCATTTTTACTCTCATTTGGTCGCTCCACTGAACAGTCACCATGACTGCTGCTTTTTGACGAGTCACCAGGTGACTTTACAATGAAGTCATTTTGTGACTCTCATGTGACTGTCATTTTGACACTTCATTGTAAAGTCATCATGATAGCTCTTCTGTGACGAGTTCCCAAGTGACAGAAAATGAAATCATCTGGTGACTTTTCACAAAGGAGTGCAATGATGACTTCACAATAGAGTGTCGATCGCCGGAAAGTCACCATGCGACTTCATTGTGACATTATTTGGCGACTCATCACAATGCAATGCTCACAATGACTTCAAAGTTCAGTCTTCAACTGACAGTGACTTCAGAATCACCAGGTGAATTCATTGTAATGTCACCTGGTGACCCATCACAAAGCGACAGTCACGGTGACTTTTCAGAGTCAACAATCATTTGAGAGTAATAATGAGACAGTGAAATATCCATATTTTGATTCACCGTAGCGATTGTGACACTTCTAACCATGTGTGACGTCAAGGGGACTTCACATCGACTGGCCGTGCTGTTAGGGTAGTACCTCTTTTCTACACTTGCTGTTTATAGAATTTCCTTTTGAGTACTCACGTGTTCAGAAATTAACATTTTGTGTTTGTTGCTTAAGTTTTGCACACCAGTGTAGTTTGCCTTGACGTGTATTATCACCTATAAATGTTAGTACTAATAATACTAATGGTACCCTGTATTCATGCATGAAATGAAATCATTACACTCTTGGAGAGCCGGCCTGTAATCATAGTGACTTTTTTCCACTAAGGAAAATGCTTAATGAAAAAAAAAATTACAAATTACAAATATTAAATATTACATTAGAGATTAAATATTAGTTCAAAGATAGTTTACAATTCAAGATCAGTACCACAGAATTTTCTAAACATTAAAAAGAAAGGAGAAGAAAAACGAGATATGCGCACCCATTAAAGTTCCTAAACGATTTACTTAAAACATAGCTACGCATTGAGTCAAATTGTGATAATTAAACTTTTAAAACGCTTTGATAAGAAAAAAATATATATATTAAATAAAAAAGAAAACTGCCCAGTTAAACCGGAGGCATTGAGCTCACAGGCTATTCACACTAATTGTGTATATACTCTTATTTCAAAGAATTAAAAAAAGATTTGAGGAAATAAACCCCTCGAAAAATAAAGAAATCGACAATATATTATGGGGGATCATCCTCCGCTTCTCCCCCCTTATAGTTAACCAGTGAACCTGCAACACTAATCAGGGAAGCCCCTTATTACAATGAACATATATACAAAAATTGAAGAAAATCGGATAATTCTGCATGAAAAACCCATTTATCTAAATTATAGGGGGTATCCCCCCGTATCCCCCTTTATACTTAATCAATGAACCCTTAAAACTCATCAGGGAAACGCCTTACCGCAATGAGCCTACATACAAAATTTGAAGAAAATCGGATAATTCTGCATTAAAAACTTATTTATCTAAATTAAAAGAGCCCCCTGTTACCCCCTTTATACTTAAACAATGAACCCCCAAAATTAATCAGGAAAGTGCCTTATCACAATGAACCTATATACAAAATTTGAAGAAAATCGGATATTTCTGGATGAAAAATACATTTATCTAAATTAAGGGGGTGGGATTAGCCCCCGTTCCTCCCCCCTTTATACTTAACCAATGAACCCCCAAAACTAATCAGGGAAGTGCCTTATCACAATGAACGTATAAACAAAATGTGAAGCAAAACGGTTATTTCTATCAAGAGTTACCGCGTTACCGTCATACATACATACATGCATACGTACATACAGAACGGGCTAGCCTGTGAACTGAAAACTTTATAAAAAATTTATCTATATAATAACACACCTAGTAATCTTAAGATGACACTACTATAGTAGTCTTTTGCCTAAAACTGTCAAAATCGCTTTAAGAAATGTAGCTGATAATTACTAATTGCAATAATGATGTAACATCCATTTTTTTTTTCTTTGTGAGAACAGAATTATGTTCCCGTTCGGTTTATATCATATTGCAAATCTGCTAGAAAGCGCTCCTGGATAAAAAGTGCTTATCGACTCTCTAGAGAGTTTTAGTATTTACGGAAAAGGTATTTTTAGCATACTGCTCCATTTATGAAGTACCGTGTTCTATTTTAAAGGTTTCTGTTGATAAAAATCAATATATCTATAACCCTTCGTAAAGTTACAAAGTTACTTCCATAAAAATCTGTATTATGTAGGTCTTTTGTAAGAAAATCTTTTGTTATGCTTGAAATACGCTTATTAAGTTAGCTTAAGAAATACCCAATTAATCTCAAATGAAGGTTTTCAATATGTTAGATCAATCTGTGCTCATACACAGTAAAAAATTCCGTAAATTTACTTAAACGTTATCGAGTGTGTCTGTAAATTTATATTAATTTTTATGAAATAAGAAACAGAAAAAATTTCTGGAAATATACATAAAAATTGTCGTGTATCTGAAGATTTATATTTATGAAGAAGGTTTTCATATGAACATGTGTTTTAAATCTGTGTTTGTAATTTGTTTTTGTAATAAAGTGTCTCTATATTTTTTCTATAAATTTATTATTCCTTCTCTGCAAATTTACAGTTTCCTCACATACATTACCGCAAACGATTTCCATTTAAAAAAAAAATCATTTCCTAAATAGGTTTGTTATTTTTGGGACACCCGGTATATCACGTAAAGATATGCTACAGTGAAACAAATTCAATTGTTTCTATAAATTTGTACTTATTCTCATATTGTCATTGTGTAGAGTGTGGATTTCCTCACTGGCGGCGGCATTCTACGAGGGAGGGTTACAAAATCTCGTGAGGCGTTCCTACACATGTTTCAACAGACGTGAAAACTATGTAGAAAAATAGAAAAAGGTAAAAGATAAAGTTATGAAAAATGATAAATTTTCTAAATGTACTCTCTCTCTCTCTTTTTTTTTTCAAAACGGATCTTACTTTTAAAATAACCTTCGTATTTAGAAACGAAATATCAAATTTCTCAATCATAATTTGACAAATATATTTTTAAATTGTTCATATCTTAATAGCAATTACAAATAATCAGTTCTACTTTTCAAATAATATTTCAGATCCATAATAGGGAAAAACCAATTTCTGACTAAATTTACGTTTATATATCTGACTTTTAGCATATATTATGCAATACAATAATAATATTTCAAATAAATAATAATGAACAAACACTAATTTCTCAATAAAATGATATAAATCGACTTTTAAAAAGAAATTTTGAAAAAGTCAATAATAATATTTCATATCAGCTATAGAAAATAAAAAATTTCTAATAAAAAGAAAATTAACTATAACTGACTTTTGGATTGATTTCTTCAGAAACACTGCACCAATTCGAATATAATTGGGGTAGTCCATTGATCTTGAAAGTACATTGGATGAATTGTTTAATACATAAAATTTTGTTCATTTCTATGCATAACTTGATACACTTTCCGATGATACAAAAATAAAAATGGAACAAAAATCGCTATCGTAGAGCACCCCAGCGGAATATCCCCAGATTCAAGAAGGGCCTGCTGGCCATAGCCATAAACCAATAACAACCATAAACAAATTTGGTTCAATTCTGTGCATAACTTCATACACTTTTCAATGATAATACAATGCGGACAGACAGATGGACAGAAGGACATTTTGTAAAAACATGTTTTTCGCAATTTCTCTCCCCTAAAACGTGTAAATCCGTCGAAAACCGGAAGTCGAAAAAAATTTCGATTACAATACATTTTCTATTATAGATAGAAGAAAGTAAAAAGTTGAGTAATATTAAGACAGTTTATTATTATTATTATTTAAACATTTGTAAATGAAATTTTAAAAACTCTTAATTATTTATTATATAAAATGTAAAATTTCGCAGCTTTGTTTATTGGTGAATTCCCATAACGTTCTTGTGTACAATGATATAAAATATTTTCTATGTTCAGAATTTTTTTATGCAGTTAATTAAATAGAATTATTTTTAAATAATATGCATTTTCAAATACGTAATTTAATGAGCTGATTAAAACATTGTCTATTTACTTCTTTCACTGAATTAGTTTTTAATATGCGTTAACAAACATTTATTATAAATATTCACTAATTATAATGTTGAAATATTTCATCATTAATTCAGTGAAACTTCAAAACATCATTCTCATCTTTCCTTTTTCTTTTTTTTTTCTTTTTGTCCTTTCCGATAATTTTTGATTAATTAGTAAAATCCAGTCTATTCCAATTTATTTAAAATTACTCTTCTTCATTTAAAATTGTTTGGAAATATTTATTAAATTTCTATTTTAATGCATTAATATTAATTTTTAACATTTATCTAAAAGAATGTTAGGTTTCAACTGTTTTGCATATTATAAATCAAATATAAAGCGTTCATATGAAAATATTTGTGTATATTAAGATTTTCTTTTGTTCTTCGCATATATTTGTGATTTCAGAAAATGCTTTATTTTCACCTGCATGACAAAAATATTGAAGCCAAAGTGAAGAGTTAACAACGACATAACACATCGGCTGATAAGTTCCCAGTCTGACACACAGATGGCTTTGCAATCGCCGAACCGATTCATTTTTTAGTAAATACTAACCTTTAAAAGGTAGCAGAAAAAATGTCATGACGATTCGCCGTGTGGATAAAACATTACTGTGGTTTTAGTTGAACGACTTTGTTGATAAACAAAAAAAATGGATAAAAAAGAATTTCAAGAATTGTTATTTGATGGGGAAAAAACACCGTTCAAACAAAACTTTGGCTTGATAAGCGTTATGCGGACACTGCACCAGGTAAATCAACAGTTATTGACTGGTTTGCTGAATTTAAACTTGTTCGTACGGACACCAGTGATGCACCACACAAAAGAGGTGGTTACTCCGGAAAACATTAAAAGAGTCCACAAAATCGTTTTGGGGAACCGTAAAGTGAAGTTGCAGGAGATATCTTAGACTCTGAAGATATCCAAGGAATGTGTAGGTTTTATTTTGAATGAACATTTGTCTACGAAAAAGCTGCTGTCAAAGTGGGTGCCGCGCGTGTTGACTTTTGACCAAAAACAACAACGAGTCGATGATTCTGAGCACTGTTTGGAGCTTTTTCGTTATAAAATTATGTTGCTTATTATAAAATTATTATTATTATTTATTTATTAAATTATTATTATTAAATTATTATTATTATTATTCTTATTATTAAATATTATTATTTATTATTAAAGTTATGTTATTTATTAAAGTTATAAAGTTATAAAGCTATAAAGTTATAAAGTTATGTTAAAAAGTTGTGTTTTCTTTATTAAACCGGGAACTTATCAGCCCATATGTTATATATAGTCTTCATCGGCAACAAACTCAAACCACTGAAATACGGATTATGGTTCTGGAAAAGAAATTCATTCTTTTCAATTAGATGCATACATTGAACATGGTTGTCTTAGACTGGACGACCATCCACTTATTTAGATAAAAATACAGGGTACCTTCAGAATACTTATTTTCTTTTTTTACTTTAACTTTAATATGCCTCCAAACAACAAAGAACTAAACTCTCCATATTTCGGAATATAGCTGATACTACACTCGTTGTCGCTGAGCAAATTGCAGTGTACTTTCGTTACTTCCCATGATGTCATTACATTTCAAAGAAAGCTAAGTTAGTCTATTGGAAATTGCTTTCAAAAATCTTTTTTTTATTTATTTAAAGTTATGAACAACTGTTATGTAGCCTATATTTTTGTTCATATATTTATATGTACCGTATATTCCAACGTATAACGCGCAACTACGATTTGAGATTACATTTCTATATTTTTAGATATATTCGCCATATTACGCGTACCCCTATCTTTGTCACGAAACCTTCCTGAGATATGTAGCATGCAAATATTATAAAGAAAATTAAAAAATGTACATAGCAGTACCATACTACTATACCTACCAGGTGGGCCAAAAGTTCGTTAAAATTTAAAAAAATCATTAAAAATATACAAATTATGCTATAAAAATGCGGTCTGCAGGAATGGAATTAGAGGGAGATGGGATTTTTTTAATATCATAAAAAGTGATGGTTCAAAAAATTACCGATAGATGGCACTGGTATGCATAATATGAAGCAGACGTCAAGGTGGGCATTCCAGTTCGGGATGATCTGTTTCATCGCAGCGTCTGACAAGCTTCAATATCCCAGTACATGAAACGGGTCCTTTCTTGTCTTCAGTCATTTTGCCGTGCGGAATTTTTGCAATGAACCAGTTGCTGGTTCCCCGTTCTTGTAAAAGAGCTTAACCAACAACGCTTGATCTGGTAACAATACCATGCTGCTGGCATCCAATGAAGAATTTGTGTGCATTGAGGGGTTTTATTTACAGCCTGATTTGCATGAAACTGCTTCATATTATGCATTCAGTGCCATCTATCGATATTTTTTTGAACCCCAACTTTTTTGTTATTAAAAAAAATCCCAGCTCCTTCTAATCCCATTCGTGAAAACCGCAATTTTTTTAGTTTCATTCGTTTTTATTTAATGAATTTTTAAAATTTTAACGAATTTATGACACATCCGGTATTAAAAAGAAAATTGAAAAATGTACATAGCAGTACATTACTGCTAAACCTATTTCTCTTCTGAATCCGCACAGAACGTTTTGAATCGTTCTCTGGTTCATTTAACTACTCGCATCTTCTTTTCATATTCATTAATTTCAAAACCACAATTATTATGCATATTTTTTTTTTCATTTTTAATCTTTCATTTCTTTATATCCTACGTATAACGCGCACCTGTAAATTTTAATTTATTTTCTTGCTTTAAAAGTGCACTATATACGCCTAAGTATGCGGAATATTATATTTCATATCCACATTTTCAATAAATGTTATTTTCTGCTCAACGAATGGAACGCCGAATTTTTCCTTTTCTATTTTTATCAAACAGCTAGGATCATAGAGGTATGGGTCTTTGGTCATTTGTTTTATACTCTCCAATTAAGGAATCTTACTCTGTAAAATTTATAGAGTTTAGTTAGGCATTTTGGGTCCTCCGTTCGTAACTTATCGTAGAGGTATATGGGTCTTTGGTCATTTGTTTTATGCAGACTTGCCAAATCTCCGGCTTTTTAAGTACCAGTATTTTAGTACAGAAAATTTTGTTCTGTTTGATCGGAGCATTCTGCAATTTAAAAGAACAACATTTTTTCTAAGGATATACTGGTGTACAAAAAGCCGGAGACTTGGCAACTCTGGTTTTATGCACTCCAATTAAGGAATCTTACTCTGTATAATTTATAGAGTCTAGTTGAGCATTTTGGGTAACCCGTTAGTAACTTATCGTAGAGGTATTGGTCTTTGGTCATTGTTTTATGCTCTCCAATTAAGGAATCTTACTCTGCATAATTTATAGAGTCTAGTTGAGCATTTTGGGTAACCTGTTAGTAACTTATCGTAGATGTATGGGTCTTTGGTCATTTGTTTTATGCACTCCAATTAAGGAATCTTACTCTGCATAATTTATAGAGTCTAGTTGAGCATTTTGGGTAACCCGTTAGTAACTTATCGTTGAGGTATGGGTATTTGGTCATTTGTTTTATTCACTCCAACTAAGGAATCTTACTCTGTATAATTTATAGAGTCTAGTTGGGCAGGGCCCCATTAACCTCTGAATCTAGCGGAAGCACAGTATTATTTTGGGGGGCCCTTTCATTTGGCAAATATTTTCTTAATTCTTCATTCATGAAAACTCACCAATGATAATAATATTATTCCCGGGAGTAGTTTAGCCGAGGTCACATATATTTCATTAAATAGCTCTTTTATGCTACCTGTATATACTTCAGATGTATTCAGTACATATAGCTCTATGCCGAATTTTCTAGCTGGTTTCTAATAGGCAAATTAGGATGCTATATGATTAATTGAGGCATTGACCTGTAAAAGGTAGTAAATCAAGAAAACCTAATTTTACAGGGGAAGTAGAAAACGGTTTTACACTGCTAAATTACAAAGTTTTATTCACAAAAAATAAGCATATGAGATCCATGTATCCATAAACTACTTTCAAAACTAACTTACTGCTCTTTCTATGCCATTGGCACAACTTTTTACTACTTCTTCTATTAAACTAGTCGTTGGAGGCCACCGTAATACTTACCCATCATGGATATGCATAATGTAAAATATTAAAATAAAAAATGTGTAAGCTACATGTAAAATGCATTGCAATTCGAATAAAATCGTGGCTTGATGACGTCATAAACTTTAAAGGCTCGATTACTGAATTGCTTAAAAGAAATATCCTTATAACTCCAAAAACGAGAATCCTATTAACTAGCGGTTTATTGCATTTGATTAAGCGTCTCATTTCCAATTAAAATATATCTTTGAATTGAAATTTGGATGAAATACAGGGTCATGAAAAATTGAAGAGTGTGGAAAATAGGATTCCAAATATCTCGGCTACTCATTATCCGATCGACTTCATGCTTTATGCAAAATTTATGTTTTTTTATTGACTTTTATATTCACTCGTTAAAATAGACAATTTCGAAAATTTTTATATACCTTTTATCAGAACGAATATTTCGAGACTCCGAAAAAAATAGTTTGGGATAATCGAGGTTACTGAAATTCAATAAGTTTCCTCCCATTATTACATACTAAGTACATACCAAATTTCAAGTCTCTATCTCAATTTTTTCGGGAGATAGAGCGTTTACAGACACACATACGGACGGCAAATTTTGTTTTCTAAAAATATGTTTTTCGGAATCTCCAGTGTCTGAAACGTGTAAATCCGGCAAAAAAAATTTTCGATTTATAAAACGATTACAAGACTTACCCTATACTACGTATGATGGGTAAGTAATACCCTATACTACGTATGATGGGTAAGTAATACCCTATACTACGTATAATGGGTAAGTAATACCCTATACTACGTATGATGGCTAAGTAATATCTGAAAATCGATTTTTCTTGACTTACTATCTTTTTCATATCAATGCCTCAATTAATATCCTATTGATGACATTTATATTTCCCTGTTAAATAAGTTTCCTGAAGTAGTGCGTGGATTTTTTCTTGGATTAAGCAAACTTTCTTTTCCAAAAAGAAAAGAAAAGCAAATTAAAAATACAATGTAAAAAATGAAAATTTGAATTAGAGAGCCCTCTTCACAGTCATTTTGGGGGCTCTTTTAAATTTTAGAGGGGAAGCAAGTGCTTCACGTGCCTTTTGGTTAATCAGACTCTGTAGTTGGTCAACATGTAATATTGTTTTCAATAGTTAATTTCTGTCATGCGCAATTACGTAATTATAATTAATATTAATTGAGTAGAGTATGTAGTAGTACGATATGTAGTAGAGTATAATTCGCAATTACGTACTGTAAATTGTATTTTAACTTAGTTTAACCTGGTGCATTGTAAAAAAAGACAAATGTTTCTTAACCTGCAAAAATATAGTATAACCACAAACGAAAATATACAATAATCTCTTTCGAGTTATGATTCCGTAAAACGTTCTTTATCTTTAGAAAATCTCAGAAACCAATATATTTTCGAGATTTAAAGAAGCATAGAATTTTCTTTTGCTACCACTGTTTTGCGGAAACCTTTCCGAATCATTTTTATAGCATATTAATTGATTTTATCAAACCGAAATATGGGTTTTTAGGATGCTATCCATTCTAAATTAAACATTTTCAGCTGCGGAATTTAATTTATATACATGCAAGAATAACAAAATAATATTAATTGTCATGTTAGAAAATCTCAGAAACCAATATATTTTCGAGATTTAAAGAAGCATAGAATTTTCTTTTGCTACCACTGTTTTCCGGAAACCTTTCCGAATCATTTTTATAGCATATTAATTGATTTTATCAAACCGAAATATGGGTTTTTAGGATGCTATCCATTCTAAATTAAACATTTTCAGCTGCGTAATTTAATTTATATACTTGCAAGAATAACAAATAATATTAATTATCATGTTAGAAAATCTCAGAAACCAATATATTTTCGATATTTAAAGAAGCATACATAAAAACAAATTTTCTTTTGCTGCCACTGTTTTCCGTAAACCTTTCCGAATCATTTTTATAGCATATTAATTGATTTTATCAAACCGAAATATGGGTTTTTAGGATGCTATCCATTCTAAATTAAACATTTTCAGCTGCGGAATTTAATTTATATACATGCAAGAATAACAAAATAATATTAATTGTCATGTTAGAAAATCTCAGAAACCAATATATTTTCGAGATTTAAAGAAGCATAGATAAAAACAAATTTTATTTTGCTGACACTGTTTTCCGGAAACCTTTCCGAATCATTTTTATAGCATATTGATTGATTTTATCAAACCGAAATATGAGTATTTCGGATGCTATCCATTCTAAATAAACATTTTCAGCTGCGGAATTTAATTTATATACATGCAAGAATAACAAATAATATTAATTATCATGTTAGAAAATCTCAGAAACCAATATATTTTCGAGATTTAAAGAAGCATACATAAAAACAAATTTTCTTTTGCTGCCACTGTTTTCCGTAAACCTTTCCGAATCATTTTTATAGCATATTAATTGATTTTATCAAACCGAAATATGTGTTTTTAGGATGCTATCCATTCTAAATTAAACATTTTCAGCTGCGGAATTTAATTTATATACATGCAAGAATAACAAAATAATATTAATTGTCATGTTAGAAAATCTCAGAAACCAATATATTTTCGAGATTTAAAGAAGCATAGAATTTTCTTTTGCTACCACTGTTTTCCGGAAACCTTTCCGAATCATTTTTATAGCATATTAATTGATTTTATCAAACCGAAATATGGGTTTTTAGGATGCTATCCATTCTAAATTAAACATTTTCAGCTGCGTAATTTAATTTATATACTTGCAAGAATAACAAATAATATTAATTATCATGTTAGAAAATCTCAGAAACCAATATATTTTCGAGATTTAAAGAAGCATACATAAAAACAAATTTTCTTTTGCTGCCACTGTTTTCCGGAAACCTTTCCGAATCATTTTTATAGCATATTAATTGATTTTATCAAACCGAAATATGGGTTTTTAGGATGCTATCCATTCTAAATTAAACATTTTCAGCTGCGTAATTTAATTTATATACTTGCAAGAATAACAAATAATATTAATTATCATGTTAGAAAATCTCAGAAACCAATATATTTTCGAGATTTAAAGAAGCATACATAAAAACAAATTTTCTTTTGCTGCCACTGTTTTCCGTAAACCTTTCCGAATCATTTTTATAGCATATTAATTGATTTTATCAAACCGAAATATGGGTTTTTAGGATGCTATCCATTCTAAATTAAACATTTTCAGCTGCGGAATTTAATTTATATACATGCAAGAATAACAAAATAATATTAATTGTCATGTTAGAAAATCTCAGAAACCAATATATTTTCGAGATTTAAAGAAGCATAGATAAAAACAAATTTTATTTTGCTGACACTGTTTTCCGGAAACCTTTCCGAATCATTTTTATAGCATATTGATTGATTTTATCAAACCGAAATATGAGTATTTCGGATGCTATCCATTCTAAATAAACATTTTCAGCTGCGGAATTTAATTTATATACTTGCAAGAATAACAAATAATATTAATTATCATGTTAGAAAATCTCAGAAACCAATATATTTTCGAGATTTAAAGAAGCATACATAAAAACAAATTTTCTTTTGCTGCCACTGTTTTCCGGAAACCTTTCCGAATCATTTTTATAGCATATTAATTGATTTTATCAAACCGAAATATGGGTTTTTAGGATGCTATCCATTCTAAATTAAACATTTTCAGCTGCGGAATTTAATTTATATACATGCAAGAATAACAAATAATATTAATTATCATGTTAGAAAATCTCAGAAACCAATATATTTTCGAGATTTAAAAAAGCAGAGATAAAAACGAATTTTCTTTTGTTGCCACTGTTTTCCGGAAACCTTTGAAAATCATTTTTATAGCATATTAATTGATTTTATCTAACCGAAATATGGGTTTTTAGGATGCTATCCATTCTAAATTAAACATTTTCAGCTGCGGAATTTAATTTATATACGTGCAAGAATAATAAAATAATATTAATTATCATGTTAATGCTAATGCTGTTAATTTATCATGTTTGTCTGTAAAATATGTTTGTTTATCAGGAAAATATTTACTTGGCAATTGATAGCTTCCGAAAAAACAATATTCTGGTAAGGAAAAACGGATTAATACGCTATGAAAACTACACGGAAACGTTTCCGAAAAGCAGCGGTAGCAAAATAAAACTTTATTTTTAAACTTGCTTCTTTTAATCTCGAAAATATATTGGTTTATGAGCTTCCTAAAGAAAAAGAAATGTTTTTTCGGAATCGTTAGTAAACTCAGAAGAAGTTATTGTATATTTTCGTTTGTGATTATATATTATATGTTTCTAGATTAAGAACCATGTATCTTTTTTTTTTTACAGTGAAAGTTCAGTCTTGAAATAAAATCAGGTTTCGTAAAATATTGTACACTTGCACATTGTTTATACTCTGATCTATATAACTTGCATCTAATCAATGTTATGAACCAGTATTTTCTGCTAACAAACAACGAAAAAAAAAATACATAAATGAATCTAAAAGATATATATATATATATAACTTTTGTTAATAATAACCCTCAAATCACATAAACTAGTCGCTAGGGGCCACCGTAATACTTACCCATCATGGATATGCATAACATAAAATAGGAAAATAAAACATGTGTAAACTACTCATTAAATGCATTGCAATTCGAATAAAATCGTGGCTTGATGACGTCATAAACTTTAAATGTTCTATTACTGAATTGCGGAAAAGAAACATCCTTATAACTCCAAAAATGTTAATCATATTAACTAACGGTTTATTGCGTCGGATTAAGTGTATCATTTCCAATTAAAATATATCTTTGAATTGAAATTTGGATGAAATATAGGGTCATGAAAAATCGAAGAGTGTTGAAAATAGGATTACAAATATCTCGGCAACTCATTATCCGATCGACTTCATTCTTTATGCAAAATTTGTTTTTTTAATTGTATTTTATATTCATTTATTAAAATAAACAATTCGAAGCTTTTTATATACCTTTTATCAGAACGAATATTTCGAGAGTCTGAAAAAAATAGTTCCGGATAATCGAGGTTACTGAAATTCAATAAGCTTCTTCCCATTATTACATACTAAGTACATACCAAATTTCACGTCTCTATCTCAATTTTTTCGGGATATAGAGCATTTACAGACACACAAACACAAAGAATCACAGACACACAGACGCAAAGACTCACAGACACACAGACACACACACAGACGGACGGCAAAAAAAAATTTTTTTTCTAAAAATATGTTTTTCAGAATCTCCAGTGTCTGAAAATCCGTCAAAAAAAAATTTTTCGATTTTCAAAACGATTACAAGACTTACCCTATACTACGTATGATGGGTAAGTAATAATCGACAATATAAGAACCGATAATCATAATACAATACAAAGAAATATATCTAAAAATGTGACATTCTCAAAATGAAATAAATAGAAAAAATTGGGGAGAAAAATCCAATGTGCATACGGTGAAAAAAATGACAAGAAGCAACTTGAAACTTATATCGTGAAACCCTTTATCAAGGGCAATAATCCACAAATATAAGTAATTGATTTCTGTTTGAATAAATAAGCCTATGCCAAATTTTATTCATTCAAATTGCCCGATCAATTACGATTCAACTATATAGAAAATTATTAAAATTAAAGAAAATTGAATAAAAATGAAAAGATATTAAAAATCTAAAGATAATAGGTGTAAAAACAATTAAAAGGGAACATTATGAATATACATGAAGAGATTTATTGCAAAATGAATTATAAAGTATCAAAACATACCCTTTCAATAAAATTTTTCAACGTGTTAACAAAACGTTGTAAATAGCACATGTATCTACTGTGTCAGTTGAAAGTTACAGTTAAAAAAATATATAGATCACCGATTTTAATAAATTGAAAAATACAATTTTATTCAGTTCTGTGATTTTTTATTTTTCATTATATGTTCGAAAACTAATGTTTCCTTAAGAAACAGCGTTTTAATTAAAAGAGATAATAATTATTAATTTTAAAAAATTATACTATTAGTTTTTGATGTAATATTTTAAGCTGCATTTTCTAATTAAATTTAATTAAATTTAAGATGTTACAAAATAGTTTTCTCTTATGATATCAACGATGAAAGATGGTAATTAAAAATTCTAATGTCTTTTTCTCGAGTATTCAAAAATTTTATGTTATTTTTATCAATATTAGATAGTTAGTTTCGAGAAAATTTTAACATTGTATCAAAAATCATAAAATGATCAGTTGTCGGTAAAAAGTGCCTTTCAAATTAAGAGTTACCAAAAAAAATTTAACACATTGAATAATTTAAGAAATAGTTTAAAAATCTTTTATATTTTTAGAAAATGTGATAAAAATATTAAAATATATAGGAAGTTTATGACAATAAAGGCCATAATCCCTGAAGAAGAAAATATTTAACAGGTGGGTAAGTGTGATCGAAGATTGCACAAAGGGTTTCGCTTAATATTCCTTTCAAAACACTTTATTCTTTCTTTAATAAATCGAAATAAATTATATTTAGCAACCCCCCCCCCAAAAAAAAAAAAAAAAAAAAAAAAAACTCATGCTTTTGTTTTATATAAAGTAAAAATTTACCGGTCTATTTTTCTAGTTTTTTCGAAAATCTGAACCGGCCCGATAGCGGGCCAAGCCTGCTATTATACTCAACAATATCTGTCATGTGGACTAAATGCGATATTAAAAAAAAATCAATTTCAAAATTAAACATGTTGTATAGAGACCTTCAAAATGTTAAAATATGCTAATATTTCCATAATCTGATTTTTATCATGATTCAATACATTCCTCAAACTCATACATTTACTCTATTACTCATATTGATTCTTTGTATTATTCTCAAACATTTGAAAAAACTGTTAAACTTACAATATGACGTCAGATTAATTTTCTTTTTAATTCTCTAATGACGTCATATTAAGCTGCTTTCCGTATTTACACATACTCATACTCCTTGTATTATTGAGAAATGTTTGAAAATTTCCATTTTATTACCAATATGACGTCATATTAATCTTTTTTTTTTTCTCAATTGATGAAACTTTTTATTTCATTTTCATTTTTCACGTGGAAATCTTTCAATAGAAAATTAATTATTGTAGAAAGAATTTTATTGTGGATTTTTAATTGTTGGCAACTGCTATAACGAAAATTTTTTAAATTGATTAAGAAAAGGCTGTTAGATTTTTGGTTTTTATCTCTATATATTAAAATAATACGATTTTTTAAAATTTTATGATTTTGAGCTTCATAGTAGATATTCAGCTATCAGTACACAAAATTTCATGCTTGTAAGTTATATAGTTTCTGAGAACCGGCTCTGTGACACCGTGACAACGTAGCGGGAGTAATAGTGTTTTTCGTGAGATGAACGAAACCCTAAAAATGATTTCGAAAACTATTTTACATTTTAATGATCTGTATACATTTTTGTTTAGGAAATTTTGTGGTTAATTTTTCTTTTCGATCTTGTAGTGTAAGAAAAGTATTGTAATCGTGATGTATGTTTGTCTAAATATGAACATGATTGCATCAAAACGGCACTTCCGATTGACCTCCCATTGGGCGATTATTTAAACAAAACACTGTCGCATGAATTATATTGATTTTTGTATTTATCGGCCGACGGATAGGCATTAAAGCCATTTATTAATCATTTTCAAACCTATTTATATTCTATTCTATAGTGAAAATCACCAAAGCAATGTGACAGAATATGAGAAATAAATGTTGTAGTGATGTAATCAAGCATTAGTTGCTGAGAGGTAAAGTCTGCGGTTTCGGAGCGGGAGGTCCAGTGTTCGAATCCAGCTGTTTCCATTGTGTCAGAAATTTATATAAATCGACGTTATTCTATGAATTGTTCGAAAAGTCGCGTGGAGTCACTTCTTAATTTTTAGCACGTGTCAACATAGTTGATAGTATTTATGAATTCGGTTTGTCTGGCCGTCTGTCTGGCTGTGCTATTTCGCGGAAATATATTCGGATTGCCATTTAATTGATATATGTCATTGAAGTGGCATGTTCGGTATTGAAAATGAAGCATGACACTTCGTTTACAGGGGCACTCAAAAGAATTGCGTTTCATTATGGTTCTATTGGGAAAAAATCTTTTGCAATGTATTTTAATGATGTTACACTATTCCAAAACCTATTAAAATTGATATGCATCACACATACACTACAGCTACACTCATTTACAGGAATACACAAAAAAAATCGGCTACATTATTGTCTAATATTTGCTGGAAGTGCGTTTTCAATTTTGACATGCTTTTTAAATTCAACTAATTTTTTTGCATATTACTTGCTGTGTACAAATTCTATAGATCATATACAGTCCTGCATAAAAGAAATAAGAGTACTTTTACATTTATTGACGGAAATTGCTAAATGAGATTTATTCATTATGTTATGCTTTTCCTAATTGAACTAAATTTCAACGCTCTATGTACACTGTAAAAAATGACCAATGTTTCTTATTTTATGAAAATATACTATAACCACGAACGAAAATATAATATAATCTTCTGAGTCATCCGAAATTCCGAATAGCGTGTTCCATTGTCTTTTGAATCCCCATAAACCAATACATTTCCAAAATTTAAAGAATTATTTATAAAAACAAAGTAGGTTTCGCTGCCCGTATTTTTCAGAAACGTTTCCGAAGGGTTTTTATAGTGTATTAATTAGTGTCCTCAGCCTGGAATACCTGTTTTTCGAATGCTATTAATTCTCAAGTAAACGTTTGCAGCTGCATAAGTTAATTTATACATGAAAGAGTAAAGAAATAATCTTAATTTTAATGTTATTGTTAACGCTGTTAATTTTGCATGTTTGTCTGTTAAACATATTTTTTGAGCATGAAAATGTTTACTTGAGAATTGATAGCATTCAAAAAACAGGTATTCCAGGCTGAGGACACTAATTAATACACTATTAATTAATATACTATAAAAACCCCTCGGAAACGTTTCTGAAAAATACGAGCAGCGAAAAATTCGTTGTTTTTATAAATTATTCTTTAAATTTTGGAAATTTATTTGTTTCTTGGGGTTCAAAAGACAGTGGAACACGCTATTCGGAATTTCGGATAACTCAGAAGATTATATTATATTTTCGTTCGTGGTTATAGTATATTTTCATAAAATAAGGAACATTGGTCATTTTTTACAGTGTAGTATATAAGCAAATCTATAGGTCATATACAGGGCTGCACAAAATAATTCGGATACTTTTCCGGCTATAGATGGTAATTTCTCAAATTGGGATTTCAAACGTGCTATGCGCTTTCCAAATTGTTAACTTATCCCGTCTGGGCGGGGCTAGTTGAGCTTAAGCCGGAAGGTAGTCCTCCCCGCCTTTTTTGACTTTGACTTTGTTTACTTAGCTGTAATCTTTCACCTTAACCTGTGGAGTTTTGTTACAGTATTCTGAATTTTGTTGAAAAGTGTTTCATAATCTATGCTTGGCACATGATTTTTCACTCTTGTTTAACATTGCACTTAATATATCATGCATGTAATCTTTTCTTCAAATTTGGAGAATAGAAAGCCATTTCCTGGTCTCTTACACGTTTTTACAGTGCAATGAATTCATTAACAATTTCTCATTACGCTGTTTATAGACATTTTAATAAACTTTCCAATGACTTGCAAGAATAACACATTAAACTTTTTGATGAACTATTCAAACCCAAGATGATTTTTCATTATAAAGCCAAAACATATCCGTGGGCAACGCTGATGTCATATTGACGTTGGCAGAGACCTGATCAATTTCGCTTCTACTGCAATAATTTTTAAATTCAAAATATCGCACAATTTAAACTTTTACATCGTCGAAAAGAAAAAACAAGTTGGAAATTGTACGTCAAACGTAACAAATGAGGTGCGTTCGTACTATAGCTAGTTATATAAATATTCAGATCTTGATGATTTTTAATTCTGTGAAATGAATTCTATCGTCTGCAGATTAATTTCTGTCATAAAATAAGTATCTCGGTCGCTTGACGATTAAACTTCGGAAGCTCCTCTAACAAGAAAGCACCGATTTAAAAAAAAAATCAAATTTCTTAATAAATATTTTTATTAATATCTCTTAAAGTTTTGATTCGATTTTTATAAAATTTGAAATGTCTCGACAAAATTCTGCAAAGATAATACATCTTAAATTTCAAACCATTCGGTTGGGTAGTTTTTGCGTTGTTATATGCGGACGGACGGACAGACAGACGGACGGACCAAGCGACGACAATAGGTGCTACGTATTTATATAATAACGAACGCACCAAAAAATTTGTACTTTCAAATGCAATTTTTTTAACCGTATCTCAATTAACGGATTTTTTTAATAATGGATTTTAAAATAATTTTCAAGCATAATTATTAACACTTTCCAACCTAGTTGAAAAGTGTTTATGACTTCGGTTTGTCTGGCCGGACGGCCGTCTGCCGTCTGCCATATGGCCGTTGTCCGTGCTCTATCTCCCGTAAATATGCTCGGATTGCTTTGCAATTTTTATATGTTATTGTCGTTATCTATAGTATGTCCCCTATTTCAACGGAAGTGTGTAGCACTTATAGTTTTTTTACAGGGACACTCAAAAGAATTCCGTTACATTGCGCTCTATGGGGGAAAAATCATTTGCGATTTATTTAAATAATGTTTCACTATTTTAAACGCATTGAAATTTATATATATCACTAAGGTGCATTAGAAGAGGCTTAATATGGAATAGGGTGTGCATAGCACTTATAGTTACTTTACAGGGACAGTCAAAAGAATTCCGTTACATTACGTCTATGGAGAAAAATTGCCTGCGGTTTATTTAAATAATGTTTCACTATTTTAAACGCATTGAAATTTATATATATCACTAAGGTGCATGACAAGAGGCTTACTATAGAATATTGTGTGTATAGCAGTCATCGTTCATTTACAGGGACACACAAAAGAATTCTCTAATGTCTGTTAACAATAATTCCTGGAAGTGCGTTTTAAGTTACTGAATTAAGTTACTTTAATTAGCTTTTTGTCTATTACGTGGTGTCTATAAATTCTGTAGATCCTATACAGGGAAGCACAAAAGTTCGCGAACACGTTTCCTTTTATTGACAGAAACTCCAGACGGAGAATTTTAAACTGTGCTTCGCGTTTCCTAACTGAACTAAAATTTAGCATCCTATGTAGTATATATACAAATCTATAGATGCTATACAGGACTGAATAAAAGTATTCGGATATTTTTCCGAATATTGTATATGTTGGAAATTCCTGAAACTATGTTTTTAAATATGTTATGCGTTTTCCAAATTGTTTACTTAGATGTTATCTTTTAGCTTATTAATTAAACGGTATGATTTGTAAAATTATTTTGGAAGCGTTGGAAAGTGTTACATAATCTATGCTTGACGCATGATTTTTCGTTCTTGTTTTTAAATCTACGTACAATCCTATTACAGGGCGGCTAGTGGTCAGGGAAAAATACAGTAAAAAAAAAAGATAATTACCAGTATATTCTTTTAGAAAAATTCAAATTGATTATTTGATCATAATCAACATAAATTTTTCTATAAGAATATACTGATGTTTATCACTTTTTTGACTGTATTTTTCCTTGACCACTAGCCACCCTGTATTACGGAAGATGAGCCCAGTAGCGCTTAAAACAATCTAAATAATTCAGCAATTGTTTGTTTCAGTGTAAATTTCCAATAACTAAATTGCCAAGCGAAATTAAAACTTCACAAATAAATAAAACACGAATTTAACAGATCTTTAATGGATCTATCTAATCACGGATGGATCTAATCCGTGTGTGACTAAATCTGTCTCTTTTTATTTACACTTCCTATGACCGAGTGATCTATCATGGACGCATGCGTAAACACGAAGTTACATAAAAACGATGTATATACTGAAAAAAAAATGAGTTCGAATGTTTTTAAAAATTTAGAGTTAAATCTTAGAAACTCTTAAATCGACAATTCGCTTAAAAAATGAATATGTTTGCCTATTCTTAAATGATCAAAAAGTAAGAGTGATTATTTTCCTTATTTTACACGTTAATATAGCACAACGAGTTAATTAAAGTTTTTCATATTAATTATGTAAAATTATTATAAAAGCAATTACATAACACTCCTTACAACCATAATTTTATCTAAGCTTGTTATACTTGTGATAAGTTATATGATAATTTACAGACATTTTAATAAGTTTTCCAATATTTAAAACTATTAATTTCGCCTCTGAACTATTTGAACTTTAGATGACGTTTCAAATAAATAAATCTGAATAAGTGTATCGTATCTCACTTAAGGGACATCTAACTTATGGCTTAGTGACTAGACTAAGATCTTTTGAATTTTCTTGAAAATAACTCGCTTTCAAACGTTTCATTGATTAATTTCGATCGAAGCAAAGTAGGGGCAATATATAAATTTTAAGATTATCCCATATTTCCATTTGACTTAGAGTATGAAATTTCAAATTACACTAAAGTAGTTCGGGTAAAATAATTGATTATTAGTACAAGTAAAATAGGGTTTTTCAGATAATTTGGGAATAACATTGTTTTGGCACTAGAAATGAAGATCCGACAGGTCTTCAAAAAATAAAGTAGTTTTACTATGGTTTACAGCAGACATACTCAACCTGCGGCCCGGCGACCTTTTATGTGCGGCCCGAGACACATAATCATTAATCCCTAATTATAAAAATTACTAAGATGCTCTTTAAATTTTTTTAACACCTTCGCTGTTCCTTTATATATGTTACGGCCAAAACCCGAAGTTCGGCTAATTCGCGAAGTGGCCGGCCAGTTCGCGAATTGGCCAAGATTCCTGGCCAAAGACGAAGCACATGAAATGAACAATGCATTTCGGGTTTTGGCCGCATGAATTATATACTCTACATACTTAATTTTCAATACCGAACATGCTTTTAACCACTTACATTCAAACTGCCCAACTACCCACTATTTCGGGACTATACTACTACTATTTCGGGAACTGCCGACGGCATCTGGCCAATTCGCGAATTGGCCAATCAGTTTAAAACAAAGTTGGTCAATTCGCGAACTGGCCGCCCACTTCGCGAATTGGCCGATTTCTGGCTTTGGCCGTAACTTATATATTCATCGCAAGACAAAAGCCGCCAGCTATTTATAATTACTGATTTAAAATCATGTTAAAACATTTTAAATGTCATTTCCTTAGTCAAAAATACTTTTTTTTTTTTCATGTAGTTCTAATCGTGCTATAGTGGTGTACACTAATGAAACATTATTCCAAATAAATGAAATTTTCACTATATATTTCTACATTAGAAAATAAATAAAAAGTTTTTGCATTGAAAAATGAATGATTTAATAATGAAAATCTCTTGTTTTGTTTTCTTTAGAATTTGGTTATGCTGCATTGTTATACAGGGTGTCCCAAAAGACTCCGTACAACTTCAAAAATTTATTACAAAAAAAATAATAGGCCTACAGCAAAAATAATTACAACAGTACATAGAGTAACTTAAAAAGTTTTTTTCTACCTTAGTATACTTAAACGAAAGATAACGCGTACATGACGTACAAACGTAGTACAAACGTACATGAGATCCTTTCGTTGCACGAAGTATATCAAGTCGATATTCCAATTCCATCCATGTGCGTTTCAGCATGCTAACATAAACAGTAGTTACAACTGTTAAAAGTTAATAGTCTCATGAAATTGAAACAAAAGATCCAAACAGCAGTAGCTACTGTTGATGTTAGCATGAAAAGCGTTCGTGGATTGAATTGGAATATCATCTTGATATTCTTCGTGCTACGAAAGGATCTCATGTTGAAGTTTACTAAGGCAATAGAAAAAAACTTTTTAAGCTACTTTATGCACTGTTGTAATTATTTTTGCTGTAGGCCTATTAATTTTTTTGTAATAAATTTTTGAAGTTGTACGGATACTTTTGGGACACCTTGTATTATTATGTTTTATACTTATCATTATGGCTAATAAATCTTATTCGGGTTGTCGTGAAGGAAAATGGCAGAAAAAAGTTTTACATTGCTATTTCTAAACAACAATTATCGAGGCATATTTCTAGATCATTTTCAATAGAAACCCACCCCGAAGTAAATTTTTTTGGAAATAGTAGTGTTAAAACATTATGGTAACATTTCTTCCATGACAAACGTCCCGTACTGCTAATTCTATTAACTTTTTATTTTGCTTTGTTATACTGTTTTTGTTGTCTTATTATTTTAGTTACCCCTTTTATTACATTTTTATACAAACATTATTATACAAAGTGTGTTGCGGCCTGCCTAGCATCGCAAACATATGTTTGCGCCCCGCGAGAAAAAAAAGTTAAATATGGTGGGTTTATTCAAAACAAAAGGGGACATTTAATCTCAGGGGAGGGGGGGACTCATTTTCTTTTAAATAAGTCGAGTGGAATATTGTTTATCATATCTTTTTTAATTCTGAATCGAATAACACCATTCGCAAGTCGATACAATCGCTTGTTACAAAGTTACGGCAGGTTTTATGAATAAAAAGTCCAGAGTTATACTTTATGAAAGAGCACAACTTTATTACATTTATTTTAAGTGCACAACTTCGATGACCTTAAAAAAGACACTCAGATGACCCTGATTTTGCTATTTTGAGGACATTTAATAAGCTTAAGCTTATTCAATATGATATAAAGAACATGTTTTGAATGTAAAATTACTGCAATAAAGTTGTGCTCCATCATGAAGTATAATTTTCAACTTTAGAGTAATAAAGTCTGCCGTAACTTTGTAATTTGTAACAAATAATCGTATCGACTTGCGGATGGTCACATTCGATTGAGAATTTAAAAATATATAATAAACGTGTTACCCCACTTGACCTACTTAAAAAAAGTTGAATTCTCCCCTAAGTTAAAAAATCCCCCTTCTGCTTCCCCCCCCCCCCCAAAAAAAAAAAAAAAAAAAAAAAAAAAAAACGTGGTAAATGTCAAGATGTTGATGGCCTGGGTACGGATGTTTTGGCTTTCGTGACCGAGAATAAGTTTTGGATACGCGGCTGGAAGAGCATCTATCTGAAGCACTACCGTAATAGGTTGGATGTGTACACTGTGTTCTCGTTGACCGAAAAACCTAGGGAACGTTTCCTGCAGAAAGATCAGTAGATATGCAAAGCAAAAGCAGTGAAGAGTCCATGGGTACTTGCAAGGTTTTTCTTTTATTCGGATTATGACAAGGATGATGAAATTGGGAGGTGGTCCTTCCACACAAAAACTAATACGACTTCTCTATGCACAGGTTGAGAGAAGTCTCACCAATTTTTGCGGTGCAAATGTCCACCAGCATTCATCATCAATTTCGCCAGATGTACACGTGCATCAGTTTAATCGCCATTTGGAATTTAAGACGGTTTAGTAGATAGCTATATTAATTTTGCGTGGGAGGTACAAGGCAGGCATTCAATACTAGGAGCATTATCAAAATAGCATGATTTAGAAGAGCAACCCTACGGAATGTTTTAGGAACAACGGAAAAGTAATATAGGGTGTGAACAGATTTTAATGAGAAGTGCGAGACTGGCAGTTGGAAAGTAAGCACTGTTTGCATTCTAGTTACAACGGACAATTAAAGTTTGATAGAAAAAAAAGCACCGCAGATGTAAAACATCTGTAATCTTTAATAGATTTACGGAGTGGAGATTACAGTTAAAAGAACACCATATATTCAATGTACATGTTAAAATAACCGTTGTCGCATTTTTAATTTAGAAGGGAAATACTTTTATGTGGTTAAAGAAAGCTGCAGAATAAATGAAAGATTACGTGTACATCATTAAATAGCATATAGCATGGGATAGTTATGACTTTAATTTAGAATTTATAGAATTTAAATAAATATATAAATTAACTTTTAGAAAATATTAAGGAATTATAAATTTTTCGTAAAATGACAAATATATATTATTTCTACATCATAGTAAAACCATGCTGTTAGCATATGTATAGCTTCAGGTGTAGAACAACTTTATTTAGGAGGGACTTATCGGATCTTCCTTTTCAGTGTCAAAACAAAGTTCTTCCCAAATTTTCGTGAATGACCACCAGTTGTCTTTTATTACTAAGTTTTGGTCTATTTTACCTGTACTATTGACAATTTCTGTTGCTACATGCAAGTACTTAAAAATAATAGTTTTTAAATGAATAAAAATAATAATAAACTTTTTCTGAAAAATATAATTAACACTTTGTACGCGAGTGGCATTTTCAGTGTTTTTCAATGTGTAGAAGACAAATACTCATGTGAATCAACTTAATAACCTTATACTTGTTATACTTTTAATGCTTTATAATTTTAATATTTTATACTTTTAGCACTTTATATTTTTAATACTTTATACTTTTAATTATACATGTAATAAATTATTTGCTATTTTATGGACATTTTAGTAAGTATGTCAATATTTTACAGAAAACCTGTTAATTACGCTAGTGAACTATTCCAAATATAGATGACGTTTTAAATAAATAAATAACTCGAAATAAGTGTGTCGTATCTCACTTTAGGAGGCATCTAATTTATGGCTGATTGACTAAGTCATTTCAAATTTTCACGAAAATAACTCTCTTTCAAACGTCGCATTGATTAATTTCGATTGAAGCAAGTTAGGGGTAACATATGAGTTTGAAAATTTTACAATATTTCCTTTTCACTTACAGTATGAAATTTCAAATTGCGTTACAGTACGTCGTGAAACTAATTAACTACAGATAATTGTTACATGTAAGAAGCACATAAAATTTTTAAATGGATATTTCCTGGATTTAAATATTTAAAAGAACGCTTAAATGATATTTTTTTCGATTCCAAAACTAACTTTTTTCTAAACAATATATTAATTATTGTAAAATCACACAACTTTCATTAACAATTTTGGACAAAACGGTGCGCAATAACGCCAATTAACAATTCGAGTGTTTTACTTGCCTGATTGAACATTTTAAAGAAATTCATACGGGTATTATTAAAAAATACATATGCTTTCATAACTCGGTCTGACTAAATGCACTTTTCTGAAAATTCTGATGTCTCAACATCCACTCTTATTCAAAGTCATATAAGTCTGATAAATATTCTACTATTTGCAATCTATTAAACCATATTTTATATCGAAATAAGATTGAAATTTCATAAAAAATGTGGAAGGCTTGTTTGAGTAAGTGATATATTCAATGCAGTTCTCCCCGCCCCTCAATTAAAAGCAAAAAAAGTCAAAAAACGTACGGGTATTTTAGATGAATAATCTTAAGGGGCTACTTCACTCAGACGAAAACACCCGCTCGCAAATGTTAATCCTATGGAGGAAATTTTTGAAGATAGCTCGGTCGCATTTTAATATTTTTAAATTATTTTTTTTGCATTGGATAGCTGAGGTCAATCTCTATGCACGCTCCTTTTCACTTTTTTGAATTTGATTGCAAGTTTTTTTTTTTTTATTAAGATACTTTCGCTTTCGAAACCGGTTTCGAAAGTGAAAGTATCCTCAATTAAAAAAAACTGCAACAAAAATCGAAAAAGTAGAAAGGAGCGTGCATAGAGATTGACCTCAGCTATCCAATGCAAAAAAAATCATTTAAAAATATTGAAATGCGAACGAGCTATCTTCAAAAATTTCCTCCATACGATTAACATTAGCGAGCGGGTGTTTTCGTCTGAGTGAAGTAGCCCCTTAATATACAACTTTATAAAATGTCTAAAATTTAAAAAGTATTAAAAATTGGAAGCTATTTTCAATAAGAAAGTCACTAAATTATGCTAAAAAAAACATTCTTTTAGATCAGTTTGGCAAGTACTTCTCATCAAATACGGTTAGTCAGGCTAATACTAGAACGAGCGGAGCGGTCGTTTTGACCGCATAGTTCCTTTGAAAAGCAACTATTCATTAAACATTTAAGTCAGCTCACTCACTTTTCCCGACTTTTTTTGGGGGTTTTCGGTTTTTAAATACATAACATTGTTATTTTTCTGCAATATTTTATAACGAGTGTATAAATTAATGTTCTACCTAGAACGACCAAAGTGGTCAAAATAACCGCTATAGAAATTTGAGTGATCTGCTGTGAAATAGAGCTCTCTTTCTTTTCTTCTCTGCATTGCATTCGTCTTAAAATTGTTCAAAATAACTTATTTTAACTTTTTATAATGATATTTGTTTTAAAAATCAAATATTTATTCTCGATTTCTTATTGCGGTCACAATGACCGCAATGGTCGTTCTAGGTAGGTAAAAATGTCGGTCGTTCTAGTGTTAATATATTGTAAAAGTCTATACTGAATGCCCAGAAAAAGACGTCCGAAACACATTGTCCATATAAAATTTTGTATGAAATCTGGGTTTTAAAACAGGTTTTAAAACTCCGCCTTCTTCTGAAAGCGCTTTGTAATTTTTTTTTCATAGATTGGTCTTCAAAATTTATGCATCAGTATCTATCTTACAATGTCCAGATTAATATATTTTTTTATAATTTAAAAAAATAAGCAAAAAATATAAATGCATTATCCGTAAGGTAAAATAAAAGCCCCGCCCCTAGGCAATGATATTTGATTAAATAAACACGAGAATTTTCGTGACCTGTCAATAATGTCTTACTATTCAATAATTCCGTAAATATAATATTTTAAAAGTCAAATAAATACCATTTTTATAAGTCAGCTCATAAATTTTGTTTACAGTAATTTAAAAATTAATTTAAAATCTATCTAAATATATATTTACGTGACTAGATTTATTTTATCATATTACAGACGCGACTAAATTTATTTTTTAACATGAAACTAATTATCTTTCTAAGCAAGAAGTTAATTTTCTACACTTTTTTCATGAAACGCTTATAATGGATTATACAAATTACTTGTTTTAAAAAAATCCAATAAATCCGCTGATACAAGAAGTTGTTATCTATCAGCTTGTCGACTAATGAAGAGTTTAAAAAAATCCTGAAGATTATTTCTTCAAGCAACAAATAAGCCTACCAATTAGCTTAAAAAAATACATTAATTTTATGATTACCTAGTAATACTCTCAGAGTTTATAATAAACGAAAGGAGGAAGAAATTATTTTATTTTGTTTCATACTGATAAGTCTCATCCAGGGCTTGACAAATGCAGTCGTCAGGTCGCGACCAAGTTGGCAACATCTGGCAACCAAATTATTTAATCTGACGGACGCTTTTTTTTTCAATATAAAAATTGACAACTGAACACAAACGACATTTTTTCTCTACCCCAATATTAAGAAATAAACTTAGAAAGTATGTTCAAACAAAGAAATTTTAACGTTTATTTTTAATTTTGCAAAAATAAGTTCATCATCTGCAAATTTTAAAGTAATATAAAATCAGAATAATTTGACTGACTTCGAATAGGAAAATAGGCAAAAAAATTGTTTTCCTGCTTCACTATTTTATAAATGCCGCTACCCCCCTCATAAGATGTAGATTTTGTAGCACTCAATTATCCGGACATTTGAAACATTTGGCAATCAGCATTTTCCGAACATGCGATTAATTCAGCCTTTACGGTATTTCTTTTTTTTTCATAGATATGTAATTTTGATAAGTTTTATTAGAAAACTTAGATATCTTTTTTTAATTATGTACTAATCTAAACTATGTAACTAATAATTCTAAACTATGCTTGTTATTATTTTTTCTCAATTAATTCATTAAAAACGTTTTGTTTTTTTAAAATCAATGACGGGGGAAGAGGGGGGGGGGATATTTTTTAAAGGCGACTAAAATGTTTAGCTGGCTACCAAATTTAATCAAATTTGTAAAGCCCTGATCATCATATAGGATATTTTTCCATAGAAAAAGTGACGCCACGATTTATTTTGGAGTCGTGAATTTAGCGTTATGAAAAGTACAAAAATTAAGACAGGTATTGAAAAAACTGATTTCACCACCCACAAAAAAAACTAGTCGTTGGGGGCCACCGCAATACTTACCCATCATGGATATGTATAGTATAAAATATGAAAATAAAACATGTGTAAGCTACTCATAAAATTCATTGCGATTCGTATAAAATCGGGCTTGATGACGTCCTAAACTTTAAATGCTCTATTACTGAATTGCGTAATAGAAACATCCTTATAACTCCAAAACTAACAATCATATTAACTAACGGTTTATTGCGTCGTACTAAGCGTCTTAGTTCCATTTAAAATGCATATTTGAATTGAAATTTGGATGAAATACAGGGTCATGAAAAATCGAAGAGTGTGGAAATAGGATTACAAATATCTCGGCAACTAATTATCCCACCGACTTCATTCTTTATGCAAAATTTATGTTTTTTTTTTATTGTCTTTTATATTCCTTCCTCAAAATAAACAATTTCGAAAATTTTTATATACTTTTTATGAGAACGAATATCAGTCCGATAATCAGTCTGAAAAAAATAGTTCCGGATAATCGAGGTTACTGAAATTCAATAAGCTTATTTCCATTATTACATACTAAGAACATACCAAATTTCAAGTCTTTATCTCAATTTGTTCGGGAGATACAGCATTTACAGACACACAGACATACAGACACACAGACGGACGGCAAAATGTTTTTTTCTAAAAATATGTTTCTCGGAATCTCCAGTCTCTGAAACGTGTAAATCCGTCATAATTTTTTTTTAAATTTTTAAAACGATTACAAGACTTACCCTATACTACGTATGATGGGTAAGTAATGAATATTTACTCATGAAGTAGGAGGAGTTGTGGAGAGATATGAATACTCTCTTAAATTTTATTTCTTAGCACATTCAAATGTAAATGTGCATGTCAAGTGCAAATTATGTAACATGAGATGACCAGCTTTAATACTATTATTACTTTGAATATAAAATTTTAGCACAATTTCAGAACTTCACCGCATGCACAAAAGTATCACCGTCTGATGCAGGGTTGTCAGTTTAGCCTCCTTTTTTATTCAGAAATTCTTAATTCATACCGGAAATTTCAAAAGAAGAATTTTTATTTTATATAATCACTCGAAGTCATTAACTTTTTAAACTTTACTATTTATATTCTCGATCTTCTCCATTTTTAAATTTTAAACCATTATTCTATCCCTTCCTTGTAGTTTTAAAACTACAGTTCATCTTTTTCCCATTAGCTCAATTTTATAAGCAAGACATTTTATCACTAAAGTAGGCGTTAAGTTGAGCGCAACTAGGAAGCCCCTCAACCTATACTCTACTGTTCGGACTGTTCGGAAAGTCTTTAAATAAAGCAAATATTACTATTAGAAATTTTTGGTAAGAATTCGGAATTTCTGAATAAAAAAGCAGGCCAAACAGGCAACCCTGGTCTGATGTCTCTTTCTTTGATGACACATGGTACAGTTTAAGTAATAAAAACATGCTATATTTCTTTTTTAAAACACAAAATGTGAAAATACGCATGACTAAATTTTTAAGGCGCATTTTTGACTTTTAATACATGGAATACGCTTGTAGAAACGTTAAAAAATTTCTCTGGTTTTAATACTAATGCACAAGTCACGATTTTTGTGGTGGTTATGTTTGAGTTTCATTTAACTGATGTGATAGAAGTGTTATTACGGCTGCAACCATTATATTGTAATAAGTCCATCGAACCCATTCACGATGTCTAGTGTAATTAGTAATCAAGGCAATTCAACAAATAGAACAAACAACAATCTTATTTGCGACTCAAAAGTGAATGAGAAAAGATGTGACGGATGATTTAAGAATTCCACTTATGAAAACTTTACTTCTCAAATAAAACTATCCAAAAAAAGTCTAACTCTTAAAAATACTCCCTTCCATTGTTGAAACTGTTGAATAAATTCCTCTAAAGTTTCAGTCACACGTACTATAAAATACGCGACTTCGTACTGGCGTGAGACAGCCTGTAATTTTAACTAAATAAGTGATTTTTTGACATTGGTTTCCTGCACAATATATATATATATATATATATATATATATATATAATTATAATATCTATGAATTTCAAAAAACATATATATATATATATATATATATATATATATATCTAAGCTTTTTACTGCTGTCTTAGAAAGTATTTTCAAGAAGCTGGATTGGGAAAACAAAGGGATTAGAATAAATGGGGAATATTTAAGCCATCTCCGGTTTGCTGATGACATTTTAATTTTCAGTAATAGCCCTGAAGAATTGCAAAATATGCTAAAAGATTTGGCAGAAGCTAGCATTAATGTGGGATTAAAAATAAATTTGGAAAAGACTAAGGTGATGTTCAATTCATTTGCATCAAAAAAGAAAATCGTCTACAACAACACTGAGATTAAAGATGTTGAAAGTTATGTGTACCTTGGACAAGAAATATCATCAGACAACAGTATCATGAATGAAATCAATAGAAGAATAAGAAATGGATGGAGTGCTTTTGGGAAGAACAATATTATTCTGAAGAGTAACATGCCTCTTTGTTTGAAAAGAAAGGTGTTTAACCAATGTGTTTTGCCTGCACTAACTTATGGAGCAGAAACTTGGACACTAACAAAACGGATGGTACAAAGATTACAAACAACACAGCGAAGTATGGAAAGATGTATGCTAGGCATAACCAGAAGAGACCGAAAGAGAATAACGTGGATAAGAAGTCAGACGAAAGTTTTTGACATCATCGAGAGAATTAAACGGCTAAAATGGAAATGGGCTGGGCACATTGCAAGAAGACAAGACAATAGATGGAGCACAAACACCCTACAGTGGTATCCCAGAGATGTAAAACGACCAAGAAGACGACCTCAAGTAAGATGGAGTGACGAAATCAGAAAAGTGGCCGGTGTTAATTGGATGACTAAAGCACTAGACAGGCAACAATGGAAAAATCTGGGGGAGACCTACATCCAGCAGTGGATTGAAAACGGTTGATGATGATGATGATGATGATGATATATATATGTATATATATAATTATAATATCTATGAATTTCAAAAAACATATATATATATATATATATATATATATATGTATATATATATATATATATATATATATATATATATATGTAATATATATATATATATATATATATATATATATATATATATATATATATATATATATTAGGGTGTTTCTAAATGAATATCGGAGTTTTAACGCTTGGTAGTATTTATTACATAAAACTTAAAATTATAATTAATACATAAATTGAAATAGCAACTCAAACAGTTTTACCTACAAGCTTACAAATGTTCAATGTGAACAACTTAATATAGCTTAATATAGAAACTTAATATAGAAACACTCCAATAGCTTTCGTCACACGGCACACATCAAGTCGATAGCTCAGTTCTTCCCAAACGTTAATTAGTGTTTGTGGGGTAATTGTTGCAACATCTGGCTGGGGGATCACATCTGAACTTTATCCGGAACGCACGTTGCACGGTAACTACAGATTTGGTCTTTGCAAACTGCAGAACACAAAATGCTTTCTGTTCACTAGTCGCCATTTTCGGTACTAGCGCTTTCTAACGGACCACGGAAGAAACATTGCCTACGCATGTGCATGCACAGGTACCAACAAACTGTTTGAGTTGCTCTTTCATTTTATGTATTAAGTGTAATTTTAAGTTTTATATAATAGATACTACAAAGCGCTAAAACCCCGATATTCATTTAGAAACACCCTGTATTTTTTTACAGTGTCCTGTACCAACCTACGGTAAAAACCATTTATTCTACAAGAAACCAGGGTCAAAAATCCATTTATTTAGTCAAAATTACAGGGCGTCTCACTTCAATCCGATGTCGTGTTTTTGTTCATAACTTTAACAGTAGTGAAGATATTTTAACAAAATTTGCAACAGACTCATCTTTGTATGAAATGTAAGCATTTTGTAGCGAGTTTGTTAAAGTATCTTCACTACTATTAAAATTGTGAACGAAAGCTTGACTTCGGATTGGCATGAGACGCCCTGTAATTTTAACAAAATAAATTTTTGACCCTACTTTCTTATACAAAAATTGTTTTTTACAGTGTTCTGTACCAACCCTTAAAGTTTGTGCCATGAATTTGGAATCACTCCGTATATTCTTCATAAACCATAAGTGACATAAAACAACAATGAAATTCATATTTTAAAATTACATCTTTTTCTATTTTTTAATTATGAAATGTAATTTAAAATTAATTAACATTTGTCTTTTTAAATATATTTCTGTAAGCAGGTTTTTTGACGAATAACAGTTACAAATTTTAATCGATAGAAAAAAAAATTAATGTCAAATCTAATTGACGAAATTAAAATTAAAACACATTTCTGATTTTTTTTTCTCTTATATGATTAATTTAGAACTTTCATAGCTCGAATTAATTTTTCTTAAATGCATAAAATCGATGAAGTTTGAAAATTAGTTATTTAAAAAATATATATTATACCCTTCAGAATTCACAATTTCATTTTTTTAAGGCAAACTACTATTAAAGCTCTTTCGCCTTCTGTTTTCCATTTTATTATTTTCATCTGAAAAAAAAAAAAAAAAATCTTTTGAATATTAAAAATATCCGTTTACAATTTATTATTATTATTATTATTTTAATAAGAAAGGGAGTTTTAAAGTTTAAGAGGTTTCTAATGGGCCTTAAAATTTTGATTTCGATTTTTTATTTTATTTTTTTTTCCCCTTTAAATAAGCATTTTGATTTATTTTATGAGAGAAATTTTAAAAATAATGATAAATACGACTTTTGACATTTGCAGTTTAAATTGCCTAATTAACCGAATACTTTTTTAAAAAAAATCTGTGAACTTAGGGCAAGATGTATAAGGAAGCAAAAAAAGTGTTGAAAATATTTTTTTTAATTGAAAACAGGATATTGTAAGCAGTAAGGAAATAATTTTCAGTGGCACATTTAAACTTTTCTCACATTTTCTGCGGTTTTTGAAGATGCGAAAAAAAAATGCCAACTACAGTTATTAGCATTTTATATATTTTAATATGAATTTAGATTAACAAAAGAAATAATAATTCTAAAAATAGAAAAGATTTAAGGCGAAAAATTATCTAAAAGTGGTTCAGCACTTCTAAGTTTTCTTGCCAATATATTAAAGCATAAAAAAGCAGAAAGAAAGAAAAAAATATGCGTCAATCAAAGATTATGAAACACTTTCCAACACATTCAGAATGTAAGTAAAGGTAACTCAGTAAAGGTAAAGATGATGTCTAAATAAACAAGGTCAATGTCAAACCAGGCTGGGAGGACTACCTTTCGGCTTAAGCTCCACTTGCCCCGCCCAGCAGGTTTATTTACTCTGAGGCAAGACCCCAAACCCAGGGAGCGATGCCCGGAAGGATCAACCGGGAAGAAGATCCCTCTGTATTGAAAATTAACTGTCAAAGATTACAATGTCAATCACAAAGGCAATCCAATTATGCTGGACGAGCCAAGTTTTACGCAATAATGGACTGAATGGACAATTGTGATCGTAAATAAATATAAGGAGATGTAGAGATTTTACAAGATAAAACTAGATAAAACAAGATAAACAAGAAAAAACTATAATATAATAAAAATTATACTACTTTTCCTCCTGAATTAAATATAGCATTATTAAAATGAATTATTGCCAATAAAATAAGAAAAATCATTCAGTCCAGAGTGGGTTTCGAACCAACACGATGATCGGAAGAGAGAGAAGCACGGCAGCATGTACCACTCGGCCACCCTTTTCTCGTTCGAGTGTACTCTAAAACTGGTTAGGTTCCATATTTAATTTGACGCATGCGCAAATGGGTCATTTTCGTGTGAAAACTGGACTTGACAAAAAATCCCTTTTCATTTTAATATATAGGATATGAACTCCGCTTAGTAAGATACTTTTAAGTGTACTCGAGTGTGACGTACTAACGAGGTTTGACTGTATACACATTGTACAAATAACACCATCCAATCAATGTAACAAAGCAGTGCTTTCTGGTAATGTCACATTAACAAAGTAAAGAAATCGCATTAACGAATGTTTGAGAAAAAAATTGTTTGATCGTCTGCTCCGTAATTTTGAAAGTTTCATGTTATGTTTGAAAACAAATGTTAGTTTATGATACAGTATTTTAATTAAAAGAGAGAAAAATAATTAAAAACGAAAAATAATATAAATGCATTAACTTTTGATGGAAATTTTGAAAATGATTTTTCTAATTAGATTTAATTAAAATTAAGATGTTACAAAATAGTACTTTTTTATGAAATCAACAATAAAAGACGGTAATGAAAAATTCGAATATCATTTTCTAAAACTAGTCAAAATTGTATATCATATGATATCATTTGTTAGTTTAGAGAATATTTTAAAATTGTAAGAATTGTAATCCATAAAATTATCAGTTAAGATAAAAAATGTCTTGTTAATTAACAGTTACCAAACAAAATGTAGCACATTGAATAATTTCAAAGGTATTTTAAAAATCTCTTATATGTTTAACATATATCTGATTAAAACATATATATGCTTAAAAAATATTAAAAGTTGTATCAAGTTTATTGAAATAAAGAGTGTAAACTCAGCAGCAGAAATAGTATTTAAAAATTAATTCGAAAAATAATTTACATTTTACTGATTTTGACGAATTTTCTTAAAGAAACGCAGTAGTTATTACTTACCCATCATATGTAGTATAGGGTAAGTCTTGTAATCGTTTTGAAAATCGAAAAAAAAAAACATTTTGACGGATTTACACGTTTCAGACTCTGGAGATTCCGAAAAACATATTTTTATTTAAAAAAATTGCTGTCCGTCTGTCTGTGTGTCTGTGAATGCTCTATCTCCCGAACAAATTGAGATAGAGACTTGAAATTTGGTATGAACTTAGTATATAATAATGGGAAGAAGCTCATTGATTTTCAGTAACCTCGATTATCCGGAAATTTTTTTTGAACTCTCGAAATATTTGTTCTGATAAAAGGTATATAAAAATTTTCGAAATTGTTTATTTTAAGGAGTGAATATAAAAAACAATTTAAAAAAATTGCATAAAGAATGAAGTTGATCGGATAATTAGTTGCTGAGATATTTGTAATCCTATTTCTCCACTCTTCGATTTTTCATGACCCTGTATTTCATTCAAAATTCAATTCAAATATATATTTTAATTGGAAATGAGACGCTTAATCCGACGCAGTAAACCGTTAGTTAATATGATTATCAATTTTGGAGTTATAAGAATGTTTCTTTTACGCAATTCAGTAGTAGAGCGTTTAAAGTTTATGACGTCAACAAGCCACGATTTTATTCGAATTTCAATGCATTTTATAAATAGTTTACACATGTTTTATTTTCATATTTAATATTATTCATATCCATAATGGGTAAGTATTACGGTGGCCTCCAACGACTAGTTTTTTATGTAAAGTTTAATGTACCACGCATCTAAAACGTTGGCGGCATTTGCAGAATACCATTTTACAACATACAGTGCATAGAAATTAATTAAAGTTTTCGAATTACGACATTTTAATAACCTTTCCAATAACTTGTACAAGTAAGTCATTAAACTTATCAATTAATTATTCTAATCCATGATGATGTTTCAAATAAATAAATATATCTGAATAACTGTAATCTTACTTTGAGACATCTAATTTATGGCTTATTGACTAATGCCTTCCGAATTTTAGCGAAATTAACTTGCTTTCAGAAGTTCTACTCATTAATTTCCATTGAAGCATGCATTGAGTAATATATGAGTTTTAAGACTTTCCCATATTTTCATTCGGATTTGAGTACGAAATTTTAAATTCCATTGGATGAGTCGGCTCAAATAATTGTTTATGCTAATGCTACGTGTATTTTATTTACAGCGTGATTATAATTAAAGTCCCACTTTCGAATTGCTGTAAAAAAGGAACCACTTGTCAGAATGACTTCATCTATCCGATTACAACTATCCGATTACAAGAGTTGAATTATCCGATTAAAAAATATATAAAGGGGTATCTGTTATTAAAATAGTTGTCGAATATGTGAATGTGACTGGAATTTTATAGATTTTTTTATAATGCTTTTCCTCAGATTTTGAATTTATTTTACTCACTCTTTTCTAAATTTATATGTGAAGAATATAGGTGAATACAAAATTTAGAATAAAAAATAGTATGATGCAGTATAAGGAAATGATGTAGAAAAAACCCAGACAAGTTTCTTTTCAGTCTGAATATAAATCTTAACTCGATTGCTAATGGCATATTTTTAGAACTTTTTCAGCAAATATACAACACATATGCACTTATAAGAAACTTTACTTCAAACATATATATCGCAGAAAAAAAGAAATAGATTTATTAGACTGGAGAAGAATCTAGAATTTCAATTAAAGGTAACAAAAATAATGAGTACGATTTTTTTTTTCTAAGGTAGGACTGTTCATTTTTAAAAAATGAACTTTGTTAATTTAAAAATAAAAGCTAAACTAATTTACATAACTGGCGTAAAATTATATCTTATGCAAATACGATTTACGTAATTTTAATAAAAAATTGAAAAGCAGACACAGAAAAAGTCTTTAAAAAAAATCTTATTCTAATCAACAATAAAATGAGTAAAATATTTTTTTTTTCAAATTATGCTTTTCTGCACATCATAGACATAATCTTAAATCAGCATCTTGCCGTTTTTTAAGTATGATTTGAAAACTACTTGGAAGAAAAATTTTAAAATTTAAATGCGCATAAACCAGGACATATAAATATAATTCCATAAAAAAAAAAAACTATAGGTTGCAATTCATAATTTTTTCGAATATTAATTTCATAATTCATAATTCATATTATAAAATAATAAAAACAACAATTTCAACGTATATTTATGTATAGTTTTTTTTAGTTTTATAACCAAACAAAAAATTAGACATTAGGATTATAATTTCAGTTGATATTAATAAAAATATGAAAATGTAATTTAACATTAGAAGCTCTAAATTTTGCTGTTTATAATTCAAAAACTTATAATCCAAGTGACTTGAAATTTGGTATCTAAGCATAGCTTGAACCGAAAATTTAAAATATCGTGTGAAAACTGGGTATTGTTATTGAAAAGAAAAAAGTTTGGGCTGTTTTGATATGTAGATGGACCCCTAAGCAAATTTTATATACATCATTTAAAAGTAGACTTCATTTCCAAGCGTTTGGTACCAGTAACTTTCTTCTACAATAATTTATTGCAGAGTTAATGGAGGGGAGGGGGTGTGTTCAGTTTTTTTTCCACGATTGTACCCAATCCGTGTGTGACTATATATGTCTGGTTTTATTTACATTTCCTGTGACCCAATGATTTATCATTGACCTAGTAATTGGGATGCAAATATAAAATTGATGTGTATGCTGAAAAAAATGAGTTCGAATTATTTTAAAATGTGACTTGTAAACATTCGTAACTTGTAAACACACTTGTAAACACTGCTTTAAATCGGTAATTCACTTGATGAATATATTTGCTTATTGTTAAATACTCTTTTGTAACAGTGAGCAATTTCATTTATTTTACGTGTTATTATAGTACAACGAATTAATTAAAGTTTTTCCAAACAATCATGCAAAATGATTATAAAAATATCCCAATTACATAACCCTCCTTACAACCATAATCATATCTTACCTTGTTATACTTGTTATAGGTTATTTCCTAATTTATAGACATTTCAATAAGCTTTCCAATATTTTAGAGAAAACCCCATTAATTTCGCCTTGAACTATTCGAAATTTAGACGACTCGACGGTTCAAATAAATAAATAAATTTGAATAAGTGTATCATATCTTACTTTAGGGAACATCTAACTTATGATTGATTGAGTCTTGAGTAAGGACTTTCGAATATTCTTGAAAATAACTCGCTTTCAAACGTTCCATTGATTAATTTCGATTGAAGCAAACTTTAAGCAATATACGAGTTTTAAGATTTTCCTATATTTCCATTTGACTTAATAGAGTATGACATTTCCAATTGCATTACAGTAGGTCGGTTAAAATAAATGATTACAGGTAATTTATACAACAACGTGTAAAGTGTTCGTAAAATTTTTAAATGCATATTAGCTAAATTTAAATTAATGAAATTCATACACTGAAAAAAATGACACTTTCAAATCTGAGTAAATAGACGTATTCATTTTGTTATGAACCTTTTTGTTTCAAATAGGATGACCCAATGCTTTCAATTCTGAAATACCAGAAATACTCAGAATATTGAAACGTGGACATACTCCAAACTGAGCACATAGAAGTCAGTTCATACTCATTTTTCAAACATGGACATACTCAAGAATGATTCGAATTAGTTCAAACTCATTTTTTGAAACATGGAAATACTCAAAAATGAGCACATATACGTCAGTTCATACTCATTTTCGAAACATTGGCGTACTCAAATATGAGCACATGATGCCTTATTGTTGAGTGTGTGCATGTTTTCAGAAATGAGTATATACATGTTTCAAACTTGAGTAATTTTGATTCGGAGCCATTTTGACTATGCAACGTACTCGGTATTTGAGTATTTTTTGCTCAGTTTTGAAAATGTCGTTTTTAGAGTGTAGGGGAAATATTGTAGAAATGCGCATGCTTTCATAACTTGGTCTAACTGCATTTTACAGAATTTTTTTCTTTAACCCAGCTTCTTCTCTTATTTAAAATCATACGAGCAGGGAAGACCGAGCTATGCTCGGTCAAAATTAGCTTTGAGTTCAAATATCCAGACGCATGACCAAAATGACCCACTAATCAAATTTTCTCGAACATGTGAGCTAACCCAACAGTCTTCTCGTGCCCAAAATCATAGGAGGCAAAATTTAGTCTAAATAGTTTGAGCCATTTTTAAGATAAAATAGCTTGACCCATACTGACCCATGACCAAAATGACCCACAAATTGAATTTTCTCAACAATGAGACCTAGCCCAATAGTCTTCTCGTGCTCGAAAACCATAGGATGCAAAATTTAGTCTAAATAGTCTGAGCCGTTTTTAAGATAAAATAGCTTGACCCATAATGACCCATGACCAAAATGGCCCACTAATCAAATTTTCTCGAACACATGACCTAGCCCAATAGTCTTCTCATGCCCTAAAACCATAGGGTGCTAAATTTAGTGTAATTAGTCTGAGCCGTTTTTAAGATAAAATAGCTTGACCCTTAATGACCCATGACCTTAATGACCCACTAATCGAATTTTCACGAACACGTGACCTAGCCCAACAGTCATCTCGTGCCCGAAAACCATAGGATGCAAAATTTAGTGTAAATAGTCTGAGCCTTTTTTAGATAAAATTAGCTTGACCCACAGTGACCCAAAAATGACCCACTAATCTAATTTTCTCGGACATGTGACCTAGCCCAATGATTTTGTCGTGCCCGAAACTCGTAGGATACAAAATTTAATCAAAATCGTTAGAGCCGTTTTTTAGATAAAATTAACTTGACCCGGGGTGGACCCAAAAATGACCCACTAATCGAAAGTTCTCGAACATGTGACCCAGCCCAATAGTCTTCTGGTGACTGAAAATGGTAACATACAAAATTTAGTCAAAATCGTTTGAACCGTTTTTAAATAGAATTAGCTTGACCCTGACCCTTGATGACCCGTAATGACGCACTAATCGAATTTTCTCGAACACGTGACCTAGTCCAATGGTTTTCTGGTGCCCCAAAACGGTAGAATACAAAATTTCGTCAAAATCGTTAGAGCCGTTTTTAAGATAAAATTTGCATATATATATATAACCACACACAAGATTTGCTCGTATTAGAATATATGATATTCAACTATTTGCGATTTATCAAAAAATATTTTATTTCGAAATAAGATTCGATTTCGTACTAACACCTTTCAAATGTTCCATTGGTTAATTTCGATTAGAGCTGGCAAGGAGAAATATATGAATTTTAAGATTTTACCGTATTTCTATTTTACGTATATAGAGTGGACAAGATAAAAGAGGTCTGGTATACAGAAATACAAATACTTACTAATTTTTATTTAAAAGTAGTAAATACAGAATATTATGAATAAAAACATACTGAACATTCAATAGTTCACAGGAGGTGTTGTTATTCATAATATTCTGTATTTACTACTTTTAAATAAAAATTAGTAAGTATTTGTACTTCTGTATACCGGGCCTCTTTTATCTTGGCCGCACTGTAGCATGAAATTTTGAATTCCATTGCAGTATGTCAGCTAAAATAGTTCATTATAGATAATTTATACTGCTACATGGGAAAAGTATTTAATTTTAAATGCATTTTACCTGTATTTAAATGTTTAATCCATTGAGTACGGTTTGAGGCGTATATGACCCAGTGGCCTGTTTTTTATATTATTCGGGCCGTACCATGTTTAAAAAATATTCTCTGCCATTAACTTATACTAGTATATTTTCAAGAGAAATCTACAAGAAGGAATTTTTTTTTTTGTAAATTACGGTCCGATTGAATATAAAAAAAGTCGCCAGTACTGACCCGTAATCAAAGGATTAATGAAAAACTTCATTTTTTAGAGGAAAAAAAAGTTTCTTTTTTTGTTGTTACATTCGAAACATATAGATTTTTTTATCTTTTGAACAGTATAATAATTAATGTAAAATCGCACAAATTTCATTAACAATTTTAGTCGAAACAATGTGTATTTAAGCCAATAAATGAAGCAAATTGGGTGTTTTCCACTTATGAATAAACATCTTAATGAAACTAACATTAATTTTATAGAAATACTAATGTTATCATAATAACTTGGTCTAACTGCATTTTGCTGGAAATTCTTAAGTAACTCAACTTTTTCTATTTTTAAAATTCATCTATATGTAAGATGACCAAATTTTATAACGGTCTTATAACGGGACATTTCAAAATCTTTCATAATTTTAAAATTTATAACTTTTTTCTTTCTTTAATCTTTACAAGAAGAAAGTATTCTATTCGTGAAAAAAAACGGCTTCCGGTTTTCGACAGATTTATACGTTTTAGAAGGTCCTGAACAAGATTTGACTGTTTTTTTTAGAAAATGTCTGTAGGTGAGTCTGACTGTATGCCAGTCTGTCTGTCTTTATGTGGCACGAATTTTGTGGGCATTCAAGAACTAATACCCGAAATTTAATCAAACTCCAGATCCATTTAGACCTTGACATAAATTGTTTCTTATTAGATTTGGTTTAAATCGTTCAACAGGTGGCTGTTCAATATTGCACTTTTCGCCATTTCCGTGATAAATATATCTCAAGAATTAATGCATGATATTTCATCAAACTTCATATTCGGTTAGATATTGAAATAAATATATCCTTATTAGGTTTGGGTGTATACAGCAAGACAGGTGTTGCTGAATTGATATGTTTTTCAGGAGCTATATCTCAAGAACGAACAGATTGCCATTTAATTTATGTTGATTGCAGACGATTTGTTTTATATAGAAGAAAGTTTTGTGATGGCCACAGAATACTAGTTAAGATTTTCCCCACGAATTTATCACATTCATATAACGTAATAAGAGTTTTAAATAAACCACTGTGAGAAATGTGTGAACTATAGTCCCCAAATACGAGTACATCGTCGAATTTCAAGGACCTTTAATATGTCGGCCATTTCGTTACCTTATATAAGTATGATAAATGTGCAGCTATTCGCGATCTGCCAAACCATGTTTTATTTAGTGAAAATATCAAAATTTCATAAAAATAGGGAAGACGTGTTTAATGAGAAAAGTGGGAACAGCTGTCGCAGACGCACCGGATTTGGCGGTGCGATTTTTGTTTTATACCATTTTGGCGAGAAAACCCCGTTGTCGGGTACCTGTTAGGCACTGCTTGCTGAAACAGCATGTTTTATTTTATTATGAAACAGTTTATTTTACTATAAAACACACACAATTTTTATTATAAATACACACAAGTTATTTTATTATAAATACACACAAATTATTTTATTATAAAACACACACAATGATTAATTTATTGTGAAACACACAATATTTAATTTATTGTAAAACCCCCGGAATCTGCTCTACCGGGTTGCCATACGAAGCAAAATCTCGCCAAAATCGCCGGGTTCCCCAGACATAAAATCACCATTTTTGGAGCCAAAAATATACCCCGGTGTGTCTGCGACAGCTGTACCGAAAAGTGAAATACTCAAAGTAATTCTCCCCGTTCCCGATTCAAAAGGTGGAAAATCTAACAACGTGCAACATTTTTGAGTATTTTAAGTGAAAATGAGTATCATTTAGAACAAAATAATAGTAATTTTATTAAATTTCTTATAATAGGGAGAACAACACTTTTATAATATAGATAAATGAGAATTTCACAATTACATTTTTACAATTATGTCATTCTGATGCAATTATAGTGAAAAGTTCCTTTTCCTCTGATTGAGAGCCGTTATTTTTTAATAGCAATTCGCTATTTGAAGATTTAGTCTTTAATTTTTGAGCTCCTGTAATGAGAATGACGTAAATTTAGCACACTAATTTAGTTTTATAAATAGTTTATAAGTAATATTATTTATATTAGTTTTAATATTACTTATATTTGTTTTATAAGTAATATTATTTTCATTCGTTAATGTATTTCATATTTTTGGCTCAGTAAAATGGATGAAAAAGGGGTCTTGTGAATTGTCACTATTCAAGTAAGATAGTACTATAGAAAAGGGTGACAGTTTGACGTGCCAGCTAATCCCTTACTTGTAGAAAAGGGATAATCTCCTTGGAATGTATTTGTTGTATTGAAGGCATTGAAGACTTTCTGAATGAGTAGATAAGAATTATAAAGTAATTGTTCTTTTGGATACAAAGAACTGGGCCCCTACGAAGTGCAATTTTTAGACTGGGAAATAAAGGGGTTAAAAAAGATCATCAATCAGAAGAGATTATGAGGCGTTTCTTTCCCCATAGAAAAAGGGCAGTTCCCAGAAGGAAGGGACTAAGAGATCTGGAGATGCAAGGGTTTTTGTTGAGGGCAGGCGAGATATCAGTTGGATGTTGAAGGGGTTAGAGAAAGGTTCGCTTTGAGCGGAGGTCAGAATGCTTGTTTCTGAAATTATACTTATACAACGTGTATATGTTCATCATATTTTTTTACTTTTATTTTTGTTAATGTTAATTTACAATAAAGTTTTTTTCGTTTCAAACGATAATGGATTTTATTAATTATATATACAACGTCTCACGTTACCACAGCTATAGTATATATAATTAATTGGTGGCAGCAACTGGGATATGTAATCTAGAGTAAATTAAATTACGGATCTATGTGTTAACCTGATTAAACAGATGAAGAGCCAGTGGGAAACGGATAAGCAGAATTGAGGAGTCTTGAAGTCTAATTGGAGTCGTAGTTTTTTTCTCGGAGTTCTAGCAAGTAGAGAACTGGAAAAAGAACTTTATCGACTAAAGCTGTGTGGTGTATGAACAGTCAACTATAGACTTGGTGCTACGTATTTGTGCTTCAAAATCTTCAGTGGAATGGAGATATGCGGCGTACCATCTCAGTTGTCTACATACGGTGAAATAGTGCCTCATCAGTGAATTGAGTGTCTTGAAATCTTCAAAAATCTGTGTGTGTCATCTTTAAAAGTACTGGGAAGCCTGGTATCATATACAAGAAATATCTGCATCTGAAGGTAAGCTCTTTTATGAAATCTTCTATAGAGGTCTATTTTAAATTAAATTTGGTGTATAAATTTTAATTTTGGGGAACAAAACTCTATGAAAAATTTAAGAATTCTAGGGAAGCTATTAATTTGGTATTTAAATTTTAGTTAGAATTTTTATGTTTGTTGATTTTCTGGTATCTGTTTGGTATAATATTGGGTTAAGAAAATTATATACTTATGTATATGTTAAAATTTACTTGGTGTATAGTAAATTGTTATTGATTAATTGATATTATTAATCAGGGTATTTTAATCATAATTTTGTATAAAACTTTTGGAAATAAGAGTTTTGTTTATATACATTTTATTTATTACAGTAATAAAGTTATGGCTTAATTTTATGGGTATACTGTGGATGATTATGATTAATGTTTCAAAATAAATTGAGGTTATACTGTACTGTTGGGTATAAAATATATTTTGGGGGATATACTCAGTTTGAAAGACGTCACTGTTCCATGAGAATTTGCTATATTAAAATTGTGTCGTTTTTGAATACATTATTATACGTATAGTGAAGAAAATTCTATTTCTGTATTTATTGTATTATTGAAAATTGAATATATCTGATATTTCGAAATTTATTATATTTTGGGGGAAAATATGGCAGACTATTTAGTAAAATATAATAAAAGCGTCTTGCTATTATTAGCAGAGGAATTTGAGACCAGTGTGTCAAAAACGTGTAAAAATCAAGCTATAATTCAGACTATTTTTAGTGCTGAGGATTATAAGGAAAGTTACGCAAAACTTCGCTTGCAATATATTCTTGAACAGGAGGCACAGCGGAAAGAACAGGAAACACAAATCGAAAAAGATCTTAAAGAACAAGACAGACAAATTGAAAAAGATCGTAAAGAACAAGAGAGACAAATTGCAAAAGATCGTAAAGAAAGAGAGAAGCAAATTGAATTAGATAGGATTGCGCAAGAGGAAAAAGATAAACTTAGGAAATTTGAATTAGATAAACTTGAAAAACAACTTGAGGCAGATAAACTCGAAAAATAACTTGAGGCAGATAAATTTGAAAAACAGCAACAACTTGAATTACAAAAACTTGAGAAACAACAGCAATTTGAATTAGAAAAATTGCGTATTCAAAATTCTGCGGATATTGCTAGCATTTCATCTAATGAATCAAATGTAGATTTTCATAGAACTCCTAAGGTAAATTTAAAGGACTTATTTCCGCGCTTTGATTCTAAATTAATTGATATAACTCTTTTCTTTATGATTTTTGAAAGGCAAGCCGAGAAAGCTAAAATTTCTCAGGAAGATTTGGTTAGTCAATTAATTCCTTTATTACCTTCTGATATTGCCGAAATTAAAGTAAAACAACCGTCAGACAAATGTGATGATTTTCAACATGTAAAGAAAGTTCTGTTAGATAGGTTTAGGCTAAGTACATGCGCCTTAAAACAAAAATTTGAAACTCATCAAAGAAAATCTGGTGAATTATGGGTGGATCTGATTTATGAGTTAAGGGGTTACCTTGATAATTGGTTAGAGTCATTAGAAGTGAGGGATTTTGATACCTTAAATGAACTAATGCTCACGGAACAATTGAAAAAGCGTGTCCCTTTTGAGATAAAAGAAAAATTTATGGATGATTGGGAGGAAATAAAGATTGCTTCTAAGCTAGCGGAAAAATCGGATAAATTTGAGAGTATAAGAAGAGAATTTAAGAGGTTGGATAGAAAACCTTGGGAAAATAAGCCTTTTCAGGATAATCAAAAGGATAATTTTTAATCTAAAATTAAGAATGAAGGTAAACCTAGATCGGAAATTGATAGTACGAAAGAGAATGGGAAAACTGACCAATTTAAGAAGGACAATGGTTTCGAAAAGCAAAGACAAGTCCAATGTTACAATTGTTTGGCAGTTGGCAACATCCGTCCAAACTGTCCGGAATTGTTAAAAAGTAAATCCAATTATGAGGATAAAAGCATAGCTTGGATCATTACTAGTGATGGGAAAGGTGTAAATAATAGGGAAGGTGTGGAAACCGAATTACCTATGGTTGATTTATGCGTGAATGGTAAGAAAGTAAAAGCGATTAAGGACACAGGGGCGCAAATTGCGGTTTTTGATGCTAATGACATTCCGTGGAGTGCGAGGAAAGTGGGAAATGTCTTTCTTATACCGGCCCTCTTAAATAGACAAAAGGCGGATTTGGTGTCCGTGTCGGTTGCTTTGATAGAAGATGAAAAAGAGTATGTTAAAAAGAATGTGGTGGTTGCAGTTGTGAGAAAACTAAATTCTCCACCACTTATAACACCAGTGGTTTATGAATTGTTAAAGTTGGGAAATACGGATAAGCAAAATTCAGTGTGTAAACAAGTGGAAAATTGGAGAGAATTAAATAGGCAGGGAACCCTCAGATCATCTAGCGATCGTGAGAAAAAATTCGTTAGAAAAATGATTGTAAATGAAATCTGTGAAAGGGATAATAAGTCTGTTAATGGGATAGAGGTAAAGTCACCGGAAGACGTGACTGATAGGTATTTGGAAAAAGGGTCTAATTTGATCGATATAAAAGAGGATGCGTCTAAAACGGATGGTGATAAAAGGTCAGGTATAGGAGGTCAATTTCGGGAAAAGAATTCTGAGCATGATGTAAATATACCCAGGTATTTTGTTGGTAGTATGGGAGTTGAGCATGTTCGAGATAGAGTTAGAAAGAAATTGAGTTCACCTATGACTGTGGCCAGAAAAATTAACTCTGGGATGAAAGATAATAATAGAGCAAATTGGGGGGCTAAATGCCAAGAAAATGGATATGGAAATTCAAAGTTAAAAAGAATGGAGCATTCTGTTTTTAAAACAGATCACAAAGAAAGATTTATTAAAATCAAACAAGATTTGGATAGGAAAAATCATGATTATGAAGTTGTAAGGAAAAAATTATTGTCGAAAAGATTTTCTGATAGAAGTAATTAAGATATTGGTTTTCGGGAGAATTCTCTAAATTAAGTTTATTCTAAATTTGGGAGTGCTCATTATTGTAATATCTATATTGGGTTTATTTATCATTTAGTGCTTAATATTTTCGTAATAGTAAAACTTAATTAATTTAATAATTGAATAATTTAGTATGCGTTCTTTTTGTTTGTAGAAGCGTCTAAATTTAGGCTGTTAGGCAAGTTTTTAAGAGAATTGTATTAGGCATTGTGTTATATATGGATTTATTCTTTCTTTTTATTATTATTTTTTGTTAGAATCATGTAGAGTGTAATCTGTATTTGGTTTTATATGTATGTGAAATATTTCAAAATTGTTTCTTAGGGCAACAATAGTATAAATTAATTCCTGGAATTATAATTAGGTATTGTAAGTAAGGGATTATGGTAAATCCTGTTGACAGTGTGGTCTATCAAATACTGAGTATGGGAATGTGTTTGTATTCTATAGGGATTTCATGTGTTATTCTAAATTCCTTCATACTTTGAAGACCTCTTTAGAAGTTGATTGAAGGAGCTTGTTGTATTGATGTATATGCCAAATTTCTTGCAGAAATTTTTTCTTAGGGGGGAGGAGTTGTGACATGTTGGAACTTTCCATTGTTCACGTACTCGGAAGATCAAGATAATCCGTTATGGATGAAAAAGGGGTCTTGTGAATTGTCACTATTCAAGTAAGATAGTACTATAGAGAAGGGTGACAGTTTGACGTGCTCAGCTAATCCCTTATTTGTAGAAAAGGGATAATCTCCTTGGAATGTATTTGTTGTATTGAAGGCATTGAAGGCTCTCTGAATGAGTAGATAAGAATTGTAAAGTAATTGTTCTTTTGGATACAAAGAACTGGGCCACTACGAAGTGCAATTTTTAGACTGGGAAGTAAAGGGATTAAAAAAGATCATCAATCAGAAGAGATTATGAGGCGTTTCTTTCCCCATAGAAAAAGGGCAGTTCCCAGAAGGAAGGGACTAAGAGATCTGGAGATGCAAGGGTTTTTGTTGAGGGCAGGCGAGATATCAGTTGGATGTTGAAAGGGTTAGAGAAAGGTTCGCTTTGAGCGGAGGTCAGAATACTTGTTTCTGAAATTATACTTATACAACGTGGATATGTTCATCACATTTTTTTTACTTTTATTTTTGTTAATGTTAATTTACAATAAAGTTTTTTCGTTTCAAACGATAATGGATTTTATTAATTATATATACAACGTCTCACGTTACCACAATATAAATTAACTGTTAGAAAATATTAAATAATTGTAAATTTTGAATAAAATGACAAATATATATATATCTCTATATCATAATACATATATATATATTAAATTTGAATGAATATTGCATCTGGTACTCTGCATTTTCTCCCTTTTCTGCCCCCCCCCCTTTTTTTACAATGATAAAATAACCACGTTGCCACCATTACAAAAATTGCACTAAAAACTTTTAAAAATAATATCTCGAAAATTAATTTTTGTTTTTAATTTTGAGAGTTATTATGACATCTTCGGATTTATCCGTATAACTGTATTAGTTTCATTGTGCAACGTTTCATATCTCAAAAAGAATAGTTTTGAAATTAATCATATTTTAATATAATACTAGTTGCGTTGCAACTCGATGTGTTGCATTAAAATTGGATAAGATCATTCAATTTTTCGGAGTAAAAAAAATCCAATTTTACAGTAAATACAGAAATGTATACTTATATATAAATGCCGATCGCAGCGCCATTTGCTTGTTCTTCACCGGCCGAAACTTTTTGTCAATCCAATGCTCATAGAGTGTTTATGTTTGAGCAAGCAGATGTTGCTGCGATCGACATTTATCATTCCGCTTCGTTTGATATTTATCGGCTTAAATTTTGAGCTCTTTTTAAATTAGACCATGGCCACATTCTAGAGTAGACGCTATAGTCAAAGTACGCTACAAAAAAACCAACTATTTTATCAGAAACCCACAATTTATTATCATCAACCAACTACGTGCGAATCGTATTACCATAATGAGAAATTTCCCACTAAACACCGCAATTATGCTGTCTCAATCTCAACATAATAACTTTAACCCTTTAAGGGGCAAGTAATTGCGTTTCTGTAAAGCTGAATTCACAATTCAAAAAGTTTTATTGGTACTTACGTATTATCTGGGCCAGGTCAGATACAACTGCAGCAAGCATGGCGTCAATTAAACTAATTATAGTAACCCTTAGTTTTTTTCAAGTATATAGTTTATTTGTTTATTATAGTGTATAGTTTTTTGTATAATTTATAGTTTATTTTTTATTATAGTTTACAGTTTTTTGTTATTTATTTATTATTGTTTATTTATTTATTTATTTTACATTATTTACCATTTTAAACAATTTTATGTATTTCACAATAGTTAATTACTGTTTTGCACATTATTGGCAACGATAAACAAGATTGGCAATTGACAACCATTTTTGACGATCTATCTCCTGGCCAGGATAATACGTAAGTACCATTTTATTTGAAAATGAATGAAATGCAATGTCCTTTTCACAACATAAATCGTACATAAAACATTAATTACTTTTTTCACTAATGAAATTCATATTTTAAAATTACACATTTTTCAAGTACTTCATTATGAAATGTAATTAAGAATTTATTAATCTTTTGTTTTCAAATATATTTGTTTAGTATGATTTTTGACGAGAATAAATTGAAATTTTTAGTCGATAGAAAAGAAATAATTATCAAATCTAATCAAAGTAATTAAAATGAAAACATGTTTATTATTTTTATATTTTTTCCTGTTGTATCATTAATTTAGATTTTTCATAGCTCCAATTTTATTTTCTTGAATGTATGAAATCCAAGAAATTTGAAAATAATTTATTAAATAAAAATTATTTTTGACTTCAGGACTTCATTTTTAAAGACAAACTACCATTAAAATTACAATTTGCTCTCCTCTGTTGTTAATTTTATTATTTTCTTCTGAAAAATATTTTTTTATACTAAGTATTAAATACGTTAGTTTAAAAAAATTATTTTTCAAAAGAATACGAAATGCTAAAACATCGAAAGTTTTGCCGGCTGCTAAAGCCTTAAAATTTTATTTTCCAACTTTTAAAATTTTATTTATAAATAAGAAATTTAAATTTTTAATCATAGATAATAATTAAATAAATAATTAAGAGAATTGAACATTTGTAGTTCAAATTTACATAATTCGCCGAAAATTGAATTTACCCAGTCCATGAATTGAAGTGGAAAAATTATGAATAAGCAGAAAATAATTGAGTTTTTTTAAAAATTGGAAGCAGGTTATTGAACGCTTAAAATTTTCGAATCTAATCATCGAAATTAAAATTAAAAACACGTTTTTGATTTTTTTCCCCTGTTAAATCAGTAATTTAGAATTTTCATAACTTCAATTATGTTTTCTTGAATGCATGAAATCTAATAAATATTTACTTAAGCAAAAATTATCCTTCACTTCAGGATTTCATTTTTTAAGTGAATTCTATTTTTTTTCTTTTAAATAGTTTTATATTAAATATTAAATACGTTCGTTTACAAAATTTATTTTTCAAAAGAACAAAAAATCCTAAAATTTATGACATTTTAGGATTTCTATTGACCTAAAAAAATTTTTTTTTGAGTTTTTTTTACGTGATTTTTATCACAGAGAATAAATAAATGAATAAATAAAGGAATTGGACATTTCAATATGAATTTACCTAATTAGTCGAAAATTGAATTTATTCAGTAGATGAATTGAAGTGGGAAAATGATGAGTAAACAGAAAATAATTGATTTTTTTTTTTTAATTGGAAGCAGGTTATTGAACGTAGTAATGAAATATTTTTTATACTTCATTATTTCGTATATGTTTCGCACATATGACTTTTAAGTGCGAAAAAATATAAATAAACATTAATTTTATCAAAATAATGTTTAGAGCTTTCAGTCCTATGAATGTTTGAGCGAAACATTAATTTTCTTAACTATGTTTATTATAATTTTGTTTATTTGAATGTATATTAACAAAATAAACAATATTTAAAAGCAAAATGAATATACTTTTTATGACGAAAAAAAAATTTAACGGGGGTTAAATGTATAAAATTTCAAAATTTGGCAAAAATATTTTGTTGTAGTTTTAAATCTATATATTTTTTTTTCGAAAAAAAAAAATACATGAATTGGTAAGATGGCGGATGAAGCAGGCCAACGAACTCGGTCGAGACCTTGGTATGTTCTATACACATACTCAGTCACATCCGAATCGGTTCATAAATAAGAGAGTTACAGCATGACATACGTCAGATATATGTATATATATACAATATATATATATATATATATATATATATATATATATATAAATCAACATTTAAACAAAGGGTGGATTGAGGGTCTGGGGGTCATGATCGGTGAAAATATACCAAAACTTTTTGGAACTGCTTTCTTCCGATCGGCTGCAATAGATAGCTTTTTGTAATGAAGCTACCTGAAAGTTGTTTCCGTTAAGTGTTAGATCGTGATGCAAGTATTCCACAGCATTGTTTGTTCTGTCTTTTTCTTAAAAAATGGCTCAGATATGACAGTTTGAAATTCTAGGATGGTTGACATTTTGAAATGATCTGAGTTTTGTTATGCTGTAACTCTCATGCTGAAATTCGCATTCAAATTTAGTATTAGCGAAAACCGGGATTGGATCTTCTATAATCGGGTTCCAAGCAATTTAGCTTCGGGTGTTTGAGTAAAATGAGTTGAATTTTTAAAAACATGGACTATGAAAGCTACCTTTTCCAAACGTTACAGGCCGGAAGGACTTTTTTAAAAAGAAATCGACCTCTAGAAGCTTCAAATATGGGAATCCAAAATGACAGCTCATTCCGCAATTCAAAAATATAAAAATTATACCCTATGATTTAAAAAGAAAAAAAGAAAAGAAATCGATTTCTAAAAGCTTCAAATATGCGAATGCAAAATTACATATCTTTCCACAATTCAAAAATAAATGAATTCTATCCTATGATTTTTTTAAAAAGAAATCGATTTCTAGAAGCTTCAAATATGCGAATCCAAAATTACAGCTCATTCCACAATTCAAAAATATATGAATTATACTCTATGATTTTTTAAAAAGAAATCGATTTTTAGAAGCTTCAAATATAGGAATCCAAAATTACAGCTTATTCCGCCAAATAGTTTTTGAGTTATGCTTAAAAAATTTACCTCATTTTAACCTGTTTTCCAACGAATACTAATGAATTTAACAATGGGAATTCAAAACTTTAAAATCTTCATAATTCCTAAACTATTTGCCTGAACGACTTCTCGTTTAGTATTCAAAAATTTACCGAAAAATAAAATAATAAGATGTCAAAGTTAGGTGTTTCTATTGAAAATTTCAGAGCTTGATGCACTTTCAGAATTAAATCCCTGAACTTACTTTTTTTAACATAAATTGAAAGTCGAAAATCTATTTCCATTTTTGTCTGTGACAATTTGGAAATTAAAATGCATGTGGTGTTCTTTTTTTGACTGACTGTACGCTTTGAACATATGAAATTACGGAAAATTGCGGAAAATGAGTATGGACGACGATACATGCAATAATAAACGGTAAATACAAAAATGAATTGCTTAGTCACATTATTAATCCTTAAAAAAGTACTTAAAAACGATTTTTAAAAATCTGCCAAATATATGACCAATTTATTTTACAGTATTGTTTTGCAACATTACTCATTATTTAACGTTTCGGAAGAATGGAAAAAAAATTATACCAATTGGTGCTACAGAACAATTTCTAGCAACCTTCTTCTATTTTTTAAACAGTTTTAAAGGGATTCCTGTTGAGATTGAGCAACTAATTTTTACGTTATATTCTGAATATTGTATAGTATTATATTAGTAATTGGATTTTATATGATTGAAGATATTCCTTTTTAGAAAAGTTTTATGTGCCTGAAAAACAAACTAAAGTTATTTTTATAAGCTCTTATCAGCTGTTTGTATTATTGGTTGATCCGTAGGTTTAATGGCGCAAAGTTTAAAAAAATATATATGTTGTGCCAAACGCATGGTAAAATCATTTACAATATTTTTATTATTATTATTATTATTGAATGAAAGCTTTAAGCAAATTTATCCCATACTTAGTTCTTCCCTTTTCTTTTTTCTTTTTTTCCCCCTTTATCCAAAATACAAACCTATGTCAAATTTTTAGAATGTTGAACATTATATTTATTACATACAGGAAAAGATTAAAAATCGAATTTGAATATTGCAAGAAAATTAGCCTAAAAACGTTATAGTATAACACAGTGATTTATGTAAAATATTAATTAATCTGTGATTTTACATTATTGCTTTTTTTTAATTTAAAGATTAGTAATCAACAAAAGAATTAAATTTAAAAAAATTATGTTTGCTTTTCATTTTTTTTTTCACTATCAACTTTTACAATAATATTGTCATTTTAAATCATATTTTTATTTAATTTTTTACAAAATTACATTAACTTTGACACATTATCATTTAACTTTAACATTAAAATACATTTTTAAATATATTTAAGTGTATAAAATATATGTTTTTCTGAAGTGTTACAGAACTTTCGCAGCAAGCTTCATATTGTAATGCAGAGACTTTTTCAACAAAGATTTAAAGAAGGGTAAAAACATTCTTTTTCAACAATTTTCTAAAATTTAAAAATATACTTGCTTGATGGTTAAGTATTATTAGCATTTTTAAGTATTTTATAAGAGCGTAAATGACACTAAGATTGTTATAGTAACTTCATTAGTTTATGTAAGTATGTATGAATTGAATATGAACAAAATATAAATCAGAAATTTTTAGCAAATAAAAGATAAAATAGACATAATACTCCAAATATTGCTTCTACTTATTTACATTTTTTGATTCAGCCTAACCTTTTTTGCATATACAAGTTCTCCCAAAAAGATTAAAACATGCTTTAGTTTTCTGCCTTTTGGAAATACGTAGGAAACGTAAATTTCAAAATTGTACAAAATAAGATAAGGATTAAGAATATGGGGATAAAATAGACATGCCGCAAATTTTCAAAAAGTTACACTCTTTAATTTCTTAAAAGGTCCATGGATCCTATAAGGTATACACTATATTGCCAAAGGTGATCGGTCACTTGCGATTTTAGACGTTTTGTTAATTATCTAGAAAAATACATAAGGAATTAACCTGACACTGCAGGTGTGTAAACAGTATAGTATAGCTTATATATCTCCGTGAAGATTTTTTCACAAACCCCCATAGGGGACTGTCAACAAATTGAAAAAGAACGAATATCTTTTGGATAACCCTGTAAAAACTAATGTAGCAAAAGCGTTCAAACTCGAGATTATTAATAAGTGGATTATTGTAATATACTGTGTTTATTTGTTTGAGGATAGCATGTATACACGTAGAGAAATTAAGGTTTTTATAAAAACAGTCCCAAATATCGCCAAGTTTTTTGCTTATAATTTGCAGAGTTCTTAATATAAAAAAAAGTTCTTTTCAGAAAATATGGCAAACAACATTGTACATGATAATCTGTAATCAGAATTAAAAAATAATAAAAATTGGATGAAAAATGAGCAGGTTTACTAAAAAATGTTTAACTGCGCATGCGCGAATGCAATCAAAATATAATATGCATAATGTATTAGCTAAGTATGTAGAGCAACTTTTGTGAAAGTCTCAAAATCATAGCGTCTGAAAATTATCATCGATAGAATAAGCTCGAAATCCGTTGTTCCCAAAAAGAAGCAAAAAGATGAGCGGTTGTATCAAATATCTGTTGATTAGTGCCAAGATAGCGTACACGATTTTGCACGTACTACTCTATTTCGATACAACCCCTTATCTTTTCGCTTCTTTTTGGGAACAACGGATTTCGAGCTTATTCTATCGACGATAATTTTCAGAATTTTCAAGTTATGATTTTGAGATTTTCACAAAAGTTGCTCTATATACTTAGCTAATACATTATGCATATTATATTTTGATTGCATTCGCGCATGCGCAGTGAAACATTTTTTAGTAAACCTGCTCATTTTTCATCCAATTTTTAATTTTTTTTAAATTCTGATTGCAGAGTATTATGTACAATGTTGTTTGCCATATTTTCTGAAAAGAAATTTTTTTTATATTAAGAACTCTGCAAATTATAAATAAAAAACTTGGCGAAATTTGGGACTGTTTTTATAAAAACCTTAATTTCTCTACGAGTATACATGCTATCCTCATAAAAATGAACACAGTATATTAAAATAAGCCACTTATTCATAATCACGAGTTTGAACGCTTTTGCTACATTAGTTTTTACAGGGTTATCCAAAATATATTCGTTATTTTTCAATTTGTTGACAGTCCCCTATGGGGTTTCGGGAAAAAATCCTCGCGGAAATATATAACATATACTATACTGTTTACACACCTGCAGTTTCAGGTTAATTCCTGATGTATTTTTCTAGATAGTTAACAAAACGTCTAAAATCGCAAGTGACCAATCACCTTTGGCAATATAGTGTATTTAGAAAAAAAAAAAAAAATTACTTGCTCTGAGAAGTGCAACTGTAAAAAATCCATTCTTCTACAGCCAAAACTAACCCAGGTATGATACGTTGAATTTTATAAAATTTCAGAGCTTTCCGGTATTAAAAGCTGATAAACACATTTTTAGTGTGGCAAAGCCCTAAAATTTCATAAATTTCAAATTCGGTGAGTCTTTGTCGAAGAAGAATGTAATTTTTATTATTTTACTTCTTAGAGCATGAAAAATTATATATATATATATATATATATATATATCTTATAGGACCCAGAAACCGTATAAAAATTTAAAATGTATAGCTTTTTGAAAATAATTAGCAGGGCTATTCCATCAGCATAATATTTATTCCTACTTTATATTGAACACATTTGTAATTTGCATTGCTTACGTGTGCCCAACAGGTAAAAAATTATGACGCATTTTAATCTTTTTGGGACACCCTATATATCTATTAAAATTGAAATAACATTCAAAAAATCTTTCTCTTACTTTTTTAAATCCTTTATTTTATTATAAAACAAATATAAACCTCGCATGTTTCGCTTTATAAAAAAAAAAGCGAAAGTAATATAACAATTTTCAGATATTTTTAAGCCTATGAAACATTTTAAACATTTCCTTCTCGAAGAATGAATAACAATTTTTATCGTCACAAAGTGAAACCAAATATTATTCAAGTAGGATTTTCAAACTATCATTGCTATGGTTGCATTACAATTTGCATTCACAGACTGTAGATTTAGTAAATTTAACGTATGAAACATCCATGAGTTTTGCTTGCAGAAGATTGGAATTTTTACTGTTTTACTTGTTACAGCATGGAAACTTATTTTTCTAAATATACCTCATAAGACCTGGGGACCGTATAAAAATGTAAAATGTATAGTTTTTTGAAAATAATTGACAGGACTATTCCCTCAACATAATCGGAATTTCTACTTTATGTTGAACACATTTGCAATTTACATTACCCACGTGTATCTTACAAGTAAAAAATTAAAGCACGTTTTAATCTGTTTGAGACAACCTGTATACCTATGAAAGTTACAATGGCATTTATAAATTATTTCCTTACTTTTTAAATCGTTTTGTTTATTATAAAACAAATATAAATTTTCCTTTTTTCGCTTTAGAAAAGAAGCAAAGGTAATAAAACAATTTTCAGAATGTGTTAGGCCTATGAAACACTTTAAATATTTCTTTCTCAAAGAGAAAGAGTAACATTTTTATCGTCATATAGTGAAAGCAAATATTATTCAAATAGCATTTTCAAAACATTATTGCTATGGTTACGTTACAATTTGAATTCACGGACATTAGATTTAGTAAATTTAACGTATGAAACATCCATTATTTGTGCTTGTAGAAGATTGAAATTTTTATTGTTTTACTTGTTGCAGCATGGAAACTTTTTTTTTTCTAAATATACCTTATCAGACCTAGGGACCGTACAAAAATTTTAAAAGTGTAACTTTTTGAAAATAATTGACAGGATTACTCCATCAACATAATCGGAATTTCTACTTTATTTTGAACACACACTGAGAAAAATGACGCTTTCAAATCTGAGTAAATCGATGTTTTCATTTTGTTATGAAACTTTCTGTTTCTAGTACGACAACCCAACGCTTTCAAATCTGAAATACGAGAAATACTCAGAATATTGAAACATGGACATACTCAAAACTGAGCACATAGAGGTCAGTTCATACTCAATTTTGAAACATCGACATAATCAAAAATGATTAGAATCAGTTCAAACTCATTTTTGAAACATAGAAATACTCAAAAATGAGCACATAGAAGTCAGTTTATACTCATTTTTAAAACATAGACATACTCAAAAATGAGCACATAGAAGTTAATTCATACTCATTTTTGAAACATGGACATACTCAAATATGAGCAAATGGTGTTTTATTCTTGAGTGTGTGCATGTTTTCAGAAATGAGTATATACATGTTTCAAACTTGAGTCATTTTGATTCGGAGCCACTTTGACTATGCGACATACTCAGATTTGAGTATTTTTTTGCTCAGTTGTGAAAACGTCGTTTTTAGAGTGCATTTGCAATTTACATCACCCACGTGTGGCCTACATTACATTACGCACGTGTGTAAAAAATTAAAGCGCGTTTATATCTGTCTGAGAGAACCCGTATACCTATGAAAGTTACAATGGCATTTATAAATTATTTCCTTACTGTTTAAATCGTTTTGTTTATTTTAAAACAAATATAAATCTTACATTTTTTGCTTTAGAAAAAGAAGGAAAAGTAATCAAACAAATTTCAGAATGTGTTAGGCCTGTGAAACACTTTAAATATTCCTTTCTCTCAGAAAGACTAACATTTTTATCGTCATAAAGTGAAAGCAAATATTATTCAAATAGGATTTTCAAAACATCTCATTGCTATGGCTACGCTACAATTTGCATTCACAGACAGTAGCCGTATATTCCTGGTGTACTCATTGTTATGCAGAGTATAAATTTGACAGAAATAAGACGATTTTTTTTAATGTGAAAGAAATGAAATATTTTATTGGGTTTGACAGAGATAGAAACATTTTCTAGATTTCCGAAAGACTTCTGTTTTAATCTGTTCTTTTTACCCTTTAAGGGGCAAAATCTTTATGTTGCGAAAATATTTTGATACCAGAATTTATGAACAAATTATTTCAAAATAAGCATTTTTATCGTCATAAAGTGAAAGCAAATATTATTCAAATAGGATTTTCAAAACATCTCATTGCTATGGCTACGCTACAATTTGCTTTCACAGACAGTAGCCGTATATTCCTGGTGTACTCATTGTTATGCAGAGTATAAATTTGACAGAAATAAGACGATTTTTTTTTAATGTGAAAGAAATGAAATATTTTATTGGGTTTGACAGAGATAGAAACATTTTCTATATTTCCGAAAGAGTTCTGCTTTAATCTGTTCTTTTAAACCCTTTAAGGGGCAAAATCTTTATGTTGCGAAAATATTTTGATACCAGAATTTATGAACAAATTATTTCAAAATAAGTAAAAGCTTTTTTTTATTGAAAAGTACCTTATTGGTATTTTCTTCCTCACTCTCGACTGTTTGAATGAATTTAATATTTCAACATTTTACTTTTGTCCCTTTTATAAAAATTGTAATCGCTATATTTGTAAGCAAACAAATCAGTAGAACGCTAAAATTCATCTTTAAAAATTCAAAATTTTAAATTACGCTTAATGGGTTTAATTACTTAAAATATGATGAAATTAGAAAAAGATGTTAAACTTCATTAATAATTATTCAACGTCAATTACTCCAAGCACTTTCAGCTACACACATAGCGAAAGAGTAAGTATTGAAAGATAATAACATCTGGTATTTTATCCCTGATGATGATGGCTGATGTTAGTAATTGGTATATTTGTAAGCAAATAAATGAGTAGAGCACAAAAATTCATCTTTAAAAATTCAAAATTTTAAATTACGCTTAATGGGTTTAATTACTTAAAATATGATGAAATTAGAAAAAGATGTTAAACTTCATTAATAATTATTCAACGTCAATTACTCCAAGCACTTTCAGCTACACACATAGCGAAAGAGTAAGTATTGAAAGATAATAACATCTGGTATTTTATCCCTGATGATGATGGCTGATGTTAGTAATTGGTATATTTGTAAGCAAATAAATGAGTAGAGCACAAAAATTCATCTTTAAAAATTCTAAAATTAAAATTACGCTTAATGGGTTTCATTGCTTTAAAAATGATAAAATTATAAAAAAGATGTTAAACTTCTTTAATATTATTCAATGTCAATTACTCTAAGCACTTTCAGCTATACACATAACGAAAGAGTAAGTATTGAAAGATAATAACATTTTGTATTTCACCCCTGATGATGGCTATGTGTATAGCTGAAAGTGCTTCGAGTAATAGACATTATATAATATTAATGTAGGTTAACATCTTTTAGTAATTGTATCATATTTTAAGTAATAAAATACATTAAGTGAAATTTTAATTATTGCTATATTTGTTTTAGGTAGATTTCGTAAGAAATACTACCTATTACATTCTCACCTAAGTTGGAATTTGGAATATATATATATGTCACTTTTTTATGAACACGATAACTGCAATAATTCTGCACAGATCTCTTCGAAACTGATTCATAAAAGCAAGGGGCATAAAATCTCGGTCAAGTTCGTTAATGGGCAAAATCGAACCAAGGGGGGAGGGTAGGGGGGGGCTTTTTGTGAAAACAGAAAACTTCCCATAATTTCTTAATTATGATACGTATCGAATCCGTTTAAAGTTATTATTACTTCTAGGAGAAGGGCCGAAAATGTATGTATGACAGATTTTTGATATAATTAAAAATGGCCCCAAGGGGGGGGAGGGGTGTTTTAGAAGAAAAAAATTCATAACTTCGTCCATTCCCAAGATTTCAAATCCGCTTAAATTTATTATAAATCCTCTTAATATTATTTAAAACTTTTATATTGATAAGTTTTTTATAAGACCAACTCTTATAGCAAAAAAAAAAAAAAAAAAAAAAAAAAAAAAAATCCCTGCTGGATCCGCCTGCAAACAAGTTAGGTTTCGAAGTAGGCGGTTCCAACTGCCGCATCATGGCAAAAAGGTCATTTCTTCCGCAATTCCCAACAAACAGGCGCCCCACGGTCTGCGTCTTCGAAATCTACCTGTGCCTGTAGGCCGAGCCGTCAGGGATTTTTTTAATTTAAATATATATTTCCTTTTTAATCCTATCCTAAACTTCTTTGTATATTTAGTCATAATTATACTTACTCTTATGTAGTTTAGCCTACAGTTCTTCTTCTTCTCTTTTATGGCTCCCTAAGTATTAGAAATTCACCTACTCCTAGACAAGGGCGTAAAATTGTCGTCAACTAGGAAGCCTGGGAAATGCCTAAACTGTTCAACTGTTCAACACACACATTATAAAAGCAAAACTCTATTTCAGAATTCCGGTGATATTGTGGCATTTAGGGATTCAAATTGTAAGGGTACAAATTATATCCCATCGCGCTTCAAAAAGTTAAAACTGATTCTATGATTCATTTTTATGTACACAGATATAGTAGGGGGCAGAAATGTTAGCAAACATATAAATAACCATATCCTTGTTAGGAAGACTTTTATTGTAATTCAGATTATATGTATTTTGTTCGAGAAAATCTAATTTACAAAATGTGTGATCATTTATTTTTCAATGCTTTCACCATTTTAGGAAATTGTAACCCTCTTTTCCCACCAATGAAAACGAGAAAGAAAATTCATGTGACAGTCATAGATTATGAAACATTTTCCAACACAATCAGATTACTGTAACAAAACTCCATCGTTTAACAATGTGAAAGGTGGCTAAGTAAACAAGGTCAAGGACAGATCTGGTGGGGAGGCCTACCTTTCGTCTTCAGCTCAACTAGCCCTGCCCAGGGCTAAGTAAACAATTTGGAAAACGCATAACACATTTGAAAACCCAATTTCAGCAATTACCATCTATACTCGGCAAAATATCCAAATTCATTTGTGAAGCCCTGTACATTGTAAAAATTGAAGCTTTGAGGTTACTAAGAATTTTCTAGGAAACTGGGATGCCTAGAACTTTTTATGTAACTGCAACAAAAAAAACAATCATGTAAAATTACAAAAGTTGTTTTAGTAACTGTTACTACATACAGATAAATTTTTAGTAAGCATACAGATTTCTGTAGCTTTACAAAACTAGTTTTGTAGATTTACATTTTTTTTTACAGTGTATATGATCTATAGGTTTACATGTGTACTATACATAGTATGCTAAAATTTAGTTCTTTTAAGAAACGCATAGCACAGTTGAAAATTCCCCTTCAGCGATTTCCGTCAATAAACGGAAATGTACTCGAGATCTTTTGTGCAATCCTGTATATGATCTATAAAATTATTATACACACCAAGAAATATGCAAAAAGTTTGTTAAATTTTAAAACGCATATCACATGTGAAACTGCATTTCCAACAATTGTCTCACATAAGCACTGTAACCAAATTTGTATTAAAAAATTAATCAACGTAAAGTCATTAGTTTGGGAATTATGTAGATGTCTTGAACTCCTCTTTTAAATTCATTTTTAATCATTGCAAAACAGATTGCAATGTAAGTACTTTTAACTCATAATTCATTACTTAAAAACCAGGGTTCGGTGATATATATCAATGGATATATATCCGATATTTATTTTCAAAATATCACGACGTTTGATATTTTCGACATTATCACATATTTGATATTTATTTTCAAAATATTGCGTATAATATTTTTGATAGTTTCAGTTATAACAAGTGTAAAGGAATTTTTTAACTCTTATTGGTTGTCTCGCTCTGTAGATAAAGAATTTTTTCTCTTATCGTAGATTTTTTAGCCCCGTTCCACCCCTTAAACAAAAGAAAAAAAACTTTTAAAAGTTTTAATGGTTGAATTTATTTCTGTGATAATTCTAAAATGTTTTTCCAGCAAAAGAATTATTACTTCGAGATCAACAAAATATACATTTTCGAAAACATATACAAGAAACTTTAAACAGTCATCTCTGATGAATGCGCTATACTATCAATTGCATCTGCAACGGATATTTACGTAACCTGCATATGGGTTACAAATAAACAACCTCATATTTTAAAGTATCCTGCATCTGCATTATTTTTATTCGAATGCAAAATAAGTATAGAAATATGACAAATACAAAAACATGCTTCTTAGAAAAAATGTGCATGCTCCTCAGATTTTTACAAATATACGAAATATTTCCGGTCTTTTCTGAAGTATTCCATTCGAAGGTCAAACAATATTTTTCATTGCCTCAAAAGAAGGGAGATATTATTCACAAAGCTACCTTAAAGATAGTTTCCATGGTGATAACGTAATTTGTATTCAGAAACTAAGCGTTATTCTGAAACATTTATTTATAAACATAGAAGTGTCAAGAATTTTATCCATTTGGAATATGAGAATTTTAAATAATATGAACAGTAAATTTTTACTTATGATATTTTTAAATTATACTTTTTCAAATTCCTTAATTTATTTATTTTGTGATAATTGTAAAATGTTTTTTCCGGCAAAAGAATCATTTCTTCATATCAATAAAATATGCATTTTGGAAAACGTATACAAGAAACTTTAAACAGTTATCTTTGATGAATGCGCTATACTATCAATTGCATCTGCAACGGATATTTACGTAACCTGCATATGGATTACAAATAAACAACCTCATATTTTAAAGGATCCTGCATCTGCATTATTTTTATTAAAATGCAAAATAAGTATAGAAATCTGACAATCACAAAAACATGCTTCTTAGAAAAACGTGGAGAAAAAATGTGCAAGCTCTTCAGATTTTTACAAATATACCAAATATTGCCATACTTTTCTGAAGTATTCCATTCGAAGGTCAAACAATATTTTTCATTGCCTCAAAAGAAGGGAGATATTATTCACAAAGCTACCTTAAAGATAGTTTCCATGGTGATAACGCAATTTGTATTCAGAAACTAAGCGTTATTCTGAAACATTTATTTGTAAACAGAAGTGTCAAGAATTTTATCTGTTTGGAATATCAAAATTTTAAATAATAGGAACAGTCACTTTTTACTAGTGATATTTTAAAATTATATTTTATTCAAATTAATTAATTTATTTATTTTGTGATAATTGTTAAATGTTCTCACGGAAAATAATCATTCCTTTTGGATCAATATTGTATGCTTCTTGAAAACGTGTAGAAGAATAAAAAGAGGGTGGACTTAAAAATTAGCAAAAATCGACCAAATATTAAATAGTGGCTCGCATTTAAATTCGGCACTTACGTTTTTGAAATTTTCTTCTAAAAAATATCTATTAATTATTAAAAAATCAGCTTCAGGTTTTTTTGTTTTTTGTTTTTTGTTTCTTTTAATGTAATCTTATTATAGAAATTCATTTCACGCATTTTTCTCAAAATAATTTCCTTGGAAAGTACAAAAAACGAATTTAGATATGTATTCAGACCCTTGTAAATTTACATACTTTTCGTTGATAATTATTAACACTTTCCAACCTAGTTGAAAAGTGTTTATGACTTCGGTTTGTCTGGCCGTCTGCCGTCTGTCCGTGCTCTAACTCCCGTAAATATGCTCGGATTGCCCTGCAATTTTTATATGTTATTGTCATTATCTATAGCATGTTCCCTATTTCAACTGAAGTGTGTAGCATTTATAGTATTTTTACAGGGACACTCAAAAGAATTCCGTTACATTACGGTCTATAGAGGAAAATCATTTACGGTTTATTTTAATGATGTTACACAATTTCAAACACATTGTAATTGATATATATCACTAAGGTGCATTACAAGAAGCTTAATATAGAAGAGGGTGTGCATAGCACTTATAGTTACTTTACAGGGACAATCAAAAGAATTCCGTTACATTACGTCTATGGAGAAAAATCGTTTGCTGTTTAATTAAATAATGTTTCACTATTTTAAACGCATTGAAATTTATATATATCACTAAGGTGCATTAGAAGAGGCTTACTACAGAATGTATATATTGTGTGTATATCAGTCATCGTTCATTTACAGTGACACACAAAAGAATTCTCTACTGTCTGTTAACAATAATTCCTGGAAGTGCGTTTTAAGTTGCTGAACGCGATTTTAAATTTAACTCACTTTTTGTCTATTACTTGGTGTGTATAAACTCTGTAGATCCTATACAGGGCAGCACAAAAGTTCGCGAACACATTTCTGTTTAATGACAGAAACTACAGAAGGAGAATTTTAAACTGTGCTACGCGTTTCCTAACTAAACTAAAATTTAGCATCCTATATATAGTATATATAAAAATCTATAGATCATATACAGGGCTGAATAAAAGTATTCGGATATTTTTCCGAATATTGCATATGTTGGAAATTCCTGAAATTACGTTTTTAAATATGTTATGCGTTTTCCAAATTGTTTACTTAGATGCTATCTTTCAGCTTTCAGGTAATGATTTGTAAAATTATTTTGGAAGCGTTGGAAAGTGTTTCATAATCTACGCATGACGCATGTATTTTCGTTCTTGTTTTTATTTTAGACCACTTGATATGTATATATATATATATATATATATATATATATATTTGATTTGCGAACTATCGTCTTTTTCTAATCATTTAAGAGCCTACGCTAGTCACGCGAAGAAACGCTCAAGCTAATGTTAAGTCTATGGGAAAGTTGTTGCGTAATTTCTCGCTCGCATTTTAATATTTTTAAAACATTTTTTTTTTTTTTTTTTTTTTTTTTTTTGCATAGGATAGCTGAGGTCGATCTGCAACCTTGTTAGTCTTTACTTTTTTGATTTTGGTTAAAGTTTTTTATAAGCGGACATTTTAAATTTTGGAGCAGGTTGGAACCGGTTCTGAAAATGAAAGTACCCTTACATAAAAAAAAACTGTAACCAAAATCGAAAAAGTAAAAACTAACAACGTTAGAGATCCACGGCAGCCATCCTATGCAAAAAAAAATCATTTAAAAATATTAAAATGCGAGCGAAAAATCGCGCAAGAACCTTCCCATAGACTTAACATTAGCTTGCGCGTTTTTTCGCATTGCGTGACTTTGAATGAGACATGATTGTGGGTGCTAGAAGGGCCGATTCCAGCATATTAGAAATCGGTAAATTTCTTGGCTTTTCTCGTACAAGAATGTCCCGCGTCTTCAGATAATTGCATCTTAGCCAAAAATTTTCTAAGGAAAAGTGGAATTGTTGGCGAAAATTATTTGTGAACACTAGAGGTACCAGGTGACTGGTATATATTGGGTGCACCAACAAAATTTCTATAACACAACAAATTGTAGACCAATACAACTCAGAATCATCGCAAAACATAGTTGTATGCTCTACAAGATGTATAGATTTTAAAAATATATGTTTGAGTGAGGAGTCTTCATAGTACAGTAACCCCTCGATATATCGCGCTATTTGGGAGATAATAAAAAAACGTGATATAACGAGGGGGGTGAGATTTGTGTTTATAAATGAAAAACTAGTCGGATGTGTCAATCCCAAAACTTTCTTCTATCTCACACAGATTTCGCATTCACTAAAAAGAATCAGCACCAATTATTATCAAGATCTAACTGTAGCTAAAGTTTTATTAAATTCCGGGCATTAGTTTTTGAGATATGACTATTGCTAAAATCGTGTAAATCCTGCAAAATGCAGCATAGCAGCGCCATCTGTTGGGAGATTTAGACCGAAACCTAAATAACAACAACTTATGTCAACTAACTGAATCTGAAGTTTGATGAAAATCCGTGCATTAGTGCTTGAGATGTAGTTATCGTGATAATAATGAAAAAAAGTAGCATAGCAGCGCCACCTGTTGGGCAATTCACACCGAAACGTAAGCGGCATCTATTTATGACAAGGTCTAACAGGATCTGAAATTTGATGAAATTCCGTGCATTAGTTCTTGAGATATAACTATCGTAAAAATCGAGAAAAACGTGGTATAGCAGCGCCACCTGTTGGGATATCTACACCAAAACAAAATCAACGTCTATTTATGTCAAGGTCTAACTGAATCTGAAGTTTGATGAAAATAAATGCATTAGTTCTTGAGATAGAGCTATTGCGAAAATCGCGAAAAATTCAGCATAGCAGCGCCACCTGTCGGGCGATTTTCATCAAAAACTAATCAGCACCAATTTACATCAGGGACTAACTGAATATAAAGTTTTATTAAATTTAGTGTATTAGTTCTTGAGATAGAGCGCCCACAAAATTTTTGTCACATACAGACAGACAGACAGAGTCACAGACAGACATTCTCTAAAAATGATCAAATCTTGTTCAGGACCTTCTAAAACATATAAATCCGTTGAAAACCGGCAGTCGAAAATTTTCATGAATCCAATACTTTTTTCTTGTAAAGATAGAAGAAAGTAATAAAGAGCCCTAAATTAAGCTACGGGGTTTTCGATTTAATACTTGTTCAAACGAGCTACAAATTCAACGCAAAAGAGATGGTAAAGCGTTAAAAATATACAAAACCGTACACATACACTGGGTTCGTACGCTTTCACCACAATTTTTAATAGTTTTTTCTATTTAATATTTAAATAGCAGAAATTGTAGACGCCCCGTTTAATTGCAGGATTTGTAATAGTTTTCTGCATTTAAATAAGACGAAAATTTCTATTAAAAAATTGTGGTAATAGCGTATGAACCCTGATACAGTATACATTTTTGCTTACATTTTATAGTATTTTCTGAAAATTAGAACCCAGAGTTGTTTATTTTTAATTTTCTTAGATTATCTGCTTGACACTGGCAATTAAAGAACGAAAATGAGCTAATTGCATTTCAGTTACATGCTTAGATTTCGACGTTTCAAATGTTTTATATGCTTTTTCGAGAAATTAAATTTATCGGGGGACAACTAAAAAAGAGCGAAATAGCCGAGTGTGCGATATACTGAGGCGCGATATAACGAGGGGTTACTGTATTTTGGGCACTCAGTGTATAATCAAACATATTTACAATTTAAATTTCGAATTGTTACAAAAACACTACACACTCTGTTCGAAATCTGATTATACAGCAATTTAATGCTACTAAAAGTATTTGAAACATCTCAAAAATCATTTTTACAAAACGTTCAACTGTATTAGATGAAATAAAATGTTGCAATTTGCGTGGTACAACTGATATTTGTTTGAAACCTGACGTACATTTCAAGTTATTCGAAAGAGATCAATGATTTATACTGAGGGAAAAAAAAAAAAAAAAAAAAAAAAAAAAAACAGGATTTTAAGCCGTAAGACTTTCATGTGAACTTGAAGAAAGTTTTGGAATCAAAGTTTGGACCAAATCTGCCAGGCGTGTCATCAGAGAATACGCCTACAATGGTCGAACAGCCAGAAGGAAATTTTTCATTAATAAGATATCGAAAAAAATTGCATTTTGCGTTTGCTAAATCAATGGTAAGCAAAGATTTGTCCAATTGGAATAACGTTATATTTACGGACAAGTCGAAATTTAATTTATTTGGATCGGTAGGAAGAATTATTGTTTGGCTGAAACCCAACCGAATCTCAAATAACTAAAGACTATTGTTAAACATATAGAGGCGATGTTTTGGGGATGTTTCGATGCGTCTGGAAAATTACTTTTCGTAGGAAATGTTATGGATCGGTATCATATATTGAGTTTTCGGGAAGTTCTTTCCGTTTGGAAAAATTGGGTCGTACCGGAAAATTCTATCATTTAATTGCTAGACATTAATTTCGCTATCTAATGTCAAGTAATTGACGAGCAGAATCTTTCGGTACGATTGGTTTTCCCAAACGGTAAGAACTTTCCGAACAACCCAATATTATAAAGTAAAAAGCCCAACCCATTTATGCCTAGCGTCCCAATTTTGGGACGCTTTAGTAAAATGGAAAAAAGTTCATTTCACACCACTTTTTTTTAAATAGAAATTTGGCGTTTTATTTTATCGAGGAGTCCTCGATAAAATAAGACTCAAATTTCTATTTTTAAAAAAGTGGTGTGAAATGTACTTTTTCCCATTTTACTAAAGCATCGACGCTAGGCATAAATGGGTTAAGTGTATGTCCGGGGTAATTTCAAAAACTACCCGATGGATATTTTTGCGGTTTGCACCATCGGATCGAGAAAATTCACACGGTCATTATGATTTATAATATATCAATATAACCATAATTTTTTACAATAGAATTTGGTATTTTATTCTTATTTTGGACGAAAAGGTTGCCATTGGTACATGCTTTTCATTTTGGCGACGGTATATTATACTATCTTTTGATTAACGGTATTCGGGAAACGGCTGTAACAGAGAAAAATAAATAAATATATATATATATACAAACACCTCGAAAAATAAAATAAAATAAACTATTTAGCATTTAAACTACAAAGAAAAAAGTTTTAATGAGAAATAACATTATAAAATGAAGATATTAATCTAAATATGAAAGGGTACGGCTTAAAAGATGTAATCAATGTCAAATTTATCCATTGAAACAGTATTTGGCAATTTATCCCTTTTGTTGCCAATATTTGGCGACTGGATAAGAAAAAAATGTTCTTTTAATGCCTCTTGCTTTATGATACGTTATATATACAGGGTCATTCATAATTCCCTCCGGGGTTTCGAAACGTTATAGTAAAAAAACGAAGACGAATATGAAAAAAAGAAACATATGAAATTATTCCGAAACTATTCAAGTTTTACTTACATACATTACAGGTGTTCTATGTGTGAACCCTTGGTCACACGGCATACATCCATGCGATAGTCCAGTTCCTGCCATACTCCGTTTCTTTAAATCTGAATCAGTGGTGTCAGTTCAACGGGCCTTTCGTAATAAATATCGAAAACAGGGACCAACTGACAAAACAATTCATGTGTGGTACCGGAAATTTAAAGAAACGGAGTATGGCAGGAACTGGACTATCCCATGGATGTATGCTGTGTGACCAAGGGTTCACACATAGAACACCTGTAATGTATGTAAGTAAAACTTGAATAGTTTCGGAATAATTTCATATGTTTCTTTTTTTCATATTCGTCTTCGTTTTTTTACTATAACGTTTCGAAACCCCGGAGGGAATTATGAATGACCCTGTATATCAATTAAATATATATATATATGTGTGTGTCGTAAATTTTATCTCTCATTTACAGAGGATTTTTTGCATTTCTAGTTGAATTTTTATGCATGACGTCGACAGTGTTTTTACTTGATAGAATAATAATTTTAAAAAAAATGTTATAATCTGTAATTTTTTATTTAAGAAAATTAAAAATGATGTTGAGCTTGAACTTTATGCATTAATGTATTGAGAGGTGTCTATAAAACATCATGTCAGCTTTGCGAAGCTGGAGCGGTTGCTAGTAAATATACAGTGTGATTCATAAATATCGAAACAATAGGCTATCTCCTTAGATATTGCCCCTAGGCACATACTTCCAATTGCAAAGTTTCGTCAAAAAAGGTGCAAAACTTGATAAGATAAGTTGCAACTCCATGGGGAGTCTATTTGAGAAAATACAAAAATTAAATTTTTATACGGTCTCGTAGGATAAAATTTCCAATTGGGAAATTTTTCCTTATCCATTCCTGAATTAAACAAAAAAAATTCCATCTTGATATCTGCAAAACTCAGAGAGATATGTCCGTTTTAATAATTCGTGAGGTTTTAAGGGATCAGACACAAATTGAAATGCGTGTAATTCAAGAAACAATATTACTGCAAGGTGTCCAGGAAACATTTATTATTATTTTTATTTTTTTATAGAGTTAGAATTCTGATTTTTTGTGATGGTTAACCATATAATTTGTAAACAGAATTGCATCATAAGTCTTCTTACGAAATTTTAAAATTATTTTTTTTTCAAAAAATTCAGAGTAATTTAAAATTGTTATAACTCGAAATATTATTTGTCGAATTGATTTTTTTCTTCTTTTAATTAAACAGAAAAATATAAGTTTAAATTTTGATTCAGCATTTAAAAAACTATTAATTAAAAAAAATAATTAAAATATTTAAAATAGCAATTTAAAAAAAAAGATGCAACTTATTTTAAACAAATCATATTTTCAAAAGTGAATAATTTTTTTTTCAAATTTACCGAATTAAAATTTAAGTAAAATATTTGAAAAAGATATATTCCAAGTTTGAACCATTTATCTTTAATGGTTAAAGAATTATATCAATTTAAAAATGAGATTTTGAAAAAAAAAAAAAACCTATGATGCAGAAAATGCATTTAAAGTTTTAAACAAAGATTGGCACCTAATAGTATCCTCTTTTTCGATCGTTTGGCTCTCGGGTACAGATATAAAATGTGTTTAACGTATACCCTAGTCTCTCATACAAATCTTGTATACAGCCAAAGTTACAAAATTTAAGTTTATTAGAGATATAAATTTATTTTATGCACTTTATGTTTTAGGTCATAGATGGATTTCGAAAACCATTTTCATGGGCGTTGCACTTAATTTTATTTAATTCATTATCTAGATAGGTGTCTGTGCATATTTTAGAATTCTGCACAGGCCGAAATTTGTACAAAAAAAATTCCATTTTTCTTAAGATACAATTAAGATTATTTTTAAAAATGATACATACATATTTATAAGAAAATTTTACAGTATATTTTAGATTACTATGTGTTCGCATGACGATTACATAGCTGCCAAACCTCCCAGTAATCCTCCGTAATATGTAGATTAATTTGAACCATTTAACCACATTATAACCAGAAAATTTATTTAATGAATCTTTGACTTACTTAATTTAAAGGTTTAAAGTCGAATTTATTCAATTGAATTTTTTAAAAAAGAGTTCGTTAAACCTGGGTCAAATAAACAAACTTAATAGATTGGTGGAAGTTTGGCATCTATTGAAAAAAATCCCTGACGGCTCGGCCTACAGGCACAGGTAGATTTCGAAGACCCAGACCGTGGGGTGCCTGTTTGTTGGGAATTGCAGAAGAAATGACCTTATTGCCCTGATACCACAGTTGGGACCTTCCACTTCGAGATCTAACTTGTTTACAGGCGGAGCCGGCAGGGATTTGTTTGTTTTTATTTATATATTTTATTTTATTTATTTAATTTTGTTATAAGGGTTGGTCCTATAAAAAACTTGTCAATATAAAAGTTTTAGATAATATTAAGAGGATTTATAATAAATTTAAGCGGATTTGATATCTTGTGAATTGATGAAGTTATGAATTTTTTTCTTCTAACCCCTTCCCCCCCCTTGGGGCCATTTTTAGTGATATCAAAAATCTGTCATACCTAAATTTTCGGCTCTTTTCCTAGAAGTAACAATAACTTTAAACGTATTCGATACGCATCATAATTAAGAAGCTATGGGTTTTTTCTGTTTTCACAAAAAGCTCCCACATCCCCCCCCCCTGGTTCGATTTTACCCATTAACGAACTTGACCGATATTTTATGCCCCTTGATTTTATGTATCAGATTGGAAGAGATTTGAGCAGAATTACGGGAGTTATCGTGTCCATAATAAAGTGACATAGATAGATAGATAGATAAAGTTTTGAACTGAGGGGGGGGGGGGGGGGGTTCTGGGAGTCATAATCGGCGTAGATCTGCGAAATTGTTTCAAAAATGCCAACTTAGGGGAGAATGTAATAGGTAATATTTCTTACGAAATCTACCTGAAAAATACGCAATAGCAACTTTAATGATTATTTATACTCTTAGACTGTTACATTCGAATAAAGATTAAAAAAAAAAGAATGTCGCTTGGAATAAATGAAAAATAGGTTTAAAAACATCATAATTTTTGAAGCTGTATAACAAAAAATAGATTTTTGAAAATATTTCTGTGTAATTTATTAAAATATATTTCCAATGATTCCGTTTACAGGAGTTTGACTATCGCTATTACTTTCACAAAACTTATTGCCTGTCCAATACGTCATAAGAACAATAAAGACACGGGACGGCACGACCCGGCCAGCGGGGCGTGCCGGTTACGGGCCTCGCGCAAAGCTCGGTCTCATGCAGACCTCTAGCATATTTCTCAAGCAAGTTTAACGCAAACATCTATACGCTGTTATATTATGTCTAAAAGTTAAAGCACTGTCTTAGATCGACTTTTAATAATGTGTAAATTTATGGTCGGTCCCTAACTTGCATTTCAAATGAACTGATATCGCTTCGCTCAGAAGTATCCTTAAGTGGTGTAAGTCACGAATTTTGGATTTTAATATCTCTGTGAATTTTGCAGCGATCAAGATGGAATTTTTTTTGTTTAATTCAGGAATGGATAAGGAAAAATTTCCTAATTGGAAATTTTATCCTCCGGGGACCGTATAAAAATTTAATTTTTGTATTTTCTGAAATAGACCCCCCCCCCATGGAGTTGCAACTTATCTCATCAAATTTTGCACCTTTTTTTATGAAACTTTGCAATTGGAAGTATGTGCCTAGGGGCAATATTTAAGGAGATAGCCTATTGTTTCGATATTTATGAATCACACTGTATAAATATTCTAAACGAAAATTTAAAAGAATCCGCGCATAAAATTTGAATTCTAAATTAATTCGAATAGTACCAGGATAATGATCCCAAGCATATTGTATTAAATTTTCATTTATGGCTGCTTACAACTGCTCAGAAGTCATTAAAACGCCGCCAAATTCTCCAGATATAACACATCGGTTGATAAGTTCCCGGTCTGGCACACAGATGGCGTTGCAATTACCGAACCGATGCTTTTTTTAGTAAATACTAACCTTTAAAAGGTAGTAGAGAAAATGTCATGACGATTCGCCATGTGGATAAAACGTTAGAGTGATTTTAGTTGAACGACTTTGTTGATAAACAAAAAAATGGATAAACAAGAATTACAAGAATTGTTATTTGATAGGAAAAAACACCGTTCAAGCAAAAGCTTAGCTTGATAAGCATTATCCGGACACTGCACCAGGTAATACAACCATTATTGACTGGTTTTCTGAATTTAAACGTGGTCGTACGGTCACCAGTGATGCACTACGCAAAAGAGGTGGTTACTTCGGAAAACATAAAAAAAGTACACAAAATCGTTTTGGGGAACCGTAAAGTGAAATTGCAGGAGATAGCTCAGACTCTGAAGATATCCAAGGAACGTGTAGGTTTTATTTTGAATGAAAATTTGTCTATGAAAAAGCTTTTGTCAAAGTGGGTGCCGCTCATTGACTTTTGACCAAAAACAACAACGAGTCGATGATTCTGAGCACTGTTTGGAGCTTTTTCGCTATATAATTATGTTATTTATTATTAAATTATTAGTATTATTTATTTGTTAAATTATTATTATTAAATTATTATTATTATTAAATTATTATTATTAAATTATTATTATTAAATTATTATTATTATTTATTATTAAAGTTATATGTAATTTATTAACGTTATAAAGTTATGTTAAAAAGTTGTTTTTTTCTTTATTAAACCGGGAACTTATCAGCCCATGTGTTAAGTCCTATTGAGCCTGTATGGAGTTAATTAGAAAAAAGTATAATAACTCATGATATTTCTTCAAAATCCCAACTAGAAAAAGTTTTAGAAACAGAATGGAAAAGAATCGAACAATCTAGATCAGCCATACTCAACCTGCGGCCCGCGGGCCGCATGTGGCCCGGCGACCTTTTATGTGCGGCCCGAGACGCATAATCATTATACCCTATTGATAAAATTAATTGAGATGTGTTTTCAAAATTTTTAATATTTTCACTGCTCTTTTATATGTTTTCATGGGAAAATAATTTCCTGTTATTTATAATTACTAATTTAAAATTACCTTAAAATATCTTAAATGACGTTTCCTTAGCCAAAGTTCTTTTTACATGTAGTTTTACTTGTGCTATTTTAGTGTATACATTTCTTAATCCAGAACACTAAACAAACATTATTCCAATTTATTCCATTATTCCACATTATTCCATTATTTAATTTGCACTATGTATTTCTACATTAACACAAAAAAAGTTTTTGTATTGAGAAAAAAACTGATTTATTACAAAAAAATCCCGTAATTCTTTTTTTTTCTTTTTTATTAGAAATTGGAATTGCTGCATTGTTATATTGTTGCGTTTCATACTTATCATATAGCTAATAAGGCTTATTAGGGTTAAATATTTGTCGAAGAAAAAGTTGTCAGCAAAAAGTTTTATATCACTATTTCAAAACAACAATCTTCGCGGCATTTACAATATAAATCTATTTTTTTTTACATTATTATACAAGTTTGTTGCGGCCCGCCTAACGTCGCAAATATATGTGTGCGGCCCGCGAAAAAAAAAAGGTTGAGTATGGCTGATCTAGATGCAACGAAAAATTAATACATCTATGACGAAACGCTTGAAAAGTGTAATTTCATCTAAAAGATACCTAACAAAATACTGACAGGTTTTATATTTGTAAAGTGACGATGGGATGGAGAAAATACCGGAACGGAGAGAAAATGCTGAAATATAAAGTATGATAGATGGGGGAAAACAAATTAAGATAGAAAAATATAAATGGGAAGTTGTATAAATGGAAAATCGTAAATAAAATGGATGCAAAATATTGAAAAAGGGGAAAACATATTGAAAAAAAGAATTTAAGAAAGATAAGAGGTTGGGAACAAATATATCACAACGTGATAATTTTTAAAGATATTAAATAACTTTCAACGTATCCAAATACTTATGAGACTTCCTTTTTTCGAACTTTTCAAACAAATTATTCTATTGCAAAAATCTTTCTAGTGTACCTATTAATTAGTTAGTGCATTTTAAAACTTATAAATCGCAATACGCATGGAAAAAAAAACTAATATTGATTCTTTACAAGACCGGCGCCAGACGTGAGGCAGCTGAGGCGGTCGCCTGAGGGCGCATGCATTGAGGGCGGCATTTGGTTCGCGTATATTAAACATATAATACATTACCATTATACGTATATATATATATATATATATATATTTATATATATATATATATATATATATATATATATATATATATAAGTTTGTGAGAGAGAAAAAAATATTTTCTTTTCTTATTTTAGAATAAAACTACAGAGTACATTTCATATAATTACAGTCGAGTAATGATTGGAAAGTTTCATAATCTTTATTATGGAACATGGATTAAATCTACACACTTACATATATATATATATATTAATTAAAACAATTTGATGTATTTTTTTAAATATAACTTTCTACTGAAATCAGCAAAATTAACAAAGAGAATTCCTGGCAAACGGCATCAGTGAATACAAACCAAAACAAATCCTCAAATCGTTTATGATTTTAAATATGTATCGTTGCAGCATCACGTTCTTTGTATTTCATTAATTTTATTTGTATGTTCAGATCATTCGATGGTGCAATGTTTTTCATTAATTATCTGTAAAGAGTCAGATATGATTAAACAGATGTACGAGTAGTCTACGAGTGTAAGAATAAGGAAAAATATTTCGTATTTCATGTAAATATAATACATTATGTTATGGTAATACTTTCTTGAATTTAAGATTATGAGTTTAGATAATGTTGGTTAATTTTTTTTTTAACTTATTATAACAAAACTTTGTTACACCGTTATTTGCTTAAAAAGCCACTTCGCATGTAACTTTAGTTTCTCAATGGCAGGATGATCCCTTATCCGAATGAAATAAGGGAATAATTATAAAAAAAATTAATAAACCGTCATTCCAAAAATATGAGACCGTGGTAAAACGTTACATTCGACTTATAATTTTACTTGTCTTTCTATAATTTATAGCTGGAAAAAGATTAAAGAAAGAAAAAACTTTGATGAGCTGTTAAATGAAACAAAAAACGAATGGCATTTATATTTTATGTGCGATTTGTGCAATCCCGCTTGCTACTTAAGACAACATTATTTCTCTCAACAAAAAAACAGATAAACAAAAAAAAAAACACTTTGCTCCCCCCTCTTTTCCCAGGAAACGTTTGCAAAGGTGACTTTACAGTAAAATCTGCAAAGTTTTTAGAGCATTTTCCCAATGTTTTTTTTTTTTTTTTTACGTTGTGTCTAAACTTGTATTCTGTCAATTAATATTGTCAGACTAATTGTTTTCTGCGATATCGAAGAAAACAATTAGTGTTGACGATAACAATGTCTTTATTTTTGTTTTATTGACGATAAATTAGTTTCGAGGTGGTTTAAAATCAGGATGGTAAACTATCGAATTAAAATTTATTTCATTGTTATACTTCATTGTTTTATTGTTAAATACAAACTACGAAAGATTCATGAAAGATTTTACAAGAATTACTTTTTAAACAATGCAAACGTATAACAACAATGTAAATCTGAAAAAAAAGTATTACAATGGTTTTCGCAACAGAGAATTCTTTGTAATCATTAAGCAAATTGCGACTAATGTCTCATTTGTGATTGCTCTCTTATAAAAGAGATTTTATAGCGAATTTAATGTTAAACATATTATAAGATTGTTTTAAAATGGATATATTATGCAAAAAGTTTCGTCGAGGTGAGATTGACACAATAACTTTCAGATTAAGAGCTACAGAGCTAACTCTTTTGAATCTAGAACGCATGAGTATCAAGTATGCTGGAGGAATAGGATTGGGGTATCATACAGTTACTATTGAACTTTTCGGACCAGAATCACAGTTAAATGTTGACGTTAAAATACATCTTGGAGATTATGAAGTGGAAGATGCCACTTGGGGTAATATAATCAACGACCATATTCTACCTATTCTTACTTACCGAAATATTATGAAATCTCAATTGCAGCCACATCGTGAGGTCGCCTGTATCCCGCAAAAAGAATATTCAGAAAATTTTGTTGAAGTTCTTGTTGAAAATAAACAAGAGAAAATGGTAGAAATTCCTCTAGAAGAGTATAACCAGACAGATAGTATTAATGATACTGCAGTAAATAATGAAGTAACTGCGGATAACGGTGAATATGAAGACATGAATGCCAAATGCGTAACGAAATTTAAAGAACTTAAAGAATCTAAAAACAGATGTGATGATGTGTTAGAAATTCCTCAAGAAGGTGATAGTCAAGTAGATATTATGCATAATCTGGCAGCAAATAATAATGAAGAAAAGGCAGATTCAAATAGATATAAAAACAGGAATGTCAAATATGATTCGATTGTGGATGATCACGAAAATATAAAGTCTAGATCTGATACTAAGTTTAAAAATTTTACTCTGTATCAAAACTTACACGGTTTGGTTGATTATATTATGATACAGCGAAATGAGGAAACGATGAAAATAGAAAATCTTAATGATACAAACGACAACAAAACAGCCAGATATAATGTCAATACAAAGAAATCACCAAAGAATTTAATGATAAGATTTGATCATGGTAATTCTAAAAAGTCAAATTCATCCTGTCACATAAAGGAAAATACCTCATGCGTTAGTGAAAATAAAAAACATAATAAGGATTTCAATAATCTGGTACGTAAATTTGAAAAGAAAGATATAAAAAAGAATAATCTTGAAAAGGTAACTTTCGAAAATAAAATTAGCTCTTCAAAAAAAGATTCGACCAAAAAACAGAAAATCCACAGTTGGTTTAAGAAGAAGGGAGAAAAATTAAGACGCACATTCCTCTGTTGCGCCCCAGTCGTCAAAAAATAGTTCGTTCCGTAAAGAAAAAATCTTTGGTTTTATCAAGCATATTCAACAATAATCGTTATTTCACATCTTGAGAAAAATAGACGTCCATCAATCAACAGTCTGGTTGTTATGTAATAGCATATATATGATACCTCCACACCTCAACACGCCCGGAGCAACTATAACATCAAATGTATTTCATTCGGCTATTCTTCATTTTTAATAAAACATTGCTTCGGGTAAAATCATTGTCTCTGTTTTCTTTTCGTTTCTTTTAATTTATTTTATTATTATTATTATTTTAATATTTTATTTTAGCGATTGGGTGCATGAAAATTAAAGAAATTTTTTAATGTGGCTGCGCTTTGATAAAGGTGTTTTTCATTTGTTGATTGTTACGGATTGTTGATATTTATTCGAGTCAGTTTCTGTTAATTTAATTAAAAAATCCTAATAGCGAACCAATACTTTTCATATATTTTCCATTACTGCGTTCATCGGAAATATTTCCAATTAAATCACACAACTACTGAAATTCTTTAATATTTAGTAGATACTTGTTGCAAAACATTTTCAAAAACACAAGTATCCGAATATTACTGTGAGCTATTTTATGTCAATATATTTTCATATATTTGGCAGAAAATGTGTTTTTGTACTTCTTAAATGTGATAATGAAAATAACACATCGTCCACCCACAAGAAAAATCACAAAATTCCAAAAAATTCATTTGGCGTATTATTGCACTAATAGATTGCCATAATCTTGTTATAGAAAAAGTGTCATAAGTGTAGTTATCTGGAAGACCGCTGTGAGATACTTTGTCACCACAGAAGGGAGGGGGGGGGGGCAACGTTCTTAAACGTGCTAAAATGAACGTAACTATTACTAATAACTGCATTCTTCCACATTATCAATAGTTACGTTCATTTTAGCACGTTTAAACACGTTGCTGCATCCTAAAGTCTCTTAGTGACGTGAGGGAATACAGTTACTTAACTCTTTATTTTTAATATTTTACTATGAGCGCAGCTTTGCAACGCTTTTATTTTTGCATATAATTGTACATTTTGATGTATTTTATAATATATGTAAAAAAGAAAGTGTCGCACGATTGCGCTCATATAAATAATTGAGGTAAAATTAGGAGAAATTGCGTATTTTTCATCAAAAACTACGAATAATACGAAATTTGAGCTTGTGTAAGTCATATAAATCCGAACAAACTGCAAAAACTGTTGTTTAAATCGTACAGGAAAAACCTTCTAATATTAAAAAGTGAAGTAATTAAGTCAGTATAACAAAATCGAATTTTAGTCTATTTTATGTGCCAAAAACACGGCTTATGGACCCTGATCCTTTAAACAATTAAATTGTAATTAATAGCTTTAATTTTTTTTAACTGTCAGAAAAGTGATTTTCTTTCAAATATCTATTAAATTCAAGTTAGATGACACTTATATTATAAGAATTTTTTGTTGGAAAAATACATAGAATGAAAATTATTTTTTTTAATCCACCGTCCTTTTAAAAACTAATCTTTGGTGAATGTTCTATATTTTCATTTGGATCTGGAACTGATTTGCATAACCTCCATACTAATTACGAACAAACAACTTGAAATTTCACAGTATTCTAAATCTTTATTTTAATTCAAATGCAAAATAACTATACAAATCTGCCAAATACAAAGCATGCTTCTTACTAAAAAGGGAATAAAAGATTGTGAATGCTCTTGAGATTTTGACAAGCATTCGAAATATTGTCGGTCCTACGAAGTATTCCTTTCAAAGGCCAAGCGATATTTCTGATTGCCTCCAAAAGAAAGCAAATATTATTGAAACCATGAAGCAGCTACCTGAAAGTTGCCATGGAGATAACATAATTTGTATTCGGAGAAAACAATTTGTTTTATTTCTTTAGCCCTTTCTTTTTCTTTTCTTTTCTTTTTCTTTTTTGCATGCAGAATTGAAATTTTTTTAATCCTATGGAATGTCAAAATTTTAAAAAAGGTTTATTTCTTGTTTAAAAGATAATCAGTTCTTAATAATTTGGGAGGGAAGGAGGAAGGGTTGAAAATGTATTTTTGCCTGAACGCCAATGAGGACGCGATTGGATTTTCCTGCCTGTCTGTCTGTCTGCCTCTCGATAACTGTCGCAAAAAAACATTCACGTAACTAAACTTTTGTGGATATATTTGTGATGTATACGTAATTAGCTGTATAGTTTTTAGCTTAATTTTCTTGATTCGATCGATTATTATATAGATTTTTTTTTCATGTCCTTTCAGTTTCGCATTAGCTTTTTGAACAGTCAGACGTTGATTTTTAAATTTTATCTTTCTGTGAAAAGAAAATTAGGCAATTTATTTAAATGTTAAATAACTTAATTTTTGTGATAAGGGAAGCTTGAGAAGTTTGACGATAGTGGAGGTTCCATCATTTAATTAAAAATTTTTTTTAAATGCTGATAAAGACAAGATGGAAGCATAGTACCATCCTTTTCTGCTAGATAATGTTGTTTTTCCGCCTTTTGCAATGATATATTTTTAATGGGTTTTTCCCATCCTCCCCGTCCCACACACACACACGCACACACAAATATATATATATTAGACCATTGCTACGCTCTATGTTAATTTTTAATAAAGTTAATGGAGATATTGGTTTATTTTTAATTGTATTTTTCTGAAGAATTTAAAAGATAAGATAGTTAATTGAAACTCTATATAGGAAATGCATTTGATTACATATATTTGTTTTTCAAAATAGCAACTGCGAGTTATTTAGTAAAGTTAATGTGTTTTTTTCTTTCTTTTAATTGTATTTTACTTTAAGTTTTAAAAAATGGGATAGTTAATTGGAACTTTATATAGGAATTTTATTTTATTACACACACACACACACACACTCACACACACACACACACACATATATATATATATATATATTCTCAAAATAGCAGCTGCGAAATTTATCCTCTGGATTTTTGTGTAGTTTGAACCGACACTGATCTCTACGTTTTCATTTAGTATAATTGATCACATACTAATTTTATTAATAATTGGATTGAAATTCATCAAAAATAATAATAACTAACTTATTTCAGTAAATAACAGCGTAATTTATATCAACAATTTTAAGCTAGAAACTGTAATGGACTATTTATGCTCAAACTAAATGCAAAAATACCAATTAATTAATGACGGGAAATATAAATTCAAGTATTGAAAAATTTTAACCTTATGAAATGTCAAGAATTTAAATAATGTATGTGATAAAATTTTACTATTGGCAAGTTTATTTTCTGTTTGAGAGAGATCCAGTTCTCCAAAACATTTTTCCCCATAGACAAAAATATAGCGGAATCTTTTGAGTGCCTCTGTAAACGAACTTTAAATGCTACACACTTCATTTTAAATAGAAAACATACCATAGTAAACCTCAATAACATATATCAATTACAGGGCAATCTGAGTATATTTATGCGAGTTAGAGCATGGCCAGACAAACCGAATTCATGAACACTTTTCAACTATGTTGGAAAGTGTAAAAAAAAAAGCATCGGTCAAGAGATAGGAAATTTTCATTTTACAAACAAAACCGAGGAAATTGGTTCATACATGGCCGAGATATTTTTGGTACAGAATTAACCAGTCGTATGTGCCAATCCCAAAACTTTCTTCTATCTCATATATGGCAATACTTTAAAATTCGCTATCACAGCACCGTTAAAATCAGTATTTTTCGTTATTCTGTTGTACGTCAGCTTCTTGCGATGCGCCGGGTTACCTTCTCTGCACACAAAAATTGCTATTACAGTACCCCCTTCCGTCGGTATAGCCCCAAATTCAATTGGAGACTGCAGGCAATAATCAAAAACATACATGTAAATTTTGGTAGAACTTTATACACTTATCGGTGATACTATAATGAAAATGGCACGAAATTCGCTTTTACAGCACCCCCTTCTGACGGAATATCGCCCCACCAGTGGCTGAGAGATTCTGCTCTCGAAGCTGGTAGACGGGAGGTGCTGGGTTCGATCCCAATCGCGCCCGTCGGCCAAATCGTTCGGAGTTTTCGTGGTTTTCTTCGAGCCGTGGATTTATCCATGCGTAAATACGGGTTAGGTTCCCTTAGAAAGACCCCCACGAAGGGCACTCCCCCCGGGCCTATATCCCTAGTGTAGATAATTGGCCGTCAATAATCAACTCAACTCAACTCAACTGACGGAATATCTCCAATTTCAAAAAGAGCCTGCTGGCCATTGTCATAAATCTATAAAAAATGCGGTTCAATTCTATGCATAACTGCATACACTTTTCGATGGTACAATTAGGACAGCCACACGGAGAGACGGACATTTTGTAAAAACGTGTTTCTCGGGATCTCTAATCTCTAAAACGTGTAAATCCGCCGAAAAAGTTCGTAAGTTGAAAAAAATTTCAATTACAATACTTTCTTCTATTATATATAAGAGAAAGTAAAAAACACCGTGTCGAGAAAATCGCGTTTAAATTCCTTTAAGAAAAATCGCGCACACTTGTGTGCACTGTGCAACAAGAATCGTGATATTTTCTATATGTATTTATTGTTTTAAAAACAGCTTCGCCAGAACTGTGAAATGTCTGTGTAAAATTTCAGACATTCAGAAAATGTAAGAAAAAGAAATTCATTTTTTGAAGTTGTAAAACTGCAACGACTTCTTAAGTTCTACTGTGACTATTCATTTTTATATTTTCCGACAAAGGAGTTAATGTTTTTAGAAATTGCTTAATTTATAAAAACGTGTTTAAAAAGTATTTTCAACACTTTTCAACATGGTTGAAATGTTTTTATGAATTCAATTTGTCTGTGTTTCTATCTGTCTGGCTGTATGTCTGTCCGTGCTCTAAACTCGCGTAAATATAAGCAGATTTCTATGTAAATAGCTATTTCTACGTTATTGCGACTTACCATGGTATGTTCGGTGTTGAAACTAAAATGTGTAGTATTTATAGTTCGTTTACAGAGGCACTCAAAAGAATTCCGTTAAATTACAGTCTATAGCGAAAAATCGTTTTAGTGGTTTTAATGAAGTTATACTACCGGGTGTCCCAAAAATGACTGATGGATTTTAAAATTCAATAACTTGCAAACGGTGACAGATATTAAAAAAAATTGTAACAGGAGGGTTATGTATGATGTCAGGAGTTTTTTACTGTGATTCTTGATTTTAGTTCGAATTTCAAACAATAGATGGCGCTGATAGCGATTGGTGTTCAGTCGAGGGCGAAACTGACGTCATTCAGCATTGATGCATCGCCCCCTGAATACAAGATGTCGGCTGTCGCATTCGGTTTTTTTTTTTTTTTCAGCGTTTGAACGCTCCCTCGAACTTCAAAACAAATAATATCTAAAAGTTTTCTTTGCCTTTTTTTACAGAAAAACTAGGTGAAGAAAACTTTTAGAAATTATTGGTGGTAAAGTTCGGGGAACTGTTCAAATGCTGAAAAAAAAATATCCGCCTGCGACAGCCACCATCTAGTATTCAAGGGGCGGTGCATCAATGCTGAGTGGTGTCAGTTTCGGCCTCGACTGAACGCCAATCACTGTCAGCGCCATCTATTGTTTGAAATTCGAACTAAAATCAAGATTCACAGTAAGAAAACTCCTGACATCATACATAACCCTCCTGCTAGAATTTTTTTTTTATCTGCCACCGTTTGCAAGTTATTGAATTTTAAAATCCATCAGTCACTTTTGGAACACCCGGTATTTCAAACATACTGAAATTGATGTAGTTCAGTTAGGTGCACTACAAGATGCTTACTATAGAACAGGATGTACAGAGCATTTATAGTTCATTTTCTGAAACATACAAAATCATTCGGTTACAGTATTGCCTATCTATATTATAAAGGACAAACGCGTCCGTGCGTAACGCTGACGTCATTTTGCGAATGGCAACACTTGACGATGAAATTTCGGTTTTGCGAGTTTTGCAATTTTTTTTAATTTCTAAACATCGCATATTTTCAATGTTTACACCGTTGTATAGGAAAATATCTAATTTCAAATGTAATTTGTTTGAAAACTGTATATTAATTGATTGATTTATTATAGCAGTTAAATTAAATTTCAAGCAAGATTTTTTTAAACAACTATCTCTATCGCTTGCAGACGATTGCAAAATACTAACCTGTTTGCACTTTAAGCAAGATAAAAAGTTCGGCATTTGTTTACAGCTAATATTCAAAATAACGAAATTAAAACTTCATTAATCAGTAAAAAAGTAGTATATATAAAAAACAAATTTAACAGACATGTAATTGAAATAAAAGCTTAAAATCGTTGAAATTATCAGAATTTTTAAAAAAAAAACTTCTATAGATAGAAAAATTCTCTGTGGTTTCTTCGGCTATTAACTTCTGGCACGAGGCCAATTCGAAATGACCGCTTTTAACAAATTTCAAATTTTTTTAAAAATAAACAATTGACATATTTCATATAACAATGCTCTTTGTTGTTGTTAGGGGGAAATCTAAAAAAATTAGTAAATGTAAGAAATCTATTAGAGTTTTTAGTAAAAAATATAAATGGTTTTCACATATATTCTCTATCCCGGGAAGCTCGGGTTGGATGGCCTAGTGAGTAATAATTGCCGAATGTACGTTTTCAGTTGTAGCATGCATTTTAAATTTTAACTGAATTTTTGAATATTACTTTTTCTGAATAAAATCATATGCAGGGCTACACAAAACAATTCCTTTACATTATAGTCTATGAGGAAATTCGTTTGCAATGTATTTTAATGATGCTATACTGTTTCAATCATATTGAAATGTATGTACATCACTGAAGTGTCTTATAAGATTCTTACTATATTCTTACTTACATAGCATTTTTTTTATTGTTTATTTAGATAACTCATTTTATTGTATGAAAAAAAAATCAAATTTCTTAACAATATTCCGTTAATGTTTTAAAGTGTTTCATAATGTATTCCGAATGTATGATTTTTCGTTCTTTTTATTGTTGTTGTTGTTTTTTAAGTTCATATTACGGTAACTAAAGTCACGATGTTTCGTACATGTAAGCACTTATAAAAAGCGATCGGTAAAAAATTCAAAAGATTTTATGAACTATAATTCATACGTAAACTTCTATGTAAGTTCTAAGTTTTTTTTTTTTTTTTCCTCGCTAGTGATATTTGTATATATAAAGAGATTTGTAGTAATAATTTTAGAATAATTTCAATATTTGTTATTCACGCACTTAAAGACATTTTATTATTAAAATTGGTATTTACTTTTCTCGTTTATCGAAAGAAAATGGCGTAATTTAAATATGAAACTCTATTATCTATTTTTGTCTCTTCCTTAATTTGTTAGCTACTATTTACATTGCCTGTTATTTTTATATATCCCGAAGAAATTATGCTAATTTACAGAATTGCTTTATAAACAAATTTAAAAAAGTCCCCCTATTTTCTGAATTTACATTTTTTTTAAACAATACATTAAAAAATACGTTTTTTTTTTTTAAATTACTATGATTGACTTAGCTATTTGCTTTGCATTTCATAAAGTATCATTAAAAAAATTATTTCCTTATTTTATACTTTCAGAACTAATTACGCTTGTTTATTCAGAGGTAATTATTTTTAATTCGATGAAAAATACTAAAAAACTTTACATTTCAATTGTTTTGTTAAAAATATTGAAACTCTTTTTTTTCTTTTATATTTTTGTAATTTTTTTTTTAATCTTTTACCAAAGCGTAGTTTCTTTTATACTTATCTAAATAATCAAATAATTAAGTAAATAATTTCATTTTCAAAATCAGTGCTACGTAATTAGCCGAAAACTGAGATTTTTCTTATTACGAATTTAAAGAAATTAAATTAATGAAAATTCTATACCAGGTTACTGTCTGGACGTGTTTTAATCAATTTTAAATAGAATTTTCGTATTTTTGTAAGTTAAGTATACTGAAGCAACAAAATAAGGAAAAGTATCGAATTGCGTTTTAATTAAATAAACGTACACCGCACTATGGTGTAGTTGTTAGCTGGAGTAGTATAGCAAAGAAGATAAATTGACCGACAAAAATATACGATGAATGCTGAAACTTTTGGCCGTAAATTTAAATATAACTTCGTATAGCGTTCGTCGTGTCGTAATACCTCATAATCTGTAGTCCCGAGAAAACCAGTATACAAACTTGAATAAAAATCCAGAAACACTTCATTTAGAAGGGCAATCCTGCGGATTGTTATGAGAACCGTACAAATGCAATACAGTGTGTGAATAGATTTTAGTGAGAAGTGCGAGACTGGCAGATGGAAAATATGCACTGTTTGCATATAGTATGTTATGCACTCAGAGGCGTAGCGTCAAGGGGGGCACAGATCACTTTACTACCAGAATTTTTATATACTATATTTGGCCTTATTTAATTCATACCGTTCAAAGATTAAATAAGGCCAAATATAGTTTATAATTATACTGGTAGCAAAATGATCGTGCCCCCTCTGACGCTACGCCACTGTATGCACTGTTTGCATATAGTATGTTATGCACTGTTTGCATATTTTAGTTGCAAAGGACAATTGAAGTTAGATAGAAAAAGAACCACAGATGTTAAAAATCTGCAACCTTTAATAGATTTACAGAGCGGAGATTGCTGTTAAAAGAACACCATAAAATATCAATGTGCATGTTAAAATAACAGTCGTCGAATTTTGATTTGGAAAATAAAATAACTTTTTTGCGGTTAATGAAGATGCAGAATAATGAAAGAATACGTATACATGATTAAATAGCATATAGCATGGGATAGTTATGACTTTCATTTAGAATATAAATAATTTAAATAAAGATATAAATAAACTTTTAGAAAATATTTAGGAATTATAAATTTCGAATAAAATGACATGTATATATGATCTCTACATCATACTGCACTATAAAGAAAACAAATGTTTCTTAACCTAAAAAATATAATATAACCTGGTACGAAAATATATTATATCCTCTTCCGAGTTATCCTAGATTCCGATAAGCATTCTTTATCTTTAGAAACACCAGAAAGCAATCTGTTTTCGATATTTAAAGAAGAAATTGTAAAAACAAAATTTCTTTTGTTGCAACTGATTTTCGGAAACTTTTTTAGAGTAGTTTCTATAGTGTATTAATCAGCTTTCCTAACCTGTAATATAGCTTTTCTTCGGATGCTATCACTTCTGAAGACTAGCTGTAAGACATTTTCATATTGAACAAACATAATAAATTAACAGCATTAACGTTAACATTAAAATTAATATTATTTTGTTACTCTTGAATGTATAAATTCAGTTACACAGCTGAAAAGGTGTGATTGAAAATTGATAGGATTCTAAAAGCCGATATTAGTATATTAGAAAACTATTGGGTTGTTCGAAGATTTTTTCCGTTTGGGAAAGTTAGTTCTTACCGGAAAATTCTATCATTTAATTACTAGACAATAATTCTAATATATATATATATATATATATATATATATATATATATATATAAAGAAATTTGTAGCCTAATCTTTTTAATGTTATTATTTTGTAACTTTTATACTAAATATATGGTCTCTGAAAAGAGTCCTTTTTTTTAGATGGGTTCGACCCTCGGTAGGTTTCGTCTGTCATTTTTTGAATCTAATAAAATTTATTATTTATTTTTTTTACTATTTTTCTTATACTTCTATTTAATTATTAAATTTTTAATTTTAAACTTCTCACTGCTCCACTTTGCCTCGCAAGTCAATTACCTTTAACCTGGAAGTTCAGTTGGTATACAACTAGGTATTCCATGCTGTTAACTACAGTGTTCCATTGTCTAATAATTTACAGGCAGAATTTTCCGGTACGAATTGGTTTTGCCAAACGGAAAGAACTTTCCGAATCACTCAATAATTAATGCACAATATAAATTACTCGGAGTTTCTGAAAATCAGTGGCAGCTAACGAAACTCTTTTTTTTTTTTTTTTTTTTTTTTTGTATATTCTTCTTTAAACATCGAAAATATATTGGTTTCTCTTGATAAAGAGCACTTTTCGGAATCATGGGTAACTCGGAAGAGGTCATTGTATATTTTGTTCGGGATTATATTATATTTTCATAGATTAAGAAATATTTGTTTGTTTGTTTGTTTTTCTCGGGAAGAATCATAAAAATCTGATTTAAGGGGACTCGGTACCAAAAAAATTTTATTCTGTAAATAACACCTATATAAAAGTTCTTGGATTGGTACAAATTCATTACAGTTAATAAAAGGCATTAAATCTAATATATAAAGATGAAAAATTGTCTGTCTGTCTGTCTGTATTTCCATATAAATCCACAGTTTAGAAGCGAGAATGGTGAAATTATATACGCACAGGCGTATTAAAAAACGCAGCCGGGTGGCAACTAAAGTAATCCAAAATCGAAATAAACAACAATTAATTTTTAATTAACAAAAAAAAAAAAAAAAAAAAAAAAAAAAAAAAAAAAAAAACACCACAATGTATTTTTTTTTTTCCACAACAGTTAATTTTCTATTGGAAGATGTCTACGTGAAAAATGAAAATGAAATAAAAAGTTTTAAGAATGAAAAAGAAGATGAATATGACGTCATATAAGAAGTATAACATAGATTTTCAAAGAATTTTCAATAATTCAAGGAGCATAAATAGAAGTAAGTACACAAAGCAGGTGAATTTATAACGTCATATGAATTTGAGGAACATATTGAATCAAGATAAAAATCCGACTATGGAAATATTGGTATATTTTAACATTTTGAGGTTCTCTGAATTCGCTTTCGCTATTTTTTAATCTATTCCACATATATATGGAGTGTGTATGCATGTATATTAGAATTTCGACAAATGTGTAGGTCCTTAGAGTTTATTCTTAGTGTAGAACTGAAATAAAGATTTCAGGGTTTTATTATTATTATTATTATTCATAGAATGTTTGTATTTGTCATTTTTTAGGTGCGTTCGTAATTATATAAATACGTAGCACCTATTGTCGTCGCTTGGTCCGTCCGTCTGATCGTCCGTCCGTCCGTCCGTCTGTCTGTCCGTCCGTCCGCATATAACAACGCAAAAACTACCCAACCGAATGGTTTGAAATTTAAGATATATTATCTTTGCAGAATTTTGTCGAGACATTTCAAATTTTATAAAAATCGAATCAAAACTTTAGGAGATATTAATAAAAACATTTATTTAGAAATCTGATTTTTTTTTTTTTTTTTTTTTTTTTTTTTAATCGGCTCTTTTTTGTTATAGGAGCTTCCGAGGGTGAATAGTCAAGCGACCGAGATACTTATTTTATGACAGAAATTAATCTGCAGACGATATAATTCATTTCGCAGAATAAAAAATCATCAAGATCGGAATATTTATATAACTAGCTATAGTACGAACGCACCTCATTTGTCACGTTTGACGTACAATTTCCAACTTATTTAAACGACAAAATACTCGGAAATACTTTTCAGCAAAAGATTTTAATCTCAGTCTCAATCCGGAACACAGATTATTTACTAAATAAGTAGGTAAACTTTCGTCCGGATTAAATGAAACTAGTCGTTGGGGGCCACCGTAATACTTACCCACCATGGATATGCATAATAAAAAATTTGAAAATAAAGCATGTATAAAATATTTATAAAATGCATTGCAATTCAAATAAAATCGTGGCTTGCTGACGTCGTAAACTTTAAATGCTCTATTACTGAATTGGGTAAAAGAAACATCCTTATAACTCCAAAAATGATAATCACATTAACTAACGGTATACTGCGTCGGATTAAGTGTCTCATTTCCAATTAAAATATATCTTTTAATTGAAATTTGAATGAAATACAGGGTCATGAAAAATCGAAGAGTGTGGTAAATAGGATTACAAATATCTCGGCAATTAATTATTTGATCGACTTCATTCTTTATACAAAATGTATGTGTTTTTTTTTTTATTGTCTTTTACATTCACTCCTTAAAATAAACAATTTCGAAAATTTTTATATACGTTTTATCAGAACGAATATTTCGAGAATCCAAAAAAAATAGTTCCGGATAATCGAGGTTACTGAAATTCAACTAAGTACATACCAAATTTCAAGTCTTTACCTCAATTTGTTCGGGAGATAGAGCGTTTACAGACACATACACACACACAGACAGACGGACGGAAAAAAAAAAAAAAAAAAAAAAAAAAAATCTAAAAATACGTTTTTCGGAATCTCCAGTGTTTGCAACGTGTAAATGCGTCAAAAAAAAAAAAAAAAAAAAAAAAAAAAGAAAAAAAAAAATCGATTCTCAAAACGATTACAAGACTTGCCCTGTATGATGGGTAAGTAAAATGGGTGAAAATTATGCAAAAACTCAAATAAAACGTAAAACTCAAAATAAAACTTTTTTTTTTTTTTTTTTTTTAACACATGTATTACTTTGTTTATATGTAAAGAGCTACATTTGAAGGAATCCTCGCAATTGTGAATTTTCAGCTTTTATTGCTGCAATGATGAATGGAAGCTAGCTGATTTATAGCTGATGTCTGATGAGTTTATTATATAAATTTATATATTTTTATAATGGGTTTTCATTTGATTCCTGTATATAATATTTCCCATGCTTCTTTTATTATATTTTTATAGCTTGATTTTTCTAAAGAAGCATTGTTAAAATCACGGGCAAGACTGGGTACTTCAGCTAATTTTTAATAAATTAATAATTAAAAAGAAAAATAGATCTATAAATCAGCTAGTTTCCATTCATCATTGCAGCAATAAAATCTGAAAATTCACAATAACTAGGATTCCTTCAAATCTAGTTTTACATGTGTAAACAAAGTAATACATGTGTTAAAATACATTTTTTAAAAAAAATAGCGTTTTAATTTGAGTTTTTATTTCGAGTTTTATCAGAAGAAAAAAATTAATAATTGGATGTATATGAAATAAACCTTTGAAAATCGCATACATTTAAGTTCAGATTTTTTTTAAACAATAATTTCAAACATATCAAAAAAGAATACTTAGTTATCTTTCATAGAATCTATAGATACGTTTTAAAATATTTAGGCAATTTGCTCAAATATTGCAGAATTATTTTTTATTAAATAGAGAATATGAAAAAATACGAACTGAGGAAAATGTGTTTAAACATTTCATTTACAATAAGTCCCTGACCTCTTGGCCTACAGGCACAGGTAGATTTCGAAGACGCAGACCGTGGGGTGCCTGTTTATTGAGAATTGCAAAAGAAATTACCTTTTTGCCATGATGCACCGAAAATTTACTATCATGAGTAGGAACCGCCCACTTCTAACTCTACCTGTGTCAAGTAGGAGGAGCCAGTACAATTTTTTTTGTTTTTAATTATTTATTTATTTTTATTTTTATTTATTTTTTTTATTTATTTTTTTTTTTGCTGTAAGGGTTGGTCCTATAAAAGACTTGTCAATATAAAAGCTGTAGATAATATTAAGAAGATTTATAATAAATGTAAGCGGATTTGATATCTTGTGAATTGACAAAGTTATGAATGTTTTTCTTCTGAAACCCTTATCCCCCCACCTGAGGCCGTGTTTAATTATATCAAAAATCTGTCATACATAAATTTTCTGCCCTTTTCCTAGAAATAATAGTAACTTTAAACAGATGCGATACGTATCATAATTAAGAAGTTATGGGGATTTTTCTGTTTTCACAAAAAGCCCCCCCCCCCCTCCCTTCGTTCGATTTTGCCCATTAACGAACTTGACCGAGATTTTATGCGCCTTGATTTTATGTATCAGTTTGGAAGAGATTTGAGCAGAGTTTTTTAAATTATCGTGTCCATAAAAAAGTGAAATAGATAGATACATAGATAGATTGATAAAGTTTTGAACTGGGGGTGGTTTTGGGTTCTGGGAGTCATGATCGGTGTAGATCTGCAAAAATTTTCCAGAAATTACATAATAGGTGAAAATGTAATAACTACCTAAAAACAGATATTAGAGAGATATACGTAAAACTCGTCACACCTCTTTTACTGTTTATCAGATCGTCAAGAAATTTGGACAAAATATTCTAGAGATGATAAGATAAACCTTAAAATGAATCCTAAAATAAACCGTTCATTTTTAGATAAAAATCTAAAATTCGACATTTTTGTCTTTTTTTTTTTTTTTTTTGTCGAAAGGAGAGGGACTGAGTCCTCTTAAGATGGATTAAAAGTTGTACCCTAATTATGATGATGTAAGTTCTAAAATATGTAAAAGTTAGTATTTAAAATACCATTGTATAAGTCCTATAGAAACCTATTTTTGATTGACCCCAAACCTACATAGTAAAAAATGACCAATGTTTCTTATTTTATGAAAATATGCTATAACCACGAATGAAAATATAATATAACCTTCTGAGTTATCCGAAATTTCAAACAGCGTGTTTCATTGTCTTTTGAATCCCCAGAAACGAATACTTTTTCAAAATTTAAAGAATAATTTATAAAAACAAATTATTTTTAGCTGCCCGAATTTTTCAGAAACGTTTCCGAAGGGTTTTTATAGTGTATTAATGAGTGTCCTCAGGCTGAAATATCTGTTTTTCGAATGTTATCCATTCTCAAGTACACGTTTTCAGCCGCATAAGTTAATTTATACATGAAAGAGTAAAGAAATAATCTTAATTTTAATGTTATTGTTAACGCTGTTAATTTTGCATGTTTGTCTGTTAAACATTTTTTTTTTGAGCATGAAAATGTTTACTTCAGAATTGATAGCATTCGAAAAACAAGTATTCCAGGCTAAGGACACTCATTAATACACTATAAAAACCCTTCTGAAACGTTTCTGAAAAATTCGGGCAGCTAAAAATAATTTGTTTTTATAAATTATTCATTAAATTTTTAAAATGTATTCGTTACTGGGGATTCAAAAGACAATGTAACATGCTATTTGAAATTTCGGATAACTCAGAAGATTATATTATATTTTCGTTTGTGGTTATAGCATATTTTCATAAAATAAGAAACATTGGTCATTTTTTACAGTGTACATTTAGTTAATCTGCCTTAGTTACACGCTTAAGATGCTTTAAAAATTGGTAACATGAATATGATGATTAAATTCTAAAACACGTAAAAGTTTAAAGTATTTAAAGTACCATTATATAAGTCCTAAAATAAACCTATTTTTCTATTTTTTTTTCTTTTTGTATTTTATTTGTTTTATTCTAATTATTTTAGTGTAAAAATTAGGGAACAACAAAAATATAAGAAAATTCACGGAGTAATTATGGAGTGATGATGTACAATACACAGCATGTAATTCATAAGTTTGAATAGGAAAATCCGCCCCTGAACTGAACTCAAGTATTTCAAAACATTGTTTTTTAGCATTTTTGACAGGATTACTTTTGAACAAAATAACGGATTTGCGTGTTTCTTTCTTTATCATTATCAACAACAACCGCTTTCAATCCACTACTGGATGTAGGTCTCCCCCAGATTTTTCCATTGTTTTATTTTGCAAAATCATGGTAAAATAAGGGGGAGGTGGCTAAATTCCTCCACGTTGCCCAAGCGGGTTCTAGGAAGCCCACCCACTTTCGTTCCCCAAGAACTAGGTAAAGGTACTAAGAGGCTGCACCGGTGGAAGGTGCGGTTGAACATTAAGTCTCTGCTGCCAGTAGTTGATTCTTTTAATTAAGTCCTCTTCGAAGGCATTTAAAGTGTCTTCTCCTGGTTAACAAGCAGAGGCTATTAAACACATAACTATATATATATATATATATATATATATATATATATATATAAATTCTTTATAGTAAAATCTAGCAACACAAGCAACTGTAGAGATACCACATCCAAATTATATTTCAATAAACATCTTTTGTATTAGTTCAGCGGTTCCCAACCTGGTTTACGAGGTGGGCCGGCTGGTTGTTCGCTAAAATAATATCAGTAATGGCGGAAATCACAAAAATGGTTTAACTGAAAACACATAAAGAAAGTTGATAGTTTTGGATTACAAAGTTAGCCACATGTGTAACTCCAATATGTTACACTCAAAATGAGGGTAAAAGCCCACTAGACCTAATAATTCATTGATAATTCACTGTCATTACCTCTGCCCACTGCTAATCATATTTCAAGAGTACTTATATATTTCCCCAATCTTCGCGAAAAATTTCATTGATCATTATACAATGTTCTATTGCCGCCTGTTTTTTCTTATTGTTCCTTTTTAATACTGATTACAAAACACCTAAATTACTCCAGAGCTGTTGGTTTTTAATGTTTTGTTTTAAAACGTGCTGAAACGCAGGCCCTTATTTTCGTTTTCGAATAGGCGGAGTTATATCATTAACGTATATTAATTGGAAAGCTTCTTTCCCTTTAATGAATATTTAATTTGAAGTGTTTACTTATTATTTGAATAATTTGGTTTTATGTTTAACCCCTTAATTCTCGTGCCCGTGATATTGACGGGCTGTGTATTATACTTTTTTTTAATTCAGATTCTTTGATTCCCACCAGTTTTATAAAAAAGTAAAATTAACTTTATTCCCACATCATTTTATCAGCCATTAAATAAGTTGAATATTTCTACTTCAAAAAAGTGGTGGCAATCAAACAATGTGAAATTTTTAAAAAGTAGCCTACACAAAAATATAGCGACGCTGAAAGGGTTAAAATGGATAACTCGTTGAAATACGGAATTCTTAAGATTACTGCAACTGCGAGTGAAATTCAACCTGGTGATTCGGGAACTAAAAGTTCTTCGAAAGAATCTGACTATTTAGAATTCAAAGATAACATGAGCTTAGCTGTTGTTAGGCTTGTTCCGATGACTGATAAACCTAATACTTTAAATAAAACTGAAAACATCCGTGCTTTCTTAATGAATAGCAAATGATTAATTCTTGAAATATGAATTTTCATTCACGGGAGATGAAAATTTTAATAATATATGGGGGGGAGAACGTGGGCGGTGGGTGTTAATCAGGGCTTTAATTGCGCCGGAGCCCGGCTCTGGTACTTCTCTGCTTTTAGTAAGTATATAAATATTGGTCGGAATTCACTGGAGCCCATAAATACTGGGCTCCAGAGCTCAGTGCAAGCGCTTCCGAAAAACCGAAGCCTAAATTACCCTTTCCCTTTCCTCTCATGTCCAAGTTCAAATCGAAGCTCAAATCTTTGTTCGATCCTTCAGCATATAAATATTAATTTTTGAAAATTTCATTAATTTTTTCTTAATAATGCATAGCTGCGAACTATTCTTCTATTGTGTTAACATTATCCTGAATCACAATCCTTACTTTATTTAATCGCAGAATCCTGCTATTAATTAACATTAAAATTAGGCAAAGATTTCTATTCGGCCGGAGTGATAACTAAAAAGTGGAATAATTGACAGCTAAGTAAATGCAGATAGATATATTTAAAATTTTTATTTTGCTAAAGAAAGAAATTGCTTTAAATTTTGCAAATACATATAGTGAATGAAATATAAATATGCAGATTGGAGTGTCGGTGGGGGGGGGGGGCACGCTACGGTTATTAGTACTGCAGAATATTAGGGCTCCAGTACGTTTTTTGTTACAAATTAAGCCCTGGTGTTAATGATAAATAGGGGATACTCCGAAGTGAAAAGTCTAAGTAAGGGGTACGTGAAAGAAAAAAAGTTGGGAAGTTCTGTATTAGTTCACCCTCTCCGGCACAGACAAATTCTGTTCGTAAAATGAGAAATAACTGACTGACACCGGAAATTACAAACGACTTTTTTAGGAAATAAGAACTTATTATTTTAAGCTTTCATTAGACATCGCTAAGCCATTTGACAAAGTCTGGCATGTGGGCCTTATATACAAACTAATTAGGCTTAAATTCCCTGCTAGACTTATACACCTTATTTTCCCTTACCTTAGCGATCGCATTTTTCGCGTCCGCATTAACAACATTCTTTCTAGCATTTTCCGTATCTTAGCAGGCTGCAGGCATCCTCCAAGGGAGCGTCATCGGACCCTTGTTATTCAACATATACTTTAACGACATTCCTCGTTCACTTAACACCCACCTTGCACTGTATGCGGACGACACTACAATCTACGCTTACGCTCATCACCCATACACACTTTACAGGTACCTACAAACTCACATTGATGCCTTCTTAGACTGGTGCGACCTATGGCGCATTAAAATCAATGAAAACAAAACTGCTGCTGTTTATTTCTCTAGAAAACTAACATATCCCAATAGAAGAACCATTAATAATACCACTATACCTTGGACTAATGAAGCAAAGTACCTGGGGGTCACCCTTGACAAAAGACTTTCTTTCAAAAAACATATCCTCACCATCAGGGGGAAAGTCGCTGGAGCTATGATTGCACTTAAACCTCTTCTTAATAGTAAAACACTGGCTATCCATAATAAACTTCTCCTTTATAATTCCTGCATTTTACCAATTATCACCTACGCCTGTCCGGTCTGGGGCTATATCTGCAAATCCTCCATGAAAAACCTCAGCCAACTTCATAACAAAAATCTGCGTACTGTCAGAAATGCCTCTCGCTATCTCCGTAATAGCACTGTTCGCAGAGACCTCAAAACTACCACATTAAATAAAAGAATCAACCACCTTGCCAAAAAATTTTATGAAAAATTATATGACCTCCCTAATGATATAATCGCAGAATTGCCGGATTATGACGCATTCGAACCACATCACCGCAAGCGTCCAAAATATTCTTGCATTATTGATTATGATCATTAGTGCTCACCATTCTGCAAATTTCTCTCTCTTACTTTTATATATCTTATTCCTATGCTATACAAAATAATAATAAAATATAATTATAAATAAAAAAAATTTGTAAATAATAAATATGTTTGTTCTTTTAGTGCTATTTTTGTTAAAGCTTAGCTTTGCCTGCCTTTTCCACCTGGCATTTATGTACTGTTTTTGAACATGTTCCGAACCCTATTTTACACTTTTTCAACTTTTTTCAGTAGTTAATTTTAACTACAGCTATACCATTTTACTTTTTTCCATTTATTAGACTCTTTCCGTAATCTCTATAGCTTAACTTTTTTATTCCCATTGTTTAATTTTTCTTCTATTTTTAATTGTTCTTTCTTGTGTAGTTAATACTACATTTAACTTTTCCCAACGGCTCAATATTTACAAGACAGGTTACTCACATATAGACTGGGCGTAAAGTTGATCGCTACTCGGAAGCCCCTTAACCGACATCAACTGTTCGGCAGCTTTCATTATAGAAACAAAATTTTATTAAAATATTCTTGGTGCCGTTTGCAAGTTTGGAATTTAAATTAGGTGTGCCCGGAGTGGGACCACTGTGCCGGAAAGGGTTAAAGATAATGTGGCGAAACACCTTGTGCTTACGACTGAATATGTAGATTGCGTACAAAGCATTTACGATCTTGGGTTCTTACTAGGGCTTCATTTCGAACGAAATAAATACCAGAGCTGTGATAGTTGCCGTAGTAACCATTGTAGCGAATCCTCCTGTTCCCCCACACGCATATTTGTATTTGATGCATCATTCGAAAGAACTAAAGCAATCAATTTTATGTATATATATTTTTTAAATATGCATTCCTAATAATAATAAAATAAAAAAAAAACTTGCCTTATTGGTAATGAGATTATATATATATGCATAAATTATCACTTTAGTCAAAAATGTTCTCCATAAATAAATACCCAGAATTTATTTATTTTATTATTATTATTTTAATGTTTTATATTGTCTTTGCAATGTGATGGCCACTTCCTACTTATGTAAAATTCGTTTATTTGTCAGCGCTGTTACGGAGGATTTCCGTAAATTAATTAAAGTAGTTCTACATGATATTGTACAAAATATTCAAAAGTGGATTAAAAATTCACTTTTTTTCCAAAATTTTTCTAGATTTAATGAAGTTTTTCCGAATATATTTCAAATCTTTCTAGGTGAAGGAATTTTCCCTACATCTGAAAATAGTGCATTTTCTAAAGATGATCGGATACATATACATCACCAGCTGTCTTATAACAGGCTGGCGAAATATTATGAACTTTTAATTTTGTGATTTGTATTATTACTAAACAGAAACGCAACATAACTATTTAATAATATTAATCATATAATATTCTGGTGTGAGTTTGGAAATTAAAGCTTTGTGCATTGCTCGTCCAGCCAAAGACATCCATCCAAAAGCCATAAATTATATTGAGAAGGAGTACTATATTGTCGACCAATCGCCAATGTAAAGACGGTAGATTTTATTTTCAAACTTTCTGTATACACAGTATAAGAAATTATGTCATCAACATCACACAGCGAAGAGGAAACAATTATATTATACCTAGGATCCACACTATAGGTGCAGATTCCCAAAATTGTGAAACAAACGCATTAAAACGATAGTGTTTATATGGAGTAAAAAGGTAAACAAAAAACTCAGGAATTTAATGTGTAAAGTGATTTATTTAATATACACCCATATACAACAAAACTTGAATATTGATTAAGTGTAACATAAATCTTAAATCATGTACAGTCAGATGATAAAGTTGGGCAAGATACTTGGTTTAAAAAAAATTGTATAAGCTAAGAAATCATGATAGCGGGGAATATTAGAAAAACAATATTTCTTATTTTGATTTTGCCATACAAAAGTACATATAAAAGAAAATCTGAAAGTGTGAGATTATTTTGCACTATAAAAGTCAAAACACACTTCAAACACTTGTTTTTCGATAATATATTTTATATATATATATATATATATATATATATAACTTTTTTTTTAAATCACAGACTATGTAAAATTATTTGACTCAAACTGTTACGAATAATATAGCTATTCGAATATATTTAATAGTTTGCTGTGTTAAATAGATATTTTTGAAATGTTATTAAAAGATAATAATAAAGTTAGATATGTGTTTTGATCTTAAACATTAAAAAAAAAAAAAAATTCACGATATTGACTGGGAATACCAGAAATTGATTACTTTTAAATCACATGGCGACTTAAACACCGAAAGTTAGTGACAACAGCAAAAAATTTAGTCGCCACGTGGCGACTGGCGACCATGAATCTGCAGCTATAATCCACACCCTATGTAGGACTGCTAAAAATGCAATTTCAATAATATTCATAATGCATAAAATCCTTTGACTTAACTGAAAACCCAAGTAATCAAATTTAATTTTTAAACTGTACTCACCAGTATGTAATAGCACCAACATTTTTTTCGTGTGGTTAATAAAATTTTCAATATTTTAATCAAATTATATATTTTTTATAGCTCTTCCTTGCATATTTTATAATCTGGCAATCAGTAAAACAAATAAGGAAGCAGAGAATACTGTTTAAGGGCATAGAAAAACAAGAACGAAAAATCATGCGTCAAGCATAGATTATGTAGCACTTTCCAACGCTTCCAAAATAATTTTACAAAACATACCGTTTAATAAGCTAAAAGATAACATCTAAGTAAACAATTTGGAAAACGCATAACATATTTAAAAACATAATTTCAGGAATTTCCAACAGATACAATATTTGGAAAAATATCCGAATACTTTTATTCAGCCCTGTATATGATCTATAGATTTGTATATGCTAGGATGCTAAATTTTAGTTTAGTTAGGAAACGCGTAGCACAGTTTAAAATTATCTTTCTGGAGTTTCTGTCAATAAACGGAAATGTGTTCGCGAACTTTTGTGCTACCCTGTATAGGATCTACAGAATTTATACACACCACGTAATAGACAAAAAGCGAGTTAAAATTAAAATCGCGTTTAGTAACTTAAAACGCACTTCCAGGAATTAGTGTTAACAGACAGTAGAAAATTCTTTTGTGTGTCCCTGTAAATGAACGATGACTGCTATACACACACTATTCTGTAGTAAGCCTCTTGTAATGCACCTTATATATATATATATATATTTCAATGCGTTTAAAATAGTGAAACATTATTTAAATAAACCGCAGACGATTTTTCTCCATAGACGTCATGTAACGGAATTCTTTTGACTGTCCCTGTAAAGTAACTAAAAGTGCTATGCACACCCTATTCCCTATTAAGCTTCTTCTAATGCACCTTAGTGATATATATAAATTTCAATGCGTTTAAAATAGTGAAACATTATTTAAATAAACCGCAAATGATTTTTCCCCATAGACCGCAATGTAACAGAATTATTTTGAGTGTCCTGTAAAAAAACTATAAGTGCTACACACTTCCGTTGAAATAGGGAACATGCTATAGATAACGACAATAACATATAAAATTTGCAGAGCAATCCGAGCATATTTACGGGAGTTAGAGCACGGACAGACGGCCATACGGCCAGACAAACCGAAGTCATAAACACTTTTCAACTAGGTTGGAAAGTGCTAATAAAAAGGGTGGTGGGAGCTTATAAACAGATTTTTTTTTAGAAAAATGAAATTTGTTGAAAATTGGCGGGGGGGGGGGGGGGGTATTTTCGGAATTTTATGGTAGTATCAGTAATTAAACCAATCTAAGTGGTGATAAAAAATTGAAAGTGCCCTGGGCATAGAAACTTGCTAGTCGAGGCTGATAATTCTCACAAGTATTTTATTAATTATTGGAATCCTGATTGCTAAATTTATTTGAAAACAACTATTTTGTTTCATTAATACGCTTTCATTAAATTCTGGTGCTAAATACGGTCGTTATTTCTGACAAATTTTTGAATTCACTTTTGTTTAGAAACGCATGAAATTGGCAGGTGTTCTTATTCTGAAACTATGTAATCGAAGGGTGTTCCCCCCCCTTTCCCCCCATTTTTCTGTTGAAGGCAGAAGACATTTTAGAAAATTCTTTCAAAGTTAGCGTTTTGAACTGAGCTTCCGTATACGCGGCTGCGTGTTAAAGGAGAAAAACATGTCGTCACGTGACAACAATCGCTTATAACTCCATAAGTAATTCATTTATCGAAAAAGAGAAAGCAACATTCAATTTCAAAACTCTTCCAACATTTATTCTATATTTAAAATAAAAATTAAGGGAATGGACTGAAAAGTTTTCTTTAAACTTTTTTTTTTGCAAATGAGGGTGAGGGTAGGAGGGGGGGGGGGGGGGATTTATGTTTGACCCGGATGTAAAAAAAAAAACATAATTTTGGCACTGGATATAATTAGAATCGAAATAATATGATTAAAACCAGGGGTTGATACCGACAAAATTTGGGGCCTATTTAGGGCCCCTTCACAAAAATCAATTTAATAAAATGGGCCCCTTCACAAAAATCAATCTGATAAAATGGGCCCCTTCACAAAAATCAATTTGATTAAATGGGCCCCTTCACAAAATTCCTTTTACTGAAATAGGCCTTTTCACAAAATTCTATTTCATAAAAACTTACTATTTATTATTTATTTATTATTTTGTGATGTTTTAAAATGTGTAATTTGTAAACAAATAACTTCACCAGAGAGAAAAACTTCAGCAAAAGGATTTAAAAAAGTTTTTGTTATTAAATGCTTGGTTCGAATTTGAGTAACTGGATTTTAACTTTCGTTACAAAATGTTATTTTTCACAAAAATATAATAAATTTCACAAAAATAACCTTTACTTTTCACAAAATGGGCCCCAAGAAAAAAACCCTGCATCGACCCCTGTTAAAACATATCATTTACTATAGGTTACTTTTTAAAATGACTTTTTAAAAAGAAACAAAAAGAACAAAAAACTGCAAAATAACTCATAATAAATTTTTTTATCATAATTTATCTCTTTAAAAAAAAAAAAAAAAAAAAAAAAAAAAAAAAAAAAGTGATGCATTCGTATTTTTAAAATATAGCTTTAATTAATCAATCATATTAACTTCTGTTAAAATAACTTATTAAGAAAGTTATCAAGTATACGTATAAAAAAAGAATTAGAAATTCTTGTTCTTATTGAGAAACTATGTAATCGAATGGTGTTTCTTTCTTTCTTTCTTTCTTTTTTTTTCTTTTTTTTTTTTTGTCGAAAGTATAAATTCTTTTAGAATTTCTATACCTCGATAAGTAATTCATTTATCGAAAAAGAGAAAGCAACATCCGATTTCACTGGATATAATTAGAATCGAAATAATTATTGAATGATTAGGATACAACATTTTTTCTTTCTTTGTTTTGTTTTCTTTTTTTATTCTTTTTTTTTACAAATGAAATCTTGAATTCTAAGTATATATTGAATTACAAATCAAAATGTAGTATCTATATTATTATTATTATTATTAAAGAAAGAAAGTGTAAAATACTCATATTAAATATAACTCATGATTTCCTTTGTCAAAAAATGGAAAAAAAAATCTAGATTTCCTAATATACGAAAAACTTTGGCGAAAATTTTAAATCAGAATTTCCCCTCATTAGGCAAATCTCAGCCAAGCCTGAACAGTAACCTTTTTTTTTATTTTTTAGTTATCTCCCCTGGTTCCCGTAATAAAACTGTCAACAACCATCGGAGTACGTCCGAAGACGCTGGACGGATGGTGGCGGATGGTGACGGAGTCTAGCCAAAGCAATAAAAGATCAAAAATGCCGTCGTAATAATACAATAGGATGGATGGCGACGGACTCGCACTGTTCGCAGCTTTAATGTAACATGTGTTCAGGTTTTCTTTTAATATTCTTACTAGTGGAAGTTTTTAATTAATCATCATACGCTGACTTCTGACAATCTATTATTTTTTTTAAGTTGTATATTTGTATAACTCCTACACCAAAGCTTTTACGATTTTGGAATTCTTCCGGGACTTAATTTCTAACAATGCAAAATAGCAGAGCTAATATTTGCAACAGTAACCATGGTAGCGACTCTTCCTGTCCCCCCCCCCCCCTCCCACACACACACACACGCATATTTGAATCTGATGCATCATTCGAAAAAAAATAAGCAATTTTTTTCTCCAGAAAAATAAAAACAAATTATATATTATTTAATAATTGAATTCCTACAAAAAATAAAGAAAATCTAATGGAAAAGTATTTTGCTTTATTAGTAATGCGATTATATAAATGCATAAATTATCATTTTAGTCAAAAATGTTCTCCATAACTCACATATCCAGATTTCATTTTTTTTGTATATTTCATTTTTTATATTGGCTGTTAATAGCAATGTGATGGCCACTACCTACATAGGAACAGACACATTATCCTGGCTTAAATTTGTTAATAGAAGGTCAAATCTAATAAACAAACTTGATATTGTTTTGATGATGTTAAGTGAAGCACCCTGTGGGGGAAGGGGGAAATGTGAACGAATGAGAATTGGAGGTAAGGGAAATGACAATTTAAGACAACCCTGTTATCAGGGCCCGCTTAAGACTTAGAAGTAGGGGAAGCCCGACGTCACACAGGGAGACCCCCCCTTTTACACAACCAGTTATGCTTCAACAATTTGAAATTTTGCCATCAAAATTTCAAGCAAACAACACTTTTAATATTAAACTAAAACTAGCTACCTATACACATATAAAAAATATTTTATTATATACATAATGATACATAAATTAATTTTGTAAATGAATTTACAAATATGGAACAGGTGCGAATATCTGAACTTTGAAATATATTTTATGCTTTGAAAATTGCAGGATTTGCCAGTGTTAAGAACAGTGCAGGGACAACAAATATTTCACATAAATTTATGCTTAGCTGCAACGCAATTTTGCTTCCATGTTATAAACAGAAATTTGACATCACCTGAATGCTACATAATTACTTTCTCCTTTATTTAAATAAGGGAACACCATATTTTATATAATTTCTCCACACTTTATGAATATAAATAAAATATAATTATACAAATTAAATTTTCTGCTATTTTTAGCATGTTACAGTCTTAAACATTTCAAATTAAAATTTAAAACATAAAAAAATGAATAAGTTGCATTTAATCATTGTTTTTACACTATTTATTATATCAACAGAAAAAGGGGAGTATAAATGTGTCAGTATTCGTCTGAGGGAAAATTTAGTAGCTGGAATTAAGAAAAACCCCTGACTGAATTCCCCCCCCCCTCCCCCTAAAAATTAGTTTTGAAAAGTAAATTTGGTAGGGCCCTTTGAATTTCAATGGGTAAGCTCAGGCTTCACGGGCCTATTTGGTAAACAGGCCCTGCCTGTTATGGAGGATTTTCGTACACTAATAAGTGCAATGATTTGTCATAGTGTACATTAATTGAAGTCTACATGATACTGTACAAAATATTCAAAAATGAACTAAAATTCTCTTTTTTCTGAACTTTTCCTTGATTTAATGAAGTTTTCCCAAAAGTAAATTGAATCTTCCTGGATGAAGGAATTTTCCCTAGATCTGTATTAAATCTGCGGTTAAATCAAACAAACAACAGGCAGCAAATTGCGCCTTGACAACGTCAAATCGAAATTGTCCAATGCAGTGCAAATTTTACTGCCTATTTAGAGGTAGGCTTACTAAGCTAAGCACAGGACAAATTAGTTTCCAAACACTGTGCTATCAAATTCTCATGAGATTTTTTCCCTTTTTTAATTACGCTATTCTTATAGGATAGCGTTCTTATAGAAGAGCTTTCATAGAACGTTTTGATACTCAGTATTAAGCAGAAAAGCATCGTTAATAATAAATATTAGTTTTATTTTATTTTTCTGGTGTGAGAGTAAATATTTTTCAACTAATTTAGAATGTCAGTGTTCTCATATATATATATATATATATAATAACAACGTGATATAAGAAATTTCCATTCCATGGAATTAAAGCATTAAGGTTTCTGCTCGGCATGATAATTAAAATTAAGCGTATTCTCAGCGTATATTTTCAAAAAATATCCATCAAAACTATTTAGTCTGGCCATAAGAACATGACCATATAAATTTACTAACTAACTAACTAAATAAATAAATAAATAATAAGATAAATGTCTGCTTAAATTTTATTAAACTTAAATTTTATGTTTAATTTTTTTTTTTTTTTTTTTTTTTTGAGTGTGTGCATGTTATGCGAGACAAAAGATTTCAACATAAAAGAATATAAGTTTTAAACAAGCTATTTCTTATCTGTACTTATCAGAGGCGGATCAACTACCACCCGGGCCCCTAGGCTTGATCTTTTTTTGCCTCCCATCTCCTAGAAAGAAATATTTACAGGGTGATTCAAAATACATGTTTGCTCATTTATCTCTTAAGCCAATGAGGATAGAAACATAATTCCAATTACAAAAAGTACAGATTTTAGACATGGAATTTGTTTTAGAAGGGGCTTTATACATCTTAAAATACGAAATTTAATTTTCATACGGCCCCTGGGTTCTGTTATTTATATTTAGAAAAATGTTCTTCGTTTACGAAGAACATTTTAAAAAAATCCTATTTTTTTATGACCAAAACTTACTAAATTATTATACTTCGTATTTTATGAAACTTCAGTGTTTTCTGATACTAAGAATGGAAAGAAGCACTGTTAGTTCAGGTATTCATTGAAATTCCATTAACTTCAAAGCATCATAATTCGGTACAAACTGGAAGCCGAAAATTTTCATGAATCCAGTACTTTCTTCTTATGAATACAGAAGAAATTAAAAGGGAAATAGCATTTGGAATACCATGTATACGTTAATACCCTGAAAGATTCAACTAATAATGAGTGAAACAAAGAATATTGTATAGCATTTCTCTTTTGCATAAAATATCAGCCCAATATTAAGAAAAAAACCCAAAAGAAAATCTTAACCCAGGAGCCCTTTTCTTCCGGGCCCCTAGGCTTCAGCCTACTCAGCCTAATTGGTAATCCGCCTCTGCTACTTATGAAATACCATGGGCGGGGCCACAGATAGGTAAGAATTTTGAAAAGCATATTATTACTTAATAATAATAAAAAAAAATACCTTAATAGATCCACCAGGATAATTTTTAAGTATCAGCATTCCATGCTTCAGAAATTAAAATATTTTCTGTTCTTCAGATTAACAATTGATCGTGATCTTGTTCATTTTAACAGAACGGTCAACTCTGAAGAGGAAAAAAAAAAATTAATTAAATAAACAGGCAGTAAACATCATCGTTTCCTGAAAATTTTCTTTGATGAATTCTCTGGATTCACTTTAAATCCACCTGAGTGTGATTTAAATATGATCGAATTTATTGAATTATTGATAAGTTTACAATATCATCTGTTATAAAAGATTCAAATGAAAAAAAAATCAATCCTTTCCTAATTTATCAAATACCTTAATAGTTTTATTTTTCAAATAAATGGGTATCCGTATGCAGAAAAATATCTGGCAAAGCCGAGGCCGGGTACAAGGACATTTCCAAAGGTTCTTAACTTTTCTTCCAATCTAGTTAATCCACCAACCCACTCTCTTTTCATAACATAACTACATTTCAAAAAAACTCGCATGACATAGGAATGTGAGTGGACAGGAATATGATTTCTTATGAGCTGGGCGATGCTAAATTACCAATATAACAACACCTAGAGTTTGAATATAAGCCTAAAGAGATTCTCATATGTTCTTTAGAGCATGCGCATAAACTTTTTTCGAGGAAACATTTAAAAATTTTGTAAATAATTTAAATTCACAAATTTTATAAGGAAAAAAATATTCATGATGAAATAAATGCTATTTTTTTTTTCTTTATTTGAATCTAAAAAAAAAGTTTGTTTTATCCGAGCACAAGGCTTTACTAAGCATGGTGAGCCTTCGTGTAGGAAAAATTTCACTTCATTTTCTCTTAGTCATTACACAGTTTAAATCATTTGAAAAGAATAAATTTATTAAAATCATGTTTCTCTTGGGAAAATTCTAACTCTTTGGGGGCATAAATGGTTGCAATTAACTGCAAAGCAATATAAATGGCTTAAGTTAATGAGAAGGAAATTAAAAAGTTCATTGATGAGAAATTTGTTTAATCATAATGTACATTTTCGCGCAGACCTCTGTTTCTCCCATTCACTCCAGGGAGATCACACCTCCCTTCGAAATAAACCTATAACAGAGTTATTTTAAGGCCTATAAACTAATCGCTGTTTTTGACATTTGCCGTCAGTGAACATTCGTAGAATGAACTTTACCAGTTTAGTAAGTTAGATGGCATCTTAAATAGGCGATCTTTCCTCCCGGTCTATATAATGAAGAATCAGAAGGGGTACATATCGGTATTGTCATTTTTTAATATCTGCCTTATTTGATTTATTTATTTCAAGAATTCTGCGATTAAATAACACGATCATTACACAATCGAAAATAGTTGTAGTCTGGTGTAAGTCCTCTACGCAAATGCATAAATTTGTGTGTTTATGTAGTACAGTGATTCGAGGACAGGGTCTCTAATCTTAGTCTTGTAGTTCATTTCAATGGCTTTTTATTTAATGCAGATCATTGATTTTCATCTAACCTCTGAATCACATATCTTTTTATTCAACAAATCTTTACACCAGGGGCGAATCACCATATCCAAACTGTGTATTCTCTTTTCTAATCCCATCAGTAATTCCTAATATAGTTTTCTAATAAGTTTTCTTGGAAATTTTTATGATTAAATAAGGCGATGAAAACTGCATAGAGAAACTGGTGGAAAAGAGGACGCCTAGATCAGCTAGCAGGATTCACCCTTGCTGTACACTACTTTTCAGGGTAAACTTCCAAAATGTTATTCTTTTTAGCACTTTCCAACCTAGTTGAAAAGTGCTTATGACTTCGGTTTGTCTGGCCGTCTGGCCGTCTGCCGTCTGGCCGTCTGGCCGTCTGCCGTCTGGCCGTCTGCCGTCTGCCGTCTGTCCGTGCTCTAACTCCCGTAAATATGCTCGGATTGCTCTGCAATTTTTATATGTTATTGTCGTTATCTATAGCATGTTCCCTATTTCAACGGAAGTGTGTAGCACTTATAGTTTTTTTACAGGGACACTCAAAAGAATTCCGTTACATTGCGGCCTATGGGGAAAAATCATTTGCGGTTTATTTAAATAATGTTTCACTACTTTAAACGCATTGAAATTTATATATATCACTAAGGTGCATTAGAAGATGCTTAATATGGAACAGGGTGTGCATATCACTTATAGTTACTTTACAGGGACAGTCAAAAGAATTCCGTTACATTACGTCTATGGAGAAAAATCGTCTGCGGTTTATTTAAATAATGTTTCACTATTTTAAACGCATTGAAATTTATATAGATCACTAAGGTGCATTACAAGAGACTTACTACGGAATATTGTGTGTATAGCAGTCATCGTTCATTTACAGGGACACGCAAAAGAATTATCTACTGTCTGTTAACAATAATTCCTGGAAGTGCGTTTTAAGTTATTGAACGCGATTTTAATTTTAACTTGCTTTTTGTCTATTACGTGGTGTGTATAAAATCTGTAGATCCTATACAGGGCAGCACAAAAGTTCGCGAACACATTTCTGTTTATTGACAAACTCCAGACGGAGAATTTTAAACTGTGCTACGCGTTTCCTAACTGAACTAAAATTATCATCCTATGTAGTATATATACAAATCTATAGATCCTATACAGGGCTGAATAAAAGTATTCGGATAATTTTCCGAAAATTGTATATGTTGGAAATTCCTGAAATTATGTTTTTAAATATGTTATGCGTTTTCTAAATTGTTTACTTAGATGTTAGCTTTTAGCTTATTAAACGGTATGATTTGTAAAATTATTTTGGTAGCGTTGGAAAGTGCTATATAATCTATGCTTGACGCATGATTTTTCGTTCTTGTTTTATTGTTACCTAGGATTTCATTAAACTTTATTTTAAGTAATTGGAAGTGGAAAAACCATTCATGCCGGAAAAATGTATAAATAAATTATTTTTAAAATAAAAGAAGAAAACTGTTCATTGCAAACAAAAAATGCTAAATCTTAACTCAAGCAGAAGCTGCCTCAGCCTCTGCCGTATACATATTAAGCGTTACAACTTAATACTAGAACATGCGCGCAAAATTGAAACAACCGAGCAGCGTTCTCAGATCCAAAGACGTGTATGGCTTTGCTCAGATCTAGGGAAAATCAAGTCTATTTGGGGATTTAGGGAATTCTTTCTTATTTCTACGGAATTTTCAGAAGACTGACAATATTTTTCCAAAATCTAGGGAAAAGGGGAATTTTTATTAGTCTTCTGCGTTTTTCTGAAGAAAGCGAAGGTTAGATCTGGTTTTTCTTTCTTCCTGAAGTATTTTCAAGTAAAACCAAATAAATTCTTCATCTAATTTTTTTTTTTTTTGTTAGTAAAGCCCGTATTACGTGCATATAGACAATTCGTTATAATTGTACCCGTAATGAAGTATATAGTACTATTTATAATATATGTAAAACAGAAAAATGTTGAAAAATGAAAATATCCACTAAAAATTTAAACATCCTATTCCTATATAAAAATTTTATTCTACAGATTTTAAGTATTAGTCATAACAATAGCGAGCATTTCTCCCAAATTAAGCAAATTAATATTTTATTCCAGTTTTTTTTTCCTTATTCAAGGGTTTTTATAATAATTATTATTATTATAGTTCTTACCGCAAGTAATTTTAAACGAGGTTTACAGCAGTCAAGGACTATCTGAGAATAATAAAGACGATGTCGCATAAGAACTTGTAAAATTTGTTTAAAGCATATCCATGCCTTTTAAAATGATTTGCTGATTTTGTTTTATCAGAAATTACTCTTTAGTGAACAATAAATTTGAAACATACCAGGCTATCAGTAATAATTTATGGATTATACGCCAGAAACCTATTAATATGTTTTTGTTACATCTGCTCTCCGCCCTCGCTGTTGTTTATATTTAAACTCCGCCCATAATCTTTTTTATGAAATTCCTTCAGAATGAAAGTATTAGTGCAGAAAATCTACCTATATAAAGTAGGCGGAGCATCGTTTCTGCGGTACGATTTGAATACAGATGTAAATTGTATTAATGTTATTTGAGAAAAATATCTAATTTTTGAATATTGCAAAAAGCCTCTTTCCTTAAAAATCATTGCACCGTATTTCAAGAATTTAAAATATGTTATAGGGATAATAATTTGGTAGTTTTTTAAAAATTTCTTTCAGTGAAAAATTGTGTAAAAAACGATGATATATATTCTTAAAAAGCTAAAAACATACCCATACCTCATTCTGTGAAAGCAATGTTATTATTATTTTTTTAAACACATATTTGTGTGTGCTAAATACTCCTTATGATTGATCATGTCATGTATATTTATTTAGCTTCAAGTTGTGCGATGGGTATCACACGTAAATATTTACAAATAAATATAAAAAATACTAAAAAAGGAAAAAGGGATGGATTTAGGGCGGATCACACATTATTTCGATTTTCTCCCTATAAATCTTGCTTTTTTTCTGTTTAAGTATTTTTACCAATAAATTTGTAAACATTTATATGTGGACAAAATCACTTTTGTTACTGCCATATGATATTTCTTTTTACATGTTTATTGTCAGATAACACAGTGCCAGCTAATCAAAATACCGTACTCTTCTCATGTGAAATGATTTCAGAATCTAGGGAAATTTAGGGAATTTTACTTTGATAGTCTAGGGAAAAAACTAAAATCCATCTGAGAACGCTACAACTGCGCTACCTTGTGGATGGAGTGCATAATGCCAAAGCGCGCCCTTTTCATGGCTGGTCTTTATAACCGGCATGGATGCTTCCGCCCTTTCTGAAAGTCGTGTGACTCTAGCGGTCTATGGGAAAACGAGCTTTCATTCATCGCAATGTTAAGATTTTAAAGCAATCATAGTTTGTAAATTATCTTTTTTCATTAATGACTTTAAATATTATTATATTATTCAGAGTTTTTTTCAATGATAGTATTTTGTTAATATAACAAATGAACTAATAAAACAAAAGTTTGTTTAGGAATTTCATGAGAATCGTTCTGAACTATTTCTATATTATACCATATAAAGCATTGGATTACCATATAAGGTACTAGACTATTTGGAATCGAAAAGCATTTTTCTTTTTTCGATAAATATATTACAATACTAAATATACTTCATTACAATCGAATGCTGTCTTATGACAACTTTTCCCGGCTTTCAGTAGCAGAAAATTGGCATGAAATGTCAAATTTATTTTGTTTTATCGACAAAAAGGAAAAACTATCCTATTTCTATGTTTCTTAATAAGAACACTTATAGATTTTGGGCATTTGAGAATATAAAGGACTGTGTGAAAAAGTAGCCAGTTTGGATTTATGAAGAGCTTTAATGCAAAATTGGCAATTAAAGTTATTTGGAATTGAAGAGTATTTTTCATTTATTGATAAATTTTTTACACCTTTCGTGCATTTAATAATTTTGTGAAGATGTCTTTTTTTTATTAAATGGAATTTTATGCTGGAGCCTGTTTTATTAAGTGAAATTTTGTGAAGGGCCTGTTAAATTACGATGAATTTTGTGGAGATGGCTCTTGTATTAAATTTAATGTTATAATGGGGCTTCTATTAAGTGAAATTTTCTGAAGGAGTCCTAAAGAGGTCCCAATTTCTGCATAGATCGAGCATGCTTCTTTTTATGTAACACACTTTTCTCTGAGGTTTATTTTTCTTTTTTATTGGCTGGATTTTATTATTTTCTTAAATCCATATTATAATAGTTTTTCATTGTATAAATAAAAATTTCTGTGTTTTAGCTACAAAGGTATATTTTTAACCATGCGAATTAACAGTGGACATTAAATTTCTGGAAATGTATTATTATTGAAGATGGAACAATAAATTATCTTGATAAGTGTTCTTTTGATAAAATTTATAGTAGTATTATTTTTACTTATTTTCTTTATTAGTCTTCCTTTGTTACACAGACATTTTAATATATCACATATATATTTTTTAAATTATGCGTGCATATAAATAAGATATAATGATTACAACTCATGTTAATGCTGACCCAGTATCGTATTCTCCTTTTCACGGCATATTTTTTAATAAATTATTACCTGCATTACAACTTGAAAAATTAAATTTTATATACTATATTTTAATTAAACACGATGATGGTTAATACTCTAGAAAGCTTAAAATTGGTTTACTGTAAAATATCTGACTGAAAGAACAATAAGGTTTTTTTTTTTTTTTTTTTTTTTTTTTTTTTTAACCCTGCCTTGTAAAATCATACAAAAAAAAAAAAAAAAAAAAAAAAAATGTTGTTGTTGTTGTTTAAAAGCAAAAACATTCGGCTGAACAAGTGAAGCAACAATCGCAAAACAATAATAATAATAGTAATAATAATAATAATAATAATAATATAAAAAATTCAGTTTTTATTAAAAAAAAAAAAAATGTTTACATATCTGAACTTCAATACTGAACTAGTTAATTAATTTAAACCAAATTTTATTCATATCTACACTATATTATTATTGTATTAAAATATTTTAATATACAGAACCTTTTGTATTGAATTGTAATATTTAATCAATATCAAAAACCTATCAAAATTTTAGGCAGAAAAAATAAAGAACAAAAATAAAATTAGATTAACAGAATGCATTTAATAACACCTCGTCTACATGTAACAAAATACATGTAATATAATGTAAATACATCATACATGTAACAAAATATACTGAAATGTGTATTCAGAGGCAAAATACTATTACATGTAATTTAAAAATTGTATTTCAATTATTTACATATAGGATAGAAGTGCCAGTAATGGACCCCTTTCCAGTAATGGGCCACTTTCAAAGTTTTTGATTTATAAAAGAATAACTAATAAAAATTTAGCCTTTTATATATATTTTTCATAATTCCTCCTTGCTTGTTTTATAATCTGGGTTATTGTTGACATTCTTTATGAAACCAATCAGGAAGCAGAAAATAATGTTTCACAGTTCCACAGATTTTCTGTGAAAATCTTAATGAACATGCTAAGAGCTGGTTTCACTTAAACAATTGATATATTTTTTATTTTCTTGAAAAAATTGCATGTTTTTGTTTAGACAATAATAGAAAACTTTGAATTTTACATACTAATGGCAAATTACAAAATTTCATTTATTTTTCAGGTTTTAGGACCATGGTCCATTACTGGAATGCTTAATTAGTCAATTTCCAGTAATGGACACCCCATGAGGACATTACTAAAAAAGCAATTTCAGTAATGTTCCTAGTGCATATCTTTTTTTTTTTTTTTTTTTTTTTTTTTTTTTTTTTTTTTCTTTAAACTGAAAAGCGAAGTAATCAAATTTAATTTTTAAATTTTTCTTACCAGAATGTAATAATATATATATTTTTTATATAAATAACTGTTTTTATTAATTTAAAGTGATTAATAATTTTTTTTTAAAGATTGTTATCAAATTATTTTTTTTGTAAACCGTACCTTACATATTTTATAAAGTGGTAATCAACACCCATCAGGAAGCAGAGAATAATCTTTAAGGGCATGGGAAAATGAGGGGCTCGTGGGGTCCAAACTCTCCCCATTTTAAAAAAGACATTTTTTTAAGTCGCACAGGTTCTTAAAAATCTTTTTCTGTCTTAAATGTTTCATTATTCATCTCTGACAAAAGAACTGCATACATAAAAAATTCCTATAATATTAAATTTATAGTAGCAATGAAAGCAGTAAATCTGCAGAACAGGGGGCTCAAATGTCAATTCTGATATTTTATTTTGAAATAACTTTATTTAGTATTTAAAAAACATTCAACCTACACTTTCATTTACTTGATATATTTTATACAAATTGCTAAACGTTATATATAAAGCAGTTTTAGGAAGTTTAACTGTTAAGAATAAAAAGAAATATGATTCCATGCACTGGGACTCCTAGACACTTTTTTAAAACCCTTTTTTTTTTTTTTTTAACTAACCCTTCTCCCTTCAATGACTTAATAATTTGGTAAATATAATTCTTTGAAATTTGGTATTTTAAACCTTCTATCTAAATTAAATTAAAATATTGAAAGCAAGCCACCCACAAGAACGGCTTTATTTAAGAAAAATGGCATATTTTGAATAGGAAGATAAAGGTGCAATAATTTCAAATTAAAAAAAGCCTTGTAAATTTCTGGTGTGAATTATAAGTAGTTTTAAATCATATAGATAGCGTTACAAATTTATATATGTAAAGAGTTTTATATATAATATATTGTATTTTATAAAACATGTTCGCTCAGCTTGTTGCGTGTTGAGTAAATAGGTTCTTCAAACTTTTTGTAGGATTATCTATCGTGTGTTGAATGGGTAGGGATACCTGATTGCATTTCCAGGGGAAGTTTTCCTGTATTTTAAATCCTACATTTCTACCTGTTCCTATTGATTCAATTGATTGAGTGCTGAATGAATAACAAACTTTTCAGATGTGATTACGGAAAAGTTTGGTAAGCAAGACTACACAGCAAAATTATTTCCTTCAGCCAGGTCAAGCAACTTTTGCTGACTATAATATTGTGTTGGTTGAAATGCTGGATTAATGACATCCGTGTGCAGGGGCGTAGCGAGCGGGGAGGCAGGGGGGCAGCTACCCCCCCCCCCCCCCAATGTTTGGTAAAAGGATTCAGTCGGCTTATCAGCAGATTTAATTAGTGGCTCTGTAGTATGTCAGTAAGCCGATTAAAAAAAACAATTCGGAAAAATTCTGGTTGGCAGGACTTTAAGTCTTCAGAATGCATTTCACTACACCCTTACAATCATATGGCAGAAGCTAGTCGGTCTGTCAATAGATAGGTTATGAGTAAAAAAGTAATGGTTTCAATAGATCTATCTGGTCAGCCGGTATGAAAGTTACGTGTTCTGTCACATTTTCGAATCACATAAATAGCTAGTCGGCCTACCCACGGAAAAAAAATTATCATGTATAAATCTTGTCAGCAGAGCCCTAAATGTTGGACATATACTATACCTTACCCACACATTGAAAATCTAAGTCGGCCGTCGATACATAGGCCAATAGGGGGAAAAAATGAATCTGATCTGATTTGAAAATATCAGAAATTTGTCCTACAGTAACACTCGCAACTTACATAGATAAAAAATATCAATATATAAACTAGGTCGACCAAATGCGAAAGTCGTTTAAGAAAATTCAAGAAATTTTATATTTGATACATAGTAGGTTCTAGCAACGATATGATGTTTACGCCCTTTGGAACTGCTTTCGGAACGTTTAGAAAATAAAAACGAAGAATTTTTAAAACTATTTAAAAAAAGAAAATGAATAAATTAAAAAAAAAATTCCGTGCATTTAACATTTAATACTTAAAAAACTTCTTAATTTTTTTTTAATGTTTAATCAGTAACAGAAAATGTCTTGTTTATACAGGGTGACAAGAAATAACTTGGACGAAGTTTCAAACCAAAAATCTGTAACTACCACTGAAGTTATAACGTTATTGTCATATGGAATTGATTCTAGAAATCTACTAAACAAATGTAAGTAAGTTAGTTGTGATAACCATTATGATTAACAAACGATCTGCCATACTTGAATTACATAAGCAAGGAATGAAACAATGTGAAATTGTTCAACGATTGAAAGTACCTAAGCCGACGGTTTCATACACAATCAAAAGGTTTAAAGAACTCGGACATGATGGTGACAGGCCAGGAAGAGGAAGAAAGCGCACAGTTAACACATCAGGAAACTGGGTAGTTATCAAAAAGCGAGTTCAACGAAATCCTAGGATTTCAATGAGAAAGGTTGCTAGAGAGATGAAGATCAACAGAGAAACCGCACGTTTGATGGCAAGAATAGAGCTTGTTCTTCACCCTTACAAAATGAAAGAGGTTCAAACGCTAATAGCAGAGAACAAACGCACAAGACTTCAAATGTGTAAAGAACTGCTAAAGCGGTCGCAAGTGATTGATGGCAAATATTTGTCTTCACAGATGAGAAACTGTTTTCGATTGAACAAGTTCACAATAGCCATAATGATAGAGTTTGGTCAGCAGAAGCACCTGGACCTTCTTGCATTGTTGAACGGCGTCAACGACCCCAATATGTGATGGTTTGGGGTGGGATATGGGCTAGTGGGAAAACACCACTTGTTTTTGTTGATCAAGGGATAAAGATTAATCAACAAACATATCGCAAACTCATTTTGGAAGATGTTGTCTTACCTTGGTCACAAAAGTTCTTTGGAAACAAAAGATGGACCTTCCAACAGGATTCCGCACCTGCACATAGAGCTAAAGGCACTCAAGTTTAGTGCAATACACATTTTCCTGACTTCAGTGGAGCTCAAGAATGGCCACCGTATTCCCCAGATATGAACCTAATGGATTATTCTGTTTAGTCCATTTTGGAGACAAGGATGTGTGCTAAACCTCATAAAACTTTGGCATCCCTAAAGAAATTCTTATGCAAGGAATGGGATAAAATATCAGTAAGTGAGTTGCGGCACATAGCCGAAAATTTTGTGACACGTTTAAAGCTTTGTATTAAGGCTAAAGGTAGCCGCTTTAAAAATTTGTAAATATATTAGACGAAATAATGTATTCATGTTTATTTTGAAGTTTGGTCGTGATATTTTCATTAGCATTAAAGTTATAATGTATCATGTGTGTCCAAGTTATTTCTTGTCACCCTGTAAGACAAATCTTCACACGTATTTTCTTTGACGTGTAAAGCAAAATTCTTTCCAGGCCCAGACTACTAGGGATAGATACAGAAAAGGTGTCAGGTCTGGTGTAGATAAAAGTCTTTTGTTATGATCAGATAATCCTGCAAATCCAGTTTTGCACTATTTTCTGAACTGTACATTGTCGGAATTCTACAGCTTCCGACTTTCACAATAATATATTTCTGAAACTTATAGAAAGGGAGGAGACAGATTTGTCCTGTCGGCGCCGAAATATTTGTGCCTCTACTGAAATTTTTGTAAACTCGGCTCCTTTGGTTACATGTTTACCGATACAAACTAAAAAATACTAAGAGTGTGTTACTATCCTCGCGACAGCATAACATACAGGTTAAATTAAAATATTTCTTGTAAAATGGGTAAATGGAAAAAAGTTCAATGTGAAAGTTGTGGGAGTATTTTTGATAATGATTTCCGAAAACGGCACGAGAATGCAAGTCATGGAGGAAAACGAATAAACATTAAAGAACTCGGAGCTCCTGATAATCCATTTGCTGCTGCTGCCTCACTTAAATTAAAATGTACTTCAAATATACTCAAGTCTTCGAGCGATATGTTGGTAAGTACAAATATATTAGATTTCTTAAATAATAATAATGTCACTGAAAATGTTGTTTATTTTTTAATTGATTTTGTATTATAAAAGTTCTGTGAATTTTTATTTTGGTTTCATATAAAAAGTAACTGATGTAATTTTTATATGTGATGTGTTTTTAATATATTCATTACAAAGCTTAAGTTTTTGCTGTTTCTTATATTCATACTTTTACTAATGTATATTAAGATAGAAGAATTTTCAATAAGTAGGAAAAATATGTATAGTTTCAAATTATTCTTTTAGAAATTTGATAACTTTGTAAACAGTTACTAAGTATTAGTAGCCTGACATGAAAAGAATGTTTAACTATCATTTAATTTCACTTTTCTATAATTATCGTTTATAACTTTTATTTTACTTTCTTAATTTACTTTGGTTTTTGTTGCTTATTTGGTTTGGATTTGATTGCATCTCATTATTTCCACTGCATTATTAACATTTTTTACTAACTTAGACACATGCAGTGTTTTGCATATAACGCAGTTAAAATTATAAAATATTAATTCATTTTTTTGGTCGATTTTTGGTAATTTTAAAGTTTACCGTGCCCTTAATTGCACGTATTGTTCTTGTGATTTTATAGATCTCGCTGATACTTTGTAGATAGAAAAAAGTGCACTTGATACATATTAAAGGATACTTTATTTATTTATTGATACTTTATTTATTATGATTTTACTGGAGCTTTATTATTTAGTGTATTCATAAGCAGTAAATCTTTTGAAAACAGAACTCGTATATAACTACTGTTTAATATTTCGATAGTGAGTGCAACGTAAATTTGCAGAAAACATGAAATTTCTATTCTTTCCCTCAATTTGATAACCTATGCTATTGAACGTTACCTACGTGAAAAGAAAAGTTTTTGTACTAAAGGAACTATTGTTTACTTCATCTTTTAAAACATATTCTAAAAATATTTATTTCTAAAAAACAAATTATAATGCTATAAACGGGGTTATAGAAAAATACCGCATATCTTAGACTACAATAAATGGATTATTTTTCACAAAATAGTAATATTCTAGATGTGATACCAAGTTGGTTAAAAAGATTTTGCGGTTCCAAATATATAATTAAATCGATAAAACAAAGAATCTATTAGTTTCTCTATATGTATTTTTTATAATACTTCACAATAAAAACAATTTTATAGTTTTATGCTTAAGCAAAAAAATGTTTTGATATAATTAATAGGCTAGCTATGTTTGAAACTCTCTCAATATTTATTTATTTATTTATTTATTTATTTATTATTACTACATAAAGAGAAATCTAATATATTTATTTTTGTAGAACTCCATTCAAAACTGACTCCAGCTTTTCTTTTATTTAAAACCATTTAAGTTTTCTTATACTTATCACTAAAAAACAATGTCAAATACTTAAATGTGAGGTTCTGGATAAAATCAGAATTGTTTTAATTGTAATAATAAAGCAGTTCGTTTAACGATGCCAAAAATTTTTAATTGTTTTAAAATATCCATATGATTACTAGATGAGAATGAACCCAAGTAATACGCAACTAACTTTTTTTTTTCTTTTTAAATTCGGGATTGTAACTTTATTTAACCAAATATAGATTTTTATCGATTTAATTATATATTTGGGGTGCGCAAAATCTTTTAAACCAACTTGTTATCACATATTAAATATTACTGTTTCGTGAAAAATAATCCATTTATTGTAGTCATTGTATTCTAAGATATGCGGTATTTTCCTATATTTCCGTTTATAGCATTTAAATTTGCTTTTTTAGAAATAAGTATTTTAAGAATATGCGCTAAAAGTTGGAGTAAATGATGGTTCTTTTAGTACAAAAATTTTTCTTTTCACGTACGTAACGTTCACTAGCATAAGTTGCCATATTTCGGAAAAAATAGAAATGTCACGTTTTCTGCAATTTTACATTACACTCGCTATCAAAATAATAATTGGTCTAATTATACGAGTTAATTATTCAATTATAGTTATAAATAATTGAATTAATTAAAAATAGCTTGGAGGTGCATAACTTCGGATTAGGGTGCATGTCAAATTTGATAGCTGGGTTTTACTTCTGTTAAACTATCTAGACACTCACACAGATGAATTTTTAAAGTATTATATAGATGTTTAAAACATATGCATCATAATATGCTAATGTTTTTTCGTTTTGTCCATAGGCCAAAGATATAAAAAATAATGATGACACACTGACTATTGATGATTTATCTTTTGAAGTGGAAGAGAATTCCAATGTTGATAAAACAGAAATTGCGTCTACTAATGACTCAAGTTGTAAATCCGTAATTTCTAATAATTCTACTTTCAATCTTGAAGTAACTGATTCAGAAGAAGCTAAAACCACCGAAATAGAAGAAAAAACGAATGTTATAGAAGCTGAGAAAAATATCGACGCTGTAGAGCAAGTTCTACAATGTGCTGGACAATTTCTCCATCTTGTTGAGTACGTGAAATCATGTAAGACTTTGATTCAACAAAATCATCAGGGCGAAATCTTAAACGTTCATAATTTTTTAGCCGAAGCCAAACATGCAGTTAACCGCATTATGGAAAAAGCTACGGCGATCAACAATAAATGTAACAATTTAATACTGCTATTAGATCAGTCATCACTAATCTCTGTAGAAAATGTCGTATGCGATAAAGTTGTGCATGATCCAGGGTTAAAAAGCCCCATTTTATCTGATAATCAGAGGCAATACTTAATAGCTTTAGGTCCTTATCAACTAATTTTGCACACTTTTCCTAAACGCGGGTCTCGACGTTTTTGTGCTTCTTGGTATTCGGAATATCTTCATTTGGAATACAGTACTGAAAAGAATGCTGCTTTTTGCTTTGTATGTTTTCTTTTTCTTGGGGGTGTTGGTCGAGCAAAGGCAGAAAATTCATGGACTAACTGGAAACAAATGAAAGGTTGTGATGGATCCAAACTGGAAAAACTGTTTTCGTCGGCTTCACATAAGGTAGTTTTAAGCGATTTTTATAATTATATGAAGAAAAATGGCATAGATACTATGTTTGATGAAAAGGTAAGACTTCAAAAGAGTCAAGAAGAGAGTGAATTGATGTTTCAAACCAATATTAACACAATATTAATAGATATTGCAAAAACTCTTGGAAGACAGGGTTTAGCTTTTAGAGGAGAATGTGATGATGAAAACGGAAATTTTCGCCAGGTTATAAAACTAATGTCCCGGCACTGCTCTGCATTAGACAAATGGCTCAGCGAATCACGTTTTCGACCTTACCGAGTGACTTACTTGAGCCCCCAGTCCCAAAATGAAATTATAGAGGTTTTAGGTAAGTCAATCAAACAGATTGTTATTTCTGAAATTCTTAAAGCAGAATTTTTTTCGGTTATGGCAGACACAACTCCAGACTTAAGTCACAAAGACATATTATCAGAGACTGTACGCTACTTAAATGACAACGGAAAACCCGCTGAGAGACTTGTCGAAGTTCGCGAAAACACCGATAAGAGTGGATTTGGTCTCGCTAACAAAATTATTAGCTGTCTTAAAAAAAAATGAAATAAATATTGAAAAACTAGCTTTTCAATCATATGATTATACAAATAGCATGTCAGGAAAATTTAATGGTACACAACAGAAAGTTTCAGAAATTCTAAATCGAAAAATACCCTATATCTCATATCAAGCTCATCGTATAAATACAGTTCTAAACCATAGCTGTAATGCTAGTTTTTTTCTTTTTTATATCAGATATGTTTTCTATCTTGCAAGAAATCTTTGTCTTTGTTTCTTCAAGTACCAAACAATTCGGAACTTTGTTTAATAAGCTAAATGAGATAGAAAATACTTTACATTTAAAAAATTTATGCCAAACACGATGGGTTTCTCGAGCCGAATCTGTTAAAGCTATTTGGTCTTCATTTGAAGTGTTAGTAAATACATTAGAATTAATTACTAAAGATATGACGAAATTCGACATGAAAACAAGAAATATGGCATTTTCATTACAAAGAAAAATCACATCTTTTGACTTTGTAATGAGCATTATGTTCATGAAGAATATATTGATAAAGGTGAAATTGCTGACTGAAACTTTAGAATCCAAGGAACTTAATATTATTGATGCAGCTGTAATGATAAAAGACACAATTCATTCATTGGAAAAAATAAATGATTCAGATTCCGAAAATATGAATAATTTGATTCTAAGTGCAAAGGAATTTTCCAAAACTTAAGGCATTGAAGCTGAGTCAGATTTTGAAAAACAACATCGCCGTCGACTAAAACCAAAACGTATAAATTCGAACAACGATAATCAAACTGAATTCTCTTTGGAATCCTTTTATAAATCGGAATTTAAAATAGTTTTGGATAATCTGCTTACTTCCAGGAAAGAAAATCTGGAAAAATGCGTCAATACAATAAAACCTTTATATGAGTTGTTAAATCCGCCACTTTCAACAGCACTTTTAACAGAAAAAAAATTTACGGGACATCATAGCTCTTTTTCCACAGCACAGAACTTCTAAAAGTGAATCGTGACTAGAAACAGAGTTAGAAGTGCCATATGATCAGTGTGCAAACCATAAAAATATATCAGAAGTATTCAATACGTCTGAAAGACTTAAATCTATATTGCCTTGTGCAAATCGTTTATGCCGTCTTCTTCTCACAGCTCTAGTTACAGTAGCCAGCAATGAAAAAACATTTAGTAAGCTAAAAAGAATTTAAAGTTATTTGCGTACAACTCAAACAAACGAAAGACTGGATAATTTAATCCTTTCTTCAGAAAAAGATATCGCGGCTAATTTTCAACTAACTGATATTTCTAAGCATTGGGCGGTTTTGAAAAAAAGAAGAATACAAATTTGTCTTTAAAATGTTTTCTACAACTCAAATTCCTAATAAAATATATTAATTTGGTTTCTTTAACAACTTAAAGAGAATACAGCCAATTTCATATTATAATAAACAATATCATCTATTGTATAATAAATTTACACCCATATTTTTTATGTTTGTAAAATACGGTATACTTTTACAGAAAATAATAAAAGTATTTCCTGTTACTTATTAATAAATATAAAAGTAATTCCTATAATTTAGCCTTAATTTTTAGGTATTTAAAAAAAGTGCATTATCCAGTTTTTATTTATAATGATTATTTAAATCATTTTGATTGTATTACAAGTATATGATATAAATAAGTTTACCTAAAAATTGTACTTTTTGTATCATTAACTGTATTTATAGAATTACTCTTTTTAGCCAAAACTATGCAAACCTCTAAAATTATTGCTAACTTTATCCCTAAAAAATATTTCAGAAGTACTAAATCAAAAATTTTCCCCTTTTAACCAACAAAGATAATGAACAAATTAAAATTTGCTATCTAAAACTTATTGATGGGCCATTTCACCTTTTTTAGAGTAAGCTCCTTTGTCTAAAGACCTGGAGCAAACTCAGTCGAAAATTTTCGATTTTTGTCCCCTTCCCCCCCCCCCCTCAAAAAAAAATTCTTTTGCTACGGCCATTACTCTACTGTGTGCATTAAGTGCATAGCTCCGCCTACTTTTATAGCTTCAGTGTCAAATTACAATAATTCCATGGTATTAAATTCCTTTTATTTAATATTTGAAACTATTTAACATAAAAACTATATTCATTAATCTCGTCCTAACTGAGGGAAAGAAAATAACCTTACCAATTTTTTAAACACTTTGCTGTCGTTTGCGAATATACTCGTGTTCATAACAGCCCCCTGAATACTAGGCCTGAGCGCTGACACAAAAACGGCGGCTGTCGTAGGCGGTTTCTTTTAAGCGTTTGTTCAGTCCCCTGAATTTACACACCAGTAATTTCTAAAAGTTTTCTTTTACTTGCTTGATCTCAGAAAAGTAAGGCTAAAAAATGTTTTAGAAATTACTCGTGTTCAAATTCGAGGGACCGTACACACGCTGAAAAAAAATCCGCCTACGACAGCCGTCACTTTTGTGTCAGTGCTCAGGCCTACTATTCAGGAGGCGGTGGTGTTCATAAAACCTGACGTTATTAACTAAAGGCGTGAGTCGTTAGTAAAGAGGCATAATTTCCAGGTGAATTTGCTATTTTCATTTTTTTTTTCCTGAGAAAATTTGGTTTAATTAAACTATATAGGGGGTCGTCCCCCCTCTCTCTCTATCTTTTTTTTTTTTTTTTTTCGAATGTTTATCTAATGTTATGGATTCCTGGAGTGTGTTCTCTTTCTCTTGTTTACATATGCGTAGAATTATTCCGATTTGGTTGCTCGGCATCTTTTGAGTTCTGACAATTTCTCTCTAAGAAATTTTTGGGTAAAGTTTTGTCCTATTGTTTCCGTCTTTTTCCAGATATATAAATCTTGAAAATAGGCAGTAAAACTTTTGTGCAATAATATTACAAGGAAAAATACCAACGTTATAAATGCACAAATAAAACGCAAAAAAGCAGCAAATAGCTATTTCGAATCTTACAAGCGAGATTCTTCTTCAGTGCGGCAAAGAGCAAAGCACAGGGTTCTAGAAAAAGCAAGTCTGGGCAAAACGACAGAGGGGCGGTGGTTTATACACCAGATGCGGGTAGAGAACGCACCAAATGCAACCAATGAGAGGAAAACAGCATGAAACAACTGAGTGGACAAGTAGAGATATTTACCGGAGAACAAATTAAAAACAAAATACTTTTGTTTTTAATGAGAATTTCTTTCATATAACTGACGGTTTGGCTATGGGGGAAATGTCTATGTCTTTATAAGCGGTCATTTTCAATTTTGGAACCGGTTGGTACCGGTTCTGAAAGTGAAGGTATCCTTATATAAATAAATATAAAATATATGTATACATTTTTATATTTATATATAAATAAATATAAAACTGGAACCAAAACCGAAAAAGTAAAAACGCGCTCCCCGCGATCTCCATGGTGAATTTTGCAGCGCTGTCTGGTGTCGAAAAAAAAATCGCATCTGTAAACGTGGCATATGCAATAAGAGATAAGACATACTCATTTCGCGCATAACAAACGATATAATTAATTTCACTGAAATAATAAGGATGATTTTTTTTAAATTGTAAAACTAGTTATAGTATGAATGCACTTCATTTGTCACGTTTTAAGTACAATTGCCAACTTGTTTTTCTTTTCCTTTCCGTAACTCAAGTACCGGTTCGTTTATGACAATTCTTCTGTATACACCTACACAATTTATATATTTGTCTGCAATCATTATACACGTTGTATATGAACCATAACCTTTAAAAAATCATTAAATCTGTGTAACAATTCATTATTTTTTTTTATCTTTAATAATCATTTCTTTTAATCATTTTTTTAATGAAAAGCATCAAAATTCTTAATTAATAGAAAAACACAAAAACGAATGTTGAAGCTAATTAAACGCAATTAAAAATTCACTTTTTCTGATAATTTGTTTTTTTTGTTATTTACATTACTTGAAAAAAAATCTCTGTATGAAGCTCTTGAATAAATAATTTTCTTTTTAATATTAAAAGATTTAAATTTTCTTATTTTCCTAGACTTCATATTTAAATAAGATAAAAAACAATATTTGCATCGGAATTTTAAATGTTACGTTTTTGAACGAACAGACATTAACAAATAGATTACCTTATCTATAATTACCATATAATCAGTAATTACCTATTTTGTTTTAAATTTTACGCCAATAAAAAAAAAATTAAAAAATAGTTTTATGATCTTTAGATTTGGATGTTTTGCGCACATCCGTTTTTTTTTTTTCTTTTCTTTTTTTAAATAAATAGATAAACAAATAAAACTATATTGAAGGATTTTATGTATTAGCCAAAATAAATACATAATTTTTTTTTTTTTTTTTTTTTTTTTTTTTACATTTCAGTTTTAAAGATATGTTTTGTGCTCCATCGATGGTGTGTTGCCCGGTCCAGTGTCCCAAAAAGTGGGTCAGGGAGACAAAAAAGCGGGACAATGACTTCTAAATTCAAACATAAAAATACAGTAAACCCCATTAAAACGGAACCTGTCTATAATGAATCCCATTTAAAACGTCAAAATTCTATCTGCCTACTGTAAAAATACAACACAATTGTACCTGATAGGACAAAAAACTGTTTAAAACGAAATTTGTCTCTGATTTTTATCCTATTTTAAACGCAAAAATTCCATTCGCCCTACTGTAAGAATACAACACAATTATACCTGCTAAGACAAAAAACTGTTTAAAATGGAATTTGTCTCCGATTTTTAAATTCCGTCTAGGCAGGTTTTACTATATTAAATAAACACAACAATCTTATAAGTAAACCCTGGAAAAGCGGAAACGCTGAGATAAAGGAATTTTTCCATTTAAAACAGAATTACGTTATAAATAGGTTCATTTTTAAAGGGTTTACTGAACAAAATACAAAAAAACCTGGAAAACAAACTCGTTATGAACCGTAAAAAAAATTCGTTTTAGACAGTCTTCCGTATAGGTAGATTTGAAATATATTCCTTTCAAAAACACAATAAAACATTTCCATTATAGAAGGGTTTTGTTTGTACAGGTTTTACTACATTAACTTCCATTCAATACGGACTAACGAATAGCACAATGAATTTGTGCATCATGAAAAATCGAGACTTTTTGGAGTCCCGCGGAGTGTGTAAAATGTAAAAAATGATCAATGTTTCTTATTTTATGAAAATATACTATAACCACGAACGAAAATATAATATAATCTTCTGAGTTATCCGAAATTCCGAATAGCGTGTTCCATTGTTTTCTGAGTCCCCAGAAACCAATACATTTCCAAAATTTAAAGAATTATTTATAAAAACAAAGTATTTTTCGCTACCCGTATTTTTCAGAAACGTTTCCGAAGGGTTTTTATAGTGTATTAATTGGTGTCCTCAACCTCGAATACCTGTTTTTCGAATGTCATCAACTCTCAAGTAAACGTTTTCAGCCGCATAAGTTCATTTATAGATGAAAGAGTAAAGAAATAATCTTAATTTTAATGTTATTGTTAACGTTATTAATTTTACATGTTTGTCTGTGAAACATATTTTTTTGAGCATAAAAATTTTTACTTGAAAATTGATAGCATTCGAAAAACAGGTATTCGAGGCTGAGGACACTCATTAATACACTATAAAAACCCTTCGGAAACGTTTCTGAAAAATACGGGCAGCGAAAAATACTCTGTTTTTATAAATAATTCTTTAAATTTTGGAAATGTATTGGTTTCTGGGGATTCAAAAGACAATGGAACATGCTATTCGAATTTCGGATAACTCAGAAGATTATATTATATTTTCGTTCACGGTTATAGTATATTTTCATAAAATAAAAAAACATTGATCATTTTTTACAGTGTATGCGGGGTAGGTCTTGGGGCCCCTGGAAATTGGGACGCCCTGTGTAAATCGGGACATCTGATAAAACTAACCCAGGGTGGCCCTTTGGGGGTGGCTAGGAGGGGAGAGTTCCCCCTCAAGGAATTTGTATTTCGGAATGTATCAGTCATCACAGATCAAACACAAAAAGAAAATTTCAGCAATTGCACAAAAGATAAATTGTCAGATTTCATTACATTCGAAAAATTATCATTAAAAAAATATTTTAAGCACAAAGATTAATAAGCATAAATCAAACACTTTGTGCGAATTTTAATACATAAACTAAAACGTTTAACAACGTTTTAACGCACAAAAACGTACAAACATGGACATATGTGCACAAACAGGACGTATGTGCTTTTGTGCACATACGTCCTGTTTGTCACATACGTCCGTTTCGAGGATTCTTGGATCCCCTTCCTCAGTGCGGAAAGAAAAAAAAGAAAAACAAAATGGGTTTAAAGAACCCCTCGGTTATAGCCCCGAGTACTGGCTTGATTTAAAAAACCAAAGGAAGAGTTTATATACGGTTAATTACGTCACTTCCTTAAGATATATAAACTCTTGCTTTGGCCTTTTCAATCAAATCAAGCCAGTACTCAGAGCTATAACCGAGGGATTCTTTAAACCCATTTTAATCTTTTTCTTTCCCCCCCCCCCCGCATTAAGGAAGGGGATTCAAGAATCCTCGAAACAGCCGTATGTGATTTTTTGTGCCATGTTTGTACGTATTTGTGCGTTCAAACGTTGTTAAAGGTTTTAGTTTATGTAACAAAAATAAATAATTATCAATATTATTTGCGAAACCCTTGCTATTACAGCATTATTAAAATAAGTCGGATTTATCATTAACGTGTACTTTTGTTAATTTAAAAAATATATGTCAGAATAAAACTATATCAATTGCTTAACAGCTATGCAGAACAAAATCAAAAGCAAATTTTGTCTCCTGAAAGAATACGTTCCCCTCCCTTTCTCCAAGAACGTTGTTTTAAAATGTATATGAATTTAAATAATTTAAAAATAATTTTTTTTTATCTTTGGTTATGGTGGGACCAGTTAATCTTACTTAAAAATTAATTAAATACTGGTATATAAATGATAAAATTATATTGAGAGATTTTAATTTTCTAAAATACATAAATAATTTTTAATTTCATTTTTAAAGATACAGGGCAAGTGTGTGTGAGGGGGGGGGGGGGAGAATTGGGTGCGGTGGGTAATTGGTGGAAATGTTTTAATTTTAATTTTTTTAAACGCCACACTCTTGTTCCAGCACAAATGCAAACATATATAGGAGTAACTACATTCACTATCTACAGGTCCAGTTTTTTTCAGCTTCTTATCTAAGGCGTAAAAATACATATCTTCTTAAATAAATAACTAAATAAATAAATAAATAAATAAAACAGTAGCACCCATTTACTTCTAACACTCAATTCTCTTCGCTTACCCTATTTTGTCCTCACCACTAGTGTGCTAATAAAATTTGCAGATGAGGCATAGTTTTAACATTTTCATGTGGCAACAGCTTTAAAAAAATTCTGTCCATGATCGGGGTGCTTGTTCCTTTATACAAATTCTTTAGTTACCTTCAGTACTATATATTGATGTTTAAAATCGTTATACATGCTTTTTATTAATTGTAACCTATAAAAAATCATTAAACCTAAGTAAAAATTCATTATTTTTTTCTCTTTTTAAAGTACGTTTTTTTTTTAAATCTATTTTTTTTATGAGAAGCATCAAAATTCTGAGTTAGTACATGATCATAAAACTGTTTTTTTCATCGAATGTTAAAGTTTATTATACGTAATTAAAAATTCACTTATTCTTTCCTTTTTTTTTTCGTTATTTGCATTACTTGTTTTTATGTCTGTGTATTAGTTCCAGAAATAATAAAATTCCTGAAGCTTAAAGAATTTAAATGTATACTTTCTTAATCTTTATCGTTAAATAAAATAGTGTAAGCTTTGTAATTTTGTATTTTTTTTTTTTAAACGAACAAACATTGTTAAGTACACTGTAAAAAAAAGACACATGCTTCTTAATATAGATAACTATAATGTAACTATGGTAAAGAAACCATATATATACTTTTTACAATTTAAAGTAAATCTATATGTAAATTATTTTATTAAATATATTTTCCCTTTTTCCATTAACGCATTTAATATATATTCCCTGTTATTTTAAGGCGCGACTTCTGTTCTTAGCAATGAAAATATGTATTCAAAATTACATCTATTCGTTTTATGAACTCCTCTCTAACGTATTTTTATTCTCTCGGCAGTTGTATCTTAGAAAGAAAACAAAGGTATAAAATGATTCTCTCATGGTTTAAAATTAATTGCATTAAACTTTGTGTAGCCTATATCGTTGAAATACATCATTTTTGCAATACGCAGATAGTTTTCTCATATAGATTGGCGTCGTTATTTCGCATATGAATGCAATTCATCATTGGTCAAGTGCCTTCTTTCCAAAATCATAAACATCATGCATGCCTTTTTGCTATGTCCTCAAAAAAATTGTAACTGCCAGTCTAGTAATTTCTACATTTTGTCAAAAGTGTGCTTAATTGAAAAATATGCACGCCCCTTTTTGCCGCTAATTTTGAACATAAAATGAAAGTATACGGTTATGGTAACCTAGTCTAAGATTAACGCCAACATATTCGAAAAGGAAAAAATTTGGCGAGAATTGTAACTGCGGGCGGCTTTACTTGACTTCGCATCTATCTCTCAGCTTGATAACAGTTAATTAAAAGCTCCCAAAATGGACAGCCCGGAACCACCCGAAGGAAAACCTAAATTCTATCTTCTATTAAAAGTTGCAGTGTTTTTCTACGCCCCCTCTTGGTATTTGAATGTCATCCTGCAATAAGCATTTCCTACTTGTTTGGAATATCTCCTGTCTAGCTGAGTTGTAGAATTTGCTTGAAAATTATGGATTTTATGTGACTTTTCTACTTATTAACACATTGACGGACAGTAGGAAAAAGTGAAGTTCGAAAATTGACACTATATGTTTTTGTAATTCTTAGAAAATTAGAAGTATAGTTTTACTCTTTCTGCTTAAATAAACTTAATTTTGATTAATTCAGCACCTTTCATTAGGTTGCACTACTCCCTTCACAACCACATCAGGGTGGCTACTAGTCAGGGAAAAATACAATAAAAAAAAGTGATGAACACCAGTATATTCTTATAGAAAAATTCATGTTCATTATTCGATCAAATAATGAAGTTGAATTTTTCTATAAGAATATACTGGTAATTATCATTTTTTTTACTGTATTTTTCCCTGACCACTAGCCACCCTGCACGAGCATACTGAAGCTGCAACTCGTATAACAGGTGGAAAACGAACTTCAACCTAAAAAATAGTTTCCAAAACATGACACTAGGCTTCTACTTGCACGCCGGTAAATGCACTTTTGGGCTGCTATAGCCGTAGTATCTAAAAACGACCGTTTCGTTTTGGACGGCTATTGCCGTCATGCCAAATAGTTTTTCGCTTTGACGGCTATAGCCGCAAGTGTCCGTCAACGTGTTAAAAAACTCTTGATGTTGCAATATGGATTTGATGCTTTACTTCTCTTTTGGTGAAATCCAGTTCATCTTCGTTTCAGGATTACGTCTCGAAAGGCTATTGCCGTACACAACACAGAGTCCCACTAGAGAAACCTTTACGCATCACGCATAACATGAAAATTTTCCCGTCAATAGTTACATAAACAATTTATCATGTAATCGCCATGCTCATCAATATTATGATAGTAACCACGAGCAAAAATATATATCATAACATCTTCTGAATTACCCACGATTTCGAAAAGCTCTCTTTAATTTTATAAACTTCCGACTCTAATCCATTTTCGGGATTTAAAGAAACATTTATTAAAACAAAATTTCTTTTGCTGCCACTAAATGTCGAAAACGTTTCCGAGTAGTTTTGATAGCGTATTAATCAGTTTTTCAGTCTGGAATATAGGGTTTTTGAATGCTATCAATTCTCAAATAAACATGTCCATGTTTAACGCGTTTCTCAGACGATCATGATAAATTAACAGCATTAAGATTTAAATTGATGTTATTTTGTTATCCTTGCATAAATTCAGTTGCATAGTTACCAACCTCCCGATTTTTTTCATGCCAATATTTTTATGTAAAAATATTTGTTTTATTTAATCGTACAATTTTTAATAAAGCGAAAATTTTTGTAAGATTATCTGCTATTCAAAAAATCGGGAGGTTGGCAACTATGCAGTTGTATAAATTCAGTTGCAACTTTATGTATTTTGTACAAATTCAGTTATGCATCTGAAAATTTTTGAGAATTGATAGCATCCTATAAACTGATATTCCGGTTTGAGAAAATTGATTAATAATACACTATAAAAACTACTCGGGAACATTTCCAAAAATCAGTGCTAGCAAAAGAAACTTTGTTTTTATATCTCAAAAATATATTGCTTTCCGATATTTCTAAAGATAAAAAAACACTTTTCGCACTCGTGAGAAACTCGGAAAAGGTTATTGTTCAAAGGTTATTGTTATTTTCATACATGATCATGTCATATTTTCATAGATTAAGACACATTCGGTTTTTTTTTTTTTTTTTTTTTTTTTTTTTAGGGTGTGTGTTATCTTATATTGAAAAGTTATCTAATTGGTATTAAATTTTACAGGAATTTAAAAACCAATTCCATGATCTTTAGCTTTGGCTGTGTTGTACAGAGTCAATCTAACTTTAAAAATACAGAAATAAATAAATAAAAATTTGTACTGACAGATTTTAGTTATCTTCCTGAATGGATGTATAAATACTTTTCACTTTTAAAGGTACGTTTTAAAAGTTATGTCACGGCTTATGTAAATTGTAAACTATAATGAATATACAATGTCATCGAAAAAGGATGGTCAGATTTGAAAGAACCATAACTCTAAAAGTAATTGGGTAAACGCAATTGTTTTCTTTCCAAAGTACTCGGCAGTTATCCAAGAATTGTTATATATAGCTTTTTTAAAGTCGTGACATTAAGACGATGCTCAGAATCGATGATCTGAAAATGCAAATCGTACCACACATTACAATTTTCTATTATGATTTCGGAATGGAAAGCGTATAAGTCTAAAACTATTGGAGTTATGGGGAAAACGTCAATTAGAAAGTTCTTCAGCATTGTCGATTTAGTAGGAAAGGATCCACTATGTATACGCACGAATAACCTAAGCAAAAAGTGAAAATTGCGAATGTGTGGTGCGATTTGCATTTTCTGTGCATCGTCCGAATGTTACGACTTTAAAACAGCTACATCTAACAAATCTTGTATAATTGCCGAGTACTTTGAAAAGAAAATAAGTGCTTACTCAATTACTTTTAGAGTTATGTGATTCTTTCAAATCTGTCCAACATTTTTCGATGACTCTGTATATTATTATTAAAAATTCAGTACTTTTGCCTTTTTATTGTAAGCATTTATTGTAAGCATTTTTTAAATAAAAGGTATTAAAATTCTTATTTAATATGAAAACATAACTTTTGTAATGAAGTGCTAAACTTAATTAAGGGAACCAGCTACCCGTCATTTTGAGAAAAATTACGAAAATATCAATTTTTCGTCTCCGCCCGCCCTCCTCTTAAAATGTATTTAGACATCCGTAGTATATTCTGGCGAAGTTGCACAAATATCCGATGATCATAAATATGGCTTTCCACTGCATCCATTCCCAAGTAGCACAAAATGGTGGGGTCAACGTTAAATAATTGTTCACCAGGGCTTAATTTCTAACAGAATAGTACCGAATTTCTAATATTCTCCAGTAATAACAGCAGTAGTGTATTGCCCCTTTCCCCTCCACCCGCATATTTATATTTCATATATTATTTGCAAAATTTAAGGCAATTTCGTCTTCAGCAAAAGAAAAAAAAAATATATATTTTGACTATATCTGTATGCATTTATATATAATGAAATTAAATCAACAGAGCAAAATTATTAAAATCAGGAGTGGGGAATTTTCGAAAATCCTACTCGCCAAGGATTTCTTTGTATCAACTAGCAAAACACAGCAAACACACAGATACGCTCCAAATTAGAGAGTTCTCTTGCACTTACGTTTTCCTAACTATTTGCAAATCCTATTACAGTCAAATCTTGTTAACACGGACACGCTTAACGCGAATTACTCCTAGCAAAAACTTTTTCCGATTGTCCCGTCCAGTTGTATGTAATGTATTTAAGTTCAGATAACATGAACTACTTTTAAAACGAACAAAAAATGTTTCCCCTTGAGTGTTCGCGTTAACGAGGTTCAACTGTATTCCCAATCCTACCGTTCTCAATCCCGTTCTTTTCCAAATGGTTACAACATACTGCAAACGATGGGTCAACAGATTGTGCTACTTGGGTTTTGCTTTAAATGTATCAGTGTTGAAATCTTTAAATTTATTTTCTGAGTTTGTGTGTTTTCAATATACAGTAAAACTTGTTTTATCGTAACGCGGATAAGTCGGAAACTTGCCCAATCCAAACTAATTTCATGGTACCGGCCGAGTAAATAGATAGCAAGGTTCGCACAGTCCGTGGAATTTCCAAAGAGTCTGGCACCACTATTAATGATAAGAAAATTTCTATTTAATTTTTAAAACACATAATTCATGCCAATGTGGTTAAATGGTCCCACCAACTCGCATAGCAACTGGCGATATAGCACTTTCCCACGACTAAAACCATGACGACAAGCTAAGTAAGTATTTCATTGTGTGACGTAGATGCCTATCCCAGATTGAAATGCAAGACGTGCAAATTCTATTATTCTGAGCATGAGAAGTAAGTTCTCAAAAAGGCAGAGCATATTGAGATTCGAAGCGAGCAAGACGTATACTTCGGGCAGACGGCCCAAATACGCTCAACGACGATCACTAAGCTCTAAAATGTGCTCAAATCCTCCCTTCCCTTTAAATTCTTGTATGTAATATTTAAGTGTTGTACAATTGCTGTATATAATAACCTAGATCTATTAAATTATATTTATAATTAATAAGAGTATTTGCTGAACATCCCCAGTATCCCACAATATTATATATCACATTCATATACCGTTTATTCATAGTATTTGCATTCTAACGTGGAAACCGAAAGCAGTTTTTAAAAAAATCCAGAAAAAACATGTGTATAATGCGGAAATGTGCTAAAATATTACGCATAAATAATGAATTCACTATGCAAATGTATTTCCTCTTCATGTACTCCAAACTCTTAACTCAGTTTTAAAGAGAACAAAATCAAGATCTAAGAAAACAACATATGCTAACAGTCACAAAAGAGATATCTCAACAAATTCTGCAGCAAGTATTAAGTGGTTGCACAATTGAACCCGGGCGCAGTTATTTTGCGGTCAAATCCTGAAATGTTCCCGTTTCCTCTAAAATCCATGAGAACTCTTAACTGTGTTTAAGTTATTAGCACAATCAAATTTTTCAGCTTGTTTTTAAATTGGTTTTAAAGGTCTGAAAACCGCTAATATTGTAATAGCCTAAGATCAAAGTCAGCGCTGACTACTCTCACACCACCAGCAAAAATCTAAACATTGAAGTAGGGTATCTGAGAATTTAGCTTATTATGACTTTTCATTTTCATTATTAACGGTAGTGATAGATAACATTGATGTACAATTCATGGGATGCATTATATATCTTGTGTTAAAGTTTAAACAATTTCTAAAAATGTTTTTGAGAAGCTTATTAATGAATCATTTTATTTCCGATTTTCTAAGAGTGATGCAATGGGAGTTATCTTTAAATAATAATAATAATAATAAAAATCAGCATTGCAATTTTAAATTTTATGTTTTCAAACGAAAAGACATCATCAAATAAACTATCTTCTTAGGTAATTAACTAAGGTAAAGCTAGGAGAGTCTGCGCACAATTCAAAAGAATAACAATAAAAAATCTAAATATTAATTTTTTGCTAAATTATCCATGAATAATTTTTACTTCATTTGTTTTTTATGCATTTCCATTGCTATTTTGTTGTTTATGTTGTAATTTAATAGAACAGTTGTAATAAAGCCATGAAAGTTATTTTGCGCAATCTCTCCTTACAGGGTTAGTGTAATTGCGCACATGGGTAGGAGAGATTGTTACCAATAATAACTACAATTAAATTGTTAACATTAATAATTATACTTAAATAACATTGTTGTAAGTTTTTTGTGAAAAAATATTATTGTATTAGTAGTGAATATTTCAACCTAATGATTTAAGAATCAGAAAAAAGAAATAATTTTAAAAACGATTCAAAAATTTTAATTAAAGGGAAAACAAATTAAAGAATGAGAAAAGGCAAGTCCAGATAAGATTACAAAACAACATTAAGTTACTTGAAAACACGTTTAACTTAAAATTGGTCCATTTTAATTTTTCTTTTTTTTAAATGTAATTTACCAATAAGCAGCGTAATCTCTCCTAGCATGGAAACTAATGGGAACAATGCGCCATCTCTCCTAAGTAGCAGATGCGTAAACTCTCCAATTTCGGTAGGAGAGATTGCGCGGATTTTTATTTAAACATGGCCGCTACTAAAACGAACCGTTGATGTTCACATTGTTAGTCTAGATTAGTAGCTTATGAGAAATCGTTTAAGTTTAAAATATTTTGTACTACTGACATTGTATAGAAATTCTGATGAATAGCTATTAAAATTCAAGCACTTACTTTGGGAAAACAAAACAAAACAGCAATGCTTTATCTTAGACGCTCAAAACAATCAACGTGCACTTTCAAATAGACACTCCACTACTGCTGTTTCACAACTACCTGGAGTCGCTGCGCGCTCACTCTACTCCTTCCCTCCAAACCTCAATGTGCGCAATCTCTCCGACCGTGCCATCTCTCCTGGTTTTAGCTGATATTGTTTTAAATTTTACACAAATCTATATTAAAAGCGAAAACATGTCTGTGAGTAGCGCCGACAACATATGTACGCAAGCAACATCTGACTAATAAATTTAGCTTTTATTGCAATTTTTTTTAACTTCTAAACATCACACAATTTCAATTTTTACACTGTCGAATAAGAAGAAAATTGTTCTTTCAAATGCAGTTTGTTTGAAAACTGTGTCTCAATTTAACGATTTTTTATGGTTTTTAAAATAATTGTAAAGGATGAATTTTTATCCATGCTCTGTCGCGTGAAACCCGATTTCGAAAGATTAACCCATTTGCACATAAAACAATATAAATAGTTCAGCATTTATTTCCAACTAATATTCCATAACGAAAATAAAACTTCATGAATAAATAAATAAAAGAATAAAAATATATAACTGAATAAATTCATATTTAATACTTGAAAATTTTTGTATAGAAAATTTCTCACGCCTTGCATTCATAATATTCAAATTTTAATTGCTTAATAGGCGTATAGCCAACATATCGATGCTGGATTTTCTTTGATTTCGTGTTTGCCTTAGGGTTGGTGGCTCACGGAAAATATTCCATCTTGTGCTGCGTTTGTGGCCTTGCCAACATGTTATAGTGAGAAAGTTCCAGGCTGAGTATCGTTCCCAAGTGGTTCAGTTGGTAGAACGTCAGTGCGCTATACTGATGACCCGGGTTCGAATTCCGGCTTGGGTACTTTTTCACTATGTTGGCTATACGCCTATTAAGCAATTAAAATTTGTATATATAACTGAATCACAGATTTAATAGACATGTAACCGAAGTACGCGAATCACTGAAATTATCAGAATCAAAAAGGATGATGTAAGTATTTATCTTTGGCGATTTCTTCAGCTGTTAACTCCTGTCATGCGGCTAATGCAAAAGTTTCCCTTTTAACAAATTTCAAAACTTCATTCGGATACATTATTCATATTTTTCACGAAAAAAATGCTTTTTGGTACTGTTGGAAGACAATCTAAAAATATATTAAATGTAAAAAAAATATATGTTTGAGTTTTCAGTAAAACGATATGTTTCACCTATGTTCTGAAACTTGGGGTGCCCGGGTTGGGTGCCCTAATTTACATAATTTAAAAAATGATTCTATTTTCCGCAGCTATGGACGTGGAAAGCACATGATTTATTTTTTTAATTAATTAGTTAAATTTTAAAAAAAACTATATTGTGTCATTTTATTTATCATTTGCAGAAAGAGTTAATTCCGCAGCTATGGCCATGGTATGCACGTCATTCTATCTATAAAATTAATTATTAAAAAAAAAAAAAAAAAAAAAAAAAAAAAAAAAAAAAAAACTTATATTGTCTTATTTTATTAATCTGCCAGAATGAGTTAAGAGCAGCTATGACAATGGTATGCACGCCACTATATTTTTCTTTAAAATTAATTAGTTAAATAATAATAATAATAATAAACTATATTGTTTCATTTTATTAATCTGCCAGAAAGAGTTAAGATAGTTCCGCAGCTATGGCCATGGTATGCACGTCATTCTGTCATTAAAATTAATTAGTTTCTCATTTTATTAATCTGTCAGAAAGAGTTAAGATAGTTCCGCAGCTATGGCCATAGTATGTATGTCATTATTTCTTTTAAATTAATTTGTTAAATTAAAAAGAAAACTATATTGTCTCATTTTATTAATCTGCCAGAAAGAGTTAAGATAGTTCCGCAGCTATGGCCTTAGTAAGTATGTCATTCTTTCTTTTAAATTAATTAGTTAAATTAAAAAGAAAGAAAACTATATTGTCTCATTTTATTAATCTGCCAGAAAGAGTTAAGATAGTTCCGCAGCTATGTCCATGGTATGCACGTCATTCTGTCATTAAAATTAATTAGTTTCTCATTTTATTAATCTGTCAGAAAGAGTTAAGATAGTCCCGCAGCTATGGCCATAGTATGTATGTCATTATTTCTTTTAAATTAATTTGTTAAATTAAAAAGAAAACTATATTGTCTCATTTTATTTATCTGCCAGAAAGAGTTAATATAGTTCCGCAGCTATGGTCATAGTAAGTATGTCATTCTTTCTTTTAAATTAATTAGTTAAATTAAAAAAAAGAAAACTATATTGTCTCATTTTATTAATCTGCCAGAAAGAGTTAAGATAGTTCAGCAGCTATGGCCATGGTATGCACGTCATTCCGTCTTTAAAATTAATTAGTTTCGCATTTTATTAATCTGTCAGAAAGAGTTAAGATAGTTCCTCAGCTATGACCATAGTATGTATGTCATTATTTCTTTTAAATTAATTTGTTAAATTAAAAAGAAAGCTATATTGTCTCATTTTATTTATCTGCCAGAAAGAGTTAAGATAGTTCAGCAGCTATGGCCATGGTATGCACGTCATTCTGTCTTTAAAATTAATTAGTTTCGCATTTTATTAATCTGTCAGAAAGAGTTAAGTTAGCTCCGCAGCTATGGCTATAGTATGTATGTCATCCTTTCTATTAACTTAATTAGTTAAATTAAAAGGAAAACTATATTGTCTCATTTTATTAATCTGCCAGAAAGAGTTAAGATAGTTCCGCAGCTATGGCCATGGTATGCACGTCATTCTGGCATTAAAATTAATTAGTTTCTCATTTTATTAATCTGTCAAAAAGAGTTAAGATAGTTCCTCAGCTATGACCATAGTATGTATGTCATTATTTCTTTTAAATTAATTTGTTAAATTAAAAAGAAAGCTATATTGTCTCATTTTATTTATCTGCCAGAAAGAGTTAAGATAGTTCAGCAGCTATGGCCATGGTATGCACGTCATTCTGTCTTTAAAATTAATTAGTTTCGCATTTTATTAATCTGTCAGAAAGAGTTAAGTTAGCTCCGCAGCTATGGCTATAGTATGTATGTCATCCTTTCTATTAACTTAATTAGTTAAATTAAAAAGAAAACTATATTGTCTCATTTTATTAAGCTGCCAGAAAAGTTAAGATAGTTTCGCAGCTATGACCATGGTATGTATGCAATTCTTTCTTTAAAATTAATTAGTTAAATAATTAAAAAAAACTATATTGTCTCATTTTATACTATATGTCTCATCATCTGCCAGAATAAGTTAAAATACATAAATACTTTTTATTTTCCATTTTTGAAAATATGTATGCCCCTCTCCTGCCCCCTCCAATCTAGTGCGTCACTAATATCGGCAGGCATCGCACATTTTTAATATTTTCATTTGAAAATAGCTTTGTAGTTTTTGTTTGCCTCCTTCCCATAGTACCTACGACCTTTTCTCCAATTATTTACTAAAACTACAAATATAGTGTACTGCCTGAAACATTTATATACATTGCATATGAACGCTTACAAAATCATTAAATATAATGACTTAATATGAATCTTTACATATATGTATATATGCGTCTATGAATACATAAACAATTGCAAAATCATTAAATATAATTAAAAATTCATTGTTTTTTTTTCTCTTTTTATAATTCATTTTTTCCCTCTTTTATAATGAAAGCCATCAAAATTCTTAGTTAATACAAAAACATAAAACCCTTTTTTTTAAATCAAATGCTGCATAATTAAAGCATAATTAAAAATTCACATTTCATTAAGCAGAATTAAAAATTTGCTTTTTCTTCCAGTTTTCTTTTTCGTTATTTAATACATTAAGAAAAAAGACAAAAAAAAAAAAAGACTCTGTATGGGTCCTTTGAATTAGAAATTTCTTTAAGATTAAAGGATTTAAATTTCATTTTTGTTTAATCTTTTTTTTTTTTTTTTTTTTTTTTTTTTTTTTTTTTTTTTTTTAAATAAAAAATAACCTTAGCTTTGGAATTTTAAATATAAAGGTTTTTTTTTAACTAACAAATGTTATCAAATAGATTATCTTATCTTAAGTAATTACCTATATTGTTTTAAATTTTACATGAGCTTAAATAGTTTTAAAATTTATTTCCTATTCCTTAGCTTTTGCTGTAATGCACACAGTCATTCTTATTTTAAAATAAAGTAAATAAATAAATAAGAAAACTATATTATTTGCAGTTAATTACCTGCCACATGCTAATATCCACAAAAACTGCTTACATTTATGTTTAAATATATGCTTTGTTTCTTCATTGTCAATAAAATCTGCAGAAACGCGGCATATTTTTACGAATCACGGTGAAAAGTAGGCACAGTGCACAAAATGTTATCGCTGGACACACGCAGATTGTGGTGCGGAAGAAGAAACTTTTTTGTGCCCTGAGTATTGCAAATTGAAGCGCAAAACATAAAAGAAACATTAGTGACCTATACAAATTCAAACCGTTCTTAAAATAGTCAGTCCTGCACATTTTTTTGGATTGTCTCATATAAAGCAAACGCGTTTTCAGTTGAACTTTACTGCTGCATCATAATGCAAAATCAACAAGTTTTGTTTCTTTTCCTTTTTTTTTTTCACGTGAAACTTTTCTTTTATTCAGGACACATCGACACATCTGAAAAGGCGAGGGTGGTCCTCTTACACATCTATATAATCGAACATTCTTGTTCAACAGATAGAGAAGATCTGCTCAAAACTTTTGCACTGAGAGTGCGCTAACATTTTTGACATGCAAAGCTGCAAACTGCTACGAATGTGCCAGAACGAAATGCCCCTTTTTTGTCCGTTATGAATAAATGTGTATTACGTTTTTGAACGACAATTCGCCAATAGTCTACCAGTATGACGATTTATCAATAAAACCACATTAGAAAGATAACCCCGTAATTATTTTATAGGAAAGCGATGACTCTATTAATGAGAACAGAAACAACACTTGTTGATCTTGCATTATGATGCAGCAGTAAAGTTCAACTGAAAACGCGTTTGCTTTAACACAAGATGTGAAAGAAAAGCAAAGGGCATATGTTAAGTCCATCTGGATAGTACATTAATATTCAGAATTGAAACCGCATAAAACTAACGTACAACTACATTTAATGCTGCGATAAAAATAGCTAGGAGAATTTCGAGATAGGAAAAATGATTACTTTTCTGGTTAAAGAATAAAAATGATTTTGAATAAGGAAATTAATTGACACAGAGAAAATTTAAGATGACAAAACTAAATTTTAGAATAAAACATAAAATATATATGATTCTATATCACAAAAACCTTTTTCAAACTCCTTAAAAATGGTCTTTCTTTATTTCCTTCGAAGTTATGTTTTAATTATTTACAGTAATTAAAAATAAATGAATCGTTATATTGTATAATGATCACGCTTACGCTAAACATTTAAAAAATTGCATTTATTTCAAAACTTACTACTTAAATATTAATTACAAAAAGTGTATCTCATATTAAGCATCTTTCCTCTATAGTATTTAATAATAGACATTATTTACAGTCGAATGCTACTTATATCGTTTTCTACACAGTTATTTGCAGCAGAATTAACAGGTGGTGATCACTTTTCAGGATTTTACTTTTGTACAGTGGGAATAAAGTTACTTTTAAACATCATTTATAACTTAAGCAGGATTTTTTGTAAATAGTATTAAACAAGTTTCTAATTTTAGGAATATTATATTAAATGTATTTAATCTGTCTGCAAAATTATCTTTATAGTTAAAAACGTATATGCTTTATAGAATTTATTATTTCATTAACTAACAAAAAAAAAAAAAAATCAAATTTGATTAGAAGATATTTCACAAATTTACTCCGTAAAAGTTTATAATTTAGTCTACTTCACTGAGAATTATTACTTCCAGTTCAAAATCCATTTAAATTTTTTTGGATATATTTGTCAATTTTATTTCTTTTTACTTCTCCAAAAGAATTTTTTCAAGTTTATGTTACTAAAATTCCTGAAATTACAATTTCATTAACTAATTAAAATTTTCCACATAATTTATCGCTAAAGAAAATTGAATAGGAAGTTGAAAAATATTGATACTAAGACTTCATTAATTTTGATTTGAAGATAAAATTGTAAAAAAAAATTATTCGGTAGAAAGTTAAAAACTTCTTCCGTCTAATTCCAGTACTAAATAGTCCGCCAACTGAATACCAATATTTTTTAACAGAAACTTTCATGGTAGGTTTCTACACTATTTCTGCAAAATTTAACTCCGAAGGGGGTTTCTGCAAAATTTGCAAGAAAAATCTAAAAATAAAATTTTTCTAAGAAAATACCGGTAGTCAAAAAGCGGACCACTTGGGAGCCCTGCATTTAGAAAATTTGTGATAAATTTATGAATTTTATTTATTATTTATTTCTTTAAAATATTTTTTTTTCTTCGTTGGAAAGGATTTATTAAATTTGTGATAGTAAAACTTATTATATTTTATTAGGATATTAATAATTTCATTAACTAATAAATGATTCCTAGGTACATTATTAGTAAAGAAAATAGAATAAGGACTTGTTAATATTGATACTAAAACCTCACTCATTTTGATTTAGAGATATTTTGTTCAGCTACATTGAATCCAGTCATTCTATTCATCAAAATCTTAAAATATCATCAACTTCATTGAGTTTTATTATTTCCAATTCAAAATCCATTTTGAAATTTTGTCATAAATAAGTAAACTTTATTTCTGCTAAATTTGTTCTAAAGATTTTTCGTTCATTCGAAAGAATTCATAAAGTTTGAGACAATAAAACGCGCGAAATCATAGCTTTGCTGATTAGTAAAAAATTTTCATCTAATTTATCGCTGAAGAAAATGGTATAGAAAATTGAAAAATATTGATCCTACTATTTTACTAATTTTGATTTGAAGATACTTTACCATTTGATTCAGTTAAAAGTCTAAAATATCTTCTGCTCCATTACGTTTTCCTCTTTCCAATTCAAAATCAGTTTTGAAATTTTATAATAAATTAGTGAACTTCATTTGTCCTTTATTTGTTCAAAAGAAGTTTTTTTCATTGGAAAATTTCACTAAGTTTAAGATATATCAAAATGCATGAAATTACAGTTTCATTAACTAATAAAATATTTCCATGTTACATATCGCTGAACATAATTGTATAGAAAATTTAAAACTTAATTGATATTAAAGTTACAATAATTTTGATTTAGAGGTATTTTACACTTTCATTCAGTAACTTTTAAAAATGTTTTCTACTTCAATGAGTATTCTTATTTCCAGTACGAAATTCATTTACAAAATTTGTGATAAATTGGCGAATTTCTTTTCTCTTTTAGTCGCACAAAAATAATTTTTCCTCATTAGAAAGAATTAATTACGATATTAAAGCGAATGATATCACACATTTCATTAACTAATAAAATATTCTCAATTTATGTATGTGCAAAGAAAATGTAATTGAAAGTTATAATTGGTACTAAAACTTCATAAATTTTGATTTAAAGCTATTTTACCTACTTGATTCAGTAAAATTTTAAAATATCGTCTGCTTTTTTATTTTTAATTAAAAATCAATTTTGATTTTTTTTTATTATAAATTAAGAATTTCATTTCATCTTTATGCGTCCAAAGACATTTTCCTTCGTTAAATTTATAATATTAAAGCACATAAAGTTACAATTTCATTAACTAATAAAATATTCTCAAGTAATTTACTAATAAAATTGAATAAGGAGTTGAAAAATATTATTATTAAAGCTTCATTAATTTTGATTTAAAGATACTTTAACTTTACCTTTTAATTCAGTAAATGTTTAAAATATCGTCTGTTTCGTTGAATTTTCTTCTTTCCAGTTCAAAATCCATTGTGAATTTTTACAATACGTTAGTGAACTTCATTTGTTTTTATTTGTTCAAAAGAATTTTTGTAATTGGGAATAATTCATTATATTTAAAAATCAAAATACATAAAATTGCAGTTCCATTAACTAATAACAGATTTCCACGTAATTTATCACAAAAGAAAATGCAATAGTAAATTGGAACATATCGATACCAAACCTTTAATGATTTCGATTTAGCTATATTTTATCACTTGATTTAGTAAAATTTTAAAATATCGTCCATTTTGTTGAGTTTTCTTTTCCCCAGTTCAAAATCTACTTTGAAAAATTGTGAATTTCATTACACATTTATCCGTTCAAAAGAATTTTTTGTCATTGGAAAGAATTCATTATGTTTAAGAAATTAAAACGAATGGAATTACAATTTCTTTACTAATAAGATTCCACATAATTTATCCTAAAGAAAACTGAGTAGGAAGTTAAAAAATGTTGATGACGAAGTTTTAATATTTTTGATTTAGAAATATTTTACCATTTGATTCAGTAAAATTTTAAAATATCACCGGTACCCTTGCGTTTTCTTCTTTTCAATACAAAATACATTTTCAAATGTTGTGATAAATTAGTGAATTTCACTTCTTTTTTATCCTTTTAAAAGAACTTATTTTCTTAATTGGAAAGAAATCATTAAGGTATTAAAAAGTATGAAATCGTAATTTCATTAACTAATAAATAATACCCACGTAATTAATGACTAAATAAAGTTGGAATTGAAAAATGTTGATTATGAAATTCCGCCATTTTTCGATTTAAAAATATTTGAACACTGATTCAGTAAAATTTTAAAATATCGTCTGCTTTGTTGTTTTTCTTTTTTCCAATGCAAAACCTATTTTGAAATTTTGTGAAAAATTGGTAAACTTCATTTCACATTTATTTATTCAAAAGAATTTATCTCGAATGGAAAGTATTTATTAAGTTTAAAATATTAAAATGAATAAAATTGCAAATAATTTATAAAAGTCTGTAACATAATCTATCTCTAAAAAATAATAATAATACTAAGTTATATTGATCATGCAGCTTTATTATTTTTAATTTAAAAATATTTTGGCATTTTGATTTAGTAAAACTAAAAACATTGTCGGCTTTGTTGAATTTAATTGTTTCCAATTCAAAATCCACTTTGAAAATTTGTGTTAAAATATGAGTTTCATTTCGTTTTTATTTGTTCAAAAAAAATTTTCTTTGTTAAAAAGAATTCATTAAGCTAAAGATACTAAATTACAATTTCATTCATTAAAGAATGATTCCCACGTAATTTATCTCTAGTAAAAATTGGTTGAAGTTGAAAAACATTTTTCCTAAAGATTCCCTAATTTTGATTTAAAAATATTTTATCATTATATTTAGTTAAATTTTAAAATGATATCTGATTTATTGAGTTTTCTTATTTTTAATACAGAAACTGTATAAAAAATTTGTGATACATTTATCCTTTGTTTGTTAAAAAAAAATTTTCATCAATGGAAATATTTCATTCTGTTTTAGATAATAAAGCACATGAAATTACATATTTGTAAACTAACAAATTATTTCCACGTAATTTATCGCTAAAGAATGTTGAATAGAAATTTGGGAAAATATTGATGCTAAAGCTTCCCTTATTTTTAATTTTGAAAATTTTTATCATTTTATTTAGTCACATTTTAAAATAATACTCAATTCATTGAATTTTCTTATTTCCAATACAAAATCTGCTTACAAAATTTGTGATAAATTTTGGAAGAACATTTCTCCTTTGTTTGTTTAAAAGGATTTTTCATCAATCGAAATATTTCATCAAGTTTAAGATATTAAAAGACATGAAATTACACATTTGTTAACTAACAAATTATTTCCATGTAATTTATCATTAAAGAATATCGAATTGGAAATTGGAAAATATTGATACTAAAGTTTCAACAATTTTGATTTAGAGATAGGAATGGAACGGCGTTAAATCGTCACTCCTTGAGACCCGTCGATTCTGAGGCGAATTACTCTACTTATTACTCTATTTATTGTACTTAAATTTGTTATATTTATGTGTTTTATTAAGATGATATTAAAATTTATGAGCGTTAATTTTACATTAGAGGTATTATTATTATTATTTTAGCAATACACATAATGAGGATATAAATATTAATAAGAGGATTGCAACTAGAAATCGCTACTACAAATTACTTATTTTTATACTTTTGCTAACTCCTTCAATACTGGTATAATTTAACGACATTTAAATTTTTAATACCAGTAATTCCGTACATTATTTTTCGCCTTGTTTAATCCAAGAATTCTACGATTACACAAGGCAAAGATTACGACATAAAAATAAAAAACATACTCATCCTATATTAAACGTGTACGCAACACCTGACCTGAAGGAATTAAATGGAAAATTATGTAATTGTTAAAATATGTTACAATATATTAGAAATTTTGTAAAAAATATAATAATAACCAAAAATGTCTGTCAAATAAGCCTGTTTTATTTTTGGTCCAGCTTTATTTTCTAATTTCATTAGCATTGTGCAATCCAATGATATATTTTTTTCTTTTCGGAGCAATTTTAAAATACGCGATTTATATAACATAGCTATAGTGACACTACAATAAATTATAACATCTAGTAATAATATATTTCTTTTAAATGCTAAAAGATGTAAATTAACAACACAGTAAATACATAGTAAAATAGCTTTTATTAGGTTGTTTGACATGTTTTGGCTCACTCCGAGCCATTTTCAAAAAAGGAATATTCTCAGTTGTTTTTGAAAATGGCTCCGAGTGAGCCAAAACATGTCAAACAACCTAATAAAAATTATTTTACTCTGTATTTATTTTGTTGTTAATTTACACCTTTTTGCATTTAAAAGAAATATAGCTATAGTGTTTTGAAATTTGGGTTTTGTTGGTTTCTCACCAATGAATTCGTTACCACTTATATTTAATACTTTATCACAGTTTTTTTTCTTTTATCATTTAGCTCATAGAAAAAAAACTTAAATCGAAAATGACGGTTCAACTAGATTTAATTTTTCGAATGTCGATTTATTAGGCTTTTTCAGCACTATTTCCTTATCTCTTTGACCGAGTAACTATGCCTTCCAGAACTGACGTTATATGCCGTTGGACGTTTTAAGCGATGGTTTAACTGTATTTTACAATTAGATTCAGAATTTAAATTAAAAAAAAAACAACATCTACTATGTTGAGCATTATTATTTCCAGTACAAACACATTTAGAAAATTTTCTATAAATTAATGAATTTGAATTTATGTTTCATTTCTTAAAAATAATGTTTTCTTCGTTGGAAAGAGGTTCATCAAGCTTTTGGTCTTAAAACGCATGAGATTAAAATTTTATTAAATAATAAAAAAAATCCTACTTAATTTATTGCTAGAAAAGTTTGAATTATAAATTGAAAAATGTTGATACCAAAGCTTCACTAATTGTGATTTAAACATGTTTTACCATTTAATTCAGTAAAAGTTTACAATATTGAATACTCCGTTTCCTTTTCTTCTTTGCCATTCAAAATCAATTTTGGCATTATTTTAGTAAACTGGTGATCCCTATTTGTCCTTTATTTTTTCAACAGAATTTTACTTCATCGGAAAGAATTCATTAAGCTTAAGATGTTAAAACGCATTAAATTACAATTTCATTAACTAAGAATAGATACCCACAAAAGCAGTCGCTAAAGAAAATTTAATTAAAAGTTATATTAATCTCAAGGCATCATTAATTTTGATTTAAAAATATTTTACCATTTTGATTCCATTAAATTTTAAAATATCGTCTGCTTTGTTGAGATTATTTCTTTTGGATTCCAGTACAAATACATTTAGAAAATTTGCTATAAATTACTGAATTTGAATTTTGTTTTATTTCATAGAAATAATGTTTTCTTCGTTGGAAAGAGTTCATCAAGCTTTTGGTTTTAAAACGCATGAGATTAAAATTTAACTAAATAATAAAAAAAAAATCGTACTTAATTAATAAATTAAGTAGGTTTGAATTATAAATTGAAAAATTGGTACCAAAGTTTCACTAATTGTGATTTAAACATGTTTTACCATTTAATTAAGTAAAAGTTCACAATATCGAATAATCCGTTTCCTTTTCTTTTTTCCATTCAAAATCAATTTTAGCATTTTTTTAGTAAACCGGTGATTCCTATTTGTCCTTAATTTTTTCAACATAACTTTACTTCATTCGAAAGAATTCATTAAGCTTAAGATGTTAAAACACATTAAATTACAATTTCATTAACTAATAATAGATTCCCACAAAAGCTGTCTCTCAAGAAAATTTAATTAAAAGTTATATTCATCTCAAGGCATCAATAATTTTGATTTAAAAATATTTTACCATTTTGATTCCATTAAATTTTAAAATATCGTCTGCTTTGTTGAGTTTTTTTACTTTTGGATTCCAGTACAAATACATTTAGAAAATTTGCTATAAATTAATAAATTTGAATTTTTGTTTTATTTCATAGAAATAATGTTTTCTTCGTTGGAAAGAGTTCCTCAAGCTTTTGGTTTTAAAACGCATGAGATTAAAATTTAACTAAATAATAATAAAAAAAACGTACTTAATTAATAAATTAAGCAGGTTTGAATTATAAATTGAAAAATTGGTACCAAAGTTTCACTAATTGTGATTTAAACATGTTTTACCATTTAATTAAGTAAAAGTTCACAATATCGAATAATCCGTTTCCTTTTCTTCTTTTCCATTCAAAATCAATTTTAGCATTTTTTCAGTAAACCGGTGATCCCTATTTGTCCTTAATTTTTTCAACATAATTTTACTTCATTGGAAAGAATTCATTAAGCTTAAGATGTTAAAACACATTAAATTACAATTTCATTAACTAAGAATAGATTCCCACAAAAGCTGTCTCTCAAGAAAATTTAATTAAAAGTTATATTCATCTCAAGGCATCAATAATTTTGATTTAAAAATATTTTACCATTTTAATTCCATTAAATTTTAAAATATCGTCTGCTTTGTTGAGTTTTTTCTTTTGGATTCCAGTACAAATACATTTAGAAAATTTGCTACAAATTAATGAATTTGAATTTTTGTTTTATTTCATAGAAATAATGTTTTCTTCGTTGGAAAGAGTTCATCAAGCTTTTGGTGTTAAAATGCATGAGATTAAAATTGAACTAATTAATAAAAAAAACGTACTTAATTAATAAATTGAGTAGGTTTGAATTATAAACTGAAAAATTGGTACCAAAGCTTCACTAATTGTGATTTAAAACATGTTTTACCATTTAATTAAGTAAAACTTGACAATATCGAATACTCCGTTTCCTTTCTTCTTTGCCATTCAAAAGCAATTTCGGCATTTTTTTCAGTAAACCAGTGATCTCCATTTTTTCTTTATTTTTTCAACATAATTTTACTTCATTGGAAAGAATTCATTAAGTTTAAGATGTTAAAACGCATTAAATTACAATTTCATTAACTTAGAATAGATTCCCACAAAGCTGTCTCTTAAGAAAATTTAATTAAAAGTTATATTCATCTTAAGGCAGCATTAATTTTGATTTAAAAATATTTTACCATTTTGATTCCATGAAATCTTAAAATATCGTCTGCTTTGTTGAGTTTTCTTCTTTTAGATTCACACTCCATCTTGAAATTTTATGATAAATTATTAAATTTTATTTCACAATTATATTTTCAAATTTCAAAGAATTCCTATATTTTAAAATATTTAAACACATGAAATAATTAAACAAAATTTCCCACGTAATTCACTGCTAAACAATTGCACAGGAAGTGAAAAAAATATATTTCACAAAGCTTCCCTAATTTTCATTTAAAAATGTTTTACTATTTGATTTAGTCAAATTTTAAAATATCGGCCGCAGCATTGAGTTTTTAGGTGCGTTCGTAATTATATAAATACGTAGCATCTATTGTCGTCGTCTGGTCCGTCCGTCTGTCCGCATATAACAACGCAAAAACTACCTAAACGAATGGTTTGAAATTAAAGATATATTATCTTTGCAGAATTTTGTCGAGACATTTCAAATTTTATGAAAATCGAATCAAAACTTTAGAAGATATTAATAAAACTATTTATTAAGAAATTTGAATTAAAAAAAAAAAAAAAAATCGGTGCTTTCTTGTTATAGGAGATTATAGGTTATAGGTTATAGGTTTTTAGGTTATAGGTTATAGGTTTAATCGTCAAGCGACCGATATACTTATTTTATTACAGAAATTAATCTGCAGACGATATTAATTCATTTCACAGAATTAAAAATCATCAGGATCTGAATATTTATATAACTAGCTATAATATACGGTATATAATCATTTGCCACGTTTAACGTACAATTTCCAACTTGTTTCTTTTTAACACTTTCCAACATAGTTGATTTTTTTAAAATTCGGTTTGTCCGTCTGTCTGTCCGTTTGCCGATTGACTGTGTTCTAACTCACGTAAATAAACTCGGATTGTCATGAAATTGATATATGTTATTGATATTTACTATGGTATGTTTGGTATTGAAAATAATGTATGTAGCACTTATACTTCATGTACAGTGGCATTCAAAAGAATGCCGTTACATTATGCATGGTCTATGGAGGAAAATTCTTTGCAGTGTATTTTAAAATGATGTTACACTATTTCAAATAAATTGAAATTGATGTACATTGCTGAAATGTACTACAAGATGCTTACTATCGAATACAACAAGTGTAGCGCTTATAATTAGTTTACAGGATATCTCAAACGATTTCCGTTATATTATCATTTTTAGGGAAAAATCGTTTAATCATGTTACACTATTACAAACATATTGAAATTGACATCATTTTCTAAGGAACACTAAAACTAATTAATCAAAAACAAACAAATCTTATCAGTAAACAATAAAAAGAAACAATTCAGACATGCTTTATGTAGAATATAGAATGTAAAGCACTTATCATTCATTTACAGGGTCACACAAAAGTATTCGGTTACATAAATGGTTTACGGGGAAAAACTGTTTGCAGCGTATTTTAATTATGTTACGCTATTTGAAATATAATAAAATTCATATACATTACTGAGGTTTACTACAACATACCTGTTGTATAATATAATGTGCATAACATTTATCGTTCATTTACAGGAACACACAAGAGATTTCAGATCAGTACTGTATCCGAATCCGAAATATTGTTTGTAAGCGATAATTGCTTGAAGTGCGGTTTTAGTTAGGTTTGCGTTTAACTAAATTTTGCATATTATGTGGTTTGTATAAATGCTGTACATCATATACAGGGCTACACAAAAGAATTCGTAAGCATTATTGTATGTGTCAGCGTAAATTGCTTAAAGGATTTTTTTAATCGAGTTATGCATGTTGCATGTACGTGAAATATATTTAGTATATTAAGATATGTTTGTTGAATGTAAATAAAATCCTATACAGGATAACGCAAAGAACACGATAAATGGCCGCCTCTGTATGATAATTTCTTGTAAGTGTAATTTCAATAGTTTTCAACGTGTTTTTGCCTGAATTAAACTTTAGCTTAATATGTGGCGTGTATATAAATCTTACGTTAGTATACAGCGCTGTACAAAAGAATTCAGATATGCTTCCGTCTGTTGGTAGCTACTGCTAAAGATGAATTTTCAACTGTGTTATGCGTTTACTTATACTAAACAAAATTGAAGCATACTATATATATACAATTCTATTGATTATATACAAAGCTGCACACTCTAAAATTGGAAGGAGTGAGAAGTTGACTCTTTGGAAGAGTGAGAGGCGACGATTTCGGCGTTTTAGACGATTTCGGCGTTGTTCTTTTTAACGTTTAAAATATGAATATTGCTTTCTTAAATAATCTGTATGATAATATTATTTCCTGATTCTAATTCTGCGTAATGCTTTCGATGGTAGAAGGTTTTTTGTAAAATTTACAGGGTTATTGCTTCCCATGCGTTTTTAAAAACTTTCCAGATTCGATCAATCGTGGTGGTTTTGCCCTTTGAAAGAGCTCTTTTCAGCAGACCAAATGCACAATAAACCATAAGAGAAACGTCAGGTGACTGGGGGAATATGTTGAAAGGTATAAATACAATACCTGTGTGAGTTTTTAATGTTTTCAACGAATACAGCAGTTTTTGAAGTATGAGCAGTAGCTTTGCTTTGATGCAGTTTCACCCTTTAAAAGTCATTGTAATAAAGAAAATGGCATTTTTTCTATAAATATCGGATGTAACACATTCTCTTATATGCGCTTTGCAATCATTTTAGACTGTGGAATTAGCATACTTCTGTTCGGAAGAAAAAAAAACGCATCTTCCCATTCACAGCATTTTTTGCATGCGCAATCTTGAAATAAGAATAAATTTGAAAGTATCAGACGATAATATAAATTACACATAATAAGTTGTTGTCAGAATTTTTTCCTCTAAAATAATTCCATTTTTTTAAATAATTTATCAAATATGTCTAAAAAATGTGCGAACAGTCTCTGTATTATATGATACAAAAAGGTTTCAGTTTTCTTATTTACACAGTTGAGAAACACCGTAAATATTTATGATTTCTACACAAATTTAATAAGTGTGCTCGAATATCACAAAAGAAACAAAGCTAAAATAATGTAATAAGAGCTTTTTCAATTGTTAGCGGCTGTAGCATGCTGTAGGTACCACTTCTCGTCCGAGCGCAGAAGTCAAGCAGCAACGAGTTCGGTTACTATTTGGGAGGGTGACCGCCTACGAACAAGCGTGTGTAAAAATGAGTTTCTCTTTTTTATTCAAGAATTTTAGTCACTCCTGAAACAGTGAGTCAGAGTCACTCTTCAGAGTGAATATTCACTTCTCAGGAGTAAGTATTCACTCTTTCAGGGAGTCAAGAATTTCACTTTTTCCTAGAGTGAATAGTCACTCTAAAGAGGTTGGGCAAATTTTGACTCTGCGATAGAGTGAATATCCACTCCTCCGGAGTGAATAGTCACTCTTTCTTATTTAGAGTGCACAAAAGAATGGGAGTACATTTCTGGATACTTCCTGTAATTGCTGAAATCTGGTTTTCAAATGGGTTTTGCGTTTTCTAAAATGTTTACTTAGTTATGTTATTTACCGTATTATACAGCGAAGGTTTGTTAAAATATTTTGCTAGTGTTTGAAAATGTTTCATAATCTATTCTTAATGCATGAGTTTTCTTTCTTGTTTATTATTATTTCCAATACAAAATCTGATCAGAAAATTTGTGATAAATTAGTGAACAAGGTGTCATTCCTTTTTTAAAAGAATTTTTCTTCATTGAAAACAATTCATTAAGTTTAAGATTTAAAGTATTTTAAAGCATGGAAATATATTTAGCTATTAAAAGATTTTTTCGTAATCTATCCCTTAAGAAAACTGAACAGGAAATTAAAAATATTGATACTAAAGCTTCAATAATTTTGATTTAGATATATTTTACCATTTGATCCAGTAAAAATATAAAATAGTGTCTGCTTCGTTGAGAATTCTTATTTCCAGTATAAAATCCATTTAGAAAATTTGTGATAAGTTCGTGTACATCATTTCTTTTTTATTTCTTCAAAACAATTTTCCTTTCAAAGAAAAGAGTTCATTAATTTATAATATTAAGGCGCATGAAATTACGGTACTTTTAGTTAGCTGGGCGTCAGGAATAACTCGCCAAATCTTGTTTCAGTTGGCATCATTTGAATTGCAATCTATTACAGGAAATTTTGTTATTTGTATTGATATGTTTGTGTTTACGTATTTTATTATGACTATATTTTAGCTATTTTTAAGTAAGATTCAAAAACTTTTGGTGATCAGTGGCGCCCGGCTAACATAAAAATATCGAAATTATAATTTCATTAACTAGTGAGATTCCCACACAAGAGAAAACTGAATAGGAATGTGAAAAATATTGAAACTAAAGTTTCACTGTGGAGATATTTTTCCAGTTAATTCAGTAAAATTTAAAAATATCATATCTGCTCCTTTGAATTTTGTTTTTTCCTATTCAAAATCCATTTTGAAATTTTATAATAAATAAGGGAATTAGATTCCTTCTTCATTTGTTGAACAGAATTGTTCTACATTGTAAAGAACTCGTTATATTTATAAGATATTAAAATACATGAAATTATAGTTTTATTAACAGATGGCGAATTGTTACGTAATTTATCCCAAGAAATTGAATAGGGAATTTAAAAATATTGATACCAAAGTTTCAATAATTTTTATTTCTAGATATTTTACTGTTTGCTTTAGTAAAATTTTAAAATATCGTTTGCTTCCTGGAGTTCCCTTCTTTCCAGTTTAAAATTCGCTTTGAAAATTTATGATAAATTAGTGAGCTTCATTTGTCTATTGTTTGTTAAAAATATTTTTTTCTTCATTGGAAAAAAAAATTCATTAAGTTTAAGGTATTAAAATGCATGAAATTAAAGTTTCATTAACTAATAAAAGATTCCCATGCAATTTTTCAGCAAAGAAAATTGAATAGGAAGTTGAAAACACTAAACATAAAGCTTTAAAATTGTTTATTTAGATTTATTTCACCATTTTATTCAGTAAAATTTTAAAATATCACTTGCTTCGTCGAATTTCCTTCTTTTCAATTCAAGATCCATTTTGAATATTTTGCGATAAATTAGTGAATTTGATTTCTCCTTCATTCGTATAAAATAAGTTTTCATTTATTCGAAGGAACATTTTAAGTTTAAGATATTAAGATTTACATTTTAACATATTACATTTTAAGTGTTAAGGTATAAGACTGTAATCTTTAATATTTGTTTAGTAATTAAAATTTAATTTTTTTATGCATAATCAACAAATTGCAAGTTTTAAGTTGTCAACTGCGGAATATTTTTTAATTTATAACCATATTGTTGTGGGCGGCGGAAATAAATGTATTATATGAAGGGTGTGGATGTAAAATTCACACTTTAGAAAAATGCAAAAAACGGATTATTATTAATAAACATGATATATTGACAAAAAAAAATTTGTGATGTATTTGTTGCCATAACAACTACTTGCCCATAGTCCTAAACCTGTAATAATTTTAGTAAAGCTAGAATTTAAATTTAAATATGGAAAATGTGAGTTTTGCAGCTTTTATGGTAATATTAGTTATAAACGAAAATAGTTATAAAATTAAAAAAAGAAAAGAAAATCTGAACATTAGTTTTTATTATGTTATTTTGGAGGGTAATAATCAACAAAAATCAAAACACAAAAAACATTTATTAAAAATAATATGTGCAAAAATTTTACTATTAGACATGGTTAAACGTCTTCACTGTCATTAAACTAGTGGAACAATTTTTTTACACTATGATCCCATATACAACACTATGATAAAGTATTTACTAGTGTAGTTAAAGTACTATATTAAAGTATTTATTAGCATATTACTATAATTCCATGATCCTTTGCAAGCCTCCCCTGATTGGTTGAATTGGAGAATGTGAGTTTTGCTGCAAAACTCACACTTTGTTGTGGTTAATGTGAGTTATTGGTTATTGGTTAATGTGAGTTATGCATCAAAACGAGATTTACAGATTTTTTTTTCAGCCTTACTATGTTTATTATAGTCCAAATCACTATTACAGTCCGATTCGCCTTAAAAAGACGAACACGGTGATATGAATAACTCAATACCTTAAAAAAGTGGATAATGTGACTTTTGCATCTGCACCATTCATGTAATATAATTATGACTGAAATAATATTTTTAATAAGTCTTTTTAAACAGTTTTTTATATTTAAATTAAAGAAATATTTAGTTGGGTAAAATTGCATGGAATATTATGTAATTCATGTCTAGAGCTCTTCGACAATTCCATACTTTCAATGTTTTTGTTCTTTCATTACCGAACTTCAAAATGATTTCAAGGAACGAATAAATTTTCTAATTTTAGAACTATTTTGTTTAATACACTAAACTTCTCGAAAAGTAACTTTACTGATTAAAAATTTTATGCTTAAGGAAATATACAGTTTCAGTAACTGATAACAGATTTTTGCGTTATCAGTCTCTAAGGAATTCAAATTTCACAGAAAGGTAAAAATCGTTTATACTAAAGTCTTTTAAAATTTGATTAAAGATATTTTATAGTTTATCCAAATATCGTCTGCGTCTCTGAGCTACTTCTTTCCAAGTAAGATAATTTTAGAAAATTTGTGATGAGTTATTGAATTTCCCTTTTTGTTTCTTATTATATCCAAAGAATTTCAAATTTATTGCATTATCTGCAAAGTTTTATTTAAGATATTAAAACACTGAGTTTTAGTATGTAAAAGTTTACAAATTTAAATTTATTTACTTAACAGAATTTGATTGTATTGTGATGCGTAATAAACCAATTAATGTTTAAAATAACAACCATACATATTTTTGTAGCTACAGCCACATTCTTGAAACTGGCGGAAATAATTGAATCCTGTAACATAATACGTAATTACATTTTAATAAATCACGTTGAAATGAATGTTTCAAGATTGAAATGAAATGTAAGTATTAGTTTTGAAAATTTATTGCAGATTATTGCACAGTCGGCCAAAAGATTAAAAAGAGAACACCTCATACATTTTAATCGCCAAATTGGCTTAGAATGAAAAAAAAGGAAAACCATTTGGCTGGAAATTATGTCATCTTTCAATTTACACACACACACACACACACATATATATATATATATATATGTAATTAAAAAAAATTGCCATTTTTCCTTAATTAATTTATTTCAAATTCTTACAATTCTACTTCCCCCTGTGTTTTAATAATATCTTAAATATAAATTATATTTTAATTCCACATCTTTAATCAACATATTCTTTTAATTCTTATTCTAAAAATCTTAATCTGTTAAAAGCTACACTTATTTGTAAAAACCTCTAATTTATTTCTTCTTTTGAAACATTATTTTTTTAATTTTTTTAGAACGTTTCTTAATATCATTTTTATTTTTATTAAAATTATCATTTGATATCTCATAATTCATTTCAACTCCCGCCTCTAACTTTTTCACCTGAAAATTATGCCGAGTATAATAATAAGTTCTACAGCCTTGCAAGCCGCTCATTAATTAATTTACCCCTGCATTGGCGAAAGATTCATACGCCTCGTTGCAGCTCGTTGCAGTAAAACGCAGTTATGCAGCTCCGGAACTCAGAATTTTTACACTTTTTGACTTGCTAAACTAGATCCGGTCACTTGGAGGAAAATTGTCTTTAAATTTGTGTATATCTCTATAATAATCTGTAACATCTTCATGCTCGTTTTCTGCGATGTAACACAGCTCGATCTGAGTTCTAAAAATAACGACTTTGGGAATTGTCTGTTCTTTATGAACTACCAATAAATTTGTTGGTGAAAATGCAGCTTTCTTTACTTTGAGGGGAAATTTCGAATAGTTTCATAAACATCGTCTTCCATCTAGAGCCTTCGACTGCAAAACATATGTTATTCTGCAAATTCATCGCTTACCAGAATTAATATGTTGATATAAATCACTATGAAATGGAAAATCATTTCATATATATTTTTTAAGCAAGCTTTGTGGTCGCCTTCATATTGAAATTGTACCAAGTTCTAAAATTTTCAATATGAACGCCTAATTTTGACAATATATTTGGCTTTTTTGGTAAATTTTACTTAAGATACGAAATGTGAAGTCTTTCTGCGGAACAGTTTAAGAATTATGAAGGTTTAAAGTTGAGAACCTAATGTTGAATTATTTTGTAATCAATGTAAAACCATTTGCAGTACGAGTAATTTTTTAAACATAACTCAAAAACTACTTAGTGAAATAAGCTGTAATTTTGGATTCGCATTTTTGAAACTTCTAGAAATTGATTTCTCTTTAAAAAAAATTACAAGTTACAATTCATATATTCTTCGAAAAAAAAAATATATATATATATGTATATATATATATAATTAATTTTACAAAAAAAATATAAATTGCATCCTTGATTTTTTTTTTTTTTTTTTTTTAACAAAAACCTATTTCTAGAAGCTTCAAATATGCGAATCCAAAATTACAGCTCATTCCGTCCAATAGTTTTTGCTTTAGAAACTACCCTCATTGTAATCTGTTTAGCAACGATTAACGGAATTATTTTTGAATTTAGCATTAGCCACACATTCCAAACTTTAAACCTTCATAATTCCTAATCTACTTATCCAAATGAATTTCCGTTTGGTATCCTATGATAAAAATTTACCTAAAAACCAAATATGGGGTCAAAATTATTTGTATTGAAAATATGAATATAAAAAAAAATATGAATAGTATCCTTTAATTTTTTTAACAGACATCTGTTTCTAGAAGCTTCAAATGTGTGAATACAAAATTACAGCTCATTCCGTCCAATAGTTTTTGCTTTAAAAACTACCCTCATTGTAATCTGTTTAGCAACGATTAACGGAATTAATTTTGAATTTAGCATTAGCCACACATTCCAAACTTTAAACCTTCATAATTCCTAATCTACTTATCCAAATGAATTTCCGTTTGGTATCCTATGATAAAATTTACCTAAAAAACAAATATGGGGTCAAAATTATTTGTATTGAAAATATGAATATAAAAAAAATATGAATAGTATCCTTTAATTTTTTTAACAGAAATCTGTTTCTAGAAGCTTCAAATGTGTGAATCCAAAATTACAGCTCATTCCGTCCAGTAGTTTTTGCTTTAAAAACTACCCTCATTGTAATCTGTTTAGCAACGATTAACGGAATTATTTTTGAATTTAGCATTAGCCACACATTCCAAACTTTAAACCTTCATAATTCCTAATCTACTTATCCAAATGAATTTCCGTTTGGTATCCTATGATAAAATTTACCTAAAAGCCAAATATGGGGTCAAAATTATTTGTATTGAAAATATGAATATAAAAAAAATATGAATAGTATCCTTTAATTTTTTTAACAGAAATCTGTTTCTATAAGCTGCAAATGTGTGAATCCAAAATTACAGCTCATTCCGTCCAATAGTTTTTGCTTTAAAAATTACCCTCATTGTAATCTGTTTAGCAACGATTAACGGAATGAATTTTGAATTTAAAATTGCAAACTTTAAATTTTCATAATTCCTAAACTGTTTGACCTAATTAATTTCTGTTTGGTATCCTGAGGGAAAGTTTACCTAAAAACTAGATATAATATCAAAACTAGGTATTTGTATAGAGAATTTCAGAGTTTGTTACAACGTCTGTATGAAGACGATCCTCTAAGCTTGTTTTTTAACATAAAATGAAAGAAGACTTAATTTCACGTTGAACGGCTATTTCTGTTTTTCTTCTTTGAAAATTTGGTAATTAAAATGTGTGATATGTTTTTTTTTTGTTTGTTTGTTTTTCCGACTATACATTATGTGTCGTCTAAAATCCTGTGCCATTTCCTCAACTTTATCTTTTATTGTCTCATTTGCGAATACGTTGATTCGAATATGTTAAATTTACGAATACGTTATGAATATGTTACCTTTACGAGTACGTTATGAATATGTTACCTTTACGAATACGTTATGAATATGTTATGTTTACGAATACGTTATGAATATAATATGTTACGTTATGAATGCAGTTTCGAACGAAATTTTTACGAGTTTCAGGTAACGAAAATAGCGAATCCAGTTTTCTAATTTGCACAGCAGTTAACTTCCGAGTGTTTTTTTTTTTCAAAACAACTAACATATTTCGAACTAAAGATTTCCCATAATAAATGAAATCAAGTACTGAATAGAAAAAATAAAGAAAAGGACATTTTATTAAAGAATTTTTTTTAAGCATGTTTCTTTGATTTGAGGAAAAAAAATCGAAAGTTGGCAACTAAGTAATTAATTGTACAAAAAGAAAAAAAAATGTTTTCTAATTTTAGAACTATTTTAAATAACAGATATAATACAGTTCGCCTAGAAAAAGTTCTTCTACTAAAACTCACGTATTTTAGAAGAGATACAGTTTCATTAACTTATAAAATATTTCTACATTAACAGTCTCTAAGGAATTAAAATTTTATACAAAGATAAATAGTATTATCCTGAAGCCTTTGAAAATTTGATTAAAGATATTTTATCGTTGATTCAAAAATATCGTCTGCGCCTTTGAATTTTTTCTTTCCGAGTAAAACAATTTTAGAAAATTTGTGATAAATTATTGAACTTCGTTTCTCGTTTATTCGTTCCAAATGAATTTCTACCTTATTGAATCGTCTGAAAGTGTTCTTTAAGCGTAAGATATTAAAAGTCTAAATTGTAAGATGTAGAAATTTAAACTTCAATATTTATTTCTTTTCGTTAGAAGAATTTTATTCTTTTAACGAAAAAGAAATCAACTACATTCATTAAATACCACCAAAGCAAATATTACTTACCCATCATACCTAGTATAGCGTAAGTCTTGTAATCGTTTTGAAAATCGAAAAAAATTTTTGACGGATTTACACGTTTCAGACACTAGAGATTCCGAAAAACATATTTTTAGAAAAAGAAAATTTGCCGTCCGTCTGTGTGTAAGTATATCTGTGTGTCTGTGTGTCTGTAAACGCTCTATCTCCCGAAAACATTGAGATAGAGACTTGAAATTCGGTATGTACTTAGTATGTAATAATGGGAAGAAGCTTATTGAATTTGAGTAACCTCGATTATCCGGAACTATTTTTTTTTTTTTTGGACTCTCGAAATATTCGTTTTGATAAAAGATACATAAAATTTTTCGAAATTGTTTATTTTAAGGAGTGAATATAAAAGACAATAAAAAAACATAAATTTTGCATAAAACATGAAGTTGATTGGATAATGAGCTGCCAAAATATTTGTAATCCTATTTGCCACACTCTTTGATTTTTCATGACCCTGTATTTCATCCTAATTTCAAGTCAAAGATATATTTTAATTGAAAATGAGACGCTTAATCAGATGCAATAAACTGCTAATTAATAGGATTATTGTTTTCGGAGTTATAAGGATGTTTCATTTAAGCAATTCAGTAATCGAGCCTTTAAAGTTTATGACGTCATCAAGCCACGATTTTATTCGAATTGCAATGCATTTTATAAGTAGTTTATACATTTTTTATTTTAATATTTTACATCATGCATATCCATGATGGGTAAGTATTACGGTGGCCCACAACGACGAGTTTTTTAATATGACGTCATATTTGAAAGGCGAAAGTAAATTTACTATTCTAATAATATTTATAGCAGAAATATGGTATTAAATAAGTTGTTCCAAATATGTGCTTCTAGATTGAAATGATTATTAATAATTAGTTGTTGTAAACATTTTCAGAATATTGTATCTAAATATATGCTATATCTAAACATATCTAAATTCCTTAGCTTTAATTTTTTAGTTGTGTTATGTATGAACGTCAAATTCGTTTCTTGAAATGAAAAAAAAAAATAATATTTCCCAATTTTGCAAAATAATAATAATAATAATAATAATAATAATAATAATAATAATGAGAAAAAATAAATAATTTTTTTGTTATTATTTTATTATTAATGTGAGTCGAGACGCCACACCTGAATACGAATGTATAGACAGCGCAAGAATCGCACTTCCATGAGACGAAACCTTCCGTCGAGATTAAGGCGTAGCGTAACGAGCTAGAGATAAGAGAATTCGCCGCCGATGTGGTCGCGCTTCTAAACTTCTCAAATTACTTACAGATGATTTAGGGGGCAGCGTCTGGATTTTCATAGCTAATATTAAACCAATATAAAACATGTAGAGCGATTTCTCCTTTGCATTTAAAGATTGTAAAAAATATATATATATTGCATAAGATAATTGAAACTTTATTGAGTAATGTCTTTTTGTATTTTTTTGTTTATTTCAGTTATTTAGTGGCAAATGAGGTTGAAAGTTTGATTCGACAAAAAATAAAGTAGTTATTGTTATGAGATATGCTTTAAGGTGCGATCACACGGCATTCTGTGACGGCGGGTCGTTTATCGGCTTCTTCCATATAATGAGTCTTCTCTGGCTCTTGCAACAGAGGGAAGAGCCACAAAGGCGGATCCATGGCATGGTTATTACCTGCCCTTTCTTTTGTTGAGACTCCCTTTTTTGTTGAGGACCACAGAGATTTTGGAAAAGAAAGGTCAGGGAATAATTTATGACTTCTTGACAAAATTTTAAAATGTGGTCTAAACGCAGCTTTAAGGTGCGATCAGATTGCAAACTACAACGGCGGTTCGTTTGTCGACCCCTTTGATGTGGAGAGTCTTCTGTCGCGCTGCTACAGAGGAGAAGTCCACGGAGGGCAATCCCGGACATGTTTATTACCTCCCCTTTCTTTTGTTGATGACCACGAAGTTTTGGAAAAGAAAGCGCAGAGAAATAATTTATGACTTTTCGTTGAAGAATTTGAAAATGGGATCTGAACTATACGGTTCAGAATAGTCAGATAAGTCCCTCCGTGGACTTCTCCTCCGTAGCAGCGCGACAGAAGAGTCTCCACATCAAAGAGGCCAACAAACAAGCCGCCGTCGCAGTTTGTGATCTACTTGCACCTTGAAGCTGCGTTTAGACAACATTTTAAAATTTTGCTACGAGAAGTCATAAATTATTCTCCTGGCTTTTATTTTCCAAAAGTTCAGTGGTTATTAACAAAATAAAGGGAGCCTCAAAAAGAGTTATACGGCGTACGACGGTTTTGTTTATGTTCATCTCAACGACGACTAGCAGAATAAGTGTTTCTTCTCTATTTCTATGTTTTCTTTGATTACCCTATCCTTGTTCTAATTTAATAAAAGTGGCCGTTTCCAAGTAATGGAGTATTTCCTCAGCTGTCCTATAATAATAATACTAATAATATCATTATCAAATAAATAAATAAACTGAAAACATTTTTTAATTTTAGGGATAGCTTATTCAACACATTTAGCTTGTTTAAAAAGTTATTTTACTGTTTAAAAATTATATGCTTTAGAAAATAGACTTTTGTGAACTGATAAAATATTTCTGCATTACCTGTCTCTAAGGAATTGAAACTTTGTATATGAAAAATACTTCTCCTAAAGCCTTCCTAATTTTGATTAAAGATAGTTTATCTTTGATTCAAATATGACTCCGAGTTTCTTCTTTCCAAGTAAAATAATTTTAGGACAATTTTAGTAAAATGTAGCGAAACTTCATTTCTCCCTTATTCTTTTAAAAGTATTATTACTTTATTGGAATAGCTGGAATCTTTTATTTAGATAGAGGCTAAGTTCTGAAACATAAAAGTCTAAACTTTAATATTGACTAAGGATCCAACCCGAGTTTCCCGGGTAGCGGAACTCTTTTTTTTTTTATTGAAATCTTTATATATATATATAATAGATCTTTTACATTTAATATATTTTTTAGATTGCCTATTAATAACACCAAAACGCGTTTTTATTTGAAAAATATCAATAATGTATTCAAATAAAATTTTAAAATTTATTAAAAGTTATACTTTCGTATTATCCGCATGCCAGAAGTTAATAGGCCAAGAAACCACCAAAAAATTCGCTACTTACAGCATTTTTATTATTATTATTATTATGAACATTTCAGAGGTTTAAGCGCATATGTCGATTGTATGAGTATTTGTGTTTTTATATTATTTTATTTATATATTTATTTTTTTATTGGCGAAGTTATAAATTTGTTATAGAATGTTGTACGGAAACAAATGGTAAACTTGTTATATTATTTTAAGTGCAACCGTGTTAGACTTTCGTAATCGGACTGCACTCAATAGAAAAAAATATAATTTTTTCACGCTTGAAAATTATTTTTCAAAACATAAAAAAAAATCAGCAAATTGAGACTCAAATTTCAAATAAATTGGATTTGAGATTTAAGACTTTTTTTCCCTATTTGACGTCGTAAAAATTGAAACTGTGCGATATTTAGAAGTTAAACAAAAATTGCAGTAAAAGCGAAATGTATTTACTAATTGTGGCCACCGTCAATATGACGTCATCTTTACTCATAGACATGTTTTTGCTTTATAATATTGATTTAGTTAATTAATAGAGATATTTCTGGTATCAATAATAATTCAATTGCTTTATTTAAGCTCTGTCGAAAGCATTATTTTGCAGCTATCACTTTATCCGACAGGAAATAAATAATATTACAGGGCTTCCAAATGTATGCGATCAATTCTAAAACGATAGCGCTGGTCGCGACATCTAGTGTTATTTTTAATTGTAACATTTCTGTGACAGAAGACGTTTGTGTTTCATAATATCAGATCTCCTAAATGCTCCGTTTTTTGAAGACCAGTGTTTTATAAGAATGTGAGATTCTGCATTGTACTGGAGAAGATAAAAATTCGGATCAGACATTTTCTAAAAACAGTCAATTCGTGTTCAGGACCTTCTAAAACGTATAAATTGGTCGAAAACCTGAAGTCGAAAATTTTCGTGAATCCATTATTTTCTTCTTGTAAAGATAGAAGAAAGTAAAAATCATGCATGAAAAAAATTTCAAAACCATATAAATCTAGTCGTTGGGGGCCACCGTGATGCTTACCCATCATAGATATGCATAATAAAAAATATGAAAATAAAATATGTGTAAACTGTTTATAAAATGCATTGCAATCTCAGAGATGGTCTAAGATTGGAATTCGAATAAAATCCTGGCTTGATGACGTCATAAACTTTAAATCGCGGCTAACGAAAAAGAAAGGCTACCGCGGTGCTTTTTAGCCTCGCTTTAAATGCTCTATTACTGAATTGCGTAAAAGAAACATCCTTATAACTCCAAAACTGATAATCGTATTAACTAACGGTTTACTGCGTCGGATTAAGCGTCTCATTTCCAATTAAAATATATCTTTGAATTGAAATTTGAATGAAATACAGGCTCATGAAAAATCGAAGAGTGTGGCAAATAGGATTACAAATAACTCGGCAACTAATTATCTGATCGACATCATTCTTTATGAAAAATTTATGTTTTTTTTTATTTTCTGTTATATTCAATCCTTAAAAAAGACAATTTCGAAAATGTTTTTATACCTTTTATCAGAACGAATATTTCGAGAGTCCGAAAAATTAGTTCCAATAATCGAGGTTACTGAAATTCAATAAGCTTCTTCCCATTATTACATACTAAATACACACCAAATTTCAAGTCTCTATCTCAATTGTTCGAGAATAGAAAGTTTACAGACACACAAACGGACGGAAAAAAAATCTAAAAATATGTTTTTTGGAAGATCCAGTGTCTGAAACGTGTAAATCCGCCAAAAATATTTTTTCGATTTGAAAACGATTACAAGATTTACCCTATACTACGTATGATGGGTAAGTAAAAACAAATAAACTGAGAAACAGTTGTCGAAGAAATTGCATTTTAAAGTACATTTTCGTCTCTATTCGACAATGTAAAAATTGAAATTATGCGATATTTAAGAGTAATTAAATTTCCGAAAAAATAGAAATGCAGTGGAAATTACAGGTGTATTCCGGCAACTTCCTGCCCTCACTTCTTACATTTTTTGGCGATTTTTTTTTAAAATCAACAGTTAGAGGTAACGATCTAATAAGACATGGCGATTAAATAGCTTTAGTTGCACTTTTTTTAATAAAATGTATAAGAAAACTGCAGTTGATGTAGAAAATCATAACACAAAAAGTTTGAGAACTATTTATTTATATTTAATCTGATTTTTATTCAATAGAAGTGAAGGGAGAAAATTCAGAAAACTGGATTTTCTTTCAGGAAAATTATACTTGATACAGGAATTATCTTCCCGCAAGTTTCCTCTTTTTTTACCTTTGCCTTGTTGAAAAGATATAAATATTCATAATGGGAAAATATTCCTCCGCAGTAGTTTAACCAATTTTTTCCCCATGCCGTTATGGTATTTAGGTGGGATATTTTTAGAAAACCGTGGAATCTCTTTTAGTTGATGAAATAATAGGTCTGGAATCTCGTTAGTCGGTGAAATAATAGGTAGAGAAATAAAGCTTAATATACAAACACATTATTGGAATAATGGGGTATAATACAGGAATTTTATGATTTAGTTATTTAATATACGAGGACAATGACCATAAATGTTAAGAAAGAAACTAACAGTAACTCATTAAAATTCTAACACAAAAGAACCATCTCAGACATATCATTATTAATATAATTCCTCACAATATTTTCATATGCATTTGATAATTTTTATGTTACTTTTTCAGAAAAAAACACTCTTATTCAATAGATTTTTAAATTTCCACTGCGTCCGTTATACTTAATCAACTAATCTAGAAATTTAACAAAAATATACAATTAGAGTTAACGAACTAGTAAACCATGTCTATTAAATTGTTTTTTCAATGAAATGTATGGGAAAAACTGCAGCTGATGTAGAAAAGGGTGATAAAACAAAAAAGTTTGAGACCTATTTATTTATATTTAACCTGATTTTTTTTCAATAGAAGTGAAGGGAGAAAATTCAGAAAACTGGATTTTCTTTCGGGAAAATTATACTTAATACAGGAATTATCTTCACGCAAGTTTCCTCTTTCTTTACCTTTGCCTTGTTGAAAAGATATAAATATTCATAATGGGAAAATATTCTTCTGTAGTAGTTTAACCAATTTTTTCCACATGCCGTTATGGTATTTAGGTTGGGTATTTTTAGAAAACCGTGGAATCTCTTTTAGTTGATGAAATAATAGGTCATGAATCTCGTTAGTCGATGAAATAATAGGTAGAGAAATGAAGCTTAATATACAAAGAAATTAGTGGAATAATGGGGTATAACACAGGAATTTTATGGTTTAGTCATTTAATATACGAGGACAATGACCATAAATGTTAAAGAAGAAACTAAAAGTAACTCATTAAAATTATAACACGGAAAGAAGCATCTCAGACATACCACACTGAGAAAAATGATACTTTCAAATCTGAGTAAATCGATGTTTTCATTTTGTTATGAAACTTTTTGTTTCAAATAAGACGATCCAATGCTTTCAATTCTGAAATACCAGAAATATTCAGAATATTGAAACATAGAATTACTCAAAACTGGGCACATAGAGGTCAGTTCATACTCATTTTTGAAACATGGAAATACTCAAAAATGATTATAATCAGTTCAAACTCATTTTTGAAACATGAAAATGCTCAAGAATGTGCACATAGAGGTCAGTTCATACTCATTTTTGAAACATGGAAATACTCAAAAATGATTATAATCAGTTCAAGCTCATTTTTGAAACATGAAAATGCTCAAGAATGTGCACATAGAGGTCAGTTCATACTCATTTTTGAAACATGGACATACTCAAAAATGATTATAATCAGTTCAAACTCATTTTTGAAACATGAAAATGCTCAAGAATGTGCACATAGAGGTCAGTTCATACTCATTTTTGAAACATGGACATACTCAAAAGTGATTATAATCAGTTCAAACTCATTTTTGAAACATGAAAATGCTCAAGAATGTGCACATAGAGGTCAGTTCATACTCATTTTTGAAACATGGAAATACTCAAAAATGATTATAATCAGTTCAAACTCATTTTTGAAACATGAAAATGCTCAAGAATGTGCACATAGAGGTCAGTTCATACTCATTTTTGAAACATGGACATACTCAAAAATGATTATAATCAGTTCAAACTCATTTTTGAAACATGAAAATGCTCAAGAATGTGCACATAGAGGTCAGTTCCTACTCATTTTTGAAACATGCCATACTCAAACATGAGTACATGATGTTTTATTCTTGAGTGTGTGCATGTTTTCAGAAATGAGGATATATACATGTTTCAAACTTGATTTAGAGTCATTTTGACTATACGACATACGCAGATTTGAGTATTTTTTGCTGAGTTTTGAAAATGTCGTTTTTAGAGTATATTGTTAATCTAATTCCTCAGAATATTTTCATATACATTTGATAATTTTTATGTTACTTTTTCAGAAAAACAAACCCACTCTTATTCAATATATTTTTTAATTTCCACTTCGTCCGTTATACTTAATCAACTAATCTAGAAATTTAACAAAAATATACAATTAAAGTTAACGAACTAGTAAACCATGTCTATTAAATTGTTTCTTCAATAAAATGTATGGGAAAAACTACAATTGATGTAGAAAATATCGATAAAACAAAAAAGTTTGAGAAACATTCATTTATATTTTTATCCTCCAATTTCCCATTCAATAACTCCAATGAAGGGGGGAGGGGGGGGAAGAATCTCCAAAATTCATGCAACTAAATTTCCTTTCGGGAAAATTATGCTTAATCATATATTCTAATACGAGCAAATCTTGTGTGTGTGTGGTTATATATATAATTTTTTTTGTTTTACACATACAATTATAAATTAATCGCATATTTTAGAAATATTTTGATAATTAAGAAAAAAAGAGATATCTTTTAAGAGCAATACACGTAAAAAAGAAGTTAAAAATATTAATTTCCTAACGAGATATTTTAAAAATACGTGTGCATCACACACCCATAGGCTAAACATTAGCAAGGAGAATCTGAGACTTCACTCACCAAAAGCCTTAAGGGTCCTCTTCACGCACTTGAAAACATTCTCTCACTAATGTTAATCCTATGGGGCATTATATTTCTAATATCTCGTTTGAATTTCAATATTTTTAAAGGATTTTTTTTTTTTTTTTTTTTTTTTGCACAGGATAGCAGAGATCAATCTCTATTTCCGCCGTTGATTACGTTTTTGATTTTCTTTCCGAATTTTTTTTACGAAGATACTTTCAATTTCGAAACCGGTTCCGAAAGTGAAAGTATCTTTGTAAAAAAAATCCGGAAAGAAAATCGAAAAAGTAATCAACGGCGGAAATAGGGATTGATCTCTGCTATCCAATGAAAAAAAAAAAAAAAAAAAAGTTTGAAAATATTGAAATGCAAACGAAATATTAGAAAAATAATGCCCTATAGGATTAACAATAGCGAGAGGGTGTTTTCAAGTGCGTTAAGAGGACCCTTAACCCCTTCCGTACCAGCATATGTAATGTATATGAAGATTACATGTAAAACCAGTTTAACGGGCATTTAGATTTAAAATATCAAGTAGTAGTTTTCAGAAAAATGAGATGCTTTTATTCATATTAATAAGAAGAGATATAGGTATAGTTATTTAAATCGATATATATACATATCAATATCTAAATCGATACATAGAAACAACAACAGAAAAACGTGTTATTTGAGAACGAGAAATGCGAGAAAAGCGCATTCTCATCTGTATGGTGGCTCCATCTCTGCTGCGGAGGGCAAAATTAAACACTTTTCAACATTTCTCATAATACCAGCTATACACAAACATATATTCCTGCTATACTGTTTTTAGCATCAACGATAGAATAATGAATGGACATGGATCCATCCATACGTGGATCCACTGGTACGGAAGGGGTTAAGGCGGTTCTTTTTTCCCCGATCAATAACGCGAAACTTTCTCACACATTTACTGATTCATTTTTAAACGTAAAAGCAGGGCACTTACAGACCTGACTATTGAAGCGATTTGGAATTAAATGGTGCTTTCTATTTTTTCATAAATGAATTACTTATCCAGTTATAAATGATTAATGTAACGTAACAACAGGTTTTTCTTCTTTCCCGCACTGTCGCTTCCAGAAAATGGGTTCGGACGAAAATTTTGTCAGTAATTTCTGGAAGATCCTCTGGTCTTTACCAAAAAATGAAAAACACCACTCGATTACATAGTTTCTGATTATGAACATCTGCCAACTTTACGCGTTTTCCAACAAAAATGAATTCAGAAATGCATCAGAAATTGCTCTTCTAAATTTGATAAAAGCGTTAAATAAAATTTGTTTTCAAAATCATTCGCTTTCATAGCGAAATTTAGGTTGAGGATTATTTTTTAAAGCTTTTATTTTAAACACTAGCCGCTACTGGCGACCAGTTTGGTTTCCCTTAAATGTATGTTAAGCATTATAACACGTTACTTTTTTTTATAATTTAATTTTTTTCCTTAATAATTCGCCAAACCGAAAGATTCTAATAGACAAATCAAGAACTTTTGCGATCATGGTAGCATTTCGCATATTTTTTGTTGTTATGTATTTCATCTTTCTTGACAAAACCCCTTTAACCCACTTAAGCATTTATGCTTCATGTTCGTTTGCTTATCAGATGCAATACGTTCGCTAATGCGGAGATTCTTAAACATATTAAGTAATTTTCCATAATTGGGTCCATTGCCAATTGGCGTATTTCAGTTAATACGATTTAATGCAATGAAGTCTGTTTTGTGAAAGTCTTTAATGATATCCACATTTACACTGAACCATATTGTTGCTAAATGTATACTAAATTATTTTTTGTATTATTTTACTTTGATTCTATATTATTTACCATTTTTAATGATGGGTGCTTTTGGGTACAGCTATCGCAGACAAACCGGGGTATCATTTTGGAGCCAAAATGGCGATTTTATGTCTGGGCAACCCGGCTGTTTCGGCTAGATTTTACTTCGTATGTTAACCCGGTAGAGCTTATTCCGTATGTTTTATAATAAATTAAATATTGTATACATTCATCATTGTGTGTGTTTTATAATAAAATTGCGTGTGATTTTAATACAAAATAAACTATTTCATAATAAAATAAAAGTAACATGCTGTTTTAGCAATCTCTAACCGGTACTTGAAAATAGGGTTTTCTTGCCAAAATGGCGCAAAACAAAAATCGCGCCAACTCCGGTGCGTCTGCGACAGCTGTTCCATCAAAAGATTTGATTTCAAAATCAAAGCATCGTTTCTAATTTGCACACGCAAAAAATAAAAGCTGGTATTGGCGATTTTAAAAATGCTATTGGCGAGATTTGCGCCCAAATAACATAAAAGTACTTAATGATGTTATGTATTTTATAAATGTATATTAAATTACTGTTTTGAATGCGATTGGTCATTAATAATGATAAATATGATTGGTGATTAACAATCATTTTCGGTGATCTCTCTTCCTGGCAAGTATAATACATAAATACTAAATTAACTCACAATTCGTTTCGAAATTTGATTCATTAAATATTATTACATGAGTTTTATTTGTTTACATTCAGCTTACATCAAGAAAAGATCCTGAAGGAAGTTGAGTTGTATAGCACATAATTACGGTAAACTTTGATTGTCTCACTGGTGCGATTTATTTTTTAAAGTCAGGCAGCTGTTCAAATATTCATTCGCGGAGAACTTGCTTTACTAACGATTACCTCCATGGTTTAATATTTTAAACATTCACGACGAATGAATGTTTTTTTTTTTTTTTTTTTTTTTTTTGCTTTTTGTTTACTTTCATAGATAGAGAATTTGAACTGCGAACCCAATTTCAACTGAAGTTATTGCAGAATATATACATAATTGAACGTAAGTCATCTCAGAAATATTAATTTATTTTGAACGATCTTTCTAAAAATGTAACTTTTATACAGTTTTATTCGAAAAAATAATTTTGAATAAAAATGGCCGCCTGGTATATGAAAAAGTGAAACGGACATCCCGGAACTGTTGATGACAGTCACATGACTTAGGCTTTTATTATAGAGATAATAATTGGTCTTAAATAATTAAAATGTTCTTTTACATTTCTAGTACATATAATTGTTTTAAAATGTAATTAAACATAAAATAATGTAAAAAATATCACGCAATTTGGATTATAATATAATGAGAGTTTTTTACAAAGGTTTTACCAAAAAAAATGTACAAATTGTTTTTACACATGTTCTACAAACTGTTTTTACAAAAAAATTTAAAACGTCGGTGAGGAGCAGTTTGATATGCAGCAAATACAAAAAGTGTGACACTTTTTTTTTTTTTAACTTTTTTAACCGTGCCAAAAAAAAAAAAAATAAACATTCATCGCACACAGAAAATTGTATTTTCTTTAAGGAAAAAAAAATGCTTAATAATGAAATAATCTTTTTTCCGTTGCTTAATTGAAGAGCTATGAATATTCATAATGCAAATAAACTTCTCTCTATTAGTTTTATGGAGAGAAATTTTTTCCAGCGCCTTTATGGTATTCAGCTTGAATATTTTTAGAAAACCGCAGTTTTGTGTAACGGATTTCATTTAATCGATGAAATAATAGGTAGAAAAATGAATTTTAATATGCAAATATGTTGTTGAAATAATGTGGTAGTGTAATAAAGGAATTTTCAAGTTTATTTCTTTAGTTTTGTGTAACGGATCTCATTAGTCGATGAAATAATAGGTAGAAAAGGAAACTTACTGTGCAAATATGTTGTGGAAATAATGTAGTAGTGTAATAGAGTAACTTTCAAGTTTATTTCTTTAGTTTTGTGTAATTGATCTCATTAGTCGATGAAATAATAGGTAGAAAAAGGAAACTTAATATGCAAATATTTTGTGGAAATAATGTGGTAGTGTAATAGAGGAATTTTCAAGATTTCTTCAATTTTGTGTAATTGATCTCATTAGTCGATGAAATAATAGGTAGAAAAAGGAAACTTAATATGCAAATATGTTTTGCAAATAATGTGGTTAGTGTAAATAGCGGAATTTTCAAGTTTATTTCTTCAGTTTTGTGTAACGGATCTCATTAGTCGATAAAATAATAGGCAGAAAAGGGAAACTTGATATGCAAATATGTTGTTGAAATAATGTGGTAGTATAATAGAGGAATTTTCAAGTTTATTACTTCAATTTTGTGTAACGGATTTCATTAGTCGATGAAATAATAGGTAGAAAAAGGAAACTTAATATGCAAATATGTTGTGAAAATAATGGTAGTAGTGTAATCGAGGATTTTTTAAGTTTATTTCTTCAGTTTTGTGTAACGGATCTCATTAGTCGATGAAATAATGTGGTAGTGTAATAGAGGAATTTTCAAGTTTATTTCTGCAGTTTTGTGTTACGGATCTCATTAGTCGATTGATTATTAAGGAAACTTAATATGCAAATATGTTGTGAAAATAATGTGGTAGTGTAATAGAGGAATTTTCACGTTTATTTCTTCAGTTTTGTGTAACGGATCTCATTAGTCGATGAAATAATAAGTAGAAAAATGAAACGTAATCTGCAAATATGTTTTACAGTTAATGTGGTAGTGTAATAGAGGAATTTTCAAGTTTATTTCTTCATTTTTGTGTAACGGATCTCATTAGCCGATTTAAAGAAGCTTAATATACAAATATGTTGTGAAAATAATGTGGTAGTGTATAATAGAAGAATTTTCAAGTTTATTTCTTCAGTTTTGTGTAACGGATCTCATTAGTCGATGAAATAATAGGTAGAAAAATGAAACTTAATTTGCAAATATGCTGTGGAAATAATGTGGTATAGTGTAATAGAGGAATTTTCAAGTTTATTTCTTCAGTTATAAGAAGAATATGGGTAAAGTTGTTAAAAAGAAATTTGGACGAATTTATTATAAATCTGTAATACTAAAGTAGCATTGCAGCAATTTTTTGAGTTTATTAGCAAACAGCTGTTGTGTTCAGAACTAGCACACTTTGGATGACCCTTAAATAAAATTCGTCTTCAAAAGTATCTTATAAATATGGAATTAATAAGCGAATTATTTTTAAAACATTCCTGAAAATAAAAAAATTATTAAATTTAGATAACCATTTACGAATGATGTTAATAAAGAGGTTTTTCGATATCTTGAAATGGTTATAAATTTCACATAAAGACAAAAAAATATATATACTCCAAACTTTTGAAAGCTCATTTTTGTTTTTTGTAAAATGAAATATTTATGTTTTTTATTCGCATTTAAAATTCTAAAATTTGATCGGATTAAAAAAAAATGGTTAAATACCTAGATTGTATTTTAACCAGTAAAACTGCGAAAGGCTTCCTTTCGTGCTGCAATCGTTGAGCTTATTTGCTGATATGTTTTTTCATTCATTTTCAACTGCAATTTTTAATCAAATATCTATTTAAACGAAATGGGAGTCCACTATGTCAAAAGCCTGTTCATAAACTTTTGTAGAATACACCGTTGTTCGTTTGTATGTTCATAGAAAAAGGGATGTGCGGATAACAGAAGTATTATATATGATTTTTAAAATCAAAATTTACTTTTAAATATGAATTAATACAAGTAAATAAATAAACTAAAAATAAGAGTTTGTAGTGAAATATTCATGTTTCAGAAGTATTCGATTGTAACTGCTTCATAGAAAATGATTTTTTAACTCAAAAGATATTGTGGTATTCGGGTTGAATATTATTAGAAAACTGCAGTCCTGTGTAATGAATCTCATTAGTCGGTGAAATAATAGGTTAAAAAAATGAAACTGAATATGTTTCGGATGATCCTTAAAGGTGTTAGTGAGATCTCTAATTTCCCGCGCTAATGTTAAACCTATGGGCATTTGATGCATCGGTATTTTTAAAATATCTCCACAGGATATTTATATTTTTAATTTATTTTTGTCTTTAAATTAAAGTGTAATTACAGCTTAAAGTGATAAAAAGTGTAACACAAAACGTTTCAAAATAGCTTTTAATATAGATTACATATGTTTCTTTCACTCAAACGGCGACATCTTCAGATCAAAATGATAAATAAAATATTCTCGCTAAGTTTTTGAAAATGGCAAACATAAATCACGAGATAACATGTCCAATGCAAGCAGGTGCTTAAATTGGTCAAACTGGAAAACGTGAAAATTATTATTTAGTTTTATTTTTATTTCTTTTGCAATCTGTAAAGCATCGCGTGCCAAATTTTAGGTAATTCAAAAGAAGCCGATTCGTTGCAAATGTTATCGTTTCGCAAATATATTTCTATTGATTCACAGATAATGGATGGGAAACAAACTTTTGAAGTAAAAATTATTTTACTATTCTTGAAATTAATCTGCAACGGCTCTATTCAATGTTGTCTAGTTAAGGCAGTAGTTCTTCTGTCATATTCGATATCTGCCATATGTTCTTTTATTCTCGTTTTAAATTTTCTTTTTACCATTCCTATATAGTATTGTACTGTTCCATCTGCCTTGGTGAATGGGATTTCATAAACACCGGAAAGTTGATTATTATTATTTTTTTCTTTTTACTCTTCTTGAAGGATGTCTCCTTTTTTTTTAGTTGTTAAAATATTTCTATAATATGTACTTAATTTTATTTGAAGTGATAAATATTGCCCAGTTTCTATAAGATTTTAACATTAATTATAAATTAAGTACATATTTTTGAAATATTTTGTCAACTAAGAAAAAAGGGGGTTTTTAAGAACAGTACACAAAAAAAAAGAAGGTAAAAATATTAATATCCTGTGAAAATATTTTAAAAATACGATTGCATCATACGTCCATAAGTATAACATTAGCGAGGGGAGTTTGAAATCTCAATGAACAACACCCTTAACTGCATGAATTTTTCTTTTAGAATTGTGTTTTTTTATACTTATGTTAAGAATTTAACACCACAAATTTTAAGATAGATTTTTAACTTTGTTTAGTAGCATATTTCATGCGATTTTTACAGGATTAAAATTTCTATATAAATATAGTGGTGGCGAAGAGCTTGATTTATTTATTAAAAGTTAAATAAACAGTGATGCAAATTTGCATCACTGTGCATTTAAGGGTTAATACGATTATTATTTACGATTTTTTTTTTCATTGCTCAACAAAGCGAAACTTTTTGACACGTTTACGTACTCATTTTTAAACACAAAAGCGGACTTGATGATGGGCTTGTCAATTGAGGCGATTTGGACGTTTTCCATTTTTTGATAAATGAATTATATTTATCAAGTAATAAGCCATTGATATCACATGATGACAGGTTTTTCTCCTTTCCCGCACTATCACTTCCAGAAATTTGGTTCAAAACGTAAATTTTGACAGTATTTTTTGAAAGATCTCCTGTATTTACTAAAAAAATGAAAACATCATTTGATTACATAGTTTCTGAATATGAACGCCTGCCAATTTTATGCGTTTCAGAACAAAAATATCTATTTGAATAGATTGGTAGAAATGTGCCAAAAATAATGATTTTGGAAATCGGCTTTATTCCTAACAAAGTATAATATATTTATAAGGAATTCAATAATGACATAATGAATTTAGAAACATTCCAGAAAGTAGATCTTTTGGATTTGAGAACAGTCTTATAGAATTTGTTTTGAAAAATCCTTCGTTTTCAATGCTAAATTCAGGTCGAGAATTAATTTTAAAGTTTTTATTTTAAACATAACTGCTCTTAGATAATTAAAATGTTTTTTAACATTTCTAGTACATATAATTTTTTATAATATAATTATATATAAAATAATATTTAAAAAAAACATACAATTAGAATGATAATTTAATAAGTCATGCCATGCCTACTTTTAGAAAGTTTTTACAAAAAAAAAAAAACTGTACACATTGTTTTTACGCATGTTTTACAAACTGTTTTTACAAAAAAAATCAAAAAGTGGGTGAGGAGAAGATGAAAGTGCAGCGAATACTAAAAGTTTGAAATTTTTTTGTTAAAATATGCTTCAAAACCGTGCCAATTTAATATATATATATATATATATATATATATATATATATATATATTTTAGGAAGTAGAGGAATATATATATATATATATATCCATCGCACACAGAAAATTGTATTATTTTGTTTTTAAGAAAAAAAAAAAACTTAATAATGAAATAATCTTTTTTTTTTTTTCTGTTGCCTACTTGAAAATATATGAATATTCATAATGCAAATACATTTTCCTGTATTAGTTTTGCAGAAAGAGATTTTTTCCCCCTTGCCTTTATGGTATTCAGCTTGAAAATTTTTAGAAAACCGTAATTTTGTGTAACAAATCTCATTAGTGCGTGAAATAATAGGTAGAAAAATGAAATTTAATATGCAAATATGTTATTGAAATAAGGTAGTAGTATAATAGAAGAGTTTTCAAGTTTCGATCGTCAGTTATTTAATATAAGAAGACAATGGTAAAGTAGGTAAGAAAGAAATTTGAAAGAACTTGTTATAAATTAAAGTAGAATTGCAGAAAATGTTCGAGTTTATTAGTAAACAACTTTTAAGTAGAGGAATATCCAGTTTTGGAGGATCCTTAAACTAAATTTCTTTTTACTTTTATATATAGAAGTGAATTATTTTTAGGGCATTTCTAAAAAAAAAAAAAAAAAAAAAAAAAAAGTTGTTACATTTTTATAAACATCTATGAAACAAGTATTAAAAAATAGATTTTTCGATATCTTGAAGCAGTTTATAAATTTCAGATAGAGACAAAAAAAAAAAAAAAAACTATTTAAACAAAATTTAAAAAATATTTTTTTCTCTTTTTGTAAATCGATATATTTATTTTTTTTTATTCGCACTTCGAACTATAGAAAGTTTTATCGGATAAAAAATATGGTTAAATACATAAATTACATTTAAACCAGTGGACCCGCGGAGTCTTTCATACTGCAATCATTGATATTATTTCCTGATACATGTTTTTATTCATTTCTAGCTGACTTCAGTTTTCAATCAAATATCATGTTTTAACGAAATGCGAGTGTACTATATCAAAAGCATGTTTTCGTACGTTCTACAAATATACATATATTTCTTAATCTACTTAAATATAATATAAGCACGAACGAAAATATACAACAGCTTCTTGGAAGTTAATTAAACCTCGGAATCAACCATTCTACATTATTTTCAAAATTAGATTGTAGAGAAGTTTAACATGTCTTGTTTAATTTTAACAATATCAAATATTTACAATGATAATTATAATTAAAGATATTTCGACCGTCTGTCGAATTATAGACTTAGCACGAGCCTTCTGATCGATTAGCACGAGCCTTCTGATCAGCTTAAAAATTAAAGAAGCACTCTCTGGCGGTCCAGCTGACCACGATGAAAGCTCTAGCTCATCTGGTATTGTTCTCACGATGAAAATGTACTGCTCATCAAAATTATATCGTGCGGAAGCTTGGGAACTTGGGTTCCAGATCACGAGTCTCAATTAAAAATTCGCTGCGTCTCGCAATCCAAAGTTCAGATAACAAACTCTTGCGAGCACATATATCTTTAGAAACCTCAGAAACTAATATAATTCGAGACTTAACGAAGCATTTATAAAAGCAAAAATTATTTTTGTTGTCAATGATTTTCGGAAACGTTTCCGGGTAGCTTTTATAGCGTATTAATCAGTTTTCTCAACCCGGAATATTGGTTTTTTTAATGCTATTTATTTTCAAATAAAATTTTGTATGTTAAACAAACATGTTTTATAGACAAACATAATAAATTTATAGCATTAACATCAGCATTAAAATGATTGTTATTATGTTAATCTTGCATGAATAAATTGAATTATGCAGCTGAAAATGCTTAATCGAGAATTAATAGTATCCTAAAAACCGATATTCCAGTTCAAGAAAACTGATTATTGCACTATAAAAAATCACTCGGAAAAGTTTCCGAAAATCACTGGCAGCAAAAGAAACTTTATTTTTATAAATGCTTCTTTAAATCACAAATTATATTAGTTTCTGAGGTTTTTAAAGATAAATAATGCTTTTCTGAATCGTAAGTAACTCGGAAACAGTTATTGTATAATTTCGTTTGTTTTTATATTATATTTGGTTTTTCAGAAAGTTCTTTTCGTTTGAGAAAGTTAGTTCGTACCGGAAAATTCTATCATTTAGTTATTAGACATTATTTTCGATAGCTCGGGCCGAATTTTCCGGTATTAATCGGTTTTCCCAAAAGGAAGGAACTTTCCGAACAACCCAATATAATATAAAAACAAACGAAATTCTACAATAAATAAACTCTTCCGAGTTACCTACGATTCCGAAAAGCGTTATTTATCTTTAGAAACCTCAGCAACTAATATAGTTCGACATTTAAAGAAGAGTTTATAAAAATAACGTTTCTTTTTTTTTTTTTTTTTTTAATTGTGTGGGATCCTTATTCATCGCTGTGCGCTTTGTGTGCACATACAAAAAGGAATTTTAACATCGGAAATAATATATATGGTTTGTTAAATTGTATCTTTACCATTAAATAAGAATTATGACAAGTAAGACGAAGTATGACAATTTTAAATAAACTTAAAACCTTACAAAGAGTTTGTCATACAATATTTATGAAGTACATTTGATTGTAATTCGTTTATAGAAAGATAATTTACCCTACACACCTCAACAGCTTTTATGCTATTCGGGTTGAATATATTTTTAGAAAACCGCAGTTTTGTGTAATGAATCTCATTAGTCGGTGAAATAATAGGTAGAAAAATTAAAGGTAATACGGAAATATATAATTAAAGTAATTGTGTATTATAGAGGAATTTTCTTGTTTTCTTCCTTAGATCATTTAATGTACGAGGGCAATGAATGCGTAAACTTGTTAATAAAATGAGTATAACCGCTATGAAAATCACTCAAAAGAACTTATTAAATCTCTGAGGGTAAGGCAGCATCAGCGCGGAAAAGAAAAAACTTATCGCCATTAGACAACAATCACTTATAGCAGTAAATTAGTAAATACGCAAATAAATTATTTCTCAAAAAATAGAAAACACCATTCGATTTTAAATCTCTTTAATAGTCAGGCTTGCCAATTTTATGCCTTTATGTTTTAAAATGTATCAGAAAATTTTACGTTGTTGAGCTGGGAATTTCAGAACCGCCTTAAATCAAAAATATTTTATTTTTCGTTTTGTAGATCCAACAAAAGTTTCATTAACTCGATAAAAAATTTTTGTTTAAATGCTGTTGATGAGGAAATTGTTAAGTCAACAATACTTTATTTATTTATTTATTTGCTTATTTATTTATTTTGTAAAGCAGATTGCTTTACAAAATTTACTTGGGGACGGTCTGCAATGCTTTCAAAATGTTTGGGAACCATTCCTTTTTATTAAACATCCGATTTCTATTCAGCCTTGTCAATAAGTAAAATAATTATCTATCTCGCACATAAAAACAGGATTTTCTTCCAGGAAAATAATACTTAATAATGGAATTATCTTCACACACGTTTCCTCTTTATTTTTTCCTTATTTTATTGAAAAGACATGAATAGTCATAATGCAAATATATTGTCCTGTAATAATTTAGCAAAACAAGGATTTTTCCCCATGCCGTAATGGTATTCAGGTTGAATATTTTTAGAAAACCGCAGTCTTGTGTAATGAATCTCATTAGTCGGTGAAATAATAGGTAGAAAAATTAAAGGTAATACGGATATATATAATTAAAGTAACTAAGTAGTATAGAGGAATTTTCTTGTTTTCTACATTACATCATTTAATATACAAGGGTAATGAATGGGTAAACTTGTTAATAAAATGAGTATAACTGCTATGAAAATCACTCAAAGCTCATTAAATCTCTAAGAGCATCGAAGACATTTTTAGAAATTGTAATAAAAATCATTTTGAGTCCAGCAAGATTATTTTTCGAAGAATCTTCCTTTTATTTTGAAAAATCATTCCTTTTGAATAAAAAATTCCGGTTGAGAATTAAATTAAAATGTTTTTTTTTTTAAATTATTGTTTATTATTTCTATAATACATATGATTTTTAATGAATGCAAAGATACAATAATATAAAAAAAAATATGCAATTAAGATTAAAATTTAATCGAATATTTTTTTTTCATGAGATTTCCTTTTCTTTTTCTTTTTACTTTCTTCTATCTTTACAATAAGAAGAAAGTATTGGATTCATGAAAATTTTCGACTTCCGGTTTTCGAAGGATTTATACGTTTAAGAAGGTCCTGAACAAATTTTTAGAAAATGTCTGTCTGTGTGTCTGTCACTCTGTCTGTCTGTATGTGACAAAAATTTGTGGGCGCTCTATCTCAAGAACTAATGCACGGAATTTAATAAAACTTTATATTCAGTTAGTCCCTGGTACAAATTGATGCTCATTAGTTTTTGATGAAAATCGCCCAATAGGTGACTCTGCTATGCTGCATTTTTTGCGATTTCTGCAATAGCTCTATCTCAAGAACTAATGAATGCACTTACTATCATCAAACTTCAGATTCATTTAGACCTTAACATAAATAGACTCTGATTACGTTTTGGTGTAGATATCCTAACAGGTAAGGCTGCTGTGCTACTTTTTTCATGATTTTTACGATAGCTATATTTCAAGAACTAATGCACGGAATTTTATCAAACTCCAGATTCTGTTAGTCCTTGACATAAATAGATGCTGCTTGCGGTTGGTGTAAATAGCCCAAAAGGTGGCGCTACTATGCTACTTTTTTCATTATTATCACGATAACTATATTTCAAGAACTAATGCATGGATTTTTATCAAACTTCAGATTCAGTTAGACGTTGACATAAGTTGTTGTTGATTAGGTTTTAGTCAAAATCTCCCAACAGGTGACGCTGCTATGCTACATTTTGCAGGATTTACATGATTTTAGCAATAATCATATCTGAAGAACTAATGCAAAACTTTAGATTCAGTTAGACCTTGATATAAATTGGTGCTGATTCCTTTTGGTGCATGCGAAACCTGTGTGAGATAGAAGAAAGTTTTGGGATTGGCACATCCGACTAGTTTTCTTTTCTTTCTTTTTCTTCTTATTTTATTTATTTATTTATATTTTGACAATGATTCTTAAATAAAGTTTAGAAGTCGAAGGATAAAATAGACATAGAAAGTGCAACTCATACAATAAGTTTGAATACCATTTAAAAAAATAAATACACCTGCTTTGCATTCAATCACGTTACGAAAGAAAAAATATCCTTTGTACACAGAAAAAAAGTATTTCCTTTAGGAGAAATGATACTTAATAATGGAATTATCTTCACACAAATTTCCTGTTTTTTTTTTTCTTTTTTTTTCTTCTTCTTCTTTACCCTGTTGAAGAGATATGAATGTTCATAATGCGTCTGTAATAGTTTTACAAAAAGGGATTCTTTCACCATGCTGTTATGGCATTCAGGTAGAATATTTTTCAGAAAAACGCAATCTTGTGTTATAAATCTTATTAATATATAGATGAAATAAAATAATAGATAGAAAATTATAACTTAATATGCAAATGCATGTTTAAAATAATGTGTTATAATCGAGTAATTTTCCAGTTTTCTTCTACTGTTATTTAATATAAAAGGGCAGTGTCTGTACTTTTGAAAAAGACTAGTTAAAGCTCTAATTGTAAAGCTGACTAACGGACATACAGTAACCCTTCGTTATATTGCGCCTCGGTATATCGCGCATTCGGTTATTTCGCTCTTTTTTAGTTATCCTCCGATAAATTCAGTTTCTCGACAAAGTATATAAAACTTTTGAAACGTCGAAAACATATAACTGAAATGTAATTAGTTCATTTTAGTTTTTTTTTTAATTTCCAGTGGCAAGCAGATAATCAAAGAAAATCACAAGCAAACAACTCTGGATTCTTATTTTCAGAAAATATTATAAAATATAAGTAAAATATATACTGCATATGTACGGTTTTGTATTATTATTTATTATTATTATTATTTTACGGTTTATCATCTCTTTTGTGTTGAACTTGCAGCTTGTTTGAACAAGTATTAAATCGAAAACTTCGTAGCTTAATTTAGGGCACTTTATTTTTCATTTACAAGCACTCTTCTCGTCCCCCTCTCGTTATGTCGCTCCCCTCGATATATTGCTCATTTTTCTTATCTCCCAAGTAGCGCTATATATCGTGAAGTTACTGTATTTATAATTTATAATAAAAAATCATTTTCAATCAATCAAGATCTTGTTCCTTAGGATCCTTCTATAGCATTTATTTTAAAAATTTACTTGTTTCAAATAAGAAGAAATTCATTAAACTAAAGATTTACTTATTGCTTAACGTAATAAAAACATTACACAAAAAGACTTAAAACACCTTTTAATATAAAGATGACATGTTTCGTATACTCAAACTATGGCTTCTTCAAGATCTAAAATGATAAATAAACAATTTTTGCTAAGTTTTTGAAAATGATAAACACAAAATACGAGACCACATGTATAATGAAAGCATGTGCTTATAATGGTCAAATTGTAAACATGAAAATTGTTATTTTACTTATTGCTTTTTTAATTTGTAAATTAACTCTTGCCAAATTTTAGGTACTAGTTCATAAAATGCTGATTCATTGCATATGTTCTCGTTTTTTGAAGAAGTCGCCATTTAAGTGTATGAAACACGTCACCTTTATATTAAAAGGCATTTTAAGCCTTTTTGTGTAATTTTTATCACTTTAAATAATAATTACATCTTTAGTTTAACGTCAACAAGTGATTATATTATTTGTAAGAAATTCATGTTCAAAATTATTTTTAACGGTTTAATTTTAAACATAATTGCTGTTAGGGAACTAAAGTATTGTTTAACATCTCTAGTACGTGTAATTGTTCTAGGATACAAATATGTAAAACATTTTTGTTAGGATGCTAATTTATAAAGGCATTCATTTTTTTTTAAATTGTTTTCACAAAGTTTGTCAAATAAAGTCGGTGAGGGAAAGGCTGAAATCGATTTAGAGATTGCGGCGACTACAAAAACATGCATGCCAACTTCGAACTATTCTTCCGTAAAATGTGGTTTAATTTGACCCAGGTTTCGAATAAGAAAAATTATTTGATTTATCTTTATGCATTTAGTTACATGTTTTTTCGTGGAACTTATTTGATTGTATTTTTTAAAAACTTTCTGGTTCGAAACGTGTTTAACCTGGGTCGAATTAAACCACATTTTACAGAAAAATATCGGGAGGTTGGCAGATATGCAAAAAGCTTGAGAACCAATCTTTTGTGCTAAACCTACTTCCTATTAAACCACAACAATAAGGAAAAAACACAAATATTCAACGCTCTGAGAAAAGTGAAATAAAAAAGTCCTCCCGGCCTGTACCGGGAGGAAAAGGTAGCTTTCCTATATCTTCGTTTTAAAATTTTAGCTAATGTTACACGAAAACAGCAAGTTAAAATGCAAAGAAAACGTTTACAAAAGATTCGTTAATACCAAATTTGAATAAGAAATTCACCAAATTATTGAGCAATAGCCAAATTGGCTTCATTTATGAAGACTTATTTTGGTCGCCAAATTTGGCGATATTTCGCCAAATGTCGCCAAGTTTGGCGAGAATTTGGCGCTAACGGATATGAATATATAGTTTTATGCGTATGATTGGGAAAATTATTACAACAATGAAAATTTTTGTAAAGTGCTGTCTTGTTTCAAAATGTCAGCCACCCTAGAATTTCAAACTTCTCTATCTCAGCCATTTTTTAAGAAAGAAGTAAACCAAAAAAAGCTCTGGAATCTTCGTATCAAGGCCTAACACTTAATTAAAAAATAAATTTGAATTTTTAACTTTTTTGTATATTTATTTTAGTTTTAAATTTTTAAGTGGCCGCCGTCTTGAAACAAAATGGTGGACCAAGCTGGCCAACGAACTCGGTCGAGACATTGGTGAGCTTAATACCCACAATTAGTTTCATCAAAATTGATTTATAAATACGAGCGTTATCGTATGACATAGGTCAGATATATATATAAGAACTTGATATGTTGTTTGAAATTCAAAGATATTATAATTATTTAACATTCTATAAAATTCTGCTGCATTGCGCAAATTGGTATGGAATGGTTTATACATATTCTTTTCAATAATTATCTAGTAGAAATTATTGATTTTCATATAATACCATAATTAAGCCTATTTGGCTCATAAATCACTTTGATTAGCTTCTGTTTGGAATACATAGTTACTATAGCTGCATTGCGCTTTTAATTGTGTATTTAATAATAATTTAATAATAATATTTATACAATATTACTATTGTATCTTGGTATCATTTGTTCATCTATTGAATTTTCAAATGCATCTTTATAACATCTTATTCAGGTTCTTTTTGTATTTTGCCAAAATTAATTTTGTATTGACTTATTATTGCTTAGGATTTTAGATTGTTGTCTTTTGATGTTCGTTTGCTTAATGGGACTTTATGTATATATGTAAATAGTTTTATTATATTTAATCAAGTATAAAACAATCATTAATCTTATTTTAAATATTTTTTCAAGAGTACTTTATAAAAATAAAGATGTTTAATAAATTTTATTATTTGATGTTATAATTTTTACTATGTATCTCTTGCAATTTTTATTGCTTTCAAACAATATGGTAGTTATGAGTAAATTGTTAGATACTGGCAATTTAGGCCTTGGTGGATCCAGGACTAATGCTCGGTACAGGAAGATTATTAGGGAACTTCCTGGATCGTTATCAGATAACCTATTCTATTGTCCCAAGCCTGTTCTATGTTCTCGAGTGTGTGAATCTAAGCGTTGCCTTACATGTCCTTTAGCTGATAAGTCCCAGATTTCAAATAATCACAATCTTAATATGGTAAAATTTTGCAAAGCATACATTGTAATCTATTCATTGAAATGCAATTCGTGTAATATGGAATATATTGGACAGTCTTGTCAAAAATTACATAAGCGGCTAAATTTACATCGTTCTCATATTGATAAATTTAAAAAATCTAAATTTCAAACTACTCATAATATTGAATATACTCATTTCAAAAATCATGATTTTAAAAATATTACTATTAAAATACTTAAAATACAAAAAAATTTTACTGAACGACTTTTCTAGAATCTAAATATATAAGACATTTTAATACTACCTATCCTTATGGATTAAATCAATTAGTATACAAAAAATCACATCCTGTTTTTTCAGATTTAACTAAATATGAAAATTATAAAATTCTTTATTCAGGATTAAATTTTTCAAACATAAAAAAAAACTTCAAGATCTGGTAGAGGTATACATAATAACAAAAAATACACTGATAATATTGTGATAAAACAAGAGCTTGATGATCTTGAGGCACAATTTTGTAATGATTATAGTTGGTTAGCTATAAGAAAACATATTTTTAGTATTAAAAAGAAATATTTGAACCAATATTTCAAAGTTTTTAAAAAGAATCAATATTCTCCACATTTTTGTGATATCTTTTATGGTATTCTTCATTATAGAGCCAACCTATTAAATACAAGTCTTTCTAATAAACCTAAATATAAAACTAGTAATACACAACTAATTATAAATTTTTCCAATCATGTATTTAATAATATCAATTTGCACAATGTCATAAACAACACTACTAATAATTTTCCAATAAAAAATTTTACTATTCACAAGACATATAAATATAATTGCACACTTGGACGTAAAATTTTTAATTACAATTCTTTTGCAAAACAATTGGTCTCTTCAAATAATTACCCTTGTTATTGTAATGACTCAAAATTTCAAAAGTACATAAATAAAACACATGGTCATATTATTACTGGTGATCTTAATATTGTAGAACAACCTATTTTACAAAACTTAATGCATAATGGCACAAAATTTCGCCTTCCATACATGTGTAAAATCAAATCCATAATATTGCAGTTTATTCAAGATATTGATTTATTTATATATAGAATTGCTATTGATTACAATAAACCTATCGAGTATTTTAGTGAATGGAGATTTTCTGTAATAGATAAATTTAAAAATGAAATTATAAAAAATTATCAACATATTACACATGCAGCTTTTAAAAACATAAATAAACATATATCAGAACTACAAAACAAATTTATAATTACTTATGTAGATAAATCTCCAAATAATTATGCTATTATTTGTAAAGAGTACTATAAAGTGTTAATTCACAATGCAATTAACACAAGTAATATTTTTAATAAAACTAAATTAAATATTGAAATTAATAATAGAAAATTATTAAATTATCACAAATTACTAAAAATCAAATGTAATAATTTAAATTATCCTTATCTTGTTATAATTCCAAAATTTCATAAAAATCCAATTAAATTTCGCACAGTTACCATCGGGTGTAACACATATAATAATAATGCAAGCAATTTACTTCTTAATATTTTAAAGCAGATATATGATATAACGATAAAACATAATAATCAACATTGCCTAAAAAACAGTTTTCAGCTTATTAATAAAATACATAATATCAATCCGGTAAAATTCATAAAAACATTGGATTTTAATGATTTATTTAATAACATTGATATAAAAGACTTACATAAAACAATGTGTATATTATTTAAGGAATTTAAATCTCAATTAAAATTAAAAGATCATATTTCCGTAATTTTTTTAAAAACTTTATTAAACTTTACATTGCATAATAATTACATCATATATGACAATATTATTTATAAACAATGCCAGGGAATACCGCAGGGTGGGACTGATTCTAGTATTCTCTCTGACCTTTACTTATATTATTATGAAAGAAATATTGGTCCGAACAATGATTATGTATTTTATCGCTATATTGATGACATTATCATTTTTTATTTCAATGATAAAAATTGCACATCACCACTCAATTTTTATCCTAATCAGCTTACATTAAGCGAAAATGATTTGATTAATAATAATATAAATTTTCTTGACTTAAAAATTAATATTAATGATAATTATAAATTAATATTTGATATTTATAATAAAAGATTTGACTTTCCATTTAAAATAAATATTTTTACCAATTTTGCTTCATGTTTACATAAATCAGTTTATAAAAATATAATTATCAATTACCTTCATCGTATAAAATATCTATGCTCAGATATAAATAAAAACAAAAATATTAGATTTATACGAAATCAAGCAAAACTTTATGGTTATCCTATTTTTTTTATAAATTCAATTATCAACCCTTTTAAATAACATTTATTACATCATATAAATATAAACATGTTATGTAATAATTTATTTTGTTTTAGTGTGCGATAAAATATAGCAAATGATATAGCAAATAATATAATTATAACATATAAGGACTCTTATTAAGATGGTTGAACATTGTTTACACTTTATATAGTCATGGTGAATGTGCGTCTGCCGATCACCTGTATATTAAGTGATATTAATGATCAGTTATAAAAGTCTATAAAATATGCATTGTATTAAAATAACTGTAAACATAATATATACAAAAACACAACTCATCAAGATTATGATATTTCATGATGTGCGCCATGTGGTCGTATTGGTATAAATGTAGACCTTGTAATGTTTAAGGAATTTTTGATAACTATTGTTAGTAAGATATTTTATCTGTTCTTTACAAGTTTTTTATTTCCAATTTTACTATTTCCAATTGTTTTCTGGTAATAATACAGTATACCTGGATGAATATACTGATCTTAGCATAAATGCCAGTATATTTATGAAATACTGTATTATTTTTAAAACACGTGTGGATACATCCAGGCTGATGATTATATCTACACGTGTTTTTTCATATCCAATTCTAATTTAAATCTCTTGTTATCCAATTTTCCATTATATTTAGTTCATATTTCATTTCAAAATCCATTTGTATAATCAAATTTGTTTCAAAATCCATTTTCAGTATTTTTGGCCAATTACCATTGAAGCAAATGCTATGGTAATATTATGATTGCACTTGTTAGTTTATTAACTATGTGGTATTCTGTCTACACTTTACTAATTATCTCTTAGGAGATTTAATTAGAATGTTACAAGAACTTGATATGTTTTTTGAAATTCAAAGATATTATATATATATATATATATATATATATATATATATATATATATATATATATATATATATATATATATATATATATATGGATATATCTATATATATAAATCAACATTTGATCGGTGAAAATATATCGAAATTTTCCGGAACTGCTTATGGTAAAGATACCATATATATCTTTTTCAAAAGTTAAAGAAATCTATATTTTAAGTATTTTATTAAATATACTTTCCCCTTTCTGCATTATCGTAACTTATATATATTCCCGGCTGTTAAAACGCGCACCTTTTGATCATTCTCTTTCAACGATAACTTTTAGTCAAAATCATACATATTGTTTGTAAATTATCATTAACGTACTTTATTCGGTCTCCCACACATCAATGTAAATGAAATTATCCAAGGCATAAAATGTTTCCTTTCTCATGGTCAGTTTTGACTTCATACTGAATCCAGATGTTAATTCCGTCTGAGTGACGCCTTATAACATATTTCTGAAATATCTTTCCTGCATTTTCTCAAAACAACTAACCACTAAAATTCTATTTCACTCTCTTTTTTTGCCAAAGTGCAATCTTCGCCAATAAAGATTTCCCTACCACTGACGTCAATTATGAAGTTCATCTGATGTATATGTAACGGTTACAATTCCCACGCAAAAGTACAATACTCTTGGCTCTAAAAATGTAAATGGTTTGGCGTATTTTCCAACGCACGCTGTCATTAACAAAAAGTCACTTTCCTCTCTGATCTCCGCGATGTAACATCTCTAAAAATATTCTGGCCCCTTGGCCACCCTTATGGTACTCTCCTAAAACATTTTCCCACTTTTTAAAATTCGGATATGCAGCCTAAGTTCTCGATATTCTTACTTCGCTCCTCTGTCAAAAATTTGGATTGTCACCCCATCATACAAGATGTGATTTCTCATCCCCTTGGATTATTAACTGTGGAATAACTTCATAGATATGTCTTATTTTCATCGTTTTAAAATAAAGAAAAGATGTTTGTCAAATACTTCTTGATTCTTCCTCGTCGAAACAAAAACTTTTTCCAGTTCTCAGCAGGATGTCGTCAACTTGAGTCATTGCGGGAAACAACATGTGAATTCACTATACGTCTCTCGGGACCTAAATGCTTATGTCCCACCGAAAACAATTTTCCTATATTTCAGATGCCTACAAATTCTTCGACCATTCCCATACTCCGAACCATTCTTGATTCTACTCCGAACTATTTTTCTATTTTCTTTTCGATATAAGATTGGTGCCTAATTTTCATGAACTGGATTTTTCACAAAACAATTTCCATAGGGTGTGCGCCAAGGAACTCTATATCAACTACTCAATGTGTGGATTTTTTTTATTTTTCTGCTGTCGTGACTCCTCTTGTGTCTACATCTTCGAAATGTGCCTGAATTTGTCTACATCTTCGAAATGTGCCTGAATTTTTCTACATCTTCGATATGTGCCTAGATTTGTCCTGCGGTTCATGTTAGTTAAATATGCCTTTTCCGTGCCACGTAAGTGATAAACTGTTTCAACCTAGGATCTTTTGTGCAGTTTTTTTTAACCTGTGCTGTGATAAATACGCCTTCAAAAAAAAAAATTGCCTTCAAAAAATTTTTACTTTCAAAAAAAAAAAAAAAAAAAAAAAAGAAAGAAAGAAAGAAAGAAATTCCAGCTGGATATATAATTAAAAATTTTCTCGCAGTCTTTTTGGTGCAACTTATATTTTTCCAATGTGTTAAGATTATAACTTCATTCAACCGATTATACATATGCTTTCATTATTTCAAAAAGATTGTCTTTCTTCGTCGATTAAATTTCTCCAGTTTACATGTGTGAAATATGCCGATAATTTTTAGTGAATTTCTACTCATGATTATGCACTGTGTGGTTTCATCGTATAAACACGAGAAACTTTGATTGTGTTTCGGCATAAGAAAAAAAACACCAAGAAACTCAATGTGCTCCTCGAATTGACTTCCTAATCATGCGTTGCGGTTCTTATAATCGGAAAACTCTTTCTAACTTAGTTTCGATAAAAATTCAAGGTTATTGAATGCCTATCCATCGGTTTTTACGAAAACTTTTTTTTTCTTTTTATTGCCTTGTAACAATCAATTATGAAAAAAAATAACTGTGCTTGCAAATGTTGTTGAACTCTATCTCCAATTTAAAAAAAAAAAAAAAAAAAATTATCAGTTTTTGTTGTATTTTAAATTTTGATATATTTCTATTCACATTTTGGGTTGCATTCAGTTTTTAACTCTATGTTAATAATATTATGGTAAATACTCTAAATATGATCTCATGATATGATATTTTAATTTATACTTTAAGTATGCACTGCTTTGAGTAATCTCTTTGCTCTTTTGTGTATCTGGTCTTGTGTATTTTACCGGTGTATCTATACCCTCATGTCATTTTTATCATATTGGTGAGAATATATGACACTTTAAATTTTTGCAATTCATGCACTTCCTTCACCTCTTTTAAAGTTTTGTGTATATCTCTTCCATATTCATGCCTATTAAAAAAAATAAATAAATAAAATAAAATAAAAATAATAGAAATAAATCAAAATAAATTGTTATTAAAAATTAAGGCAAAATAGATTCGGCGTCACATCTTTTCCTTTGGCACATTCTTGCAGAAATTCACATCACTCAACTTTTATTTAATTTCCTTTGGTAGAAATATGTAATGACATTTTTTTAAATTAAAATTTTAAAATTTAATTCTTTTGGTTCTGTTTATCTCTATAATCAGAAATTTGTTCATTCTGCTAAACTTCGATTGCGATTTAAAAAAAAAAAAAAAAAAAAAAAAAATCTCTGTGGTTCTGATTCCTTTTGTTTTCAGAAATATAACTTATTGAGGGCTGATACTTTTGTTATCAGATTTTTTTTTGTGTGACTGGTTCCCCTTTGTAACCAAAATTTTCTTTGTTTACAATTTTCTCACTTAGTTTTCTCTTTTGTAATCCAAAACTTTTCTTTTTTCCTTTATTCATTTACTACACTTCTATACTTAAGATTCGTATTCACTGATAGGTATGGTCGAGCATTCACACATACCGTTATCTTTTTCCCACTTCACATGTTAGTGTATACATTAATTTTCTATTGCTCTTTATATATACTTATACACTATGTCATCGTTTCTTTTTATTTTCAAAGTTACATCACTTTACATGCCACCTTCACTTTATCAATTAGAAAGAATTTTTGAACTTTATTTCAGTGTATAATTCCCATAATCGTTCTTAAAATTTGGACTTATGTTAATTTTTAAATTCTATGATATGCCTTCTTACTTCGATAATGTACATTTTGTTTTTTCTAAATATTGTTCAGGTGTAAACATCTCTCTCTCATCGAACATACCTAATGTTAACACCTTTACTTCACACTATATAGATTATAGTGATATTTTAGGCATTTTTATTTTTATTTTTCTCACTTGTAGAAGCAGATCCTTCATTTAAAAATTTTTTTCACAATTCTTCTACATTTATTCATTGTATTGTTTATTTTAAATATTTCAGAAATTCTTTTGAGATGCCTTAAAAAGTTGCTATGTAAAGAAATTCATTAATGAAAGTTAGATATAATTTTTTTAGAATGATTACAACTATTATGGGTTATTCAAAAAAAATTTTTTTTTATTCAATTGCTAGTTTAACATTCGGTAAATAAAATCCCTTTTAAGTACTATAATAATTTAATTGTTTTCCCAGTTATATAAATAATAAAAATAAAATTAAATAAAGATTATTTATACAATTATTAAATTACAAGGTGGTTTTGTAAACTGTTTATGCACATTTCCCGATTAATACACAGAAATTTTTACATTTTTCATTTGGTATATGTGTTTTTGTAACCTCTATTGTGTCATTTTTATATTGTACAATTGTAACTTTTTTTTTCAATATTGAAATATTTGTGATTATATTTCACTATGGCCAGAAGTTAAAGTGAAAAGTTTAATTGTGCACATTCTAATCTTCGAAATAAAATATGAGACAAAATATGACTATTTATACAAGTGCACTAATACTATTAAAATATCATTAGGCATGCCATTTTTCAGAAAATGATATATTTTTATGCAGCCAAAAATAATTATATTTATGTTGATAATGGAACTTTTGAAAGCTACTGAAATAGATGCTGCTGCAATTTGAAAATTTTATGGCCATTTATTATACTAGTATGAAGATTTTTGGTAGTACTACATTTTTTTATTTACATATTGTATGCATACTTATTTTTTATTATTTTTATATATTGATATTGTGTATTATATTTTCAGGGTGACATTCTAAATTTTTCAAAATCTTGTGAAGGGGTGATATATATATGGTAAAGATACCATATATATCTTTTTCAAAAGTTAAAGAAATCTATATTTTAAGTATTTTATTAAATATACTTTCCCCTTTCTGCATTATCGTAACTTATATATATTCCCGGCTGTTAAAACGCGCACCTTTTGATCATTCTCTTTCAACGATAACTTTTAGTCAAAATCATACATATTGTTTGTAAATTATCATTAACGTACTTTATTCGGTCTCCCACACATCAATGTAAATGAAATTATCCAAGGCATAAAATGTTTCCTTTCTCATGGTCAGTTTTGACTTCATACTGAATCCAGATGTTAATTCCGTCTGAGTGACGCCTTATAACATATTTCTGAAATATCTTTCCTGCATTTTCTCAAAACAACTAACCACTAAAATTCTATTTCACTCTCTTTTTTTGCCAAAGTGCAATCTTCGCCAATAAAGATTTCCCTACCACTGACGTCAATTATGAAGTTCATCTGATGTATATGTAACGGTTACAATTCCCACGCAAAAGTACAATACTCTTGGCTCTAAAAATGTAAATGGTTTGGCGTATTTTCCAACGCACGCTGTCATTAACAAAAAGTCACTTTCCTCTCTGATCTCCGCGATGTAACATCTCTAAAAATATTCTGGCCCCTTGGCCACCCTTATGGTACTCTCCTAAAACATTTTCCCACTTTTTAAAATTCGGATATGCAGCCTAAGTTCTCGATATTCTTACTTCGCTCCTCTGTCAAAAATTTGGATTGTCACCCCATCATACAAGATGTGATTTCTCATCCCCTTGGATTATTAACTGTGGAATAACTTCATAGATATGTCTTATTTTCATCGTTTTAAAATAAAGAAAAGATGTTTGTCAAATACTTCTTGATTCTTCCTCGTCGAAACAAAAACTTTTTCCAGTTCTCAGCAGGATGTCGTCAACTTGAGTCATTGCGGGAAACAACATGTGAATTCACTATACGTCTCTCGGGACCTAAATGCTTATGTCCCACCGAAAACAATTTTCCTATATTTCAGATGCCTACAAATTCTTCGACCATTCCCATACTCCGAACCATTCTTGATTCTACTCCGAACTATTTTTCTATTTTCTTTTCGATACTGCTTTCCTCCGAACGGCTGCAATAGGTAGCTTTATACTTTTTTGTATTGAAAGCTACCTAAAATTGCAGTATAAAGAAAATTGCAGCATAGGCGTATTTTTCGCATGCTGTAATGGTACTCGAATTTATTATTTGTAGAAAATCGCAATCATATGCACTGAATCTTATTAAGTCGATGAAATTATGCATATTAAGAAAAATGAAATTTGCTATGTGTTATAATAAAGTCTTGTTATAATAATGTGTATGTATTCCCATTAAGGGATTATACCTCTCTGCAAAGTCGAAAAAAAAAACGTGTAATTTTGGAAAAAAGTTTCAAAAAATTGAAAGAAGATATTTGAAAAACTTTCTTTGCATTTTGTTTATTACACTTTAAACAAAAGAAATTAATTTTTGCAATGACGAAATAAAGTTCGATGTTTCCAACAGAAACATCCCCGGAAATGATATCGTTCTGGTAGCTGTCCACGGTGATCACCGTGACTCTGTCATATGTTATCTAAAATTATAAAAAGCATAATGTCTTTATCCCAAACACTTAAAACTAGAGAGTAATCGTTTGGCTTTTGGAAAAATTTAATTTGAACAAAATGGTGGCAGTTCAAAGTTAAGGCACCGATTTTCACAAAGAAATTTGAACTTTGACCGTTTATAAAAAATAGAAAAAATAATCAGATCGCCAAAAATAACGATTAATAGATAATATTGTTATGCTTATTTTAATTGCTAAAAGGCGTAAAATAAAAACTTTATAAACAGTCAAATAAGTTTTATTAGATTATTGACATGTTTCGGCTCCATCGGAGCCATTCTCAAAACAAATAAGAATATTCTACAATTGCGTGGTCCATGAAGTTATCATTTGAATCGCCATCATTTAATTTTTAACGTACTTTTTCAAATTACGCACGTTATTTTTTATGTGTACTTGGATGTTTATTTCCATATTTGTAACCATGGAGTAACTCGAGCCACAATTTTGGTAAGTTAAATGGTGCTGCCTCGTTACATATTGAATTTTTTACGTGTTACAATCTCTGTGGTTTTTCTTATAATGGATCGATAGTATAGATTGGAGGGGGAAATTATCTTAGTTTCATTGAAATTTATTTGGTTGGTTTCTTATTGATATAATCTTGCCACTCTCAGAAATAAAACACTCAATTTTGACGATTCGGCAATCCTTAGGCCTTATTTCGTTATTTTTGACAGTCATTTCGTCACAGAGCCACGTGGTTTTTGACGAAACGCGAATCCTCAAATATCTGACGAAGCTGTTTCCCCACTGTCAAAAACAAAACTCTCACTTTTGACGATTTAGCAAGTCTTGAGTTATATTTCATCATTTTTGACAATCATTTCGTCTCAAAATTAAGTGATTTTTAATGAAATAGAAAATCTCAAATATTTGACGAAAATGTTTCCCCATTCACGGCCAGATTATTTTTGTTGTTACAAAATCGTTCAAAAATAAATAAATAAATAACACGAAAGTACCAAATTTATAACATATTAATGAAAACAGAAAGAAAAATATTTTATCCTTGGAGGCCGCTATAACACGAAAGTACCAAATTTGTACTTTATTTTTCATATCTGATAATTTGCGTTTATCCTTTTTGTAACTTTTACATTTTTGTAACGATTTTATGCATTTCATTTGCCTATTCAAAGATAAATTTTTCTGAAGTTACAGAATTTCGTTAAAAACGCTTAAAATATTCTTCTAAAGTTGCAGAATTTCGTTAAAAACGGTTAAAATAGTAAAATGCGAACATCATTTGGTCCATTTTCGATCGAAAGCAACAACCATTTTCCCAATGGTTAAAAAAAAAAAAAAAATCATAATTTGAGGAGTGTTTTTTTATTTTAAGAAATATATTCATATAACAATCAAATTTAAAATATGCATAACTGATCCCTTTCCCCTCTATAAACAGTAACGTTTTAAAATCTTATCATTTAAAATTGATGAACTCTCCTCCCAATATGCACTTCAAAATTTATTATTTCTAACCAACAAATTAACTAGACCATATTCTATTCATTCATTGAACAAAGGAAATTTATCTAATAAATTATATTAATCAAGCCATACTCTAATTATTTATTAACCATAGAAAAACCATAATAATAATATAGCCTTATTAATTAAAACATGCAGAAATTATAACAGCACCGATAAAAATACTTCTAAAAATATAAACACACATCAACATCAGAGATATATTTAAAATCAAATTCATTCAAGGTCCGGCTGGCGAAGGACGCAGAACAGTGGTCTTCCACACCGATGATAGCGCGTTCGAAACCCGTGTCAGACTTGAGAAATGTGTCTTACTTTTTAACCCCGTCAATTACAGATGTTTCTAAAATTGTCAATAGATGGCGGCACCACCAATCTTTTTTTTGCACTTTCGAACAAGCAATTTGACGAAATGAATTTCGTCACTTTTTTGAGGAAAGAAATTTACTCGATTTGACGAAATATTCGCTCGGAGTATTTTCCAGGAAACAGTTTCGTCAAAAACGAAGAAAATTTCGTGGAGTTTGAGTATCCATTTCTAACAGTGCAGGGCTCTGTTTATTATTATTATTATTATTATTATTATACTTAATATCAGCTGTATGCTTCTTTTTCTATAACTAAATTTCCTGCTTGTCATGCCAATATAGTAATTATTTGATCCGTCTTCTTTAATAAATAGTATTTCATATACCTGTTGTATGTGAAACTATTGTTGTTAAAAATTGGTCAAAATCTGCAGAAGATTGGTTGAAATTTGATCGCGTTCGTGATCACAGACTTCAAATCATATTTTTGAGATAATCACGTTTAAAGATTCAAGTTATGATTTAAGTAAATTACAGCGGCGAAGATTTTCAATTTTTATGACATCGACTAGAAAATGCAACTGAATATTCTTTATTAATTGTACTTTCAGAAAATGGAAAAAAATAAAAAAAAATAAAAGAAAAAAATGAAGGTTTGCATGTACGTATAACGTATTAAATCATTAACTTAAACCTGCTTTTCTTGCGCTTTTAAATAGGAACAAGAAAAAATATTTTAATGTTCTAGAAAAAATCCTATTGTACCATATTTAAACAGAAACTTTTGTTGATCCAAGCAATTCTCTTTTAAGTGAAAATTATTTTGTTTTTCGTTCTGTAGATCCAACAGAAGTTTGATTAACTCAACAAATCTTTTTATTTAAATGCAGGCGATTGAAAATTTGTTAGGACAACAGTATTTCATTTATTTGTTTATTTATTTATTTATTTTCTAAAGCAAGTGGATGAAGGATGCAATGCATTAAAAATGTTTGAGAACCATTCCTTTTTTATTAAACATCTGATTTCCATTCAGCCTCGTCAATAAGTAAACTAATTATCTTCCTCGCACATAAAAACTGGATTTCCTTTCGGAAAATAATGCTTAATAGTGGAATTATCTTCACACACGTTTCCTCTTTACTTTTTTCCCCGACTACTTTTTTGAAAATACATGAATATTCATAATGCAAATATGTTCTCTCGTAATAATTTAACACAAAAGGAATTTTCCCCCGTGCCTTTCTGGTATTTCTGTTAAATATTTTTAGAAAATCACAGTCTTGTTTAATAAATCTCATTAGTCGATGAAATAATAGGTAGGGGAAAAAATGAAACTTAATATGCAAATATTTTATAAAATAATGCGGTGTATTAGGTTTATTTTCCTTCAATATTAAATAAATGAAGGGAAAAAATTCCTCCAAATATTTAATATACTTGGACAGTGGGTGTAATTGTTTAAAAAAAGAAAAACAAAAACAAAAAAGAAAAAAAGAACTCATTAAACTATTTGATATTAAAACTAGCACAGTAGATATGTTTTGAAGATTATTATAAATTTGTTTTGAATCCAGGAATATCTTGTTTCTGTTCTACTAAATATGTTTTTTTAAATTATTCATAATAAAAAATTTATAATAATGAGATTTTTTTCAAACCTTTTATTTGGCAGGTAATTGCTGTTGAACAATTATTTTTTTGTTAATATTTAAATTATATTTAATTTTAATAATTAGAAATAATAAAAATAAAATACTAAATGTAAAAAAAAAAAAAAAAAAAAAAAAAAAAAAAAAAAAAAAATTGGTAATAAACCGAATAATTTAGTAAGATATATATAATTATTAATAAAAGTTTTATTATCTATATATAATAAAACTTATGGTAAATAAAATGTTATCGTAAGATAATATCGGCATTATAAAATCTGACCAAGTATTAATCAAGAATGAAAAAACATGCGTCAAGGAGAGATTATGTAGCACTTTCAAACACATCCAAAACAATTTTACAAATCTTTACCGTTTAATAAGGTGAACGATGGTATCTAAGTAAACAATTTGGAAAACGCTTAACATATTCAAAAACCCAATTTCAGGAATTACCAGCAATATTCGGAAAATTATCCGAATTCTTTTGTGCAGCCCTGTATATAAGATATATATAGATTTGTATATATAAATGGATTGCTACATTTTAGTTCAGTTAGTCAACGAGTAGCACAGTTTAAAATTCCCCTTCTAGAATTTACTTCAATAAACGGTAATGTACTCCAGAATTTTTGTGCTGCAGTGTATATGAAATATGGAATTTATACACACGAAGCAATAGACAATAAATGAGTTAAATTTAAAAACGTGGCCAGCAATTGAAAAAGCACTTCCAGCAATTATGGTTAACAGACAGTACTGAATTCTTTTGTGTGTCCCTGTAAATGAACGATGAATGCTATACACACAATATTCAACAGTCTCTGGTAATGCACCTTAGAGATATATATGAATGTCAATATGTTTGAAATAATGAAATATTATTAAAATAAATAGCTAACGATCTTTTTCTATAGACCATAATGTAACGGAATTCTTTTGAGTGTCCCTGTAAAGGAACTATAAGTGCAATGCACATCATATTTTTTAGTAAACCTCTTGTAGTGCACATCAGTGATATAGATCAATTTCAATATGTTTGAAATTGTGTAACATCATTAAAATAAACGCAAATGATTTCACCCATAGACCGTAATGTAACGGAATTCTTTTGAGTGTCCCTGTAATATATATATATATATATATATATATATATATATATATATATATAGGTTCTACAGATTTCATTTTCCACATCGAACATGCCATAGTAAACCTCATTAACATATATGTATTGCATGACAATCCGAATATATTTACGCGTGTTAGAGCACGGACAGACGGCAGGCAGACAGACAGACAGACAAACCTAATTCATAATTACTTTTCAACTGTGTTGGAAAGTTTTAAAAATGCTAATGCAATATTAAGATGAAAAACTTCCATGATAGTAATTACAATCGCTTGATAATTGGTAAAAAGGGAAACATTTGTCTGAAAATACTTTGAATATTAAAAAAATAACATTAAAAAATTAAAAAAAAAACATTTTCTTAACATAATTAGACATACTCAGTAAAACGAGCTAATGTATTAGTTGCGATTTCCACAATTATCTCCAGCAGTTAATAAAGATACGCGTCGAACTTCGTTCCAGTTGCAAACCAATAGTGTTCCAATATTGCGCCATTATTGAGTCCCTTATAAATATATACCTTGATAGGAATAAAGCCGCTTTCCAAAATTATCATTTTTGGCACATGTCTACCAATCTCTTCACATAGATATTTTTGTTTGGAAACGCATTAAATTGGCAGATGTTCCTACTCGCACACTATGTAATCAAATTAATTATTTTCTTGTTTATTTATTTATTTTGTAAAGCAGGTAGGTGAAGGTTTCAAGGTATTAAAAATGTTTGAGAACCATTCTTTTTTAATAAACACCTGACTTCCATTCATCCTCGTAATAGGTAAAATAATTAGCTATCTCGTACATAAAATCTGGATTTCCTTTCGGGAAAATAATACTTGATAATAGAATTATCTTCACACGAGTTTCCTCTTTATTTTTTTCATTATCTTATTGAAAAGACATGAATATTCATAACGCAAATTTATTCTCTTGTAATAATTTAACAAAAAAAAAAAAAAAAGGATTTTTCCCCGTGCCGTTATGGTATTCAGGTTGAATATTTTTAGAAACCCGCAGTCTTGTGTAATGAATCTCATTAGTCGATGAAATAATAGGTAGAAAATTAAACTTAATAGGCAAATATAAAAAAAAAATAATATGGTATAATAGAGGAAATTTCCTTTGATATTAAATTTGAGAGGGGGGGGGGATCCTTCAATTATTTAATATACGAGAACAGTGGATATAATTGTTAAGAAAAATGCTGGAAATAACTTGTTAAAGTCTTTGATATTAAAAGTAGCAAAGTAAATATATCTTGAAATTTATCATAAATTTGTTTTTTTAATGAAATTTAATTCACCACGAATTACCTCAACCGGTCTCGAAATTTGTAGATTTTTTTGTTGCAAAGGGATAATAAAATTAATAATTTTCTGCCAGCAAAAATTTCCATTAATGATTTTCTGTCCTAATCTTTGTTAATGATCTAAAATCTTTACAATTAAAAAGTAATTAAAAAATATGCAAAGCCGCTGCTCCCAGGCTGTGCAGTTTTTTGACAGTGTAGTATGTACTATATATGATTTAATAAATCAAATGATTTGATAGCATCTAATGATGCAGTAAATATCATGACTGTAATAAAGTGAATTTTTTTTGTGCAACCCTGTATATGATCTATAGATATGTATATATTTTACATATGTGTAGTAGATTTTATTATGGGGCAAAACGATTTTAAAGAAAACTGAAATTTACTATGCAATATTTTGTTATGAAAATATTTGTAGTATAAAAATGCAATCCTATTAAATTGTTATTTTAAGACTGCTTGCACTTCTTGAGTTTTATAGAATCAGAAAAATATTTCAATGTTTTAAAACAAGTCCCTATCGGACCATATTTAAACGGAATCTTTTGTTGATCAATGTAATTTTCTGTTGAATAAAAAATATTTTATTTTTCCTTCTGTAGATTCAATAAAACTAGATTAACTCAACAGAATGTTTTGTTTAAAGGCAAAATTTTAAATTTGTTAGGACAACAATATTTTATTTATTTATTTGCTTGCTTGTTTATTTATTTTGTAAAGCATGTTGAGAAGTTTGTAAAGCATAAAGGTTGCAAAGCAGTAAAAACGTTTGAGAACCATTCCTTATTATTAAACATCTTAATTACTTTCATCCTCGTCAATACGTAAAATATTTATCTATCTCGAACATAACAACAGTTTTTACTTTCCGGAAAGTAATACTTAATAATGGAATTATCTTCACACAAGTTTCCTCCTCTTTTTTTTTTTTTTTTTTTTTTTTTTTTTTACTTTACCTTATGGAAAATACACGAATATTCATAATGCAAATATATTCTCCCGAAATAATTTAACAAAAAAGAATTTTTTTCCCCCATTCCTTTCTGGTATCCAGGTTGAATATTTTTAGAAAACCGCAGTCTAACCGCAGAGTAATGAATCTCATTAATCGATGAAATAATAGCTAGAAAAAATTATAAAATAATATGGTATAATAGAGGAATTTTCCTTCAATATTAAATAATTGAACGGGGGGTGGAATTCAATTATTTAATATACGAGGACAGTGGATATAATTGTTAAGAAAAATACTGGAAAGAAATCTTTAAAGTCTTTGATATTTAAAGTAGCACAGTAGGTATGTTTTGAAATTTATTATAAATTTGTTTTGGTAGTGAAATTCAATCCACCATGAATCTCCCCAATCGGTCACGAAATTTGTAATTTTTTTGTTGCAAGGGGGGGAGGGGGGATTTCCATTAATAACTTTCTGTCTGTCACAGAGCTTAATTTCTAAGAAAAAAAGTACCGGAGCCCTAATATTATGCAGTACTAACACCCGTAGCACACCCCCCCCCCCCCTTCCACTCCGCTGTCACTTCAATCTGCATATTTATATTTCATACATTATTTTCAAAATATAAGGCATTGTTTTTTTATATAGCAAAATACAAATTTTAAATACATCTATCTGCGTATGCTTAACTATCAACTATTCCACTTTTTAGTTATTACTGCTTCCAAATAGAAACATTTGCCTAATTTTAATGTTAATTAATCGCAGAATTCTACGATTAAATAAGCTCAGGATTATGATTCGGAAAGGGTGTTCTGTTAACACAAAAAATGAATAGTTCGCAGCTATGCAGAATAGAAAAAGACTATTTCTGTTTACTCTTTATTCTGATCAAAATAGCATTAAAATGATTTGAAATGGAAATAAATTAAGTTTTGAATTTAAGACAGATTGAGCTCGAGACTGCCGAAACCCGAAAACTGATATAAAAAACGAGCCTGTAACGTCACTTTTAAATCTTTTGATACAAAAGAAGGCAAAAGATTGGAGATGGGAAGGAAAGGAAAGGGTAATTTAGGATTCATTTTTCGGAAGCATTATTGCACTGGGCTCCTGGGGTTAGCTCAGTGTTTATGAGCTCCGATAAAATCTGGCCAATATTGAAATATTTACTAAAAGCAGAGAAATATCAGAGCTGGGCTCCGATCTCCGATAGGCTCCGGCGCAAATACAGCTCTGGTCTGTCAGCACAATTTTTCATTGATGATTTTCTGCCTTCCTCTTTATTAATGATCTAAAATCCGTAAAATCCCAGAACTATAGAAAGCCCTAGTCTCAAGCTGTGCAGATTTTTGACAATGTATTGTATGTAATATATGATTTAATAAAGAAAATTATTTGATAATAAGTAATGATGCAGTACATATAATGTGACTGTAACCAAGCGAAAGAAAAATTGAAATAATTAAGAACTTGAATTACGAATCTCCCCCCCCCCCCAAAAAAAAAAAAAATGAAACTCTATTTCAAATCCTGTGATCGGTTAATTGGAGTTCGGATAATCGATTTTCAGCTGCACTATCAACAAGAAAAAAATCATGCGTTAAGAATAGATTACAAAACACTTTCTAACACATTCAAATAACTCTAACAAAACTTCACAGTTTGATAAGGTAACATAAGATCTCTGAGTAAAAAATTTGGAAAACGCGTAATACATTTTAAAACACAATTTCTGCAGATACCATAAATAGTCGGAAAAATATCCGAAATTTTTTGTGCAACCCTGTATATGATCTATAGCTTTGTATCTATACTGCATATGTGTAGTGGCTTTTATTAGTGGATAAAATGATTTTAAAGAAAACTGAAATTTACTATTCAATGTTTTGTTATAAAAATATTTGTATTATAAAAATGCAATCGTATTAAATTGTTATTTTAAGACTGCTTGCTCTTCTTGAGTTTTTAAATAGAATCTGAAAAAAATATTTCATTGTTCTAAAACAAATCCCTATCGGACCATACTTAAACGGAATCTTTTGTTGATCAATGTAATTTTCTGTTGAATCAAAAATATTTTATTTTTCCTTCTGTAGATTCAATAAAACTAGATTAACTCAATAAAATGTTTTTTTTTTTTTTTTTTTTTTTTTTTTTAAGCAGGTTGGAGAAGGTTGCAATGCTTTAAAAACGTTTGAGAACCATTCCTTTTTATTAAACGCCCGATTTCCATTCATTCTCGTATAAGTAAAATAATTATCTATCCCGTACATAAAAACATGGATTTCCTTTCCAGAAAATAATACTTAATAATTGAATTATCTTCACACGAGTTTCCTCTTTATTTTTTTCCTTATCTTATTGAAGAGACATAAATATTCATAATGTAAATATATTCTCCTATAATAATTAATGAAAAAAGGATTGTTTCCTGTGCCGTTATGGTATTTGGCTTGAGTCTATTTTAGAAAACCGCAGTCTTGAGTAATGAATTTCATTAGTCGATGAAATAATAGGTAAAAAAAATGAAATTTAATATGCAAATATTTTATAAAATAATATCGCATAATAGAGAAATTTTCTTCAGTAGAGGATTTTTCCTTTAAAATTAAATAATGGAAGGGGAAAAAATTCCTTCAATTATTTAATATACTAGGATAGTGGATATAATTGTTAAGAAAAAGACTGGAAAGAACTCTTTAAAGTCTTTGATATTAAAAGTAGCACAGTAAATATATTTTGAAATTTATTATAAATTTGTTTTAGTAGAGAAATTGAATTCGCCATAAATCTCCTCAATCTGTTACGAAATTTGTATAATTTTTGTTGCAAAGGGATAAGAAAATTTTATCTAATAACTGTAAGTCAATAAAACTTTTCGTTAATGATTTTCTGCGTTCCTCTTTATCAATGATCTAAAATCCATAAAACTCAAAACTATACAAAGTCCTTAGTCCCAAGCTGTGCATTTTTTGACAGTGTGTTGTATATAATATATAAGCAAATTTTTTGATAACACGTAATGATGCAGTACAAATAATGTGATAATGTGACTGTAATAAAGCAAAAAGAAAAGTTGAAATCATTAAAAACTGGAATTACAACCCATCCCCCCCCCCCCCCAAAAAAAAGAAAGAAAAAGAAAAGTCCCTCCTAAAATTTGGGCTAAATGCGTAATTTACCCTCCCCCCCCCCTCCCTAAAATTCAAACACTATTTCAAATCCTGTGATCGGTTAGTTAGAGTTCGGCTAATCGGGACTCTGCTGCACTATTAACAAGAAAAAAAATCATGCGTTAAGCATAGATTACGAAACACTTTCCAACACATTCATAGTACTGTAACAAAACATCACAGTTTAATAATATGACAGATGATGTCGAAGTAAATTACTAGGAAAACGCATTCACATTTGAAAATTCAATTTCTTCAATTACCACAACTATTCTGGGAAAATATCCGATTTTTTTTTTTTTTTTTTTTTTTTGTGCTATCCTGTATATGATCTATATTAAGAAATAAACTGATAACGTGAAAGGAGCACAAAAGTAAAAAAGATCAGAGAGCTGTTTCGGATCTTCTGAAGCTCCATCATCAGTCAATAGTTAAAATAACCAGATATAACATAACGGCATAAAGTTCAATTAGTTCACTTACGAAATGCATAGCGCAGTTGAAAATTTCTCTTCAGAAGTTTCCGCCAATAAATGTAAATGTACTCGAGTTCTTTTGTACAGCCTTGGATACGATATGTAGAATTTATACATAAAAAGCAATGTGCAAAAAGTTAGTTAAGTTTAAAAACGCACACCTGAAAACGCACTTCCAACAATTTATTGTTTATAGAGAGTATTGTAACTGAATTATTTTGTGTGTCTCTGTAAATGAACGACTAATACTATGCACACCATATTATATAGTAAAAATCTTGTAGTACAGGTCAGTGATATATATCAATTTCACTATGTTTGAAATAATGTAACATCATTTAAATACACAGCAAACGATTTTTTACCATACACTTCGATGTAACGAAATACTTTTGAGTATTCCTATAAACGAATTTCATTCTCAATACCGAACATGTCATTGTGAACCTCAACAACATACATCAAATGCATGACAATCCGAGTTTATTTACGCGAGTTAGAGCACTGACAGACAGACAAACAGGCAAACCGAATTTATAAATACGTTTCAACTGTGTTGTAAAGTATTAAAAAAGAAAATTGATTGATTGAATTTGGTATGAAACTGAAGGAGGAACCACATTTATAAATCGTTGCGGTAGTTACAGGGTGTTTCAAAAATGACCGGTATGTTTGAAAAATCAATCAAAACTAAACGGGCAGCGATAGAAATACACCGTTTGTTGCAATATGCTTGGGACAACAGTAAATTTTCAAGCAGACAAACTTTCGAAATTAGTTACAATTTTCAACAACAGATGGCGCTGCAGTCTGGAAAAATCTAAACCACGATATTTTCCACATATCCACCATGCGCAGCAATAATATGGCGTAGTCTCTGAACGAAATTACCAGAAACCTTTGTAAACCGGTGACTGCTTTTTGTGGGGACACTTGAAAGACCAGGTGTACCGCCACAATCCAGAAACAATTGAACAACTGAAGCAGTACATCTCTTCTGCATGTGAAGCCATCCCGCCTGACATGTTTACAAAGGTTTCTGGTAATTTCGTTCAGAGACTACGCTATATTATTGCTGCGCATGGTGGATATCTGGAAAATATAGTGGTTTAGATTTTTCCAGACTGCAGCGCCATCTGTTGTTGAAAATTGTAACTAATTTCAAAAGTTTGTCTGCCTGAAAATTTACTGTAGTCCCAAGCATATTGCAACAAACGGTGTATTTCTATCGCAGCCCGTTTAGTTTTTATTGATTTTTCAAACATACCGGTCATTTTTGAAACACCCTGTAAATGCACAATGATAAAAGATAATATTAAATCTGTAAAATTTCAAATATTAAAATGTTTTCATTGACTAAATAAATCTGTATAAATGTACATGATTAAATCCAAGTAAAAGTACATGGATTAGTTGAAATATTAAACAGGCTTAAATATTCATTAGACAGAAAAGGGCTCGTGATTAAAGATAAAAATGATTTTGGAGTAAATATCCTTTTTGTGGCATTATAATGCCATTATTTTCAAAACCAAGTCATCGGCTACTGAGTTGCAATATTCTTAATGAATCTTATTAGTCGATAAAAAAAAATATTTGCTCTCAAAAAAGGATTTCCCAAATACGTCATTAGAAAAAAAGGACGAAATTATTAGCTACTTCATTCACTGATAAATTCAATGATTAAGCGCTCACCGCGAAAGAGGTTACTATTAAATCTGCAAAGCATCAAACATAAAAATTCTTTCATTAAATGAATAAATACAACTAACAGAACATAAATAAATCAAAATAAAAGTACATGAATAAGTTCAACTTGAAAGAAAAAAAAAAAAACACTCATTTTACGAGAAGTTCTCGCAGTTCATGAAAGAAATGTTTTTATATAAATATTATTTTTGCGGCACTATGATACTGTTATATGAATTAATACAATCAACTACTCGAAACATTCGATTATAGTATTTATAATGAATCGCATTGTTGGGCTAAAATAATTGCTCTTTCTCTGTACCCCTCTGTATATATTTATGCATACATGCATATATATATATATATATATATATATATATATATATATATATATATATATATATATATATATTAAAGATTTTGTGTATGATAACTATTAAATCACATAAAAAATCGTTAATATATGAACCACTAATTATAATACAATACAAAGACATATATCCAAAAATGTAAGATTCTCACAATACATGTATAATGAAATAACATATTTTTTGTATTTTCACACCCCATTGTTTAGTATTTTTTTCATTAATTTTTCGATTTAATTTCATAAATATTTTAATTATATGTATAAGATATTTTAATAATTGACTATCTTAAATTTATTCTTAATTTTCTCCATTTAATTTTACTATAATTCATTTTAAAAATACTTTTTAAACTTTTCCCTTTCAAAATACCTAATGACTTATCTGGCGCCGTAATTATATACATGTGTGTCTGTGTGTGTGTGTACTATATGCATTCAACTTTTCATTCTGATCCAGATTCTTTCGAGATTGTTCTAGAAGCTTTTTCGCGCGTTTTAGGGAACCTCATTACATTGAAATTATGCTTCCTCGGTGGGTAGCTTAATCGAGGCTTTAGATTGGATAAATTCCATATGTAGTGCGTATATATGTGGTTGTCTTTATAACTACAGCTGCACGAGATCGCAAAAGAACATTTTGAGTGCTTACCATCTGCTTTAAGTCGTCACGGCATCAGAAGAGATGACTACCTGATTTTTTATAGAATATCTTCGTTAACATGTTTTCATAAAATGCGGTGTTGATTAATTCAAGAGTGCTCCATTTAGTGTGGGCAGAATATGTCAATAAAAAAATTAAACTCAAGCTAACATGCTTATTTCTCGAGAAAATACCCAGGGATTTTCGACGTTTGCCACATCTATTTTTGATTCACTCGACTACACGCTGATATGACTGCACAATTACTAACTATGGTTGCACAATTAATGTGACTGCACGCTTCTGTTTTTAAATTTTATCTGCACGCTGGCATACTGCAAATTAGTGTTTCCCCTCTCTAACTAATTGGATATGTGATTGTTTAGAGTATTTCATTGCTGATCATTGCAAACTAACGGCTTTTTTAATCGCCAATGTTTCCAATCACCAGTGCTATTACGTGGCAGTATATCTATTTATGATATTTTGTTATATATATATATATATGCTACAGTGAAAACCTGAAATCAGACAAAACCCGAATTAACTAGGGAAACGGGTTTTTCCTAGCGCTCGAAGTTAGAACGCGTTCCAACTGGAATAAATCAGTTAAAACGTGTTTTAACTGGAGCTCTCATTAGAACGCATTTTCCCTAGTTAACCCATTACCGCTGGTGTTGCGTTAACGTTACATTCAGAATAAAATGTATTAATAAAAAACCTGCCTTGCCACCACTATTTTAATATGTTAAAAACATACTTTATTTAATGACAAAAACTTTGCTATTAAAGATACCGAATATTATCTTTCAGAATTTTTGGTGGGAAACGAATTTCAGTAAAAATATTGAAGGCTCCGCCCACATAATTTTGGCGGTTAATGGGTTAATTCGGGTTTTGACTGATTTTGGGTTTTCAATGTAACATATATATGTTACTAGTAGTCTTAGTGCTCTAAGTTAAAACGCGTTCTAACTGGAATAAATCAGTTAAAACGCTTTTTAACTGATTTATATCAATAATTTTTGTTAGATACAAATAATATTGTCTAACAAATTAGCCAAAACCCGAATAAAACGGGTTTTTCCTAGTTAACTCGGGTTTTGACTGATTTCGGGTTTTCACTGTAACATATAAATACATACAGACAGAATGTTTCAAAAAGAATCATCCAATTAAAACAAAACATAACTATTCAGCTTTTAATCCGTTTTGATCGAATAATGTATAGGTAGAAAGCGGGAAAGCTTCACGCAGTTGGATCGGCCGCACGAGATCTAACGATTCAGTTAAACACCACTGGCCTCCATGATCTCCGACCTCTCAGTGTGTAATTCCTTCTTGTGGGGTTTATTAGGAAAGGGCATGTTTACAATCAAACAGTTTCATCAACCAATCTACCACTTCATTTTTGTCCTATTAGCTATCATTGCAGGAATCGTCATGGCGACGTTGGCCAATCATATTATAGACCAGTTTAAAGTTGATCAATCAAATTTCCCCATTTCATGTGTACAGTAGGAGTCATAAAGAGCACACAGGTTTTTTTGCTAACCAACTGTAATTGAACCAACAGTGACGTCAGTCGCCCTTTCCTTATAAAAGACTACCTATATCTGCCTCCCGTTCCAGCTACATTAGCCGAACTGTAGATAAGCATACAGCAGCTGAGGAAGCTGTGGATGCAGACATGCTCGCAAAAGTTTGGGATGAATTTCACTACCATATAGACATATGCAGTACACCCAAAGGTGAATATATTAAGCACCTTTAATTTGGTTTGTAAAAAAAAAAAAACTTTATGATTAGCCATGTAATATAAAACTAATCTTAAGTGTCTATGTTCAGTATTTTTCATAAGATAAGCATGTCAAATCGGGTTATAATTTTTTAAATAGCCTGTATATAAAGAGCAAGTCCAACAAAATAACGAATAAATCCAAACATTTAACAAACTGAATTACTCGTAATGCAAACATTTCTCAGTATTACTTGTATATTGAGGAGAAACAAATCTGCTAAACTGAAATAGCCTTTATAAATCTCATTATTCAAAAAAATTTTTGCTATCCTAAGATCAAATTTATTGTTCAAAACTGTCATCTGAATAAAAAGAGAAACTATTTTATTTTTCAGTCAACAGCAAAAAGCATGGCGAGAAATTTAATCTAATTTAATAGGTTAAATCTGCAGTGCATGAAATATGAAAAAAATGTATTATAAATGTGTGTTAAATGCAATAAAATACTGGAAATTATCTCACTCATTACATTTTGTTAAAATAATTCTACAACACATTCCAAAATCATATATACATCCAAATAAATTTTAAAAAGTAACATAATATCTCCGCTTTCTCTAAGTATATTTACACAAATATGCCCAATTATTAAAAATCTTTAAACACGCACAATATAACTAAGCTCCGATTTGGAAAACAAAAATTGTTCCATAAAAATACTTTTTCGTGACACTAAAACGCTATTATTTTCTTAAGAAACGTGATCAGTTACTAGTTGCAATATCCATAATGAATCTCATTAGTCGACAAAAGTAATTGCTATCAGAAAATGAAATTCATTGTCCAGTTACCTAATGAGAATAAAAGGTGGGATTATTAGCAGCTTTATTCACTAATTAAATCTATGGCTAAGTGCACCATCAGGTAATAGATTATCATTAAATCTTCAATCAACAAGCATCTCTTTTTTATTCTATTTAATTTGAATTTAAGAAAATATGTAGAAATATCGAGGATTAGTCGATAAAAAAAGTTTTAAAGTTTGTTTCCTTAATTTAAAAACATACTGTTTAATAATGTATACATATCAATAAATCTTCCTATTTCTATGGTAATTACAAGCTTTTTATTTAAATTGCCTTGTGTGACCGCGCGTCTCAAATCTTGAATCCAATTTTATCACACTTCTTGTGCTATAATTGACCTAATGTTTGGTAGTGTGACGTATTTCCGGTGAAAGTACAATATTCTGTAAATATATGTATACAGGTTGGTTATAATACAACTATCTATATTTGGAGCTGTCTGTAGCTCGAAGGAATAACCCGAATGAAACCAAAATCGGTACACTTACTATCCGAGAAGAGGGAAGAAGAATGGAACAATATTAAAAATAATTGCAATAATCATCGACAGATGGCGCTACTGAGTGTGATTGCTAATGTGTAATGCAAGAACAAAGATTTAAGGCGTCAAACCGGATGGCACACCTAATTTATTGGAAAATATCACAGTGAATGTGGTTACGCTTTCGCATGGCGGTGTCGATCATGTTCAGGTTCCACACGGCCATTGTGTTGGAGGACACTAACCAGGCGGTGCATGACGTGCTCAACTGCGGAATGTAACGCATCAGGAGTGATGTTTCGCACATGTTGTGATATGCGGTGCACAAGTTGTAATATGGAGTAAAGTCATTGAGGTTTGCGACACCTCCTCGATACACAATGCTACTCATTACATTTCACACTCAAAAGCGCCATCTGTTTGTGATTATTGCAGTTAATTATTTTAGGTAGCTTTCAATACAAAAAAGTATAAAGCTACCTATTGCAACCGTTCCGAGGAAAGCAATTCCTGAAAATTTCGATATATTTTCACCGATCATGACCCCCAGACCCCAAAACCACCCTCCGTTCAAATGTTGATTTATATACTATATATATATATATATATATATATATCTGATCTATGTCATACAATAACACTCGTATTTATAAATCAATTTGGATGAAACTAATTGTGTGTATTAAACTTACCAATGCCTCGACCGAGTTCGCTGGCCAACTTGGTCCGCCATCTTGTTTCGAAATGGCGGCCACTGAAAAATTTAAAGCTAAAATAAATATTTAAAAATGTTAAAAATTCTATTTTTTTTTATTAAGTGTTAGGCCTTGATACAAGGATTCCGGAGCATTTTTTGTTTGATCTCTATCTTAAAAAATGGCTGAGATCGAGCAGTTTGAAATTCTAGGGTGGCTGACATTTTGAAACAAGACAGCACATTACATCAATACCAACGATTTATTTATGAGTTTCAGAGAACGCGATTTCTCTCAAATTATTATCTTTCATTGTTGTAATCATTTTTCCAATCATTCGCATAAAACTATATATTCATATCCGTTAGTGCCAAATTCTCGCCAAACTTGGCGACATTTGACGAAATATCGCCAAATTTGGTGACTAAAATATGCTTTAGCTAATTTGGCTATAGCCCAATAATTTGGCGAATTTCTTATTCAAATTCAGTATTAACGAATCTTTTGTAATCGTTTTCTTTGCATTTTAGCTTGCTCTTTTCGAGTAACATTAGCTAACATTATAAAACGAAGATATAGGACAGCTACCTTTTCCTCCCGGTACAGGTCAGAAGGACTTTTTTTGTTCCATTCTTCTTCCCCCTCCTCGAATAGTAAGTGTACCGATTTTGGTTTCATTCCGGTTATTCCTTTAAGTTACAGAGAGTTTCAAATAGAGATACTTGTATTATAACCACCCGGTATATATGTAGTAATTCTTATTTTTAATCTTACAGTTCCTTAAGTATTTACTTGACTCATAACTATGAAATGAGTATGGTTCTTCAATCTAAGTTTAAACAGTCCTTATTACTTACTCAACTAAACAAAGACAACGATCAGATTATTCAATACTATAATGTATTTTTACACATAAACTTTAATTCACCTAGAATTACACTATAAATTCTTTATTTTACATACATTGGATTATCCATCTTCATACTCGGATACCAAACTATGAACAACAGCCCATTTCTTGCTCTCCTTTATATCTATAACGAGTCTCGTAATAATCTTGGGACATCACGTATCTATTAAGTAAATCATTGAGTTTGTGTTATTGTGGCTATTGATGCATAGATGGACATATGCATATTATTTAATTTTTTATCCATATATATATGTGTGTGTATGTGTGTGTGTGTGTGTGTGTGTGTGTGTGTGTGTGTGTGTGTGTGTGTGTGTGTGTGTGTGTGTGTGTGTGTGTGGAAATTCCCTCCAGCATCTCTTAGGGGGCAAAAACATTCGTCCAACAAGGGTACGTAAACGTCCTGACGTATGTGATCATGTAAATGTCAATGATCAGAAATAAGCTGAAATTCTTCGATTGAAGCGTGGAATGGTTGGTAATTGCGCCATCTTTCAGTTTCGCGCAAGGGTGAATGGAAGTGGGTTCTATCCTCAAGCGGACGTTGATCGATTTTTTTTCTTACTTTCAAGCTCGATTTAAAATTGTATATCCATTTCATTTTATTTTTTTTTTTAACTGATAAAAAAAAAAAAAATCAGTCATACTTTAATTTAATTCATTGGAAGAAAAAAAAAAAAGATATTTATTTTAATCAATTTTGTCCCTCAACATTTTTTTTCCTTTTAGCACATTATAATAAAACCTGTTTTCGGATGCTATCTATTCTCAAGTAAACATTTCCATGTTCAACAAACATGTTTTGACAGACAAACATGACAAATTAATTTTAACATTAAAATTAATATTATTTTGTTATTCTTGCATGTTTAAACTCAATTCCGCAGCAGAAAATATTTAATTGAGAATTAATAGCATCGTAAAAACTGGCTTTCTGGTTTGGGAAAACTACATTATAAAAACTACTCGGATTCGTTTTCGAAAATCAGTAACAGGGAAAAAAAAATAATAAAATAAAAATAAATAAAAACATTGTTTTATAAATACTTTTAATCCAATTCCAGTGCCAGCTTTCTAGTTTGAGGAAAATGATTGATGTACAGGGTGTTTTTTTTTTTTAACTAATAATATTCAGAGCCGTCTGTAGCTCGTTCTAATAACTGGATTGACACAAAATTTTGTGAATGGACTAAGAAAACCATGGGAAAAAAGATTCCAACAACAAAAAAAAAGTTCCAATCACCGCCGATAGGGGGAAATGTGGCGCTGTACATTGAAAAAAAACCCATCAGAAACAGACAAAATTAATAATTTGGATAAAATGCCACGTTTTATTCATCATTTACACTTTCCCTTTCGTTGATCGCAGTTGAAACATCCATTATCACTTTTTCTGCCACCGGTTTACGTCCTCTGCCTGACCGAACTGCTAGCGAGCCTGTTTCTTCGAATTTCCGAATCATTGCTTTCAATACATTAACGGATAAAGGTCCTTTGCGCAGTTTAAGGCGTGTTCTAAGTAAACGAAGAGCGGCTGGTGCATTGTACTGGTTACAATATAAGAACTTCACAAGTAACGCGCGCTGCGGTAACGTGAGATTCATTTTCAACCTGAGCTGAAATTGTTTCTCGGTGTTTTTCGAATGCATTTATAACTTAAACTATTGGCGCTACTGTTGCTTGCGTAAGTAAAAATTTGTATTTTCATTTTTTGCCCGTATTTTATGCTAATTCCCAGTTGCATAAATGACCACAGCGCCACATTTCTCCCTATCGGTGGTGATTGGAACTATTTTTTTTTTTTTGTTGTTGGAATCTTTTTTCCCATGGTTTTCTTAGTCCATTCACAAAATTTTGTGTCAATCCAGTTATTAGAACGAGCTACAGACGGCTCTGAACAGTGTCAGTTTAAAAAAAAAATACCCTGTACTATAAAAACTACCCGAAAACGTTTCTGAAAATCAGTGGCAGCAAAAGAAGCTTCATTTTTACACATGTTTCTTTAAATATTGTAACTATTATATTCTGATATTTCTAAATGTAAGGAATGCTTTCCGGAATCGTGGTTAACTCGGAAGATTTTATTGTGTACTTTCGCTTATGCAATTAATAGCATCATTATTTCATTTCCTTTGATTAAGAAACTTTTTTTTTTTTTTTTTTTTTTTTTTTTTTACAATGTAAATTAGTTGTTGGGGGCCACCGTATTACTTACCCATCATGGATATGCATAATATAAAATATGAAAATAAAACATGCGTAAACTATTTATAAAATGCATTGCAATTCGGATAAAATCGTGGCTGGATGACGTCATAAACTTTAAAAGCTCTATTACTGAATTGTGTAAAAGAAACATCCTTATAACTTCAAAATTGATAATCCTATTAACTAACGGTTAAATGCATCGAATTAAGCGTCTCATTTCCAATTAAAATATATCTCTGAATTGCAATTTGAATGAAATACAGGGTCACGAAAAATCAAAGAGTGTGGAAAATAGGATTATAAATAGTATTTAATCTAAGATCTTTCATAATGTCATTTTCTAATTTAATAATTTTTCGAACTACCTATTTTTACAGACATTATTTTAATTTTTAAACATATAGACAGGCACTGTACATTTTTCGAAAGTTTTAAAAACATATCTAAAATCACATAAAACCGGTCCACACGTTAAAAGTTTCTTAAAAGTAATTTTTTTTTTCACCTGTTGTCCCCAGGCATCTTCAATACTGATATTATGTCCTTCTGCCCTGTCAATCCGATTTGTTTGGGGCAACTAAGTATCCGATCCACTTCATTCTTTATGCAAAATTTATGTTTTTTTATTGTCTTTTATATTCACCCCTTAAAATAAACAATTTCGAAAATTTTTATATACACTTTATTAGAACGAATATTTCAAAAGTCCGAAAAAAAATAGTTCCGAAGTTACTGAAATTCAATAAGCTTCTGCCCATTATTACATACTAAGTACAGTCGTGGAAAAAAAAAAAACTGCACACCCCCCCACTAACTCTGCAACAAATTGTAGTAGAAGGAAGTGACTGGTACCAAACGATTGGAAATAAAGTCTACTTTTAAATTATATATCTAAAATTTGCCTAAGGGGCCATCTACATATTAAAACAAGCCTAAAATTTATTTTTTTCAATGCCAACACCCACTTTTGACATGATATTTTAAATCTTCGGTTCAAACTATGCCTAGATACAAAATTTTAAGTCATTTGGATGATAAGTTTTCGAGTTATAAACATTCAAATTTTAGAGCCTCTAATGTTAAATTACATTTTCATATTTTTATTAATATCTCCTGAGATTATAATTCTAATGAGTTAATTTTTTTTTTGGTTATAATACTAAAAAGCCCAAACATAAATATGTCAAATTTCTAATTTTTATAATTTTATAATATGAATTATGAATTATGAAATTAATATTCGAAAAAATTATGAATTGCAACCTACAATTTTTTTGATGGATTTATATTTATTATGTCCTGCTTTATGTGTATTCAAAATTTTAAATTTTTCTACCAAGTAGTTATCAAATTACGCTTAAAAAACGGCAAGATGCTGCTTTAAGGGGCCGTCTATGATGTGCATTAAAGCATAGTTTGAACAGGGATGGGAGCGCTCCGACCCGAAATCCCGATTGACACCACTAAATTTTAATAGTATTTGTTACCTTATTCAAGAACAAAATTTCTGAAATTCTTTACGTTGGAGAATACTATTAAAATTTAGTGGTAAGAATCGATATTCGGGTCGGAGCGCGCTCATCCCTGTTTGAGAAAATATTATACTCATAGGCTGGGATTAAAACAAGATTTTCTCAAATCTTGTTAAATTGTTTGCAATATTACACTAAATGGTTGTTAGATAAAGTATTAACGCGAAAGTATTTGTTACTTAAAAATGCTAATTTAAACTTTTATTAACTTTTGTATATCAATCAAAAATTGTAATCTTTACAAATATGTATGGATGTTCAGTTTTTATTCCATTAATAACGAACTTAAAATAATTAAACTTTTTCTTCTATAACTTTCGTATTTAGATCTATTCGATTAAACAGGCTAATTGAAAAAAAAAATACAAGTTATTTTTATGGTTTTCTGATAGGCAAGATTATTTCCCAATCGCTAGCAGTGTGCAAAAAAATCTAATAATAATAATAATAATAATAATAAATGGCAAACGGTAAGTTTTCTTGCCAAGAGGCATTAATGAGTTAATTGTAAAATTTCAAATGAACTACCAGAATAGGTTTAATCATAGAATTTTTAACCCTATTCCGAAGGAGAATAACGAATGTAAAGTTATTCAGATGTCTTTATAACATAGATTTAATTTTAGGTCTTCAAATAAATCGGAATATAAATCCTGCGACACCCCCGCCCCCCACCCTCGCTACTAAAAAAAAAAGCAATGTCTGGATTTATTTTCAGACTAAAAAACAATTTATCTGCGTTTTTTTTTTTTTTTTTTTTTTTTTTTTTTTTACTTTGATTCCTTACGCTGCTTTATACTATTTTTTTAAATTCTACATTTTGTATTTGTCACTATTATTCACGTTTCTGACAATAAACTAAAAAAAAGGCGAGTTAAATAGATGCAAAATCTGAGAAACAGCATTATAAAAGCACCTGTAAAATTCCAATAATATTTACATATTCTAAAACTATTTGAATTACAAATAATCTTATGGTTTTTTAACCCCTTCGTGAAGTGCGTCTATTACAGAATTTTTAATAATTTACCACCGGTTTTTTAAAACAGAAATTTTCGTCTGATTGAATCGTGGAAATGCTAAGATATAGTAAGGCAAAGCTTACAATAAAAAATAACTGGTGGGAAAAATCGAGGATTCTGAGCATCTTATGCGTCACGTATACGTGTCACTTGTCCCCAAGGGGTTAAAATCGGATAATTCAACAGTTGTAAACATTATTTTACCGCATATAACAATAACCGAAACTTATTAAGTGAGTAAAATGATCATATCGGTAAAACATAATACATTAAAAGAAGTGACATTCTGCAGCATTTCAACAATCGAGAACCGAACTTCAATTTGGATACAGCCCCTTAAATATGCTCATTATAAAGTAATTAATTTCTCAGAAACTAATCGTAGGAATTTAATGAAATTTGGTATCTAGGCATAGTTTGAACTGCAGATTTCAAATATGTTGTCAAATTTGAGTCTTGCTATTGAAAAAAACAAAGTTTGGGTGTGTTTTTATATGTAGATGGCCCCCTAAGCAAATTTTATATACATCATTTAAAAGTAGACTTTATTTCCAATCGTTTGGTACCAGTCACTTCCTTCTACTATAATTTGTTGCAGAGTTAGTGGGGGGTGTTCAGTTTTTTTTTCCACGACTGTACATGCGCAATTTCACGTCTCTATCTCAATTTGTTCGTGAGATAGAGCGTTTACAGACACACACACACACAGACAGACGGACGGTAATTTTTTTTTCTAAAAATGTTTTTCGGAATCGCTAGTGTCTGAAACGTGTAAATCCGTCAACAATTTTTTTTTCGATTTTCAAAACGATTACAAGACTTACCCTATACTATGTACGATGGGTAAGTAATACGACGAAACATTCTGTTAAAAAGTTGCGCAGTGTGCTTTAAAGAAAAAAATTATTTTAACGTTCGTATTTTTTCTATAACTTAAATACTAATTTGATAGGCTGTCACCCAAAATATGCATAATAAATCTCATTAGACGTCAAAAATAAGTGCTATCAAAAAACGACCATGTTATAAGAATAAGATCGGGAATCATTAGATTCTTCATTCACTAATTAATTCGATGGATAAGCACACACGGAGAAAGAAATTATCATTAAATCTCTAGAACTTCACATATAAGGAAAAAAAAAGCTTTCATCAAATCAATAAAATCAAATAGATTTACATGGGTAATTTCAAACAAAAGTACATAAATCAATCCAAATACTAAATATGCTTAAACATGACAAAAGAAAAAAAACTTTGGATAGAGGTGGGGGGGAGGGTGATTTTAGTAAAATAATTCTTTCTGTGGCACTATAACGTTATTATTTTCTAAAATGCGAGGGTAGATCAAATATGAAGAAGACTTTTTTACATTTTATTTTTGAAATATTATTTACCAAAATTTAGCGATGATATTTTTCTAGGTATACTCTCAAAAAAAAAAAAAAAAAAAAAAAAAAAAAAAAACTGAATTAAACGAATTTTTTCGTTGATTATATCTTGCTGAAACAGGAAAAGTTTCGCTTCCCCCCCCCCCCCACCATAAAGAAAAAAAAAACACAGAAAATTCACTGATCTAACGTAAAACTTACCTGAAATCTTCCAATACAAATTCTGTTTTCGTTAAATCGCTGGAGTGTTACAGGAATTGTGCTGCTTAGTACTTTTTCGTACTAGAAACGGAATTTTTGCGTATTTTCTTTCCCCCGCAAAACACGAAAAATCGCACAGCTAAATTTAAAATTTACTGAAAGTCTCCTGTCAAAAGACAGATTTTTTTCCAAATAGCATAAAAACCTCTTCCAATCACATGAATGTTGCACGGGGCAACTTGTTGCTTGTACTTTTTGCGTTTTTTGAAATATGTTTTAAGGTATTTTTTTTTTTCCTTTAAGTGTAGTTGTCGTTAACATCTACACACTTTCTGCAACATACTGATAATTTTTTATTACTTTATTCTAACTTTACAAGAAAAAAGTATTGGATTCATGAAAATTTTCGACTTCCGGTTTTCGACTGATTTATACGTTTTAGAAGGTCCTGAACACGATATGTCTACGAACGCGTGTATATGAACACAATATAGAAAATGTCTGTCTGTGAGTCTGTGACCCTGTCTGTGACTCTGTCTGTCTGTCTGTGACAAAAATATTGTGGGCGCTCTATCTCAAGAACTAATGGACGAAATTTAACAAAACTTTATATTCTGTTAGTCCCTATATAAATTAGTGCTGATTAGTTTTTGGTGAAAATCGCCTTATAGGTGATGCTGCTATGCTGTATTTTTAGCGATTTCCGCAATAGCTCTATCTCAAGAACTAATGCACTTATGTTCATCAAACTTCAGATTCAGTTAGACCTTGACCTAAATAGACTTTGATTATGTTTTGGTGTGGATATCCCAACAGGTGGCGCTGCTATGCTACTTTTTTCATTATTATCATGATAACTATATCTCAAGAACTAATGCACGGATTTTCATCAAACTTCAGATTCAGTTAGACCTTGACCTAAATAGACTTTGATTATGTTTTGGTGTGGATATCCCAACAGGTGGCGCTGCTATGCTACTTTTTTCATTATTATCATGATAACTATATCTCAAGAACTAATGCACGGATTTTCATCAAACTTCAAATTACGTTCAGAAGTTGACATAAATTGTTGCGGAGTAGGTTTTGGTCTAAATATCTCAACAGGTGGCGCTGCTATGCTACATTTTGCAAGATTTACACTTTTAGCAATAGTCATATCTCAAGAACTAATGCACGGAATTTAATAAAACTTGAGTTTTACTTAGACCTTGATATAAATTGGTGCTGATTCGTTTCTAGTGTATGCGAATCATGTGTGAGATAGAAGAAAGTTTTGGGATTGGCACATCCTACTAGTTTTTGTATAAAAAATAGGACAAGGACATGTATGAATGATGCTGCACAAATATTCTTTGACTTCTTTATCCGATGAAAATCTTTCTCCTCCTAACACTTCTTTAAGGGGGATCCAAATAAATATTAGTCAGAAGATGATACGTTCGGACTGTAAGGAAGGTGATCGAGAAATTTACAGTGAAATTTTCGTTTCGTCAGATCCGTTTTGTGAGATAATGCATTGTCCCAGAGAAGATGAACATCCGAAGAGAATGATTTTTGGACCAATGTTCAGCTTTAATCTTCTCAGAAGTATAACATTACTATACTGCTTCATGTGTACGTCGTTCATAAAGAAAATTGACGTGCAAAATACCCCGTAAATCCCCAAAATTATTATTGAGAATTTTGTCAGGTTTTGCTTCACCCGAGAAGTTTCACCTTTTGTACCGAATTATATGAATTACTGGATCCCTTGTTTCAAATTCTTCACGGCCATTTTTAAACACGTTGTACCGTTAACATACTTGAGACCTCGATAGAGTGTCATTTCCGAATCGTATATTTAATCTGTGCTAAATTTCTATGCTAGGTTTGACATATTCATTTGTTGAAATTATTCTAATCATGCTTTGCGCAACCACACTAGGTACTTTGTGTTTATCCATAATGACAGTGATTAAATAAATTAATGTATGAAGTATAAAACGATACTTGAAAAATATTTACACCACAAACAACTTATCATAATTGTCATTTCAACAAGTATAAAAAATTTCTATTGATATTAGGGAAGTTTACTTTCGAATTCATCCACCCTCGTTAATAATTGGCTACTAAACTGCATTATCCTTAATTAATCTTATTTATCAGCCAAAAATATTTTCTATCTGACGGTGAAATTTACTGTCCAAAATTGCTATTTAAATAAAAGGTTCAATTATTAGCTTTTTCAATCCCTATTTAAATCAATAGAAAAGTGCACGGTGAAAATTTTCTTTTCATTTAATGGATTAAATCTGCATGATATAAGGAAAGAAATTTCATTTTAATGTAATAGTACATTATATGCATTATAGCTCTGTGAATTGAGTCAAAGCTTAATTTTGTTCAAATAAATGTGAAACATTCTGCAAAATAATAAACGCATCCACTAAAAATAAGGGACCTAATCTCCGCTTTCCTTAAGTATATCGCATGAATGTGACCGATTATTAAAAATTTTTAAACACTTGTATTGTAATATAAATACTCTCAACCTCGAAAAAAAAATGTATATATATACATTTTGTGACTTTACAGCATTGCTGTTTTCTAAAGAAGTTTGTTTGATTACTGAGTTGCAATACTCTTAATGAATCTCATTAGTAGACAAAAATAATGCTATCAGAAAATGAAATTAATTTAAATAAAAGGTGATGTTATTAGAATTTTCAATCCCTATTTAAATCAACATACAAATACAAGTGCACGGTGAGAATTTTCTTTTAATTTAATGGATTAAATTTGCATGATATAAGAAGAAAATATTTTACTATAATTGTACGTTATATGCATTAAATCACTGTGAATTGAGTCAAAGCTTAATTTTGTTCAAATAAATATGAAACATTCTGCAAAGTAAAAAATGTATCCCCATAAAAACAAGGTACTTAATAGCCACTTTCATTACGTATATTACATGAATGAGACCAATTATTAAAATATTTTAAGCACTTGTAATATAAATACGCTCAACCTCGAAAAAAAAATTACACATTTTGCGACTTTATATACCATTATTGTTTTCTAAAGAAGTTTGTTTGGTTATACTAAGTTGCAATAAGCATACATGGCAAAATAAATTCTTGTGCAAGTTCCGCATTTTCAGCAAAAAAATCATTCATGTTACATGAATTTTTATACTTGTTCTTTATTTTTTCCATCCGATGTAATTGTAAAACATACTGCAAAATAATACATCCACATAAAGTTTAAAACAAGCTACATAATATCATCGTTGTCCTTCAGTATATCACAAGAATAATCCCAATTATTAAAAAATTGTAAACTCTTATAATATAAATAAGCTGAACTTTGAAAAAAAAAATTATCCATTCTGTATGATTTTATAGCATTACTGTTTTCTAAAGAAGTTTGTTTGGTCACAGAGTTGCAATAGTGAGGCATGACAAAATAAAATTTTGTGCAAGTTCCGTGTTTTTAGTTGCAAAATCATTCATGTTACATGAGTTTTTGTAATTGTTCTTTATTTTTCCCCCGCCTTTGTAATTGTGAAATACGTATACCGCAAAATAATAAATACATCCACATTAAGTTTAAAACAAATTATCCAATATCACAGCTTTTCTTAAATATATTACATGAATAATCATTAGAAACGTTTAAATACTCATAATATTATTGATTTCCAATAGTTAGGCATGATTAAATAAAGATTTGTGCAAGTTCCGTGTTTCTAGCTGCAAAATCATTCATGTTATATGAGTTTTTGTATTTGTTCTTTAACTTCCCCCCCCCCCCCCTCGCCATTGTAATTGTGAAACTTACTTCAAAATAATAAATACATCCACATAAAGTTATATTACTGATTTCCAATAGTCAAGCATGATAATAAAGATTTTGTGCACGTTCCGTGTTTCTGGATGCAAAATCATTCATGTTATATGAGTTTTTGTATTTGTTCTTTACTTTTTTTCCCCTCTCCATTGTAATTGTGAAACTTGCTGCAAAATAATAAATACATCCACATAAAGTTTAAAGCAAGTCACCTAAAATCACCCAGCTTTCTTTAAGTATATTACATGAATAATAATTCAATTTATTCGAAAATTTTAAACTCTCATAACATAATACGTTCAACTTGAAAAAGAAAAATTGTATACATTTTGTGACTTTATAGCATTACTGTTTTCTAAAGAAGTTTGTTTGGTTACTGATCTATAATGAATCTCATTAGTAGGCAAAAATAATTGCTTTCAGAAAATGAAATTAATTGCTGGAATTATCGTTATAAGAATAAGAGGTGGAATCATCAGCTTTTTCATTCACTAATTAATTCAGTTGATAAGCGAGCACCGAAAAAAAGATGAGATCATTAAATCGGCAAAAGTTCAAGTATCAAAAAGCTTTCTTTAAATGAGTAAGTCCAAATATTAAACAGATTTAAACACTTGTAGTATAATAAATGCTCCAGATTGAGGGAAGAAATATATTTTTTAAAATAAATATTATTTTTGTAACATTATAAAGTTATTATTTTCTAAATTACTGTCATCGGTTAATGTACTGCAATATCCTAAATAAACATCATTATTCGACAAAAAATATTGCTAATAGAAAATGCAATTTATTGTTCAAATATGAGCCGTTGATTTTGAAAATAGGGAAAGTTCATTTTGTAAAAAAAAAAAAAAAAATAGTTAAGTCTAAATCTTATTACAAATTAACTTAAAATGTATTTTAAAAACGTTTTTTAAATCTTAAACTTTAAAAGAGAACTTCACCTTTTGATAAACATATAAACACATAAAAACTTTATTGTACTTAAGAAAGTGTCACACAAATTATACATATAAAATTACTAACTGTTACCCGTGACTTCGTTCACGTATCATTAAAAGAAGAATAAATACATTAATTAAGCAAAATATTTCATTCCCGATAATTAGAAACGTAAATAATTAACTAACTCTTTATCACATTCCATAGTAGACAATACAGTATTTCTATGTTATACAGGCCTTGACATAACTAAGTTTTAAAAAAGTGAAATTTTGTGACAAATAATCACGATAAGGAAACTGCAACAATGAAAAAAGGCAGGCCAAATAAAATCGTAGAAACCGGCGAATTGTGTAAAAACATATGTCAAGTTTACCTGGTAAACCATTTTACTTTTAACGTCTTTGTGAAACGTTTTAATAGCCATCCTTCAAAGATAATGGAAATAGTATATTCTTTTTCATTAAATTCAATTCTTGTGAATAGAGAGCAATAATTGTAGACCTAAATGCAAGGAGCTAACATTTGCCTCCTTGATTTAATCTATAACTGAAAAAAAAATCTTTATTTCTAAATGAAAATATGTTCACAGACGATTTTTGTTCTTCAAATTGATTCATGAAGTTTGAATATGTGAAAATACGTTTTTATTTTTCAAAAATTTTACTGTAATAAAGATTTTTTTTTCTTTCACCATCTATTCAAATTGAAAATAAATTCTTTTTTTTCAGTTTTAATGAGAAAAAATATATTAATCCGTTTTATTTCTTCTTTTTTATCCACAAAATTGGAATAATTTAGTTGCCATTTTTAGAGAAACTTCGTTAAATTTTAAATAATAATAATAATAATAATAATAATAATAATAATAATAATAATAATATCTCGGAATTTAAATCTTTTTTTTTAATTCTGAGAGTTTATGACATCCTCGGATCAATGATAACCGGTGTTAAGTAAATCGCGTTGCGTTCGACAATCTGAAAGGAGTAGTTACGAAATACAAACAGGCGGTCAGATTTTAATATAATAGTTTCGTATTTATTTTTATTTTCCTAATAATCATGGTGTGGTTTTTGACAAAAAACTCTCATCTGTATGTAACTGATATTCATGCATAATAATCTAGGTTTAAAAAAAATAATAATAATAATAAATTTTTCGTTTTAAATATGGCGTGAAACTCATCTACTCTCTAAACTTACCGATTATTGTATTATTAATGTAAGGAATTGATTCACGCTCCTTGTAAAACACATTTGAAAATTCCCGTTTTATTTCAAATATGACGTCACTTTTTCCTCAGATAAGTCTCTTTTTAATGGCATAATTCTTGTTAATTTTCTTTTTCTGGCAATCAGGATGTAAATTTTAGCGGAAAACTCATATTTGTATGTAACTGGTATTCAAGCTAATTATTAATCAGTATCGGTAAAAAATATTTCAATTTTTCATCTTAAATATAACATCCATTAACTATCTACTTTCATTATACATTGATATTCATGCTCCTTGTATTATTACGAATATTTTAAAATACATGTTTTATTTATGACGTCATATTTGTTTAAGCCGAGGAGGATCCTTTTCATAGTTCCATGGTCCAAACGAAATCTATTTTTTAAGAATATAATTATTGTTGCATTTTTCGTTCTAATTATAACGCAGTTTTTGACAGAAAATATCTTTTTAATGTAACTGATATTCATACTTCATGTATAATAACAAATACTCCCTATTTTTGTTTGAAATATCACGGAAATTCATCTTCTTTTGAATTATTTTTAATTTTCAGTTTTCATGTGAAAATCGTTCAATTGAAAATTTATTGTTGAGGAAAAATTATTTTTCCGTGTTTTTATTTATTGGCAACGATCAAAGCCCTAGCAACGATAAAGTAAAAGGGTTAAATTGTATGGGAAAATGTCCATTTATTCTCTATGAAAATAGGGAAATTTTTAATTATTAAAGAAAATGTTTGAATAAAATAAATAAAATCTAGCCTATGTTCATTTATGGGTTATAATAAACATATATGCAAAGATACAGGATAATTAAATTATCCATTTGGACGCTGGCTTCAGCCTAACATTTGCACACAATCGGATTTATAATATTATTAGGATTAGGATTAGGATAGGATATAATTTTAATGACAGTAAATTGATTTTTTTTTAAATTGTTATCCTAACAATTTGCCGTCCGGCGACACCATAGTGGTAAATAGCGCAAAATAACTTAATTTTAATCTTTAAATGCTACACTGGCACCAGAATTTTGGAATGAAAAATTTCCTTTTATCAAGTACATGGAGGAAAGATTTTACTTTTTTTCGAATTTTGTTTTTAAATTCTTCTGTCAATCAATCATTTCAACATTTTACGAATAGAAGTATTTTTACGAGACATGCGGACGGCAAAGTGTTAAGTCTATAAGGGAGTCCATGGAAATATATTTATATACGTAGAGTTTTAGTCTAGAAAGATACCTTTTCCTATATTATTCCAAATTTATGGTTGGAATTAGTAAATAAATAGTTTAAAGAAAACTTGAATAGGGGAAGCCACGGGAGTAAAGAATTTTAAATCGGTGTCTTTATTTTCTTTTCATGATTGATAATAGAGGTCGTTTATGTGCTTTGTATGTTCTATATATTTCGTTGTCTAGTGTTATTCGTCTTGATCGAAGTTCTATTCTTGTGATAATGGTTTTTATCTCGATGAAACCGAAACATGTCAGTGGTTTATTTATTTTATATGTACGTTTTGTGTGACACCTTACTTAAGTAAAGAAAGTTTGTATGTGTTTATATGTTAAAATTTATGTTTTTAATCAATACACAATAAATATGTTATTAGTAATATACTTGGTCAACGATATTTCAAATGTGTTTATTTTGAAAGTGAGGGAAGTACGCCTCATACAAAGTTACCAAGTCTCTGGATTTTTGCACCCCAGTAATTTTTTAGAGAAAATAATGTTTTCTTAAATCGCAAAATGCTCTGATTAAATGAAACAACATTTTCTGTACTAAATTACTGGTATCCAAAAAGCCGGAGACTTGCAAGTCTGCTCATAGATTAACATACACGATAGGACAGTTACAGCAAAATCTGTAATGACAGCAATAATAGCGTCACTAGTGACATTTGAGGAAAACTAACAAGCTTCCGAAATTTACCCATGTATATGAAATCTCTATGTTTTTAATAGATATTCTTTTCGCTTCGAGGCAGACGATTCTCTTCAAATTGGCCGCTCGCTGGTGTTAAGTTTCTTTTTAAAGGATTTCGCTTTATACAAACATCAACTGGACTTTTGCTGATGGACGTTTATTGATAGCTTATAGATTAAGTTTATTGATTTGAAAATGTTAAAATTATTTCCAGACAAGATAATCCATTTAAAGCTTATATTCGTGAATGTCTAGAGATTTCATTAAGAAAGTATGAAATTTGTAATATTAACACATATGTATTTTGAATGGACTTTGATTTGGTTAAACATGGTTTCCAGTAAGGTAGCTGGTTCATAAATGGCGCCACCAGGCCTATTTTTGAATATGTTTTTGTAAATTTCCGTTAATTCCGTTGTCTTTTCTGTTGAACATTTTTCTCACTTATGTAACACATATGTAATTTTTAGGTGTTTGTTTTTATGAGAATTTTCTCCTGAAGATGGCTGTCGAGAGTTGTTTATTTATGCAGTTTTTTTAAATAGCTCATATTTAAATTAAACGAAATATACGTTGAAAGCAAGTGTTTGTATTTATATTTGCAACGTAAAGTCCTTATTAATTATCGACTTCATTTTATTTTTTATTTTATTATTATTGAAACAACAGTTCTTTTCAGAACTTTTCTAGTACAGTTAAAGATGTTAAAATATATGTCATGTAGAATGATGTCTGCATACAAATCGGAATTTTAAAACTTTCGTTTTTCGCTTTTCCTACAAAGTTGAAAATGTAAACATGTGGCATTTCAAAAAGAAAGATCGTAATAAGATAGACGTTCAAAAGGACAAATATTCCGTCTATGAGACGTTTCTTCCCCCTTGTCACTACAGGCGCTGTCGTCGCATTACTATTATACGCCCTATGATAGTGTCTTATCTTGTGTATTAATCTATGGTACCCCTTAACCCTTTCGTGTCAATTTTTTTTTTTTAAATTTCGGGGGGGAAAGTACTTTTACGTTTTACGTTTATATATATATATATATATATATATATATATATATATATATATATATATAAAGCTATCCAAATAACAAAAATTAAGGTTTACTGAAATTTAACAAATATGTCATTTAATGGAATCTAGCGAATATAATTATTTTAAGTATTGGGTTGTTCGGAAAATTCGTGCCGGTTGGGAAAATTAATTCGTACCGGAAAATTCTATCATTTAATTATTAGACATTAATCCCGATAGTTAACGTCTAATAATTAACGGGCAGAATTTTCCGGTACAAATTGATTTTCCGAACAATCCAATACTATTCTTATGACAATAGACTAAGGAAAATTTTTTGAAGACTGAAAAATGCGGTGTTACAACATGATTAGAGTTGCGAAAAACCGGTTTATTCCCAGGTTTATTCCCAAAAGACCTGGTTTATTCCCAAAAAACCAAATTTATTCCCCCCAAAAACGGTTTATACCCAGGTTTAACCCGGGGGTTTTCTAGCCTTTGCAACTCTAAACATGATTAAACAAACATAGCAACTTTCTAGTACTTTTTATGTTTTATTACAAATTATTCGTTTAGAAAAGTGGCCCTTAGTTTAAATTTAAAGAGTGAAACATATGTTTGAAATAAAAGAATCGTCAACAGTGTAAAGAGAAATAGGCAATTTTTATTTAATTTATTATCACTAAATGCTAAAGCATAAATGAAGTCATAATAATAAATGTATAGATATATACCATCATTATTCTATGCAGATAATAACAAAAAATTTTGTTAACACAAAATAATGCGGAATGAAAAGACATGTTCTGTTAATAGAACGCCAGACCCAAAGGCGTAAACTAGAATTATTTTTTATGTTGCGTAATATTAACAAACACAATCAGAATTTTCCATTTCTACTACAACTGTTATGAGCTGGCAGCATTTGTAAAACATTGTTTTATCATAATTCGGATATTCGCCATTTGACTCAATTGCGCCCTTATACAAGTTGTAAGGCCAAGTAATTTCGGAAAAATTGTATTATCATCTTTATATGAGAAAACTAGGCCCATTACTAAAGAAAAACAAAATTATATGATGGATTTATTATCCTAAGTACCGCCTATTCATCATGGATGCTTTAAAAATCTTCACTATCTAAATTTAGAAATATAAGAAATATAATTATATGCATACAACTTATTACTGAATAGTTTTCTTCCACCTTTTTCCAATAAAATTAAATTTATTTTTGGTTTTATTGTAATTTATCTAAAGAAGAATAAAATATGGAAATAAAATAAATAAGTAAATAAAATAAAATATTCATTTTTCTTTTGTTATTATAATTATACCAGTAGACCCGTGCGAGAATTTCGCACTGCGGTCTAATAATTTTTAGCAATATCTAATATTTTTTAGATGCAGGTTTAAACTTCTAAAGAAACATTAAGGATAAAAATATCTTCAAACAAAATTAATCAAGACAGAATATCCTCTCATTTATTTCATCAAAGTTACAGTAAAAACTGATCGAAGATAGCAGAAGGCATGCGGGAGAGGAAAAAAAAAAACAATCGTATTTTAACTGCATTAGAAGATGACGTCATCCGCTTCTTGAAAAACATGAAACAAAGAAAAATAAATTGATTGCATTTAAAATACAATTTAATTTAATATAACAAAGCCCACCTTTTATTGTACACGTGAAATATCACTGCTTTAATCGATCGATGGTACCTTTTTCTTCTAAATATTTCAATTTCAATTTTGCTTGTTAACCATAAATACAAAATAAACCCCTGCGACAAAAACTTTTTTTTTTTTTTTGGTGCCATTTATTTTTTTATAACTATTGTTGAGAATCATATAATGCGATATTTTATTTTTGTGGCAACACTAATTTGAGGAAAACCTTTCATTTCATTTATGAGAACAATGCCGACTTAATTTTTAATTAATAGCAGTTTTTAATCAGAAAACATGTTTTAACGAAATCTGAGTGTACTATGTCAGAAGCCGGTTCAAAAACCTTTCGAATGGTACTTCATTCATTGTTGTGCGTTTCGAAAATTCATAGAAAAAGGGATGTTGACAACAGAAATAATAGATATGATTATATTCAAAGAAATTCAACGTTTTCAAAAAATCCTTGCTTTTAAAAGTGATGCAACTCCATTGGCGCTTACCAAAACAATGATTTTTTTCAGCTAACACTGATAACCATTATTGCATGTTAAATTTACATAAAATTAGAACACAAAAAATATAATATCATATTGCCGCTTTCGAATATTTTTAAACCCATTCAAACTAGTGCTCCCTATTAAACGTTTATAGGAGCATACGTACAAATTATACGGGGTACAGATGTTCGATATGTATCATATGGACAAGGCGGTTATACGTATTATACGAAACCATATATACGGTCCAGCGTATATACGGAACTCACCCCTGTGGTTAAACGTATAAACGTTTAAAGGGTTTTCTTTTATTGCGTGAAAAAAAAAAAAAAAACTTTTCTGGAAAAGTGGAAGAATCGGAGACATTGATACACCTGCTCATTTTACTTTTTATTAAAACTGTTAATTTTACGGTATAATACTGGCAGCTGGGATGCCAGTATTATACCGTAAAATCAACAATCAGCAATTTTTTTTTACAATGTAGAGTCTTGCAGTCATAATGGCATATAACAACTATAACGACGAATTTAAGAAATATAAAACAATTTAAACTCTTCCAGCAAATTTATATACAATTTTATCACTTAATTCATTGAAAATTGAAAGTAACATAAATTAATCAAAATGTTTATAGGGAAAAATAACAAAATCCTAAGTATAAAACATATTATGAAAATGCTATCGTAACGTCACCAATTTCCAGCTTGTTCTCCCACCGCCCCCTGAATACTAGGCCTGCGCGCTGAAAAAAATGTCGGCTGCCGCAGGCGGAATCGTTTGTACAGTCCCTCGAACTTCAACACCAATAATATCTAAAAGTTATTTTTGACTTATTTGATCTCCGAAAAACAAGGCGAAGAAAACTTTTAGAAATTATTGGTGTGGAATTTCGAGGGACCGTTTAAACGCCAAAAAAAAAAAAAAAAAAATCGGCCTTCGACAGCCGCCATTGTTGTCAGCGCTCAGGCCTAGTATTCAGAGGGCGGTGGTTCTCCGTTCAGTGACGTAAGACTGATGAAGTTCATTCGTATTTAAAATAAATATGTATACTTCAAATGTACGTATACTTGAATTATACGTTTAACCGATATACGCTTGTAAGTATTCGGATACGTTTAAACGTATCATTTAATGTATACGTATTTCATAACGACGTATTATATGTATATACCCATATCGGTTAAACGTATAACTGAAATGCATATCGCGTTTGAAGCACTAATTAAAATGTACACCATTAAATATCTACCAATAACATAAAATTACCTTTTCCCAGTGCTAATATGTCATTTGAATAAAAGGTGAAACTATAAGCTTCTTCAGTAATTCGTGCAAAGAGTATGGACATAAATGCTTTGGATTTACTGAGTTAAATTTGCAGCACATTAAATGGGAAAGATTTTTCATATTACTACGAATCTATGCTAAATACATTAAAATATCGCGGAATTCTACTACCCTTTAAATTGTGATCCTTTTATTCTGAAAATATTATTTAATAATGTATGTATGCACATAAATTTTCATATTTCTATCTCAAACAGGAGAAGTACTTCGACATTTCAATTGCGGTTCCGAGATTTATATGTATGGAAATTCACAAAAGACGCAAATTGTAATATTTATGCAATGAATGGATAAAGGTTTTAGATTTAATTATGAAACACAATAAAAGAATATTGATAATAAATTTAGATAAAATAATTTAAGTGTCAGATATTTTGTACGAACCTAAATTTTCGCATCTGTATGTCTATGGCAATAACTAAAAGAAATAGGATCGGAATGACACGCTTCAATCTAAAAACGAAACTTTCGAAACTGAGCAAAAAATACTCCAATCTTAGTATGTCGCATGATGTGGTCATCCGCTCTCTTTGATGTGTTCAATCTTATGAAGTTTGTCTAAAGCTCAAAGGTCAGCGATCCTTGACATGCTTATCACCGCCTCTTTCTTTTGTTGATGACCACAGAACCTTTGAAAAGGAAATTACAAGGAAATAATTTACGACTTTTCGACTCGTATTGTTTAAAGCCCCATATACAGTGGCGGTCAAAAGTTTCCGGCCAGCATACAATTTTTGGTTAATTTGTAAGTATAGCCATATGAAGAGGAATCTCAAAGTGATACTTATACATTTTATTAACATAATAGTTAGGAACTTATTTAGGAAATAAAAAATAAATATCAATAAATTTAATTGACAAAATAAATTGCAAAAGTAAACGCAGGTTCTCAAAAGTTTCCGGCCATCTTGGCAAGTTTGGAAAAAAAATGGTGTTATAATAGAAAATAACAGTGATCAACAGCATTTACAATTAGTATTTTGTCGTCATACCTTTAGCAATAAGTACTGCGGCGCAGCGACAGGGCATCGATTCAATGATCTGTTGAAGATCGACTATGGTAAGTTTTTTCCACTCTTTTTGCAAATTTTTGGAAAATTCTGCTGAATTGGCATATTTATAATTCCGCACACGTTTGTCAAGTTCGTTCCAAAGCTTTTCTATTGGATTTAGATCTGGTGATTGGGCTGGCCATTTCAAAAGCGGAATTTTTTTGTGCGAAAGCCACTGCTTGACGAGCTTGCATGTATGCTTTGGGTCGTTATCATGCTGAAACAAATAGTTGCGACCACAATTTTTCCTCCAATAAGGCAGCAAATGATTTTGCAAGATATCCTTATACATTACACCATTTATCTTGCCATGGATTTCAACTAACGGACCGACACCTTTTCCAGAAAATGCTCCCCACAGCATAACGTGTCCTCCACCATGTTTCATTGTACGAATAACATACCTCGAATCATATCTTTTGTTTTTAGGTCGTCGGACGTAGTATCTGCCATCACTCCCAAAAAAGGTTGAACTTCGATTCATCGGAAAATAGTACTTTTTTCCAGTTTTCACTTGACCAGTCTTTGTGTTCCTTCGCAAACGCCAGTCGGGCCCTCTGATTTTTTTTTTACTTATGAAATGTTTTTTAGCACCGACTCTTCCATAAAGTCTTACGTCACGTAAGCGTCTTGACACTGTAGACCGACTTATTTCAGCAATATGTTTACTCCGTAAAACGCGGGATATTGCAGCGGCATTTTTATGCGGTTCATCAACGGCTTTTCACTTGATAATTCTGTCCACACGAATAGTCGTTTTCCGGGGTCTCCCGGATCGTGGCAAGTTCTGAAGCCCATGGCCATCTTTATATTTTTTTTAAATATCGTTCACAGTAGATTTTCCGATCGATAACTTTGCCGCAATCTCACGAGAGTATTGGCCCTTTAGCGACAAACAAATCACTCGTTTAAGAGCAATAATTGCTGAACTTTTAATATTTTAATTTCAACTACGTTATTTATGTTGATTAATTAACAAACACGGCAAAAAAACACTTTACCAATAGCAAAAACTAACGAATGACAAATGGCCGGAAACTTTTGCACACGCTAATTTCGAACTCCTCCCCTTTGCATCAAGTGTCTTCAGTATCCAATCAAAATGATCACGTGATCAGAGGTCATTTGCATAGTTCTAACTTTTGGAGCAATTGCACTTCTTCTTTGCTGAAACGTTCTGGCAAACAAATCAAAGAAACTAACTGGTCGGAAACTTTTGACCGCCACTGTAAATGCAGCTTTGTTTTCCCCATGAATAGTCAAAATGAAAAAGTTTGATGATGCTTCTGGCAAAATGCAAACTTTTTATTGGAAACTCTGCACGGACGAGTCGAAGTTTAAATGAGGAGTAACCATAATATTTTTGCCATTCAATGTATAAATGAAAAATTAAACATTTAAAAAGATGAGCAAAAGAATTGAGGTTTCTACATTATAAAACATACTACCTTTATTTATATTTTCTCTTTATGTTTGCATTAGATATTATGCATTTCAATATTCTTTATAGTACTTTCATAATACATAGCTCATACATTTCTTCGCAAAAGAAGAGGGTAAGAAAAATTTCCTAAAAATAGAAGAATATAGTCTCAAATTCTGAAAGTGCTTTATACGGTGGATTGCGCTATATGTTAGCGTGCACTCTAAAAACGACATTTTCAAAACTGAGCAAAACAATACTCATATCTGAGTAGGTCGCATTGTTAAACTGGTTCCGAATCAAAAACTCAAGTTTGAAACATATATATACTCATTTCTGAAAACATGCACACACTCAAGAATAAAACATCATGTGCTCATTTTTGAGTTGTGCATGTTTCAAAAAGGAGTATGAACTGACTTCTATGTGCTCATTTTCGAGTATGTCCATGTTTCAAAAATGAGTTTGAACTGACTCTAATCATTTTTGAGTAAGTCCATGTTTCAAAAATGAGTATGAACTGACCTCTATGTGTACAGTTTTGAGAATGCCCATGTTTTAGTATTCTGAGTATTTCTGGTATTTCAGGATTAAAAGTATTGGGTCATCCTATTTGAAACAAAACGTTTCATAACAAAATGAAAACATCGATTTATTCAGATTTGAAAGCATAATTTTTCTCAGTATGCGCAATACGGTGAAACGCGTTATATGCTGAATTATATGGTATGTTAATATCTCATCTCATAAATTAATAATAAAGATGAGAAAGATTCGTGTTGCATTAATAAATAGAAATATAAAAAAGTCTCAAAGACACATAATAAAAAAAATTTCATCTTTGAAAATAAATAAATAAATAAATAAAAATCCATATGAATACCTTTTTTGTAACATTATAACATTACAAAATTACTCCTTCTGAAGAATTTAATTGGCTACTCGGTATCGTTATTTTCCGTAATTAATCTCATTATCCAACAAAAATAGCTGCTTTCAGATAATAAGGTTCCTTATCCTAATATTTTATTAGGATGAAAGTTGGAAGTATTGGACTTATTACTTATTTATTAATTCAATGATTAGGTGTACACTAAGAAACAGATTACCTTTAAATATTTTATGCATAAATCCATTGTTCATTTCACTATGAATATATCTATTACAAACATTAAAATATCGAAAATTCTATCATATTATAAATAACGTTTGCTTTTACTTATACTGCACCACATCTCTAATTCTGATCTAATCCGCTTCAAATTTGTTGCTTAATTTCAAAAACTACTGTTCAATATTATACAGGGAAGTCATAAAGTCTTTCCCTGATTAAAAAATAAAACTTACAAAATAACCATTGAATGTAAAACTGTAATTTTTTTTTATTATGGAAAAGTCATGTTTATGATATAGAATCTACCTTAATTTTTAATACATTAAGTAATATCCTTGGCGCTAAAATATCTCTTTATTCTAAAACCTCAAATGTTATTTCCATTTCTCATATAAAAGGCTATCTTTATTAAATGCAGCATGTAACGTTAAAAATCTATTTTTGATTCCAATGTGTTTATAGCAGATGCAATGTCATGTGTTTCAGACATTCATTTACAGCTGTATGGGTGCCCAACCTTTTTCTGTCCATAAACAAATTGTGCAAGTAATGTAATTTCCCAGATACAAGTTTAACTCTTTCCTTTGTCTAAATTTCTTTCTCACCGGGTTGACCGCATGTGCCTGCTAAAATTCACTAAAATTACGAGTTCGCCAAATGTGGTAGCCGTTTCATTTCATCCACCCAACACATTTATATTAATTACCCGTAACGTACAAATAAATTCTTCTGTGCGTCTGCGATCTGTTGGCTCAATGTCCATCGAAACTTGGCGAGAGAATATATTACCCAAGATCACATCAGCTCTGTCTTTTGATCGATAAGGATCTAATTACTTCTCTTAGATAAGGGAGGCCACCCCTTCGTTTCATCGTATATCATGTGCAGTAAAATTTATTTCATGGAATAGACTTCTCTTCAGTGTTCCTTATCTTTAACTCTTATCATCTTCTGGATAAGAACGCTGGTGTTCTTGCTTGTGCCAACGCATGCTAATATTACTTTGGATCTCGGATATTTTGGTTTGTATAAAAAAAATCTAATTTCCAGAAACTCAACGATTCCTGTTTCTCCTTCTCAGATCCTGAATCACCTTTTTCTCAACTACTAGAAATTTCTCCACCACAATGTTCTTAGGTTTTTTTTAGTCAGTGATGGCTTATGCTTGACAGGGTGATTGGCCCTTTTATCTTCACGGAAAAAAACCCCATCACAGTTAACGTTTATTTAGATGTCTTGGAACTGTTCATTGTGCCTCAGTTACAAGAATTTCAACCACATATCATTTATTAGCAATACAGAGCACCATTTCACTGGGGTACCGTCGTTCGTGAGTTCCTTGATGACAAATTTTCTGGAAGATGGATCGGACGGGAAGAACCAACACCACGGCTTCCTCGCGCACCCGATATCACTCCTTTAGATTATTTCTTTTGTGGGTACAGAGTGTTTGCAACACCAGTAAAATATATTGAAACACTCAAGGTCAGAATCACAGATGCTGTGTCTAGCGTGACAGACCAAATGTTGAGCAATCCGTGGGGAGAAATTGAATACCGCTTTGACATTCTTCGAGCTACCAAGGGTGCTCACATCGAAATTTACTAGCGTAGGTACTACTTGTATTAAAAACTTCATAAATGTCTTTACAATATATTGAAACAAGCATATGGCTAATTATATTAGTTTTTCTGCAATAAATTATAGTAATCAGAGAAAGAGTTTATGACCATCCTATATTTCGATATCTGTATGGCAACAACTATAATGAAAAATTATGTTAATCTTTCATTTCTCACAAAGTTATGATAAAATAGTAAAATTTCAGATTGCATTAATGAATAGAAAGATTAAAAAGTCTTAAACACATATAATAGAGAATTTGACTTTGAAAAAAAAAATGTATCTCAGTATAAATATTCTTTCTGTAACATTATATAAAATTATTCCTTTTGCAGAATAATTAGCTACCCAGTATCGTTATTTTCCATAATTAATTTCATTACCCGGCAAAAATAACCGCTTTCAGAAAATAAAGTTCCTTATCCTAATATGTTATTAGAATCAGCATTGGAAGTATTGGATTCATTATTCATTAAATTAATTCAGTTATTAGGTATATACTAAGAAAGATATTGTCTTTAAATATGTGATGCATTTAATTATGAATATATATTAAAAGATCATTAAAATATCAAAAATTCTATCATCCTATAGTGTTTGCTTTTACTTGTGTTGAAACACACTTTTACACAATTCTGAGATAATCTGCTTCAGGTTTGTTCCATGATTTCTAAGACACCCTATTCCATATTATATTTTCATATCTGTATGGCAGCAATTAAGACGAAAAATTATATTAATCTTTCATTTCTCCCAAAGTTATGATAAATGTAGTAAAGTTTCATATTGCATTAATGAATAGAAATATTAAAGTCTTAAGCACACATAATGGAAAATTTCGACTTTGAAAAAAAAAAAAAAAATGTATTTTGGTATAAATGTTCTTTTAGTAACATTATAACATTATTCCTTTTGTAAAATTTAATTAACTACCTGGAATTAATCTCATTACCCGACAAAAATAACCGCTTTCAGAAAGGATCCTTATCCTAATGTGTAATTATCATGAAAGTTGGAAGTATTGGACTCATTTCTTATTTATTAATTCAATGATTAGGTGTACACAAAGAAAGAGTTTACCTTTAAATATGTTATGCATAAATATGTTATTCAATTAATTATTAGTCTGTATTACACACATTAAAATATGAAAAATTCTATTAGATTATAACTGAAACGTTTGCTTTTACTTATGCTGCAACACACCCCTAATTCTGATCTAATCTGTTTCAGGTTTCTTCCATAACTTCTAAAACCTATTCAATATTGCATTTCCATATCTGTATAGCAAAAACTATAATGAAAAATTATACTAATATTTCATTTATCGTAAAGTTATGATAAATATAGTAAGGTTTAATATTGCATTAATGAACAGAAATATTAAAAAGTCTTTAATATAGACTTTAAAAAATGTATTTTGGTATAAACATTCTTTTTGTAACATTATAACATTATTCCTTTTGCAGAATTTTCTTAGCTACCCGGTATCGTTGTTTTCCATAATTAATCTCATTACCCGACAAAAATAAGCGCTTTCAGAAAATAAAGTTCCATATCCTAATATGTTATTAGAATGTACGTTGGAAGTGTTGAATTCAATATTTATTATTCATTACATTAAATCAGTGATTAGGTATATACTAAGAAATAGATTAACTTTAAATCTGTTATTTATTTAATCATGAATATACAGGGTGTCCCTAAAGTCCTTGACACATTTTAAAATTCAATAAAAGATCAAATAATTGGCGTACAAGAGTGCCGTTTGGGCAAAAACGTTTCTTATGATCTAGAATTTTGTTTAAGCAAATAAAAAAATTAATTCCAAAAATTTCTCATAGATGGCGCTGCTTCTTGAAAGTTATCGAATAGGTAGAATGGCTTTATACATAACAATGGCGAAAGACGCACAACGCGTATCCACAGTTTTTATCCAAACTAAGGCAACCCACATTCCAGAACATAACAATACTCGCCCTTCTGCGTTCGATTAGATGAGTGAGGATGGATAGGCGAGCATTGTTAACATCTGGAATGTGAGTTGCCATAGTTTAGACAAAAATTGTGCATACGCATTGTGCGTCTTTCGCCATTGTTATGTATAAAAGCATTCTAGCTATTCGATAACTTTCCAGAAGCAGCGCCATCCATGAGAATTTTTTGAAATTAATTTTTTTATTTGCTTAAACAAAATTTCAGATCATAAGAACCATTTTCGCCCAAACCGCACTCTGCTACTCCAATTGCTTGATCTTTTATTGAATTTTAAAATGTGTCAAAGACTTTTGGGACCCCCTGTATATTATATACATTAAAATATCAAAAATTCTGTCATCCTATAACGCTTGATTTTACTTATGTTGAAACAGATATTTAATTCTGAGCTAATCCGCTTCAGGTTTGTCCGATAAATTCTAAGATATTCCTAAGATTCCATAATTTCTAATTATATTTTCATATCTGTATGGCAACAATTAAAACGAAAAATTATATTGATCTCTCATTTCTCATAAAGTTAAGATAAAGATAGAAAAGTTCCATATTGCATTAATGAATAGAAATATTAAAACTCTTAAGCACACATGAGACAAAATTTTCGACATCGTAAGGAAAATATTTTGGTATAAATATTCTCTTTCTGTAACATTATGAAAATATTCTTTTCTGAAGTAATTTGATCGGATATTCAGTATAGTTATTTTCCATATTTAATCTCATTAGCCGACTAAAAAATATCTTATTTCAGAAAATAAAGTTTCACATCCAAATATGTTATTAGAATGAATGTTGGAAGTACTGAATTCATTATTTAATACTAATTAATTCAAGGATTAGTTCAATGATTAGGCGCACAGTAAGAAAGAGATTAACTTTAAATCTGTTGCTCTTCAAATGTACAAAAAATGTTCCACTTAATTACGAATGTATGTTACAGCATTAAAGTATCCTAAACTTCTATCATAGTATGTTATTGCTTAATGCTGAAATATCCTCTATGATACTTTATGTATGGACGTAATTTAAACTAGCCGTTGGGGGCCAGCGTAATACTTACCCATCATGGATAGGCATAATATAAAATATGAAAATAAAACATGTGTTAACTATTTATAAAATGCATTGCAATTCAAATAAAATCGTGGCTTGATGACGTCATAAACTTTAAATGCTCTATTACTGAATTGTGTAAAATAAACATCCTTATAACTCCAAAAATGTTAATCATATTAACTAACGGTTTACTGCGTCGGATTAAGCGTCTGATTTCCAATTAAAATATATATTTAAATTGAAATTTGGATGAAATTCAAGGTCATGAAAAATTGAAGAGTGTTGAAAATAGGATTACAAATATCTCGGCAACTCATTATCCTATCGACTTCATTCTTTATGCAAAATTTGTTTTTTTTTTTCTTTTATATTCACTCCTTAAAATAAACAATTTCGAAAAATTGTATATACCTTTTATCAGAACGAATATTTCGAGAGTCCGAAAAATATAGTTCCGGATAATTGAGGTTGTTGAAATTCAACAAGCTTCTTCCCATTATTACATACTAAGCACATACCAAATTTCAAGTCTCTATCTCAATTTGTTCGAGATATAGAGCGTTTACAGACAGACACCCAGACACACAAACAGACGGACGGCAATTTTTTTTTTTTCTAAAAATGTATTTTTTCGGAATCTCCGGTGTCTGAAACGTGTAAATCCGTCAATTTTTTTTTTTTTGATTTGCAAAACGATTACAAGATTTACCCTACTACGTATGATGGGTAAGTAAAAATTCAACTTAATATTTGCTTTCTCGTAAAATTATGAGAAAGAACGCAAAAATTCCTGTTTCATTAATGAATAGAAATATTAAAAATTCTTAAACAGACTTAATAGTAAAAATTTCAATTTTGAAAAGAAATATTTTGATATAAACGTTCTTTCTGTAACATTATAAGCAATATTTTGTTATGAAATAATCTAATTGGCTACTCAGCATCAGTATTTTCCGTTTTTAATCTCATTAACCGACAAAAGTAACTGTATTCATAAAATAAAGTTTCTTATCCAAATAAATTATAGAATGAAAGGTGAAAGTATTGGATTCTGAAAACAGACTTAAAAAATAAAAATTTCAATTATGAAGAAAATATATTTTGATATAAACGTTCTTTCTGTAACATTATAAGCAATATTTTGTTATGAAATAATCTAATTGGCTACTCAGCATCAGTATTTTCCGTTTTTAATCTCATTAACCGACAAAAGTAACTGTATTCATAAAATAAAGTTTCTTATCCAAATAAATTATAGAATGAAAGGTGAAAGTATTGGATTCTGAAAACAGACTTAAAAAAAAAATTTCAATTATGAAGAAAATATATTTTGATATAAACGTTCTTTCTGTAACATTATAAGCAATATTTTGTTATGAAATAATCTAATTGGCTACTCAGCATCAGTATTTTCCGTTTTTAATCTCATTAACCGACAAAAGTAACTGTATTCATAAAATAAAGTTTCTTATCCAAATAAATTATAGAATGAAAGGTGAAAGTATTGGATTCTGAAAACAGACTTAAAAAATAAAAATTTCAATTATGAAGAAAATATATTTTGATATAAACGTTCTTTCTGTAACATTATAAGCAATATTTTGTTATGAAATAATCTAATTGGCTACTCAGCATCAGTATTTTCCGTTTTTAATCTCATTAACCGACAAAAGTAACTGTATTCATAAAATAAAGTTTCTTATCCAAATAAATTATAGAATGAAAGGTGAAAGTATTGGATTCTGAAAACAGACTTAAAAAATAAAAATTTCAATTATGAAGAAAATATATTTTGATATAAACGTTCTTTCTGTAACATTATAAGCAATATTTTGTTATGAAATAATCTAATTGGCTACTCAGCATCAGTATTTTCCGTTTTTAATCTCATTAACCGACAAAAGTAACTGTATTCATAAAATAAAGTTTCTTATCCAAATAAATTATAGAATGAAAGGTGAAAGTATTGGATTCTGAAAACAGACTTAAAAAATAAAAATTTCAATTATGAAGAAAATATATTTTGATATAAACGTTCTTTCTGTAACATTATAAGCAATATTTTGTTATGAAATAATCTAATTGGCTACTCAGCATCAGTATTTTCCGTTTTTAATCTCATTAACCGACAAAAGTAACTGTATTCATAAAATAAAGTTTCTTATCCAAATAAATTATAGAATGAAAGGTGAAAGTATTGGATTCTGAAAACAGACTTAAAAAATAAAAATTTCAATTATGAAGAAAATATATTTTGATATAAACGTTCTTTCTGTAACATTATAAGCAATATTTTGTTATGAAATAATCTAATTGGCTACTCAGCATCAGTATTTTCCGTTTTTAATCTCATTAACCGACAAAAGTAACTGTATTCATAAAATAAAGTTTCTTATCCAAATAAATTATAGAATGAAAGGTGAAAGTATTGGATTCTGAAAACAGACTTAAAAAATAAAAATTTCAATTATGAAGAAAATATATTTTGATATAAACGTTCTTTCTGTAACATTATAAGCAATATTTTGTTATGAAATAATCTAATTGGCTACTCAGCATCAGTATTTTCCGTTTTTAATCTCATTAACCGACAAAAGTAACTGTATTCATAAAATAAAGTTTCTTATCCAAATAAATTATAGAATGAAAGGTGAAAGTATTGGATTCTGAAAACAGACTTAAAAAAAAAATTTCAATTATGAAGAAAATATATTTTGATATAAACGTTCTTTCTGTAACATTATAAGCAATATTTTGTTATGAAATAATCTAATTGGCTACTCAGCATCAGTATTTTCCGTTTTTAATCTCATTAACCGACAAAAGTAACTGTATTCATAAAATAAAGTTTCTTATCCAAATAAATTATAGAATGAAAGGTGAAAGTATTGGATTCTGAAAACAGACTTAAAAAAAAAATTTCAATTATGAAGAAAATATATTTTGATATAAACGTTCTTTCTGTAACATTATAAGCAATATTTTGTTATGAAATAATCTAATTGGCTACTCAGCATCAGTATTTTCCGTTTTTAATCTCATTAACCGACAAAAGTAACTGTATTCATAAAATAAAGTTTCTTATCCAAATAAATTATAGAATGAAAGGTGAAAGTATTGGATTCTGAAAACAGACTTAAAAAAAAAATTTCAATTATGAAGAAAATATATTTTGATATAAACGTTCTTTCTGTAACATTATAAGCAATATTTTGTTATGAAATAATCTAATTGGCTACTCAGCATCAGTATTTTCCGTTTTTAATCTCATTAACCGACAAAAGTAACTGTATTCATAAAATAAAGTTTCTTATCCAAATAAATTATAGAATGAAAGGTGAAAGTATTGGATTCTGAAAACAGACTTAAACAAGAGGGGAAAATTCTGCTATAAGGCCGAATATAGATTGCCACACACGGCTTTTATTTAAAAAATAAATAAACTAGCTGTAACTCAGAATAAAAACGCAATTACAACAAACAATTTTAAAATATCTAAATAACAAATAAAAATTCCCCTGTTAAAGTGTTGAGTTGTTCAATAACCATTCGATTTAGAAAAATAGTATTTTTCTACCACTGAGCAATTCTTTTTAATGAAATTTAATTCATGTTGCTATGGCAGCAGACGATAAAACGATATCTTTGGAATAAGGGAATAAATAGAAGAAAAAATTTTGTTGATGTTTGTGATAAAATGTTTTTGTTTATTTTTTAAAAATGTATACACATAATTCACTTTTATATTTTAACAGAATAATAAGTTTACTATAATTCGTTACTCATGCTATGGCCAGTATACACGATACACGTCGAGCCACAATGCCTTTATCATTATCTTTTTACCCGTAAAAGTTTCGCTACGGTACTCCATTGTGAAGTTTTGTAATTTTTGAAATCTAATATTTGAAAAACGACATAATCATTAGATTTGAAATTTATATCAAGAAAAATACAATTTTTTACCATTCTAACGCAGTTTGTAAAACAATTTTGTGACAAATACTTTTCGAGTTATTAATTTTTTAAGTAACTTCAAATGTTTCATTTTCCAAGATTAATCTGTGGCAACGATGGATTGCTGTGACTTTTCATAAACATGAAAAATGATAGAGATTGAAAGAATAAGCCACCCTGTGTGTGGCTAAAAAAATTTCAATTATGAAGAAAATATATTTTGATATAAACGTTCTTTCTGTAACATTATAACAATATTTTGTTGTGAAATATTATGAAAGTTAGAATAAAACGTGAAAGTATTGGATTTTCCATTTACTAATTGCAAGGTTGCTATTGGTCAGGGAAATTTTTGAGGGAAAATACCCGTATTTTCTTACAGAAAAACTCTCCTTATTTAATCGCGCGATTAAGTTAGACGAATATTTATAAGAAAATACTGGTATTTCCTATGAAAAACCCTCCACTCGTAGCAAGAAATTAATACAATGATTATGCACATATATGTAATAGATTAATTTTAATTTTCTATGCTTCTAAAGTACAAGAAATATTTCACATGGTTAACTATCTGTGTTATGTAAGATGCTAGATCTTAAAATCTCAAAATGAAAATATATTCGAATCCGAAGAAGTTTATATATATATATATATATATATATATATGATTAACTCATTGCAAAACATAAAAATGCAAAAAATACAAATGACATAAAAAATTTAAAATAAAATATAAAAATATATGTAATGAAAAGTAAAATAAAATAATATATATATATATATATATATATATATATATATTATGAATGACAGAATATGAATTTTATATATATATATGACAGATATATATATATAATGAAAAATAAAATAAAATAAAATAAAATAAAATGATATATATATATATATATATATATATATATATAATTTTATTTTATTTTATTTTTCCTTATATATATATATATATATATATATATATATAATTCATATTATGTCATTCATATATATATATATATATATATATATATATATATATAATTAAAAATTAAATTAAATTAAATTAAATTAAATTAAATTAATACTAGATGGAACCCGTCATGGAACCCCAAACAACTTGATAATACCATAAAAGTAAAATTTATAGTTGCTTTAACTTGACAAATTTCATAGTGGGGAGCATAATATGATTAAGTGGTCACAGACTTTTCCATCGATAAATCACATGAGGGGTGTATGCAAAATTTAGAAAAGTACACCCTTGGGGGGTCAAAGTGGGGGGAGGGACATGGGAGATGCATAATATGATTAAGTGGTCACAGACCTTTCCAATGATATATAACATGAGGGTTGTGTGCAAAATTTAGAAAGTACGGGGTGGGGGGGCAAAGTGGGGAGATGGACATCGGAGATGCATAATATGATTAAGTGGTCAAAGACCTTTCTAATGATATATAACATGAGGGTAATGTGCAAAATTTAGAAAGTACCCTTTGGTGGGGGCAAAGTGGGGAGATGGACATCGGAGATGCATAATATGATAAAGCAGTTACAGACCTTTCCAATGATATATAACATGAGGGTAATGTGCAAAATTTAGAAAGTACCCTTTTGGGGGGGGCAAAGTGGGGAGATGGACATCGGAGATGCATAATATGATTAAGCAGTTACAGACCTTTCCAACAATATATGACATGAGGGGTGTCAACAAAATTTAAAAAAGTATCTCTTGGGGGGGGCAAAGTGGGGAGATGGACATTGGAGATGCATAAAATGATTAAGTGGTCACAGACCTTTCCAATGATATATAACATGAGGGTAATGTGCAAAATTTAGAAAGTACCCCTTCGGGGGGGGGGAAGTGGGGAGATGGGCATCGGAGATGCATAATATGATTAAGTGGTCACAGACCTTTCCAATGATATATGACATGAGGGGTGTCAACAAAATTTAGAAAAGTATCCCTTAGGGGGGGTGGGGGGGCAAAGTGGGGAGATGGACATTGGAGATGCATAAAATGATTAAGTGGTCACAGACCTTTCCAATGATATATAACATGAGGGTAATGTGCAAAATTTAGAAAGTACCCTTTGGGTGGAGGGGGCAAAGTGAGGAGATGGACACCGGAGATGCATAATATGATTAAGCAGTCACAGACCTTTCCAACAATATATGACATGAGGGGTGTCAACAAAATTTAGAAAAGTATCCCTTGGGGGGGGGAAGTGGGGAGATGGGCATCGGAGATGCATAATATGATTAAGTGGTCACAGACCTTTCCAATGATATATGACATGAGGGGTGTCAACAAAATTTAGAAAAGTATCCCTTAGGGGGGTGGGGGGGCAAAGTGGGGAGATGGACATTGGAGATGCATAATATGATTAAGTGGTCACAGACCTTTCCAATGATATATAACATGAGGGTTGTGTGCAAAATTTAGAGAAGTACCCTTGGGGGGTGGGGGGGCAAAGTGGGGAGATGGACATTGGAGATGCATAAAATGATTAAGTGGTCACAGACCTTTCCAACAATGTATGACATGAGGGGTGTCAACAAAATTTTGAAAAGTGCCCCCCTTAGGGGGGGGCGGGATGGACCCCGGAGATGCATAACATGAATAAGTGGTCAAAGACTTTTCCACCGATATATCACATGAGGGGTGTGTGCAAAATTTAGAAAAGTGTCCCACTTGGGGGGGGGGATGGACACCGGAGATGCATAACATGAAAAAGAAGTCACAGCCGTTTCAACTTGCAACCTTTTTCTCGAAGGCATTTGACAATATTAAATTTTTTTTTACCCAAGACAATTTAACGATATTCTTTTTTTTTTTTTGCGTAATTCGTCAAACGTTCATGGAAAAAATCATGAAATTCGCTAATCAATAGTTGATAAATTATAAAATTCAACAATCGATAGCAGTAAAATTGGTCAATCGATAACGGAAAAATCACGAAATTCATCAAATGGTCTCCCGTAAAAAAAATTGTCCTGCACACTGATGTGATGATCAAAAGGGTTTTGAAGTATAGGACAAAATTAGCACTTGCCAAACAGCGAGTAATACTGAAAATTTGGCAATGGACTTTATTGCCACCACTGGTCAAACATAATAGTCACACTCACCAATTGCGATGATTGAATGGAAAAAGATTTTTTTTCTCTGCTGTCGCGCGACAAATTTTGAAACCATTTGGCAAATTTCATCCCCGAAATTGGCAGATTGTGAATTTTTTTCTCGAAGAAATTCGACGATATTCGAAAAATTTTTCTCCTGAAACCAGTTGATGAATTTTGCGATTTTTCCACTGTGTAGATTAATGAATTTTGCACTTCTTCCGCTATCGATTGACGAATTTCGAATTTTATCGACTATCGCCCAGCTAAAAATGAACTGCAGTTTTTCTACAGAAGTGAAGTATTTTTAAAGTTTTTCTACAGGCAACTGTAGATTTTCTGTAGTGCAATCTTGACTGTAAAAATACTTCAGTTATTTTACAGTTAATGTGAAGTAATTTTGCAGTAATTTATTTCAAAAATACTGTGAGCCCCCAAAGCAGAATATTTTGCAATGTTCTGCAACGAACTTCAGTTGATAAAAAATGTTCTGCGGGAATAAAAAAATAAAGACACAGGGATATTTTCTTATATATGAAGAAGTGCAATTGCATCTTTTATAGAAGTGCAAAAGCCATTTTGTAAAATGCTGACATACACACACAAAAGAAACTAATGACGAATTTTGAGATTTTACCTGATCGAATAATGAATTTCGTGGTTTCTTCCGACAATCGATTCACGATTTTTGCAATATTGCAGATTTTTCCGTATGTCAACTTGCGAATTTCGCATTTTTTTCTCGGACCCAATTGTCGAATTTCGTAATACTTTTTTCCCGTGACTGATTGAAGAATTTCGAAATACTTTCAACAATTCACTGATGAATTCTGGGTTTTTTAACTTCAACCGATAGGCGAATTTTGCAATATTTTTCTTGGACCAATTGGCGAAATTCGTAGTTTTTTTTCATGCAACTGATCCACGAATTTCGTGAATGTTACCGACGACTGATTGGCAATTATTCCAGTTTTTTCTTGCGAGATATTGGTAAAAATTGTGGATTTTTTCTTCCACGACTGATCGAAAAATTTCACGATTTTCCTGACGATTTTAGAGTTTTTTTACATGCAACTGATAGGCGAATTTCATTAAATTTTCTTTTTATCGATTGGCAATTTTTTACTGTTTTTCTTGCGAGTGATTGGATCGATGAATTTGTAATTTTATCCAACGATCCACTAAAAGATTTCACAATTTTTTTAGCCGCGACCGATAGCCCAATTTTGCAATATTTATTTACTTTCTACCGATTGGCTAACTTTGTCGTTTTTTGTGACTAATTGGCAAAAATTCTGGATTTTTATCCATGACGGATCGACGAATTTATGATTTTTTTCACACGTTAACACTGTCTTATTTCACGTTTTTTCCCCTCATAACTGATTGGGGAATTTTGCGAAATTTTCCTTGTACCAATAGGCAAATTTTGCAGCAGCTTCTTGCGACACATTGGAGAAAATCTTGCAATTTTTTTTCCGCTACTGATAGACGAGTTTGGCATATTTTTAGTAGCGACCGTTTAGCAAATTCCATTTTCTTTCTACTGTTTGGCTAATTGTTGTTGCTTTTTCTTGTGAACGATTGATAAAAATCACGCTTTCTTCTGTGACCGATCGACCAATTTCTCATTTTACCCACGACAGATAGGTGAATTTTGCGATATTTTCTGTCTGTTGGTTAGAAAACTTTGTCGCTTTTTTTGCAATCTATTGGCCAACTCCTGGATTTTTTCACGACTAATTGATGAATTTTCAATTTTTTCCGACAATCCACTGACAAATTTGGTTTTTTTTTTTTTTAAACTGTGATTGATTTTAAAATTCTGCAATATTTTTCTTGTACCAATACACAAATTTTAGTAGCTTTTTCTTGAGACCAATTGGAGTGGACCATTTGGATGAGTTTTTTCCTCAAATGTTCGATGAATTTCACAGTTTCTTCCTAATTTCGCGATTATTTTAACTACGACCAAATTGCAAATTTTTCCTTGTAGTGTAGCCAAATTTTGAGGCTTTTTCTTGCGACCGATTTAAGAAAATTGTGAGTTTTGTTGCAGTTTCTTCCGACAATGCGCTGACGAATTTTGCAGTGTTTTTTACCTGCGACCGATTGGCGAAAACTGTGGATGTTTTTCCGTGACTGTTCATCAAATTTTGCATGTTTCTGCACAACAGGCTAAAGAATTTCATGAATTGTTCTCCATGATTGACTATCGTACTGCGCAAGATTTTTTCACGACCCATTGATAAATTCCGTAAACTTTTTAAATGAACGATTAAAGAATTTTGATATTTTTTCACCGGCCATTGAGTGACGAATTTCACGATTTTCCTTCGACTGAATGGATATTTTTCTAGAAAATGATAATTTGAAATGTTCTGCAGGGAAGGCCATTGTTCTGCGACGTACGTCGCACTTTTAAGCATATTCTGCTTTGGGGCTGTGAGCTTTTATCTGCAAAAATACTGCAGTTTACGTGAATTTATGTTATAATCATAAATTTAAAAAATAATGAGACTTTACATCTGTAGTAAAACTGTAGTAAATTTGAAGTATTTTTACAGTTATTATTTCAGTATTATATTTCCTGATGTATCTGCAGTATAACTGCAGTTACTTTAAGGTAATTTTAGAGAACTTAATTTTAGTAAGTTTGTGAGATATTTTCTGCAATTTATCTGCAGTTTTAAAAGCTAAGCAATATTAAAGTCTTTCAGTTTTTGACAATATTGCATATTTACTCTGTTATTATTAATTAACACTGTTTTCAAGACTTGTAGTTTAATGGGACTAAATTGAACAAAAATCAAAATCCTCAGGCGGGGGGGGGGGGGCGAACACTGCTTCCACCCATTTTGAGATAAATTTTTAACACATAAATATATATATAAAAAAAAAAAATAACTTTCATGGGGAATTTAAGGGGGAAAGTCCGCCCAACGGGAAATTTGTACTTTCCTTAGTGTTTAATTACTTTAAATTACTCGGAAAAAGAATAAATTTACTGTTTTACAAAATCGGTCATAATAAAAAATTAAATAAAATTTTAAAATCCAGGGAGGGTTAATGACGCATCTCCCCCCCCCCCCCCCCCCGCCTCCAACGGAAAATTCTTAGTTCCTCTTTTAAGTTAAGCGAGGAACAGCGAGTTAAGCAGCGGACACTGCTTTGAACCACCCCTTTTGAGATAAATTTTTAACACATAAATATAAAAAATAACAAATAAATAACTTTCATGGGGAATTTAAGGGGGGAAAGTCCGCCCTTCCCCCCAACGGGAAATTTGTACTTTCTCTTATTGTTTAATTACTTTAAATTACTCGAAAAAAGAATAAATTTACTGTTTTACAAAATCGGTCAAAATAAAAAATTAAATAAAATTTCAAAATCCAGGTAGGGTTAATGACGCCCCCCCCCCCCCTCCAACGGAAAATTTTTAGTTCCTCTTTTAAGTTCTCAAAAGAACCAATTTTATTATGCTGTTCAAAAACGGAGAAAACGTAATTTTAGTTACTTAAACTTTAAAATTCAGGAAGAAAGTAGTAATTGAACACCCCCCCCCACACACACACACACACACACATATACACCCTACACACAACGAAAAATTCTTTGAGTTCTTTTATTTTAAGTTTTTTTTATTATTATTATTATTTATTTTAGTTATTTTAATTATTTAGTTATTTAAATTTCAAAATCGAGGGAGGGGGAAATTGCCTTTCCACTTATTAACTACAGGCATGATGACTTCCAGTTTTTAAGAAAATTTTACTTCAAAAAAACAAGTGAAAAATGTAAATCTCCTTTTGAACATTTGATTTTTTTTTTCCGTAACTGACTATGTGAAGAAACGCTACATCTCAACTCAACTCAGATTCTGATCGTTCTGTTTACATTTTGACGGCGACGGCGCGACGGCGGTAAGCGGTAAGTGCAAGCGTTTGTATATTATTTTTCTTATTCGCTAGCTTTGTTAATATAATAATTAAAGCCGTAATTTTTTAAATGTTTATATATAGCCATAAGATGGCTAAAAATATGTACCGACAGACACCTCTACAAATCTAGATAGATTAAAAAATTAGATACATTCAACGTATTTATAAAGTACCACGTTGTCTTGCCAAAAAAAATTATTTCGGAGGAGATTTGTATTGTCAATGTGTCGTCCATATTGTCTTATTTTAGACTTTTTTTTTAAAATACTGTAATAGCGATGGAGTTAATTTAAAGTTTGTTGCCCCTACAATTACGATTATGCCAAGGTTGCAGCTATGATTTTATCAAAATCATCGCCAAGCTTACATATGCATCGTATATATGAATATATATATATTACACACCAAACACTCATTTTAATGCTATATACGTCATTATATATATATTATTTGCATCATATGACTATAACTTTCGGCCAAATCACGAAATGTTGAACACATATAGTATTATTATAATGTCATATATGCTTTATAATTTGATAAATTTTGGTCACTAGATGTTTTTTCTTATATTAATTTTACATTATTTTGTAATAAAAAATGCAAATAATGAATCCTGAAATGTGTTCAATGGATAAATAAGCTAAAAAAAAAAAATTATTTTCTTTAAATCCAAAGTTTTTATTATTACAAACAAGTAACAGCATCCAAAATTTTAAAATAAGCTATCAAGCTGGGGTGTAAAAATCTAGGAGTCAATGGGCCAATTCTCACCACTAAATTTTATTAGTATTCTTCGGCTAAATTTTATTATTATACTTCACCTAAATTTTATCAGTATTCTTATTAGTCGAAGAATATTAAAAATTTAGTGGTAGTAATCTACCCATTGGCGACTAGATTTTTACACCCCTGCTATCAAGTATAAAAATATAGCAACAAATATTTTGTTATTAATTGAAAAATGTTAACTGACACCTGTAACATACCAATTTGGCAAACTATCTTGGAAAAAGAAGAAAAAGCTTTTAATCACATTTCATGTAACATATCATCATTCAGGAGGACAATATTTAAAATAGCATTACTTTAAATTAAATTGTAATTTTTATAAAGTTATTTTCCTCCTGGTATATTATTTGTAAACTTTGATTAAAAGCAAATGAAAATATATGTAAAAACCTTGAGAAACCATTAATTGTATTGACACACAGGCTAAGTACAGTCAAGATCAACCCAAACAATATTATAAATTTTATTGTAACGATAAAAGGCTCAAATATTTAATTTAATTTTGTAATAAATATGAGTTATTTGAATTCACAATAACAAACTCTAAATTAACTCCATCACTATTAAAGAAAAGTTTAAAATAAGATAATATGAACAAAACTTTGAAAATACAAATATCCTATGAAATATTTTTTCTAGTAAGGCTTTTATAAATACGTTGAATCTATCTAATTTTTTTTTAAAGAGAAACCAGTTTTGAAGAAGTGTCTGTCGGTACATATTTTTAGCTATCTTATGGCTATGTATAAACATTTAAAAAATGAATTAAGGTGTTAATTATTATATTAACAAAGTTAGCGAATTACGGAAAATAATGGGCGAACGCTGTCACTTATTGCTCAATGCCGAGAGTCGCATGTAAAATGTAAACAGGTTTAGAATTTAGCTATAGGTGAAAATTAGCAGTAGCTATTCACCACATAGCGATTAAAATTGTAAAACGGCAATTAAAACATCGTCATTGTTTACCACCTCTGCTTTCAGGTAACACATTCCATGGCAATCCTTGAGCGACTAATTTTGCGATTCCCCCCCCCCCCCTTTAAAGGTGAAAATAAGCAGTCGCCAGTTGCTGATTAAACTTTAAAAACTGGCGATTAAAAATGTGGAAAGCACAAGCCAAATGCAGGATTTCCCAATTACCATTTTCTCCTAAATTTCAAGATTTTTCAGCGTCCATTCGACGAAATTCATAATTTTTATGCGTCCGTTCGAAGAAATTCATGGCTTTTACGCGCCCGTTTGAAGAAATTTACGATTTTCCGTGCATAATCGAAGAAATTCATGATTTTTACGTGGCGATCCATAAAATTCATGATTTTTATGTGTTTGATCGACGAAATTCAGAATTTTTACACTGCCGAATGACGAAATTTGATTTTTACGTAGCCAATCGACAAAATTCATTATTTCTCTCCAGCCGATCGAAGAAATTGATTATTTTTATGCACACGATTGACAAAATTCAAGATTTTTACACTGCCGAATGACGAAATTTGATTTTTACGTAGCCAATCGACAAAATACATGATTTTTACACGCCGATCGATAAAATTCATGGTTTTTATGCACTCAGTCGCTAAAAATCTTGATTTTTACATGCCCGATCGACGAGATTCGTGATTTTTATGCATTTGATCGATGAAATTCAGGATTTTTACACTCCCGAATGGCGAAGTTTTTTTACGTAGCCGATCGACAAAATTCATTACTTTTTCTGAGCATGATCGACAAACTTCATTATTTTTACGCACACGATTGAGAAAATTCATGATTTTACACGCACTATCGATGAAATTCAGGACTTTTGCACTCTTGAATGGTGAAATTTGCAATTTTTCTTCCGAAATTCAATTTGTGTTTTTTTTTTTTTTTTTTGGTTAATGTGCGTGAAGTGTACATATATATATAAGTTACTAACCGCTGTTTGAATGAATTTCATGCATTCTAGAGATTGCTGCATTGTGGGTTTCGTGCATCCAGGAGTGTTTTTTTTTTTTTTTTTTGGGGGGGGGGGGGAGTTATTGTAGGCGAAGCGTACATATATATGTTACTAACTGCTGTTTGAATGAATTTCATGCATTCTCAAGATTGCTGCATGGTGAGTTTCATACATCCACGTTTTTTTTTTTTCAGTTAATGGGTTGGGTTGGGTTGATTATTGACGGCCAGTTATCCACACTAGGGATATAGGCCCAGGGGGAGTGCCCTTCGTGGGGGTCTTTCTAAGGGAACCTAGCCCGTATTTACGCATGGATAAATCCACGGCTCGAAGAAAACCATGAAAACTCCAAACGATTAGGACGACGGGCACGATTGGGATCGAACCCAGCACCTCCCGTCTACCAGCTTCGAGAGCACAACCTCTCAGCCACTGGTGGGGCTTTTCAGTTAATGTATGCGAAGCATACATATATATGTTACTAACTGCTGTTTGAATGAATTTTATGCATTCTAGAGATTGCTGCATGGTGAGTTTCATGCATCCAGGGGTTTTTTTTTCAGTTAATGTATGCGGAGTTAATGTTCGGTTAATGTACCTGCTTAATCCGGTAACGGATAATTGCATATATTTGCATTTATATAAGTGTTTTCGCAGTCTCCTCTGGTAATGGGATCCAGGATAATGGATATTCAGGGCCATGTTGCCTGCAAGTTTGTTGTAAATGTATCACTTGTACGTGCCACTATTCGAAACAAGCTAAATTCGGCAGCAAAGGCTGTGAAACGTGAGAAGAATTTGTAAATACATTTGGTATTTAAATACGATGTAAATTATATAAAGCATAAACATCAAATGTTAATAAAATGGGTTTTTTTTAATTTAAACCTTATTTGCACCATAATTGTATACAAGATAAAATTGGAAGGACAAATCAGGACGCAGGTAAGAGTAATTTTTGTAAATTTTAGCATTTTTTTAGAAAAACAGAAAAGCATATATTTGTTTTGCTTTTAATATGAATTTTATGCAGTTATTTTTTATTAGCTGTAATATATGTAATACATTTTATTTCATAGTAAATGGTATATAATTTAGAAATTTACATATATGTAATGTATCCTTTCATATAATTTATTTTATATATTCAAAATTATATAAATATTCAATGCACATATAGATAATTTCTTTAAGAGATGCAAAAATATTCAAATTTGAAATTTACATTGTGGAAAAATTAGTTGCAATTAAAATTAATTTTTGCATTTAAATTTCGTGTAGGGGAGACCGGTACACACTGGACCTATGAGCGCAGTGGACCACCCCCTAATATTTTATTTATTTAAACTTTTTAAAAGCTTCTCTTATATCCTAATAGACAACAGGACTGCACTGATTATTTATAGCCTTCAGAAAATATGTTTAGCTCAGATTGAACTATTTTATCCTGATTGGTTGTTTTGAGCTTCTAAAAGTAAAATTTTTCATCATATTTGAATTTTTTTAGTAATTAAAGGTTGTAGATAAACAAGATAAAACAGCTTTTTTGTAAAGCTAAGATACTTGTTTTTATTTAACTTTAAAGTTAATATGTTTAAAAGGAAGCTATAAACAATATTAATACGATTATTTATTGAACTTCAACATGGGTCACAGTGGACCACCCACTCCTGGGCACAGTGGTCCACAATCCACTTTGCTCCTGTAATGCAGAATGTTCAAAATATTTAATAATTGCTTATTTACTATAAAGAAATAGTGTTTAAAAGTAGTTATTTAACTGTAAAATAAAGTAAACAAAGAAAAATGACAATTTATTTAATATAGTAAGAAATATTTTGTTTTGTATTTACTGCCTTTGATAAATATAACTAGTCTAAATTGGTGATTATTCTATTCAAGTAAGATTCGTGAGATGCAAATTGAATGAAAATCGGTTTATTTTTCCCGAAACTGTAGATGAATCTATTGTTGATGTCAATGATTTCATAATATTGCTCTCAGACCCAAAAGTATTTCAGGAAAGTTCCAGGCTCAATCATACTCATAAGTATTTTGGAATTTAATTTGCAAATTGTAATGTGCGCTGATTGTTTTGTACTTAAGTAATAACTTCAACTAAATTGCAATTGTTCCTGTATTAATCTGTTATTATTTTCAAAATATAATTCATTTTGTTTTTGTTTCAAAATGTTACTCGTAAATTTATATTACTATGTTATTTCGTGGGTAAAGGGAAAATAAAAAAGACTTAGATTAATGAAAAATAGACTTATATTGTATATTTCAGATAATACCTAATAGCGGTCCACTTTACGGATGCATATAAAAAAATTTCTTTTGAAAAATATATTGAAAACTATGTTATGATAAATGTATAAAGGTTTAAGGAATATTCAAAAATATTTTTTATGCAGATCGGTTTGTCCATTAAAGAGAAAAAAAAATTTAACTGAAAAAGTGGTCCACTGTGTACCAGTCTCCCCTACATTTAATATTTAAAATTATCATATAAATCTGCCGCAATAGACTTCATTGTGAATTGCTTATGAGATTAAAAATTTGTAATCCCTTTCGCACAATATATATATTCTCACAAGCTTCGTAATATATATTCTCACAAGCTACAAAGAAAATCATTTTTTTTGGGGGGGGGGGGGGTGGCAGTAAGTACATATTGAATAATCAAACAGTTACAGCAATTAAAAAAACAAGGATATTTTATAAAAATGTTTAAATGCTTGGGTAACAAAATTACAATGGACAAAGAAAAAGTTATGTCCACTCTGATTTAAATTCTTGTGCATCTATTTGCTTTATCAATTTGAAATTTCTGTAGAGGATTGAAAAGATATGCCATTATATAAAGAATTATAATTTAATTTTTTAAAATTCATATACAATTATTTTTAATTGCAATTTTTATTGTTGCAATGGAATTACTAAATACACATTATCAATTTTCTTCTTCACATTGAATTTATTTATAAAATTGCACTTTTTATTACAAAATTTTAAAAGTAAGATTTTAATTTTTAGCCAATAACCATGTGTCCTTGATTTCAAAGAAATTGCCCAGTAATGAAACTATTGAAAAAATAAAAACAATTCAATACCATAAAAAAATCATTGCTTGAAGATTGAAGTACTATGATTATTATGAATACTTCACTCATCTTTCAATATTATTATTTTGAGTAAAGTCGTTCATACAATTTCTTGAATTCTTTCATTTTTCAAAAAGTAACCATAATAATTGAATAAGTCAGCCATGATCAAAAAATATTTTTCAGTGATGATTAATCGTTGTATGCATGATATATTTTATGCACAGATTGCATATCAATTGAGATATGAAAAAAAAATATTTAATTAGATTTTAGTGCTGATTTTTTCATACAGAAAAATTAATATTTTATATATATACATATTTTGTAATAAATTTCTAAAAGGCTGCAGTGAAACTGCAAAAAAATGCAGTTGAAAGACTGCAGTGATTTGTCACAAATCATTGCAGTTTTTTTTAAGTCGACATAACTACACATTTACTGCAGTAAGTGTGTAGTTAAAATGCAGTTGGAAGTCTGCGGTGATTTGGCACAAATCCCTACAGTTTTTTTGAAGTCGACATAACTACAAATTTACTGCAGTAAGTGTGCAGTTAAAATGCAGTTGGAAAACTGCAGTGATTTGGCACAAATCTCTGCAGTTTTTTTGAAGTCGACATAACTACAAATTTACTGCAGTAAATTTGTAGTTATGTCGACTTAAAAAAAACTGCAGGGATTTGTGCCAAATCACCGCAGTTTTCCAACTGCATTTTTTTTGTAGTTTCACTGCAGTTCATTTTTAGCTGGGCGGTTAACGAATTTCACGATTTTTTCCATGAACGAACAAATTGCGCACTTTCTGCTAATTGACACATTTCGCCCTTTACAATTCAGTCAATGAGTTGAACGTTGTTTCTTTCGAGAAATGTCAGGAATGAAACAATGATTCTTTAGGTTGAATTTACTTCGTTCGATGCCCCATGGAAGAATGTGTGCGATGCAGCAACGGGCGTCACAGACTTTTTAGGGCACCTGCAGACTAAAAACATCTAACCAATCTTCGCGGGGGGAAAATAACAGATTTTGTCAAATGATTGAGGAAAAAACACTACTTTATCAAAGGATAATGGGAAAACATGACTTTTGTTAAAAGACCACAGAAAAAACGTAATTATGCAAAAGGATCGCGAAAGATAAGCAAATTTTGTCAAAGAATCGCAAAAAAGGAAATTTCACCAAAAGATCACGCTTTTTTACTAAATTTCGTCTAAAAATTGCGGAATAAAATGTATTTTATCAAAGAATTGCTGGAAAATGCGAATTTCGTTAAGGATCGTGAGAAAAATGCGAAATTCTTCAAAGGATCGCTGAAAAAACACTAATTTCGTCAAAGAATTGCTGAAAAAACATGAATCTCGCCCAATAACAGAAAAATCATGGTTCATAATCATTATATCTAGTAGTATATGTAAATACAATTTGTGATATAAGACAAAATTAACATTCACCAATCGGCGAGTAATACTGGAAATTGGTGATTGATGTTATTGCCACCACTGGCTAAACTTAGTCACACTCGCCAATTGCGATGATTGAATGTAAAATGAAATTTTTTTTCCCGCTGTCACTCAAAGAATTTTGAAACCATTTGGTGAAGTTTTTTCCGAAACCATTTTGTGAATTTCCCGATTTTTTCTTCAAAATCATTTGACAAAGAGACTTTTTTCTCGATGGCATTTGACAATATTCAAAATTTTTTTACCCAAGACAATTTGACGATATTCTTAATTTTTTTTGTGCAATTCGACAAATGTTCATGGAAAAAATCATGAAATTCGTTAATCAATAGTCGATAAATTGTGAAATTCAGCAATCGTTAGCGGTAAAATCGTAAAATTTGTCAATCGATAACGGAAAAATAATGAAATTCATCAAACGGTTTCCGGTAAAAAAATTGTCTTGCACGCTGATGTGATGATCAAAAGGGTTTTGAAGGCATTTATTTTATTTGTTGTATTGTGTATAAATACCTAGGTGGAAACAGTTTGCTTATTTTGTCAAATGTTTCAACAATATTCGACCCAATACGCATGCATAAAAAAAATCTTCCGGTAGGACTGGCCAATGAGGTGAAGGTCTATTACGGTCTCTAGAAACGTGTTTGGGATCATCTCCTGTTGTTTTTTTCTTGCACTTTGCGTTAAACCTAGGAAGGTATTTATATAGAACTCACTGTGGAGTGTTTAGAAGGTATTTATTTATTTCATTTATTATAATTTGTATGAATACTTAGGTGTCCATTTCGGATTTACTGTTTAAAAATGAATTTAGGCTCTTTTAACGTTCGCGAAATCAATCCCGATGGAAATTGTCTTTTTAGATCTCTATCATTTTGTTTATATAGTACAGAAAATGATTATTCAAATGTATGTAAAAATATCGTAGAACACGTAATACAAAATTGGACCACTTATAGTCCGTTTATTAACGGGGATGAATCTTATGGTGTTCCGATTGCTAATGAAGACAATTATGTAAATATATGGTTCTTCATAGAGGTATATGGTTCTTCACACTTCAATAGAAGCATTGTTTAAATTAATATAATTCTACAAATATGATGCAGTTTTAAAATATCGAGTAATGATTAATACTGTCAAAGAATATACTCATATACGTAATTAAGTTTTGGTACTTCTCTATTATCTCATCGACCACTTTTCATAAAAAAAAAACTATCGCCAAATAAATGGGAGAACGTTGTCATTGGAATATCAAAATAAATAAATAAAATATAAGAATTTAAGGATACAATTGTTATTTTAATTAATGAAATAACTAATAAATCAAATAAACATAATGAAAAATACACGCAAATGTTGAATTAAAAACCACTTGATGACATAAAAAACACGTATAATGTTTTCGACATCAAGTAAATGGGACTGCAATTTTGGCATTTAATCATACAGTTTGGCGATAGTATTTTGTTATGAAAAGTGGTCGATGGGATAATAGAGAAGTACTCAAGTTTTTTATACCAAGTTTGAAAATTTATCTTTTTTTGACATTTAAAAAAAATAACATAAAAAAACATTACAAATTTGCCCATTTAAAACATTCAAGATTTGTATATATACAAACAATACAATGTAAATATTAATATTGTTACATGATACATTATATACATTGTTTGCATATATACTTCTTTGTATACATATATTGTTTGTATACATACAAACAAATATAATGTAAACATTATTCAAATATTAAGAGTTTGCAAATCAAAACATTCTAAAGATTTGTATACATACAAACAATATAATGCATACATACTCTTTACAAATAAAATAGCCCACTTATATAATGACAAAACTTTTAAATCGAATAGAGATAATATATTTCTGTTTTGTTATGAAAAGTGGTCAATGGGATAATAGAGAAAAGTACCTAAGTTATTTATACCAAGTTTGAAAATTTATCTTTTTTTGACATTTAAAAAAAATAACAGAAAAAACATTACAAATTTGCCCATTTAAAACATTCAAGATTTGTATACATACAAACAATACAATGTAAATATTAATATTGTTACATGATACATTATACATTGTTTGTATATATACTTCTTTGTATACATGTATTGTTTGTATACATACAAACAAATATAATATAAACATTATTCAAATATTAAGAGTTTGCAAATCAAAACATTATAAAGATTTGTATACATACAAACAATATAATGCATACATACTCTTTACAAATAAAATAGCCCACTTATATAATGACAAAACTTTTAAATCGAATAGAGATAATATATTTCTGTTTTGTTATGAAAAGTGGTCAATGGGATAATAGAGAAAAGTACCTAAGTTATTTATACCAAGTTTGAAAATTTATCTTTTTTTGACATTTAAAAAAAATAACAGAAAAAACATTACAAATTTGCCCATTTAAAACATTCAAGATTTGTATACATACAAACAATACAATGTAAATATTAATATTGTTACATGATACATTATACATTGTTTGTATATATACTTCTTTGTATACATGTATTGTTTGTATACATACAAACAAATATAATATAAACATTATTCAAATATTAAGAGTTTGCAAATCAAAACATTATAAAGATTTGTATACATACAAACAATATAATGCATACATACTCTTTACAAATAAAATAGCCCACTTATATAATGACAAAACTTTTAAATCGAATAGAGATAATATATTTCTGTTTTGTTATGAAAAGTGGTCAATGGGATAATAGAGAAAAGTACCTAAGTTATTTATACCAAGTTTGAAAATTTATCTTTTTTTGACATTTAAAAAAAATAACAGAAAAAACATTACAAATTTGCCCATTTAAAACATTCAAGATTTGTATACATACAAACAATACAATGTAAATATTAATATTGTTACATGATACATTATACATTGTTTGTATATATACTTCTTTGTATACATGTATTGTTTGTATACATACAAACAAATATAATATAAACATTATTCAAATATTAAGAGTTTGCAAATCAAAACATTATAAAGATTTGTATACATACAAACAATATAATGCATACATACTCTTTACAAATAAAATAGCCCACTTATGTAATGACAAAACTTTTAAATCGAATAGAGATAATATATTTCTGTTTATTTTATAACTTATATTCAGATGCTCAGATTCTGCTTTTTTCGAACACATAATAATAAAAATATTACTACCGTGCGTACTGTCTATTGACATTATATTTACATAATCGAATTCATTATCAATCGGAACACCATAAGATTCATTCCCGATAATAAACAGACCATAAGTGGTCCAATTTTGTATTACGTGTTCTACACGTTTGAATAATTATTTTCTGTACTATATAAACAAAATGATAGAGATCTAAAAAAAAAATTTCCATCGGGATTTCGCCAACTTATGAGCCTAAATTCATTTTTAAACAGTAAATCCGAAATGGACATCTAAGTATTCATACAAATTACAATAAATAAAATAAATAAATAAAATAAATACCTTCTAAACACTCCACAGTGAGTTCTAGATAAATATCTTCCTAGGTTTAACGCAACGTGACAACAGAAAAAAACAACAGATGATACGATCCCAAACACGTTTGTAGAGACAGTCATAGACCCTCACCTCATTGGCCGGTGATTTTTTGACGCATGTGTATTCGATCGAATTTCGATGGAATATTTGATTTGACAGAATTACCAAACAGCTTTAAATATATGGATAAAATTAAAAATTAAATTAAATTAATATAAAATTAAAAATAAAATAAAATAAATACAGTAGGACGGTTGGAAGGATAGATGTTCAAGTATGGAGGGGTGGCGGTGTTGTATGGATAATTAAATGTGGAATGGTTAATTTAAAAAATAGAGAGTGGGTTATTGGTTTATACTGCATCCTTTCATTACATGCTATTCTTTAGCTGAATCTACACACTTCATTTTTTAACAAAATGAGTTTCATGCATTTACTTTATGCAATATTTCATTTAATTAACTTCTTTGATTTGTGTGGGACATTTCAATCACTTCCGACGGCTAATTCAACTCTCCACCAAAAATTTTGCATATTGTCCCTTTAACACTCTCTCGAGAAACTTTGCGCCGAGAACCCTGACCATCTTATCCACTGGCATCACTCTCCCTACTCAGGGGACAAGATTCAGCTTTGTGTGATCCAGGCTTTTCAATGCTCTTACCTCGTCAAAAAGTCGTTTCCCACACGCCATTCCTATCTCATTCCTAGTCGTCTATGTGTACCCTATCTCCCCTCTAAGTTTTTAACATCTTAGCTGATAAAACCTGTATATATATGGATATAGATATATATATATATATATAGATAGATAGATAGATAGATAGATAGATAGATAGATAGATAGATAGATAGATAGTTAAAACACAAACAATAAAAAATTTCGCACCTCTATCGAATAACTCTGAAAGTAAATATACCCGTTTTACTTATACATGTTACATGAATAAATGCAATTAATAAAACATATCAGATATTAAATAAAAAGAAAACTGCCCAGTTAAACTGATGGCATTAAGTTCACAGGCTAATTGTATATTATAATCTCACACTAATTGTATATTATACTCTTATTTAAAAGAATAATACCCCTCAAAAAATAAAGAAATCGACAATAAATTAAGGGGCGTTAGCCCCCCGTTTCCCCCTTTATACTTAACCAATGAACCCCCAAAATTTATCAGATAAGCGCTTTATCACAATGGATCTATATACAAAATTTGAAGCAAATCAGATAATTCTTAATGAAAAACCCATTTATCTAAATTAAGGGGGTTTAACCACCGTTCACCCCTTTATACTTAACCAGTGAACCGCCAAAACTAATCAGGGTAGCGCCTTATCACAATGAACTTATATACAAAATTTGAATTAAAACAGATAATTCTGCATTAAAAACCCATTTACCTAAATTAAGGGGTGATTGGCCCCCCGTTTCCTCCCTTTATACTTAACCAATGAACCCCCAAAACTAATCAGGGAAGCACCTTATCACAATGAACCTATATACAAAATTTGAAGCAAATCGGATGACTCTGCATGAAAAACCCATTTATCTAAATTAAAGGGAGGTATTAGTCACCGTTTCACTACTTTATACTTAACCAATGAACCCCCAAAACTAATCAGGGAAGCGTCTTATCACAATGAACCTATAAACAAAATTTGAAGGAAAACGGATATTTCTATCAAGAGTTATCACGTTACGTACATACATACATACGTACATACATACATACGTACATACATGCATATAGAACCGGGGGGGGGGGGGACATTAGCTCTCAGGCTTTGGTAGCCTGTGAGCTAAACAGCAAATTGCAAAAAATGTGGATATTTCAAAACAAAGTTATTTTTATACAAATATATTTTTTGTAACATTGTAATATTATAATTTTCAAAACATTAATTTAATTCCTTAATTCTGAACTAATCGCCTTCAAGTTTCCCCTATAATTTTATAAGCTACCGCGTTCATTATCACATTTCCATTTCTGGCAATAATTAAAACGAAAAAGTACCTTAATCTCTCATTTCTTATAAAGTTATAATATAGATAATAAAGATTTGTATTGCATATTAAAAAGGTCTTAAAAACAAATTGCAGAAATGCTCACAACAAATGTTTTCAAAACAAAGTTATTTTGGTAGAATTTTTTTTTTGTAACATTGTAATATTATTATTTTTTTTTTTTTAAATTAGTTTGATTCGAACATTCTGGACTAACCGTGTTCAATTTTTTTACATAATTTTATGTCACCATGCTAAATATCTGACAACAATTAAAACTATAAAGTATCTTCATCTCTGATTCTGCATAAAGTTATGATACAGATAGTAAAGATTCATATTACATTAAATAAAAGCCTTAATGCATATTAAAAAGTCTTACGCACAAATTTCAAAAATATTCATCTTTCAAGCATCGTAATATTTTTATGTTCTGAAAATGAATTTGACTTCCTAATTTTAAACTAATCCCTTTCAAGTTTATACCATTTATCAGTGTTGAATTCAGTGGTGGCCAGGGAGGAGTCATCCCCTCCCCGGAGCATTGAAATCCCCCCCTCCGGAAGATTTAAGATTTTATGCTTTCAATGGTCAAAAAGTGCAATTCCCGCCCACACCCGGAACTCTATAATGCCCCCTCCTCCCGGAATCCCAGAAATCCCTCTCGGAGAAAAGTATCTGAATTCAACACTGCCATTTATACTTTTCAATATTATTGGGTTGTCCGGAAGTTCGTGCCGGTTGGAAAAATCAATTCGTCCCGGAAAATTCTATCATTTAATGATTAGACGTTGAATCCGATATCCAATAACACTAGTTTACAAAAAAAAAAAAAAAAAAAAAAAAAAAAATTGTTCATGAAATGGAACATATATTATTTATGTAGGCTATGGAAGGTAGTTAAAAAATATTTTTTTATTTTTTGTAGCACGTCACAATTCTGTGATATGAAGGTCTTTGTTTTTTATCCACCCGCAATTGTTTAAATACGTTTATCATTTTATTTTGTAAACAATTGTGTGATTCACAAGTCTTATTTTTATATAAAAATGTCATCTAGAGTGTGTAAACTACAGCCAAACCGATTTTGTTATGTTTGTGGCAAAATTGTTCAGTTAAATCGTGGTTTTCCTATAACAAAACCATTGCAAGAAGCCTATTTACATTATTTTGGATTTCCGGTGTCAAATCAAGATAAAAATTGGTTTCCTCATGTGATTTGCACTAATTGTAGATTGGTCCTCAGCTCTGGGTATTCAGGTAAAAATATATCACTGAAATTTGGTAAACCAATGATATGGAGAGAGCCAACTAACCACGTAACCGATTGTTACTTTTGTTTAACAAAAACTTTTTGTTTTAACTCAAAAAATAAAAGATAGCATAAAATATGCAGACATTCCATCAGTGACTAAGCCGGTCCTTCATTCAGAGGATTTATCAGTTCCCACACCACCTGTCAGAAGTGACCAAACTCACACAGATACATCAAGTAGTATTATAATGCACGAGCATAGTGACAGTGAACAATCAAGCTCAGATAACTTTGTCGATGATGAGGACAGTCCACATTTAATAACTCAGTCTGAACTCAACAATCTTATAAGAGATTTGCAGTTGCCTAAGTCAAAAGCGGAATTATTTGGCTCCAGGCTGAAACAGTGGAAATTGCATGCTCCTAATACAAAAGTTAGTATTTATAAAGAGATTGTTGAAAATTTATTGTAAAATTATGAGCGTTTGGGTGTAAATATGTCACTAAAAATTCATTTTTTGCATTCCCATTTAGATTTTTTCCCAAAAAATCTTGGTGGTATGAGTGATGTACACAGTGAGCGATTTCACCAAGATTTAAAATCATTTGAGCAAAATTTTCAAGGTTTCTGGGACCAAAGTATGCTAGGTGATTATTGTTGGTCTGTTGTGAGAGATACAGATAAAAATATTTATAAAAAAAGAGCAAAAATTACCCATTTTTAACTGTCTATTGTTTATTTAGATGTAGTTTTTTGTAAAAATCTTCTTAATAAATATTTCAAAAAACTGACGTGCTGGATTTTTTTAAATATTTTCTCCTAGATGTAGATACCCAAAGTAACGTAGCCGTATACATTTCATTTCATGAACAAAAGTCATGTAAACTAGTGTAATTAACGTGCAGATTTTTCTGGTACGAATTGATTTTCCCAACCGGCATGAACTTTCCGGATAACCCAATATATTTCCATATCTGTATGGCAAACAATTAAACGAAAATAATCTTAATCTTTTATTTCTCATAAAGTTAATCTAAATATAGTAAAGATTCATATTGAATTAATGAATAGAAATATATTATAAAGCTTTAAGCTCACATAACAGAAAATTTTAGACCTTAAAAAATATATTTTGGTATAAATATTCATTCTGTAACATTACAACATTATAACTTTCTGAATTAATTGTGATTAAGTGATTTTTCAAAAAAAAATTCCATTAATTCGCTTTTTATTGTACTGATTATAATGTATGGATTGATTTATTGTATGGATATAAGATAAATAATATAAACGTTCATATATAAAAGAAATGTTTTTTTAAATATAATACATGCATCTTATATGAATAAACCCAATTTATACAATATCTCAGATTTTAAAAACACATGCATAAAATAAATTGAACTTTCAAAGCAAAGTTTTTTTTTTTTTTTTTTTTTTTTTTTTTTTTTGTAAAGTTGTGATATTATTATTGTCATCTGAAAACTAATTTCATTTTCTAACTCTGACATTAATCCCCCTTTCAAGTTTGTCCCATAATTTCTATGTAACTTATTACATTTCCATATCTGTATGGCAACGATTAAAACGAAAAAAGTATTTTAATCACACAATTCTCATAACGTTATGATAAAGCTAGTAGAGATTCATATTGTATTAATGAATATAAATATAAAAAAATATTAAATATACGTAACTGAAAGCTTATGCTATGAAAAAAGGAGAAAATTTTGGTATAAATATTCTTTTGGTAACATTATAACTTTTGTTCTTTTCTGAAGTAATTTGATCGGATACTAAGCATCAGCACTTTCCATATATTGTCTTATTACCTAACAAAAATAACTTCTTTAGGAAAATAAGATTCCTTATCCAAATATGATATTGTACAGAAAGGTGTAATATTTGATTCTTTATTCACTAATTAATACAATTACTATGCGCATAATTAGAAATAGATTAACTTTAAATCAAATACATATATACATCAATTATATATAATATACGAGGGTGGTTCAATAATTATTTTCCCTGACCTATAAGCAATATTATTTTTCCACAAAGTCTCCTTTCACAGTAATGCACTTCTGCCACCTATGCCGTAAAGCCATTATGCCTGCTTCAAAGAAAGGCTCTGGCTGAGCTAAGAGCCATTCCTCCACAGCCTCCATAACGCTGCATTCAAGTGAAACTTCGTCCCCCTGAGGTGCTCCTTCAACTTAGGGAACAAATGAAAGTCACTAGGAGCGAGGTCTGGAGAGTAGGGAGGATGTCCAACACATCAAAACCAGGTGCATGAATTGCGGCACCAGTAGCATGGCTTCTGTAGGCCGGAGCATTGTCCTGGTGGAACAGCACTTTTCACTGTAAAATCACGCGACTGTTTTTCCTTGATTGCTTCGCGTAACTTTAGGGATTAGGGCTGCATAATAGGCCCCCGTGACAGTGTGTCCAGCCTCTCGGTAGTCAATAAACATCCCAAAAAATTGTGGCCATAACCTTGCGTGCTGATGCTTGCACCTTGAACTTGTGGTGGGAGGTGAACTGCTGTGCCACCACTCCATATTCTGTCGTTTGGACTCGGGATCATAGTGATGTAGCAACGTCTCACCCACTGTCACAAATCTATCACAGAACTGCTTCAGGTATGGCTCCATATGCTCCAAACCAGTCCATGAACATCGAACTCTGTCTTTCTGTTGTTTTAGGGATAACATTTTGTGTTCCCAAAGCGCTGACACTTTTCTGAATTCCAAGTGTTCATGCACAATGGTTTCCACTGAGCCTACAGAGATGTGCAAGATGTCTTCTAACTGTTGCACGCTGATTCGTCCGTCTGCCATAATCGTGTCATGCACAGCATCAATGTTTTCTGGGGTGCATGCTGCTATTGGAGGACCAGCACCAGGAGCCTGTTGACAGTTTTCCCTGCCGCAACGGAATTCGCGGCACCAGTTCTTTACCACCTGGTAGGAAAGGGCCCCATCACCCAATACACTGACCATGTCCTCATGAATCTCCTTTGAGCTTAACCCCTTTTTCTGGAGGTCCTTTGAGCTTAACCCCTTTTTCTGGAGGTCCTTTGAGCTTAACCCCTTTTTCTGGAGGACAGCTCCTTGTTCGGTTTTCTCCATTTTTCAAGCTGCATGCCACCTTTCACACTTAAAACGAAAATAAATAGCAGCTACGGTTCTGAAATTTAGCATATAGGCATCTAAGACATTAGGCTTCAATATTCCACTTCGACAATCGCAGTACAAATATTTTATACACACTCGGGACAATAATTATTGAACCACCCTCGTATATATATATATATATATACGTATTTAATTCTGAATCTATGTTAGGTCCGGGCGAGACAAAGCCCTGGTGCGTTATAAGCCCTTCAGAGGCTTGGGTGCGATGGTCGTTTACGCGCGTCGGCGACCACCGTGGGCGCCTGACGGCGCAGGATAGTTTTATATCAAGATATTGGAAATTCTGTCATCTATAAAGGTTGTTTCTGCTTATGCTAAAAAATATCCTCTATAATATTTTATGCCTGCACAAGTTTTCATACTATTACGTTAATAATTAAATAACGAAACTTTGTATGAATCACCATAAAAACAAAAGAACACACAGGACGCGCTTCAAGGAGGAAATTTTTAACATCATCAACCGTCATCAGCCAAAGTAAAAAGTTATTTCCTTTCCAAATTTAAATGCAACGACTGTTATTTTAACCTGTACATTGATATTCTATGGTATTCTTTTAACGGCGATCTCCGCTCTGTAAATCTATTAAAGATTACAGATGTTTTACATCTGCGGTGCTTTATTCTATCAAACTTCAATTGTTCTTTGTAACTAAAATGCAAACAGTGCATATTTTCCATCTGCCAGTTCACTTCTCACTAAAATCTATTCACATTCTATATTGCATTTGCGTTGTTCTCATAACAATCCGCAGGGCTGTCCTTCTAATTCACGCCATTTAGATAACGCACCTCATATTGTATGCCTGCCTTGTATCTTCCACGGAAAATTAATATAGCTATCTACTAAACCGTCTTAAATTCCGAATGACGATTAAATTGATACACATGTACATCGGGCAAAATTGATGATGAATGTTGGCGCACATGTGCACCACAAAAATTAGTCAGACTTCACTTAGCCACTGTATAGAGAAGTCATATTAGAATTCCATGTGAACGACCACCTCCCCTCCAACATTCTTTGGTCTACTGTCTAATAAAGAAAACTTGCAAGTCTTTCTGGTTTAAGTTTGTCTGTTGATTTTCCGGGATGACGGATTACGAGGTATTGCGACACGACGAACTCTATACGATGTTATATTGAAATTTATGGCCAAACTTTTCAGCATTCATCATATATCTTTGTCGGACAATTTATCTTCTATGCTATTCTACTCCAGCTAACAGCTACACCATGACCATAGTCCCCTTACGGACACGTGTTTACTTTGGCCGATCATGGGCTGTTAAAAATTTCCAGCCAAACGCGTCCTGAGTGTTCTTTTGTTTTTATGATGATTCATACAAAATTTCATTATTTAATTGTGATTTATCTCCAGTTTGTCGGTGCTGTTTCATCTATATTACGGTAATAATTTAAAAAATGCAATTTAATGTTTGCTTTCTCGTAAAATTATGATAAAGCAGCGTTCGCACGCCTCAGGAGAAGTATACCCGATTTTTCTTAAATTAATATTAGCCCTTTTTATTGAAAACAATTCTGTGTTTAAATAGGGCAATCATTATCTGCGAAATTTCTGGTATTCAAACCTCTAAAATCTTTTGAATCCCTTAAGTTCAAAGCTGTCCAATGCGGCGCCCTTTGAATGTTTCATTTTCCTAGATTTCTTTAAAACAAAAATCCATCTCCAAAATTACTTTGCCTTAAAATAATTAATATTTGCATGTTTTTGTTTTTTAAATTACTATCACAGATACTATTAAGGTTTTTGGCTACTTTACTTTTAAAATTCCCCCTCATCCCCTAATCTCACAAAAATGTAACGTTAAATTCACTATGATATATTTTTTGTTCAATATTTTAAATGAGCCATCCACATCGTAGGTCGCCAGTGATTACCACTGTGAGATGTATGTGTATCTATCGCTATCACTGCCGACGGAAAATAATGTTCTTGTATTTTTCGAATCTTGTGAATTCTTTAAAACAAAAATCCATCACCAAAGTTACTTTGCCTTAAAATAATTAATATTTGCATGTTTTTTTTTCTTTTTCTTTTTTTAATTACTATCACAGATACTATTAAGGTTTTTTGCTCCTTTACTTGCAAAAGTCTCTCTCATCCCCAAATCGCCCTGCAGTGGCGCCTGCTAATGGCGCCCTGCATTGTACCCCACAAGCTAAGGTGCGCCCTTGCTTACTGAAAGGTTGGACAGACCTGCCCTAAGGCATACGAACTCTGTGAAGACAGTAAATATTTATATTGCAATAAGAAAATGCTCGAATTTGAAATATATTGATTTTGGTATATATATATATATATACTACTACTAAGTATACCACTATGTAGTACTAATTTTATCGTCTAATCAGCTGCAATGTTACATCACCAAGGTTCAAATACAGACTTGCCAACTTTTACGCTTTTTTCCTAACACTGATTTTGAGTAAAAAATTGTCTAATTTAATCGCAAAAATTTGGATTAAAGCAAATTTTTCTGTTCAGAAATAGTGGTAAAAAAAATGCCTAAATGTTGGCATCTATACAAATATTACAAAGTCTAAAACACCTAAAACAAAAATACTCCACTTTGAAATATATTGATTTTATAATAAATATGTTTCCTATGACATTGTTACAATGTGAAGTACTAATTTTATCGCCAACTCGCAGCTGTAATATTCGTAATGAATCTCATTAGCCGACAAAAATAATTTGTATCAGAAAATGTTATTCATTGTGAAAACATGTCATTTGAATAAAAGGAGGAATTATTAGCTTAGACGTTCATTAATTAATTCACTGACTATGGATACGCTAATAAATGAGTGATCATTAAATCTGCACTGAATCAAATATCAAAAAGTTATTCAAGAAATCCTCTTCATTTTTAACTCATAATTTACGTGTCTTTTCAAAAGACGTTTCTAAATTAATTCTGGCAGTACAAGCTCGTTAACACTGAAGTATTCCTCGATCTGGTACACAGCGGAACGAAAGCCTGGATTTTTACAGCCATATGTATTAGAAGGTTAACAAGGGAATGTCCCAATCTGAAGGTTTTAAAGAAAAAAATACATGAAATTGTGAGCATATGTAGGGCTCATAAAGGTACTGTAATAAGCATTTTTTTCTCTTTTTTTATAATTTTAATCAGTTTTTGTTAATATTATTACCGTGGTTAAATTTTTAAAGTTTTATCTCCTTTCTTTTTCTTTTTTTTTTCATTTTATTAGGGGAAGGCCGGGCAAAATGGTCACCCTAAGGTTTTGTGATTTTTTCTTACCTCTTAAAATACATATAAGGTAAAGCCAGGAGAGATGGCGCGGTCGGAGAGATTTCGCACATAGAGGTTCGGGGGGAAGGAGTAGAGTGAGTGCGCAGCGACTCCAGGTAGTTGTACAACAGCAATAGTGGAGTGTCTACTTGAAAGTACACGTTGATTGTTTTGAGCGCTTAAGATAAAAAATTGCTATTTTGTTTTGTTTTCCCAAAGTAAGTGCTTGAATTTTCATAGCTATTTATCAGAATTTCTATACAATGTCAGTAGTACAAAATATTTTAAACTTAAATGATTTCTCATAAGCTACTAATCTAGACTAACAAGGTGAACATCAATGGTTCGTTTTAGTAGCGGCCATGTTTATATAAAAGGCCGCGCAATCTCTCCTACCGAAATTGGAGAGTTTGCGAATCTGCTACTTAGGAGAGATGGCGCATTGCTCCCATTAGTTTCCATGCTAGGAGAGTTTACGCAGCTTATTGGTAAATTTACATAAAAAAATGAAAAATGAAAATGGACTAATTTTAAGTTAAACGTGTTTTCAAGTAACTTAATGTTATTTTATAATCTTATCTGTACTTGCTTTTTCTTATTCTTTAATTTTTTCCCTTTAATTAAAATATTTTAATCGTTTTTAAAATTATTTCATTTTTCTGATTCTTTAATCATTAGGTTGAAATATTCACTCCTAATATAATAATATTTGTTCACAAAAACCTTACAACAATGTCATTTAAGTGTAATTATTATTGTTAACAATTTAATTGTAGTTATTATTAGTAACAATATCTCCTACCCATGTGCGCAATCACGCCAACTCTGTAAGGACAGATTGTGCAAAATAACTTTCTTGGTTTTATTAGAACTGTTCTATTAAAATAACAACATAACAACAAAATAGCAATGGAAATGCATAAAAAACAAATGAAATAAAAATTATTCATGGATAGTTTAGCAAAAAAATAATATTTAGATTTTTTATTGTTACTCTTTTGAATTGTGCGCAGACTCTCCTAGCTTTACCTTACATATCTGACAATTTGCATGGAACAAGAGTGGCTACTTAGAAGTGCAAGGGTATTTATAATTTTTACGAAATAATAAAGTGGAAGTGAGAATTTGTTTTTTTCTAAAAAAAAGGTCAAAATGACCACTTTGACCGTCTAGGTCGGGCAAAGTGGTCACTTCATTGCCACTTTGCCCTACAGATGTAAAAAGATTGAAAACACTATTTAAATTATTAGAACATTTTTATTGTCATAACAAATCGTATGAAACCTAATGAAAGATTGAAAATGGTATGAAAATCCAATAAGAATTTGACAAACCCATATAAAAAATTATAAATGAGAATCGAGCACTGCATTTTTCGCAAATGAACTCCAGATCATCTTCTTCGCGAAGTAAACAGGCTTTATGAGTCCACAGGTGACAAACATTGCACCTGATCCAACCTTCATCCCTTGATCCAACCAAAAGGCCACCACCCTGACCACTTTGTCCGTTTGGGAGCCATGACAGAAAATTCGTTCTACAGTGGAAACTAATGAACAATCAGTGACCACTCACCCACCAATTTGAAGCTGTAAACATGCTCTTTCCTTACACATTCAATAAATAAATGCAAGTACAACAGGTTTTTGTTAATTGTATGTAGTATAAGTCACTTACCTTAGATCACAAACTTCAAAAACTGGAAAACCCGCTCTAAAATTATAAAGCATGGAACCACATTGTTCAACGATTGTCTGGTTACTCACTGCCATCAAACGAAATAGTTTGACCACAAACCAGGCACTGCCAGAGCTCTGGTGACGTGATTATATTGGGTGACCACTTTGCCCGGGCTTCCCTTACTTAACCCATTGGCATCCGAATCATTTCAAAAATTTCTTTTTCATTCAAAAATTCAGCTTTCATACCAGAAATTCGGAGTAATTTTTGCATTATTTAACAAAAAAGTTTCGTTATTACATAAAATTAAAATTGTTCTTTCGGAAATTTCCGATACGGATTCGGAATTTCTGAGTAAAAAAGAAATTCGTGAATACGGGCATTTATACGCTAATGATTCAAATGGGAAAAAAACTTTAAAGAATATACACATCTATTTTTGAATCTGATAGATAGTTATTTAAAGAATACATGTATAACATGTAATTACAACCTTCCAGTGTGTACGCTGCTGCGAATTTTTACGATAAACGTAAATTTTACAATAAACGTGTAGCTTGCTGTCCTAAAGCGGCTTTGTGATATTTCAATCATTTACAATCTTTTTTTTCTTGTTGAACGTAACGCTATTGTAAAATTTTAAACTTTTTTTCTCTCGTAAACTTAACAATATTCGCCCTCCTGAGTTCGATTAAACAGAGAGGATGAATAGACGAATATTGTTAACTTCTGGAACGCGAGTTGCCATAGTTTGGACAAAAACTGTGCATATACGTTGTGCGTCTTTCTGCCATTGTTATGTATAAAGGAATTCTACTTATTCGATAACTTTCCAGAAGGAGCGTCATCTATGAGAAATTTTTAGAACTAATTTTTTGATTTGCTTAAACAAAATTTCAGATCATAAGAAGCTCCTACGCCAATTGCTTGATCTTTTATTGAATTATAAAATGTTTCAAGAACTTTTGGGACACCCTGTATATTTTTATAAAGCAAAATAATGTAATTAGTCATGAGAAGAAAATTCCTGTTTGTCTTAAAAATCAAGTTTAAATATCTCATTAAAAAAATATTTTTTATGGAAAAATAAAAATTATGAAAAAATTTAATTATATATTTTTTTATTTAAAGAATTTTTCAGACTAAGATCGAAATAAGGCAAAAAAAAAAAAAATAATAACCTAAAATATCGAAAAGAAAAAATAATTCTAAATTAAGTTTAAATTAATAAATTGCATATTTTTTTAAAAAGCAAAATAAGAGAAGAAAATATGCGTTTGCCTTAAAAATCAAGTCCTAAATATCTCATTAAAAAAAAAAAATTAATTCAAATTATAAAGAATTAAATGTTATTATTATTTTTTTTTAACTTAAAGAAATTTTCAGACTAAGATCGAAGTAAGAAAAAAAGTTAAGTTATAATTTAAATTATTGAGAAGCAAAAGGGAATTCTAAATTAACACTTTGCCGTCCGGCGACACCACAGTGGTGTCGTACGTAAAGTAACTTAATTTTAATCCTTAAATGCTACATTGCCACCAGAATTTTGGAATGAAAAATTCCCTTTTATTAAGTACAGGAAGAAAAGATTTTACTTATTTTGAATACATTTTTTTTCTAAATTCTGGTGTCAATCAATCATTTCAACATTTTATGGATAGAAGTATTTTTACGAGACATGCGGATGGCAAAGTGTTAAGTTTAAACTAATAAATACATTTTTTAAATAAGTTACATAATGCAATTACTCAAAAGAAAAAAATAACTGTTCGCCTTACAAATCAAATTTAAATATCTCATTCAATATATATATATATATATGAAAAAATTAAACTTACAGAATATTTCAGACCAAGATCGAAATAAGATTTTTTTAAAAGTTAAGTAATAACCTAAATTATTGCGAAGAAAAAGGGAATTATAAATTGTTTAAATTAATAAATATATATATACATTTTTTTTAAAGCAAAATAATGCAATTACTCAAGAGAAGAAAATACCCGTTTGCTTTAAAAAATCAAGTATAAATATCTGATTCAAAAAAAATTTCTTTATAAAAAAAAAAGGAAAAAGAAAAAGAAGAGAAAAAAAGAAAAAGAAAAAGAAGAGAAAAAAAAAGAAAAAGAAATGAAAAAAGAAAAAAATTATGAAATAATTAAATTATTATTATTTTTTTTAAGCTTAAAGAAATTTTCAGACTAAGATCGAAATAAGAAAAAATAACCTAAATTATTAATTATAAGTAATAACCTAAATTATTGAGAAGAAAACAGGAATTCTAAATTAAGTTTAAATAAATAAACATATTTTTTAAATAAGTTAAATAAAGCAATTACTCAAAAGAAGAAAATACCTGTTTGCCTTAAATTCAAGTTTAAGTATCTCGTTTAAAAAAAAGATTATAAAAAAAAATAAAATTATGAAAAAAAAAAAAAATATTGAAAAGAAAAAAGAAATTCTAAATTAAGTTTAAATTAATAAATATATTTTTTTAAAGCAAAATAATGCAATTACTCAAGAGAAGAAAACACCTGTTTGCTGTAAAACCAAGTTTAAATGTCTCATTCAAAAAAAAAAAAAAAAAAAAAACTTGTTATATGGGGAAAAATACAGTTTATGAAAAAAATTAATTTTAATTATTTCAACTTAAAGAATTTTTGACTGTGATCCAAATAAGAAAAAAAAAAAAGTTAAGTAGTAGACTAAAATATTCAAAAGAAAAATGAACTCTAAATTAAATTAATTAACTCCGATAGTTGATAAAAACCATTTTTAATGCCTTTGTGTTAACTAAAGAATATTGATGTTGGTCATAAAAAACATTATCTTAAAAGAAGTACATTTTTAATGAAAAATAAATTTGAAGTAAATGAAGATTTTAATTTTTTTAACTTAAGGAATTTTTGCATACAAGAGGTTCAAATTGAATTAGTATTAAAAAAAAAAATAGGGGACATAATATTAAGCAAAATTATTGAAAGAAAGAGGTGAGTTTTAAATTTAATTAAGTTAATTGAACTTAAACAGAAAAAAAAAATGTATGTTTTTGTATTAAAGGAGAATTTTGAGGCCTTTCATTAGAAAGATTATCTCAAAATAAGGACAATAAAAAAGAGAAAATAATAATTATCCTTTTAATCCTGTTTAATGATTTTATAAAGAGTTTAGTTCGTGTCAAATGTGAGTAATGATTTTTGGAATCATTATACAAGGAGCGTCTAAAAAGTTCAGTGAATGAAATAAAGAAAACGAAAGATAGAAACAAAAAAATATTTATTACCCTTCATAAGTAATCTTCATTAGCAACAACACACTTTTGACGACGCGACGTTTGTAACGCTGATGGAAACTGTCAGGAATCGTTCGGAGCGTCGATGTCACACGTTGTTAAATTTCCGATACATCTGCAAAGTGTAGTACTTCCATGACTCGCTTCAGGTGAGGGAACAAAAATAAGTCTAGTGGTGCAAGATCCGAAGAATATGGTGGATGTTCAAGAACAGTCAATCGACGTTTAGCGAGGAAGTTGCGCACTCAAATCGCAGTGTGCGTATGTTGTTGAATTTCAAAAAACTTCTGCAAAGTGTAGATCTTTCATAGCTAGCTTTAGCATTTTCTAAATGTCATCGCTTTCGTAAAAGTTCTGATTGTTCATTGACTTTACTTTGATATTCGTGGAACATATTGGGTCCCCCCCCCCCAGACAATTTCTTTTTCTTTGAAAGATTATTAAGGTGGTTCTCAGAAAAATATTTCTCCCCGCTCGAGAACGCGAAACTTTCTGATCCCTTTTCTGACTCTTAAAAAGAAATAAAAGCATGATATTTGCAGGCATGATTATTGAAATGATTTGTAATCGAAGAGTTTTTTTCATTTTCTGATAATTAAATTGTATATTGAGTTATAAGGAAGCGTTGTCTCAGGTCAGGACGGTAGTTATTTTCCTTTCCTGTACTGTCGCGTCCGGAAATTCTGTTCAAAACACCAATTTTGACAGTATTTTCTGAAAAACGGAAAAAAACAGCTCTATTACATAGTTTCTTCATAAGGTTACCTGCAAGTAAGATACGTTTGGGGGAAAAAATGACTTTGTCAGAAAGTAGCCAGTTTGGAGCTCAGAGCAGCGTTCATATGGGAAAACATAAAGAAGTCGTGTAGCACTGCTTCGATGTTGTCTGGGGTTGTGCTTGTTGATCCTAATGCGGCTCATCATCACCAGTTTTCCTTCCCATCGCAGAAAGGTTTGAATCAACCATAAACACATTCTTTATTCATTGCTTCTGATTCGTTACAAAATTGCGTTTCTTCATTGCCATTTTCCCCAATTTGTAGCAAAACTTGATGTTTATGCGTTGCTCCCATGAACATAGAAATGGATAAGAACTTCTAACGAAATACTGTTAGTATCAAGTCGCGACTTTGAAACTAAATGACAGCCAGTGTACAAGTGCTGCCAAAAAAAAAAAAAAAAAAAAAAAAAAAAAAAAAAAAAAAAAACGAAACTGTCACCAACAATGTTCTGGCGTCCAGAAATGCAACAATAATGCTTTCCAAACATTTTCCTAGTAAAGAAGATATATATACATATATAAATATCTAATTAAAATAAATAAGAATATGACAATAAATTCTTATATCAGATACCTACCAGTCGATGGCGCAAGCAGACGATTTGAAAAAGCAGACGAACTGATACAAATGCCCTACACTGGTGCCACGTATTAAAAAAATATTTCGAGAAACGATTTTCTTCTTTGAAATTCTATTTCATTAAAAATTCTTATCTATTTCTATGTTCATGGTAGCTCCATTGCATATGACACGGTGTGTCACACTCACTCCATCAGAGTTGCCAGCTTGCCAGAGTTGTCTGCTACTTTTTAGGATTTCGTTCATCTCGTGAAACCCTATTAATCTCGCCTCTCTGTCTGTGCGTCACAGAGCCGGTTTTCAGAAACTGTATAAGTTAAGACTTGAAATTTTGTGTACTTACAGCTGAATTTCTACTGTGACGCTAAAAATCATAAAAATTTGAAAAAGTCTTCATTAACGCAATATATTAATTAAAACTGTTAAAACCCACTCATTAATAGATAAAAATATTCAACTAAAACGCAGAATTTATTTGAATTGTTGCCAATTTGTAAAATAGCGCACATAATAATATTCCTTTTCAATTAAAAAATGTATTTACACGTGACTATCAAAAAACAGAAACAAAACTTTAAAAATATCATTAAATGACCACGTGTTAAAAGCCGTAATTGTAGAAAATTACGTAATAAAAAATATACTTGATCGTGAATATTAGAAAGATAAATAATTAAATTATTTTAAATTCAGATTGCTTGATTTCTTGAAATAGTGTAATTCTTTTTATTATGTCCTAATTTAATATGTCCGTAAATAAAGGGAATATTACTCCTTCAAAAAAGTGGTGGCAACAGGCAATCGGAGTTTTTAAAAAAGCACTGCACTCCGTCCCAGCGGGAAACTTTGCTTGCCCATAGTGATTTCGACCAAGTTTACTATATCATTACTATAATATCCTACTATTTACACGACAGGAGACGCTTTTCCGCATGTCTTTCAATGTGCTTGCACGCGCGCGTGCTCCAATCCCGAGTTGTTGTTGAAATATAGGGCCATTCACCTAACTTTTTAGACACACCTTGTAGTTGTATCATAGAAGCAGCTTAAAAGATGATGCTATATCTCGATTTTATAAATAAATAAATAATAATATAAGAACGAAAACTCACAGTTTCTATGTATGCGATAGAGTGTTTAAGATTACCAAATACATTTTAACACATAAATTATATTTTTGTTCTATACTCCATGCTTAATACATTGTCTCCATTCTTACGTGAAACTTGCAAAGTAAATTCATATTTACATACACCAACTCTCAGTACATACAAATAGGTTTAACAACACTTTTTTCAACAAGTAACAGCAACTGATGGGGAATCTATCATAACCCCATTCCCCAATCCATAACCCTAATATAAACGGTTGGGGGCGTCCGTAATACTTACCCATCATGGATATGCATAATATAAAATATAAAAATAAAACATGTGTAAACTATTTATAAAATGCATTGCAAATCGAATGCTTTCGTGGCTTGAGGACGTCATAAACTTTAAATGCTCTATTACTGAATCGCGTAAAAGAAACATCCTTATAGCTCCAAAAATGATAATCACATTAACGAAGAATTTACTGCGTCGGATTAAGCGTCTCATTTCCAATTAAAATGTATATTTGAATTGAAATTTGAATGAAATACGTGGTCATGAAAAATCGAAGAGTGTGAAAATAGGATTACAAATATCTCGGCAACTAATTATCCTATCGACTTCATTCTTTATGCAAAATTTGTTTTTTTTTTTATTGTCTTTTATATTCACTCCTTAAAATAAACAATTTCGAAATTTTTTATGTACCTTTTATCAGAACGAATATTTCGAGAATCCGAAAAAAATAGTTCCGGATAATCGAGGTTACTGACATTCAATAAGCTTCTTCCCATTATTACATACTAAGTACATAACAAATTACAAGTCTCTATTTCAATTTGTTCGGGAGATAGAGCGTTTACAGACAGACGGATATCAGAATTTTTTTTCTAAAAATATGTTTTTCGGAATCTCCAGTTGTCTAAAACGTGTAAATCCGTCAAAAGAAAAAAAATCGATTTTCAAAACGATTACAAGACTTACCCTATACTACGTATGATGGGTAAGTAACAACACACAACAACTGCTAAAAACAATCGTTTTTCCATGAATAGGTGTTCTTATATTAAATTACAGTATACTTTTTCGGTAATTGAAAGTAAAAGACCATTTTCCTTAAAAAATAATTTAAAGTAAAAATTAAGTTTTAATTTTTAAACATAAAGAATTTTTCAGACTCAAAGAAAAAAAAAAAAAAGAAAGAAAGCAATATAATAACAAAAAATGTTGAAAGGAAAAGTGAGTTTTATTTTAAGTTAATTAGCTTCAGTAATTGAAGAAACAATTTTTTATGCTTTAGTATTAAGAATTTTGATGCATTTCATAAAAAAGATTATCTTTAAAGAAGTACATTAAAAAAGGAAAATAATAATTATTCTTTTAATTAGGTTTAAGATTTTATAAAGGTTATGATTTACCTAGAATGTGAATAATGATGTTAGGCATCGTTATTAGTTGTATAACATTAAATGCAGCTGCATTGAAACATCCTGGGTGAGGGGCCGGGGATAGATATCTCTTTAGAGCAGAATATTTGTACAATAAAAAATCATACTCTTTTGAGTGACTTGAAAATTTTCCAATAAAATTACTTCCCATAATGGATGTCTTTTTTTGTGACTTCTTTAATTTTCAGTACCGGGCGCTCCTCAGGCGCCTGAGGAGCGCCCGGAGCTCGACGACGTAGGTCGCTGCGATACGTGGTGGGACCAATTATGGGAACCTCCAAGAGACACTTGGGGACGGGCCGGCCGGCGTCCCCCAACAGCTTCGGTGCTGAACACCCAGAAGGGAACCAGGCCCTAGGCCTTAAGTCGGGTTTTTACGACCCGTACTTGCTTTACCAGAACTCGAGGGATGTGGAAGATATATATATATATATATATAATAAAACTTTTGTAAATAATAACCACTAAACCTCATAAAAATAATCAACAATAGATAAATCGATAATTACAATCCAATACATAAATATATCCAAAAATTTAAGATTCTCAAAATTAAAATGAGTGGGATAAATACTAAAAGATATCTAAAGAAAAAATCGAATTTACAAGAGCAATTGAAAACTTATATAGTGGAACACTTTTTCAAGGGCAATATTCCACTATTATAAGTAAAACGTAATTGATTTCTGTTTGAGTTAATAGTTATGAGCTTAATTTATTAACCCAAATTGCCCAATCAATTACCAAATGAAATTTAAAGAGAATTGAATAAAAATGGACAAATATTGAGTACCTGAACATGATAGTTGCAATATAGCAATATACATATATATTTATATAAATGAGTACAGGGCTTTACAAATATGATAAAAACTGGTTACCAGCAAAAAATTCTAGTCGCCGGTAAAAATATTTATCCACACACCCTCTTTTCCTGTCATTGCATTTCAAAAAGCACAAAATTTTTTTATGAATTAATTGAGAAAAAAATAATAATAAGCATACTTTAGAATTACTAGTTACATAATTTAGAATAGTACATAATTTAGACAGGTAATATAAAATAAGTTTTCTAGTGAAACTAAAGAGCCTGAATTTTTAGTAAGTTTTATAGATTTACTTCAAATTAATTGCTTATAACCACTTATATGCTATTATTCTTTAAAATGAATGTAATAGATTAATCTGTTTTAATTCTGAACACAAAAATCTTTGAAACTTACAGAAAAACTGAATCTTTTTTTTTTTACCATTGTATCCATTTTTACATGACACAAGGGCTGCATTGACTCTATTTCTTACCGTTTTATTGTTCCACTCCACACACATTCTATTCACGTAACATGCTAGCTGGCTAGAGCGGAGACGAATTGCGTTTTCTATGCATGAGTTGGAAAATGCCTTTGGTTCGTCCATTAAAAGTACGAGAGAAGATGGGGATCATTACTTGTCGCGGATGAGAGAATAAAAAACGTTTTTACTCATTTCTTAAGTCAATTTTTCTACCAAAAAACTTCGCCAGAATTATAACTTGATCACCATGTAAAAAAACTTGGTCGCTAGTGCTGACCTGGAGACCGCATTTATCAAGGACTGTGTGAGTAGGATAAACAGTACTGGAAAAATATAGGGACAAATTTAAAATGGCTAAATCCTCAATACTGCAATGTAAAAATGCTTTGATGTATTTTTTTTTATTATTTATACGAATGTAAATACACTTAAAAAATTTTATTCAGCAAAACACTTCTCAAAAATATGTATAGTTTTATTTTTTGTTTGATTTTGTTTTAATTACATTAGCAAGAAGGAAAGAAATTGAGAAAAAAAAAAGATAGAGAAAGCGTATAAAAACAAGTAATTTTAAAAGTTATAATTTTTTTTTTTTTTTTTACCAGTTTGAAAGTTTTAAAATATGGGAATTTTTTTTAAGTGATTTTGGGAATTTTCCTCCAGGATTTTTTTGTATCAGATTTTATTTAGTCTTTATTGGTATAACACTTGTTTTTTTTTTCTTCTTCTTTTTTCTCAGAAATACCTCTCACGAGTTTTCTACTGGATTTAGGTAAGATCTCGAGGATAGTCAGTCCAGCAGCGAAACCTCCGGTGATTTTGATGATGATGACACATGAATTGGAGCATTATCCTGCTGAAAATTGTATTTCAGGGCTCTCATTCTGTGGGTTTCTTGAATACCACTTTTATCAAAGAAATATCTTTTTTTAGACTGTTCTTGCAAATTTTGTAGCTATTACATATACTAACCTTAATTTAACTATATTTAAATGTATGGCAATGAAAACTGCCTTAAAAAATTGGGGTATAGCGTTACCTTCTTACTGCTTCACTTTGCCTATTTAGCGAACGATTCTCCTTTAGTAACAGTAAAACATACTTTCTCATCATATTTTCGCTTATTTCTATTCGAAACTATCTTTTTAAACTCAATTCGCTCAGCCTACTGATTATTCTCCTCCTCTTTCGATCTTAAATCACAAATTATTTCTGATTGGCTGCTTTACGCAAGCTAATCTTGACTGGCTAGCTTACTAATTTCGGATTGGCTGTTGAAGTTGATAGTGCAATCCTCAACTTCTCTTTCATTTCTATTCGAAATTATCTGTTAACTCAAATCGCTCAGCCTACTCATTATTCTCCTACTATTTCGACCTTACATCACAAGTTATTTCTGATTGGCTGCTTTACGCAAGCTAATCTTGACTGGCTAGCTTACTAATTTCGGGTTGGCTGTTAAAGTTGACAGTGCAATCTTTAGCTCCTCTTTCATTTTTCAGAGCATTTTTGCTACTTTTATACTTTTTTTACATGGCTCCTTTAAGATGTGATACACAAAAACTCATATACAGGGAGTGGAGTTGCTCGCAACTGGGAATCCCCTTCAATTGATAAACTGTTTACTGTTTGTAGATGCCTAACCGGAAGGTTATTTATGTTGCAAATGTTATAAAAATGAACATTTTTCTTCAAAAATACTAATGTGAAAAACAGGACAGGGGGGGGGGGGGGGGTCCTGAATTGTCTAGATATGGTAAGATACACTTCTAGCAATGAATGTTTCGGAAGGATATCTTTAAGTCATTTAGAATTTATTTTATTTCTTAAAAGTGGTATAGGAAACGCTTCGCTACAGATGAAACAGCACTCGAAGAACTGGCGATAAATCACAATTAAATAATAAAACTTTGTATGAATCATCATAAAAGCAAAAGAACACACAGGACGCATTTCCGGCTGAAAATTTTTAACAGCCTGTCATAAGCCAAAGTAAACACGTGTCCGTAAGGTGACAAGTTCACAAATGAACAGAAGGGTGGAGAGGAAAGCGTACAAAGAATGCGACATCTCACCCCAAGTTACCCTATTTAAAATATGAAGTTAAAAATATAGAGCACGCGCGGCTTTGTTGCTGGATTGGATATTTATGGGAAAAGGCAAGTGTTGTGCTAATAAAGACAAACTTAAATCTGATGTAAAAAATCCTGTAGAAAATTTTTCAAAAGCACTTTTAAAAAATCTTTTATTTGCTAAAACTTACAACAAGAGAAAATGGAATGAAAATAATGATTATATATATATATATATATATATATATATATATCATTATTTTCATTATTAGCATTTGTTTGGCTGTCTTCTAAGCATTTCCTAGCACTTTTTAAATTTTCCTTCTTGTACAAATGTAATTAAAACCACATAAAAAATAAAATTCTGTAATTTTTTCCGAAATGTTTCTCATAATAAAGATTTTTAACTGTATTTTCTTTCGTAAAAATAGAAATAACTGCTTTAAATACTGCAGTGTTTTAGAATTAGCAATTTAAAATTTGTTCATATCCTTTTTTCCTCCACTGTATTTTAAGTAAAGTGCTAGTAGTTTCCTGGAGACTTCAAAAGTATCTGGGAATAATAAATAGAATTGAAGCAGAGACGTTATTTTACGATAAATCGGGCACTTAAAAGATATGGCAGTAGGTTTTAGAAGATTATTATTATTATTATTATTACTTTTTTAAAAAAAAGGTACTCACAAGAGTTTGCCGGAAGTCCCCCATGGTTAACAAAGGAAACGTCTAGCCACCCTCCGTCGTCGGGTCTGCTAGTGTTTTCTAAATAGGCTTAGTATAGATTAATTTTATAGTTTAAATTCATTACTATGTTAAATATTTTTCAAATACTTAACAATATGTATTTTTAAAATAAACAGTAAGTATTTTTACAATAAAAGCTCTAAAAAAACTTTCATTATTAATCCTATATGAGCAAGGTTTATTTAAAACAAGTTAATAAAAGTGTCCTGTAAAATATAATCTTACCAGAATCAAAACGAGAATACAATACACCAAAAATGTGTCCCGTGCAGATTTAATATCATAACCGTAATGAGTTCTTTTTGGTCTCTTTCTTAACAGTTATATTCATGATTCTCATATATTAAATAAGAAAATAAGAAAATCTGTCTACAACGCCACATTATATTAATAACGATTTGCACATTAAGTTTCATTTTTCTACCTATTATTTTATTGACTAATGAGATTTATTACACATGAATGGGGTTTTCTAAAAATATTCAATCCTAAAACTATACCGGCATAAAACAAAAAATTCTTTCTAAAAAACTATTGCACTGAAATTTTTTGGCAATATGAATATTCATATATTTTCTACGAAGTAAACAAGGAAAGAAAACTCGTGTAAAGATAATTCCATTATTAAGTATCATTTTCCCGAAAGGAAATCCAGTTTTCTGTGTGTACCATGAATCTTTATTTTTTCTGTATTGATTCATCAGCATGATTGTATCAGCGTAGACCCCCGGAATCAGTGGGTCTGTCTCCGCTGATTGAAATCCTTGATAATGGCTTAGTTTAGACCCGAAAGTGTTATGTACTACTAATATCTTGTGTTTTAAAGTTTTTAAAACATTTGTACATATGTTTTTAAATCGGACGTCTATTTTAGTAATGTGTAAAATAAAATAATTTTTCATAAAAATGTTTGTCTCATTGTGAATATACAAAGGCGAATTTTTCGTTTCGAATTTTCTTTTATTATTAAAGTTATTTTAATTTACAAGATGTTTACTACAGAATAGGGTGTGTTTATCGTTCATTTGAAGGGACACACAGATGAATCCGGTTACAATACTAAATATAAGTAATAAATGTTGGAAGGGTGTTTTCAGATGTGGCATACGCTTATAAATTAAACTAATTTTTCGGATATTACTTAGTATGTATAAATTCTATAGTTCATGTAGAGCTGCACTAAAGAATTCGAGTATATTTCCGCTTATTGGCGGAAATTGCTGAGTGAGAATTTTCAACTGTGTTATGCATTTCCTAATTGAACTAAATTTTGGAATACTATGTAGTATATATACAAATCTATATATCATATACAGGGCTGCTTGAAAAAAACTGAGATATTTTTCCGACTGTAGATGGTAATTGCTGAAATTGTGTTTTCAAATGTGTTATGCGTTTCCCAAATTGTTTACTTAACCTTAACAAATTAGTTATTCTTAATGGCATCATACAGTGTTATTTAGTATTTTTTGTATAATTTATCATTGTTTACTCTAGTATTATTATTCATTCATTATTGTTCATTTAGTACTTACTTCTATCCATTATTATTATCTACTTCAGCATCTTATAGTATTATTACATGGTAGTATTATTGCTCAGTATCACACCTTAGTATTTAGTTTTTCTCAGTAGGATTGGTAAATTGTATTTTCAGAATTTTTATTTCAGCATTACATAGCATAATTATTGCTCAATATCAGAAAGTATAATTTAGTAATGCTCAGTATAATTAGGTAAACAAACCTGCTGGGCGGGGCTAATTGAGCTTAAGCCGAAAGGTAGGCCTCCCCGCACGGTTTAACCTTGACCTTGTTTACTTAGAGATCAATTTTCACTTTACTAAACGGTGAAGTTTTGTTACAGTGTTCTGAATGGGTTGGAAAATGTTTCGTAATCCATGCTTGACGCATTTTTTTTCTTTCTTATTTTTTAAGAAGGCGTGGTATTTCGTTAATTTTTTAATTTTCAAAGTTAACGAAAGTATTTTTTTCTCTTACTCTAATTTAACATACATTTAACATCATTAGTTTGAAAAGTTCAAAAAATACAAATAGTTAAATGCAATCAAACATAAATAGCATAAATAAAAGCAATGCAACGTTAATTAAACTAAATTTCATAGTAAATTAAACATTTCTGAATGTAAGACCATTACGCTAGTAGTGTTTGTTAATAAGTCAGTTTAAGTTGCTGGATTCATTCATAATTTCATATGGATTAAAATCATTCATAAAATCACTTCAGTAATTCATAAAAATCGTTATTTGAATAGCTGAAATAAATTAGAGTCCGACTTTTGTTTATAAGTACCAATTAGGATCATGTTTCTCGAATGGAATTTATTTGCTTGTTTTAAATGGCACGCAGGATTTTATTATTTTCATTTTATAATATTTTAAATGAAATATTTTGCTGAGATGTCAGTTCATTAATATATCGCTGTATGCACACAATAAACAAAGTGCGTACAATGCTACCACAATAAAGTACTAATACCGATGCTACTAAAATTTCTGAATGGAGCTTTTCGCCTTATTTAATCGCAGAAAGATTTTTAATCTGAATAAAAAAAAAAATAAAACAGTGGTTCCATACTTCTTGGAAGTTCTAAGGAGATTTGGAACACTTTGAATAAATATGTTCTATATTTAAAATTGCTTTTAGTTTTAGTTGTTACTAGTAAACTCGTCCAGCGTTGCCTGGGCCAACAGTAAAACACCATTTATCCAGGGTCTGATTACCGTCGAGACAAACTTCCACCAGTAAAAACGAGTAGAAAATTTTGCCCTATTTTTGACAGAAATTCTGCATGAATGTGATGTTTAAATAAGCCGAAATTTCCTATTTGAATTTACTGATAGACGTTTGTCCAGCAGATAAACAGGCACTGCGTTTATCCGTGGGTAATCTTGATTTTTTATTTTATTTTTATTTAATTATTTATTTGTTTGTCTCTTTTTCCATTCGGACAACGTGGCCGACAATTGTAAACTACAGAAAAACCGGAAAATATGAAAACGACTTCCAAACAAATATGCATTTCTTGAAATAGTAAATATTCATACTTTTTTTAAAAAAAGTGCTGTTGACAAGGGAAAAAAATCTATATGTGGATATTTTTTATTACTTTACTTTTTTCGTATTTCCATCCAAGCTACGAAGATGGTGCTGCAGAAAAACCATATGAAAACGACCTCCAATATATATATATATATATATATATATATATATTAAATGAAAGGTACTGTTGAGAGAAAAGAAAAAAAAATTCTTGTATTTCAAATCGGGGGCACAGGGATGACAAATTAAAATTGCAGAAAAAAAAAACGGAAGATATGAAAATTATCCCCAGATACATTTATATATATATATATAATATCTAATTTTTTATTTCTGTTTTTTAATGTATGATCGCCCAAATTTTGTACAATTTTAACTTGAAAGTTTGTACAAAAATGAAATCATACATTTTTTTGTGGAATTTATGGTAATTTGGGCTTGATAATTCTGCCATGGTCCCACAATAATTTCAAATAATTTCATCATTTTCAAAATTTTACTTTTTTCTTTATTTGTTAATTTATGGATACATTTCATAACAGATTTGAGTTTCACCTTTCCGATTTCTAATTTTCTTTTCATTTTCCCCCCCAATCTGTATTATACTCTATTTGTTTTAAATTCTAATTATTTATTTTTACTCTACATATTTCTGGATTATTCAAACAAGTACGTGTTCATTTTTCATATTTATTATATTTTCCCCCCAATTGTTTTATGATGTTTATGTTATGTTAATTAATGGTTATATATATATATATATATATATATATATATATTGTTAAAATGATATCACAGGAGTAAAAAACTATGAAAAAAACAGTATAGAATTCAAATGAAATGATACTACAAATTAAACCCAATAAGTTGAAAATCAAATATGAAATACAGTAACCCCTCGATATATCGCGCTACTTGGGAGATAAGAAAAAAGCGCTACATACCGAGATGGGTGAGAAGAGTGTTTATAAATGAAAAATAAAGAACCCTAAATTTAGTTACGAGGTTTTCGGTTCAATACTTGTTCAAACAAACTACAAGTTCAACACAAAAAAGATGCTAAAGCGTTAAAAAAAATACAAAATCGAACAAATACAGTATACATTTTTACTTACATTTTATAGTATTTTTTGAAAATAAGAATCCAGAGTTGTTTGTTTTTATTTTCTTTGATTATCTGCTTGCCATTGGAAATTAAAGAACGAAACTGAACTTACATGCATTTCAGTCCTATGCTTAGATTTCGGCGTTTCAAAAGTTTCAAAGACAACAAAAAAGAGCGAAATAGCCGAATGCGTGATATGCCGAGGGGTTACTGTACTATGAATAACTTATGGATTCTTCAGTGGAGCATCATTATATATATATATATATATATATATATATATACAGTATGATGCCCAGTAAAGTCCCTTGTCACCCTCTTAACTTCGGAACGGCTGCTGCTATATTCATAAAAGTAGTGCATAGGTATAGTAAAGTAGCCATGCGCTACTCAATGAAACCGCCTACGGTGCCACCTGGTGGAATGCTGCGCATTTAGCATTCCTATCTCGAAAACGGAAAGAGATAGAGAAAAAAAGTCATTTACAAAGCTGTAGAGCATCATCGATTTAGTACGAAAAGACATCTTGTGGACATTAATGCGAAGAATAGAACGGTTGAAACGCGCATTTGTTTTTTTCGTGATTTCCTACACTGTGACGTGATAAAACGATGTTAGAAAGAAAAAAACAACTAGTAATAATAATATACGTTTATTTTAGATGTTCAAACTTCTCACCGTCAGCTAAGCATATTTGGATCCTTGTTTGAATTTCACGTTGCACACATTGGAACAAGATGGTGACATAGATGGTGACAAGTTGGCACAAACGTCCGTAATGCGTCGTTTAAGGTCCTGCAATGTTTGAGGAGGGGTTGCATACACCTGCTGTTTCATAACTGGTTGTTTCTTTCTTTCTAAGATCGTTTTGTCACGTCACAGTGTAGGAAATCACAAAAAAACAAATTCGCGTTTTAACCGTTCTATTCTTCGCATTAATGTCCACAAAGTGTCTTTTTGTACTAAATCGATGATGCTCTACAGCTTTGTAAATCACCTTTTTTACCTATCTCTTTCCGTTTTCGAGATAGGAATGCTAACTCTGCAGTTTTTCACCAGGTGGCGCCGTATGCGGTTTTATTCAGTAGCGCATGGCTACTTTACTGTACCTAGCCCTCTAAGCGTGTGGAACGTAATATTCCGATTACCAAGCTCCAGGTTTCACTGCAATATATCCAATGTTTAAGATAATATAATTCTATAGATTTAATGAATTTTCAAATCATTGAAGAATGCTTAATACTCTCAAGGGTTACATTCATATTTATAATTAAGTTTTATTTATAATGCTGAAATAATCATATTTTTTTAGCATTTAAAACAAAATGCAGAGAAAACAACATTACAATTTTATCCTTTTTCAAAACGCTCAGAGGGCTAGACACCATTTTTATGAATATAGCAGCAGCCGTTCCGAAGTTAAGAGGGTGGCAAATGACTTTAGTGGGCATATTGTATATTCCTTTTAAATGATGATGTTTGTCAAAGTTAGTTTCAAAGCTGGCATAAAAGTGAACTATAATTAAGATTTTATCTTCAATTAACAATACAATGAATAATGATCATAAAAGTATGCATCTTTAATTAATCAAAATGTCAGAGTAAATCTTTATTAACATTTGAGTATGCAAAATAATTACGTTAACAGTTTGTCGATAAGTCAGTTTAAATTGCAGTACAAATTCATAAACATCTGCATAAATGAAGGTAATTTTTCTTCTCTTGGCGATAACTGTCTTTTTTACGTAGTTTTGCAACCAAAATTTTTATTTAAATAATCCGTTTGATCACTGTTAATTTCAAAATTTGCTTAATAATAAACTATAATTAGAATTTTATTTTGAGTTATCAGCATGATCTATTATGAATAATATGAATAAGATTATGTAATGGTTTTATTAAACAAAATTTTATATAAAATGAAAATTTCAGACTGCATAAGAATTACGATAAAAGCGTATAAGTGAGTGAAACTGAATTACTGTATAATTATTCAAACACTTTTGTATAAACGAAGACCATTTGTGTCTCTTCCCGATAATTATCTTTTTTTTTTTCATGTTTTGTAATTATAATTTTCATTTAAATAGCAATGTTTTGTCGAAGCTAATTTCAAATCTTACGAAATCAACTATAATTAGAATTTCAGTTTGAAAAGTTTACAAGTCGATCAATAATGGATAATATGAATAAAATAGTGCGTCATTAGTTAAATAAATTAAGCATTTCTGAATATAAAACAAATACGCTTTCAGGTTGTAAATATTTTCATTTAAATTACTGAATGAATTCCTAAACGTCTGTATATACGAAGGTAAAATTGCTTTCTATTGGACACAAATACTTTTCTTTTTCTAGTTTTGTCTTCAACAGTTTTATTTCAATAATGATTTTAGTCATAATAACATTAATATTGAAGCTTACGTAGTAATAAACAATAATTACAATTTCATTTTGAGTTAACAGAACGTACAATTATACAAATATACACTGGGTGCTCTAAATTGGACTGACTGATTTTAAAATTCAATAACTTCTAAACGGTGACAAATATTAAAAAAATTCTTACAAGAGAGTAATGTATAATGTCAGGAGTTTTTTTTTTACTGCGATTCCTGATTTTAGTTCGAATTATCAGCAATAGATGGCGCTGCGAGCAATAGACATCCAATCGAGACAAAAGCAGAAATCACCCAGCAATGATGTGAAGGAAGTAGTTTCAATACATGGAGTGAGTCTCATTCACCAATAAAACCTTATTCAGAATCGGGCCCCATTCCATGTATTGAATTTGCTTCCTTCGCATCAATGCTGGGTAATTTTAATTTTGGCCTGGATTGCACTTCTATCGCTCGCAGCGCCATCTATTGCTGATCGCAGTTTAAAAATCGGAAATCGCAGTTTAAAAATTAAAAAAAAAAAGAAGGAAAAAAAATCCTGACATTGTACATTACTCTCCTGCAAGAATGCTGGAAGTTAATGAATATAACAAAGGATGTAAATTATCACTTACTCACACTGTGTACAACCAGCATGGTGAAAAAAAAATCACTCTGTTGGTTGTACGCTGTGTAGTAAGTGATAATTCACATTCTTTGTTATATTTATTAATTTCCAGCGTAATTTCAGCTCTGCTGAAAAATTTGATGAGCTATATTACAGTATTACAAGGTGTCGAAAAAGTATGGAAATGGTCAAATAACTCGAGAAATGTACATCGGATTGAAAAATGGAAAATATGCGTTAAATATTTTTCAAAAATCTATTTAGGGGTATCAAAGTTGCCCCTCAGAACTCGGCCCCCTGGGGGAGGGGGGGGCAACTTTGAAATCTTTAATGACAACCCCGCTTTTTTATTGCAGATTCGGATTCTATGGGAAAAAATGCGTAATTTTTGTAATGAACATTTTCTTCGGAAAATCGTTGATGGTGCTGTAATCGAGTAAAATGCAGTGAGAATCGTTTCCATTGAAATATCTGGAAACGGTCGAATAACTCGAGAAGAAAAATATACATCGGTTTGAAAAACAGAGAAATATGTGTTCAATATTTTAGAAAACTCTATTTAAGAATATCAAAGTTGTCATATTTCTAAAATATTGAACACATATTTCTCCGTTTTTCAATCCGATGTATATTTCTCGAGTTATTCGAGCTTTTCAATGGAAACGATTCTTACAGAATTTTATTTGATTACAGCGCCACCTACGATTTTCCGAAAAGAATGTTGACAATACAAAAGTTGAGTATTTTTTCCATAGAATCCGAATCTGGAATAAAAAAGGGGGCTATGATTTAAGATTACAAAGTTGCTCCCCCCTTTCCCTTAGGGGGCAGAGTTGGGGAGGCAACTTTAATATACCTAAATAGATTTTTCCAAAAATATTGAACAAGCGTTTTTTCATTTTTCAATCGATGTATATTTCTCGAGTTATTCGTCCGTTTCCAGACTTTTTAATGGAAACGATTCGCACTGCATTTTACTGCATTACAGCGCCATCTACGATTTTCCGAAGAAAATGTTAAATACAAAAGTTACATATTTTTTCCCTTAGAATCCGAATTTGCAATAAAAAACGAGGTTATCATTTAAAATTTAAAAGTTTCTTCTCCTTTCTCCCCAGGGGGCAGAGTTGCAACTTTGATATCCCTAAATAGATTTTTCAAAAATATTGAACACATATTTTCGTTTTTAAATCCGATGTATATTTCTCAAGTTATTCGATCGTTTCCAGATTTTTGGATACCCTGTATATCTACCGATACTGGGATTTAGTTGCAGCCTTGCCATCATATAAGACTGAGAAATGCTAGAATGGATGTCGTTCTGATAGCTCAAATGGTAGAACATTGGTGCGTAATACCAAGGGTTCCGGGTTCGATCGCCGGTCTGGACATTTTTGACCATGTTGTTTGATAAATCACATCCTTTGTTATTTTTATATAAATACAAACCTTTAATTTATTTCAGAGTAATTTAATCAAATTCTGAATTTAAAATAATTAAGCAAAAAACTTTTTTTTCCTAATAAATCGATTTGAATTATTGAATAGATCCATAAATGTATGTATACAAATTTTTTTTAATCTCATCATTGTAGCTTTATGTTAAAAATTTCGATTTAAATAAATGATATTTCTTAAATCTTTTAAAAATTGCGTAATAATACACAATAATTATAATTTTACTATTAGTTAACTATATGTGCAATTATGAGTAATGTAAATAAATGTATGAATCATTTATATTAAAAAACAAATATTCAGAGTAAATTTAACACTAGAACTACCGGAAATTTTACTCAAGTTTTTTAAAACTATTTCATACCAGAAATTTTATTTAAAACTAGCATTTGATGCTAACTAGCATTATAAAGCGGATAATAGCATGAAAATCTAGAAGACAAAGCAATGCATAGCAATAACTAGCCTATTTTTAAGGTTTCGTTCATCTCACGAAACCCTATTGCTTCCGCTCCGTTGTCTGTCTGTCACAGAGCCATTCTCGAAAACTATGTAACTTACAGAGTTGAAACTTTGAGTATAAATCAGAATATCAGCTGTGAAGAGCTGAAAATATTAAAATTTGAAAAATTCGTATTATTTTAATAAATAGAGACAAAAAACCTAAATTCTAACAGCCTTTTCTTATTAAATTTAAACATTTTTCGATATAGCAGATGCCAAAAATTAAAAATCCACATGAAATTCTTTCTACAATAATTAATTTTCAATCAGACGATTTTCACGTAAAAAGTGAAAATGAAATAAAAAGTTTCACCAATGGAAAAAAAAGATAATAATGAAATAAAATTGATTGAGGTCATAGCAGTAATAAAGCGGAAAATTTCTAAGATTTATCAAGGAGTATGAGTATGTTTATGTACACAAAGCAGGTTAATATCACGTCATAGAGAATTAAAAAGAGAATCTGACGTCATATTGGAAGTTTAACGAATTTTTCAAATATTTGAGAATAATACAATGTGAGTATGAATATGAGTAATAAAGAATAGTAAATATATGAGTTTGGGAAACATATTGAATCGTGATAAAAATCCGATTATGGAAATATTCGCATATTTTAATATTTTAAAGGTGTACAACATGTTTAATTTTGATTTTTTTTTTTAAATATCGCATTTAGTCCACGTGACAGATTATTAAGACAGAATATAACAGCGGGCACTTAGATATTAAAAAAAACGAAAAAATAGACCGGTAAATTTTTACTTTATAAAAACATGACTTCTTTATTTTTTGTTTTTTTTTTGGTTGCTGAATGAAATTTATTTGGATTTATTAAAGAAAGGATAAAGTGTTTTGAAAGGAATATTAAACGAAACCCTTTGAGCGATAATCGATCACGCTTACCCACTTGTTGTTACTGGTATTAGCATGCATTTCGACCTGGTTTGCCATAATATAACAGTGATAAATGCTAGAATGAATGTCGTTCGGGTAGATCTAATGGTACAACATTGGTGCGTGATACCAAGGGTTCCGGGTTCGATCGCCGGTCTGGACATTTTTTCACTACGTTGGTTGATAATTCGCGTCCTTTGTTATTTTTATATAAATACAAACCTTTAAATTATTTCAGAGCAATTTAATCATATTCTGAATTTAAAATAATTAAACTAAAAGTTTTTTTCCCTAATAAATCGATTTGAATTACTGAATGGATCCATAAATGTATTTATAAACGATTTTTTTAATATTGTGTTTGTAGCTTTATGTTAAAAATTGCGATTTAAATAATGATATTTCTTAAATCTTTTAAAAATTGCGTAATAATACACAATAATTATAATTTTACTATGAGTTAATTATATGTTTATATGTCCAATTATGAATAATGTAAATAAAAGTATGAATCATTTATATATATGATATAAAAATTTCTAGATCCAGCAACCGTTGACAGGCCAGCCACGATCTCTATAAATTTACACCAGATCATAGCACTATTATTCCACCGTCACAAATTACTAACGCTGTTCCATGCTATATGATGACGAATTATACTTCTTAGAGGCAGTCGCATGTAACCGGAGAACAGGCTAAGTAAATGAATCCAGGCAGTTTCCCACTCAAGAAAGACAATGGTATTGACGAGACAACTGTTTATTAGATGACGTTGATGTAACAACTCCACTAAATCTCATCAAAAACTCGAAGATATTTAATACATTAGATGACAGCACAAAGCTATGTTTTTTGAAGACTCTCCACCGATGACATACGTATTTTGACCCCCTAGTGACAGGGCCTAGTTGACAGAAGAAAAACGTACAAAAATCTGTGTCCGAAGCCAATGTAACAGTATAAATATTCCGAGATTTCTGCTCAAAGTTACAAACGCGCGAAATGCTAGTCCAGTGACAGCCATGTTCGGCGGGAAACAAGGAAAGCAGAAAAGGCGGGCCTGCTCACTAATGGATGAAAAAATGAGGCCACGAGGGTGTGTCTCTGACGTATGACCAAAACTTTTTATCAGAAGCGGCAATGTAAAAAGGTAAAAAGCCTTTGTGCGCGAAAACGCCAGGAATCCTGGGATGCCGAATAATAATTAAATAGAAATAAAAATGGTATTACAAAAGTTCCAAAGAATAAAAATTCAATGTCTCAAAAGAAGAAATTAGGCAGGTGCGTTTTAGAGGCAGTGTTGCAATTTAATAGAATAAGGTTTTAATAAATACGTGTAGCTTTTAACAGATTAAGATTTTTAGAATGATAAATAAAAGAATATTTTGATTAAGTTATGGAATAAAATATAAAATAGATTTAAGAGATATTTTAAAAGAGAGGGAAAAATTTAGAATTGTAAGAATTTGGAATAATTTAACTAAGGAAAAATGGCGAAAAATTTTTATTATTACATATATAAAAAAAATTATTCAGAGTAAATTTAAATTGTCTAAATGTAAAACAATTATGCTATAAAAAATTTTATGTAAGTCGAAATAAATTACTGAAGAAATAAAAAATTTTTGTATGAACGAAGCTAATTATTTTTCTATTTTTGTAAATAAATATATATCTTTTTTTTTTTTTTTTTTTTTTTTAGATTTAAAAACAAAATTTTCATTTAAGTAACGTTTTTTTTTTTTTTCTAGAATACTATGAAATAAATGTGACGCAGTGTATTTCTAACAAGACACAAGTTACAACCTAATCACAGTATCATATTTAAATTTAGTGATCACTTTTAAAAAGAAATCTGTAAAAATACAGAAAATATTCCGTAGAATTTTACGGAATAGTTTAATTTTTCTTTAAAAAAAAAGTACAATTTCTGTAATTGACATTTTGAGATTACAAATCCTTAAAAATTCAGAGGTTTTCCTCAAATTTTATGGAATATTTCCGTATTGCTTTCAAAACAGTAGAATTTCTGCAAATGATGTTTAAGGTTTGGGCTCAGATCTCGCTCCAAATTCGTCTTTTGGAATGGAAAGCAAATAATCGTTGTGTATACTTATTTTGCATTTTAAATACTGCTATTAAAACGACAGTATTGCCCAAATATTGGCTTTATATTAAAAATATTTCCAACGTAAAGGACATAGTGTCAAATATTAGTTTTCCATTGCAAATGTTTTTTAATGAAAGCAAAAATTACAGAAAAATTGACTTTATATTGGACACATTTCAAGAAAAACTCCAATATTGGCTGTACATTAGAACTATTTTCAATAATACGCCAATATTGGCTAAATGGTTGTTTTAGATTGAAAATCTTCCAATAAAACAAATATTTTAAGGCAACATCTATATTTAAGAATGTACTTTATAAAAACAACTCAAAAATATTTTTATTTTCTTTCTCTATTTTTAAAAATAAAAAGCTTACATATTGTTCAACACTTTAAAAAAATAATAATTTTATTATTATGTGTTTTTTTTTTTTTTTTTTTTTTTTTTTAACTCGGAGGCAATTCAAAAGTAAATGTTACAGCTTCTTTTTTTTTTAATTTAAGTTTAAACTAAAGCTTCACATGCATCTACCACAAGTAATTAATATTAAAATTTGCCTCTAAAAATCTACTTTTCATTTTATTATTTCTTAAATTATTCAGTTTAATAGTATTACACAAAAAAAAAAAAAACTTTCAGCATACCCCAATTATAATAATTTATCATAAAATTATTGTTTTTCTTTATCTATTTCAGTTATAATAAGCAATTTAAAAAAAACAGTATGTAGTAAATATTTGTGCTTAAGATAATTATGATGAGATAATTATGATCCCAAATAACTTTTAAAAGTACATATTTGAAGAGGAAAAAAATATTTGTACTTAAAAAAAAAATGTCTGCGAAAAAAATCCACAATTTTTTTTTACGCAATAGGTTAAATTTATCTTTTACAAAGCATCAAATAAAAATGCGAAATATTTAAAATTATAGAAAAAAAAAATTCAGAATTGCAGTAAAAACCTCCAAAGTTGACCACCTCTCTACGTTGACCACCTCTCTATGTTGACCGAAATTTATTAGTTTGAATGGTCACAACGCATTTTCAATGGAGATTTACCTCTCTATGTTGACCACCTCCGTAAGTTGAATGTTGACCACTTTTTAGTAGGTTTTACTCTCTGTAACTTGACCATTGATGTTTTCTTGAATTTGCTTTTTCTTCCATTTGTTCTCCATCTGGTTTCCAGGATTTTCTTTATCAGTCATTCGGCTTATCTGAGCAACACTCGCCTCCCTTGTGGTGCTCCATTCATTGTTCACTTCCAGTATGATACAATGGAAGGGAAATGCCAAAATTCCTGGAATCTGTCAAAAAATGTCAGGGGAGTGGGAGATGTGCGTAACGGTGTAGCTATGCGCAGAATTGAAAAACAACGTGTATCGCCCACCTTTGAAACGCATTCCGTCCTTTTTTTCTGGACGTCGCGTCGTGACGGGAACGGTCGTTTATTTGCGAATTTTCATTAAAAATGGCGCAAAGAAAAGCTCTAAAAGAACTTAAATTAAAGGAGAAAGTGGATCTTCTTAATTTTCTAGAAAGTAGCAGCCAAAGAAAAACAGCGGAAAAATTTGGTATGATTAAACAACTGTGAACAACATTTTAAAACGCAAGGAAGACTATCTGGAAAGATAATCTTCCGAAAAAGGGAGACTCCAAAGAAAACGCAGAAAAACGTGTCTCGACGCTGTGAACGAAGCCACGTTTCGTTGGTTTAAAGAGATGAGATCAATCAATGCAAGAATATCGGGACCTATGCTTCAGGAGGAAGCAAAAAAAATTGCAAAATAATTCGAAATAGAGGACTTCCAAGCATCAGCAGGTTGGCTTGAAAAATTCAAACTACAATACGAGATTTCTCAAAAAGTTTTGTGTGGGGAATTGAATGAGGTTTTAGCTGAGGTGGTGGAAAAGTTTATTGAAAAATTCCCAGCGTTTGCTAAAGGTTTTAAAGAGGAGGACATCTTTAATGCAGATGAGTGCGGTCTCTTCTTTAAAGCAATGCCTGATAGAAGTCTAGTAATGAAGGGTAACACTTGCAAAAGAGGAAAACTTTCAAAACAGCGTTTTACTGTTCTTCTATGTGCTAGTATGACTGGGAAAAAATTGAAGCCTACGGTGATCGGCAAATCTGCAAAACCTCGTGCATTTGAAAATGTAAAACCTGAAGATCTTCCAGTTTTTTGGAGAGCGAAAAGATCCGCTTGGATGACCAGTGCTTTGTTCGAAGAGTGGGTTAGAGGAATTGACGTAGAAATTAGGAAAAAGAAGCGGTCTATTCTACTTACCGTGGATAACTGCCCCAGCCACCTGAAAGTGAATAATCTCACAAATGTGAAGCTAAAATTTTTGCCTCCAAACAACTTCGAAAACCCAACTTTTAGATCAAGGCATTATTCAGTCCTTCAAAGTGCACTACAGAGCTCAACTTCTGGAATGGGTGATCATGAAAGTGCAAACATGTGGTCCTTCTGCATTGGCATCATCAACAGCTGCGCCAGTAAATGCTTTGAATGCTGTCCATTGGATTAATTCTGCTTGGAATAATGTTACGCAAACCTCGATTAAGAACTGCTTCAAGAAAGTTGGATTTGTTACAGCTACAACACCAGTACAAGAGGATGAGCTTCCTCTATCTCCCTTGCCAGTTTTTGATGGAGTTGATTTTGAAGATTATGTTACCATGAACGATGAGTTAGTAACATGTGTTGAACCAGAACCAGAACCAGAGGCAATCTTCAATGAGATACTCTCTGCAACTAAGCACAGCGAGGACTCTAAGGTACAAGAAATGGGCGGTAAAGAGGAAGATGATCCAAGTGACGACGAAACTGAAAAGTACCTAACTCTGAAGGAAGGCTATGTAAAGCGCATGATAGAGTAACTTAAAGATTTCGCTGCAAAATAATGCCCAAGCATGCTTAATGGACTTGTAAACTGTGAAAGTCCTTTTTTGCAGTTGCCTAATGAATAAAAAAAGGACTCAAACAAAAATTGAATTATTCTTTCAAAAATTGTAAAAATGTGCTGTACCTTCAGTAAAAATAAAAATGAGTAAGTGCTAATTTTTTTCTAAATTTTTCCTTAAAAAATACTAAAAAAGTTTAATAATTTTTTACTAATATCATACTAAATATTTTCTAAAAAATCCCTAAGTTGACCACCTCCGTATATTGACCACTTAGTTACAGTCCCTTGAGTGGTCAACTTATGGAGGTTCTACTGTATATTCAGTTGGGAAAAACTGTATCTAGACAAAAGAAACTTTTCATATTTTTTCACATCGTGCATGTGTTTCATAAAAGGCATTTGAAATAAATAACAATATTTGAGGTAGTGACTTGTGTAATTATAGCTCAGTGGTCTGGTCACGTGAAGAAATTCGAAAAACGAAATATTCCTGCTTCAAGTCCCATCGCGGTAGATGACTGTTTACGTTCTCCTCATACAATGTAAAGTTGGCCATGAAAAGCATTTTTTTTTATCCTATAAAAGTCGTCAGAACAAATTGAAAATTCTTAAAAATTACTGAAGCTATATGTTACAAAACGGAAAATTTCACAAGTGGGTAAGTGTGATCGAAGATCACATAAAGGGTTTCATTTAATATTCCTTTCAAAACACTTTATCATTTTATTAATAAGTTCAAATCATTAATTTATAATTATCCTTATCATTTATCAATAAACTTTATCAATAAGAACACAGATGACAGCACCATTAAATTTAATAATAAAATGATAACAAGAGAAAGCTAAAACTTCCGTCGTCGAGAATAGAACCAAGAACCTTTGGGTTACGAGGAAAACGCGCTACCTGTGAAACATTGAATCTATGCGAAAAAGACTGACGGTAAGGTTCTGTTTTAAGATCTAAGAAAATCGCAGAAATGGTTGGATGTCATTACATTAATTCACTTAATTAAAATAACATCTTTTGGAAAGTTCTGTAATTTGTCATGTGACACGCGGTATTTAGCTATAAGAATGCAAAATTTCAAGCCTCTAATTTATACAGTTTCCGAGTACGAACTCTGTGGCAGACAGAGAAACAGAAGAGTGAAGCGAATAGGGTTTCGCCAGATGAACGAACCCCTAAAAACGGGTGATTCAGAAATCATGAAAATATTTTGGAATTTACTGATTTTTTTCAGTGTTAAAATACGAAAATAGTACTGTCGTCCCAAATGCCAGTATGATTTCCTTATTTTAACGCAAATCGTATAGTAATTATCCAGGATCCGTGAAATTTCACGAGAATTTCTATTTTAATTGTACAGACAGAAAGAAAAAAAAAAGACATGAACACTTTTGAACGAAATTAACAAATATTAAAAAGTATATTGTTGAAACTTTACTCATTACCCGAGTTTAAAGCACACAATCAAATAAACAAGAACGAAAAATCCTGCGTCAAGCATAGATTATGAAACACTTTCCAACACAGCCAGAAAACTGTAACGAAACTTCACCGTTAAATAAGGTGAAAGAAGATATCGTGTTGATATATTTTGTTTTGAATTTCCCTAATTCACATCTGTATTTCAACATTTTAAATCCATATTCTTAATTATTCAATCTTTAATTGTAACATATTATATTTAATTAATCTTACGTTTTCCCTCTTTTTACGTTCATTATTTTAAGTTTAATCAAGCGATCATCTTTCATCTCATTTATTTCGTAAAGTCTCTCTTTTTCCATTCATCTCCATCCCGTTTCGCCCTTGGCCGCATGCCAGCTTGTTTCGTAGCCTTCCTCCTCGGAACACGAGCTTTTACGGCTAGGCAGCCGGCACTCTTTGCGCATGTGCGTACGGCCGCGGAACGGCAGCGTTTCGCTGTTTCTCCTTCGTGCGTAAACTCTTCATTGAGTCTACCAGTTTGGCGCATTCCTCTCCGCGCGGCGAGTTTTTGAGACGTGCTTTTACGCACGCTCGCCATGGTCGCGCGCTGTTCAAATTCAGTTCTAGTGATTGTAGAGTTCAGAGTAGGTCGCTTGTTCGACCGTTGTTCGTGGTGCGTGTTCTCGCGATGGCCGGACTTAGTGTCCGATCCATTCGTCTTCCCAGCTCCAATCTCATCCATATATTTAAAGCTGTTTGGTAATTTTGTCAAATCTATTCCATCGAAATTCGATCGAATACGCATGCGTCAAAAAATCACCGGCCAATGAGGTGAGGGTCTATGACTGTCTCTACAAACGTGTTTGGGATTGTATCATCTGTTGTTTTTTTCTGTTGTCACGTTGCGTTAAACCTAGGAAGATATTTATCTAGAACTCACTGTGGAGTGTTTAGAAGGTATTTATTTTATTTATTTATTTTATTTATTGTAATTTGTATGAATACTTAGATGTCCATTTCGGATTTACTGTTTAAAAATGAATTTAGGCTCATAAGTTGGCGAAATCCCGATGGAAATTTTTTTTTTAGATCTCTATCATTTTGTTTATATAGTACAGAAAATAATTATTCAAACGTGTAGAACACGTAATACAAAATTGGACCACTTATGGTCTGTTTATTATCGGGAATGAATCTTATGGTGTTCCGATTGATAATGAATTCGATTATGTAAATATAATGTCAAAAGACAGTACGCACGGTAGTAATATTTTTATTATTATGTGTTCGAAAAAAGCGAATCTGAGCGCCTGAATATAAATTATAAAATATTATTTCTATATTTAGCAACTAAATATTTAATAAATATGCAGGAATGTGACTAGCTTTATGTGAATGTATAATATATGTAAGTCTGAACTTTAGCATTATTTTTTAACAGAAATATATTATCTCTATTCGATTTAAAAGTTTTGTCATTACATAAGTGTGCTATTTAATTTGTAAAGAGTATGTATGCATTATATTGTTTGTATGTATACAAATGTTTAGAATGTTTTGATTTGTAAACTCTTAATATTTGAATAATGTTTACATTATATTTGTTTGTATGTATACAAACAATATATGTATACAAAGAAGTATATATACAAACAATATTAATATTTACATTGTATTGTTTGTATGTATACAAATCTTGAATGTTTTAATTTATTACATTCATTTTTTACCAGTTTGCATGTCCGTTCATGGGCGATTCATATGAAACTCATAATTTGTCACAAATTGGTGATTTTATTGATTTAGTGCTTTGCCCAAGAATGTGGAAAACAAAACTATTTTTGACATCGGGTGAAATGAATGAGGTTATTTCGGTTTTTATTTTGTATATAAAAAATGTTATATGTAAAAAAATCCTGGCCATTAATCACATTGTTTTTTGTATATTTAAAGACGATTACTTATTCTTTGTAATTATTTTTTTGCTGGGGGTTTTTGAGCAAAATAATATTACTTCATAGCTAGAACCAGTTCCGCTAATCATTAATATTTTCTTAATCCTTTGACCGCTGAGCAAATGGGCAAATTTGTAATGTTTTTTCTGTTATTTTTTTTAAATGTCAAAAAAAGATAAATTTTCAAAATTGGTATAAAAAACTTAGGTACTTCTCTATTATCCCATCGTCCACTTTTCATAACAAAATACTATTGCCAAAATGTATGATTAAATGCCAAAAATGCAATCCCATTTACTTGATGTCGGAAGCATTATACGTGTTTGTTATGTCGTCAAGTGGTTTTTAATTCAACATTTGCGCATATTAATGACAACGTTCTCCCGTTTATTTGGCGTTACAGTTTGGCGATAGTTTTTTGTTATGAAAAGTGGTCGATGAGATAATAGAGAAGTACCAAAACTTAATTACGTATATGAGTAGATTCCTTGACTATATTAATCATTACTCAATATTTTAAAACTGCATCATATTTGTAGAATTATATTAATTTAAACAATGCTTCTATTGAAGTGTGAAGAAGCACATACTTCTATGAAGAACCATATATTTACATAATCGTTTTCATTAGCAATCGGAACACCATAAGATTCATCCCCGATAATAAACGGACTATAAGTGGTCCAATTTTGTATTACGTGTTCTACGATATTTTACGTACGTTTGAATAATTATTTTCTGTACTATATACACAAAATGATAGAGATCTAAAAACACAATTTCCATCGGGATTGATTTTGCGAATGTTAAATGAGCCTAAATTCATTTTTAAACAGTAAATCCGAAATGGACACCTAAGTATTCATACAAATTATAATAAATAAAATAAATACCTTCTAAACACTCCACAGTGAGTTCTATATAAATACCTTCCTAGGTTTAATGCAATGTGCAAGAAAAAAAAAAACAGGAGATGATCCCAAACACGTTAATAGAGACAGTAATAGACTCTCACCTCATTGGCCGGCGATTTTTTTGACGCATGCGTATTGGGTCGAATATTGTTGAAAAATGAATTTGAAGAAAAAATCGGGAAATTCACAAAATGGTTTCGGGAAAAACTTCACCAAATGGTTTAAAAATTCTTTGAGTGACAGCGGGAAAAAAATTTCGTTTTACATTCAATCATCGCAATTGGCGAGTGTGACTATTAAGTTTAGCCAGTACTGGCAATAACATCAATTACCAATTTTCAGTATTACTCGCCGATTGGTGAGTGTTAATTTTGTCTTATATCACAAACTGTATTTACATATACTACTAGATATAATGATTATGAACCATGATTTTTCTATTATTGGGCGAGATTCATGTTTTTTCAGCAATTCTTTGACGAAATTCATGTTTTTTCAGCGATCCTTTGAAGAATTTCGCATTTTTCTCATGATCCTTAACGAAATTCGCATTTTCCAGCGATTCTTTGATAAAATACATTTTATTCCGCAATTTTTAGACGAAATTTAGTAAAAAAGCATGACCTTTTGGTGAACTTTCCTTTTTTGCGATTCTTTGACAAAATTTGCTTATCTTTCACGATCCTTTTGCATAATTAATGTTTTTTCTGATGTCTTTTAACGAAAGTCATGTTTCCCCATGATCCTTTGATGAATTTAGTGTTTTTTCCTCAATCATTTGACGAAATCTGTGATTCCCCCCCCCCCCCGCGAAGATTGGTTAGATGTTTTTAGTCTGCAGGTGCCCTAAAAAGTCTGTGACGCCCGTTGCTGCATTGCACACATTCTTTCTTCCATGGTGCATCGAACGAAGAAAATTCATCCTAAAGAATCATTGTTTCATTCTTGACATTTCTGGAAAGAAACAACGTTCAACTCATTGGCTGAATTGTAAAGGGCGAAATGTGTCAAACATTAGCGGAAAGAAAGTGCGCAATTTGTTCGTTCATGGATAAAATCATGAAATTCATTAATCAATAGTTGATAAATTCGTCAATCGATAGCGGAAAAATCGCAAAATTCATTAATCGACAGTGGAAAAATCGCAAAATTCATCAACTGGTTTCGGGGGAAAAAGTTTTCGAATATCGTCAAATGGCTTCGAGAAAAAAAATCACAATCCGTCAATTTCGGAGAAAAAATCGTGAAATTCGCCAAATGGTTTCGAAATTTGTCGAGCGACAGCGGAGAAAAAAATCTTTTTCCATTCAATCATCGCAATTGGTGAGTGTGACTATTATGTTTGACCAGTGGTGGCAATAAAGTCCATTGCCAAATTTTCAGGATTACTCGCTGTTTGGCAAGTGCTAATTTTGTCCTATACTTCAAAACCCTTTTGATCATATCATCAGTGTGCAGGACAATTTTTTTTACGTGAACCATTTGATGAATTTTGTGATTTTTCCATTATCGATTGACCGATTTTACTGCTATCGATTGTTGAATTTTATAATTTATCAACTATTGATTAGCGAATTTCATGATTTTTTCCATGAACGTTTGACGAATTACGCAAAAAAATTAAGAATATCGTTAAATTGTCTTGGGTAAAAAAAAATTTAATATTGTCAAATGCCTTCGAGAAAAAGTTGCAAGTTGGAACGCCTGTGACCTCTTTTTCATGTTATGCATCTCGGGTCTATCCCCCCAAGTGGGACACTTTTCTAAATTTTGCAGACACCTCTCATGTGATATATCGCTGGAAAATTCTTTGACCGCTTATTCATGTTATGCATCTCCGGGGTCCATCCCGCCACCCCCCCTCCCCCCCTCCAAAGGGTACTTTATAAATTTTGCACACAACCCTCATGTTATATATCATTGGAAAGGTCTGTGACTGCTTAATCATATTATGCACCTCGGGTCTAACCCCCCCCCCCAAGTGGGACACTTTTCTAAATTTTGCAGACACCTCTCATGTGGTATATCGCTGGAAAAGTCTTTGACCGCTTATTCATGTTATGCATCTCCAGGGTCCATCCAGCCACCCCCTCCCCCCTAAGGAAGGCACTTTTATAAATTTTGTTGACACATCTCATGTGATATATCGCTGGAAAAGTCTTTGACCACTTATTCATGTTATGCATCTCCGGGGTCCATCCCGCCACCCCCCCTCCCCCCCCAAAGGGTACTTTATAAATTTTGCACACAACCCTCATGTTATATATCATTGGAAAGGTCTGTGACTGCTTAATCATATTATGCATCTCGGGTCTATCCCGCCCCCCCCAAGTGGGACACTTTTCTAAATTTTGCAGACACCTCTCATGTGATATATCGCTGGAAAAGTCTTTGACCGCTTATTCATGTTATGCATCTCCGGGGTCCATCCCGCCACCCCCCCCCCTAAGGAAGGAACTTTTATAAATTTTGTTGACACCCCTCATGTTATATATTGTTGGAAAGGTCTGTGACTGCTTAATCATATTATGCATCTCCGATGTCCATCTCCCCACTTTGCCCCCCCCCCCCAAAGGGTACTTTATAAATTTTGCACACAACCCTCATGTTATATATCATTGGAAAGGTCTGTGACTGCTTAATCGTATTATGCATCTCTGATGTCCATCTCCCCACTTTGCCCCCCCACCCCCCCAAAGGGTACTTTATAAATTTTGCACACAACCCTCATGTTATATATCATTTTAAAGGTCTGTGACCACTTAATCATATTATGCATCTCAAATGTCCAACTCCCCACTTTGCCCCCCCCCCCACCCCCCCAAGGGATACTTTTCTAAATTTTGTTGACACCCCTCATGTCATATATTGTTGGAAAGGTCTGTGACTGCTTAATCATATTATGCATCTCCGATGTTCATCTCCCCACTTTGCCCCCCCCCAAAGGGTACTTTATAAATTTTGCACACAACCCTCATGTTATATATCATTGGAAAGGTCTGTGACTGCTTAATCGTATTATGCATCTCTGATGTCCATCTCCCCACTTTGCCCCCCCACCCCCCCAAAGGGTACTTTATAAATTTTGCACACAACCCTCATGTTATATATCATTTTAAAGGTCTGTGACCACTTAATCATATTATGCATCTCAAATGTCCAACTCCCCACTTTCCCCCCCCCACCCCCCCAAGGGATACTTTTCTAAATTTTGTTGACACCCCTCATGTCATATATTGTTGGAAAGGTCTGTGACTGCTTAATCATATTATGCATCTCCGATGTTCATCTCCCCACTTTGCCCCCCCCCTCCCCAAGGGGTACTTTCTAAATTTTGCACACAACCCTCATGTTATATATCATTGGAAAGGCCTGTGACCACTTATATCATATTATGCATCTCCGATGCCCATCTCCCCACTTTGCCCCCCCCCCCAAGGGGTACTTTCTAAATTTTGCACACAACCCTCATGTTATATATCATTGGAAAGGTCTGTGACCACTTAATCATATTATCCTCCCCACTATGAAATTTGTCAAGTTAAAGCAACTATAAATTTTATTTTTATGGTACTATCAAGTTGTTTGCCGTCAAATTTTGACGGGTTCCATCTAGTTTTAGCTTAATTAAATAGCAAAATATCTTACCTTCATTACTCTTATTAGTTAAAATTGACATCTTCCAACACGATGTCCCACTACACAATTCTTCGAGGTCTTCATCGTTTATGAGTACTCAACATCTTGAAAAAGACAGCACCTTTTCCCAAGTTCACGGAAGTTTTTCAAGAATAAAATTCATGGAAGTATTAACAAGTTTCTTTCTCTCTGTTGGTCTCAACACCTCACTCTGGGATTCAAAGGTAAACTCTTTTATAATTAATATTCCGACGACGTATTGAACCTGATAATATATATACGATCACGTTTCTTCTTTGCTTCACCTTCATAGTATAACCAGCCTGTATAACTTAAAGAACAATAGTCATCAATTAAATTAACCTACAAAATCCTCTAAACATTTGGTGAAGCAAAACCTTCTTAACAAATATGGTGCTTCATGCCAGGGCACAATAAGTGCTTAATACGTCGTTTTTCAAGATATATTTGAAAACAGGTGCTTTTTTTTTCTGCCACCTTAATATTCATAATTTTATAAAATAAGCAATCCTTTTTAGAAATATGCAAGATTAAAATATATAGTGCAGTTTTTACCAATTTTGCATAAAAATTACAAAGGATGTTAGAAGATTGAAAAATATACATAGAAGATTTTTTTTTAAACACATGGAAGCTTGTTTTTTTTTGGTGTACATATATGAAATTCATTTTTTTTTCAAATTTCTGAAATTCATCTATAGTGTTTGTATATAATTTTTCATTGCATATAATATTTAAATAAGTGTATGAAGAAGAATATTTTTTTTGAAGATGTTTTTTTTGAAGATATTTTGTGTGAAGAGATATATTTTTGAAGATGTTATTTTAAAAATATTTCTGGAAGATATAATTGTGAATAATCAATAATTTTTTAATTTCTAATCAATAAATTTACACATTTTAATTTCTATTTCATCAATTTCTATTACCATAATCATGGATCAGAATACTCAAGTAATGAATCGTATAAATATATTTACTGAGGCACTCTCAGATTTTGTACAGAGCATTCCAGATACAATTAAGTATCTCGTTGAAAGCAATGGTGGTGATACCACATTTGACTCTGACATATTTTCCATTATAACTAAAACACTACAGTTTACAGGAAACAACATGATTGAGATGCACAAATGCTTTATTAAAGATACGTTTAGTAATACACTCAACGATGTTGTAAACCTTAAAGAGCTTAATCAGAAACTGTTGGTGAAAGTAAAAGAATCAACCAAAGTACAAAGCATTACAACTAGAGATTCATTCACACAAACGGAAGAGCAGAGCATTCCATCTACTAATAACATCTCAATATCTGATTCTTATACACAGTCTTCAATTCTCTCATCAAGTCATATAGACGACACCGTAAATCAATCCTTTTTCAACTCCACATTAAATTCACAATCATCCTCAACTCACTTAAGCAAGATAATAATTTATGATGTACCGCAATATTTTGGCACTCACGAAATAATTGAAGCAATCAATAAATTCAAGGAAACATCCCATATAAATGTGGTGAAAACATATAAAAATAAATTCAGCAATAACCTCAACCACATTTTAGAACTTCCAAGCAACATTGCCTACGGCCTAATGCGGCGTAAACTCCAGATCAAGGATCAACTCTTTACAGCAAAGAAATTCGTAAAAATTAAAAGATGTTTCAATTGTCAGGCTTTCCATCACGTAGCAAATCAGTGCAAAAATTCAAGATGTTGTGTATGGTGCGGTGAACATCATGCACCAGGCTTTTGTGAGAAACCTGCCAATTGCAGAAACTGTGTTCATAATAATCAAAATGGGCACAACTTTCGAACAGATCATCCAGCCTTTTCTAGAGACTGTGAATCATACAGACTGCGCTTATATAAAATAAGACTTAAACTCAATAATCGAGTTACATAAATTTTTGTGCCACATCAAACATAACTGATACGTCTGTGTTTTAATTTCTTTTCATGCATTATATATATTAATTTTGTAAGTTTTTTTTGTGTCTTGTCGGAGGAAAATAAGATTTCGGTACCCAATGGAGTGGTACTGTCAAGATATTTTCTTGACACTTCTTTAACCCTAACCCGACAGATACATATGTTCATAATATTTTTAACTTTTACAATAATAACAATAATATGAATTTTTCATATCTTACCTGATTTTTCCTTTTCAAGTTGGTTTTTATATAAGTTTTTTCAGCTTTACAGGTCATTGTGTTCAGTAAACTGTTTAAATTCATTTTTCAAAATAATTTCTTTTTAGCATAATTTTGTTCATGAGATAACAAAATTTTAGAGAAATTTCTTTTCAAGTTTAATGATTTTTAATACTTTTCATAATTTGTTGTGTACATGTAATTTATGCTTCAGTAATTATTTACAACTAATATTTTAAATTTTTTGGCATTTTCGAAAGTATTGTAGCATAATTTCAAAGTAATTTTTCAGTGTTTTAAGCAAATGCATACAAAGATATGCCTCTTACTTTTAGAATATTTAAAAAAAAAAAAACCTTTTTTTTTTCAAAAATCCTTTTGAGATTATATGTAATATGTTTACATAGTACCATTTTCAGATATGTATGTGTTAGTTATGTTGTGGTATATAAATTTTTTTGCATTTAATGTACATATAATTATCTTTTGTTTTTCTAAACATTTTAATCTAACTTTAATTTTTTTAATTCAACTTTAAAATTTTGACAAGTGGATAAAAATTCAATTTTGTGATTCAGTTCACATATCAGTCTTTTCAGACTTAAAATGATGTTTTTTTTATAGTATGATAGGCTCTTCCTTCATATTTTTTTTAGTTTTGAATCTTCATTTCACAGTGCAAGTATTTGCAATTTCATTCAATAAAATAAAGGTATCCTGTGTAAATACTTTACTTAAATTTTTTTGTGGTCAATGTTGATGTTGACAAATGTTTCAGTAATACACCATTCTAAAAAATTCAAAGGGTGTGTTGTATTATTTTTTCAATTTATGGTAAAATTTGATATACTTTGTGTAATTAGAATACATTTTTTAATACAATCTTTTATGAATACTCACGTAAATTTTTATTCCATGGATATGTAAACATCATTTAACAGTATACGTATACATAAATTTTTCATGATCATGATCATCTTTGCATATAAAAGTAATGCAAAGTTTACTTGAAAGTTTTCTTTCAGCATGCAGTGTATAATATCAAGTGTTACAAGATTGCAATGTATATATTTTTATTTTTTTGTCCCTATTTTTTTTGTGGCGCCACTCATTTCCCCGTAACTTTTTTCTTACCCTTTTATTTGTCTGTTTAAATTTAATATTTCTTTATATATATATATATATATGTCTTGTACCATCATGATAGCAGCTGTACTGAAATTTTATATTGATTGTTGATATAATCTCAGATACCCGTCTGTTGGGTATAGTATGTAATCCCGTGTATTCCCGTGCTGTCTTGATCAGTTGTTGATGCTCTTGGTAAGTAGTGGTCATTCTTGGATCAGTTTTTGCTCTTGGTATTGGGATATTCCTTATAGGTTATTTACACTCTCAATAGAGTACTTTTTATTGCTAAGTTTTTCTTTAGAGCTTTTTGTAAATTTTGTGAGTTTTTTTTGTTTTTCCAATTAATATTTGATATTCTTATGCAATTTTTGCCTTTTTTTCACACTTTCTAATTTTTTGCATTTTAACTGACATTTTTTTACATGTTCTCAATCGACATTTGGAGTTCTCTAATAGTAATGAGTGTTTTATTGATATTTAATGTTTTCGATTGATTGTTCATGTCCTTTTGTAATGTTCCTTGTAATCCATTTTTGCATTCCAGCTTATCTGATTCAGCGGTAAGTTGTGAATTTCCTTTTCATGTGGATTTTTCAGTTTTTTCCCTATTTGTGGTGGAGTAATATATCGTGTTGATATATTTTGTTTTGAATTTCCCTAATTCACATCTGTATTTCAACATTTTAAATCCATATTCTTAATTATTCAATCTTTAATTGTAACATATTATATTTAATTAATCTTACGTTTTCCCTCTTTTTACGTTCATTATTTTAAGTTTAATCAAGCGATCATCTTTCATCTCATTTATTTTGTAAAGTCTCTCTTTTTCCATTCATCTCCATCCCGTTTCGCCCTTGGCCGCGTGCCAGCTTGTTTCGTAGCCTTCCTCCTCGGAACACGAGCTTTTACGGCTAGGCAGCCGGCACTCTTTGCGCATGTGCGTACGGCCGCGGAACGGCAGCGTTTCGCTGTTTCTCCTTCGTGCGTAAACTCTTCATTGAGTCTACCAGTTTGGCGCATTCCTCTCCGCGCGGCGAGTTTTTGAGACGTGCTTTTACGCACGCTCGCCATGGTCGCGCGCTGTTCAAATTCAGTTCTAGTGATTGTAGAGTTCAGAGTAGGTCGCTTGTTCGACCGTTGTTCGTGGTGCGTGTTCTCGCGATGGCCGGACTTAGTGTCCGATCCATTCGTCTTCCCAGCTCCAATCTCATTTTAGTTTAATTAAATAGCAAAATATCTTACCTTCATTACTCTTATTAGTTAAAATTGACATCTTCCAACACGATGTCCCACTACACAATTCTTCGAGGTCTTCATCGTTTATGAGCACTCAACATCTTGAAAAAGACAGCACCTTTTCCCAAGTTCACGGAAGTTTTTCAAGAATAAAATTCATGGAAGTATTAACAAGTTTCTTTCTCTCTGTTGGTCTCAACACCTCACTCTGGGATTCAAAGGTAAACTCTTTTATAATTAATATTCCGACGACGTATTGAACCTGATAATATATATACGATCACGTTTCTTCTTTGCTTCACCTTCATAGTATAATCAGCCTGTATAACTTAAAGAACAATAGTCATCAATTAAATTAACCTACAAAATCCTCTAAACATTTGGTGAAGCAAAACCTTCTTAACAGAAGATATGTAACAGTATAGAAAACATTTAACACATTGAAAAATGCAGTTTTCGAAATTACCTTCCACTGTCAAAAACGTAGTCGAATCATTTTGTGCAGCCCTATATATGATGAATAGATGTGGATATATAGTATGATAAAATTTGGTTCAGTTAGAATATTCACAATTAGCAATTTTCGCCAATCGATGGAAATGCACTCGAAATCTTTTGTACAGCCCTGTATATTATCTGAACACTTTTGTTCACAATACATATTAAGCTAAAAGGCAACTTAAAACTCACTTGCAGCAATTACCAAACGTAAACGACAATGTATCTTTTTTTTGCATAGCCCTGTATATTAATTTATTTATATTCCAGAAACTTCTATTAGTCTACTAAATATAGTTCAGCACGAAGATGTGTAAACACAATTAAAAACTATCCTTAAGCAATTCACTCCCATAGTCTGTAATACTTTCGAATTCCCTTGTGTAGCCCTGTATATGATCAACCGAGTTTATAAACATACACGTACTATGAAAAAAAAAACATATTTAAACTTAAAAACGCAAACCAAAGTTGAAAACGTACTTATCACACATAGACTGTAAATATCGCACATGTACGTAACGGATGGAACCAATATCTTTTGTGTCACTGTAAATAAACGCAATGCACACCAGAGAACAATTTATAGTGCACGTCAGTCATGCATATAATTTTCATTGTGTTTGAAATAGTGAAATATCACTAAATTACACTGGAAACGATTTTTCCCCATAGAACTATGTGTAACAGAATTATTTTGTTTGACTCTGTAAATGAATGATAAATGCTTTGCACTACAAAAAGCATGTTTTAATGCGCTTGATAATTATATATCAATTTCATTATGTTCTAAATGACGTAGCGTCATCAAAATGCACTTGAAACGATTATTCCCCATTGACTGTAATGTAATGGAATACTTTTGATTGCCCCTGTAAAAAAACTATAAGTGCTACACACTTCAGTTGAAATAGGGAACATGCTATAGATAACGACAATAACATATAAAGATTTTAGGGCAATCCGAGCATATTTACAGGAGTTAGAGCACGAACAGACGGCAGACAAACCGAAGTCATAAACACTTTTCAACTAGGTTGGAAAGTGTTAAAAAATTAGGAATAAACGAAAACATATTATATAAATATTTCATTTCATGAATTTGAATATGGTTAATTTTAACAATTAACAATGCAATCAATTAAGAATAATGTATATAAAACCACACATATTTAATTAAACAAAGTTTCAGAGTTAATTAAACATTTCTGAAGCAAAAACAATTATTTTGACAGTTTGTCTATAATCAATTTGAATTATTGTCTAAACGCAGAAAAGTATGTCAAAAAGAGAAAAAACATTCTTTTTTTCTACACTGATTACATGATGCTGATAAATATCTCATTTTTGTAGTTTTTTAAATAAATTTATTTGACTAATGACATTTAGTCAATCTTAGTTCCAAAATTTACCTAATAATGAACAATGATTAGAATTTCATTGTGAATAGTTGAAATAAATTAATTGTAAATATCGATTAGAATGCTTTTATCGGTATAATATTGTAATTTCGTTGAGTGTTGTAAATGGGGCGTAAGTTTTATTACAATAATTTGTAATTATTTCTCAATGATTTTCAAACTGAATTTCAAGAAATTTGTGCTCATGAAAAGGTTTGTCATCTACTTGAAATTTGATTTTATTATTATTATTTTTTTTTATGTTACTTTGAAGAGCATTTAATAATTCATTTTATATTTAAAAAATTTTTAATGATAATTTTTCACAAAATTGTCAAATTTAAATAACCAATTTCTTTTTTCAAGAATAACAAAGTTTTCTTAAAATGTGCCTTCTGTATTTGTAAAAACAATTTTGAAAATTTTCAGAGAGCGAAACAAAATACATATAAATAAATAAATAAATAAATAACATTATACTTTTTCAAAATGTATTTTATCATTATTTTGATAATTATCTAAATTGGAAATACACAATAAATTCAAAAATTCCCAAATAAACACAAACAGGTCTATTAGTCTTGAAAAATTACCTGTACATTGCACACACACACACACACACACACACACACACAAAAAAAAAAAAAAAAAAAAAATGATTTTACGGTATAATATGGGCGTATGGGCGTATTGAATATAACAATTAACACAGTAAAACCTTTGAATAGCGGACAGTTTGGGAACGAGAGATTTGCCCAATACGCATATACGGGCGTATATGCGTATGGGCGTATAATGCGATATTTAGCTGCCAGTATTATGTACCGTAAAATCAACAGTAATAAACAGTAATATAAGCAGTAATACACTGCCGCGCATGCGCGGTAGTTGTAAGTTGTATTATAATACTGGCAGCTGGGGTGCCAGTATTATATCTTAAAATCAATTTTTTTTTTCTTCAGTGTATAACATTGTTAGTCCACAGAGTTCACAATACTATCAATTATGAATAATAAAAGTAAAATTATACATCATTTAGTGGGGCTCTACCAATAACGCTTGGTTTTTAGGGTACTTTCGGTATTATTATTATTATTATTATTATTATTTTAATAATGAACATGGAAAACAACGATTTTAAGCATAGAATTTATTGTACTTTCACCTAAGTGTGGGAATATTTTCATATAAAAATGTTGATAATTTTATTGATTTAAACTCTACAAAAATTTAATATGCATGGCGTGCACAGTAAATCGGTATAAGTGATTGGGCTCTTAACAATAATCTGAAACATAAAATTCAAATGGAAACTTAAAATAAAGGGTATCTATAAATTATTGTCGATGTTTCCTTACCTCATAATTTTTTTATTTAAGAACATGACGGAAAATATTGTTATATAGTAGTAAAGTACAACTCAAAAAGTTTTTAGTAACACAAACAAAGTTAAGTATTCTCCTCTAATTTATGGGGCGACACTAGTGCCGTCACATTGTGGAAGGTTGAGACAAGCATTCAAAAGGCGAGTGTCCAACAGAATGCAATGTGTGTATTGTGGTTTTTCGAAATACAGTAATACTTCGGTGTTCGTTGACTTCGGTTATCGTCGATTTTTTCCGCGAAAATTTTATCTCAAATTTTAATTGCTTAAAAGGCGTATAGCCAACATAGTGAAAAAGTTTTCAAGCCGAGACTCGAACCTGGGTCATCAGTATAGCGCACTGATGTTCTACCAACGACGTTCTACTGACGTGGTAGAACGTCAGTGAGCTATACTGATGACCAGGCTTCGAGTTTCGGCTTGGGTACTTTTTCACTATGTTGGCTACACGCCTTTTAAGCATTTAAAATTTGAAATATTATGAATACAAGGCCGGAGAAATTTTCTATCGAAAAATTTCCAAGTATTAAATATAGATTTATTCAATTATCGATGCTGGATTTTCTTTGGTTTCATGTTTGCCCTAGGGTTGGTGGCTCACGAAAAATATTCCATCTCGTGCTGCGTTTGTAGCCTTGCCAACAGCTTATAGTGCGAAAGTGCCAGGCTGAGTATCGTTCCCAAGTGGTTCAGTTGGTAAAACGTCAGTGACCTATACTGATGACCCGGGTTCGAGTCCCGGCTTGGGTACTTTTACACTATGTTGGCTAAAAGCCTTTTAAGCAATTAAAAATTGAAATATTATGAATGCAAGGCGTGAGAGATTTTCTATCGAAAAATTCCCAAGTATTAAATATAGATTTCATTTTATCTCGGTTTACGTCGATTGCCTTGGATTTCGTCGGCATACCCACGTGACTTCGATGCATTTTCCGGAAACATGGGGGCGACCCACGCGTTCTCCTGCTCAATGTGGCGTTATTTCTCGTCTTGTCTGCATCATCCCGTGCGTTTATTGCCTAATTTCGTTTATTGCTTGTGTATTTTTGTGCTTTTTTTTATTGATTGCGACTGCTCCATCATGGAACCAAAGACAGTTTCCACAGCCATCAAGCCCTTTGAAGAAAAAGGCCAGAAACACCATCGCGTTGAAGAAGGAAATTATTAAAAAATACGAGAGAGGGATTAAGATTACTAAAATCGGCCGTATGTACGGAAAATCGCCATCAACGATAAATTCCACTGTGGCGAAAAGAGGAGCAGTGGTGTGAAAGGTGTGAATGTGCTAACGAAATTCTGACTCTGAAGTTAGTCCTACTCAAAGTTGCATATATGATATGTCTTATACGCACTTTGGTCCTACTGCCAATGGAACAAAAAGGGAAGTGACCCCAGATATAATGCCTTGATACCATGCGCCAAGAGCAGTATATTAATTTATTGTTGTTTTTAATATTAAACGCTATATTTATTCGCTATAAAATGTATTTTTGGTACGTATTTTGGAGTGTTTAAAACGAATTAATTGTATTTACATCGATTCATATGGAAATAATTGCCTCGGTTTTCGTCGGTTCCGGATTTTGCCGATTGTTTTCGGACGGATTATCAACGAAAACCGAGGTATCACTGTACTAACACTATCTAACTTTATTCTCATAATTCATTAATATATTTTTGATAAAACTGATAAAATCCATAACGGATACTGTTCAACCACACTTCTAAGAACCCCGGTTGGCAGAATGCCAAGCCGATTCTATTCACACTGTAGGGAGAATAGCCGCGGCAAAAGAAACTGAAATCACCACTCTTTATCTTAGGCAGCGTACTTACAGCTTACGGACTTCCCCATTTTTGACATGGTCTAGCCATTTTCGCCCATGCGCAGTTCGCTCCAGGTTTCTATCAAGCGTGGTGCATCAGTACTCCCGAATAGCGGACACCTTTATTTAGTGAACATTTTTTTCAATTTTCAACAGATATATTGTTTGTATGTTTTTAACTTTGAAAAGCGAACACCTTTGAATATAGGGCAAATTCCTTGCTCCCAAACTGTCCTCTATTCAAAGGTTTTACTGTTTTAATTGTTATTTGATTATAATCAAATTTAAATTAATAGCGTTTTTAAAGGCAACTTTATGCAAAATGTAATAATAATTTTCGTCAGTTTCTTAAATCAAAAGTTATGAATTAAGAAAACCCCAACCTGGACACCCTGTACATTAAATTAATTGGAGTTCAAATCTAAAATGCATAAGATAAATCTAAATTTCATAAAATGATGGCTGTTTGAAGTTTAGGGTAAAATTTTGGTACTATTTTTTTTCCTTCTTGAAACTGTTTAAAAAATCAAAATCATAAAAAATTAAAAAAATTTAAAGATTTGTCCTTCAAATAAAAAAGTCTAGTTTAGTTTACAAAAAATAAAACATCAACGGCTTGAACGGTTTATGTGTAAAAATCTACAGATATTTAAAGAAATCTTGTATTAGGAAAAAATACATTTAAAGCTTTTGATCAGCACTTTTGTCAACCGTGATACTGGTTCATTCAATTGGATGTCACAACTTAAATATTCAGTGGAACAAAAAACGATTTTGAAAGCATATTCTAAACAATTTAATGGTTCAAAAAAATGCAAAAAGTACTAAATTGAGTTTTTGAAAGGATAACTACCTAACTAATTAATTAAGCAAATTTTCAAAGCAAATGAAAATTTATGAATGTAAACCAATTATGCCATGAATTTGTTAAATAAGTCAGCTTGGATAAATGAAAGAATTTATCATTTTCTGTATAACCCAAAATTTTTTTTTTCTCTTCGTTTGGCAATAAACGTCTTCTTTTTGTAGTTTTTTATTCATATTTTTCATTAAATAAGAATGTTTCGTCAGTATTAACTTCAACCTTTAAATATTGGGTGAAACAAAAAACTGTTTTCAGGGTATATTCCAGACATTTCAAGGGTTCAAAAAATGCAAAAAATATTAAATTAAGGTTTTGAAACTAGAACAACAATTAATTAAATAAAATTTCAAAGTAAATAAAAATTTCTGAATGTAAAACAATAATGCTATAAATTTGTTAAATAAATCAGTTTGGATTAATAAATGGATTTATAATTTAATGTAAAAACGAAGATAATTTTTTTTCTGCTCCATTGGCGATAAATATCTTCTTTTTGTAGTTTTTTATTCATAATTTCCGTTAAATAATAATGTTTCGCCAGTATTAATTGTAATCCTTAAATATTTGTTGGAATAAAAAATGGTTTTCAGGGCATATTCCATTTTAAAGGTTTAAAAAATATTAAAATAAGCTTCTGAAGCTAAAACAACAAGTAATTAAACAAAATTTCAAAGTAAATAAGAATTTCTGAATGTAAAAAATGTATTATATAAAGTTTGGATTAGAGAATTAATTTATATTTTTCTGTATAAACGAAGGCAATTTTTTGCTCCTCCCTTGGCGATAAATGTATTCTTTTTGTAGCTTTTTATTCATAATTTTCGTTAAATAATAATGTTTCATCGATATTAACTTCAAACTTTAAAAATTGGGTGGAACAAAAACGGATTTCTGGGCATATTCCAGACATTTTAGGAATTTAAAAAATACAAAAAATATTAAATTAAACTTTTGAAACTAGAACAACAATTAATTAAACAAAATTTCAAAGTAAATAAAAATTTTCGAATGTAAGACATGCATGCTATAAATTTGATAAATAAATCAGTTTGGATTAGTAAATGAGTTTATAATTTTCTGTATAAACGAAGGTAATTCTTTGTTCCTCTCTTGGCGTTAAATATCTTCTTTTTGTAGTATTTTATTCATAATTTTCTTTAAATAATAATGTTTCGTCAATATTAATTTATTGACCCTTATTAACCCTTAAATATTGGGTGGAAAAAAAGACTGTTTTCTGGGCACATTCAGACATTTTAGGAATTAAAAAAAAAAAAAAAGTAAAAACTATTAAATTAAGCTTCTGAAACTAGAACAACAATAAATTAAGCCAAATTTTAAAGTAAATAAAAATTTCTGAATGTAAAACAATTATGCAATAAATTTGTTAAATAAATTGGTTTGGATTAGTAAATGGGTTTATAATTTTCTGTAGAAACGAAGGTAATCTTTTGTTCCGCCCTTGGCGATAAATATCTTATTTTTTTGTTATGTTTTATTCATAATTTTCACTAAATAATAATGTTTCGCTAATATTAATTTTAATCCTTAAATAATGGGTAGAACAAAAAAAAAAAAAAAAAAAAAAAAAAGGTTTTCTGCGCATATTCCAGACATTCTAAGGATTCAGAAAATTAAAAAAAAAAATTAAATTAAGCTTTTGAAACGAGAACAACAATTAATTAAACAAAACTTCAAAGTAAATAAAAATTTCTGAATGTAAAACAATTATGCAATAAATTTGTTAAATAAATCAGTCAGGATTAGTGAATGGATTTATAATTTTCTGTATAAACGAAGGTAATCTATTGTTCCTCCCTTGGCGATAAATATCTTCTTTTCGTAGTTTTCCATTCATAATTTTCATTTAAATAATGATGCTTCGTCAGTGTTAATTTGAAAACTAACGTAAGAAGCTATTATTAGAATTTCAGTTTTAACATCTGAAATAAATTAAAGATTTTGGTAGCTAACAATGCGGTTTATAATCAATAAAACAAAAAAGTGAGCATGGTCATGTATACAAAATTTCAGAGTAAATTAAACATTTATTTTAATTATGAAAAAGTAATGTTAACACTTTGTTAAGTAAGTCAATTTAAATTACTGAATGAATTCATATACTTCTGTATAAACAAAACTTTTTGTTTTCTTGTCGATAAAGTAAATCTTCTTTTTGTACATTGTTGTTTAGAATTCATTATAAACGAAATTATCTTTTAGTAATGTTCGATAAGTCATTTACATTTTAACATCATTAATTTTGACTGTTAACAAAACAATCAATTATGAATAAAATAACTAAATGTAACATCTTTAATTAAACAGAAACATTTCTGAATACAGAACAATTACGCTAGTAATTTTTTTAAATAAATCTATTTGGATTTTTAAATAAACTTATATATTTCTCTATAAATGGAGATATTCATTTATTTATTTATTTTCATTTGCTTTTCCCTTTCTTTTTCCAGTTACATCTTAACATCATCAGTTTTGATTGTTAAGAATACGATCAATTTTGATTAAAATAAACAAACATAAAATTTAATGAATCAAAATTTCAGAATAAATTAAACATTTCTGAATGCAAAACAATTACGTTAATATATTTTTTAAATAAGTCAATTTGGATTACTTAACGAATTTATAAATTTCTCTATAAATGGAGACATTTTTTTTTGTTGTTGTTCTAGCTAAGTATGTCTTTTTAAATGTTTTATAATGAAAAATCTAATTTAAATAATGATGTTTCATTAATATTAGTTTTAAAACTTACATAATAATAACCCATACTTAGAATTCTAATTTGAATAGCTGAAATAAATTAAGGCAGAATTAAACATAAGTATCAATTAGGATCATGTTTCTCGATTAAATATTGGAATTTCGTGTTTTAAGTGGAACAACAAAATTTTATTACTTTCATTTATTTTTATTTTGAAACTTAATTGGATTGCAATTCTCCTGAAATGTGTGCTCGTGAAAATATCACAGTATGTATGAGAAACGTTTTCTTCTTGTTTTTACAATTATTATTTGCTTTCTACATTTAAGAGCATTTGAATATTTATTTTAGATACATTGGCCTCCAAAAGTTAAGGTACAACCAATTTTTTTTAGGCTCACTATTAAAAGAATGAAAATAAAGGTAAAAAGTACGATTTATATCGTCGCTACCATGTCAAACTATCGAATGTGAAAAAAAATGAATTTTTTATTACTTTTAAAAAATGGCCACCACTAAATTTTAGTAGTATTCTTCACTGGGGTTGCCAGTTTGGCATCCTTTTTCAGTCAGAAATTTCGAATTCAAACCAGAAATTTCAAGCAGAATTTTTTCCTTTATTTAATGACAGACATTTGGTGATTACAGAATGTAAATATTTTTCTCTCAAAATTTACTATATTAATTTGGCATCACTGAATAAACGAGAGGGCCAAACTGGCAACCCTGTTCTTCACAGAAATTTTATTAGTATTCCTTCTGGGCGAAGAATTCTAATAAAAAGTGGTGACAATCGGTCAATTTTTAAAAGTAATAAAAAATGCATTTTTTCACATTTGATAGTTTGACATGGTAACGACGATATGAATTAGCATAAGTAACTTCAATAAAACCGTATAAAACAATTATGCCCATCTCTACTTCTTAAAAACAACTGGGCACTTAGATGACAGTCGAAAGAAACTGCGAGTATCCCACTTTGGGAATTTGAATGAAATTTTTTTATGCTTGTTAATCTTAAATTCTTGGTGCAAAAATAGTGTTGTCCATATCTAGGAGATGTCGTTTACCTGATTCATTAAAATGGCGGGTAATCGGATGAATGAAAATGGGTTATCACAAGCTGATGCTACTAGACGTCATAATGTGTCTCGTCAAGGCTAACGAAAAAGACAGGCTACCGCGGTGCATTCCACTTATCTTTTTTTACAGACCGCTAGAGTGACGTGATGCTCTTTTCGTACACCTGCATTTGGTACATTCGAGCATCACGTGACTCCGGCGGTCTGTAAAAAAAGATATGCGTAAAGCACTGCGGTAGCCTTTCTTTTTCGTTAGCCTCGGTGTCTCGTAGTGTGTTTCAAAGACTATGAGATCAATTTGAATCCGAAAATTCAGTATCAAGAAGACTTGTTCTAGACCGCGCACGAATTACAACTCCTGCACAAGATCGCTTTCTAGCTCTTTTGGCTCGAAGGAGGAGAAGCACTACTGTGGCTCAACTCATTTCAGACATCATAACGCAACATGGATGACAATATCTGTTACTATGTTGCACAGGCGTCTTCACAATTAAGGACTATATGCAAGACTCTATCGAATACCAGTGTTAATTAATAAAATGCTTGTTGTAGTTTTCTACAACATTTGAAGTGGAAGTAATCTTCGGGGTAGGTTGCTACAAAATTTGCAAGAAAAATCTAAATTTACCTTTGTTAAGAAGGTTTTGCTTCACCAAAATGTTTAGAGGATCTTGTAGGTTAATTTAAATGATGACTATTGTTCTTTAAGTTATACAGGTTGATTATACATTGAAGGTGAAGCAAAGAAGAAACGTGATCGTATATATATTATCAGGTTCAATACGTCATTTTAATGTTAAATTATAAGAGAGAAATTTACCTTGAATCCAAGAGTGATGTGACATAAAGAATGAGCAAAAATACTGTAGAATACTTCCATGATTTTATTATGACAAACTTCCGTGGATTTGGGAAAAGGTGCTGTCTTTTTTTTAGGTGTTGAATGCTCACAAACGCTACAAACTTCAGATATCTGTATAATAGGATGTCATGCTGGGAGATGTTAATTACTACTGATTAAATGAATGAAGGTAAGTCACTTTACTATTTAAATAAACTAATATGGAATTAGAAAGACGAATGGATCGGACACTAAGTCCGGCCATCGCGAGAACACGCACCACGAACAACGGTCGAACAAGCGACCTACTCTGAACTCTACAATCACTAGAACTGAATTTTAACAGCGCGCGACCATGGCGAGCGTGCGTAAAAGCACGTCTCAAAAACTCGCCGCGCGGAGATGAATGCGCCAAACTGGCAGACTCAATGAAGAGTTAACGCACGAAGGAGAAACAGCGAAATGCTGCCGTTCCGCGGCCGTACGCACATGCGCAAAGAGTGCCGGCTGCCTAGCCGCAAAAGCTCGTGATCCGAAACTTGGAGGAAGGCTTCAGGAGGAAGGCTACGAAACAAGCTGGCACGCGGCCAAGGGCGAAACGGGATGGAGAAATGAATGGAAAAAAAGAGACTTTACGAAATAAATGAGATATGAAAGATGATCGCTTGATTAAACTTAAAATAATGAACGTAAAAAGAGGGAAAACGTAAGATTAATTAAATATAATATGTTACAATTAAAGATTGAATAATTAAGAATATGGATTTAAAATATTGAAATACAGATGTGAATTAGGGAAATTCAAAACAAAATATATCAACACGATATATTACTCCACCACAAATAGGGGAAAAAAACTGAAAGATCCACATGAAAAAGGAAATTCACAACTTACCGCTGAATCAGATAAGCTGGAATGCAAAAATGGATTACAAGAAACATTACAAAAGGACATGAACAATCAATCGAAAACATTAAATATCAATAAAACACTCATTACTATTAGAGAACTCCAAATGTCGATTGAGAACATGTAAAAAAATGTCAGTTAAAATGCAAAAAATTAGAAAGTGTGAAAAAAAAGCAAAAATTGCGTAAGAATATCAAATATTAATTGAAAAAACTCACAACACTTACAAAAAGCTCTAAAGAAAAACTTAGCAATAAAAAGGTACTCTATTGAGAGTGTAAATAACCTATAAGGAATATCCCAATACCAAGAGCAAAAACTGATCCAAGAATGACCACTACTTACCAAGAGCATCAACAACCGATCAAGACAGCACGGGAATACACGGGATTACATACTATACCCAACAGACGGGTATCTGAGATTGTATATCAACAATCAATATAAAATTTCAGTACAGCTGCTATCATGATGATACAAGACATATATATATATATATATATATATATATATATATATAAAGAAATATTAAATTCAAACAGACAAATAAAAGGGTAAGAAAAAGTTACGGGGAAATGAGTGGCGCCACAAAAAAAAATAGGGACAAAAATAAAAATATATATACATTGCAATCTTGTAACACTTGATATTATACACTGCATGCTGAAAGAAAACTTTCAAGTAAACTTTGCATTACTTTTATATGCAAAGATGATCATGATCATGAAAAAATTTATGTATACGTATACTGTCTGTTAAATAATGTTTACATATCCATGGAATACAAATTTTACGTGAGTATTCATAAAAGATTGTATTAAAAAAAAACGTATTTTAATTACACAAAGTATATCAAATTTTACCATAAATTGAAAAATTAATACAACACACCTCTGAATTTTTTAGAATGGTGTATTACTGAAAAAATTGTCAACATCAACATTGACCACAAAAATGTAAGTAAAGTATTTACACAGGATACCTTTATTTTATTGAATGAAATTGCAAATGCTTGCACTGTGAATATAAAGGTTCAAAACTAAAAAATGAAGGAAGAGCCTATCATACTATAAAAAACATCATTTTAAGTCTGAAAAGACTGATATGTGAACTGAATCACAAAATTGAATTTTTATCCACTTGTCAAAATTTTAAAGTTGAATTAAAAAAATTAAAGTTAGATTAAAATGTTTAGAAAAACAAAAGATAATTATATGTACATTAAATGCAAAAAAATTTATATACCACAACATAACTAACACATACATATCTGAAAATGGTACTATGTAAACATATTACATATAATTTCAAAAGAATTTTTGAAAAAAAAAGGTTTCTTTGTACTTTAAATATTCTAAAAGAGGCATATCCTTGTATGCATTTGCTTGAAAAACTACTTTGAAATTATTCTACAATACTTTCGAAAATGCCAAAAAATTTAAATATTAATTGTAAATAATTACTGAAGCATAAATTACATGTACACAACAAATGAAATATATATTAAAAAACAATAAACTAGAAAAGAAATTTCTCTAAAATTTTGTTATCTCATGAACAAAATTATGCTAAAAGGAAATTATTTTGAAAAATGAATTTAAACAGTTAACTGAACACAATTACCTGTAAAGCTGAAAAAAACTTATATAAAAACCAACTTGAAAAAGGAAAAAAATCAGGTAAGATATGAAAAAAAACTATTATTGTTATTATTGTAAAAGTTAAAAATATTATGAACATATGTATCTGTCGGGTTAGGGTTAAAGAAGTGTCAAGAAAATATCTTGACAGTACCACTCCATTGGGTACCGAAATCTTATTTTCCTCCGACAAGACACAAAAAACTTACAAAATTAATATATATAATGCATGAAAAGAAATTAAAACACAGACGTATCAGTTATGATGTTTGATGTGGCACAAAAATTTATGTAACTCGATTATTGAGTTTAAGTCTTATTTTATATAAGCACAGTCTGTATGATTCACAGTCTCTAGAAAAGGCTGGATGATCAGTTCGAAAGTTGTGTCAATTTTGATTATTATGAACACAGTTTCTGCAATTGGCAGGTTTCTCACAAAATCCAGGTGCGTGATGCTCACCGCACCATACACAACATCTTGATTTTTTGCACTGATTTGCTACGTGATGGAAAGCTTGACAGTTGAAACATCTTTTGATTTTTACGTATTTCTTTGCTGTAAAGAGTTGATCCTTGATCTGGAGTTTACGCCGCATTAGGCAGTAGGCAATGTTGCTTGGAAGTTCTAAAATGTGGTTGAGGTTATTGCTGAATTTATTTTTATATGTTTTCACCACATTTATATGGGATGTTTCCTTGAATTTATTGATTGCTTCAATTATTTCGTGAGTGTGAAAATATTCAGGTACATCATAAATTATTATCTTGCTTAAATGAGTTGAGGATGATTGTGAATTTAATGTGGAGTTGAAAAAAGATTGATTTACGGTGTCGTCTACATGACTTGATGAGAGAATTGAAGACTGTGTATAAGAATCAGATATTGAGATGTTATTAGTAGATGGAATGCTCTGCTCTTCCGTTTGTGTGAATGAGTCTTGAGTTGTAATGCTTTGTACTTTGGTTGATTCTTTTACTTTCACCAACAGTTTCTGATTAAGCTCTTTAAGGTTGGAGATATCTTTGAGTGTATTACTGAACGTATCTTTAATAAAGCATTTATGCATCTCAATCATGTTACTTCCTGTAAACTGTAGTGTTTTACTTATAATGGAAAATATGTCAGAGTCAAATGTGGTATCACCACCACTGCTTTCAACGAGATACTTAATTGTATCTGGAATACTCTGTACAAAATCTGAGAGTGCCTCAGTAAATATATTTATACGATTCATTACTTGAGTATTTTGATCCATGACTATGGTAATAGAAATTGATGAAATAGAAATTAAAATGTGTAAATTTATTGATTAGAAATTAAAAAATTATTGATTATTCACAATTATATCTTCCAGAAATATCTTCAAAATAACATCTTCAAAAATATATCTCTTCAAACAAAATATCTTCAAAAATTTTCAAAAAAAACATCTTCAAAAAATATTTTTCTTCATACACTTATTTAAATATCATATGCAGTAAAAATTATATACAAACACTATAGATGAACTACAGAAATTTGAAAAGAAAATGAATTTTATATATGTACACCAAAAAACAAGCTTCCATGTGTTTAAAAAAAAATCTTCTATGTATATTTTTCAATCTTCTAACATCCTTTATAATTTTTATGCAAAATTGGTAAAAACTGCACTATATATTTTAATCTTACATATTTCTAAAAAGGATTGCTTATTTTATAAAATTATGAATATTAAGGTGGCAGAAAAAAGCACATGTTTTCAAATATATCTTGAAAAACGACGTATTACGCACTTATTGTGCACTGGAACGAAGCACCATATTTGTTAAGAAGGTTTTGCTTCACCAAAATGTTTAGAGGATCTTGTAGGTTAATTTAAATGATGACTATTGTTCTTTAAGTTATACAGGTTGATTATACATTGAAGGTGAAGCAAAGAAGAAACGTGATCGTATATATATTATCAGGTTCAATACGTCATTTTAATGTTAAATTATAAGAGAGAAATTTACCTTGAATCCAAGAGTGATGTGACATAAAGAATGAGCAAAAATACTGTAGAATACTTCCATGATTTTATTATGACAATTTACTATCTACGATTTTATTATGACATTTATTCTGGCATTTAAAATGCGGACCACTTGGAGCCCTGCTTTAGCGTCCGAACAAATTATTGCGTTTTGTACTTTGTGGCAAATGACTAGTTGTGACTTGGGTCAGCATTATTTCTTCAAAAGTTTTAAAGAACTGCCAGCTCCTTTTACGTTATTTTCACCTTAAAGTTGTTTCTGAATTTTCTTTTGGTTCGTCTTCGCCTTTTTTGGCAAACGAAGATGTACTCTGAATACTTTTTTCATCACTGTATAAATCTTTTAACTACTTAATAACTACTTTAACAACTAATTTTTGGACTACATACAGTATATTTAGTTAAATATACGGCACTTTGCTTGAAACAGTCTCAAGTTTCTTACAGATCAGGGAATTTCCTTGACCTTATGTCAGATAAACATCCGTATTTACCGAGAAAATTTTGCCTTATGCAATCGCACGATTACGTAAGTTGAGGTTTTCTATTAAAAAAAATGTTGGTATTTCACCTGAAATTGTAGGAACCCTGTACATTTCCTTCCTACTTTGATATTAACGCGATATTTCCATAGCAATTCCACAGTTTCCACCAGACAATTTCAGGAGAGTGCTGCACCCTACCTGCCCTTTGGTTTTAAAAATGGCACCCTTCTTGCCCCTCAGTCAAAAAAAAATGTGCCTTTACTGCCTCTTGTATTAAAATATTTGTTTGTATAGTAGAAACTGGCTCATTGTTGTGTCTTAAAAAAATTGCTCTGGTTTTTAAATATTAAAAGGGCCTTTAAAAATCAAAAGGATAGCCTTAAAAATGAAAAATGTGCCCTTGAGAATCTACAATGTGTCCTTAAGAATCAGAAAAGTACCCTTAAGAATTGAAAAAGTTTATTTTCCCCACCAGCAACACCCAGCCTTTTTTCTAAACCTGTGGGAAACACTGCGGTAAATCGTGTAAAAATAAATCTATAACTACCATATTTGTTCAAGTACTCATATAAAAACAGTCAAACATGCAAACAGTTTAGTAAATTAAATATCGAGATATATACAAAAATGATTAATAAAGGGAATAGGTGATATAGTCCTTGAAAAATTATTTGGGCTATAAAATCTAAGTGTGTACACTTATCTCGTTTATTTTGTGTACACTTGCCCCACACTGTAAAAAAAATTTCCTGAAAAAAAAATGGAAATTGTACTGGCAATCTAAACGCCAGTACTATTTCCGTACATTAACGGAAAAGAAAATTCCGTTAAATTCCACGAAAATTTCCGTGATTTCTGAAATATCCGTTTTTAAATTTCCGTTTTTTAACAGATATCTTCCGTATTTTTTAGATATTTTTATATCGTTAAAATAAATTTTATAGGATCAAAAATATATATATATTTCTCAAGGAACATCTCATAACACTTTTTATTTTTTTTTCTTTAATTTATGTGCGAGTTTTCAGTAAATAACCAACACTTGCCACAACGGGGTTCGAATGCGGATACTTCTGTGTAGTACACTGGCAGGCTGTACCATTACGCTAAGGCCGGACACTTCGTTTCCCCAAATGTTGTTATTTATTTTAAATGCTTTTAATGATGCAAAAACTTGAAGGTTTCATAGTTAGACGAAATTTTTCGATATTTTATTTTCATAATTTTTAATATCTTGCTTTATTATTTTATGCTTTATAACAGATAAATGTTAACTTTTTATGTATTATACGCGTAAAACATTGTATTAAATCTAATGATTGCTTCTTTTTGCAATAGTACATATACTTTTAAAAATGATTTGTCTATTGATCTATTTATCAATTCCAGTAAAAACAATATTATCTTAAGTAGACGTATTTATTACATGCTATTAAAGTAAATTTTCTTTATCTCTTATTTTAAAAACTTATGTGAATAAACAATTTTATAATAAATTAAATTATTATATTTAATCTTTGCTGAGAGCTTTTGTGTACGATTCTGTTAATCTGAATAATTTTAAAAAATAAAAATAAAAAAATAGATTTTTAGAGAAAATTTTGAAATTAATGACCTTAGGATAGGTAAGTTTAAATTTGGACTTGATAATTTTGTTTAAATTAATTTAGTTCAATTTATAAAATTATAAACTTTTTAAAATTATAAACTTCATTTTTATAAAAGTAAACGAAAAGTTATTAATTATTTTTTATAAATTTAAAGAAAAAAATATGAACTTCGTAAAATTATAATTTATAAAAAAATAAATTTTAGTTTAATTCACAAATTTATAAGACAAATCAGCTTAGTTTAACACCTACATACCGATAATTTGCAAAAATATTATTTTATGAAACCTTAAAAATATTTTTTTTTAATTAATGACCTTGGGATAGGTATGTTTAAATTTGGATTTATTAATTTAGTCTAAATTAATTTAGTTTAATTTATAAAATTATAAACTTCATTTTTATAAAAGTAAAGAAAAAATCATTAATTATTTTTATAAATTTAAAGAAAAAATATAAACTTTCTAAAATTATAATTTATAAAATAATAAATTTTAGTTTAATTCACAAATTTATAAGACAAATCAGTTTTGTTCAATACCAATAATTTGCAAAGATATTATTTTACAAAACCTTTAATAACCTAATATTGCCTCACGTTAATAAAATTAAAATAAAATTTTAAAATGTCAGTGAAAAAATTCATAATTTGAAGCACTATAAAGAAAAAAAAGTAGATTAAAAAAAATATTTTTCTGTAATTTATATAAATAAAGTAAATTTCAAAAAATTTCACTAAAAAATAAAAAATATCATTATTATTTTTACAAAAAATTACCGTCCAGACACGGGCCCGGTTAGAATGTGCTCCAAGATTGGCCCGTGTCTAATGACAGAAAATAAGCCCACGGGTAGGACCGGTCCAGGCCTGGATCCTAGAAGACCCTGGACCCTAAAAAATACAACAATCTTAATTCGCATTTCAAACAAGACGATATATGTATGCAAACCTCTGAACGTTATTTACGGAAATGGGGAAATACAGACATTGTACTGTTTTGAAAAAAATCCATCAAATTTACGGAAAACTTTCTGCATATCTACGGATTTGAAATCTCCTTTACTGAACTAATGTCATTTACGGAAATTGTACTGTTGTTTTGGAAAAATGAAACTTCTCCGTAAAATTTTACGGAAAATCTCTTGTATTTTCACGAATTTTTTTTAGAGTGCAGTTTGTTACAAATGTACACAAATTACGTCATTCTAAACAGTACGTAAACTAATTTCTATTCTATACGTAGGTACAATCATTGAACTTTAAAAGTTTAACTACCCCAATAAAAAAAAACCTGGAGAAAACTTCCCCTCGGAACATCTTGTCAGCCACTGACTTGTCCATTGGACAAGTTAGCGGTTGATAGTCGAGTTGGACATTGTCAACTCGACTATGGAGTAAACACTTACAGTTCGCACAGAGGTGCCCATAAAGTGGTTCATCAGCCATATCTCAAATTCCCTTAGCTAATGTTAAACCTATGGGACTGGAATGCATTATTATTTTTAAAATATCTCCTCAGGGAATTAATATTTTTGACTTCTTTTTCCTGTGTACATATTTTAAAGGTTGTCTCTCTTTTACTTAGTTGTCAAAATATTTCTAAAATATATTCTTAATTTAATATTCTATGTGGTAAAATCATAGGAGCTATGAGTAAGATTTTAACACTTCAAATAAAATTAAGTTTACATTTTAGAAATATTTTGACAGCTGAAAAAGGACAACCGTTAAGAACAGCATGCAGAAAAAAAGTCAAAAATATTAATTTCCTGGGGAGATATTTTAAAAATACAAATGTATTCCATTCCCATAGGTTTAACATTAGCGAGGGGAATTTGAGATCTGACTGATCAACCCCCTTAAACACACCATACGGTAGAAAAATGACCTAATTCTGCTTGACAGTTGTATAGGCTTGCTAACCAAACTATTTCAGGTTAGAGTGTCGCATTTTTACAAAAATACCTAGGCATGGCGTACATGTACAGTTATCTTTGTGTACCTGTACATGAAATCGTTTTAACACTTTCCAACGTTGTTGAAAAGTGCTTATGAATTCGGTTTGTCTGTCTGTCTGTCTGTCTGCCGGTCTGTCCATGCTCTAACTCACGTAAATATACTCAGATCGTCATGCGATTTATATATGTTATTGAAGCTTACTGTGGCATGTTCGGAATTGAAAATGAAGTGTGTAGCACTTATAGTTATTTTACAGGGATACTCAAAAGAATTCCGTTACATTGAGGTCTATGGGGAAAAATCATTTGCGGTTTAGTTTAATGATGTTACACAATTTCAAACATATTGAAATTGATATATATCACTGAGGTGCATTACAAGAGACTAATTATAGAATGTGGTGTGCATAGCACTAATAGTTCCTTTACAGGGATACTCAAAATAATTCCGTTACATTACGGTCTATAAAGGAAAATCGTTTGCAGTTTATTTTAATACTGTTTCACTAATTCAAACATATTGAAATTGATATATCACTAACGTGGATTACAAGAGGCTTACTATAGAATATTGTGTATATAGCTTTGATCGTTAATTTACAAGGACACCATAAGGAATTCGGTTAAAGTACTGCTTATTAATAACAATTGCTGGGAATGCTTTTTCAGTTGCTGAACACGTTTTTAAATTTAACTCATTTTTGTCTATTACGTGGTGTGTATAAATTGTATAGATTGTACACAGGGCAGCACAAAATTTCTCGAGTACATTTCCGTTTAATTTCGGAAATTTCAGAAGGGGAATTTTAAACTGTGCTACGCGTTTCCTAACTGAACTAAAATTTAGCATTATACTTAATCTATATACAAATCTGTAGATCAAATACAGGGCTGCACAAAAGAGCACGGATATTTTTTCCGAATGTTGTTGGTAATTACTGAAATTGGTTTTATAAATATGTTATGCGTTTTCAAAATTGTTTAGTTAGATATCATCTTACACTTTACGGCAAAAATTTGCAAAGTTATTTTGGAAGTGTTGGAAAGTGTTACATGATCTATGCTTGACGCATGTTTTTTCGTTCTTGTTTTAAATTATTTTGTAATGAAAATTTGCATTAACCATTCAAAGAAGTTACAGACCTGCTTGTATCAATTAAAATAATTAATTTAAACTTCATATATGCATTATATCATGCTCTTAAAAATATTAACCTTATATCATTTTAAAAATTATATAATTTTGTTTAAAAACACTTCTTTTTTTGCTTATCCTTTTTCTAGACATTAATTACTGTATTTTTTCTTGAAGTTCATTCGACTTTCACTGCAACATAAATATTTTTAAGATGATAGGTGAAAAATTCTTTAAACAAATTATGACACATGGTTCAAAATGATAGATCAAAAAATTCCCTTTTCAACAAATCTAATTTTGTAGGTCTGTTTAGCTAATTAATTTTCTTATATAGTTTTGCTTCAATTACCAAAACAAATGTAAGTTCTTTAATTAAAGAAAATGCACACTGAAGCTTTATTAGAAGAAGTATTTTGTATCTTGGGAGCCCGCAGCGTTACGCTTGCATGTCATGCGATATAAGTCCCGTCCCGTATCTGAAAAATTGCATGTCTGTTTCCGAAAATAATTAAATTTAAAACGTTAAATCGTAAATGAATGTTATCTAAAAAAAAAAAACTTCCCAGTTTAATCTTGAAATATAACAAATAACTATTTTAAAAATATTTAACCGTGTTTCATTACTTCTTTCATTTTGTAATTCCAATTTTTAACTCCAATTTTGAATTAAAATCTTTGAACATTGACTCAGTGGCGTATACAGAATTATCATTTCAGAGGAGGGAGGGGGGGGGGGAGATGTTGATATACAGGAAAACTTGCTAAGACTGAATCACAACAGACCAGGAAAATTCCGTTTTAAACAGTTTTTTCATAGCAGATACCCTATCCATTGTATACTCAAACTTGCTTAAGACCGAACTGCTTTGGAACGGAAAAAAATCCACTTTAGACAGGTTTGCATCTTAACAGATCATATCAGATAATCCACAACAGGTACCCCATCTGTTATATATAGACTCAAACCCGCTAAGACCGAATCGCACAGGACCGGAGAAAATTCCATTTTAGACACGTTTTGTCTTAACAGGTCATAACAGCTACTCCATAGAAGGTATCCCATCTATTATACACTCAAACCTACTAAAACCGAGCCGCATTGGAACGGACAATTTCATTTTTGACAGACTTGCATCTTAACAGGTCATATCAGATAATCCATAGCAGGTACCCGATCTATTATAGAGTCAAACCTGCTAAGACCGAATCGCATTAGACCGGAGAAAATTCCATTTTAGACAGGTTTTGTCTTAACAGGTCATAGCAGATAATCCATAGTAGGTACTCCATCCTTTATACACTAAAACCTGCTAAGACCGAATCGGATTGGGACGGAGAAAATTCCATTTTAGACCGACTTGCATCTTAACAGGTCATATCAGATAACTCATAGTAGGTGCCGCATCCATTATACACTCAAACCTAGACCGAACCGCATTGGAACGGAAAAAATTGCATTTTAGACAGATTTACATCTTAACAGGTCATAGAAGATAATCCATAGTAGGTACCCCATCCATTATACACTCAAACCTACTAAGATCGAACCACATTGGAACGGAAAAAATTCAATTTCAGACAGATTTACATCTTAACAGGTCATAGAAGATAATCCATTAGCAGGTACCATATCCATTATACACTCAAACCTACTAAGACCGAACCGCATTGGAACGGAAAAAATTCAATTTCAGACAGATTTGCATCTTTACAGGTCATAGAAGATAATCCATTAGCAGGTACCCCATCCATTATAAACTCAAACCTACTAAGACCGAACTGCATTGGAACGGATAATAATCCACTTTAGACAGGTTTGCATTTTAACAGATCATATCAGATAATCCACAGCAGGTACCCCATCTGTTATAGACTCAAACCTGCTAAGACCGAATCGCACTGGACCGGAGAAAATTCCATTTTAGACAGGTTTTGTCTTAACAGGTCATAACAGCTACTCCATAGAAGGTACTTCATTCATTATACACTCAAACCTGCTAAGACTGAACCGCATTGGAACGAAAAAAATTCCATTTTAGACAGACTTACATCTTAACAGGTGATATCAGATAATCCATAGCAGGTACCCGATCTATTATAGACTCAAACCTGCTAAGACCGAATCGCATTTGACCGGAGAAAATTCCATTTTAGACAGGTTTTGTCTTAACAGGTCATAGCAGATAATTCATAGTAGGTACTCCATCCTTTATACACTCAAACCTGCTAAGACCGAATCGTATTGGGACGGAAAAAATTCAATTTTAGACAAATTTGTATCTTAACAGGTCATAGCAGTTACCCCATAGTAAGTAGTCCCATAGCAGGTTTGAATGTATAATGGATAGGGATCCATTATACACTCAAACCTGTAAAGACAGAATCGCTTGGACCGAAAAAAAAAATACGTTGTAGACAGGTTTTCATCTTAAAAGGTATAATTGTACTGCATTATTTTCATTGGATCTATACAAATTTCTCTCGAAGGCCGTATTTTTTAATAGACAAGTTTCGTTTTCACAGGTTTTACTGTTATTGTATTTTATTGTTTTAAACGAGAACATGAAAATTTTCTTTTATGTAGGTTTCCGTTACACACAGATTTTATATTCCATTAAGTTCCTTATAAATTTGTTGGTCTGAAAGTTTGATAAAAAGCTATTTTTTTTTTTTTAAATTAACGCACATTTTAAATATAGTGTAAATAAAAGTAAAACACCTTTAACAAGCACACATTTTGTTTGGGTAAAATTTTCGATTTTTTAATGAAATAGTTTAGATAAGCCATTATTAAGCGATGTGATTTTTTAAGATACAATATTGACCAAATCAATAAATTAAACATTACTGTGGCAGGAAAGATATTTAACTTTTCAGGGCAACATTTTATCTTTACAAAATTATAACCTGAAAATATCTACACTTTTTTACAATATTAAATTCAATCTTCTTGATTTTCTTGAAAATGTGTCTAAAACAATACAATACGACATTTTTATATTCTAGTGAATGGACATAGTACCTACGGCCATTCAGTCTTTCTTCACTCATTGTATTGCTTAAACACGATTTTAGATATCGCTAAATGGAGAAACATCTTTCTACAGTTGCCACTGAGAATGGAAGCACACGCAAGATTTTTAGTATGTTTGGAAATATCTCTGGTATACATTCCACAAAAGCATCAATGATAGTGGATGATCTTCATAAATGATCCACAAAAATTATCTCTCTCTTTTTTTTTTTTTTTTTTTTTTTTTGTAATTCCTATGAAATTCGATAGCGTTTTCCATTTTTCTATAAATACAAAAAAATCTTTCAAAAATAAATAAATAAATAAATAATGGCAAAATTAGAGTTTTGAACAAAATTTCTGGACACTTCGCCTGAGAAATATTACCATGAGACATCAGTCACTTATGACTTAAGGTGTAATCCATTTATCGAAAAATGAATAACTCTTTTCGATTCGAAATAATTTACAACCCTCTGCTAATTTCGTCCTTTTACGATTAAAAATGAGTCTGTGAATGTGTCAGAAAGATTTCCGTTCTTGAATGAAGATTTCTGTGCTTATGTTTGTGCGCGCGCAACGTTTTATATATAATCGGTTTTAAACACTGCTGTACAAGACCGTTCTTCACCTTAAAGGGGCCTGGTTGCAAGAAACATTTCGGAGGTCCTACACGTTTTTTAAAAATAAAAAATGGCATTTAGATCTCGTCTCTGCTCACTAACTGCGAGTCTCAGTGAGAAATAATTCCGGAGATTCATGCACACTTTATGAAACTTAAAGAAGGGCAGAATGGATTTATCATTCACGCACAAACGTTATAGCTATTCAGCACAACACGGTAGAGCCCTGCATCGGGTTGGGTTACCCGCACCCGACCCGACCCGAACCGCGGGTCGGTCGCATCGGGTTGGCGCTATATTTTTTCGTTGCGGTTCGGGTTGACTTCTACTTTTTTGTTGCGGGTCGGGTTGCGGGTGGAGGTAGTGCGGGTTTGGGTTGACCCGCTTTTCCAAAAGAATGTACACAATATTTTTGCAGGTTAAAAATATGTATACAATAAGACCTCCATAACGAACACTCTCGAAAATCGACCTTTTACGCTACATGGAAAGGAGGAAAAAAAATCATTCTTCTAATCACTTAATCATAACTCGCTTTTTTTTTTTACAAATTGTGTTCTGTGCAACAATTTGCGAATGTCAGAGACAAATCTCAATTGCAGTGTCATAGATTTTTCCATATACTCTTGCTGATAAAACAAAACAAATTTCTAACTCACGAAAAGAATAAATTTTCTTGCGGTTAACGCATTATAATATCTAATGTTTTAATATCGGGTATCTTCTTTGTGGACTACTTTTTCATAATTGTATTGTAATATGGATTAATTTTCTGTTCCTTCGGTTTCGGGTCGGTTTCGAGTTGACTTTAAGCAGAATTTTCAAGTTCGGGTATGATATACACAACCAGACCCGTACAGAATTCTAATTTTTTGTCCTCAATTTCGAAAGCAGATTAAATCTTTCGACAAAATCTGAAAGTAGTGAAATAGTGACTACTTTTGAAAAGTAGTTTGTAGTCGCTACTTTTTAAAACAAGTAGTTGTAGTTGTAGTTAACTACATTTTTGATAAAGTAGTTGTAGTTTGCTACTAAAAAAATAGTTTTCAGACCCCTGACTTATTCACATTCAAATACGTATTTATTTTCATAGTTAGTTCTGTTCGAACTTTTTATAAAAATCCCAACAATCGGACAAGCTAAAACCTAAATATGAGCCGGAAGAATTATTCAATGTTGAACCTGACTCGCAGAAAGAAAATAAGTGATCTCGACCAGAAAAAATAAATAGAAGCAACCCGACCCGCTGCAAGACTCTTCAACGATCTCAAGGTGTCCGCTATTCCGAGGTTTCACTATATTTGAATATTAAAAAATGTAGATTTGTCCATTTTTCTATATAAAATATAAAACTGGTATTAGAGGTATAATTGTACATTACATTTCATTATAGCATTAAAACATAATTTATTGTCCTTTCATTGTGGGTTCGGGTCGGGTTGCGGGTTGCGAAAATTATTTTTGCAGGCTCGGTTCGGGTTGCGGATCCAGAATTTTTTTTGTCGGGTTCGGGTTGGGTTGCTGATTGACTTCAAATGGAATTTGCAGGTTCGGGTCGGGTTGTACCCGACCCGTGCAGGACTCTACAACACGGTTGCATGCAAGACAAAAAAATTTAAAAACTTTAGTCGTCCACTAAAATGCCCTTATAAAAGAGTAGCCAGGCATCCTGCCACAATTAGAGTATGGCAGATAAACCAAGGGACTAATATTTATTATATATAAAGTCAATATATAAATATATTTATTATACAACAGTACTTAAAATTTAATTTCTTTTTTATTTAAAAGTGCGTTCAAAAGTTTTCTTCGTGATTTAAAAAACTTTGTGTTAAAAAATGTGTTTTTCAATCGAATTGATGAATAAATTTGCATTAAAGAAAGCCAGAAAACTGTGCATTAGTTTTTATGGCAATAAATTATTTTAAAATACAGCCGCTATGTAGTTTTTTTTTTTTTTTTTTTTTTTTTTTTTTTTTTTTTTTTTTAAATCTTGAATATGGAAATGGAATTATTTAGAAAACCGCTTATCCTTAACTTAAATCAGTTTGCATACAATCTTTAGAAATCTTCTTTTGAAAAAATTCACGGTAAGAGTTTCTAGTTCAGATGAATTTTTAAAATGTAGTTTTCTTTTCTTCCATTTTAATATTTTTTTAACAGAAAAGTGATTTACTTTGCAGTTTTCAACGCTTGCAACTCTTTTAAACGAGAAAACATAAACCTTAATTTTTAGTCTTAACTTAATATATTTCACCAACTGGAATTGCTTTCACAATGATGAATATCTTTAAAAGAGAAGAAGACCAGATGTAAAAAATTATTCAAAGCAAAGAAATCAATTTCATAAAAATGCATGTAAAACACATCCAGAGTAATAAGTGTAATCAAATGATATTAATAAAACTGACAAAATGATGACATGAATAATGCTTAATAGAAGGCTTATTTATTTTATCAATACTTTATATATATATATAAACAATAAACAAAAGCTTCCCCCTCGCCCCTTAAAATTCCTAATTAAACTTTCAAAGACCGCTATTTTGCTTAATTTAAAAAAAAAAGAAAAATGCTTTGATTAAGCACACCCGACACAATCCGAACTGCAGGTCGATTAGATTTCGGATAAATTCGGGTTACCTGACCCAATGCAGAACTCTACTTACGAATGAGGAAGTTGTAAAATAAACAACAGTTCTCAACAAAGATGGCGAAGATTAAATTGTGCTATTTTCTTTAAAGATAACTAAATATTTTAAACGTTTAATAACTTTACTATATTTTCTTCTATTAAAAGAAACACGTATGTGTATTTGTATAATTCTTAATTTTAAATGTTATAGTGTACCACAGAAACTTTATTTAATTTAACGCGTGTCACTAGTCAAAACTAGTCGTTGAGGGCCACCGTAATATACATGGATATGCATAATATAAAATATGAAAATAAAACATGTGTAAACTATTTATAAAATGCATTGCAATTCAAGTAAAATCGTGGCTTGATGACGTCATAAACTTCAAATGCTCTATTACTGAATTGCGTAAAAGAAACATCCTTATAACTCCAAAATTGATAATCCTATTAACTAACGGTTTAATGAGTCCGATTAAGCGTCTCATTTCCAATTAAAATATATCTTTGATTTGAAATTTGAATGAAAACAGGGTCACGAAAAATCGAAGAGTGTGGAAAATAGGATTACAAATATCTCGGCAACTCATTATCCGATCGACTTCATTCTTTATGCCGAATTTATGTTTTTTTTAAATTATATTTTATATTCACTCCTTAAAATAAGCAATTTCGAAAAATTTTATATACGTTTTATCAGAATGAATATTTCGAGAGTCCGAAAAAAATAGCTCCGGATAATCGAGGTTACTGAAATTCAATAAGCTTCTTCCCATTATTACATACTAAGTACACACCAAATTTCAAGTCTCTATCTCAATTTGTTCGGGAGATAGGGCGTTTACAGACACACACAGACAGACGGACGGCAAAAAAAATTTTTCTAAAATTTTTTTTCGGAATCTCTAGTGTCTGAAACGTGTAAATCAGTCAAAAAAAAAAAAAAAAAAGATTTTTCTAACGATTACAAGACTTACCCTATACTACGTATGATGGGTAAGTAAAATGGTTAATAAAAACTGCATTAGATTATAATATTTTAAAACTTTCGCATGCGATGATGGCAAGCAAATTGCATTACTTCTCATACAGATAATTGGCGCTGATGGAAGAATAAAAGTTGAGTCCGTTTTAAAACATTTTCCCTCTAGTATTAGTGTTCAAGATTTTAAAGTCTTTCTCATATTTGTTTCATACTGGATTTTCTTTCTATGGATTAGCTTTTTCTCATCAAAATCCTTACAACGTATTTATTCTCCCTAACTGCGAAGAACAAAAAGTGTACAGATGATTTCTGATCACGAAATATTGAATCCTTATTCTATTTTATCTTTCTTTACAGGATTTTAGAATTGCTACTAAATGGCAAAGTTTTCTAGTAACACGAAATCTTACCAAAAGAAAAGTACTTTTTTAAGCACTTTATTTTGACAAATAAAGCTTTTAATAATTGATGTAAAATATTTTCAATTATTTGATGTTAATAGCTTGGAATGATTCAAGTTCTTAGACATTTTTCATACGTATTCTTTTTTCCAATTATTTATGCAAAAATTTTTTAAGCCTTTTTTATATTTGTTACAGAATACAAAACTTTCTTTTGTCGGATAAGCTTTTTTTTAATTTTTATCAAAATCCTTTCAACGTATTCCTTTTAATCAACACTTCAACTATGAAGAACAAGTTGAAAATTGCACAGACTACTTCTGATCAGGAAATCTTGGATATTTATTATATATATATTTTTTTTTTTTCCCTCAAAGTATTTTAGGATTACCACAAATTATGGTATTACATTATATACGGAAATTATTTTTGAAATTATATGTAATAAGGTATAGTAGGGGAAAAGATAGACGTTAAATTTACTAAAAGCTTTTGATTAAATAATTTGTAAGTAAAAATGTAGTTAAACTTTCAAAAAATTAATGAAAGCGATAGAAAAAATATTTTCGGTTAATTATTATTATTTAAATATTCCAAAAGCTTGCTAAAAAAACCCACAGTAGTTCAATTTTAAAGTATTTCGAGTTTTTATAATTTGCGGCATTCAAATTTAAGGTTTCAAGAAGTTTTTAAACATTTTTCTTAATAAACTTTATTTTATGGACTAGCTTTTTTTTTTTTTTTATCTTAAAGCAAAATCCCTTTAACGTATTTTCTTTACTCTATACTTCAAATGCGAAGTTAAAAAGTGCATAGACAATTTCTGACCATAAAATATTGATTTTTTTTTCTTTTTGAACTCTTAAGGAATTTTAGAATTGATAAGTAAAAATAATGAAAAAGTTTTAATCCGAAAAATTAATTCATTAACTTTTAGGAAAAATAAAAAATTCAAATCAAAAATCTAAAAGTAAAAAATAGTTACATTTCAGCATAAAAATTTTATTAATTAGCAGTTAATTAATTATTTAAAATATTTTTGTCAACTAAAGTGAAATAAATAAAAATACAAAAATTATTCCAAAAATACCTATTCAAAATCTTATCTAAATATAGCATTTATTTATCAGTTTTGTTTCGGTAGAGAAAGCATTAAGTATTTGATTATAACATTTAAATAAATCTATTTTTAATGCTTCGAAATTTTTCCATAGAAAATTTCACACGCCTTGCATTCATAATATTCAAATTTTAATTTCTTAAAAGGCATATAGCCAACATAGTGAAAGAGTATTCAATCCGGGACTCGAACACGAGTCATCAGTATAGTGCACTGAAGTTCTACCAACTGAAACACTTGGATCGACACCCAGCTTGGCACTTCTCACTATAACATGTTGGCAAGGCTACAAACGCAGCACAAGATGGAATATTTTTCCGTGAGCCACCAACCCTGGGACAAACACGAAACCAAAGAAAATCCAGCATCGATAATTGAATAAATGTATTTTTTAATACTTGGATTTTTTTTCCTCATAGAAAATTTCCCACGCCTTGCATTCATAATATTCAAATCCAAGTGGTTCAGTTGGTAGAACGTCAGTGCGCTATACTGATGACCCGGGTTCGAGTCCCGGCTTGGATACTTTTTCACTCTGTTGACTATACGCCTTTTAAGCAATTAAAATTTGAATATTATAGCATTTAAATTTTTTCACTTTAATAAATCACAATAATGAATTCAAAGAATGTGAATTATCACTTTACAGCTCCGCTGAAAATTTAATTAGGTGAATAAATCACAATAGTTCAAACTTATAAACTTTTCCCTCCATTTCTTCATGTTCAAGATAATGTATTAAAGTATTTTTCATATTTTTTTCAAAGTACTTACTGGACTTTGTTTCAGTGGATAAACTTTTCGTTTCATCAATTTTTTTCCAATTTTTTTAGCCATTATTTCAAATGTAAAGAACAAGCTAGTAAATGCGCAGACGATTTCTGATTACGAAATCTTGAATTTTCATTTTATTTTTCTTGAAAGTATTTTACCGTTACTACAAAAGATATGAAATTTAAATTAAATTGTACATGATAAACACATCTGAAATTAAGTGTACCACATACTTTAAAACTTTTCGGAAAAGATGATAAATCATGTTTTTGGATTAAAAACAGAAAGAGTTTATTAAGTTTATCGGAAAATTTGATAAACTAACTTTGAAGTAAAATAGAAGCTGAAATGAAAAACCAATAAATGAAACGACATTTATTTAATTATCGGAAAATCACTTTCTAGTTAAAAAATAAATGAAACTTCGAAAGTTTCCAAAAGCCAAGTTTAAAATTTCAGATAGTTTTTAAACTCCTTTCTTCCTTTCTTCCTGTTCAAGGCTTAAAATCGTTCTCATATTTGTTTCAGAGTATTTACTGCACTTTCTTTCAATGAAACAGTTTCTTTCTTTTGTTTTTTTGTTTTTTTTAAGCAAAATTCTTTTAACGTATGTTTTAGCCAGTAGTACTTCAATTGGGAAGAAAAAGTGGGAAAGTGTAGATATGATTTCTGATCATGAAATCAATCTTATGATATTAGTCTTCTACATACAATAAGAAAGTATTGGATTCGAAAAAAATTTCGACTTCCAGTTTTCGACGAATTAATACGTTTTAGAAGGTTCTGAACACGATTTGTCTGTTTTGAGAAAATGTCTGTCTGAGCGTTTGTCTGTCTGTATATGACACAAATTTTGTGGAAGCTCTAACTCACGAACTACTGAACAGAATTTAATAAAACTTCAGCTTCAAATTAACTTGGACATGGATTGGTGTTAAGTTTGGGTGTATATGGGGCCAACATGTGGCGCTGTTAAGCTGCCTTTTTCACGATTTCTAAAATAGCTTATATCCCAGGAACTAATGAACGGGATTTCATCGAAATTCATATTGTGTTAGACTTTGACATAAGTAGATGCTGATAAGGTTTTGGTGAATATCACTCAACAGGTGGCGCTGCTATGCTGTATTTTTCACGATTTCTGCGATGGCTACATCACAAAAACTAATACATGGAATTTCATCAAACTTCATTTTCTGTTAGGTGTTGGCACATAGTTCAATTACATAGTTAGATAGTTCAATTTTTCCTTTGAACAGTAAAAAGAAGGCGTTTGTATCCTGTGCTTGGGGAAATATTCCTAATCTTGTCCACAATTAATTGATGCAAATTAGAGAACGTGATTATTTTCCTATTATTAATCACTGATCACTGTAATTGTATGCTAAATTCAAAGAAAGGCATTATACTTCATATCCACAATTGTTGCTTTGTGAGTAGTATGCTATTTAACCCTTTGAGGGGCGGTGGGATATATTATATCCCATCTAATTTTAATACGATTCGAACCAGAAACTTTTAATTAAAATTTACCTTTTTTACTTAGACGGGGAAAAAAGGTTTAAAAATTGCTTTTTCCTTATTTTGAACTAAACTCTTTCCTAAATTCCGGTGAGATTTCAACGTTACAGGAACACAATTGCTTGCCCCTGAAAGGGTTAAATTAATGTATTAGAATGACATAAAATAAAGTTATGCGATTTCTACAACATACTAGTTTTTTCCCCTTGAAAATATTTTAGAATGTCTTCAAAAAGGCATTAGACCATTATACTAAGCGAAAAATATTTTTGAATCCGGATGAAAAAAAGATATTGGATGAAAAATTAATCAGAAAAATCTGCGTTATTTTATCGAAAAAAAAATATTTTATTAAATTTATCTGAAATTTTTTGATACACTAATGCGTAAATAAAAAAAAAAAAAAAAAGTTAAATTTTAGAATAAATAAGTTAATGAAAAAGAAACTATTTTACTATTAAAAAATCTCTAGTTAACGAAAATAAATAAATTGAACTCAAAAGCATTCCGAAAAGGCTACTGTAGTTCAAGTTTTTAAAGTTTTTAAACTCTTTCTTTCCATTATGTGTATACAAAACTTTCAAGATTTTTTTTTTTTCTTAAAGAATTTTAAAGTCGCTACTAAACGACCCCATATAGATGATAAAAATTGCTGAAATTAAATGTAAAAGTATATTGTTGAAAAAAAAAATAATTTGAAATAATAATTAATTAATTTCTTATAAAGTTTTTTGAGTTTATCCGAAAATTTGACGAACAAATTTTAAATTAAGAAAAGTTGTTGTATTTCAGAAAAATTGAATTAATAAAACTAATTTCTAATCATGAAATATAAAAGATGTTTTTTTTAATTTTTTTTTTATTTTATATTTTTTTTTTAACGGTTTTAGAATTGCATAATATTATAGACTGAAAATATCCTTGAAATTTAATGTAAAAATGCATTTGAAAAATAAAATCAAAAATGTTTTGATAAGAAAGCTTAATTTTTTTACAAAATGGCATTAGATTATAGATAATAAATAACATTTGATATTAAATGGAAATACATTGGGAAAAAATCAATCTGAAAATTTCATAAACTAATTTTTAAATAAAAAAGAGTACGAAGTAAATGAATTAAAGAACAACTTCTGCTTTAGAGCTTATTTATTTCTTTTGTTATCATTATTATTATTATTATTTTATTTTATTTTTTTTTTTTAGGGTGGGGAGGGGGAGGATTTTAGGGTTGCTACAGAATTGCATACGATTATAACCTAAAAATGGCCTTGAAATTTCATACAAAAAGGTATTAAAACATATTCTGAAAATTATATTATTTTTTATATAAAAACTAAATTTGCTATATTGTTTATATTGAAATGTGATAGTCTTTTTATTAAAAGAAAAAAAAAGTTACATTTTAAAATAAATAACTATTGAAAGAAAAGTTTTCAATTATTAAAAAACCTATTCTGTTAGTTGAAAAAATAAATTAAATTTTGTAAGTATTACAAAAATACCAGGATAGTTAAAGTTTAAAATTTCAGGTAGTTTAAAAGCTTTTTTCTTCCATTTTAGACTTTAAACTCCTTCTCATATTTGTTTCAAAGTACTTACTCGACTTTCTTCCAATGGATTATCTCTCTTTTTTTTTCTCCATAAAAATTCTTTCAATATATTTTCTTTAGCCAATATTTCAACGGAGAAGAAATTGGAAAGTTCGCAGACGATTTTTGATCACGTAATCTTGATTCTTTATTTATTCTGAAAGGATCTTAGATTTGTCACAATATTGTTTAAAAATATAAACGGAAAGTACTTTTGAAATTAAATGTGAAATGATCGCGAAAATATTATATTTTTTAATCTGAAAATGCAATAAAATACTTTTTCTTGGGAAAAAAATAAGTTTGCTAAGTTTATCTAAAAATTTTATTGGCTAATTTTTAAATCTCGTAAAAAAAAAAAAAAAAAAAAAAAAGGGTAATAAAGTGTGATAATAATGTGATAAGGCAGCCTACGGTGCAAAATGTAAATAGATAAATGCATTTGAAATTAAATGGAAATGTATTATGGAAAATCAGTCTGACAATTTTATAAAATAACTTTTAAATTTAAAAAGGTAGCTAAAATTCGAAGTAGATGAATGATGAAAAGCAGTTAAAACAATTTCTGATTACTAAATCTTTTTTTTTTTTTTTTTTTTTTTTTTTTTTAGGATTTTAGGATTGCTACGGAATTGCATAAGATATTAGAGATTGAAAGTGGGCCAGAAATTTGATAGAAAAAGATATGACAAAAACATATTCTGATTTTTTTATTTTTTATTTTTCTGGAATAATTAAGTTTACTAACTTTACACGGAAATTCGATAGTCTATTTTTAAGTAAAAAAGTAGTTACATTTCATTATAAATAATTATTGAAAGAAAAATTTTATTATTAAAAAATATATTATGTTAGTTAAAGAAATAAATTAAATTTTGTAAGTATTACAAAAATACCAGGATAGTTAGTTTAAAATTTCAGGTAGTTTAAAAACTCTTTTCCTCCATTTTAGACTTTAAACTCCTTCTCATATTTGTTTCAGAGTACTTACTCGACTTTCTACCAATGGATTATTTCTCTTTTTTTTTTCTCAATAAAAATACTTTCAACATATTCTCTTTAGCCAATATTTCAACTGAGAAGAAATTGGAAAGTGCGCAGACGATTTTTGATCACGTAATCTTCATTCTTTATTTATTCTGAAAGACTATTAGATTTGCCACCATATTGTTTAAAATTATAAACGGAAAGTACTTCTGAAATGAACTGTGAAAAGTTCGCTAAAAAAATTATCTTTAAAAAACTGAAAATGTAATAAAATACTTTTTCTTGGGAAAAAAAATAAGTTTGCTAAGTTTATTTAAATTTTTATAGGCTAATTTTTAAGTCTCGTATATATATTAAAAAATAAATAAATAAATAAATAAATAAATAAATAAATAAATAATAATAATAATAATGTGATAAGGCAGCAGCCTACGGTGCAAAATGTAAATAGATAAATGTATTTGAAATTAAATGGAAATATATCATGGAAAATCAGTCTAAAAGTTTCATAAAATAATTTTTTTTAATAAAAAAAAAGGTAGCTAAAATTCGAAGTAGAGGAATTAATGAAAAAGCAGTTAAGACAATTTCTGATTACTAAATCTTATTTATTTATTTTAGGATTTTACGATTGCTACAGAATTGCATAAGATTATAGATTGGAAGTGGGCTTGAAATTTGATGCAAAAAGATATTACAAAAACATCCTCCGATTTTATTTTATTTTTGTCTGGAATAATTAAGTTTACTAAATTTACACGGAAATTCGATAGTCTATTTTTAAGTAAAAAGAGACTATTAGTAAGGTAACTATTAATAGTTACATTTCATTATAAATAATTATTGAGAAAAAAGTCTTTAATTATCAAAAATCTTTTCGTTTGTTAAAGAAATAAATTAAACTTCGACAATATTCGAAAAATACCACGATAGTTAAAGTTTAAAATTTCAGGAATTTTTAAAACTTTTTTTCTTCTATTTTTCGTGTTCAATACTTTAAGGTCCTTCTCCTATTTGTTTCAGAGTACTTACTCGACTTTCTTTCAATGGATTATCTCCCCCCCCCCCCCCCCCCCACCATAGAAATACGTTCAAAGCATTCTCTTTGGTCAATATTTCAACTGAGAAGAAGTTGGAAAGTTCGCAGACGATTTTTGATCACGTAATCTTGATTCGTTATTATTTTCTGAAAGCATCTTAGATTTGTTATACAATATTGTTTAAAATTATAAACGGAAAGCATTTTTTAAATTAAATGGGAAAAGATTGCAAAAAAATTATCTTTTTATCATCTGAAAATGTGATAAAATACTTTTTCTTAGGAGAAAAATAAGTTTATCTAAAAATTTTATTGGCTAATTTTTAAGTCTCGTAAAATAATAATAATAATAATAATAATAATGTGATAAGGCAGCAGACTACGGTGCAAAATGTAAATAAATTAAATGCATTTGAAATTAAATAGAAATGTATTATGGAAAATCAGTCTGAAAATTTGATAAAATAATTTTTTTAATAAAAAAAAGGTAGCTAAAATTCGAAGTAGATGAATTAATAAAAAATCAAGCAATTTCTAAATCTTTGATTACTAAATCATTTTTTTTTTAGGATCTTAGGATTATTACAGAATTGCATCAGATTATAGATTGCAAGTGGACTTGAAATTTGATGCAGAAAAGATATTACAAAAACGTATTCTGATTTTTATTTTCTCTGGAATAATTAAGTTTATTAAGTTTACACTCAAATTCTATAGTCTATTTTTAAGTAAAAAAGTAGTTACATTTCATTATAAATAAAAAAGTTGAAAGAAAAGTTTTTATTATCAAAAAATCTTTTCTGTTAGTTAAAAAATAAATTAACCTTCGTCAGTATTCGAAAAATAGCACGATAGTTAAAGCTTACAATTTCAGGAATTTTTAAAACTTTTTTCTTCTAGTTTTCGTGTCCAGTATTTTAAAGTCCTTATATTTGTTTCAGAGTACTTACTCGACTTTCTTTCAACGTATTTCTCCCCCTATCATGACCTCAGGACCAGGACAATTCTTTGCATTTCCTTGGGCGGGGGATCTGCTTGAAGTTTAAATATCTGTCTGGTAAAAATGATAAATTACAGCATTTTTGACAGACAGTTGTAATGTAGAAATATTTTCGTAGAGACAGAACAGTGTTTGATAAGAAATACATTTCTTTCCTAATTCTACCCTACTTTTGTCGAATATGACGTTGAAATGAACAGATGTTTTGCTCTTGTTAGCCGTGATCCTGCTTTTGTAGTACGTAAAAAACGTGAAAATCTCAATACAGTTTAAATGATGAACGTATGATATATGTTATTGAAATTTACTACAGCATGTTCATTATTGAAAATGAAGTGTGTACCATTTATAGCTTGTTTACCGGGACACTCAAACTAAAAGAATTCCGTTACATTACAGTCTATGGGGAAAATTCGTTTTCTTAATGCGTAAATTGCTGGTCTTAAACCGTGTTCTCGTTTGAGCCGTGCCCGTATTAAGCGAGATCGACTGTAGTTACATTTATAAAGAAATAAATGAAAGAGTAATTTAATTCTTGAAAAATCAATTGATAATTTAAAAATAAATTTAATTTCGAACGTATTTCAAAGAGACCGGAGTAGTTCAAGTTTACAATTTCAGGAAGTTTTCAACTTCTTGCCTATGGAATATATTTGAGAAAAACGTGGCAAAAATGGAAAAAAAAATTCTCTTTAAAAACAATGCAAAGACACTTTTAACTTGCGAAAAATTTATATATCTGCCTATCAAACATTATGTGGTTTGAATAAAATTTGGGAAGAACTGCAAAATCACAAAAATCCGGCAAATGGCGCGAAAGTGCCGAACTTTTCGCGGGAAAGTATCGCCATCTATTGGGAAAATGGTAAATTATATATTATGCCATTGGACGAACTGAGTTCGGACTTCACGGAATTGAAACACCGATTTTTTTCTTACCCGAACTCAGGTCGGACATTTAAAAATGGACGAATTTGTGAGTTCGGGCTTCACAGAATTGAAACACCGATTTTTCTCTTGCCCGAACTCAGGTCGGGCATTCAAAAATGGACGCATTTGTGAGTTCGGGCTTAACAGAATTGAAACACCGATTTTTCTCTTGCCCGAACTCAGGTCGGGTATTCAAAAATGGACGCATTTGTGAGTTCGGGCTTCACAGAACTTAAACATCGATTTTTTTCTTACCCGAACTCAGGTCGGGCATTCAAAAGTTGACGCATTTGTGAGTTCGGGCTTAACAGAATTGAAACACCGATTTTTCTCTTGCCCGAACTCGGTCGGGCATTCAAAAATGGACGCATTTGTGAGTGCGGGCTTCACAGAATTGAAACACCGATTTTTCTCTTGCCCGAACTCAGGTCGGGCATTCAATAATGGACGCATTTGTGAGTTCGGGCTTCATAGAATTGAAACACCGATTTTTCTCTTGACCGAACTCAGGTCGGGCATTCAAAAATTGTCGCATTTGTGAGTTCGGGCTTCACAGAATTGAAACATCGATTTTTTCTCTTGCCCGAACTCAGGTCGGGCATTCAAAAATTGTCGCATTTGTGAGTTCGGGCTTCACAGAATTGAAACACCGATTTTTTTCTTACCCGAACACAGATCGGGAATTCAAAAATTTACGCATTTGTGAGTTCGGGCTTCACAGAATTGAAACACCGATTTTTCTCTTGCCCGAACTCAGGTCGGGCATTCAAAAATTGACGCATTTGTGAGTTCGGGCTTAACAGAATTGAAACACTGATTTTTCTCTTGCCCGAACTGTGGTCGGGGATTCAATAATGGACGCATTTGTGAGTTCGGGCTTCACAGAATTGAAACATCGATTTTTTCTCTTGCCCGAACTCAGGTCGGGCATTCAAAAATTGACGCATTTGTGAGTTCGGGCTTCACAGAATTGAAACATCGATTTTTTCTCTTACCCGAACTCAGGTCGGGCATTCAAAAATTGATGCATTTGTGAGTTCGGGCTTCACAGAATTGAAACATCGATTTTTTCTCTTTCCCGAACTCAGATCTGACATTCCAAAATTAGCGCATTTGCGTTGCCCGAACACAGTTTGGGCATCACAGGCGAGGGTTTAACCCCTTGGGGACGAGCGACACGTATACGTGACGCATAAGATGCTCAGAATCCTCGATTATTCCCACCAGTTATTTTTTATTGTAAGTTTTGCCTAATTAAATCTTAACATTTTTGCGATTCAATTAGATGAAAATTTCTGTTTTTAAAAACCGGTGGTAAAAGATTAAAAATTCTGTAAAGGACGCTCGTCGCGAAGGGGTTAAACTCTTTCCTTCCATTCTGTTCCTGTTCAAGATCAAGACTTTGAAGTCCTTTTCATGTTTGTTTCAGAGTACTTACTCTGGGTTTCTTTCCTATGAAATAGCTCATTTTCACCGAAAACCTCTTAACGTATTAGCCAATGGTAACTTTTTAGTCAATACTTTGACTTGGAAGAAATGTACAGACAATTAATTTCTGACCACGAAACCTTGAATATGTCTTTTTCCTGAAAGGATATTAAAATCGCTACAATATTGTTTAAGATTATAGAAGGAAAACACCTTTTAAATTAAAAGTAAAAAGATTGTGAAAAAAAAAAAAAAAGAATTTTTTTTTTAATATGAAAATATAATAAAGTTCAGTTTCTGGATTTGAGGGGGGGGGGATATTAAAATTATTCGAAAGTTTGATAGGTTAAGTTTTAATTCTCGTAAATAAAATATGCAAATAACGCAGCTTTCTATTTTTGTTTTATTATTATTATGATTATTATTATTTTATTGCTAGTCAATGTTTTCACCAATGGAAAAAATACATATCAATCAACATTTTCTAAAATTGAATGTTTTTCGCCTTTGGACTTTTCCAAGTATAATAGTCAAGAAAGTCAGAAACACATGCGATAAATACTGCGTATTTTTTTAGTATTCATAATTCCCCTTAATATTGTTAAATTAGTATTAATATATATTTAATATTAGTATTTTTGGTGTACTATTAATTCGCGGTAGTTCAAATTTAAGATTTCAAGAAGTTTTTAAACATTTTCCTTCCAGTTTTCGTATTTGTTTCAAAGTGCTTACTGGACTTTCTTTCTATGCAGCAGCTTTATTTCATCAAAATCCTTTCAGTCAATACTTCAAATACGAAAAACGAGATAAAAAGTGCAGAGACGATTTCTGAACACGAAATATTGAATCCTTATTTTATTTTAGTTTTCTTGAAAGGATTTTAGAATTGCTACCAAATGGCATTTTTTTTTCTTTTAAACTCAAATATTACCGAAAGGAAGGCACTTACATATGCACTTTATTTTGATAAATAAAGCTTTTAATATTTCATGTAAAATAATTTAATTATTTTCTTATTAACAATTTGGAATGGTTGAAGTACAATTTCTTAGGTGTTTTTTAATATATTCATTTCTCCAATTATGTAGGTAAAACATTTAAAAGCCTTTCTTATATTTGTTACAGGAAGTTAGGACTTTCTTCCAGTGGATTAGCTTCTTTTCTTTTTTCCATCAAAATCCTTTCAACGTATTTCTTTTAATCAACACTTGAACTGTGAAGAATAAGTTGAAAATTGCATAGACGATTTCTGATCAGGAAATCTTCCATCTTTATTATATTTTTTTCACTAAAAAATTTTAGGATTGCCACAAATTGAGGTATTAAATTATAATCGGAAATTATTTTTTAATTAGTGTAAAAAAATATTGGAAGAAAAAATAATAGACAATTTTACTAGCTTCTCAGAAATTTTGATAAAATTATTTTTAAGTAAAATGTAGTTAAACGTAAAAAAAATAATGAAAGAGATAATAAAATAATTTTTGTTAATAAAAATAAATAAAAGTAAATTTCAAAAACTTTCTAAACAAGAACGAAAAATCATGCGTCAAGCATAGATTATGTAACACTTCCCAACGCTTCAAAAATAATTTTACAAATCATTACCGTTTAATAAGCTGAAAGATAACATCAAAGTAAACAATTTGAAAAACGCATAACATATTTAACCCATTAGGCGCCATTGCTCCCATTTTGGGAACATTGCTTTAAGATTTTTTTCTGAAGTGCGTATTTTATAAATTGTTAAAAAGTTCATGTTATTTGCATTTTGAATATATTAGATGACATCTGAAATTTTTTTGTTAAGTTTCATTTGAAATTTCTATTTTTTAAAACGTGTTAAAAAAGGCGAAAAATAGCTTTTTGGCAGTATTCGAAAAAAAAAATTAAAAAAAAAACTTTATAATAAAAATTATATTTTTTAGTTAAAATATGTTCATAACAGTGTATTATGTTAAACAACGTCAATCCGGAATTAATATGTATAATAGGTCAATCACAATTACCGAAAGAATAAGATGTTCCCAAAATGGGAGCAATGGCGCCTAATGGGGGTAAGGTTTTTGAAAACTTGTACATATGCCTCCGTGCATTTGTGGTATTTATTTTTCAACTTATTAGCTATAGAAGGTATAACATCATTCTGAAACTAATATTTTTAGAAGATTTCATATAAATTAGTCCAACTTTTACATTTATAATAAAAAACAAAATGAAATTACCTGTTCCATAAGCATTTTCACTATCCATCTCTCTATTTTTCATCATTTCATAATTTTTTCTGGTTATTTTACATGGATTTTAATGAACAATTTTTTAGATTTGGATGATTTTTCGGATGTTCCGGAAATCGTTTGTTTGCCACCCGATTGCAGTATTGTAACATATGAGGAAGATATCTTCCTCATATGTATGTCGCATAAATTATTTTCTATTACATATGTAATAGAAAAAAATTTATGTGATGATTTATCCCATGTTATATTTGGTGGAGTAGAACTTTCTGTAAATTCTAAATCAAGAGACAATCAAGAAATATCTAATTTAATGTTTAAAAAAGACAAAGTATTAAACACAGGCTTGATATTTTAGATGAAAGTTCAGGCGAACTTCAAATTGGAATATGGAAAAAACTAAACAAAATGCAAAAACAAAAAAAAAAATATTGTTAAAAAACCAATTTTAGAAAACGAAAAAAATGTAATATAATGCTGCATAAAAAATGTTCAATCATTTTCATGTAAAATAGTAGCACAAAAATTATGTATTGAAGAAAAATAAAGAGGTGGATAGTGAAAATGCTTATGGAATCGGAAATTTTGTTTTTTATTTTTATTATAAATGTAGATGTTGGACTAATTTATATGAATTATTCGTAAAATATCAGTTTCAGAATGATATTATCCCTTTTATAGCGAAAAAACTGAAAAATAACAAACATAAATGCACGGAGGCATAAGTAAAATTTGTGAAAAAATTTACCCCCATTAGGCGCCATTGCTTCCATTTTGGGAACATGCTATTTTTTCTAAATATTCGAATTTTTTTAATTTTTTTTTCTTCAGAAATACCTTAAAGACTTTCTATTCATAAATAAAAAACAACTGTTTCATTAAAAAATTGCTTAATATATATAGCGGCGCCTAATGGGTTAAAAACGTAATTTCAGGAATTTCCAACGTATACAATATTCGGAAAAATATCCGAATACTTTTATTCAGCCCTGTAAATGATCTATAGATTTGTATATAACATAGGATGATAAATTTTAGTTTAGTTAGAAAACGCGTAGCACAGTTTAAAATTCTCCTTCTGGAGTTTCTGTCCATAAACGGAAATGTATTCGCGAACTTCTGTGCTGCCCTGTATATGAAATACAGAATTTATACACACCCAGTAATAGACAAAAAGTGAGTTCAATTTAAAATCGCATTTAGCAACTTAAAACGCACTTCCAGGAATTATTGTTATAACAGACAGTAGAGAATTCTTTTGTGTGTCCCTGTAAATGAACGATGACTGCTGTACCCACAGTATTCTGTAGTAAGCCTCTTGTAATGCACCTATATAAATTTCAATGTGTTTAAAATAGTGAAACATTATTTAAATAAACCGCAGACGATTTTTCTCCATAGACGTAATGTAACGGAATTCTTTTGACTGTCCCTGTAAAGTAACTATAAGTGCTACACACTTCCGTTGAAATAGGAAACATGCTATAAATAACGACAATAACATATAAAAATTGCAGAGCAATCCGAGCATATTTACGGGAGTTAGAGCACGGACAAACGGCCAGACGGCAGACGGCCAGACGGCAGACAAACCGAAGTCATAAACACTTTTCAACTAGGTTGGAAAGTGTTAATAAAAACCACATTAGTTCAATTGTATGTTTCAATGTATCTTTTCTTTTCTTTTCTTTCTTTTTTCTTTTTTACTTACCCATCATACGTAGTGTATAGGGTATTACTTACTCACCATACGTAGTACAGGGTAAATCTTGTAATCGTTTTGAAAATCGAAAAAAATTTTTTTTTTTTGACGGATTTGCACGTTTCAGACACTGGAGATTCCGAAAAACATGTTTATAGAAAAAAACATTTTGCCGTCTGTCTATGTGTCTGTATGCCTGTGTGTCTGTGTGTCTGTAAGAGCTCTATCTCCCGAAAAAATTGAGATAGATGAAATTTGGTATGTACTTAGTATGTAATATTGGGAAGAAGCTTATTGAATTTCAGTAACCTCGATTATCCGGAACAATTTTTTTCAGACTCTCGAAATATTCGTTCTGATAAAAGGTACATAAAATTTTCGAAATTGCTTATTGTAAGGAGTGAATATAAAAGACAATAAAAAAAAACACAAATTTTGCATAAAGCGTGAAGTCGATCGGATAATGAATTGCCGAGATATTTATAATCCAATTTTCCACACTCTTCGATTTTTCATGACCCTGTATTTCAACCAAATTTCAATTCAAAGATATATTTTAATTGTAAATGAGACGCTTAATCAGACAATAAACCGCTAGTTAATAGGATTATTGTTTTTGTAGTTATAACGATGTTTCTTTTACGCATTTCAGTAATAGAGCACTTAAAGTTTATGACGTCATCAAGCCACGATATTATTCGAATTGCAATGCATTTTATAAATAGAATTACACATGTTTTATTTTAATATTTTATATTATGCATATCCATGATGGGTAAGTATTACGGTGCCCCCCCTCCCCCCCAACGACTAGTTTAATTTTCCTACAGTTATTCGTGTTCACATTTGTTTCATGGTATTTATTTGGCTTTTACTCAATGGATCAGTATTTTTCTTCAAAATCCTTTCAACATATTCTCTTTATTCAATACTTGAAACTGAAACACCAAGAACGAGATAAAAAGTGCACAGACGATTTCTGAACTGGAAATATTGAATTCTTATTCTATTTTATTTTATTTTTCTTTAAAGAATTTTAGAATTTCTACTAAATGGTCAAATATTTCTATTAAGCCAAAATCTAACAATGAAAAATAAAGCTTTAATATTTTAATGTAAAATAATTTAACTATTTTCAAAAGAAAAATATTTACTTATGCACTTTATTTTGACAAATGAAGCTTTTAATATTTCATTTAAAATAATTTAATTCTTTTGTACATTAATAATTTGCTACATTCAAAGTTCGATTTCTTAGGTGTTTTTTTAATATATTTCTTCTTCCAATTATTTATGTAAAAGATTTTAAAACATTTATTATATTTGTTACAGGAAACGGGACTGTTTCTCTGTGGATAAGCTCCTTTCTACGTATTTCTTTTAATCAACACTTGAACCGTGAAAAATAAGTTTGAAATTTCGCAGACGATTTCTTATCATGAAATCTTTCCATCTATATTATATTTTATCCCAGAAAATTTTTTAGGATTGCTAGATATTGTTGTATTACATTATAATGGAAATTATTTTTGAAATTATACACAATAAGTTATTGAAGGAGAAAAGATAGACGTTAAATTTATTAAGCTTATCAGAAATTTTATGAAATAATTTTTAAGTAAAAATGTAGTTGTACTTTAAAAAATAATAATGAAAGAGATGAAAAAAATATTTTTTGTTAATAATAATAATAATAAGAAGAAAAATCAAATAAATTAAAAAAAAAACTTTCTAATCACATTTGTTCAATTTTAGAGTTTGAATATATCTTTTCTCTCTTTTTTTTTCTTTTCATTTTTCTACAGTTCACATTTGTTCCATGATATTTACTTGGCTTTTACTCAGTGGATCAACATTTTTCATCCAAAATCCTTTCAACATATTCTCATTAGTCAATACTTGTAAGGCGCAATACTTGTAAGTCAATACTTGTAAGGCACTTTTTAACTCGTTCTACAACGAGTTAAAAAGTGCAGATACGATTTCTGAACACAATATGTTGAATCCTTATTCTATTTTATTTTATTTTTCTTTAAAGGATTTTAGAATTTATACTAAATGGGAATTTTTTCTATTAAGCCGAAATCTTTCCAAAAGAAAAGAACTTATTTATGCTCTTTATTTTGACATATAAAGCTTTTAATATTTCATTTAAAATAATTTAATTATTTTCATATTAACAATTTGGAATGGTTCTTATGCGTTTTTTTTATATACACTGGCCTCCAAAAGTTAAGGTACAACATGTTTTTCGAAGCTCACCAGACAAAAAATGGCAGTCAGATTAAACTTCATAGTTTATATGAATGACAATAATAAGCTTTAAAAAAACGTACGCAAAAATTACAGCTACCACTTTTATTTTATAGAAAATAATAGATATTTGTGAATGAGAAAAAAATATGCAATTACGAAGCTTTCGTAATTTTGCGTGTAAGTTTTGTTGTATTCGAACTATTGTTGTCAGTTTTGTTCACAACAGCCAGTAGAGTTTAGAAATGTCTAGAAGAATTCGTTTGCCCGATTCATTAAGGTGGCGAGCGGTAGGATGGATGGACATGGGGTTGTCACAAGCCGATACTGCTAGGCGGTCGATGTGTCTCGCAGTGTAGTCCAACGACTCTGGTATCAGTATGAATCCGAAGATTCTGTGTCCAGAAGACATGTTCCAGGCCGCCCACGTGTTACAACACCTGTAGAAGACCCATTTCTAGCTCTTTCGGCCCGAAGGAGAAGACGTACTACTGTGCCGCAACTCATTGCAGAGCACTTTGCTGCATCAGGGAGAAAAATCACCGCTACAATGGTGCGAAGACGTCTTTACAATGCAGGTCTCTATGCAAGGCGTTCAGTTGTGTGTGTCCCCCTCGACAGACGACAGAGAAGGGCCCGCTTATGTTGGGCAAGAGAACATGTTTCCTGAACCAGACAACAGTGGGCTTCTGTACTCTTCACAGACGAGTCCAGATTCACACTGGAGAGCGATTCAGGACGTCTTCTGATCTGGAGAGAACAATGCACTCGATACCATCAATCAAACACTGTCGAAACACACAGATACAGAAACGGTGGAATCATGGTTTGGGCAGGGATCTCACTCGGAGGCCACATTAACCTGCATGTGTTCCATGGAGGAACTGTGACTGGTGCGAGATATCGGGATGAAATCCTTGATTCATATGTGCGCCCATATGCTGGTGCTATTGGCAATGGTTTCATTCTAATGGATGATAATGCAAGACCACACCGAGTTGTGGTTGTTGAGGATTATCTTGAGAATCACGGTTTGGAGAGAATGGAATGGCCAGCTCACTCTTCAGACTTGAATCCGATAGAACATCTTTGGGACTATCTTGGAAGACAGGTTGCGGCTTTAAGTCCTCCTCCAAGGTCATTAAATGAGCTGGAACAAGGCTTACTCCAAGTCTGGTCAGCGTCACCTATCTCGGTGTCCGACAATTTAATTGAGAGCATGGAAAGTCGATGCCGCCAATGCATTCAAGTCCGGGGTGGACATATTCCGTATTAGAACCAGTTTTTTAATGTTTCTGTCACATTTTACTGGATAATACTGCGATGTACTGATTTCTCCAAGAATGAAATTTTCCACCATGCGTGCTTTTTTGTTGTAATTTCATTTATACGTTTAACTTAAGTAAATTTCTATGTCGCATTTAATAAATAACAGTTTAGCTCACATAGCCTCCAAATTTATTGTTTCTATATTCATTCATTTGCAAATTAGACGCAAAAAAGGGTTGTACCTTAATTTTTGGTGGCCAGTGTATTTGTTACAGGAAGTACGACTTTAAACACGTGAATGTATTTTCCAAATTGCTAACAAAGCGTAAAACCGACAGAGTGAAAAAATGTCTTGCTATAACGACGCTCCAATGCTCTACCATTGAGCTATGAGGACAATACCCAGTTTGGCATCTGTCACTCGCATACAGGGTGGTTATAATACACTATATTTCCAATGATGACCGGTCACTTGCGATTTTAGACGTTTTGTTAAATATCTGGAAAGATACATGAGGAATTATCCTGAAACTTCAGGAGTGTAAACAACATGATAGACGTCATATATTTCCGCAAAGATTTTTTCCCGAAACCCCATAAGGGGCCGTCAAGAAATTGAAGAAAAACTAATATATTTTGGATAACCCTGTAAAAACTAATATTGCAAAAGCATTCAAACTGTAGATTATGATTAAGTGGATTCTTGTAATAATTCGGGTTCATTTTTATGAAGATAGCATGTATCCTCGAAGAGAAATTCAGGTTTTTATAAAAACAGCCCCAAATTTTATCAAGTTTTTTGCTTATAATTTGCAGAGTTTTTAATATAAAAACAAGTTATTTTCAGAAAATATGACAAACAAAATTGTACACAACACCCTGCAATCAGAATTAAAAAATAATAAAAATTGTATGAAAAATGAGCAGGTTCACTAAATATTGTTTCACTGCGCATGCGCGAATTCAATCAAAGTATACTGTGAATAATATATTAGCTAAATATATAGACCAACTTTTATGAAAGTCTGAAAAACATAGCTTGAAAATTCTGATAGTAATCGTCGATAGAATAAGGTCGAAATTCGTTGTTCCCAAAAGGAAGCAAAAAGATGAGGGGTTGTATCAAATATAGAATGAGAGACGCTTCATTCTTATTATGTCAACTTTCATAAGCTAGTATATTTGGATACAACCCCTCATCTTTTTGCTTCCTTTAGGGAACAGCGAAATTCGAGCTTATACTATCGACGATTACTATCAGAATTTTCAAGCTATGTTTTTGAGAATTTCATAAAAGTTGGTCTATACATTTAGCTAATATATTATGCACAGTATATTTTGATTGAATTCGCGCATGCGCAGTGAAACAATATTTAGTAAACCTGCTCATTTTTCATACAATTTTTATTATTTTTTCATTCTGATTTCAGGGTATTGTGTATAATTTTGTTTGTCATATTTTCTGAAAATAACTTGTTTTTATATTAAAAACTCTGCAAATTATAAGCAAAAAACTTGGTAAAATTTGGGACTGTTTTCATAAAAACCTGAATTTCTCTTCGAGTATACATGCTATCTTTATAAAAATGAACCCAAATTATTACAATAAGCCACTTAATCATAATCTACAGTTTGAATGCTTTTGCAATATTAGTTTTTACAGGATTATCCAAAAGATATTCGTTTTTCTTCAATTTGTTGACGGCCCCTTATGGGGTTTCGGGAAAAAATCTTCGCGGAAATATATGACGTTTATCATGTTGTTTACACTCCTGAAGTTTTAGGATAATTCCTCATGTATCTTTCCAGATATTTAACAAAACGTCTAAAATCGCAAGTGATCGGTCATCATTGGAAATATAGTGTATAAGTATCTCTATTTGGAGCTGTCTGTACGTCGAAGGAATAACCCGAATGAAACCAAAATGGGTACACTTACTATTCGAGAAAGGGGAAGAAGAATGGAATAATAAAAAAAGTAATTGCAATAGTCACCGACAGATGGCGCTACTGAGTGTGAAATGTAATGTGTAATGCAAGAACAAATAATTAAGGTGTCAAACCGAATAGCACACCTAATTTATTGGAACATGTCACAGTGAATGTGGTTACGCTTTCGCATGGCGGTGCCGATCGTGTTCAGGTTCCACACGGCCATTGTGCTGGAGGCCACAATACAGGTGGTGCACGAGGGGCCCAACTGCGGAATGTAACGCATCGGGAGTGATGTTTCGCACTTATTGTAATATGCGGTAAAGTCATTGAGGTTTGCGACACCGCCACGGTACACAATATTACACATTACATTGCACACTCAAAAGCGCCATCTGTCAGCTATTATTGCAATTTTAATTTATTGTTCCATTCTCCTTTCCTCTTCTCGAATAGTAAGTGTACCGATTTTAGTTACATTTCGGTTATTCCTTCAAGCTACAGACAGCTCCAAATAGAGATACTTATATTATACCCACCCGGTATGTCGGAAAGGCTGCAACTGCTGTACAAAATGTTTTGTGTGGCTGTCTGCTGTCTGCCGTCTGTCCGTGCTCTAACTCACGTAAATATACTCGGATTAACCTGAAATTTTGTTATTGAATGATATTATTGTTGAAATAATATCATTGTTGAAAATTTTATATGTTATTATCGTTTACTATAGCATGTTCCCTATTTCAACTGAAGTGTATAGCACTTATAGTTTTTTTACAGGGACAGTCAAAATTATTCCGTTACATTACAGTCAATGGGAAATAATCGTTTCAAGTGCATTTTGATGAGGCTACGTCATTTCAAACATAATAAAATTGATATATAATTAAGAAGCGCATTAAAACATGCTTTTTGTAGAATATGGGGTGCAAAGCATTTATTATTCATTTACAGGGTCACACAAGATAATTTTTTTACACATTGTTCATTGGATATCACCATTTCAAACATAATGAAAATTATATGCATTACTGAGGTGCACTATAAATTGCTCTTTTGAAAGTGTGGTGTGCATTTGCGTTTATTTACAGGGACACACAAAAGATATCGGATACAGTACATGTACGATATTTGCAATCTATGTGTGATAAGTGCGTTTTCAACTTTGGTTTTCGTTTTTACGTTTAACTATATTTTTTTCATAGTACGTGTATGTTTATAAACTCGATTATTCATATACAAAGCTATACAAGGGAATCCGTAAGTATTACAGACTATGGGAGTGAATTGCTTAAGGGCAGTTTTTAATTGTGTTACGCATTTTTCTGCTGAACTATATTTAGTATAGACTAATAGAAGTTTGTGGAAATAAATTCATATACAGGGCTACGCAAAGAAAAAGATACATTGTCGTTCACGGTTGCTAATTGCTGCGAGTGAGTTTTAAGTTGCTTTTTAGTTTAACATGTGGTGTGTACAAAAGTCTTCAGATATTATACAGGGCTGTACAACAGATTTCGAGTGCATGTCCATCGATTTTCGAAAATTGCTAAATGTGAATATTATAACTGAACTAAATTTTATCTTGCTAAATATCCACATCTATTGATCATATACAGGGCTGCACAAAATAATTCGACTGTTTTTTTGACACTGGAAGGTTTTTTCGAAAATTGTATTTTTCAATGTATTATATATTTTCTAAATACTTCACTTCCGTATCTTCTTTCACCTCATTTAACGGTGAAGTTTCGTTACAGTTTTCTGGCTGTGTTGGATAGTGTTTCATAATCTATGCTTTACGAATCATTTTTTGTTCTTGTTTTGTATCAAAATCCTTTTCAACGATATTTCTTTTATTCAACACCTTAAACTGTGATGAACAAGTTGCAAATTGCACAGATGAATTTTGATGGCGAAATCTTGGGTCTCTCTATATATATATATAAATCCCTTCCAAAGAAGTTTAAGATTGCCAAAACTTGTGGTATTACATGATAAATGGTAATTATTTTTTAAATAAAATTTTTTTTAATAAATTTTTTAATTAAATAAAATTTAATATTTATTAAATAAAATAATTTAAGTAAAAATATATTAGAAGGGAGGAAAAATAGCCGTTAAATTTACTAAACTTATCACAAAATTTGATAAAATATTTTTTAAATTAAAATGTAGTTAAAATTAAAAAAATTAATGAAAAATTTAAAAAAAAATTTGTTAATAGGAAAAAAAAAGTGAAGCCTTTCTTATATTTGTTATAGGAAACCGGACTTTCTTTCTGTGGATGAGCTTTTTTTTTTCATCAAAATCTTTTTAACGTATTCCTTTTAGTCAACATTTGAAGTGTGGAAAAACAAGTTGGAAATTGTACAGACGATTTCTGGTCACGAAATCTTGGATTTTTATTATTTTTTTTTTTTCCGAAAGAATTTTAGGATTACCACAAATTGTGTATTACATTATAGCAGAAATTATTTTTGAAATTATAAGTAATAAGGTATTGGAGGAGAAAAGATAGAAAGCTTATCATAAATTTTATAAAATAATTTTTAAATAAAACATGTCGATAAACATAAAAAAAAATAATGTAAGAGAAAAAAACGCAGTAGTTTAATTTTAAAGATAATTGAACCAAATTTATTGTACAGTGTCTCACATAAGTGATGGGACACTTGTGCTTTACAAAAGGAAACTAATCAAATAAATTAAAAAAACATGTACACATTTTTTTTGTGGGTGTGTTTCATACTTAAATTTAGTAAAGATTATTACATAACATACATTTTGTCAAAATATTAAAATATTAATTTAATAAAAATACAAATGTTTAGAACGGAGCAAAAAATAGCTCACATAAGTGATGGGACACCATTATATATGCAACAAAAATCGCCTGAAATAAGCAATAAAAATATTTTTTGGGGTTTTATTTTTACTTAAAAGCAATTGGCAATAATTTATAAAATCGTCTGCAGTATTTCTCTCCAGTTTGTTTTGGAATTTTTGTGTTTTTTAGCCCTGTGTAGTCATGAATGCTAAACGAAAAGAAACTTCGCCTGAAATTCGAAAATTAGTTATTAATTTGCATATTGAACGTGGAAAATCTATTAGAAAAACTGCTGAAACAGTTAACTTGAGTCGTTCAACAGTTTTCAATATCATTAAACGATATAAAAAGAATCATATGATTCAGGATAAAAGAAGACCTGGCTGACCATCAAAGCTATCCAATGGAATAAAGCGAATTATCGTTCGAAATATTAAAAAAAATCCAAGAATTAGTGCTTCAAAAGTTGCTGCTGATTTACAAGCATTATATGGAATAATTGTTAATCCTGAAACTATTAGAAGGGCAATTCGATCTGCTGGATATCACGGTAGAGTAGCCAGGAAAAAATTCTTCGTAAGTGAAAAGAATAGAAAACTCAGACTAGCTTTCGCAAAATCCAACATAAATAAGAATTCTGATTACTGGAATAAAGTTATATTTGCTGATGAGAGTAAATTTAATATATTTGGTTCTGACGGTAGAATCTTGGTGTGGAGAAAACCCAGGGAAGAACTTCGCAAACAGAACTTGGTACCAACAGTAAAACATGGTGGAGGAGGAGTTATGGTATGGGGGTGTATGTCGTCCGCTGTAGTTGGTAATTTTGTTTTTATTGACAGTATAATGGATCAGTACAAGTATATTGATATTTTAAAGCAAAATTTGAAATCTTCAGCACGAAAATTGAACCTTCATAACGATTTTAAATTCTACCAGGACAATGACCCCAAGCACACTGCTCTGAACGTTAGACTCTGGCTGCTATATAACTGTCCTGAAATAATAAAAACACCACCACAATCTCCAGACTTAAATCCCATAGAGAATATTTGGCAAGAATTGGAATCAAGAATTCGCAAACACACCATTTCTTCAAAACAACAACTAAAATCGGTGCTTCAAGAAGAATGGGGTAAAATCACTCCAGAAATCACAAAAAAAATAGTCGAATCCATCCCAAAAAGATTAAATCATGTTTTAAAAGTAAAAGGAAATCCAACAAAATATTAAAACCTTTTAAAAAGTAAAATTTTTGGATAAATATTTGATGGAAAAGTAAGTGTCCCATCACTTATGTGAGCCATTTTTTGCTCCGTTCTGAACAATTGTATTTTTACTAAATTAATATTTTAATATTTTGACAAAATGTATGTTATGTAATAATTGTTACTAACTTTAAATATGAAACACACACAAAAAATTTTTGCACATGTTTGTTTATTTATTTTATTGCAGTTTCTTTTTATAAAGCACAAGTGTCCCATCACTTTTGTGAGACACTGTATATGTTTTTTACTATAGCCTGCAGGTCCCAGTTGAATTTGGGGATATTGCGCCTGGAGGTGGCGCTGTGATAGCCATTTAAACTCTCACTACTGATACATGGCTCACTACTGATACATGCTCACTACTGATACATGGCCTACTATACGCATTTAAGTTAAAGTAAGAAAACACGTGGGAAAGTGCATTAGCGACTTATGATTTGAAAAATAAAATAAATAAATAAAAAATATATATATTTCTCTCCTCACACACAAACAAAGTAGTTTTAAAGTGTTATTAGAAAATGGCGTTAGGTTACAAACGAAAAATAATATGAAATTTGAATGAGGAAAACATATAGGAAAAATAATAATCCGAAAATTAAATAAATTAAGCCAATTAAAGTAAAAGTAGTAGTGGTGTTTAAGAAATCTTTCTTATGTTTGTTATTGTTTACTGGACTTTCTTAGAAAATAAGCTACTCTATCAATAGGGGGGGGGGGGGGAATTCTAAAGAGTTTATAGACAGTTAACAGTTAAGGGTTTTAGTCAAACAGATTTCTTTCTGTCGTGTTTTAGAAATACATTGGGAGCTTGCTTTTAAACTTTAAAAATTAGACTCACTAGTGATACATGGTCTACTAAAGTTAAAGTAAGAAAACAAGTGGGAAAGTGCATTAGCCACTTCTAAAGTTCAAAAGAAAAAAAAAAAAGAAAAAATTATCTCCTTCACACACAAAGTAGTTTTTTTTTTAATGTTGTATGGCGTTATGTTACAAGCGTAAAATAATATGAAATTTGAATGGGGAAAACATATGGGAAAAATAATAATCCGAAAATTAAATAAATTAATCCAATTAAAGTAAAAGTAGTAGTGATGTTTAAGAAATCTTTCTTATGTTTGTTTCAGGTTATTTACTTGACTTTCTTAGAAAATAAGCTTCTCTATCAACAGGAAAAAAAAATCTATACAGTTTATAGACAGTTAACATAGTTAAGGGTTTTAGTCAACCAGATTTCTTTCTATCGTTTTTCAGAAATACGTTGGGGGGCTTTCTTTTAAACTTTAAAAATTAGACTCACTAGTGATACATGGCCTACTATATGCATTTAAGTTAAAGTAAGAAAACAAGTGGGAAAGTGCATTAGCGACTTCTAATGTAAAAAAAAAAAAAAAAAAAAAAAAATGTTGTTAGAAAATGGCGTTAGGTTACAAACGAAAAATAATAGGAAATTTGAATGAGGAAAACATGTAGGAAAAATAATAATCCGAAAATTAAATAAATTAATCCAATTAAAGTAAAAGTAGTAGTGGTACTTAAGAAATCTTTCTTATGTTTGTTTCAGGTTATTTACTTGACTTTCTTAGAAAATAAGCTTCTCTATCAACAGGGAAAATATTCTCAACAGTTTATAGACAGTTAACAGTTAAGGGTTTTTTTAGTCAACCAAATTTCTTTCTGCCGTGTTTCAGAAATACATTGGGGGCTTGCTTTTAAACTTTAAAAATTAGTGCTCACTACTGATACATGGCCTACTATATGCATTTAAGTTAAAGTAAGAAAACAAGTGGTAAAATGCATTAGCGACTTCTAATGTTTAAGACAATAAATCTCTTTTCACACACACAAAGTAGTTTCAAAATGTTGTTAGAAAATGGCGTTAGGTTACAAACAAAAAATAATATGAAATTTAAATGAAGAAAACACATGAGGAAAAATAATAATCCGAAAATTAAATAAATTAATCCAATTAAAGTAAAAGTAGTAGTGGTATTTAAGAAATCTTTCTTATGTTTGTTTCAGGTTATTTACAGGACTTTCTTAGAAAATAAGCATCACTATCAAACGGAAAAAAAAATTCAAAACAGTTTATAGACAGTTAACAGTTAAAGGTTTTAGTCAACCAGATTTCTTTCTGCGTTTTTCAGAAATACGTTGGGGGCTTGCTTTTAAACTTTAAAAATTAGTGCTCACTACTGATACATGGTCTACTATACGCATTTAAGTTAAAGTAAGAAAACATGTGGTAAAATGCATTAGCGACTACTAATATTTAAGAGGGGAAAAAAAATCTCTTTTCACACACACAAAGTAATTTTAAAATGTTGTTAGAAAATGGCGTTAAGTTACAAACGAAAAATAATATGAAATTTGAATGAGGAAAACATATAGGAAAAATAATAATCCGAAAATTAAACAAATTAATTCAATTAAAGTAAAAGCAATAGGGGTATTTAAGAAATCTTTCTTATGTTTGTTTCAGGTTATTTACTGGACTTTCTTAGAAAATAAGCTTCTCTATCAACAGAAAAAAAAATCTATACAGTTTATAGACAGTTAACAGTTAAGGGTTTTAGTCAACCAGATTTCTTTACGTTGGGTGGGGGTGGGGGGGGGGGCTTGCTTTTAAACTTTAAAAATTAGACTCACTAGTGATACATGGCTTACTATATGCATTTAAGTTAAAGTAAAAAAACAAGTGGTAAAATGCATTAGTGACTTCTAATATTTAAGAGGGAAAAAAATCTCTTTTCACACACACAAAGTAATTTTAAAATGTTGTTAGAAAATGGCGTTAGGTTACAAACGAAAAATAATATGAAATTTGAATGAGGAAAACATATAGGAAAAATAATAATACGAAAATTAAATAAATTAATCCAATTAAAGTAAAAGTAGTAATGGTATTTAAGAAATCTTTCTTGCATTTGTTTCAGGTTATTTACTGAACTTTCTTAGAAAAAAAAATTATCAGCAGTTTATAGACAGTTAACAGTTAAGGGTTTTAGTCAGCCAGATTTCTTTCTGCCGTTTTTCAGAAATACGTTGGGGGCTTGCTTTTAAAATTTAAAAATTAGTGCTCACTACTGATACATGGCCTATTATATGCATTTAACTTAAAGTAAGAAAACAAGTGGTAAAATGCATTAGCGACTTCTAATGTTTAAGGGGGGAAAAAAATCTCTTTTCACACACACAAAGTAGTTTTAAAATTTTGTTAGAAAATGGCGTTAGGTTACAAACGAAAAATAATATGAAATTTGAATGAGGAAAACATATAATAATCCGAAAATTAAACAAATTAATCCAATTAAGGTAAAAGTAGTAGTGGTATTTAAGAAATATTTCTTACATTTGTTTCGGGTTATTTACTGGACTTTCTTTGAATGGATAAGGTTTTTTTTTTTCTTCTTCTTTTCTACCAAAATCCTCTCAACATATTCCCTTGAGACAATACTTGAGCTACGAAGGAAAAGTTGGAAAGTGCATTAGATAACTTCAGAGAAGGAAATCTTAAATAATTTTTTTTTTCTTAAATAGGATTTTTTAGAGTTGCTGGAAATTGATAAAAATGATGTAGCGGCTCGCGCGAAAATAAACTAGAAATTGAATGTGAAAAAATATTGAAAAAATTTCTGTAAAAGAATTAGAAATTTAAATTAAGCGAAATAATTTATTTAAATTTCGAAATAAATAAATCATTAAAAAATAATTAATTGATTTAAAAATAGTTAAGAAATTCAAATTATATAAGATTTCGAAAACAGCTTTCGGAAATCTATATTATAAAAGAATAACGCCGTCTGTGAGTAATGCTGACGTTATTTTGAAGTTGGCAACACCTCACGATAAAAGCTTTCTTTTACTGAATTTTTTTTTAACTTCTAAAAAACATCATAACTTTTTAATTTTTGTATCGTTGTATATGTGAAAAAAATGCACTTTCAAATGGAATTTGTTTGAAAACTGTATCGCAATTTTCTATTTTTTATGGTATTTAAAATAATTTTCAAGCATATTTTTTTTCAAATAATCGCGTGCAGACGATTACGAAAGATTAATCCGATAGCACTTAAAACAATACAGAGGCTGTTCGCACATTTTTTAGACAAATTTGATAAATGATTTTAAAAAAATGGAATTATTTTAGAGGAAAACTTTCTTTCAACAACTTATTATTTGTAATTCATATTATTGTCTGATGCTTTCAAATTTATTCTTCTATCAAGATGGCGCATTCAAACAAGCTGTGAATCAGAGGATACTTTTTTTTTGTTTTCCGAAAAGAAATATTCTTATTCGGAAGTTTACAATGATTGTAAAGCGCATAGTATAAAAATTTCTAAGTGCAAAATAAACATCAGTATTAATTGGAAAGAGCTAGCCCGAAAATCAGTACTTATTCTTAGTAAAAAGACTCAAAATGAAAAAAAAATACATTAAAAAAAGAGCCCATTTCAAGGTTGAAAACAAAGTTTCAGGTAAGGATTTATGACTGTCGCAAATTTATCTTATAATGGGAAAATAAAAATAAGAATATCGGACAAAAATGTTACAATCAATTCATTATATTATTAAGAGAATGTGTTACATCCGATATTTACAGAAAAAATTGCTATTTTCTTTATTTCAACGACTTTGAAAGGGTGAAACTGCATCAAAACAAAGCTACCGCTCTCATACTTTAAAAACTACCGCTGTATTCGTTGAAAACATTAAAAACTCACACAGGTATTGCATTTATACCTTTCAACATATTCCTAAGGAGTCACCTGACGTTTCTCTTATGGTTTATTGTGCATTTGGTCTGCTGAAAAGAGCTCTTTCAAAGCGCAAAACCACCACGATTGATCGAATCTGGAAAGTTTTTAAAGAGGCATGGGAAGCAATAACCCTGTAAATTTTACAAAAAACCTTCTACCATCGAAAGCATTACGCAGAATTAGAATCAAGAAACAAGATTATCATATAGATTATTTCAGAAAGCAATATTTATATTTTAAACGTTATAAAAACAACGCCGAAATCGTCTAAAAAATGTGTGAACAACCCTCTGTATAAATAGTTCAGCATTTGTGTCCGGCTAATTTTCCATAGCGAAATTAAAACTGCCTCAATAAATATATAAAACAATAAAGAAGAAATAAAACACAAATTTAAGACATGTAATCGAATGGAAATGGTCAGAAATGATCAGAATAAAAAAGACTGCTGTAGGTAGCGAAATATTCGGCGATTTCTTCGACTATTAACTCCTGACACGAGGCCAATACAAAAGTACCGCTTTTAATAACTTTCAAAACTTTATTTGAATACATAATTGTTATTTTTCATACGAAAGTACTTTTTGATATTGTTAGTGGGACATTTAAAAAAATATATATAAAATGTAAAAAAAAAAAAAAAAAAAAAATGGTTTTTACGTACATATAATCTGTAACCTGGGAAAGTTGTTGGATCCACTAGTTTTATTAAAAGCTCGTTGGTTGATTACGGGCCCTCCTACGGCCACTTTTTGCACACGAGGAATAAACAGACCGGGACCTCCGTTTAAAGTGGAATCCGTCTCGCTCTGTGGTGGTGCCCTAGGAAAAAAAAAGTGGTGGGACGCTCATAGTTGCGAACATAGGGTCTGTGTCACCGATAAAAAACTTGATACAGAATCTTACCTTTCGTTTTGAACTGCGGAGAAAAGCAATTGAAAAATTAAACAGTTTAATTTAATTTAATTAAAGTTTTCTTTTTTATTTTACTTGTAATGTTTTAAAAAGCTTGCCCTTAACTGAAAAGTTGAGAACTTTATTTCTTGTTTGAAAATGTTGGTCCACGCAGATCTCTAGATTGAAGCTATACAATAAGGTTAACATTTTCCATAGTGATAATAACGCAAAGAAACTCAAAAACATACATAAATTTTGCCAACATTCTAACAAAGTTATACAGAAGTTAGAGAGAGACAGATAACTAGACAGACATGGCAGACGATCCGAAGTGATAAACACATTTCAACTTTGTTGGAAAGTATTAAAAATCAGTGCTTTATTTCTGAAAAGCTTTAATTTATTAGCATGCTTATCCCTTTAAAAAATTAATAATTTTGGAAAGGCTGCATTCACCCGCTTCCCTAACGTCCCCTTGAAAATAAAAGTCCTTCCGGCCTGTACCGGGAGGAAAAGGTAGCTTTCCTATATCTTCGTTTTAAAATGTTAGCTAATGTTACACGAAAACAGCAAGTTAAAATGCAAAGAAACGTTTACAAAAGATTCGTTAATACTGAATTTGAATAACAAATTCGCCAAATTATTGATCAATAGCCAAATTGGCTCCTCCTCGACTACATCAATGGTCCCGCTACAAACATCCATACCTGAACTGGGATTCGAACTTGGAACATCTTGTCCAGTAGCTAGTACTCTAGGTTTTATTAAAGGATAAAGAATTTATATTTCTTTTAAATGCTAAAAGGTGTACATTAACAATATAATATACAGTAAAATAACTTGTACAGTAAAACCTCCATAACGGACACTCCCGAATAGCGGACACCTCTATTTAACGGACACTTTTCCAATCCCCACTCCCAAAATCTGAATTTTTGTATGTTTAACCTCTGAATAGCGGACATTCCGAATAGCGGACAGTAGTTTTGGCGATAAAGGATTAGAAATGTTTTTTTAAAGAGAAAAAAAATGGGGAAAGACGTGAAAAAGTTTTTTAATTTATCAGGACAATGTGTCACAAATGTTGTGACCACAGATAAATGTAGGGGGTGGCCTGGGGAATCTCCCAATTTCGCAACGGATTTTGTATCGATTACTGTTTGATTCTTGACTACATTATTCAAAGCTTCAAAATATGTTAACACCATTTTTATCGTTTTATGAATATATGGAGTTCTACTTATACTCTGAATTTAGTGTCTTGTTAGTGATTAATGTTTCGAGAGTGACCTCAAAACCAAAGTGATTAACTTTAAAAGAAAAAAAATTAAACTGTAAGTGTACTTAAATCTGAAAAACAGAAATTGAGTTTACGAATACTTGCTGAAAGTTTTAAAATAAGTTAAACACAAGTGGGAGAGATTTTACGAAATAAAGATAAAATAAGGAATTTGTGGATTGCTAACTCAAACACCAAAAATGTGAAATTGAGGAATACTGATTCCATTGAAACTGATTCTATAATTCTGAATTGGTTTACTTCACTTCGTTCAAAAAAATTCCTATCAGTGGGCCTTTGATTCAAGAAAAGACTTTAGAAGTCGCCAAAGAACTCAGTTTACATGATTTTAAGGCTTTGAGTGGATGGCTGGAAAAGTTTCGGTTTTGCAAGAAGATAGCTTTCAAAACAATATGTAGAAAAGCAAATTCTGTAGTTCTTAAAAAAGTGGAGGATTGGCTTGAACGACTGCAATCAATTTGTGAAGCTTATGAGGAGAGAAACATTTTTAATGCTAATGAAACCGGACTCTATTTCAGAATTTTTCCGAAAACATTGTGCTTTAAAAAGGAAGACTGTATCTGCGAAAAAATGTTTAAATAGTGACTCACTATTTCATTATGTTGCAATGTATTAGGAGAATTTAAAATCCCTCTTATAATTGAAAAATTTCTGAAACCCATGTGTTTCACAAAGAACATCCAATTTAATAAATTTTGTGTTATGTGGAGAGCGAATAAAAAAGCGTGGATGACCAGTTCTTTAGTGATTAAATGGTTAACTTCATTTGACAATAGGATGAAAAAAAGAAAGAAAAGTTCTCTTATTTTTGGACAATGTAACTTCTCATTCAAAACATTTGAAATTGGGCAATGTTAAAACTGTGTTTTTTCCCCCAAAACACAACTTCCGTAAGCCAACCCCTTGATCAAGGTGTTATACACAATTGTAAAGCCTGGTACAGAAATCTTTTATAAAGCCACACGCTTTCGAAGTTAAATTCTATGAATACAACTGAGATCTGCCAAAAATTATTTAATGTTCCCAATGCTCTCGAATTTAGATTTCTTCAACTGTAAAAAAACATAACCGGAAAGCGTACGACAATGTTTCAGAAAAGCAAGCTTTATATTAAAAGAAAATGAAACACTCATTTCCGATAAAAATGAAGAATTAATCGCTAAGAAGATAAGTGAATTAATGAAATACATGAAGAGTGAAGAAACTGCCGAAATGTTCATCAACATTGATGATGACCTACTGAAGAAGAATCAGTTGTTGTAGGCGATTATATATCTTCAGAATATTCGACAAAAGCTGACTCTATTAGTGATATGAATGAGATACTGAAACTAGGGCATGTTTCCTGCAATATCGACAATTTCCAGGAAAAAGCAAAATACAATGAGCAGTTACACTTTTTGTAAAAAAAGAGGATTCAGAAGGATTAAAACTACTCATAGAATTAAATCTTTACATAGAAAAAAACATCACATGTAATCGCAAGCAAAATCAAACTTTTGTAACAGATTTTTTTTCTTAGGAAAGTAGTAAACAGTGGAAAAATGTTATGTACAATAACATTTAAGTTTTATTGCTTAATTTCTGATTAATCATATAATAGAGGTTCTCGGACATATAAATGCCAATTAATGAAACCTTAAGCATTTCGTAACGATTTTTTGAAAATCTAAGTTTTTCCCAATAGCGGACACCTCCGAATAGCGGACAATTTCTGAACTCCCGAAGTGTCCGTTATTTAGAGGTTTTACTGTATTAGGTTATTGACATGTTTCGGCTCACTCCAAACCCTTTTCAAAAACAAATGAGAATATTCTATAATTGCACGGTCTTTCAAGTTATTATTTAAAATGCTATCATTTAATTAAAAAAAAACCTTGATTTTTTTTCTCCCCCCCCCCTCCCGCCAAACACACACACACACAATAAATAATAACTTCAAAGACCGTGCAATTATAGAATATTCTCATTTGTTTCTGAAAAGCTCAGAGTAAGCCGAAACATGTCAACAACCTAATAAAAAATGCAAAGGATGTGAATTATCACTTTACTAAACAGCGTACAACCAACAGAGGGGAAAAATGTCCAGAACGGGGTTCGATCCCGGATTCCTTGGTATAGCGTACCAAGTGATTTACCAATTAAGCCACCCGGACAAAAAAAAAAAAAAAAAAAAAAAAAAAAAACGAACCGCGGTAGAGAAATTTTTTTTTACTCTGTTGGTTGTACGCTGTCTAGTAAAGTGATAATTCACATCCTTTGCATTTTTTATTAGGTTGTTGACATGTTTCGGCTTACTCTGAGCTTTTCAAAAACAAATGAGAATATTCTATAATTGCACGGTCTTTGAAGTTGTTATTTAAAATGCTATCATTTAATTAAAAAAAAAACTTGATTTTCTTTCTCTCCCCCGCCCCCCCCCCCCAACACACACACACAATAAATAACAACTTCAAAGACCGTGCAATTATAGAATATTCTCATTTGTTTCTGAAAAGCTCAGAGTAAGCCGAAACATGTCAACAACCTAATAAAAAATGCAAAGGATGTGAATTATCACTTTACTAAACAGCGTACAACCAACAGAGGGGAAAAATGTCCAGACCGGGGTTCGATCCCGGATCCCTTGGTATAGTGTACCAAGTGATTTACCAATTAAGCCACCCGGACGAAAAAAAAAAAAACGAACCGCGGAATGGAAATTTGTTTTACTCTGTTGGTTGTACGCTGTCTAGTAAAGTGATAATTCACATCCTTTGCATTTTTTATTAGGTTGTTGACATGTTTCGGCTTACTCTGAGCTTTTCAAAAACAAATGAGAATATTCTATAATTGCACGGTCTTTGAAGTTGTTATTTAAAATGCTATCATTTAATTAAAAAAAAAACAACTTGATTTTCTTTCTCTCCCGCCAACACACACACACACAATAAATAACAACTTCAAAGACCGTGCAATTATAGAATATTCTCATTTGTTTTTGAAAAGCTCAGAGTAAGCCGAAACATGTCAACAACCTAATAAAAAATGCAAAGGATGTGAATTATCACTTTACTAAACAGCGTACAACCAACAGAGGGAAAAAATATTCAGACCGGGGTTCGATCCCGGATCCCTTGGTATAGCGTACCAAGTGATTTACCAATTAAGCCACCCGGACGAAAAAAAAAAAAACCAAAAAAAAAAAAAAAAAAAACGATTCGCGGTATGGAATTTTTTTTTTACTCCGTTGGTTCAATATGGAAAAATACGACAACAGAAAAAAAAAAATAAAATAAAAAATAAATTTATTAAAGTAAAATCTACTAAATTCTGAAACCAATAAATTTTTATACCGAAGGAAAATTTAATTAACAAAAGAAAGATTAAATTTATGAATTAATAATAGAAAAACTAATTAAATTTCCAAAATATTCTAGTAATGAGAAATATTACCGCAGGATAGAGAATTATTTATGCATGTTATGGAAGAAAATAAAATATTTAATAATAGATTAAAATATTTTTTAACCTGTATAAGTTTTATTACACTTTTTTATTTAACTTAACTTGGTTCATGTGTATAAAGAGGGAATTTTGTAATCTATTTACACCCACTTCCTACTATGCTAGAATTATAAAAATTATGTACACAACTGTGTTTCTGTTAAAATTTTAATATTTTCACAACTTAATTACAAATTAATAAATTAATTTTTAGGCCTTTTTCAATTAGCCGGGCACAGATTATATTTTGCCAAGTATTCTTTATAGTTACAACTGTATACAGGTGACAACAACAATGGAGCTAATTATGCGCCAAGACATGCTCTGTAAAATAGGCCAACTGGCTCTGAAACTGCAACAATGAAATATTTTAAACGTCAAAAAGTAGAAAAAAAATAATAAAGAGTGCAATATGTATTTTTTAAATACGTTTTTATCAATTAATATTTTAATATAAATTAAATTATGATATACGTTGAAAAAACAATTTAGGTATCCTGCATAGACAGCTATTTAATGCTTTTTATTATTTTCTGTTGTCATATCTTAAAAAAAAAAAGAAACAAGACAAAACTTATTTTTTAAATAAATTCACTAGTTCGCGTTTTCTACAAGAGTAAATCAAAGCAATGAATTTTCAATAATCGGGGTTCCCCGCCAAATCAACGTATTGTAATGGAATATTTTTGGAATAATATAGATTACAGCCATGAAATTAGGCGCGATTTTTAAGATACACATTGAATGCTCATATAAAAAGTTTTTTTTAATACTATTTTTTTATTTTTATGCGTATTTAAGTGATTTTAATAGACCATTTAAGAGCCTAAATTTCAGATATTTCTTGTAGAATTATCGTTAAAATTGTTCAATAAAGATAATTTTGGGTTAAATTTCATTAAAAGTTTGATAAAGGTGGCTTGTCTGATGCATTTGTCCATTTAATTTCAAACATTTACAAAAAGTCGAATGTATTATTTTATTTTAATATAAAATTTTACCTTTCGCAAAAAAGTAATAAATATTAAAATCATAATTGATATAGAAAAAAAACATCTGTATTACTCAAATATTTCCCTAGCCAATAGAAATAGATTCATTAATAAATAAATCTGTTTCATAAAATGTGCATGCATTCACATTTGTCTCTCTTTCATTAATCTTTTACAAATATTGTTTATTCGTACAACCGTTTTAACTATTGAATATATTATGTGATTTCAATATAATATTTTACCTTTAGCAAAAGAGTATTAAATATTAAAATCATAATTGATACAGAAAAAATAATTGCATCTATATTACTCAAATATTTCCCTAGCCACTAGAAATAGATTCATTAATAAATAAATCTGTTTTATAAAATGTGCATGCATTCACATTTTTCTCTCTTTCATTAATCTTTTACAAATATTGTTTATTCGTACAACCGTTTTAACTATTGAATATATTATTTGATTTCAATATAATATTTTACCTTTAGCAAAAGAGTTTTTAATATTAAAATCATAATTGATACAGAAAAAATAATTACATCTATATTACTCAAATATTTCCCTAGCCACTAGAAATAGATTCATTAATAAATAGATCTGTTTTATAAAATGTGCATGCATTCCCATTTTTCTCTCTTTCATTAATCTTTTACAAATATTGTTTATTCGTACAACCGTTTTAACTATTGAATATATTATTTGATTTCAATATAATATTTTACCTTTAGCAAAAAAGTTTTTAATATTAAAATCATAATTGATACAGAAAAAAAAATCTATATTACTCAAATATTTTCCTAACCACTAGAAATAGATTCATTAATAAATAAATCTGTTTTATAAAAAATGTGCATGCATTCCCATTTTTTTCTCTTTCATTAATCTTTTACAAATATTGTTTATTCGTACAACCGTTTTAAATACCGCATACTCTCTCAATAGCATCATATTAACTAATGTAAATAGTTTCTTTTTATTTTTATGTAAATAAATAAATAAATAAATAAACAAATTTTTGAAATTTCGCTTTTAGAATAAAAACCGCATTTGTAGAAATCAGCGATCGTACAATTGTTGTATTTTCCGATGCAAAAATGTTTCACTTTTACGCATATCCGTGGAATCTTAGAAAATTCATCATCTTCAGCTGAAGGGATGAAAAGGAGGGAGCCCTTCATTTTCGTTTTCCCTCCTGCCTCGCGCAAGCGCAGTACTCCCAGCTTCGTCCCCTCTCTCTTACTCGTTCGCGTTCCCCGCCTAGGAGAATGGTTTCGTCCACGGCGAGCGAGTGTGCGCGCGCGCGAACCGCAAAGAAGTCGTGCCAGTGAACGCACATGGCGGCCGAAAGACACACAGTGGCGTTAAGTACACAGAAGATGAGGGCGTAGCGCAATCATGCAGGCCAAGAAGCGCTACATATTGGTCCTCATGAGCTGCGCCTTCTTAGTGTTATGTTATTTTGGTGCATTTCGTTTACGGCAACATGGCAGCAATCGAGAATCTGCCAAACCTCTAAAGTCGCGTTCCTATGCTGATCCGGGCGATCTGAGGTTCTATCCGGACGAGGACCTGGTTGTGTCGCCTTCTCAGAGGCGTACGGAGCGAAGAGTTGCTCACAAGTCCGGCAACTGTACCCTCTACACATGTTTTGATCTGACGCGGTGTCAGAAAGATTTTAAAGTGTATGTGTATCCCGTGGAGGAACCTATATCGTCCACTTATCAGAAGATCCTTAATGTAATACGCGACTCTCGGTATTACACTTCAGATCCTAGTCAGGCATGCCTGTTTGTTCTGGGCATTGACACTCTAGACAGGGACAATCTGAGTCCAGATTTCGTCCCTGACTTACAATCCAAATTGGATCAGGTGAAACACTGGAATAATGGCCGGAACCATGTGATATTTAATTTATATTCGGGTACTTGGCCGGACTACGCCGAAAACCTTGGATTCGATATCGGCGAGGCCATACTTGCTAAAGCCAGCATGTCCACGGCTAACTTCAGGCCAAAATTCGATGTTTCAGTGCCGTTATTTTCCAAAAGCCACCCTGAGAGGGGCGGTGAAAGAGGATACGTTGGGGCCGGGGACCTACCCGCCACCAAAAAATACCTATTGGTGTTTAAAGGAAAGCGGTACCTTTACGGTATTGGCTCAGAAACGCGGAATTCTTTATATCATCTTCACAATGGAAAGGATATTATACTACTCACTACATGTAAACACGGAAAAAAGTGGAAGGAATTAAAAGATCCAAGGTGCGAGCTTGAAAACAAGGAATATGACAGGTAAGTCCAATCTTTATCCTTGTTTTTCTTTTTATACTGCTTTCAGATTTTCATTACATTCTATAGTTTATTTAAAGTTGAAAGTTCCTTCTTTCATAAGCATGACATGCTGACCTTTTAAAAGTTGATTCAGTCAATACCGGTGCTATTTTTAAAGCAATATTTGTGTAAAATGTTAAATTATCATCTGTCAAAAAAAGTTAAAGTAAATAAATTATTTTTATTGTGGATATGTTGAATAATTATTAGGATTATTGGGAGTTATATTTAAATAGTCAGTGGTCAAATGAATTATTAATAATTCATTTGACCATTGATTAATAAATCATTACTAGTGACAATAATTGAATGTAAATCATAGGGTGTTTATTTATTTTGTACAATTTTGATATAAATCACGCTTTATTTAATATTCGTATTGATAAAAATTCAAAATAAATAATACGCTATTTAAATATTAAAGAACTATCCAGTACTCAACCCAAAAGACTAAAAATTAATATAAATAAGAAATCAATAAACATCAGTTTTGTAAAGGCGGTGCAAAAAAAGTTTTATATGCATCATCAGAGTTCTTAATATTGTTTCAAATTTGAGATCATCGCAATAAACTGATATAAAATTGCTTTGAAAATTGTGTTTCGCATTTGTTATTTTCATAATACTGACCAAAAGTCCTAGTCAAGGTCTATTAAAAACGTAAAAACAAACCTTTCTTAAGATTATAATTACTATGAAAACATAAGTATCCAGTTAAAAAAAAAAAAAAAAAAGTTGATACATTTAAAAAAAAAAGCGATTTTTCCTCCCACTTAATTTGCATGTATAATGTGTTGGTATTTAAATTAATATATAGCTTCTTAAATTGAGTAAACTTGTGTTACCGTTTGACAATTTTTTACCAACACATTTACGTGGAAGAAATTCCTAGCGTCATTTTAAATAATGTGTTGCAATGAATACCCCCCCCCCCTCCTTTAATAAACTGGTCCTATTTCCCTGAGGCTTGTGTTTGTTTACATTTTCGAAGCGGTTTTCAATATCTAATCATAACTACTATGATAGATTAAAAACTTATTCCTTTTGTAAAATAAAACCTGTTTTTTTTTTTTTTTATAAAAATAAGATTTTACAATACAATTGACAAATAATACGGTGTTTTTACTTATATATTTTATGCAAGGTTTAAAAGAATGTTATTTACATTGTTAAAATATAGTGCATTATATGTTAATTATATTATAAATGTGAAATGCTCAGTTATTACAAGTGTAATAGAAATTTGTATTCATTCTGAATTGATTTTGATTGCGATAGGCTTGGTTTATTTTTAAATTACTTATTTGTGTAAATTTTATTTACATAAAGTTACAAACAGACCAAGAGCGTTCAATTTATTCATTATATATTTTTAAGTTGTGTTTAATAATTATACAAAATTATATATTAAAATGTCCTAAAATAACTTTATATATTAAATTACATATGAAAATATATGCTAACATGAATTTACATATTAAATTATATATTAAAATCTACCCTTCTTTAAAAAAGTGCAATATTTTATTTTGTATTTAAACACTATAAATAAATTGTTTTGAGTAAAGTTTAAAAAAAAAATCTTTTGTATTTTTGAAAAATAAATGCATTATCTGTTTACTGCATTATGCTGAAATGCTCAGATTTTACCAGTGTTATCAAAAGTTAAATATCCATTCTAAACTGATTTAGATTTGGACTCCGATTGGATTGTTTATTTTAAAAGAAATTTGTAAATTTTAAACTAATACATATTTGAAGCGAAAGCTATATATATAAACAAGAATTTTAAATGAGTTTACTATATTAAAGTAATTCATTGTGTTGTTTATTTACTTTTCCAGTTTAAACAAGGCTTAAAAAACGTTGTTTGCACTGTTCAGAAATATTAAAATACATATTAGAATATATGCTAAAATAACTTTAGAATATTAAATTATGTATTAAAATCTCTCCTTTAAAATTTTGAAATATTTTATTTTATGTAAACATTGTGAATAAATTGTTTTTAGTAAAAGTTTAAAAAAACGTTCTTTGTATATTTGAAAAAGAAATGCATAATCTTTTTATTAAATTAATCTGATTTTATTATAGATTATCAGATTTGATTACACTGGTAAAATCTGATATACCTATATAATACAAAGTTAATATCAATTCTAAATTGAGTTAGATTTAAAGTGCAATTGGATTATTAATTTTTAATAGTATTTGTTAGTACAAATTTTTAGTAAATTTTAAACTAATCCATATTTGAAGAGAAAGCTGTTATAAACAAGAATTTTAAATCATTTTACTAGGTATAAATGATTCACTGTGTTGTTTATTTACTTATCCAGTTTCAGTAAGGCTTAATAAAACGTTGTTTACATTGTTCAGAAATACATTATCTATGCGTTACATACATTATAATTATAAAATGCTCAGTATGATCGATCTTTTTACTATTCTAAATTCATATTAGAGTATGATTGGATTGTTTATTTTGAAAAATACAATACATATTTTAATACAAATTTGTAAACTTTAAGCTAGTCCATATCTGAAGAGCAATCTGTATAAACAAGCTTTTAACTTATTTTACTATGCACAAATTATTCATTGTGTTGTTTACTATTTACTTTTTCAGTTTAAGTAAGGCTTAAAAAGCGTTGTTTACACTGTTCCGAAATACATTATTCGTGTGTGACATGACATTGTAAATATGAAATGCTCAGTTTTTTTCAGTGCGATCAAAGTTTTTACCATTCTAAATTGATATAGAGTGTGATTGGATTGTTTATTTTGAAAAATACTACATAATTTAATACTAATTTGTAAACTTTAAGCTAATCCATATTTGAAGAGGAATCATTATAAAACAAGCTTTTAAATTTTACTATGTAGAAATTATTATTTTGTTTATTTACTTTTTCAATTCACATAAGGCTTAAAAAACATTGTTTACACTGTTCAAAAATACATTATCTATGTGTTATGTACAGTATAATTATGAAATGTTCAGCTTTTTTCAGTATGATCAATGTTTTTACCATTTTAAATTGATATTTATGGAGTGCATTTGGATTGTTTGTTTTGAAAAATACAATACTACCCTATCTTAATTCTTAATACAGAGAATTATAAAGAGACAAAATTAATTATTATACAGTTATAAGATCTTTATGAAGCAATTATCTAATATAATGTACAACTTCTCAGATGTAAACAATCAATTTTGCAGCTAAGCGCCTGCTGCATTCCATACTGTAGAAAAATTGGCACCGTCTAGAGGACTAAATTTGATATATATTAGTTCATCTAACGAAAAAAAATTCTATTATTACAATACAAATTTTTTAAAATAAGCAGTATATCGAATGATTTGGTCCAGGCATATTTGGACAATGTTTATAAAGTAAATTTAACAATATTTAAAATAATCTATGTTATGCAAAAATTTATAATCTGCGATTCTCCTGGTCAGAGTGAGTGCAATATTTTATCAAAACTCTGTTGTATTTTAATATGTTTTAGACATATTTGGCTATGTTTACAATGTAAGTTATGTGTGAAATGTGATCTATATAATGCTAAATTCTATATAACACACAAGCTCACATTTTTAGGTTTGCGTTCATCACACCCTCAGTGAGTTAAAATATATTTTTACATTTGTGTAAAAGAAATTACAGTACTTTTATGTTAGCCGCAGTACTGTGCAAAGAGAACACTGTACCCAGGGCAAAGTTTCAATTTGGTGCCCCCCCCCCCCCCACACACACACACATACACCTTCTCTTTGTGAGAGGTGTCACAAAATTGATAAAGTGCAGACACAGAAATAACTTCTATTGAATAAATATTTCACGTTTATTTTGAACTTTAAAAGATTTAATTTTAATTCAGAAATTCCAAACAATTAAATAACATGAGAAAATTGCACTTATTTCTTAAAGAAAGTATGGTGTTTTACGACAGAAAATAAAAGAATGATGAAGAACGAAAAATAAATTCCCCGAAAATTGATCTGCAGCCAAAAAATTAAAATAAATAAATAAATAAAACTGTGGTTGGTAGTATAAATTTTGCATCCCCTCAATTTCTGCGCCAGGGCAAAGGCCCCTTTTTACCCCCCCCCCCCCTCCTCTTTGCATGCCTCTGGTTGCCTTTGATATATATACACACACACACATTTATACATAATGTATATATATAGTATATATATCACTGGTGCCCGACTATAAGTTACTTTTGTTCAAAAAGTTTTAATTTACGCCACCACATTGCTGCCTCAAGTAACTTCAACTTTATTTCAGTATGCTTGACTTTCTTTTTTAATTTTTACTGTTGGCAACAGCAAAATTTTCAAAATGACTTAAGAAACAGCATGTTAAACATCGTTTTAGCTGTTTAATCAGTATATCATTTGAAACAAAACAATTTGTTAATTTGATTTGGAGAAAGTTATTGACCATCTAATGAACAAGAAAGCGAGAGAAAAGAAATTTCTGATTTATCTTTTTAAGGCTGTAAAATCAGGCTTTTTTAGTTATTAAATCTGGCTAAACATAAATAAAATTTTGTTATTTTATGGGTTTGATGTAAATTATTATGTATATGAGGAGAATTTAATTTTCATTTAATAATTCAAGAAAAATTTATTTCATCATTATATTATGCATTATAAATTATTTATTTGACTTTTACTTTTAATATTTTAATATATTTTTATTTTTTATTATTTTACTTTGTTTTCCTTAATTATTTTAATATTTTGATTTATTGTAAGCATTCGTTATAATTTTAAGTGCATTATTGCATTCAAATTGTTTTAAAAATGTAAACAAAACACTGACCATAAATCTGCAAAATTCTAATTTCTACACAACATCTGTTCCCAAACTGTACGAATTTGAAGGAGTCTACTGTATATATATCTAAAAACTATAAACTTAGTATGTCAAATAATTTACTTTAAAATATCGCTAAACATATCAAAATATGCATGGTAAATTATCTATAGAGCATTTGAACTTATTGTTTTCTATAATCTCGCATATAATATATAGGTGGAAAATCTTTAAACAACCTGATATCTTCTAGTTTCCAAGTCCTATTGGATTGACATATTTAACTTCTTTAAAATTTCTTATTTAAAAACTCGTAAAAATATTTAAAATCATAAGCACATACCATTATTTTAACCTGTGGCCTTCACAATTTGGTTCTGCATCCACATACTCCTCCACATTAGTGTATTTGGTATTTCGTAACTTCAACTGCATATAACTTTGTTGGCAATATAGTGATAGTGAAATATAAAACATGATTCTCATATGAAATTTAATGAAGAATCAAACTGTGATATTTATTTTGGTACTTTCGTGTTAAAGTGGCCCCTACAATTACAACTATGCCAAGGTCGCAACCTATGATTTTGTCAAGAACACTGCAAATCTTATATGTGCATCATATACCGGGTGTTTTTTTAAAAACTGACGCTATTCAGAGCCGCCTGTAGCTCGTTCTAATAACTGGATTGATACAAAATTTTGTGAATGGACTAAGAAAACCATGGGAAAAAAGATTCCAACAAAAAAAAATTAGTTCCAATCACCACCGATAGGGGGAAATGTGGCGCTGTGGTAATTTATGCAACTGAGAATTAGCATAAAATACGGGCAATAAATACAAATTTTTACTTACGCAAGCGACAGTAGCGCCAATAGCTTAAGTTATAAATGCATGCGAAAAACACCAAGAAACAATTTCAGCTCAGGTTGAAAATGAATCTCACATTACCGCAGCGCGCGTTACTTGTGAAGTTCTATTATTGTAACTAGTGCAATGCACCAGCCGCTCTTCGTTTACTTAGAACACGTCATAAACTGCGCAAAGGACCTATATCCGTTAATGTATTGAAAGCAATGATTCTGAAATTCGAAGAAACAGGCTCACTAGCAGTTCGTCAGGCAGAGAACGTAAACCGGTGGCAGAAAAAGTGATAATGGATGTTTCAACTGCAATCAACGAAAGGGAAAGTGTAAATGATGAATAAAACATGGCATTTTATCCAAATTATTAATTTTGTCTGTTTCTGATGTTTTTTTTTCAATGTACAGCGCCACATTTCCCCCTATCGGCGGTGATTGGAACTAAATTTTTTTTGTTGGAATCTTTTTTCCCATGGTTTTCTTAGTCCATTCACAAAATTTTGTATCAATCCAGTTATTAGAACGAGCTACAGGCGGCTCTGAATAGCGTCAGTTAAAAAAAAAACACCCTGTATATGCATATATAGTTGTGAACTAAAAGTCTTGCCCTGATTATAAATATTCATTGTGCTCAAACTATTATAATTAGACATATGTTTGTTAGGATACCAGGGTTGGCAAGTTTTTGACACATGACGGTTTTTACCAGTTTTAACCATGGTTTTTACCGTCATGTCAAAAACCTCCTTGTCAAAAATGTCGAAAACTGTCAAAAACCCATTTTTTAGTAGTTAGTTTTTACTTTTTTTTTTCATTCTATCTTTAATATTAAGTTGTTTTACATAAAATATTCAGAATCAAAAAGACTCTAAAGTATATTTATCCATCCAAGAAAAACAAAAAAGAATTGCATTAGAATAATACGTAGTACATCTCTGTTAGAAGATCTCTGCAACAATCTTAAGCTATTTGGCAAATTAGATTTTTTGAAGAAATCCTGTAACCTATAAGTATTAGATTAAACAATGTGTATAATTTCGGTACAATTTATTACATGGTTGAAAACAAAACTTTAAGATTCTACTTATTAAAGTGCAAATGAAAATCACCTTAATTGCATTTATGAAATACATAAGATATGTATTTTAAAATATTATATCGAAGAATATTCAAATTTATTCATTGCCAGTCTATGCTTAACATCTATTGTCATACAATGTAACAGCAGCATTTTTGCATCTCTAAAATAATTTAAATGTACTTTATTCAAAATGTATATTGAATGTTATTTAATAATTATAATAACCTTTTATTATCATTTAATATTAATGTTAATTGCAGTTAGTAGAATCTATATTAGTGAAGATTATGACAAATATTTTTCTTTTCTTTTACTCTTGTATTTTTAAATCTTTCCCATATTAGGAAATGTTCTTCTTTTAAATAAATTTAACAAATGTAATTGTAAATAATAATAATAACAAAAACAACAAGGTAAAATCAATCTAGAAATGTATTGTATGCTACACTTACACCATAAATTGGAGGACAATCGAAAATGATAGGTTTTTGACGGAATAAACCGGTAAAAACACGGTTTTTACCACTGTCATGTCAAAAACCAGTTTTTGACGTCAAAAACCCAACCCTGTAGGATACATTGTAAGTAGTACTGTTATCAATTTTTTTAAGACCACATACCTCAGTAAATTTCAACATCTGCTGGTGCTCCCTTGGTAGCTCGTAGAATGTCTAAGCGGTATTTTAGTTCCTCCCAAGTGTTCTTTAACATGTCTTCTGTTACAGTACACACAGCACCTTGTATCCTAGTCTTCAATTCTTCGATGTCAGCAATTGGTGCACTCACACTAGGCCTGCTACTTCTGGGCAGATCCGTAACACTGCCTGTTTCTTAAAACTTGCCATACCATCGCTTTATTGATTTTGCATCAGGATGATTGCATCCATAACAACGTCTAAAGGTTCTCTGAATATTAATGGGCGATTTTGTTTCGTAAAACCAAACCACACATTGAGCTTTCTCTTGAATTGATACCATGTCGGCCAAAAATGTCTTCCTTACAAATGTTCCCCTGAGTCACTCTTGAAGGAGCAGTCGCACCATCTATTGCACAAAAAAACTACTAAAATTGACCTATTCAATTACACAACAAATTACATTATTATACAAATGGTTATTTTGTAATGAACTGTTATAATCAGGGCAAGACTTTTGGTTCATCCCTGTATATACTACAAACACTCATATGTGCCATAAGCATCATTATATGCATATTATTTATATCTTGTATGCCATTATGTATCATATACGTTCTATACTCATGTCATATACATATGCATCGTATGAGACTATAATTTGGCCATATACGTCATGAAATGTTATGTACATCATATATTATTATAACGTGATATGGTATATAATGCTTTATAATTTGGCGATAAATCTTGGTTGCTTGGCAGTTCATCCTTGGGAGCTCGCTATAACACAAAAGTAACTTTATTTTTATCAGAAATGTCATTTTGTTGATGAGGAATGCAAATTAATTAAAGTATGTTTTCAAAAATTTAAAATTTTGGTCGTGTGAATTTTTATTAGTGTAGAGTTTACAGGTTAATAAATGTTTTTCAATAATTTGTGCTTCTAAAATATTGGATGGATATGTTCACTTACCCGTGAAAATATATTTATTGATTCTATTGTGTGTAACAAAGTTAATTCTTTTGCTGATCATTGTATTGACTTGTATTCTGTGTGATTTTTTATATTCTAAAAATTGTTACAAAATGTTAACAATGAAAAAAAAAAGATATTTATAAATTCGTTGTAAGACATAAAACAGTCGTTTCACATATCTTTTTATTTATCACTATTTTCTGTGCATATTTCATTTTACAAAAAAATTTAATTTTCCAGGAATATCTTATATGCGTATATATTAGTGATTGACCGAATCAGGAATTTCGCCGAATACCGAATATTCGGTCAAAGTGTACACCGAATATTCGGTATTCGGCAACCGAATACTAAAAAAAATTTTAATAAATAATTTTGCATATATTACATTTTTTAATAAAATTTAATTTAATTCAGTTACATTTTTATTCTTAAATCTATTTACATAAAAAATTTTGTTCAAATTTTAAAAACATACAAGTAAATGAACTGAATGTAGCACCTAAACAACTCATTCAAGATGTTAAGACTAGTTGGAATAGCACCTATTATATGTTGGAGCACTTATTGGAACAAAAAAAGACATTGTCGTTATTTTTTACCGAATTTGGTGGGATTATCAATTTAAAAGTTGATCAGTGGTCTATGATAGAAAGCATTCTTAGGCTTCTTCAACTTTTCGAAGAAATAACAAAAATTATAAGTAACAAAAAATCATCAATTTCAGAAGTAATACCTACTATTTCTACATTGAAACGTCACTTGGAAAAAAGTGATAGTGGAAAATTGTTTGGAGTGAGTACCATGAAAAAAACGTTAACAAAAGGACTCTCAGAAAATTTTTCAGAAATTTATGATGATGAGTTATTTTTTAGCCACTATTTTAGATCCCAGATTCAAAACAGCTTTTTTTAAAGATGAAGCAACCACCAATAAAGTAAAAAATGTACTTAAAATTAAAATGCAACAAATAAATAAACCCTCTGAAATTACTGAACCAAATCAACTACAAAGATTCGATAAAAACGATTCCCTCTCACAAATGGTGCATTCATCATTTTGGGAATGCTTTGTTGAAATTGCTACAAGTGAAGAAACAGAAAGTGAAAATCCTTCTACTGAAAATGATAGCCTCACATCAGATGTTAAAGGTCAATATGTATTTTAAAGGTCAACATGTATGTTAATTGGTTATCATGTATTTTTACAACTAATAATACTTTACCTATTATTTTTCATAAATTATTTTAAAAATTCGGCCGAATACTTTTAAGTATTCGGCCGAAACCGAATATTCGGTTTATGTGCCAAATCACCGAATCAACTATTCGGTATTCGGTCAATCCCTAGTATATATATTGTAGACTTCCTCAAATCCGCATAGGTTGGTATCATAGCTTATGCAGATTTTAGAATTTTGTGCATTTCTGGTTCCTGTTTTGTTTACAGTTTTGAAACAGTAATTTGAATGTAATAATGCACTTGAAATCATAATAAATGCTTACAATATAGTAAAATATTAAAATAATTAAATAAAATAATAAAAATTAAGAAGATATAAAAAGTGAAAGTCAAGTAACTGATTAATAATGCATAACTAAATATGCATAATATAAAAGAGATAAATTTTCCTTGAATTATTCAATGAAACCAGCCTCATATAGGTACATTAATAATTCATATCAAAAACATAAAATAACAAAGTTTATTTCTTGTTTAGCCAGATGTAATAACCAAAAAAGCATAACTGTATTAGGTAAAAAAATTGCAATTGTCCATTGATATCAGTATTATCTTGATTTTTTTCGAAATAAATTTATACTGCCTTCATAAAAAAAAAAGCTTGAATTCAGTTATATTAATCAGAATTACATATTAAAATGTGTACGGAATGACAGAAAATTAAAACAATCTTGAATTTTCCCCTACATCTACTTATAATAAAATACGAAGGCAAGAAAGTGTCTGTAACCATTCCGGGCGGGACCACTCTGGTCTGCGAATCGACTACTTGTTAAACACCATGTTAGGCTTAATGAAAAACCTATGCTAACATATGACAGCTAAATAAAATGATAATATCTTCTATTTGAAATCATGTCTGTTCAGCATATTTTTCCTATAAAACATGTATATCATATCCTATTATAATGTTTTAAGTTCTTAATTAAAAATCCAGATTAAACATCAGAATCCCAGATATAAACAAACGAACACTGTTGCGAACAATATTGTTTTGGCGCCATCTACCAGCTTTAAAATGTACTTTTCTACAATACAAACCTTTCAATAATAAAATCTTCATGCTGTTTGTTTGTATGAAGTCTTATGAAAATGGAATACTGATTAAAAATCCTTAATTTTTGATGGGGTTTATATATTAATCTTAAATAAAAAGTTCATTGTTTACATCTGCAACATTGTGTGGGTTTTAGGGTTGCAGATTTCAGTCTACTGTATGTATTTACTTATCTACAACATTGTGCAGGTTTTAGGGTTGCAGATTTCAGAGTCTACTGTATGTATTTACTTACTCGGGAAAATATATTTATTGATTCTGTTGTGTGTGACAAAGTTAATTCTTTTGCTGATCATTGTATTAATTAACTTATATTCTGTATAATATTTATTATATGCTAAAAAAATATATGCTACAAAATGTTAACGAATGAGAAAAAAAATATTTACAAATTTCTTATGCATAATTGTAAAACATAAAATAGTCGTTTCACATTGCTTTTCCTTTAACACTCACTATTTTCTGTACATATTTCATTTTACTAAAAAAAAATAATTTTACAGGAATATCATTTATACATAATACAAAATAAGAGTAATCAATTGTCAAATCCACTTGTACCTGTAACAATGACCTTTTTTATAAATATTAATATGGGATATGTGAATTGAATGAAAAGGCTGTTTGTCAATTCTTATTCCTTAAATTTTAAAATATTTTTCAATTTCACAAATAAATGTAAATTAAGATACGCTTTGAATTAGTGTGAAATAATCCAAAATGGTTAATTACATTTTCAATGACTTTAATAAAGGGCACCTTATGTTAGGACAAAAAAGATTGTGAACTTGTTTTCTTAAATTGTTTATTTAAGTAATTTGATTTTACAACAAATATTTTTAACTGTATATATATATTTAATGCTTACTGTATCATAGTTTATACACTAACAGGGTTCTGTCCAGAATTTTCTCACTGAGTCCTGTTTGAATGAAATTGTAAAAAGTTTTTAATATTTGTGAAAACCTAAGTCATAATTTTGTGAATTTGAAATTATCATTATATACAGATTCCTGTTCATCTATTTTTAACAAGATACTTTATGTGTAAAAAAGCTAGATGATGGGTTATTTGGCAACTTCATTTGTTTTGTGAATATCTGATTTTATTTTAAAACGATTAAATTTGGGAAAAGTTCAGCTTGAAGATAAAAAAAGTCTATATTTCAGGCAAAGAATTTTGTGAAGGGTTCTGTTTTAAGATGAAAATATGACTTAGATGCTTTACACTCACGCTAAAAAAAAAAATAATAATAATCGGTTAAAAAAAAAGAAAAAACTCGCCAATTTTAGGGGATTTTTTCCTTTAATGGCAACCTAGCCATTGTATTAAGTTATTCGTTTGGCGCAGTCTTGGAAATCGCGCCAACCAAACAGTCGCCAATCTTTTGTTTACATTTTAGTGTAAGTGTAACACATCTGTTCCGAAATGTTGGTATAATATTATTTAAATTTTCTATTTTCTAATATAAATATCCATTTAACTTAAACTTTCAAATTAAACTTAACCTTTGTGACTTTCATTCAATTTAACTTAACTTATTTGATTGTAATTTAGGGATACAGCGATTTTTCAATTTATTTGTTTTGTAGGATTTTTTGAGTATGTAAATTTTTAATTTGCAATTTCTTTTCTAAACTGTTAGTAATAAATTGTTTCTGCCTTTCAAAATATAGATGATTTACTTTGAAGAAGTTTTATATGAAGCTGAAATTTACAAATTTTAACTCTGAATTAAACATCTGGTGTTAAATTGTTGAAAATAAAATGCAATAAAAAATTTGCATAAAACTTGTCCAGAGTTTCCCCCAGGTTTAAAATAGGGCAGGGTGCTGCTGGTGAGAAAAGGGCATATTTTTTTAATTCTTGAGGGCACTTTTGGATTTTTGAGGGCACTTTTGGATTTTTGAGGGCACTTTTGAATTCTTGAGGGCACTTTTGGATTCTTGAGGGCACTTTTCAGATTGGTAAGGGCACTTTTTTAAATTGTTAAATGTATTCTTTTGGTTTTTAAAGCCACTTTTGATAATTTAAAAAGTCAGGGCACTCTTTTCAGGACAACATTTTGTCAATTTTTACTATGAAAGCAAATTTTTTAATGCAAAAAGAAAAAGGGCCCTTTTTTCACTGAGGGGCAAGAAAGGTGCTAATTCTTTCTATGAGGGGCAAGAAGAAGAAGGGTGCAATTTTGTAAACCAAAGGGCAGCCAGGATGCAGCACCCTTCTGAAACTGTCTGGGGGAAACTCTGCTTAGGCTAAAATCAAACCAAGATTCCTTAATGCTGTTTAACAGTTATGCTAATTACTTATATCATGTTTACTTTAGTATCTTATTTTTGTTTCTGTATTTCACTTTTTTTTATGTTTGAGTTGAACACTTTAGTCGATTTTTATTGATATCATTATTACGATAAAATAAAACTAGATTCTTAATCTTTGATTTAAAAAATATTGAATTTTTATTTTGTACACACAACAAACACACATATATAATTTATATTCCATTTGTTTTCACACATGTGATTTCATTTAGATTATATATGATATATATGTGTATTTTTAATGTATATATTATCAACTCCCCCTAATCCTCAAAGATTGTGCAGATTATTATAGGTCATTGTTTTTGTTTTCCCATACAAACTGAATTAAATGCATCATGACGGAATGTTAAAAAGGGAAGATGATGATTTCAAATACGTTTTGCAATAAAATATCTCTTTAACATTAAAAGAGTTTATAAATTTCATAAAAGTATTATAAATGTCAAACATAATCCATAAAATAAACATAATGTACACACACACACACACACATATATATATATATATATATATATATATATATATATATATATAATACAAATGCACATTCATCATTAATTTTAATTTTCTGGCAATTTTTTATTATTATTGAACAGAAATCCTTTTTAATCTTATAACGTAATCTTGAAGTGCAAGTTTTTCTTATTTTCCGCATTCGAATAATGTGCTTATGTAATTAAAAATAGAAAAAAGAAAGTACTGCTAATAGGAGGGCCGCTGACAATATGTTTCCTACGGCTTCATCGATTACTCTCATTCATTGTTGGAATTCTCGAGCTGTGTTGACAGAGTATGTGTGGTTTCCACAAAAATAGTCCAATAGCTGTCAGTTTTAACAGATTTTGTGCGAGATTTCTTTGCATAAATAAAAATTACGGTTGCTAAGTATGTGGTTCATCACAGAGTGTCAGCGATTAAAATCGGTGATTTATATTATAATAAGAGGACATCTTGTGCGTGTATGTATATATATATATATATATATATATATATATATGGAAATTTTATATAAAAAACGGCTCTAACAATTTTGACTAAATTTTGTAACGCGATTTTTTCCCCCGAGTTATTTTGACAAAATTCGCGATATTTTATTTATTTATTTATTTCCGTGACCGATTAACGAATTAATTTTGCAGAATTCTGCAAAAAATAAATTTACAAAATTACAATAAATAAGTAAATGTAAAATCTGAAGAATTTACATGCCTAGGAAAGGATTTAAGAAGGGGGAAATCTCGCACAAGTTGCTGAGTATGCGGCTCATCACAGAGTGTCAGTGATTAAAATCGGTGATTTATATCATATATTATAATAATAGGAAATCGTGTGCGTGTGTGTATATATATGGAGATTTTATCTAGAAAACTGCTCCAACAATTTTGACTAAATTTTGTAACGCGATCCCCCCCCCCCCCCCCCCCGAGTAATTTTGACGAAATTCGCGATTTTTCTTTTTTTTTTCATGACCGATTAACAAATTTATTTTGCAGAATTCTGCAAAAAGTAAATTTACAAAACTACAATAAATAAATAAATATAAAATCTGAAGAATTTACATGCCTAGGAAAGGATTTAAGAGGGGAAATATCGCACAAGTTGCTAAGTATGTGGTTCATCACAGAGTGTCAGCGATTAAAATCATTGATGTATATATATATATTATAATAAGAGGAAATCTTGTGCGTGTTTCTGTGTATATATATATATATATATATAGAAATTTTAACTAGAAAACGGCTCTAACGATTTTGACTAAATTTTGTAACGTGATTTTTTCAAAAGAGTTATTTTGACGAAATTAACGATTTTTTTTTCTCGTGACCGATTAACGAATTGATTTTTCAGAATTCTGCAGAAAACAAATTTACAAAATTACAATAAATAAATGAATGTAAAATCTGAGGAATTTACATGCCTAAGAAAGGATTTAACCCTTTAACGGATAAAGCACTTTAATTGCTAAAATGTTGAAATAAATGATTGACACCGGAAATTATGAACAAATTTATTTGTATATAACAAAAAAGCGATATTTCACATACATAATAAATGGAAAACATTTCTATTAAAATTATGCTGTCATTGTTGAATTTCGTAATTAAAATTTTGTGGTTTCGTGGGGAAACCAATGTCCGTTAAAGGGTTAAGGGGGGGGGGGGGAAATCTCACACAACATATAGACTCACAGTACGCAGATAGGTATATTTTACATGTTTTAACTTTAAAGTTCTTTAAATTATTCAATATAATTTATAGTTTATTTGTAATATATAGTAATATAATTTTATTATTATTTATTTTTACCTTTTATTGCCAATGTATGGATTAGTCCATCTTTGACTGTAGTAATGGTCTCACCGAGCTTTAAAAATATTTTTTAAATGACTTGGTTATTATTATTACTTGAAAATTGATAAGTTCTCAAACTTTACTATCATCTGTAAATGCATGATTTTATTTTTATTTTTAAATCTTCAAATTTTTAATCAAAACATGATTTTTTTTTTCTTATTAAATTGACTATAAATATTAAAGTTTATGGAGAAAAACAAACCTATCTGCAGTAAAATCATTTAAATAGTTACTAAGCTTTTTTAAATTCAGAATATCTTCTTACACCCAGATGACATAGATAAATGAATCAGAAATGCAATATTAAAAAAAATAATAATAAATAAAATATATACTGAAAGCTGTCTACGTGTTATCAAAACGTGTTTTTCACGATTTCATTGATTATAATCATCTGAACGTATTTGATGAATGGCCGAGTTTTGTTGACAGATTGTATCGCTCAAATCAGAAATCCAAATAACTGATAGTTAATAGTTTCTAGTAAACCGTGAAAAAATTCCGATTACATCTAATTGACGAATTGTGTGGCATGCAGTGTAAAGAAATTCTTTAACAAAGATGGAAAATTTATCGATCTCGTGTAGAAATTCTGGACTGACATTTAATCCAGAATTCTACATGATTTAATGTGTTTGAAATTAAACCGTCCGAAGGGATCATCTACAAAATAAAATAGTGTATTAAAAAGGTATCTTGACTTTCCTAACGTTTTATTGTGTAGAAGTTTCAAGTTTCCAATTAAGAAAAAAAAAATAATGATAACAATGTGAGTATAAAATATACCGTGTAGGGTTTATTTGGAATTTGGACTCTGGGGTGCTAGTTGGACCTCCCCCGATTAAAAAAGTGTTTTAAATAATTCCTGTGTCTATTGTGTTGAAATGGTGAGAGTATTGACGTGATTTATCAATATTCTGCAAGTGACAGCATTAACTGCACTCTATAGATGACCAATCAGAGGTCCTTTAAAGGACTCTTCACAAAATTTTTCATTTCAAAAAAGGACCCCTCACAAAATTATTTTCCCTAAAATTGACCCCTCACAAAATTATTTTCCCTAAAATTGACCCCTCACAAATTTATTTTCCCTAAAATTGACCCTTCACAAAATTATTTGTCTTAAAAATGGGTTTTTCACAAAATTTTTCCATCTTTAAACCAAACATGTCACAAATTAATCATTTAAAAGTAAAATCTGACCTGTCACTTTTACATATATAAAGAAAATATACGTATTTTATATCCATACATCTTCTTAAAAATGCATAAACAAGAACCTGAATATAACGACCATTTCCAATTCACAAAATTATGATTAGATTTCTCACAAATATAAAAAGCTGTTCACAATTTCACAAAAACAGGACCCTGTGAAAGAAGTCTGGACAGACCCCTGACAATTAAAAAAATATTATATTTGTGTCTAAATGATCCTAAATTACTGTATATATTTTTTTCGCTAGAGTTTAGTCTATGATAATCTAAATTTTATAGAAGTTACTTTTATTACTATTATTATTATTGAAAAGCTGTATTAATAATTAAAAAATGCAGTAAGTTTTAGTAAATAAACATTTCAGGTCGAGTCAGGTTAATATGGACATAATTATTGCTTTTGAATCTATAGTTTGATACTAGGGTCATTCCATGGTAACTTACGTTACATTTAGAATAATTTTCTTTAGTCATTTTCATAATATAACACCAAAAAATATTGAAAATGTAATGTTGATATGATTTGTTAATTAAACCTATCCAAAGCGAAATTTGGATGAGAATTATCTACCTTTAGAGCTATTTTTTGAACACTGGCCATTATATTTACTATGGTAACTTACGTTCTTTTTGTCAGAAACGTAAGTTACCATAGTAAATATAATTTTTAGCGTTCAAGAAATAGTACTAAATTTAAGTAATAGTACCAAATTTAGCTTTGTTAGGTTCAATTAACAAATCATATAAACATTACATTTTGAATTTTTTTTAGTGTTATACAGTGGAACTCCAGATATACGTTACTTGAGTTGTACGTTTCCCTCACTTATACGTTTCAACTCAGCGGTTCGGTCACTTGCCATTAAAAATTAGCTGAGTTATACGTTTTGAATTACACTTTTCCCTCAGTTATACGTTACGTTTTTGCGTCCCCGGACGAATTTATTTTTCATTTATCCATTTTGAAATCGGAAACACTGACGACGTGGCCGAGGAGTCTGATTTGAAAGATCCCACTCAAACTTCAGAGCTGATGTGAAAGCTTTTGACGTAGTAAAAGCAATAACCATAAGGCGGCTGCATTATTAACAGAAATCCAAAATTTGCTAGTCAGTGTCGGCCCTGCCGAAAAGAAACGACCGAAGATTAGTGTTTATTTCAACAATATTCAGTAAACTACTGAAATGTCTTTTGATAAATGATTTATATGCCAAGGCGATTCCAACGATTTCTTTTAAGTACTCTATGTGTATTAAAAATAGTTTTAATAAAGCTTTTATGATAAAATAACTTCTCTTATGTACTTTTTTTCCTCATTTCCATTTCGAAAAATTTATGTCATGGGTGCAGTACCACTTAGGAGACTTCTGTTTTCAATATAAAAGGTAGCAAACTCCTCAGCAGATCAAAGTTTTCACGATATATTTTAAAAATTGTTCCAGTAACCCATTAATTGAGTTGTACGTTTTACTGAGTTATACGTTTCGTTTGTCCGGTCCCGGGCAAAACGTATAACTGGAGTTCCACTGTATTACTAAAATTACTGAAGTCAATTATTCTAAATGTAACCTAAGTTACCATGGAATGACCCACTATATTTTTAAAAAACTATATGCATATAATCCCCTAATCCTAAGCATCCTAATACCACTTCAGGATATTAGTATTCGGCCCAGTGGTACGTATGGTCCGGTTCTGTTGCAGGATGGGGTCATTGAAATAAAATTAGATTTCTCGTACACCCCTTATCAATTTTGCACGGATGGCTTATTCATTTCCCTTTTCTTCGTTTGGTGGTTTGCAGTGATAATTCGGACTATTTTATAATTTCAAATATCCGTTGTGTGTTACAGGAAATGCATTTTATTATTTGGTTACGTATGCAGATTTCACTAGGGGTGGTCATGGTCAGCCAACCGGAAATCTGGAAAACAGCAAATCTCGGAGAATTTAGGAGATCTTGGTGAGGTGGTAGGGACTGCTGTATTGGTAGATTTTATTTCTCGGCAGAGTGAATAAGTTTAGTAGGTTTTCAATTTTATCTTTGTAGCATAGGTAAGAAGGATTAAAAGAATAAAACATACGTAATTTTAATTTTTGAAGTACTTTTTTTTTTTTTTTTTAATTCAATTTTTTTTTTCTTTTGTGGGTGCTTACGTCACTAAAGGTACCTATCTATCCTCCATATTTTATGATTTTAGGAACAATGATAGTTTAAATGTTAACGTGTCAGTTGCAAGATTTTCTATGACTTGCCTTGCAAACGTTGCCATAACTCTATAAACAAACTTCATATACTTATAAAGCCATCCATCTTGCAAATGTTCGTTGTACTAAAACTATAGGTGCAGATTAACGGTCGCCAGTCGCCACGTGGCGACTAAATTTTTTGCTGTGGCCACTAACTTTAGGTGTTTAAGTCGCCATGTGATTTAAAAGTAATCAATTTCTGGTATTCCCAGTCCTCATCGTGAAATGTTGATATTTTCTTTAAAGATTAAGACTAAAATACATAACAAACATTATTGTTATTTTTTAATAACATTTCAGAATGATCTGTTTAACACAGCAAACTATTAAATATATTCGAATAGCCATGTTATTCGTAACAGTTTGAATATGATAATTTTACATAGACTGTGATTTAAATATTACATATATATATATATATATATATATATATAAACAAATGTTTGAAGTGTGTTTTGATTTTTATAGTGCAACATAATCTCACAAAATCAGATTTTCTTTCATATGTACTTTTGTCTGGTAAAATCAAAAGAAGAAATATTGTTTTTCTGATATTCCCCGCTATCATGATTGCTTATAGCCTATACATATATTTTTTAAACCGTATCTTGTCCAACTTTATCTTCTGACTGTACAAGATTTAAGATTTAATTAATATTCAAATTTTGTTGTACACGTGTTTATATTAAATAAATTACTTTATACTTTGAATTCCCGAGGCTTTTTTTTATTTTATTTTTATTTTTTATTTTTTTTTAAGTTTTTTACCCCATATAAACACTATTGTTTCTACGCGTTTGTTTTACAATTATGGCCACTGGATTTTTTGGAGCCAGTGACTCCTTCCAAATTTTGGGAATCTGCACCTATAACTAAAACCTTCCTCCTCAACGTAATATTGATTCTAAAAGCCATTAATTTAATAACACATAGGGAATGAGAAGCCTTTTAAGGGGTCTCAAGACTTAAAATTGGAAAAAAAAAAAAAAAAGAAAAAAAAAGACCATTTTTAACATTTAATATCTTCAAATGTATATGATTTAAAAACACAATTTTTATTGGGATGAAAAGATATAAGCGGGTTCTTTCATTTCACATATTTAAAAAGTTACAAGATGCAGAATTAATATTTATGGGAAGCTTCAAACTGTCAGACATTTGTCGAGCAGAAAATTGACATGACAGCTTACGCGCACGATTACAAATAATTTTTACATCTAGAATGAAAATTTTGGAGCCTAATTATACTTCATATTGTAATAATTACACTGAACCTAAATAAATTTGTATTTAAAGCATTTTTATATTTTTAATGCAAAGTTGTATTGAGCTAATACAATTTTTTTTTTAAATTTCAACATTATAACCACTTAAATAAAATATTTTTTTTAATAATAAAAATGAAATTTTAGGTTCAATTTATGTAGACACATATTTTTGGAAAATTTCATGAAAAAATATTGATACGTTTTTGAGATATCATGCGCGTTATGCCCAAAAACATCATTTTGAGAAAAATGTTTTGCTTTAGCTTTGAGTATGCTTCAGCTTTGAGTGGGTATAATTCTAAAAGTCATAACGTCTGTTCTGATGGGAATTTTAAGAAAACATTTACACTAAAATGTTCAGAAAAGATAGGAGTTTAATATATAAAAAAATTAAAATTCGAAAATTTTCTAGTTTTAAGAGTCCTGAGACCCCTTAAGAGGCTTTGTAATGAAGTTTTAAAGATCGGGATGTAAAAGGGGATACATTAAATTAATATTATTAGTTTTAAATCACACACATTAAAAAAAATTGAATAAATAAATAAAAAAAACTTTGCTTTCTCGAACTCCCCTCTCTTCCCCCACACACGAAGGGTAGGTTAGGAACGTTCAAAATGTTCATAAAAGTTACTTTACAACTTAGGAAAGCAAATAATAATAAAAAAAATAATAATACATCACTATGCAAAACTGCTGCGCAAGTTTCTCATTTAAAATTCATCCTTCAAAAATTGTTAAGATGCGAAATTTTGACTTCATAAAGTTTAGTGAAAAGTAAAACTCAAATCTTTGAGAAATGGATGATCTATCGACTTTCAATTAAGAATCGATACTATTGGAACAATCAGTCGATTTCTTGAACTGAAAAAAGCAACGCGAATCTTTGACGCTTTGTAATAGATGTTAGACTAGACCATAGAAAGAAGGAATATATAGTTGAATATATACAGTTGAATTAAAATAGAAACTTCTTAAGGATGTTCTAAAATATATTGTTCCAGCTCTACGCGAAAAATTTTCTGACACAGTGACAAACTCATTTTTGCACGTAAATGTATAAAATTTGCAGATATTGTTATTAGTCCTTAACTGACGTCGTGATATTTTTGTGTGAGACTGACGTGGGGGTCACATTTCGTTCCACACACACATATATAAAACTGGTTTCATGCATTTAACACAATCATTTATCATTCTATATTTTACACTTCTTTATTAAAATTCATATCTAAAATTTATCTATGATTATTATGAGTTGTATTTAGTAGAAAGTAAACAGTGTACTTTTAAACGGTTTTTCACGATGCAGTTAAATAAGTTTACATTGTAATTGGAAAAAAGAAATTTCAAAATTGTCAGTTATGTTTTATGCTCAAGCATTTCATATAGCTAATTATAACACTAACACACACACACACACACGCAAAATATAATAAATATGTGTATTGAAATTGCTTCACTCGTTCCCGAGAGAATATTACGTCAATATCAGCTCTGTTTTTACTTCCTGATCACAGGAAAGTATTTTAATCATGACTTTTTTTAAACGATTCAGATTTAGAAGAAATGATTAAAAGCGTAAAAGAATTAAAAATGGGTGTCTTTGTGGTGATCGCACGTATGTTTTGCTAGGTGAGGTAAAGAGAGGAATTTGATATCGGCCATCTTTCTAGTTCACAACGTTAGCATACAATCGGAAAACTTCGGTTCGAAGATTTTTATTTTGTGGGCTGTTTTGTGGGCTACTTCACTCCGGCGAAAATATCCGCTCGCTAATGTTAACCCTATGGGGGGTGAAATAATTTACGATATCTTGTTCGCATTTCAATTTTTTTTTTTTTTTTTTTTTTTTTTTATGCATTGGACAGCTGAGGTCAATCCCTATGCACGCTCCTTTGTACTTTTTCGATTTTGGTTGCAGTTTTTCTTTTATTGAGGATACTTTTACCTTCGAAACCGGTTCCGAAAGTGAAAATATCTTAATAAAAAGAAGTTGTAATCAAAATCGAAAAAGTATAAAGGAGCGTGCATAGAGATTAACCTCAGCTTTCCAATGTAAAAAAAAAAAAAAAAAAAAAATTTAAAAATATTGAAATGCGAACGAGATATCGTAAAATATTTTCCTCATAGGATTAACATTAGCGAGCGGGTGTTTTCACTTGAGTGAAGTAGCCTCTTAAGCAGGTTTGAGTGGGACCGCTTTGTCAGGTGAACAGTTTTAGAATTTTTGTTCTTCAAACTAATCGCTTTTCTCAATCATTTTTCGGAATTAATGTAAATTACTAGTTTTTCTTTGTTCTTTCTTTTTTTAATATCTTACTGCTTTGATATCACATTAAATTGGGTAGATTAATATTATCTTTAATACGTATATCAGACGGTCAGAGATATTGGTTTCCGGGTTTAATGAATATTATTTATCATACAATTTCAATTAATATACGCATGCTTAAAGATATGCTTTTAAACATTGCTTTTAGCTTGGCAACGTGCAAAGAGGAAAGTAATCTCTGTTGACAGCCGTATAAATTCATGAATGCCTTTTTAACTAAGTCCAATAGGTGGCGCTAGTATAAAATTTTCATCCACCAGATAATCTCATATTACATAATATCCAGCGTCAGACTGATTCGATTATGATAGTCGCGACAGACTATTCGATTTCTAATTAAAATATAGGAAAGACGTACGTGTCTGGAAACAGAGCTAATACGAAATATTAAACGCACTTTTCTATTCTGCATTTTTTTTCGTATTTCTCTATAAATACAAGTTATTAACCCTCTAACTGCTTTTTTTTTTTTTTTTTTTTTTCAAAATTCTTTCGACTAATATATGTGTCTATTATTACATATTTCAAATCATGTATTTGAAATATGTAGTATATTTATCATTTGCATTTTACCCTTTGACTGTGGAACTTTTATAACAAAATTGCTTCAAAAATTGCGTTTTATATAATTTTCCCTACTAATGTCTAGCATTTATCTATATTATATTATATTACGGAATAAATCACGTCATATTAATCTTATTGGTGAAACTTTTTATTTCATTTTTCATGTGGAAATCTTTCAATAGAAAATTAATTATTGTAGAATGAATTTTATTGTGGATTTTCATTGTTGGCAACTGCTATAACGAAAAATGTTTAAATTTGATAGGAAAAGACTGTTAGATTTCTGTTTTTTTTTTATTAATTAAAATTTAACTATGCATTATTTCTATTCCGGATTACTTTAGTCGCCTCGGCCGTGTTTTAATAATACCTATACGTAACATTTCACAAAACTGAAACCCCTATTTTTTTTTTTCTCATCTGTTTTGTAGTGTTATATCAGAAAAATTAAAAGTTTGAAAACCTTCAGTTTTCACTGGCTTACGTAATCGTAAATTTGTAGTAGTACATGTTTGCTTTTCCTTCTGAACAGTTTTCTGAAGGTCGAAACAGTTTTACAGGACGGTAAATGCCATTGATTTTTGAAGATCTAACTGATCAAAACGTTCACTAATACCTTTTCCGCTTGTAAATATTTAACACCTGATGGATGGTTGTGCTGACTCTTCATCAATAGAACGATTATTTTCCAAGTTTCATCTCATCTAGAATAAACTATGAAGTCGCCTCAGTCATACAACATTTTTAATGATTTTTAGATAGATTTCGTAAGAAATCCTACCCATTACATTCTCCCATATGTCGGAATTTCTGAAAAATTTTTGCTTATCTACGCCGATTATGACTCCCAGACCCCGAAATCGCTCCCAGTTCAAAACTTTATCTGTCTGTCTATATCACTTTTTTATGGACACGATAACTTCCATAATTCTGCACAAATCTCTTCCAAACCGATACATAAAATCTCGGGCAAGTTCGTTAATGGGTAAAATCTGATCTCAGGTGGGGGGGGGGGGGGGGGCTTTTTGTGAAAACATTAAAAAAAAAACTCGTAACTTCTTAATTATGATACAAGGTCAAAGTCAAACCGGGCGGGGGGTGGCTTACCTTTTGGCTTAAACTCTACTAGCCCCGCCCATAATTATGATACATATCGAATCCGTTTAAAGTTATTATTACTTCTAGGAAAAGGGCCAAAAATTTATATATGACAGATTTTTGATGATATTAAAAATAGCCGCAAAGGGTCGGGGGATAGGGGTTTAAGAAGAAAAAAATTCATAACTTCGTCAATCCGCAAGATATCAAATCCGCTTAAATTTATTATAAATCTTCTTAATATTATCTACAACTTTTATATTGACAAGTTTTTTATAGGACCAACTCTTATAACAAAGAAAATTTTAAAAAAAAAAAGGGGGGGGGGGGAGGGGTTAGAAAGAAAAAAAATCACATCTCCGTTAATCCGCCACTAAGGCGATAAAAAAGAATCATTGGCGTGATGAAAATTTTGGACAACTCTCAGAGATGTTGTATATAGGGTTGCATTATTAAACGCGAATTGGAGTATAATTGTGGGGGGGGGGGGGGGTCAAAAGCGGCCAGGTAAAATTGTTAAACTGGGTTTATCTCTAATTTTAATTTAGCTTCTGCTGGTGAAATTAGTACTTAACTTCGAAATCTACCTGTGCCTGGTAGGTCGAGCTGGCAGGGATTTTTTGAGTTCTAAAAAAGTTTGAGTTTAAAAATGTTTCTTTCGTGATTTTTTTCCCTTCTCTTTTTATATAAAAGTAGATATGTAATCAAATTGTTAAAAATATTTCAATACTTATGATAATTGCTTATCTTTAAAATTTTTTGCTTTGTTAAATTAAAAAAGTAATGAAAATTAAATTATAGTACTAAGTAAACTACTTGCAACGTTGTTAAATGTTATTTTGACAAACCCCTTCCAAATGTATTAAACTTATCATTTAACAAAATAAATTTTAATTTCTTTTCCCAGTCAAAATGAGTTTTGACCAGGGTTAAAACCGGTTTTTTTCCATGGTTAAAACCACTAGTTAAAACCAATACAACCTTGATTTAACCTCTTCGCGACGAGCGTCCTTTACGGAATTTTTAATCTTTTACCACCGGTTTTTCAAAACAGAAATTATCGCCTAATTGAACCGCAGAAATGCTATCATTAAATAAGGCAAAGCTTAATAAAAAGTAACTGGTGGGAATAATCGAAGATTCTGAGCATCTTATGCGTCGCTCGTCCCCAAAGGGTTAAGGTGTTAAGCTATTGTTCTAAAATTGTGCGTAGGGACTAGTGTGTAGTGCATTTTAGAATTCGAAAAAGCACAAAACACTACGTCGCTTCATACAATATTCAGTGTCGAAAAAAGATATTTCTTTATATTATTGAGTAATAATAAAAGTTCGCTTTATTGCATTGAAATTAAAATCTCTTTTAATTGTTTATACATGTTAAAAGTTTGAGAACCCTTAGTTTTCGTGCATTTATGTAATCTTAAAATTTGTAGCAGTTACATGTTTTCTTTCCCGCATAAATAGTACTCTATAAATCGAAACAGTTTTGCTGGACCAAAACGCCATTCATTTTAAAAATTTTCACTGATCGAAACGTTCGCTAATATTCCTTTTCGCTTGTAAATATTTAACGACCTTCATTCGTGTTTTAAAAGATGTTATCTTTATTTATTTTAGCCAAATGATAGTTCATGAACGTCGTTATCTTTATTTGCCAAAAGATAAATCTTCCGTATTTGGTACTTCGAATGCTATCTTGTTATTTAGTGGATAGAATAATGGGTATTGCTTCACAAATTAATGCGCTATGCGTTGAATTATTAGCATAGTTTTGGACACCTATTCCAGCTTAATATGCTTCTGTATTATGCAAGGTGTTAATAAGTTATCTTTTTCTAACGGTGTGATGTAGTGTACTCCATTATACCTATTGTATTTTAAAGTTCAAAAATTCATAATATATTATTTTTTCTAATATTTTGTGTCGAAAGATGTTGTTTTCTTTATATTGTATAATAGTAATACAGTTTTGCTGCATTGGTATTGTAAAAACTATTCTTACCCCTAAATATTAAGTTTGAAGAACCTGTAATTTTTCATGGAATTTAAATAATCGTAATATTTGCAGTTTACTTTGCCGTATAAATAATAATATAAAAATCGAAACAGTTTTTCAAAGACGCAGTTGCAGTGGTTTTTTGAAATCATAGCTGATCAAAATGTTTACCAATATCCTTTTTGCTTGTAAATATTTAACGACTTCATTCGTGTTGTGTTGTAAGGCATGTTAATATAATTTTTTTTTTTTTTTTGGAGGGGAGGGGGGGGGGATCGATTTCCCCCCCATATTTTCACTCCTTTAAACCTTTAAAAACTGTGGTAAAAGCAGTTTTTTCGAAATTCGTATTGGTTTAAAAATTTTCTGCCTTTTGGTGTTGCAGTGAAACAGGCTCATTTTTAGCGTATTGTGCTAAAATGCGTGTCGCGCAGGTAGAAACAAAAGAATTTAGAAAAAGGAAGTCTAGGAGGGTTCATTATATGGGCTTGGTATAGATGATTTTATGCAAGTTGAAAATTGTCATTGTTATCTATGTTTGTTTAAAAACGTTTTAAAACTTTAAAACTGTTTTTCTCGAAACTCTGTTTTGCAAATCGGTACCAGGTAGAACTTGTAGAAAACTAATCCATTCATTTCAATCACTTAATATTTTCCACTCAAAGTAAAATAAATAAATAAAGAAAATGATGAAGCACACAGATAAAAACCCAACGATAATTTTTCTCTCATCTCTTAAAACAAGTGACCTAATTTATGACTCTTAAGTTTCAAGTTTATCAAGCAATAGAGATTTATTACCTCGTTATAATCGTTCTCTTCTAATAATGTGAAATATGTTTATAATTTGTTATTTGTGATTATGCTATTATAAACTTATTACAGAACTAAAACATTTAAAAGGACAATTATTCAACGTCAATTTGTTTCAAAGAAATGATGCAACTTTACTCATAACTTTCCAAACTTTGTGAAAATGAGTCAGTGTATTACTATCCTTCATTCTGTAAAGTCACAGGAAAAAATGTTTCCTGATGTTAAAATTAATCTAAATGTAAACCTTTTAAAATTTTAAGTAATGTAAAATATAATTTTTAAAATCAATCCAAACGTGAACTTATTTATTCAATGTGAATTGTGCATTAATATAATTTTTTTTTACAAGTCTTATTTCAGCGGTGGTGCATCTAAGTAGAATTATTCAAGAAGTGATTATAATAAATTATCAATTATTTGAAATATATAAATCAGTGGATACTACTAAAATTGGATAAACCATAGAGAAGGTAAGCAATTCCTTTTCTTTCTGCATGTTGAAGACCAGAGTTAATTTTAATTTGAAGAATTTAATATTCTGATGTTACGCGCTTACCTCGTTGGCCTCGCCCCTTCAACAGTGATCATGAGCCTGATGAATATATGAACTCAGAATTTATTCTTAAGGATTAATAATTGACTCTAATTAATAAAAATAATACTCAGCTCATATGCTAGATTAAAAATTCAAGAAAACATAATTGAATTTAATAAACTATTTAAACTAATAAAACTTTAAAAACTGTATAAACAAGTTCTCCGAGATGGCGACAATAAAGGAAATGCAATTAGTAGATAAATTAAACAATAATAATTATTCTATATGGAAGTTTAAAATTAATATGTTGTTAATTAAGGAAGATTTGTACGAACTCGTAACTCAGGAACCCCCTACACCAATTAACGAAGATTGGAGAAAAAAGGATGCAAAAGCTCGCGCTTTAATAAACCTGAGTATAGACGATACGCAAATAGTTCATGTAAAACATTTAGAAACAGCAAAACAGACATGGGATAGTTTAAAAAATATTCATGAGAGAGCCAATTTGTCCAGTAAATTGTATTTGTTACGAAAATTGTATAGTGCAAAACTTCCCGAAAATGGGAACATGCACAAACACATTACTAATATACTGGAAATAAAAGATAAGCTCTCCGCAATAGGAGAGAACATAACCGACTCGCATTTATCTGCACTTCTATTGTGCTCGTTACCTGCGAGTTATAATACTCTAATAACAGCTCTCGAAGCCCGAAATGAAATTGAATTAACTCCCGAATTCATCAAGAGCAAACTTACTGATGAATTTAATAAACGGGTAGAAAATAGTGAGCAAGTTGAAAACTCACAAAAGGTGTTTAAAACACAAAAGAAATACACTCAAGATTATAAAGGGCAAAACAAATATTGTACCTACTGTAAACAATCAAATCACACTTACAAACAATGCTGGCATCTCAAGAACAGAAACACACAGACCACTACACCTAAAACACAATACAAATACAAAAAATACACAGTTCCATTTTGTCCCAGCCAGAATGGCATTGCTGAGAGAAAAAACAGAAGTTTAATTGAAATGACACGAAGCCTATTACCCGAAGCAAATTTACCTCATAGGTTCTGGGGTGAAGCGATAAATACTGCTAATCACCTCCAAAATAGGCTCCCCACTAAATTGACAAATAAAACGCCATATGAAATTTGGTTCAAAAGAAAACCAAATCTCTATTATTTACGTGTATTTGGCTGTAAAGTATACACTTACATAAACAAACACAAAAGATCTAAACTAGATGACACAGCAGAAGAGGGTATCTTCATGGGCTATGATAATAATACAAAGGGATACCGCGTTTTCACTAAAAATGGTGAAATAATAATTTCCAGATCTGTAAAATTTCTGGAAGAAAAACTGAACAATTTAAACGAGAAAATTAATGATCACGAACAATTAATTGAAGATAAAAAATACATTGAAATAGAAATAGGTGATACACCCTGTACACCTGACGCGCCCAAACAATCAGAAACACATCAACCTCGTAGATATGAAAGACAAAACAGAGGAGTACCACCTCAAAGATATACTTCCGACAATTTTATTGCTTTAGCAAATGATTGCGATACAACAGAACCTGAAAACTGGAAACAGCTTATCAAAATAAACAATCCACTAGAAAAGAAAAACTGGCTTAAAGCCACTGAAAACGAAATACAATCGTTAATGAAAAATAATACATGGGATCTAGTCGATCCTCCTCTTAATAAAAGAATCATAGGAAGTAGATGGATTTTCAAACGAAAAATTGATAGTTCAGGAAATACACAAAAATATAAAGCACGTTTTGTTGCCAAAGGTTTCAGTCAAAAATATGGGGAAGATTATCAAGAAACATTTTCACCAGTAGCACAACATTGTACCATCAAAACACTTCTTTTAGCAGCAGCTTATAATAATTTGAATGTGCGACATGTAGATATTGACACCGCTTTTTTTCATGGGAACTTAAATGAAGAAATATATATAAATCAACCTGAAGGCTATGTAAACGAACAATTTCCTGAAAAAGTTTGCAAGCTCAAAAAGGCAATCTATGGCCTCAAACAGGCCGCCAGAGCTTGGCATATTAAAATCGCTGAAACACTAGACAACTTGAACTTTATCCAAAGTACAGCAGACACATGTCTTTTCACTAGAAAAGAAAAAGATCATACATCATATATAATAATATATGTTGATGATATACTCATCGCCAGCAAAGATGAAATAATAGAAGAAATCGTAAATTCTCTAAAACAAGAATACGAATTAAAGGATCTAGGCAATATTAGTAACTATTTAGGTACTCAAATTCAGAAATTACCTAACGGTTATTCTCTTGATCAAAAAATTAAGATTGAAAATTTAGCGAAAAAGTTCAATCTTGAAAACTCCAAACCGTGCAAAACTCCAATGGAACCAGGATATAACAAATTAAATGATGATGATAATTTAATGCCAAATAATATTAAATATCGCCAGGCACTTGGTTCATTGCTTTATATAACAACCATAACGAGACCTGACATTTCAGCAGCAGTAAACATTTTAAGCAGAAGAAATGAGAATCCTCGCGAAAAAGACTGGCAAGCCGTAAAAAGAATAATAAGATATCTATATCATACTAAAGAACTGAAATTAATAATTAACACTAATGAAGAACCAATATTAAAAGTATTCGCTGATGCCGATTGGGCAGGTGATACCAAAACCCGTAGATCAACATCGGGAATATTATATATGTTGAGCAACAACCCAATTCAGTGGACGACGAAAAGGCAAAGTTGCATTGCCTTATCTTCAGCAGAGGCTGAATATGTGTCCGCAGCACATGCTAGCCAAGAAATAATTTGGTTATTGAAGTTACTTGACGATCTAGGATTTCCACAGCAAAAACCAATCACTTTATATGAAGACAATCAAAGTACCATAAAAATGGTTGAATCAGAAAAATTCACGAAAAGATCAAAGCACATCGACGTCAAATTTAATGCCATTAAACAATATAGCGAAGAAGGCATAATTGAGTTAAGATATCTTCCAACAGAAAAAATGATAGCTGATGCACTTACCAAACCTTTACCCAAGCCTCGATTCATCGAACACAGAAATTCAATGAAAATATTAGTTAATCCCCATGAACGGATTAAGGGGGAAATTGTAGAAAACTAATCCATTCATTTCAATCACTTAATATTTTCCACTCAAAGTAAAATAAATAAATAAAGAAAATGATGAAGCACACAGATAAAAACCCAACGATAATTTTTCTCTCATCTCTTAAAACAAGTGACCTAATTTATGACTCTTAAGTTTCAAGTTTATCAAGCAATAGAGATTTATTACCTCGTTATAATCGTTCTCTTCTAATAATGTGAAATATGTTTATAATTTGTTATTTGTGATTATGCTATTATAAACTTATTACAGAACTAAAACATTTAAAAGGACAATTATTCAACGTCAATTTGTTTCAAAGAAATGATGCAACTTTACTCATAACTTTCCAAACTTTGTGAAAATGAGTCAGTGTATTACTATCCTTCATTCTGTAAAGTCACAGGAAAAAATGTTTCCTGATGTTAAAATTAATCTAAATGTAAACCTTTTAAAATTTTAAGTAATGTAAAATATAATTTTTAAAATCAATCCAAACGTGAACTTATTTATTCAATGTGAATTGTGCATTAATATAATTTTTTTTTACAAGTCTTATTTCAGCGGTGGTGCATCTAAGTAGAATTATTCAAGAAGTGATTATAATAAATTATCAATTATTTGAAATATATAAATCAGTGGATACTACTAAAATTGGATAAACCATAGAGAAGGTAAGCAATTCCTTTTCTTTCTGCATGTTGAAGACCAGAGTTAATTTTAATTTGAAGAATTTAATATTCTGATGTTACGCGCTTACCTCGTTGGCCTCGCCCCTTCAACAGAACTTGAGATTGGATCGACCGATTTGATTGAAGTTTTCATTCTTTTCTATAGTATATACTATTTTGTAGTCCCTCACGGACGCGTTTTTCAGTATTCAAATTGTACTTTTTTGCGCGATTTAAATCCAAAAATTTTTATCTAAAATCGTCAACTTAAAATTTAAACGGCTGTCATTTTCTTCAGGATCGAAAAATGGATAAACCCATCCGAGAAGGACTAGAAAACATCGTAAATTTTAAGGTTTTTAGGTAGATTTCGTAAGAAATACTACATATTACATTCTACTCTAAGTTGGAATTTCTGGAAAATTTTTGCTGATCTACGCCGATCATGACTCGCAGAACCCAAAACCACCCCCAGTTCAAAACTTTATCTATCTATCTATCTATAACACTTTTTTATGGACACGATAACTTCACTAATTCTGCACAAATCTTTTCCAAACTGATACATAAAATCGAGGTGCATAAAATGTCGGTCAAGTTCGTAATTGGCCAAATTGAACCATAAGGGGGGGGGGGGGTGGCTTTTGGTTGAAACAGAAAGAAAGGCCCATAACTTCTTAATTATGATACGTATCGAATCCGTTTAGATAAGTTATTACTTCTAACAAAATGACCGAAAATTTATGTATGACATATTTTTGATATTAAAAATGGCCTCAAGGGGGGGGGGGGATAGCGGTTTTAGAAAAAAAAATCATAACTTTGTCAATTCACAAGATATTAAATCCGTTAATTTATTATAAATCCTCATAATATTATCTACAATTTTTACATTGACAAGTTTTTTATACGACTAACCCTTACAGCAAAAAAAAAATAATAATAATAAAAAATAAAAATAAAGTATCTCTTCCGGCTCCGCCTACAGACACATTTAGATTTCGTTGTGGGCGGTCCCAACTGCCGCATCGTGGCAAAAAGGTCATTTCTTCTGCAATTCCCATTAAATAGCCGCCCCACGGTCTGCGTCTTCGAAATCTACCTACGCCTGTAGGACGAGCCGTCAGGGATTTTTAATTTTTTTTTTTTTTTACAAATAAGCAGATTCCGAGATTCAACTGGTACCGCGTAACGCATGCACATCCCAGTATCAAATGCCGCCAGAAGGCCATTTTTCAACCAATTTCCAAATTAAAAAAATGTTTTTAAAACTAATATATTCTCTTTCATTTGGAAAAAAACTCACTATTATTACTGTATAATTGCGCTAAAAAAAAAATGAAAAATCGCAAAAAGGTGGGGAAATTTTAGGTAATAATAATAATAATAATAATAAAGTTATAACATGCCTTAAGAGGCTACTTCAGTCAGGCGAAAACACCCGCTCGCTAATGTTAATCCCATGGGGGAAATAATTTACGATATCTCGTTCGCATTTCAATATTTTTAAATGATTTTTTTTTGCATTGGATAGCTGAGGTCATTCTCTATGCACGCTCCTCTGTACTTTTTCGATTTTTATTACACGTTTTTTTTTTTTTTATTAAGATACTTTCACTTTTGGAACCGGTGACCTTAGCTATCCAATTAAAAAAAAAAAAAAAAAATCATTTAAAAATATTGAAATGCGAACGAGACATCGTAAATTATTCCCCCCCCCATAGGATTAACATTAGTGAGCGCGTGTTTTCGCTTGAGTGAAGCAGCTTCTTAAGAGTTGTTACAGTAAAACGTCCATAACATACACTCCCGAACAGCGGACATTATTTCAGCCCCCCATCACCTTCATATTTGTATGTTTTTACCTCTGAAAAGCGTACAAATTCCGTGCTCCCGAGGTATCGATTATTCAGAGGGAGGTTTTACCGTATTTTTATTTTAGCCGAACGATCGTTCATGAAAATGTTGTCATAATTATTTGCCAAAAGATTAATCTTTCGTATTTGGAAATTCGAATGTTATGCTAGTTAGGGGACAGAATAATGCATGTTTCTCCAAATTAATGTGTTGTCCTGTTAAATTATTAGAATGGTTGTAGGCACGCGCGTCAGCTTAATAAGCTTCTGTATAATAAGTGTTAGTAAGCTATTTGTTCTAATGATGTTTATAAGCGATAATGTATTTTAAAATTTGAAAACACATAAAACTTCTTTTCCGATAATAATCAGTGTTGAAGAGTGTAATGTCTTTCTAATAATAATGATAGTTTGTTATACCTGTTTTTGATACTATGGTTGTTACCAGTTGCGGCTCATGACTGTCTTTATTGGGGCACTAATACATGCCTGAAACACATATTTTTTTTTTATACCATTATTTTTTACAAGAAATATTTTTTTTGTTTAATGTCAGAACTTTCTGACAGTAAATAAAATAAAGTATTTCTTTTTAATAATAGTGGTAAGAAAAGAATAAATTTAGCAGCCATGCATTTAGTGCCCCAAATAAAGCCAGTCACACGAGCTGCCACTGGCTGTTACACACAGGCTTTACTGTGTGTTTTGAAACTGTTAAATTTTGAGAGCATGTTGGTTTGCTTTCCCACACTTATGTAACTACATAAATGTGTAATAGTATTTGTTTGCTTTTCCGCATAAATAGTATTATGCAGATCGAAACAGCCTTACACGACCCTAAGTGCTATTTATTTATTATTATTTTTTAATATTTAAATTATCAGAACGTTCATTGATACCTTTTTTTGTTTGTAAATGTTTAATGATGTTTTTAAAATTTTTACTTATTTTTCTGAAATTATAGTTTATGCACGTTATTAGGTGCGTTCGTAATTATATAAATACGTAGCACCTATAGTCGTCGTTTGGTCCGTCCGTCTGTCTGTCTGTCCGCATATAACAACGCAAAAACTACCCAACCAAATGGTTTGCAATTTAAAATCTTTGCAGAATTTTGTCGAGACATTTCAAATTTTATTAAAATCGAATCAAAACTTTAGGAGATATTAATAAAAATATTTATTAAGAAATTTGAATTTTTTTTTTCTAAATCGGTGCTTTTTTGTTATAGGAGTTTCCGATGGATGTTAAATCGTCAAGCGACCGAGATACTTATTTTATGACAGAAATTAATCTGCAGACGATATAATTCATTTCACAGAATTAAAAATCATCAAGATCTGAATATTTATATAACTAGCTGATACATATATATCTGAATATTTATATAACTAGTTAAGATATTTGTATGAAGAGTGTCATAAAATATATACTTAACTAGCTGTTTAAACCCGTTCTACGCACGGGATATCATGAATTTAATTCTAAAACGTGCGTACGAACGCACCTCGTTTGTAACGTTTGACGTACAATTTCCAACTTGTTTGCTTTATCTGCAAGTGATAAAATCGTCTGTATTTGGGATTCAAATACTATCTTGTTATTTGGGGGACAGATTAATGACGTTACTCCAAATTAATGCACTGTTGCCTTGAGTTTTTAGAATAGTTTTGGGCATGCGTTTCAGCTTAATGCGCTTCTGTATGATTGAGAATGCTAAAAATATTTGTTCTAATGAAATGGGAGGGAGGGAAGAATTTTAACCCATTTTAGGCCAAGGTCAGAAAAAAAAAAAAAAAAAAAAAAAAAAAAACTTATTTTTTTATTATTTTTTTTCCAGTTAATTTATCTTCAGTTTTGTTGTAAATGAAAAAATAAAATAAAAATACATTTAGAATTTTGTTTTGTTAAATTTTCATGCTAAGTTAAATATGTTTTAGTTTCTTACTTTATATTAAAGTTTGAAAATATTTATCAATGAATTGACTATTTTGAAAATATCGAATATATATCAAAATATCGGATATTTTTTATATTTTCGTAAATATCATGATATTTACGAACCCTGGGTGATATATAGTCAATATTATTGGGATTGGGCAACAGGGTCGTGTACGACCCCAAACATTTATTTACTAGATCTTTGAAATTCTAACCTCTTTGTATTCAATCTATCTATATTTTTTTGCACTTTTAGGTAACCATTGTCGACATAAAACCGTTAGAGGTCGATGATTTGCTATTTAAACAGATCGAAATTAATTTTTGAAAATCACCCTATGTAATTCCAGGAAAAAAAAAAAAAAAAAAAAAACCTTTATCGGGGGAAAAGAAAGGGGAGTCTATACTGTCAAAGGTACTCGTTGACACGCCTTTTGGATTTGTTGTATTACTGTACTTTGAGTTACTGTAGTAATCTTTATGAAAACGTTTTTCTCGATATGCCCTGAAAAACCCTATCCAAATAAAACAATGCAATGAAGAAGAAAAAAAAAACAAAGTCAAGGGTCATACACGACCCCCCCCCCCCCCCCCCTCCACACACACACACACACACCGACTAGTTCTGCCCATATTGCTATAGTTGGGATGCCTTCAAAGAGGACTTTTGAAGGGAAAGTTACCCGAATTATCGTTCTCGTGCAAATAAATAAATAACCTTGACAACTTTGTATAGTCACCCCGAGTTGATCTAACGAAACGGGAAGGCATTGGTGTGCTTTAAAATTCGAAAACATTACGTTGATTTTTGTGTAATATTCGCCGTGGAGGGATGCAGTTTCTTTGTAATCCAAGCTCTGTTACAACAACGTCCATTTTAAAAATTATGGGAAGCGTTCAATTAGTCATTATTAAGTAAATTGAACAGTTGGGATTGTCATTTATCTAAATAACTATTAATGCCATAGGGAATCATCAGTTAATTAGGCCATACTTGAAGACGTGTAGGGGATCTACAAAGTGTGACATAGAGTGACGTATAGGGAGACAATGAACACGTTGTGACGTCACATTAAAAATATGAAAACAATTAGGTTGCCATTATTTGCAAGAAGCATAATAAAACTTATTTAAAAAATAAGTATTTATATTCAGGTAGTATTAAGTATACTTTTCTTTTTCTTTGAAACTGGCAACAGCTTGAAATAAAAGTGCACAAGATCTTAACAGTTTTGTAGTATTTGTAACCGTAGGTGATACTTTGTATATAACTTCCCCCCCCTCTTTTTTTTTTTGTAAAATTCTCTAAATTAATAGTCACAAAAAACGCGAATGTGACGTCACAATATGGGGGGAGGGGTCAGAAAACCTCCATATTTACGTGACTTAATTAATAGATGTTCAATTATCGTAAGATCCATATTTTAATTATTTTAAACAGATTTAAGATACTGAATTTTTGAAAGTTGAGGTTATCAAATTAATGCGTCAAAGGCTTTTTCAGGGGACACAGCCCAACTGTTATAATAAATTACTTTCACAGAAAATATGATATTTCTCACTTTATATGTTTAATTATACAGCCTGGCATGGGATTTTTCTTTTTAATATTTTACGTTTCAATTATTTAGAATAGCTTTGTGTATGTGTGTCTGTGAAAATAAATAAAAATTAAAATCAAGCGTTATAGGATTTAGAGAATTTTTTATTTCTCAATAGGGTCATTCCATGGTAACTTGTGTTACATTTAGAAAAACTGACTTCAGTATTTTTAGTAATATAACACTAAAAAATATTCAAAATGTAATGTTGATATGATTTGTTAATTAAACCTATACAAAGCAAAATTTGGTTCAAAATTACTTAAATTTAGTGCTACTTCTTGAACTCTGATAATTATATTTACAATTGTAACTTATGTTATTGAAAAAGGAACGTAAGTTACCATGATAAATATAATTGCCAGTGTTCAAGAAATAGCACTAAATTGGGGTAATTTTCATGCAAATTTCGGTTTGGATAGGTTTAATTAACAAATCGCATCAACATTACATTTTGAATATTTTTCAGTGTTATATTACTAAAATTACTGAAGTCAATTATTCTAAATGTAGCGTAAGTTACCATGGAATGACCCAGCAATTTTATATAGTTTATTGCGATGATCTGAAATTTGCATTTCATCATAAACAATATTAAGAACTTTGTGAATAGCATGTAAAACTTTTCTTGTAACGCCTTTACAAAACTTATGTTTATTGAATTTTCATTTATATTAATTTTTAGTCAGTTGGGTTGAGTACTGGATAGGTCTTTATTTAATATTTAAATAGCATATGATTTATTTTGAATTTTTTGTCAATACGAATATTAAATATAGCGTGATTTACATCAAAATTGTACAAAATAAACAAACATCTATTGATTTACATTCTGTTATTGTCACTAGTAATGATTTATTAATCAGTGGTCAAATGAATTATTAATAATTCATTTGACCACTGACTATTTAAATATAATTCCCAATAATTACTCCCAAATTTCGCTTTGGATAGGTTTAACTAATAAATCATATCAACATTACATTTTCAGTATTTTTTGGTGTTATATTACGAAAATTACTAAAGAAAATTATTCTAAATGTAACGTAAGCTACCATCGAATGACCCAATATTTAACCTTTTATTTATTTATTTATTTATTTACTTATTTTAATGATTGCTCCAATTATCTGGATTTTCGCGAATCCGGATAATGTTCATAGCTCATTAAGCCGGACAGTTGGAGTTTCAGTATGCTTTATTACAAATATCTGTTACTATTGCTTTTTTTAATCAATTAAAAATAAAAATGCTTTCTTTTATGGTATATGATAAGCTTTAACACAATCCTTTAATAGCTTACATGTAAAAACATTCACGGAGCGTCAAAGGTCACCGCACTATCTGCGACCCGCATAGTGACCATCGACAAAATAAAAGAAAAGTTTCTGACTGGAAGATAGTAATCGACTTATTCCAGCAAGTAAATTACAACGATAGGAATCTATTCCATTGTTCAGAATCTTTATGGTCAGCATATTCTGGCGCCCAGATATAACTGGCGACGTTTTCTCACGACTGAAATCCAACTTAATTGAGACATTATCTGACACGGACTTATGTTTTCGCAGAAAAAAAAGTATATATGGGCATGGCTGAATATCATTGAAATATCACTTGAGATAATTTCAGTTATTTACTTATGCAAGTTATCTGAAAGCAAACTTGGCCACCAAGAAATGCACAAACAGATATGATAAGGAAATATGAATCTAGCAGTGTTCAGGCCAGAAAGAAAAAAGGCAGGGCGCTACTCGCTGAAAAGAACACTAGCAAAAAAAGGACATTAGTTCAATAGAATAGTGCAATATTTGCAAGATAAAATGTATTTATTATGTTTGCTAACAATATAAATTTGTAATTAAAATTTTTTTTCTTTTATATGTATGATGATAAATAGTCACATTAAGGGGATGTTCTATTTCTTACGGTCAAAATTTCGAATTTTTTGCCTCCCTCGTGAATAGATTGTTAGCGGTTTCGTGATATTTCAATTTCTTACAATATTTGTTGCTCATTGAATGTAACGTCACTCACTGAACGTAACGCTATTCTAAAATTTTAAACTTGTTTTTCGAACTAGGCGGCTATTTTTCTCGAGAGCTATTCGACCAATTTCCTTCATTTTTTACTTAAAAGAAAGCTAATCGTTTTTGCTGGAGCATCGGATAACCAGAATCACACAGGTTGCTATAAATATAGAAATTATTCGAAATTGATCGCCGTCGTGGCTAATATGACAGTAACAAACATGCATTTTGGTGTAGTTGTTCGACAATCTAAGAAACTATACTAAATGTGAAAAATCTATTACGAATTTTAAATTAAAAACTGTTTTTATCTATTGTTCACCGGGTAAGTATATCGGACATCTTTACCCCGGGTAGTCAAGGTTGGATTCCCTTGGTATTTTAATTTAAGTAAGAAAAACAATTAACTTACAATATGATTTAATAATCTGTTTTCACTTTCTTCTATCATTCGTAACAAAATTCGACTTCCAGTTTTTAACGGATATGTACGTTTAAGAAGGTATTCAACACGATGTGACTGTTTTTAGAAAATGTCTCTCTCTCTCTGTGTGTCTATCTGCATGTGACAAAAAAATTGTGTCCAAAGATCCTGTCCCAAGAACTAATGCACGGAATTTAATAAAACTTTAGATTCTGTTAGACCTTGGAATAAATTGGTGCTGATTAGTTTTTCGTGTAAATAACCCAACAGGTGGCGCTGCTGGACTGCATTTTTCATGATTTACACAATAACTCTATCTAAAGAACTAATGCACCGGTTTTCATCAAACTTCAGATTCAGTTAGACCAGTGGTTCCCAACCTTTTTTTGGCCGCGCCCCACCAAAGCAACTCAAAAGTCCTGATGCCCCCCCCCCCCCCTCTCACCCCATCGCCGTTTTTATGTAACAAATAATTCTTATTTAAGAAAATGAAATTTTATTATTCACATGGACGAAGATTGAAAGAACATTAACAATGACAAGTCATTTCAAAATTTGTTATCTTACCGAATAGGTAAAATATTTTCTCGAATATGTTTTGAACGTAATTCTATAAATGCAATGAAGTCATACATCTTTACGCATGTCCAAAAGAGTTTTGTAGTTGTTTTCCAATTTATTAGCTCAGTGTGAAAACAGAGTGTTTTATGGTCTCCTTTTTTATTTTCACAATATTTCTTGAATAAACTCTCACAGTTTTACATTAAACTTGAAAGTATTCGTACATTTTATAATTGACTTAAATAATTCATTAGGAACAGATGGTGAATTTTTGGACAATGAGATCTCTCTATGAATAACTCAATATGATGAGAATTTGAGAATTGATTCTCATATTTATCAATTTTAAGTAGACATGTGTAAAAATTTCTTCATATGACACTGACACATCGCAGAGTGAATAAAAATATAGGTCTTATCAATAAATGCTAGTCGAAACTTTTTTGTAAAAAATCTAAAATACAGCAACACCGGAAAATGTTTAAAATTTTTTATATATAAAAAAAGTAATAATTACATTAAAAATGTCTACATTATATAACTATTTCGGGTAAATATTCTTGGAAAACCTTTGAAAACTGAATAAAAATCTTTTTTTTTTTTTACTTTATTTAAAAATCTGCTGATATTACATTCGTTTTTAGCCTACAATATTAGTTATCCTAAAAAAGACAAAAATAAAGTGACAAGGTATGGTTTAGTAATAAATTTCAATTGCCCCCCAAAAATTCCAAATTGCCCCCTTGTGGGGCGTACGCCCCCCGTTGGGAAACACTGAGTTAGACGTTGACATAAGTTGTTGCTGATTAGGTGTTCTGGTGTAAATTTCCCGACAGATGACGCTGGTATGCTGCAGTTTTCAGGATTTCACGATTTTAGCGATAGTCAATCCTCAAGGATTAATACACTGAATTTCGTCAAACTTCATATTCTGTTAGACCTTTACATAAGTTGGTGTTGATTAGGCTTTCGTGTAAATCATGTAACATTTGACGCTGCTATGCTGTATTTTTGAATTCTAAGTTGCAAAATTAAAAAAAAATTACGCTTTTGAAGTATTAACATGTATGTGATTGAAGAAAGTTTAGGGATTTGCACATCAGACTAATTTCTTTATGTGAACCAATGACGACGTTTCTCTGCTTTTTGCGAGCTCTCGAACACAGATTTAGAAATACTGTGGTACACAAACAAGAAATCTCTGTTTCAATCTCTGTTTTTTACAAGAAATCTCTGTTTCAATTAGGAATAGATTTCGCTGCTTTTAATAAAAGCGGGGTGCATTTTGAAAATTTGAAAAAGAGCAAGGTGCTGTGCCCTTAAAAAATGGTATAAAGAAAACACTATTTCTAGGAAAATCGTTTCAAAGGGTGTTCGTAATAAATGTTTCGTTTGGGTTCGAGTAACTGGATTTAATCTTTTGTTACAATATTTTATTTTTCATAAAGATATAATTAAATTTCACAAATATTTCTTTTTTTACAAAATGAGATCACCCCCAAAAAGACTAGCATGTTACGGCCATCCCAAAACTTTCTTCTATATAAATCAAATCGTCTGCAACAAAAATTAAATGACATTCTATTCGTTCTTGAGATCTATAGCTATCGCGGAAATCGTGAAAAACAAAGACTAGCAGCCATATCTGTTGGGTGGTATACGCCCGAACCTAAAAGGATCTTTTTATGTCAATGTCTAACAAAATATGAAGTTTTGTAAAATTCCGTGCATTAGTTCTTAAGGTTTAGCTGTCGCTGAGATCAGGATATACAACAACATAGGAAGCAGCACCTGTTAGGCGATTTACATCCAAACCTAATAGCACCATTTTATGTCAAGGTCTAACTTAGGGATGCGGAACCTTTATAAGAGGAGGGCTATTCACAAAAATGACTGGCTTGTCGAGGGCCACCATCCGACCCGTTCGACGAAATTCGCGATGTTTACGCGCCTGATCGGCGAAATTAGCGATTTTTACGCACTTGATAAGCGAAATTCGCGATTTGTACTCGCCTGATCGGCGATTTTTAGGCGTTCGATCGGCGAAATTAAAGATGTTTTTCGGCGACCTATGGACAAAATTTGCAATGACATTTAGGGTGTCCGCGGGCCACCTGTTAACCCATCCACAGGTTGTGCATCCCTAGTCTAACTGAATATGAAGTTTTGTAATATTCCGTGCATTATTTTTTGAAGTTTAGCTATCGCGGAAATTGGGATAAACACAGCATAGAAAGCAGCACCCCTTGGCCGATTTACACCCAAATCTGATCAGCATCATTTTATGTCAAGGTTTAAAACTGAATCTGTTTTATTAAATTTCACGCATTAGTTCTTGAGTCCACAAAACTCAGGCCACTTACAGACACACAGACAGATATTTTCTAGAAACTGTCAAATCGTTTTCAGGATCTTCTAAAACTTATAAATTCGTCAAAAACCGGAAGTCTACATTTTTTTTACGAATCGAATACTTTCTTGTAAAGATAGGGGCCTAACTATATTTAAGTTAATAGGAAATTGTACTTGAGCGTTTAGATAAAATTATTGATCCATAAAGTGGCAACGAAGCATTGTTCAAAATCTCTCTGGTCAGCATATTCTGCCGATTAGAGATAGAACTGGCGGTATTTTCTCATGACTGAAATCCAACCTAATTGAGACTTTATCTGCCTCAGACTTATGTTTTCATGGAAAAAAGGAAATGCCGAAGACTCACTTTGAGATAGTTTTATTTATTTACCTATGCAAGTTATCAGAAAGCAGATTTAACACAAGAAATACGCAAAGAGAAAAGGGAAATGATAAGCAAACGCTCTAGAAGGATCCTTTGAAAAGGTGTTCGCGCCAGACTTGACATTCTAAATCTTTGATTCTACCACTTAACAGAGAGATACCGGCTTATCTATTTACCTGTCCAAAAATGCAAATGCAAAAAAAAAAAAAAAAAAAAAAAAAAAAAATATATATATATATATATCATTTTTAAGAGTAAAGTTGAAATCAGAGGTCGATCCAGGAGAAATTTGGGGCCTATTTAGGGTACCTTCACAAAAATCAATTTGATAAAATGGGTCGCTTCACAAAATTCTATTCCATAAAAATTTGCTATTTATTATTTATTTATTATTTTGTGATGTTTTAAAATGTGTAATTTGTTTTTGTTTATAAATGCTTGGTTTGAATTTGATTAACTGGATTTCAACTTTCGTTACAAAATGTTATTTTTCACAAAAATAACAAATGTTATTTTTCACAAAAATAACCTTTACTTTTCACAAAATGCGCCCCAAGAAAAAAAAACCTGCATCGACCCCTGGAAATATATAATAATAAAATAATCCTTTTTTTGTCAAAAGTCTCACTTAGTAAAACCTCTGAATAGCAGACACCTCGGAAACAAGGAATTTTTCCTCTATTCGGATGTGTCCGCTTTACAGAGGTTAAAAACATACAAATATATGTGTGTTGAGGATTCGAAAAATGTTCGTTAAATAGTTGTGTGTCGGTTATTCGTCGATAGTATCCGTTATGGAGGTTTTGCCGTGTTTTTGAAAGAAAAGGTAATAACACTCTGTATTGTTAGAAAAGGTAATACCGTGGTTTACTCATGTATATTAATGCACAACCCGTTTCTAAAAGGGCAAATTGAAAAAAAAAAAAAAAAAAAAAACTACTTGTGTATAGCACGCACCATGTAAACGTGATAGTATCCAGTTCTCACTTGCCACATGACGAGATGACCAAATAAACAAGCAAACAGAAATGTGGGGACTAAATAAAATAAACAAAAACTAGTCACTTTTTAGGGTTTCGTTCATCTCACGAAACCCTATTACTCCCGCTCCGTTATCTGTCTGTCACAGAGCTATTCTCAGAAACTATGTAACTTACAGAGTTGAAACTTTGTGTATATAGCTGAATACCAGCTATGAAGAGCTCAAAATATTAAAATTTGAAAAATTCGTATTATTTTAATAAATAGAGATAAAAAACCAAAATTCTAACAGCCTTTTCCTATTAAATTTAAACATTTTTCGTTATAGCAGATGCCAAAAATCAAAATCCACGATGAAATTCTTTCTACAATAATTAATTTTCTATCAGACGATTTCCACGTGAAAAATGAAAATGAAATAAACAGTTGAAAAAAAGATTAACATGAAATAAAAATAATTGACGTCATAGTGGTAAAAAAACGGAAATTTTTAAAGATTTCTCAATAATACAAGGAGTATGTGTATGTACACAAAGCAGATTAATATCACGTCATTAGAGAATTAAAAAGAAAATCTGACGTCATATCGGAAGTTTAACGAATTTTTCAGATGTTTGAGAATAATACAAAGCGAGCATCAATATGAGTAATAGATAATAGTAAATATATGAGTTTGAGAAACATATTGAATCATGATAAAAATCCGATTATGGAAATATTCGCATATTTTAATATTTTGAAGGTGTACAACGTGTTTAATTTTGAAATTATTTTTTTATATCGCATTTAGTCCGCGTGACAGATATTATTATGACAAAATATAATAGCCGGTTTCGCCCGCTATCGGGCTGGTTTGGATACTCGAAAAAACGAAAAAGTAGACCGGTAAATTTTTACTTTATGAAAAACAAAAAACATGAGTTTTTTTTTTGTTTGTTTGTTTTTTGTTTGTTTTTTTGGTTGGTTACTAAATGAAATTTATTTGGATTTATTAAAGAAAGGATAAAGTGTTTTAAAAGGAATATTAAACGAAACCCTTTGAGCGAACTTCGATCACACTTACCCACTTTTTTTTAAATTCTTTTTTCAAAAATTTTTAATACTTATTTCAACTTTTAAATAGTTTAACCCACAGTTTTGTATACTCATGTTAGTCTCAGAACCCTACATTTTAAGTGATCCGTTGTAGAATAAGCTCTGTTAACTGCTGTAATCTGTATGAGGAATTTTAATACATTTAATTTTAATTTATTTAAAGAAGTATTAAGGTTGCGAAAAATTGGCCACTAAGCTAAAAGGTTCTACAGGCCACTGGCTACTAACTATGAATTTCAATTTTCAGGTCTAGACCATGCTTATTTAACGGAAAGAAGAAAAGGTACTTGAAAATAAAAATTCTGTTAAAATTATGACTCAGGGGGGGAAAAATCTATTTTAAATTGCGTATTTAATCGCTTATATTATGCCCCCTTAATAAAATACCGTAAAATTAAGGTTTCCTCAATGTGTACTTTTCTCACATTTCGTTTTAAACTATATTTATATCACTAATAGGGTATTCGGCCTTTTTGTCGAATATTCGGTTGGCCGAATACTTTGGATATTTAGCCGAATACTTTGAATTTTTTGCAGAATACTTTGAATTTTTTGCTGAATACTTTGAATTTTTTGAAGAGTACTTTGATTATTTAGCCGAATAGATTCATGGTATATTTTTTCTTTTTTGCTATGCTTTTCTCAAATCTAAACGTGATATTTTCATGCAGTCACATTGATGCAGTAATTTATTTTCATGCTTGAATGCGCAAAATTTGCAGGTATTTTTATTTTTATACTAAAAAAGTCGATTAGCATAAAAAAAAAAGTGCCGAAGTTGGAGATTTAGACAGATTTAAAAAACGCAATTATCGGGGAACAGTTGAATTATAGATTTATAGTGAAATGAAAAGTACTATTCAATTCTAAACCACTTTAATATTATTGTCTGCAAATTTCATGCACTTATAAAAATGACTTTGTTAATCTGCCAAGAAGATTATAGCACTCTCTAGAAGTATTATTGTTTTCAAGTGGAAACTTGAAAATTTTTCAAATTTAACAAATTTTTTTAATCAAATTTAACTAATTTTAATTTTTTTCGAAAATTTTCAAATTTAGCTAATTTTTTGCTCATCAATTTGGTGCATATAAATTCTATAGATCATATATAGGGCTGCGCAAAAGAATTGGAGTACATTTCCCCTTATTTTCGGAAATTGTTAAAGAGTAATTTTCAACTATGTTATGCGTTTCCTAACTGAACTAAAGTTTTGTGTACTATGCAAAACTATAGATCATATACAGGGCTGCACAAAAGAATTCTGATATTTTTCCTACTATAGATGGCAATTGCTGAAAATTGGGTTTTCAAATGTGTTATGCGTTTTCTGAATTGTTTACTTGGACACTGAGCGGGGCTAGTTGAGCTTAAGAATAAAGGTAGGCCTCCCCGCCCGGTTTGACCTTGACCTTGTTTACTTGGGCATCGTCTTTCAACCTTTTTAACCGGTGAAGTTTTGTGACAGTATTCTTGAATGTGTTGGAAAGTGTTTCACAATCTATGATTGACGCATGATTTTTCTTTCTTGTTTTCTTTCTCATGAAGTCTTTAAAGAATCCTTCAGTAATGGGTTAATTCAATGCATTCTTTATGTGCGACTGTGAAGTATGTTTTTATCTACTCTAGGAATAATTTCCAAACGTTTCAGTAAAATATGCGTCACCACATCAAATATAAAATGGTTGTCCTTTATATAGTATAATAATTAGCCTTTCAGACATGATCGAAACGTAATTAATCTGCATAATTGATGCACAGCTGTTTTTTTAACGCGTTTCATTTTCTCCCAGACTGAAGGAATCCATCTTTTGATCTGCGAATCGCTAGGTAATAGAGACGCGAGTAACCCAACAAGGTTTTCTTCTTGACCTACATATCTTCGTGTTGTTTTATTCATTGTTTTGTGTTCAAACATGGCGCATATCCACGATCTCAATTTACTAAATTGTGATAACGTCATTTTGATTCTCAAAGAATTCGGGTTATCCTATGCATGTTGGTGTTTATCTGTATGTTTCCTTTCACTTAGCTGTACGATCGTTTTAATTTTAAGTATTAGTGTGACGAATATTATCGTCACTATTCGGTATTCGGCCTTTTTGCCGAATATTCGGTTGGCCGAATGCTTCGACTGACTATAGTAATGTATTACTACTAATAATGTATTGCTTTCTGGGGATTCAAAAGACAGTAGAACACGCTATTCGGAATTTCGGATAACTCAGAAGATTATATTATATTTTCGTTCGTGGTTATAGTATATTTTCATAAAATAAGAAACATTGGTCATTTTTTACAGTGTATGGAGCGGTCTACTGCGGTGTATGACATAATAATATATGATGCATATAACATTTCGTGACGCATATGGCCCAGTTTTAGTCATACGAGGGTTGGGACTTTAACACTGGAAACACTGTTGTAGAGACGTTATGCCACAGAACGGAACCTAATGATGTCGCCTCAGAATTGTTCCAGAGATTCGTCAAGCAGTAGACCGCTCCATTCGAACTATGAACACAACAGGCGCTGCTAATGCTATCCCATGACTTCCACATCGATGGCAACTGGTTGTACACAATGCTGGTAGTAATTAGTTGTAAATAAATAGTTGCCACTATTAAAGTTCCAACCCTCGTACATTTCTATATTAAAAAAAAAAAAAAGTAAATTTTGTGAAATAGAACCTGTCTTTGACGAAAACTTGTCTTAAACGAAAAAAAATGTCTTGACCCTTCAAAAAAAAAATGTAATACATATACAATAGACGATGTACCCGCTAAGAATTTTACCTGTCTATAACGAATTTTACTTATCTCCTGATTTTTCTTCTATACCTTGATTTGAATATAATTGTCTAAGTCGTTTTGTATGTTTTATTACAAATAATTTTTTCGGAAATGTGTCTATTTTAAATTTAATGAGTGAAACATATGTTTCAAATAAACGAAACCCCAACGCAACGGTGTAAAGAGAATTAAGCTAACTTTTAGGTAGATTTCGTAAGAAATACTACCTATTATATTCTCACCTAAGTTGGAAATTTTGAAAATTTTCTGCAGATCTACGCCGATCATGACTCCCAGAACCCAAAACCACCCCAGTTCAAAACTTTATATATCTATCTATCTATCTATTATATATCTATCTATCTTATCTATCTATCTATCTATCTATGTCACTTTTTTCTGACCACGATAACTGGAAAAATTCTGCAGAAATCTCTTCCAAACTGATACATAAAATCAAGGGTCATAAAATCTCGGTCAAGTTCGTTAATGGGCAAAATCGAACCAAGGGGGGGAAAATGGGGGTGCTTTTTGTGAAAACAGAAAAACCCTCATAATTTCTTTATTATTATACGTATCGAATCCGTTTAAAGTTATTATTACTTCTAGGAAGAGGGCCGAAAATTTATGTATGACAAATTTTTGATATAATTAAAAATGGCCCCAAGGGGGGGAAAAAGGGGGGTTTTAGAAGAAAAAAAATCATAGCTTTGTCAATTCAGAAGATATCAAATCCGCATAAATTTATTATTAATCCTCTTAGTATTATCTAAAACTTTTATATTGACAAGTTTTTTATAGGATCAACCGTTATAGCAAAAAAAAATTAAAAACAAAAAAATCCCTACCGGCTCCGCCTGCAAACAACTTATTTTTCGAAGTAGGCGGTTCCAACTCCCGCATCTTTTCGAAACTGATACATAAAATCAAGGGGCATAAAATCTCGGTCAAGTTCGTTAATGGGCAAAATCGAACCAAGGGGGGGGGGATGGGGGGGCTTTTTGTGAAAACAGAAAAAAACCCCATAATTTCTTAATTATGATACGTATCGAATCCGTTTAAAGTTATTATTACTTCTAGGAACAGGGCCAAAAACTTACGTATGACAGATTTTTGATATAATTAAAAATTGCCTTAAGGGGGGGAGGGAAGGGGGGTTTAGAAGAAAAAAATTCATAACTTCGTCAGTTCCCAAGCTTTCAAATCCGCTTAAATTTATTATAAATCCTCTTAATATTATCTAAAACTTTTTTATTGACAAGTTTTTTATAGGACCAACCGTTATAGCAAAAAAAAAAAAATTAAAAACAAAAAAATCCCTGCTGGCTCCGCCTGCAAACAAGTTATTTTTCGAAGTAGGCGGTTCCAACTCCAGCATCTTTTCGAAACTGATACATAAAATCAAGGGGCATAAAATCTCGGTCAAGTTCGTTAATGGGCAAAATCGAACCAAGGGTGGGGGGGGGATGGGGGGACTTTTTGTGAAAACAGAAAAAACCCCATAATTTCTTAATTATGATACGTATCGAATCCGTTTGAAGTTATTATTACTTCTAGGAGAAGGGCCGAAAATTTATGTATGGCAGATTTTTGATATAATTAAAAATTGCCTTAAGGGGGGGAGGGGGTTTTAGAAGAAAAAAATTCGTAAATTCGTCAATTCCCAAGATTTCAAGTCCGCTTAAATTTATTATAAATCCTCTTAATATTATCTAAAACTTTTATATTGACATGTTTTTTATAGGACCAACTCTTATAACAAAAAAAAAAAAAAAAAATCCTTGCTGGCTCCGCCTGCAAACAAGTTTGGTTTCGAAGTAGGCGGTTCCAACTGCAGCATCATCGCAAAAAGGTCATTTCTTCCGCAATTCCCGACAAACAGACGCCCCACGGTCTGCGTCTTCGAAATCTACCTGTTCCTGTAGGCCAAGCCGTCAGGGATTTTTTATTATTACTAAATGGTAAAACATTAAAGTCATTACAACAAGTGTATTGACACAAACTATCGTTAGGACATGCAGACAATAAAAATAATTGAGACAAAATAACACTCAATTAAAAAAAGTGTCTTTTTAATAGGACGCCAGACCCGAACGGGTTAATGTTTCCAAAATAGACGTGTTGGCAAATATGCCTACATCCACTGGGCAATGCTACATCTCGTCATTGTTTTGTGTTCAAACATGGCGCCTATCCACGATCTCCATTTTCGAAATTGTTAGAATGTCATTTTCAACTCTCCAGAGAATCTGGGTTATACATGTTCATCTTTTCGTCTCCCTTCACTTAGCTTTGCTGTCATTTTAATTTCAAGTGGCTTTTAGTCAATTTCATTTAGCCTCAAGGGCGTGGTTATGTTTTTAAAACGAGATGGTGGGCGTGTTTGTAAAAATACTGCGATAGTGTTTTAATGAAATATACATGAATGAGAAAGGCCATTAAACTGTTTGAATTTCAATAATTTATTTGTCCTTTGATTAGTCAGACATTGTTTTGTAATTAACTTCACGAAGTAATTATACTAGTTCATAGTAGTTCGGGAAAAATTGGTTTACTTTTAAAATTGGAGAACATTAATTATTTTGTATTTGTTACATTTAATGTAATGAATTACTTGCTTGTGAGATATAGATTTGCTCTCAGCGGGGGGGGGGGGGGGGGGAAATAACGAAAAAAATATTGTCAACGCAACCCGACTCGACATGAACCGCGGGTTTGGTTTCGGATGTCGTTCCTGGGTTTGGTCAATGAAAATTATTGTATCCTGTTTAGGACTGGTTTATTCTACAGGTCGATGCAATTTTTATTTTTCTTGGGTCTCTATTTTGTAAATTATTGTAAAATTTATATATTTTTGCGAGTAATAAAATTTTGTAGTCTAGAGAATTTATAAATACTTTATCAAGTCTTCTTGTTAAAGTTTTCCTGTCTGGCTAGCTTGTTTTGTCTGCAATTCGAACATCTTACCAAAATGGAAGGAAAAGTATGGAAATGGAAAGAAAGAATTAAGTTCGCTTTTATGCAGTGGAAATTTATAACCATTTCTTAAAGGGACTCTTTTATTTAATGGAATTTTGTGAAGGGCTCCCAAAGAAAACCCAAATTTTGCCTGAATCGACCCCTGCATTCCATGAAAATTTTACGTGTTTCGGGTTCACTTGTAATAGAATTTTCGGGTGCGAGTAGGGTAGAATCCGACCCGTACAGCACTATAGAGTCGTACATTAGGTCGAGTAACCCGATTTTATTATGATTCAGTTCGAGTCTAAGGGACGCTATTTTTTTTCGTTGCGGATCGGATTGGCTATAAATGTTTCGTGTTCAGATCGGTTTGGTGTTAGGTTTTGACTATTTCGGTTTGGTTTTGTGTTGACCCGGTTTTTCAAAAGAAAGTCCTGCATATTTTTCAAATGAAAAAATAACTATATATTTGAATATTAATGAGTATTGTTCACTTTTGTACAAATAAGATAAAATCGATAGATATAATTGATTATTTTTTCATAATTGCATTGAAATATGGATTAATTTTGATTCACTTTGGTTGGCTCAGGATTGAATATTCCGGTTTGTGCCTTCGGCTGGTTCGGGATTGAATCTATTTCGGGTTGAACTGTATTGGGTTCAGGGTTGACTTTAAACAGAAATTTCGTATTCGGATCTGTTACAACCCGACTCGAGCAGGACTCTATTCTACTCTGCTGCTCTGCTCTACTCTACGTGTACACCACGAAAACTTTGGTAAACCGGAGTAGAACTTACAATTATCTAAAAAGTAAATTTATTTATAAAAAAGTAGGCTATAGTTTATTATTATCTATACTAATAAATAAAGTTTCGCTCTGTGTGTGTGTCTGTTGGGGAGGGCTAGCAAAATCTAGCCCACCTAGAAGTCTGAATCTTTAGGTGGGGATAGTACAAGGTCTGACCATCTGTACCTGAGTCTCAGAATTTTAATATTTTGATAATTACTCAAGATATTAATTAGAATATCATTAAACACCGCATCGGAAATGCCATCTTTTAAATGCTGTTGTGGATTGGCAGGCGGAAATGAGCGAATTCGAAATTATTTTACTAATTAGCGAATTTTAAGAAAACTAATTAAGGTATCAATTTGAAAATTTCTGAGCATATGTAAAAAAAAAAAAAAAAAAAAAAAAAAATACTGCATCCGATCATGAGATTTTTGAAAATTTCGGCCGGTAATTTTTCTTAATTTATGCAAAAAATCTGCCGGCGCCAGTGAAAAAAATCCCAGAAAGTTTCAGACAGGGATCTGCTTTCATTAAAAACTGAACTACAAAGAGATCTGTTTCTCTGGCCGATCCCTCCATTTAGTTTGCGAAAATGAAAGGAAATAATTGCCAATTTTTACTAATGAACAAAAATTTAAATAACTAATTAAGATATTGATCTGAAATAGAGGATGGGAAGTGTTGTCATCTGCCGGCTATTTTAGCGTAGCGTTTTCGTTATGTTCTAATTATCAGAAAAAAATAATTCTTTTTTTTAATGATCGCGTTAATGTAGGTGAAGGTGGTTTTCTTGAACAAATTATTCGTTATATTTGCGGGTATGGGGAGGGAGGGGGTTAACGCCTTACTCTGAGATTGTTATTATCTCGGACCCGGACAACGCCGGGCGGGTAGCTAGTTTATGAATAAAATTGTAAAAAGAATTCGCCATCTCTAGAGAAAATTCCCTAATCGAAGAGAGAAAAAAAAATCTTTTGAAATATTTCATAAAATAGTTTGAAGAATATTCTAAACATGTAAGCGACTTAATGTCTGTTTCCATTCACAATTTGCTTGAAGAATAATCTTGCGGAAAAACCGTCCGTTTCTTTCTTTTGGGAAAAGTAAAATATTATTTCAAGAAAGAATTGTTTTTCTCGAAGTCGCTTGCTTTGTTTATAAGAAGGAGTTGACAGCCACATAAACTACCAGGTATTTATCGTACTTTATGCGGATATAGTTTGTTTGCCAATGTTTTACATAGATACGTGATGAGGTTGCGGAAAAGTTGCTTGTTTAGGTCATGTTGATAAAAAGAAGTTTTACCATTTGAAAACTGTAAGCGATTTTATTTATTTATTTTAGATTTACGCGTCGCTGTAATTTTCTTATCTTGTAGAAATTATGAGTTAATTTAAGTTATGAACTTGGTTGATGTTGATATACATTCAAACTACACTGTAAAAAAAAAATTCCGCAAGGTTCCGGAAAAAAGTGGTGGCATTAAGATGCCACGGCTTTTTGCTGTTACGTTTCACAAAAAAAAAAAAAAAGAAAAAAAGAAAAAGAAAACAGTTAAACATTCCAATTTTCTAAAATCAATATACTTTTTTCATTATTATTTTCAGTGTCTTATTAAAGAAATTAAATTTTAAAGTTTCGTATTACAGATAAAATGAAAATTCAAATAATGAAGCATAAAAAGATTTAAATTAGCTACTTAGTTTATCGGTTGATATCCAAACAAAGAATGGTGTTTGTTCAGATTGTATTTGTCTCTAAGTACCTAGGCAGCTGTTTTTTATTCTTCTTTAGTTATCAAAATGGCTAATGGAACACAAAACATGAAGCACGCATGCGCAGAATGTAGTTTACGGAAAAGTTGAAGCCTCTCAAAAATATTACACGAATTATTGCCGTAATTCAAGTGGGATATAAAGAAATTCGAAATTCAGGTAAAATATGCGAAATGTTTCAGGATAATTTCCTGAAACCTTCCGAATTTTTTTTACAGTGTACGGTAATTCGAATTGGAGTATTACGGTGGTCGGATTATACTCGATTACAAGTCGAAAGTTCTATTTAAAACCAACCCAAACTTAAAAAAAAAAAAAAAAAAAAAAAATCCACATTTTAATACAATTATGGTAAAATAGTCTATAATCTCTAATATCGATTTTATCTTTTATGTTGAAAAATAAACAGTTATATATATAATAATGGGAAAACTTAATAGATACTTCATTGAATAACAACAGTTTAATGGTTTTAGATTAATATTACACTTCAATACATTTGTGTCCACCTCCCTCCCCTGACAAGCCGTGTTACTGTATTAGAGATATAATTGTAGACAGTTTTTTCAAAATTGTATTAAAATTTTCATTAATTTTCTTCCATTTCGGGTTTGAGGTTGATTTTAAATATAATTTTTGGGTATCTTGATCCTCGCAGGACTATTACTCTTATTACACCACTCCCTAACTGTATGTTTGAAGTTAGTATGTTTACATATTATAATTGTTTTATTCTGGTTTATTCACCATCCCCGCCTTTCTATTTTACCATTAATCTGTTTAGTTTTTTTTGTATTTGTTTTAATTCCTTTAGTAATTTTTACTGAGTAATTGATGTTTGCTTTGATAATTTGTTTTCAATACTTCACTAATTTTGTTTTTTGTCTGTTTCAGGTAATGGTGCATTCTTTTTTATATTTGTGTAACAATTTTAGCTTCTTTCTTGGGTAAGTTCTGTTTATATTAATTGCAACTCTTCACTTGTCAATAATCTGATAATATTAATGCAGGGCTAGTACTTGTCCTGAAATTCCTGAAAAAAATAAAAATGTCCTGAAATGTTTTAAAATATGGTAGTCTGTTCTAAAATTCCTGAAATTTTCCAAGTTTTGTGCTATATCGGCATTTGATATCATCAAATAGGGGGTAGGTGTACCCTTTTACCGATGCAAAATGATCACGAAATTCGCAATTTTCTTCAATTTATCGTTAAAAATACTAATTTTCGTCAATTTGCACAAAAAAGAAAAAAAATTTTTTGTGATCAGTTACCAACACTCACAATTTTTATCAATTAGTCACTAAAAAAAGCTTGCTATTTTCGTCTGTCAGTCACAAAAAAAAAAAAAAAAAAAAAAAAAAAAAAATCGCAATTTTACCAATCAGTTATAAAAAAGAAAATATTTTGCAATTTTTGTTGATCAGCTAAGAAAAAATTGATTTTAGTCATTCAGTGATTCAAGTAGCAAAAATTGTAATTTTTTAGCAACTTGGTCAAAGCGTTCTGGTAAAATTATTTTCCTTTTAAATGTATCTATACTTTTAAAACAAATAAATTGTGTATATAGTGTACTATTTATGATAATAAAATGTATTGTAGAGGGAGTTAAGTGTTTTTTCTGTTAAATATGCCAAGCAAATGTGTCCTGAAATTGTCCTTAAATACCGTAAAAAGTATGTCCTGAAATATCATTTAGGGCTAGTACCACCCCTGTTAATGTCTTTCCATTTAAGCACTTGTTCTATGTCATGTGGATAATTCCGCCCTATTTTACTACGATGATAAATTCATTCAAAAAAGTAAATATGTATATATATATATATTTAATTTCCATTAAGTAATAAACTTTAAAGAAGGTGTGAATATCTACAAGACCAGCATTGTTATTGTTACAAACAAATTCAAATCGGAGCGGTTCCGGCTACAGTTCTGAAAGAATTTTTTACGGCAATGTAATTGTAATTATAATTAATTACATACAGTTAAGTTGTAATTACATTGCAGATAATTGCAATTACAAATTTTCTCAACTCTGCTACATAGAAACAAGACACATTCATTTAAATAAATTTTCAGTTACAAAGTATGTTTGATTAAGAAAACGCAAGGTTGGCAGGTATGGTGCGTTAGTTCGGATAGTTGGAGTTTTGCTGTAATTTGGCGACAGTAAGGAAAAATGAAATGTTGCATACCTCTCATTCATTCACCTCACTTTTCATTCTTTTGAATAACGTGAGGAAAAACGTTTATATATAAAATATGAATTAAATGAATAAAATATGAATTAAATGAATAAAATATGAATTAAATGAATAAAATATGAATTAAATGAATAAAATATGAAAATAAAACGTGTGAACTACTTGTAAAGAATCCATGATGTTGTGTGTTTTTGAAATGGGGTAGCGTGGAACCGTTTCACAATGGATCGCCTTCATTAAATATTTCAGAACAAATTTTATTAAAAAGCGTTCTTGAAATTTCTAGAGGTAAAAATTATTTACAACAATTTGTTTTTAGCTGAGTTCGCTCGACTTGTAATTTATAGCAAATCACCGAATAGTCCAGTCTTTTACAGTAGCTTTAAAATCTTAAAGTCTTAACTAGTGCTACTTTTCACTCTCCCCGAAAGGTCAAATCCAAGGCTGATGCGTTGACTTCAGAGAGATCGCACTCTCTCATTCAAAAATCTGTCAGCAAACCTTTCCTTCCCTCCTAAGATGGGAATCCGTCCTGAGATGAGTATTTTCCACCAACACCCGTTCTCCTGCCAAAACTCTCTCCAACTTCCCCTTGCTTCTCTTTTCCGGTCCCCTTGCTCTAACAAAAGATACTCCGATCACCAATCAAAAAAGTTTTAGTTCACGTCATTAGTTTCGGTTTTTAAGTCATAGGATAAACCATTCTTTTGGGGAGGTCTTCCTGAACTTTAGAATGTTCACACGGCAATTTCTCACGATCCGAGACCCCACATGTAGTCGGACAGATCAGAGAAATATCTTGCTGTCTAAGCAATTTCAGTTCACAAGATTGATCGAAGCTCATCTTTTTCTATTGTAGTAAGTGACGTTCTTGTAACCCCACAGCGAAGCGTGAGAAAAGTTCTCCAACTCTTGGGAATTTCTATCCTTGATTATTTTGCATAATTAGCAGACTGTGAGAGATTTAATGAGATCGTCACAACACCCCCACCATCAAAACATTTTCCGGGTTAAAACGCGGAAAATCTGCAAAAAAAGGATTAGCTCAACATATTTGAGTGGCTCAAATAACATTTCAATTTAACCTCACTATATACATCAGTGACTTAATTTCTTATATACTGTTTACCATTGCTTGGACATCTAGCTTTAGAGACTTTTTTTTTTTTTTTTTCTTTCACTACACATGCCAAAATAACAAATAAAACTAAAAATAATCAAATATGTACAAAAGATTGGATTTTACTCAAAAACTTACTACTGAATTTCTTTACTTGTGTTTGCCGAACAATACGTTTTACACAACCGTTCAATTTCTTTAACAAGAGTGTCACCAAGGCGTGAATTTCCACTGTCCCTACTCTCTTTCAACAGAATTTCGAAGGATTTTAGAAAACTCTTTGTGAATCCGCTCACTTCCTCCAGATTAACTTTCGAATGATAACCCTTCCTGTCAACACTCACTTCCATATTTTCGCGTTTATTTTTCGAATTACCCTGCCGGTCGAAAACCAACTCATCAACTTTCCTTGACCTTTTCAAAAGGGTTTCTTTTTCCCCAATACACTGAGAACGGTGGTTCTTCATTTCGGGGGGAAATGACAAAAGGATTTCTTCCTGCCCTTGGGGATCTGTTAAAGGGTTTATCTCATTCCCCAGGTTCTCAAAACTGGAATTAGTTTGTGATTTTTGCTTTCGCTTTATCTTTTCATTTATTAAAGCCTGCGTCTTATTTCCTAAGATATAGTGTTTAATTTTAGAGTGTCTAGGCAGGATTGCCGCTTTCGTATTTACATATCCGAGACCTTTTATTTCCATTTTTATACGTGCCACTCTACACTGTAAAAAAAAATTCGGAAAAGTTTCCGGTAGGAATAGGATTTCCAGTTGCCCGTATAGGACAGGAAACTTTTCCGAACCAACACGGAAAAAAAAACGAAAAAAAACGAAAGTTTTTTCTTTCCGTCAGGAAACTTTTCCTGTTTGATTCAAAAACTAATCTTTAGACACAGAATAAATTCCTGGGTCTTACGGAAATCTTTCCATTCACATAAAGAAACGTTTTGGTAGAACGGTAGAATAGACAGAAAGTATTCCGTTTTAAAAAGGAAAACTTTCCATTCATACTAAGAAATGTCTTGGTAGAATGGTAGAATAGACAGAAAGTATTCCGTTTTAAAAAGGAAAACTTTCCATTCACACTAAGAAATGTCTTGGTAGAACGGTAGAATAGACAAAAAGTATTCCGTTTTAAAAAGGAAACTTTTCCGAATCAGTCAGTAAACTAATCATGAAAAAATTAAAAATTCTTGTGTGCTATAGAAAATTTTTCTTTGCTTTACGGAATTTTTTTTCATTATGATCGGAAAATTTTCTGCATTGTAAAGAAACTTTTGTTTTAAAGAGTAGGAACATTAACAGATGAAAATATTGCTTTTGGACACTGTTTTGATATCCTTTTATCTCAATTACATATTATTAAGAACTTTTTTGAATACATACACACATTTTTAAGTATTTGTTATCATAAAATGCATTACATGTAATGCATTTTATGATAACAAAATACTTAAAATGTATGTATGTATTCAAAAAAGTTCTTAATAATATTTAACTGAGATAAAAGGAAATCAAAATAGTGTCAAAAGCAATATTTTCATCTGTTATTGGTCCTACTCTTTATAACAAAAGTTTCTTTACAATACAGAATCAGCTTGAAATTTTATTTATTTGTTACAAGTAATACTGATACGTTTAGCTCATGGGTATTTACATTTTTTTTAAATAAGTATTTTATACAAGGAATGCTAGAGAAGTATCTTTATAAACAAGGAGAAGTAATTCTCGTAAAAGAAAAGTGTATAAATAAATAAAAAGTACACAATGAAATGGATTTTATGTTCATAAAATACATAATATACTTTTATTTTCTTTAGAATATGTGTATATGTTTCCTAGGAAAAAAAAAAAAACTTAATATATTTTAAGCGATATAAAAGAAAATCCAAAAAGCGTCCAAAACAAACCTTTTCATCTGTTGTCTGTATAGCAAAGTGGACTGTACAGAGATGCCAGCTTATTAGTGCCAGAATATACATAGGTGTAGCCAGTGGTGAAGTGTGTGTGGGAGATAATTGCCCCAGGCACTAAATATTTAGGTAATGCCAAAAAAACTGTTAAATAAGATATTAAAAACGGAACAAAATATTTTCAATTTGGACTGGATATTTAAAACCCACACTTATGTCATTGGGTGTAGCACAAGTGTATGACATGTTGCATGCGTATGAAGTGTATGCAACTAACATTGAAGTTTTATTGGTACTGGAAAGACTTTCTATTGCTGTATATCCAAAACAAAGGACATACAAAACATTTTTTAATCACAATAGTGACCGCCCCTCCTTAAAAAACTAGAACTTCTTTTAATTTACGCCTCAAAAAAAAAAAAAAAAAAAAAAAAGCTTATGGGGTCGTCTTTGTTCTTAAGTTGCACAGAACTCCAAACTTTTCAATATGTACATCTAACTTTGACATTATATTTGCCTCTTTCGGTAACTTTTTCTCAAAGATACCAAAAGGGAAGTCACTAGGTCAAAATGTTTAAGAATTATGAAGTTTAAAGTTTGGAACTCCTAATGTTAAACAGCTGGTGGAGTTTTTTTTATATAATTCAATACTTGACGTAATAATTTTATATTCGTATATTTTATTTGAAGCTTTTCGAAATCTATTTCGGTTAAAAAATTATAGATTATGGTTTATTTTATGGTTTAATTTATAAAAAAAATGTATTTTTAAATTAATTAAAAAATTAATTTTAATAGAAATAGATTTCTAAAAACTTCAAATATGCAAATCAAAAATCACAGAGGATTCCGCTAAGTAGTTTTTAAGTTATGCTTAAAACACTACCCACATTAAAGTCTGATTTGCAACGATTACAGATTAGGAGTTACAAACTTTAAATTTTCATAATTTCAAAACTACTTGACTGAGTGAATTCCAGTTTGTTATCATAGGGCAACATTTACTGAAAAAAACAAACATGATGCCCCAATTAGATGTATCTATTGAATTTGCTACAATTTCGGCATGAATATGACCCTCTAAGCTTATTTTTTTCAACATTAAATTAAAAAAGACAGTTTCCAGAAGAATAACTTTGTTTTTTACTGTGACAGTTTGGAGATTAAATGTTCTTTTTTGTCCCCAAATACACCCTGCGCATATGATATTTCAAATTTGTCACTTTTTATACCCAATTTGTGTCACAGAGACACTTTCCAATTAGGAACATTGCTGCACCTAACTATTATAACCCAATTTGGGTGCTTTTCTGCTCTATTACACACACACAAAAAAAAAAAAAAAAAAAAAAAATCCAGAAACTATTTTATAAATTTTGAAAATTTATATAGAGCAGCATTGAAACTTTAATTTTTTATCTTTTATGTGGAAGGTAATTTTTTTCTCCTGTCTAAATTAAAAACGCCATAAAATAATAATAATAATAAAGTAAATCTAAAAACTTTTGAAGTCATGTAAATTATAAGAATATACAGAATTCAGCTAACCCTAATAAATACGTTGATGATAAACAATTTTCAGAAGCCATACAATTTGAAAATGTACAAGACTTTAGGCTCAGTAAATAAAAATCATTTTTTGTTAAAATTTAAATCAGCTATTTTTTTTTCAAAATACAATTTTAAAATTACGCGTTTTAAAGTAAAATAACCTTTACTAAATCATTAAAATTAATAATTAGAAAAGCTCATTTAAATTTATTTGAAATTAAAAATATATAGAGAAACTCATTCACTTGTTTAATTTGAAATATTTTAATCATATAAACAGTTAAAAATATAGTTAAAAAATGGAGCAACAGAAAATGATATAATTTGAAAATGTGAATTCTCTTTTACTTTTGAAAACATGAAATAAAGTAAACAAATTGTCTTGTGTTATATATCACTTATTTACACTAACTGCAATTTAACAATATACTTTTTATTGACCTATTCTGTATAAAATATATACCACCTTAAATTACCCCTTTGATAAAATAAAAAGCATATAAACTCTTCATTACTAAAAGCTAAATCTTTTTGTTTTGACCAAATTTCTCGATTAAAAATCTTAAAATATAAAAGATAATGTAAGAATTTTATTCAGAAAAAAAAAATGAAATTTTAAGCATTCTATTCTAGATCTGGATTATATACAGTATTCCTTTAAACATACCTATTCCAGATTATATACACTACTCTGAAATACATACATTAATTCATTTAATGAAGTTGGAGCATATATTAAAAATACTTAAGATAATTATGATTATCTGGGTATAAATTTCAATGGATCTGAAAAAATTATTCTTTGTTATTAAAATGTTTGAAAAGAAACACCAATTTTGCAGCTTTATGAGTTCTTTATAAGCGATTACAGAGTTTGCAGTGAATTAAAAGTTTGATTTTTTTTAAATTTAAAATAAAAGATACTTTTAAATCAGGTGTTTGATTTTTTAAAGATTTTAAAACTTTAGTTGTTTATTAGTTTACATTTATAAGTAATTAAAATTATATTAAAAAATATATATAAACATTTCAGAGTATTACTAACCATGGAATCTTTATTTTCCGAGTCTTTCCATAAATAAATTACATTGGAATATCGAACCATTTGTTATTTACATGTGCACAATGAAGTCATGAGATATCAACATAAATAACAATAAATATACTTTTGATTGACCTATATTTATTTATTCTAACGTTTTACAAATCCTCGCAGAAACTCTCCATGTTTTTGTATTAAAAAATTCACATAAGATTTGTACATATTTTTTTACAAATAAATTTATGCTTTAATCCTTTAACATTTCTCAGCTGAGATTCTCTATTTTTAAATTAGAATTTTTATTTTTAAGTGTGATATTTGATTTAAATAAAATTCAAAAAGCAAGGATTTTGAGTGTTGTCTCCCCCAGTCCTTAAATTTACAATGTATTGTTGTCAAAAATAATATTTATAATGAAATATCTTAACCTAAATTTGAAAAAAAAAAGTGTATTTAAATAAATCAGTTGATTTAAATCAGGATTGAAATCCAGTTGATTTAAATCAATGAACTCTGATTAAAAATTGTTAGAATACACAAGTGTTATTTAGCAATTATTTAATTTAAATTGAGATTATAGTGCTGAAATATAATTTCAATTATTGATCTAAATATTTTAAGATTTCTGAACTTTATGTATTATAACTGATTAGATAACGTTGAAGAAATTGGCAATGAAACTATGCTTAGATTTCAAAAGATACCAAAATTTACCAATTGCTGTTAAAAAAAGTAATTAAAAAAATTTCTTTCCAAAATCATGTACTTGCATACAATATTTTAACAAAAGATTATAGTGAAGTAAAAGTTATAACACCAATCTGGTGAATCAGCTAAATAAACTTATCAAAAGCCAATTTGATAACTTAAAACCTGCATTTTATTTTGAAGAAATAAAATAAGGACTTGTGAATAATATTTATAAACTCTTTACAAATGAAAAAAGCAAAAATATGGAATATATAAGCACTTACTTACAGGGAAGTCCAGTTGCCAGTAAATATATATATATATATATATATATATATATATATATATATATATATATATATTAAATATAAATTAAAGTAAAATTTTAAAAAATGTACACTACCAGTATTGGACATCTGTTTCCTGCTGGTGAAAGCTATATTTTGATAATTGTATAAGGGAATTTATCACCTCTTTAAAATTTCCGTAGGTTACCATGGTATTTCACAATCAGCATTAAAGGGGAAAAAATGATGCCACAGGAATATAGTAGAAAAACGTGATAATTTTACAAAATGTAACAAATAGAGATTTAGCAGACTATCAAATATTCGGCTGAGTACTAACTTTTTAAAAAGTATATTGATTACAAATTTTTTTTATCATGATTAATAACAAAGAAATAAATTTTTGTGAGTCTTTTATTCCTCAATGGCAGATCACTTAATAGCAGAATATTAAAAATTGCAAATAATTAAGAAAAAATATCTATAAAATAGTGAATTCAATAAAAAATCGGTCTTAGCGAATATGTATGTGCTATTTTTTTTTTTTTTTACTTATTAAAATAAATCAAGTGCATTTAATTTACACAAACATTAAATTGACTAAATACTATTTTTTTAAAAATTTATAAATTACTCGATTTTTTCTGGCTAACAACAAAAGACAGAAAAAATAAAACAAACATTTATACTGAAAAAGAAAATTTATTTATAACAAAACTATAAATCAAAATGTTTTAATAAAACAAATTACAGCACTGTATTTATGCTGTGCATGCTATTGGCTTTTATTCCTTTAGAATTCATGCAGTTAGTAAAAAAGCCTGCCTAGATTCCGGCCTGATAACAGTCTTAATTAAACACCCAGTAGGATGCTACAGCAACGAAATTGACTCAGTTGAACATTTCTCCGAAAAAAGTGTCACACCATCAACATACGAAAACACCTTGACGTCCTTTCTAACATCCTCATTCTCTATTAGGCAAGGATGATCTGTTCTAGCTGTAAGGCGACATTGATCACTGCAGTATTATCCTGTAATAATAACAGTTATAATATTAATTTTTTTTATTGTACTAATTGCTAGTGACCATGTATATTTAAAAATATAAAAAACAGCACAAGAGCAAAGAATTATTAAGGGGACACTTCGTCTTCAGCGATAAGTATTTTTAAGAACAAAATATTTGAAAATTTTCCTTTGAATAAAGAATTCAAAATTCATAAAATTTTAAAAAAAATTAAAAATTAAGGAAATTTTTAAAAATGTACTCTACCAGCATTGGCCATCTGTTTCCTGCTGGTGAAAGCTATATTTTGATAATTGTATAACGGAATTTATCATTTCTTTAAAATTTACATAGGTTACTATGGGATTTCACAATCAGCATTAAAAGAAAAAAAAATGGTGCCACAGGAATATAGTAGAAAAACATAACAATAATTTTACGATATGTAACAAATAGTGATTTAGCAGATTATCAAATATTCGGCTGGATACTAACTTTTTAAAAGGTATATTAATTAAAAAAATTTATATATATTAAATTGGAAATAAAATAATAAAAAGAAAAGTGCTCAGTCAAACTGATGGCATTGAGCTCACAGGCTATTCACACTATTTGCATATTATACTCTTATTTCAAAGAAAAAACACATTTATATAAATTAGAAGGGGGGGGGGTCATCGACTCCCCTATTTACGTCCTTTATACTTAACCAATAAACGTCCAAATCTAATCAGGAAAGCGCCTTATCAAAAAAAAAAAAAAAAAAACGAATCAGGGAAGTATCTTATCAGAATAAACCTATATAAAAAATTTGAAGCAAATCGGTTAATTCTGCATGAAAAACCCATTTATCTAAATTAAGGGGAGGGAATTCGTCCCCGTTCCCTCCTTTATACTTAACAAATGAACCCCCAAAACTAATGCGGGAAACGCCTTATCACAATGAATCAATGTACAAAATTTGAAGCAAACTAGATAATTTTGCATAAAAAACCCATTTATCTAACTTAAGGTGGATTAGCCCCTCGTTCCACCCTTTATTCTTAACCAATAAACCCTCTAAATTAATCAGGGAAGTGCCTTATCACAATGAAAATATATACCAAATTTGAAGAAAATCGGATAATTCTGCACGAAAAACCCATTTATTTAAATTAGGGGGAGCATTAACCCCTTTTTCCCCCTTTTATACTTAACCAAAGAACCCCAAAGCTAATCAGGGAAGCGCCTAATGAACTTATATACCAAATTTGAAGCAAATCGGATAATTCTGCATGAAAAACCCATTTATCTAAATTAAGGAGGGGGGGGGGATTAGCCTCCAGTTCCCCCCCTTTATACTTAACCGATGAACCCTCAAAACTAATCAGGAAAGAGACTTATCACAATGAACCTCATACAATATCTGAAGAAAATTCGATAATTCTGCATGAAAAAACCATTTATCTAAGTTAGGGGGGATTAGCCTCCATTCCCCCTTCATACTTAACCAATGAACCCCCAAAACTAATCAGGGAAGCGCCTTATCAGAATGAACCTATATTCAAAATTTGAAGCAAATTGGATAATTCTGCATGAAAAACACATTTATCTAAATTAAGGGGGGATCAGCCCCCGTTCCACCCCTTTTATACTTAGCAGTTGAACCCCCAAAACTAATCAGGGAAGCGCCTTATCACAATGAACCTATATGCAAAATTTGAAGCAAATTGTATAATTCAGCATGAAAAATCAATTTATCCAAATTACGGGGGATTGGACCACGTTCCCCCCTTTATATTTAACCAATGAACCCCCAAAACTGATCCGGGGAAGCGCCTTATCACATCGAACCTATATATAAAAATTGAAACAAATCTGATAATTCTGAATAAAAAAGTCATTTATCTAAAGTAAGGGGGGGGATTAATCACCGTCCCCCTCTTTATACTTAACCAATGAACAACCAAAACTAATGAAGGAAGCGCCTTATCAAAATGAAGCTAACACATGGGCTGATAAGTTCCCGGTCTAATAAAGAAAACACAACTTTTTAACAAAACATTATGACTTTTATAACTTTAATAAATAACATAACTTTAATAATAAATAATAATAATTTAATAATAATAATTTAATAAATAAATAATAATAATAGTTTAATAATAAATAACATAATTTTATAACGAAAAAGCTCCAAACAGTGTTCTAAATCATTGACTCGTTGTTGTTTTTGGTCAAAAGTTAACACGCGCGGCAGCCACTTTGACAACAGCTTTTTCATAGACAAATGCTCATTCAAAATAAAACCTACACGTTTCTTGGATATCTTCAGAGTCTGAGCTATCGCCTGCAACTTCACTTTACGGTTCCCCAAAACAATTTTTTGGACTATTTTTATGTTTTCCGGAGTAACCACCTCTTTTGCGTGGTGCATCACTGGTGTCCGTACGACCATGTTTAAATTCAGCAAACCAGTCAGTAATGTTTGATTTACCTGGTGCAGTGTCCGGATAATGCTTATCAAGCCAAGCTTTTGTTTGAACGGTGTTTTTTCCCATCAAAATACAATTCTTGAAATTCTTGTTTATCCATTTTTTTTTTGTTTATCAACAAAGTTGTTCAAATAAAACCACTCTAACGTTTTATCCACACGGCGAATCATCATGACATCTTTTCTGCTACCTTTTAAAGGTTCGTATTTACTAAAAAAAAGCATCGGTTCGGCAATTGCAACGTCATCTGTGTGCCAGACCGGGAACTTATCAACCCATGTGTTATATACAAAATTTGAAGGAAATTGGGTAATTTTGCATGAAAAACCCATTTATTTAATTTAGGGGGATTAGCCCTTGTCCCGCCTATATATTTAACCATTGAACCCCCAAAACTGATCAGGGAAGCGTCTTATCAGAAACAATCTATATACAAAATTTTAAGCAAATCGGATAATTCTGCATGAAAAACCCATTTATGTAAATTAAGGGGGGGAGGATTAATCACCGTTCCCCTCTTTATACTTTACCATTGAACTCCCAAAACTAATCAGGGAAACGACTTATCACAATGAACTTATGTACAAAATATGAAGCAAATTGGGTAATTTTGCATGTAAAACACACTTACTTAATTTAGGGGGACTAGCCCCTGTTTCCCCTTTATATTTAACCATTGAACCCCCAAAACTGATCAGGGAGCGCCTTATCAGAAACAACCTAATACAAAATTTTAAGAAAATCGGATAATTCTGCATGAAAAACCCATTACATAAATTAGGGGGGATTAGTCCCATTTCGCTCCCTTTATACTTTACCATTGAACCCCCAAAACTAATCAAGGAAGCACCTTATCAGAATGAACCTTTTATAAAAAAAATTTGAAACAATTGGATAATTCTGCTTTAAAAAATCATTTTTCTCAATTGAGAGGGGGGGGGGGGGAATTAGTCCCTGTTCTCCCCTTTATACTTCACCAATGTACCTACATACAAAATTTGAAGCAAGTTAGATAATTCTGCATGAAAAACCGTTTTATCTAAATTAAGGGTAGGATTGGCCCCCGTTCCCCTCGTTTATACTTTACCATTGAACTCCCAAAACTAATCAGGGAAGCGACTTATCACAATGAACTTATGTACAAAATACGAAGCAAATTGGGTAATTTTACATGAAAAAACCATTTCTTTATTTTAGAGGGGGGGATTAGCCCCTGTTCCCCCTTTATATTTAACCATTGAACCCCCAAAACTGATCCAGGGAAGCGCCTTATCACAATGAACCTATATACAAAATTTGAAGCAAATCGGATAATTCTGCATAAAAAACTTATTTATCTAAATTAAGGGGGAGGAATAATCACCGTTCCCCTCTTTATACTTAACCAATGAACCCCCAAAACTAATAAAGGAAGCGCCTTATCACAATGTAGCTCTATAAAAAATATGAAGAAAATTGGGAAATTTTGCATGAAAAACCCATTTATTTAATTTAGGGGGAGATTAGCCCCTGTTCCTCTTTTATATTTAACCATTGAACCCCCAAAACTGATCAGGGAAGCGCCTTATCGGAATGAACCTATATACAAAATTTGAAACAAATCGGATATTTCTGCATGAAAAACACATTATCTAAATTAAGGGGGGGGGGATTAGCCCCCAGTTCCCTCCTGTAAACTTAACAAATGAACCCCCAAAACTGATCAGGGAAGCGCCTTATCAGAATGAACCTATATAGAATATTTGAAACAAATCGGATAATTCTGCATGAAAAACCCATTATCTAAATTAAGGGGGATTAGCCCGCAGTTCCGCCCTGTATACTTAATCAATTAACCCCCAAAGATAATCAGGGAAGCGCCTTATCAGAATGAACCTATATACAATATTTGAAACAAATCGGATAATTCTGCATGAAAAACCCATTTACCTAAATTAAGGGGGTGGGGGGTTTAATGACCGTTGCCCTCTTTATACTTAACCAATGAACCCCCAAAACTAATGAAGGAAACGCCTTATCACAATGAAGCTATATACAAAATTTGAAGCAAATTGTGTAATTCTGCATGAAAACCCCATTTATTTAATTTAGGGAGGGGATTCGCCCCTGTTCCCCCTTTATATTTAACCATTGAACCCCCAAAGCTGATCAGAGAAGCGTCTTATTGGAATGGACCTATATACAAAATTTGAAACAAATCGGATATTTCTGCATGAAAAACACATTATCTAAATTAAGGGGGGGGGGGGGAATTAGCCCCCAGTTCCCTCATGTAAACTTAACAAATGAACCCCCAAAACTGATCAGGGAAGCGCCTTATCAGAATGAACCTATGTATAAAATTTGAAACAAAACGGATAATTCTGTATGAAAAACCCATTTATATAAATTAAGTATGGATCAGCCCCCGTTCCCCCTCCCCCTTTTATACTTAGCAATTTAACCCCCAAAACTAATCAAGGAATCTGATTATCAGAATGAACATATATATAAAATTTTAAAATTTAAAATCGGATAATTCTGCACGAAAAACCTATTTATGTAAATTAAGCGGGGGGAGGGGGGGGGGCGGCTTTGATAACCTGTGAGCTAAAAAAAATTCTATTACAATCAATGATATTTCGGGTTCTGTGAACTCCAAAAATAGCAGAATTTTCAGAACATTTATGATTTATATGTTGACATTATGACTCATTTGAACATTTTTTTTATTTCTTGAAATTTGCACAGTATTAACACGTGCATTTAAATACATGACAAGATTTAGTTAAAGGAAAGCACAAATATAAAATAAAATCAAATTAGATATTTTTTTTTTTTTGTTAGAAACCCACATACAAGATAATTTTTATATAAATTAGGATGAAAAACAATACAGAAATGTAACAAAAGCTATTACAGGTTTTCTTTTTCTTTCTTTTTTTTAATTTTTTTTTTAAAATGAAGAATTGAAGCTTTATATTTTTAAAATAAATCCCCCCCCCCCGCACCTCTACTGACAAAAATTCCCTGTTTGCTTTTTTTATTCTGTTTATTTTAAATTATTAGAAAAGATTAAAAGTCATTTTTTATTTTCAAAATAATGTGAGAAAAATAAAATTTAATCAATTAAATTTGAATATACAGGGTGGGGCAGTTGAAAGCTTCTGCATGCAAGCTTTTACAGCATGAATATAGGTAAAATCAACCTCAAGGTATTAAGCATATTCTACATTACGTTTTTCACAACTAAAATATTGTCTGATATTAAAAGACTACTGAAATTTATTTTACCATATACCATTATAAATTTCGTTATAGCACCCTGACATACATTTCTCAATTTTTTAATCAACATTATAGAATTTAATGGACATTCCTTTTTAATTGAATTTTAATACACTACAAATAATAAAATGTTAAATTGATTCTATAATAATGTAGTACCTGAAAAAAAAAAGACAATATATGATTCTGATATGGCATCGAACACAGAAAAATCTCATGAATTTATTTTAAGATCATAGGTATGTTATTGATATCTTCAGTGTTGAATTCAGGCATTTTTCTCCGAGAGGGATTTCTGTGGCTCCTGGGGGCATATTATAGAGTTCCGAGGGGGGGGGGATTGCACTTTTTGACCATTAAATCATAAAATCCGAAATCTTCAGAGGGGGTGGCCATTTCAATGCTCCGGGAGAGAGGAATGTCCCCCCCCTCCCCCGGCTATCTCCTGAATTCAACACTGGATGCCTTACAGAATTAAACAAATAAACAAGTACCTGAATTTAGAATAAGTTAAAAACACTACTTAAAAAGCAGTCTACAAAAATTGAGTTTTCATTAAGATAATATCTAAGTTAGAAATTTCTGGCACATCAAAATATTTTTTTGATTGGGGATATTTTTCTCATAAAAAATAAACTGAGCGAGAAATAAGATAATATGCATTTTATTTCAGGCTACGCAGCTCCTTAAACATGTTATTCGGTTTGATAATCATGCACTGTAAATATATGGACATATCAAATCCCAAATATTAAAAATCACATAAATTTTAGTACTTACCATTGCGAAGTTAGAACTACGTAGAACAATTGTCCAATATTTAACAACATGGCGGACATCTTCTTCATCGAAAATCTCGATTCTGTTCTGTTATCAATCACGTGACGCCACGCCTTTCATACGTCAGCAGAGAGCGAGACTGCGCAGTAAGTCCGGTGAATGTTATTTTCCATCATTTCGGAAACTAATACGATATAAAAAGATTATTTTTATGACTGTAGGAAAACTTTCTGTTGTGATTCGGAAAAAATATTTTATCGGTTGTTTTCCGTATCGTAAAGGAAATTTATCTTTTACGAAACGGAAAAGGGTTGGAAATTTTTTACAGTGTAAATCGTTTTGGATATTTATCAAATGTCTGTTTAAGCCAAACATATTCATTGCCTAATTTGCTTTTATTTACCAAATTCCATGGGCAAACACAATACGAGCTACCTGAATCTCTAAGTACACACGCCTTCTTCCCATTTATTTTGTTTTCACTCAAAAAAGGTCGGAACAAGCTTTTGTCTTCGCTTATATCGCCTAAGTGATTTATGCTCTCGAAAGATTTTACTTCCGTAATATCCCTTTGTCTTTTCGGACAACGGCCATTTGGTGAAATTCGCTTCCACACGTATGGCAGCGCCTCTTTCGTTCAAAGACACGTTCCCTGTCTTTAATTTCTTTGTCTCGCCAATTTATTTTTTTGTCGGAATTTTTTTCTTCAGAATTTTCCTCGAGTTTCGTTTCTTCAGATTTCCTATCATAAAAAGATCTCACATTCTCTTTTTTATCTGAAATCCCTTTTACTGCCTCATATTCGTCCAAACATTTAGCTAAAATTAAAGGGTCTTTGTAATTTGCCCACGAATCAATGAAATGCTCTTTCATTTCACTAGAAGCACGGAGCTTGATTTGGTCCGTAATCAATAAATTTTTCAGACTACTTTAATCCGTAACACCTAAACCATTCAACCAACCCTCTAAATAACTGTTGATCTCAAAGATAATATCCTTCCACGGAGCATCTGGATTGCGTGGATGTTTCATTAATTTTTGACGATACGATTCGGGACTCATACGGAATCGTTCTAGCAAAAACTTTTTGACGTATTCAAAGTTATCCGTCTGATCTTGCGGTTCCCTTAAAATTAACTCTGCAATTTCGACCGGCACTAAAGCTAATAAATGCGTCACTAAGTCACCTGTCTCTATTTCCGCTTTGGTCGCCTGTCGTTCGAACAAATTTAAAAACAAAGTTATATCCGAGCGTTCCGGATCAAATCGATGCATGATTGTTCGAAGCGGCAATTTAGGTGGGCGTTCCGACCCGCCACTGGTCGTTGAACTGCGTCTATTTGCATCTTGCGTCAATCTAAGTTGTTCCAACGTAAATTCGCGTTCTTTTTGTTTTTCCTCTCTTTCTCTTTCTTCTTTCTCCCTCTCATATTCCCTTTGTTTTTCCTCTTTATCCGCGGTTATCTTGTCTTCGCGATCTTTTATGATATACGCAGCTTGCGTAAATGCAAAATCTTTATCGTAATCGTCGGCAGCTTCGATTTTTTGGATAATTACCGGTATCCTGTCATTTTTCCCTATTTCCACTCCCAATTCTTCCGCTAAATTCTGCAAATCAATTTTCCTGCATTGTTTCAGATCAGTTACTTCTTGCATTTTAAAATTTTATGTAAATACAATATAAAGATGAAAATGATAGTTTCGCTCGCTAACTTATGCAATAGGGATTCTAACACTTTATGGAAAATTTTCTGCAACTACCCACATAATACTAACAATTTTAAATACAATTCAATTTGAGGAATAATAAAAATAGTATACATATAAAAATAGACTTTCAATATTGTAAAATTTTCAATACACTGACACGTTTTGGTGTCGATCATACACATTTAAAACAAATTTAGAAATTTGAAATTCTGTGCACATAATTCAACCAATACTTGATATTTCTGACCCCGCAGGTAACAATTTTCCCATTTATAACAAAATGACCACTTTTGCAACTGCTAAAAAAATTTTCCTAACATCACATATGCAAAATATTTGATTATCAACAACACCTATTGTTTCACTAATAATATAAAAAAGTACACCTTTGAAATCTTTCAATCATGAATAACTAGACAATCGACTTATTTGAAAAATCAAAATTTTTATCTCTTTTTTTTTTTCGAGAAAAAAAAATTATATATATACACATTTAGCCTGACAATCCTTATATTATTTTACTGCCAAAAGAAAATTCACACTATCAAATTTTATGCTGATAACAAATATACATATATTTTTACAAATATGTTAAAAGTTATTAGATTTAAAAATTTATCATAATTTATCATATATCAATATTCAAATAAAAAATTTCTCAGAAATGAATTTTCCTCACCAAAGAATATGTAAACAAAATGAGAGCCACTCAAAAATGAATTGAGCTTACCTTTTCTACAGTCTTTGTCTGCATCATCTGTCGCCGGTTTCGGGTCTGGCCTAGACGTCGTCGATTTCACAGGTTATCTCGGTTTGTCGGCTCCTGATGTTTCCTAGAAAGGGCTTGCTTCGGACTTATTCTCTGTAAACACGGGCTTGCTTCCAGGACGGAACTGCGGTCTGTCGTGACACTGCAAGGGCTTGCTTCGGGCTTGTTCTCTGTAAACACGGGCTTGCTTCCAGGACGGAACTGCGGTCTGTCGTGCCAATGCAAGGGCTTGTTCTCTGTAAACACGGGCTTGCTTCCAGGACGGAACTGCGGTCTGTCGTGACACTGCAAGGCTTGCTTCGGTCTCTGCTTTCCTCTCCTGAACTGGCGTCAGATCTTGCGCGCTTAGATGCGGGCGGGCGTCACTGCTACTGTCTGGGCTCTCTTCACTAATGCTAATAAAATTCATTCCAATTAGAATAAAATCCTGGCTTGATGACGTCATAAACTTTAAATCGAGGCTAACGAAAAAGACAGGCTACCGCGGTGCATTCCACTTATCTTTTTTTTACGGACCGCTAGAGTGACGTGTGTTCTTTTCATACACCTGTATTAAGACTCCTATAATAGGAGCTGACGCATATCCATTTTGTTTCGAATTATTCGTGCTCAGTTCAGCATCAATCTACCGCAGCCGGAGTTGGGGTTGCCTAAGACTCGGTTCTGATTAGCTTGGTTTTTCGACTGAACTTCAATTTGAGCCCCAAATCTGCGAGGATGCGTCAGCCTGTATTATACGAGCTCTAACCTGCATTAGAGCTCCTATAATACTATTATAGGAGTCTTAACCTGCATTGGTGGATTCGAGCATCACGTGACTCCCGCGGTCTGTAAAAAAAAGATACGCGTAAAGCACCGCGGTAGCCTTGCTTTTCGTTTGCCTCGCTTTAAATGCTCTATTACTGAATTGCGCAAAAGAAACATTCTTATAACTCCAAAATTGATGATCATATTAACTAGCGGTTTTCTGTGTCGGATTAAGCATCTCATTTTCAATTAAAATATATCTTTAAATTGAAATGTGAATGAAATACAGGGTCATGGAAAATCGATGAGTTATGGAAAATAGTATTATAAATATCTCGGCAACTAACTACCCGATCAACTTCATTCTTTATGCAAAATTCATATTTTTTTATTGTTTTTTATATTCTCCTTAAAATAAACAATTTCGAAAATTTTTATAAACCGTTTATCAAAACGAATATTTCAAGAGTTCGAAAAAAATAGTTTCGAATAATCGAGGTTACTGAAATTCAATAGGCTTCTTCCCATTATTACATACTAAGTACATACCAAATTTCAACTCTCTATCTCAATTTGTTCGGGAGATAGAGCGTTTACAGACAGACAGACGGACGGCAATTTTCTTTCTTTTTTTTTTTTTTTTTTTTTTTTTCAAAAATATGTTTTTCGAAATCTCCGGTGTCTAAAACGCGTAAATCTGTCAAAATTGTTTTTTTCAATTTTGAAAACGATTACAAGACTTACCCTATACTACGTATGATGGGTAAGTAATAAGCATAAATAGATTGCAGCAATCAGATTTTTAGATTAAGATCAGCTAAATGTTGGCACTTACTTGCCTTATTGTTTCACACCACCTTCATTTACGTCATGTCTGCTCACTTTCGTGAGGAGTGCTAAAAGTTGTTCCGCTTGACGTCACCCAATTTTACGAAAGTCAAAAACGAAACTCTGGTTTTCCCCAGATATAATTTTCCTTTTCTTTATGCATCCATTTAAATCACGTGACATATTCATAAACAAATCGTTTCTTCTGGCGTTTCCCAATTAATGCAATGTTAGTGTGTGTAGTGTAGCTATATGACTTTGAGATACTGATTTAATGAATCAAATATTACCATAGTTAATTAACCTTAGTTAAAAGGGATGATAGATGTGTGAAAAAAAAATCTTTGATTTTTTGGGGGGCTTTAATTGTTGATGTTGGTTGTTATTGATAGATAATATTAGATATGTTAGATCAAATTGTAAGCAGAGTTGCCAAGCTCTCACTAATCTTTCGTAATATGTGGATTAATTTGACCCAGTTTAACTACATTTCAAACCAGAAAATTACTTGATTCTTTATTTAGTTAATTTCAGATTTCTACATCGAATACAATACAATTCATTTCATTTCTTAAAAGAATTTCTGGTGCGAAACGTATTAAACCTGGGTTAAATTAACCCACATATTACGAAAGATTAGTGAGAGCTTGGCACCTCTGGTATAAGTCTTCACTTTTTAATAGATTAAATAATGATTACATATACAGAAAAAAAGATATTTTAAAAGATTTTTTCTGGTGGATAGTAAACTTAAAAATAGGCAAAAATATCCTACGGCTATTCTCAAATCCAAACTGGCTATATTCTGACACATTTAAATTCTTTTTTGTTTGCAATCGTAAATGAACTGCTTTTTTTTTTTCCTTTCATTTTCCGGTAAAGGCAGATCTTTTAGAAAATTTCTCTCAAAGTTGGCGTTTTGAACATAATTTCCGGACGCGACTGCGCAGGAAAGGTTAACTGGCAGGGTGAGACAGCAATCGCTTATAACTCAAGACGTGATTCATTTATCGAAAAATGCAAAACTGTTCGATTAAAAATCACCTCAATAATCATGTCTGCAATTGTCATACTTTTGCGCTTAAAAGTGAATTAGAAAATATAGTCAGAAAGTTTCACGTTGGTGAGCGGGGTTTTTTTTGTGTGTGTGTGTGGAGAATCGTTTTTAAGTGACTATTTTGTTTGGTGTGCGTATAAAAATATTTTTGTAAAAAGTAAGCTGAAAGAAGTTGGTCAGTGAGATTTCGAATTCCCGTCGCTAATGTGAAACCTATGGGCGTGTGATACATTCATATTTTTAAAAATATCTCCTCAGGAAATTATTTTTAACTTATTTTTTCTGTGTGCTTTTCTTGAAGGATGTCTCCTTTTTTTTTAGTTGTCAAAATATTTCTAAAACATATTACTTAATTTTATTTGAAGTGTTAAAACTCATACTCAGACTTTTACGATTTTAACACACAGAATTATAAATTAAGCATATATTTTCAAGGGTTGATCCAGGCAAAATTTGGGGCCTATTTAGGGTCCCTTCACAAAAATCAATTTGATAAAATGAATCCCTTCACAAAAATTAATTTGATAAAATTCTATTCCTTAAAAACGTACTATTTATTATTTATTTATCATTTTGTTATGTTATAAAATGTGTAATTTGTAAACAAACAAGCTCACCAGCCAGGAAAACTTTAGCAAAAGGATTTTAAAAAGTTTTTGTTACGTTAATAAATGCTTTGTTCGAATTTCAGTAACTGTATTTCAATTTTCGTTACAAAAGGTTATTTTTCACAAAAATATAATAAATTTCACAAAAATAACCTTTATTTTTCACAAAATGGGCCCCAAGAAAAAACTGAATCGACCCCTGATTTTAGAAATATTTTGACAACCAAGAAAAAAGAAGTCATACTTTAAGCGTGGTACGCAGGAAAAAAAAAAAAAATTCTTAAGGAGATATTTTAAAATTACGAAAACATCACATTCCCGTATAGTTAACATTAGCGAGGGGAATTTGAAATTTCACTGACCAATCAATCACCTTAAACAGATTGTAGCAATCGGATTTTTAGATTAAAATCAACAAATTGTTGTTACTCGCCGTTTTGTTTCACATCACTTTTCTTAAAACAAATCTGCATACGCCATGACTACTCACTTTCGTATGGAGTGCTAAAAGTTGTTCCGACTGACGTCACCCAATTGTGCGAAAGGAAAAGGAAAAACGAAACTCGGTTTCCCACCAGCTATCGTTTTTCTTTCCGTTATGCATCCACTTAAATCACGTGACACATTCATAAACAAATCCTTTCTTCCCCCGGCGTTGTCCAGTTTAATCTGTTCTTGAATAAGCAGACGATGTATGTGTGCGTAGGTACGTGACTTTGATCATGATTTAATAAATCAAAGATTGGCATCACTATTTGACCTTAATTTGAATAAATGTGAGAAATGATGTAGATTGATGTTTTTTTTATTTTTAATGTGATAGTATTGCTTGTTATTATCGCCGAAACAACCGTATCATATGATAAAAACATCTCCCCTCCCACACAATCATAGAAAGAAAGTATTGCTGTGGCATTGTCTAAAACTCAAAAACGGTTAAACAATCTGTGTGATAATTAACAATCTGATATAAAAAATTATACGCTAAACGCTATAAAGTTCTTATTCTTTACCTTCGCTTCACAGCTTAAAAAGCATATTTGCTATTTTTTAAAAATTAAAGTGTTTAATTATTTTAATTACTTTTCTGTTAATAAATACTGGTTTCAATCGATTTTCTGACTCTCTTTAAACATTTTTGTCACAGCTGTCTATAATAAATATTAAGTCACTCACATTAATTCTTACTTGTTTTTTTTTGTTTTTTTTTGTTTTTTTTTGACTTTACTGTTTTTTTACGATTTAAACAAAGAATAACGAATAGCATCGTAAATGCCAAAATTAATTAGAAATTGCGCATTATTTAATGAAATGGTAACTGTTGTCGACAATTTAGCGCGTTCTTCTATTCAAAATATCAACCAGAATTTCTGAATAGGAATCTTTGCTTTATTTAATTAAAGACTTTACGTGTTTAAATAAAGCGAAAATTTTGGTAAATATTTTGAATAATAAAAAAAAAAAAAAAAAAAAAAAACGCTAAATTGCCAATACTGATGGTAATTGTGTTAGTTACTCCTTAGCTTTGTATATTTAATTTATATTACTGAAAATGTTATTTTACTTTACTGTAGCAAAGAAATGTTTACTGTTGTATTGTTATGTTGAAAAATTATACGCATGTTTTTATTTTTTTATTTTTTATTTTTTTAAGCTGATCAGAAATCGGTTAGTTAAATTAATTTTTAAATAAACATGATTTGAAATTAAAATTGTTGTTTTTCGATGGACCTGACCGACCTTTATTTTCGCAACCGTTGGTCCTAGATGCATACTTCCAATTACAAAAACGGTTTAAATAAGGTAAAGAATTACTTTTAAAGCGATTTGGTTCAAGAAAAACATTTATTAAAAAATTACGAAATTTAAATTTTTATACGGTCCCCCGGTCCTATAAGTGATATTTAGTAAAAATTTACTGTGACACTAACAAGTAAGCCAAAAAAAGTCCCATTCATCTAACATTAAAATTGACCGAGTTATAAAACTTTGAAATGCATGACTTATACCACTTTTTTGCATATCAAAACAGATTATTCCGATCCATGCTTTCAGGGGTCGTGTATAAAGTACTTAAACTTATTTCAAGGTATCTGCGCTTTGAAAGAAATCGTACAACTATTACGATTGAGTTAACTTTTATTAGTTAAGTTTTTGGATTAGGTAAAATAATTGTATTTTAACATATGTTTTATTTTGAAAGGATTTCAGGCTATTTCTTTAAACAAAAATTATGCTATTTTCACAAGGTTTTATTAAACTTGCAACGATTGTCTTTCCAGTTTAAAATTTGTACTCACTTTCAAATGTCCGATTGAAGTTAAATTTTACATACTGACATTTTACCGATGACAATGTAATATTATGATTTTCGACGCTTACCTTCTTATACATACTTATATTAGAGGATAACACAAAAAAATTCGGATAGATTACCGTCAACAAGTTTAAGAAAGAATTTAAGATTAGATAACATAAACCTGCGATGGTTGTGTTTTTTAACTTTTATAATTACGGTTTATGTATTTTTTAAAGCTGAATAAAAAAATTACCTTCACTTTTAACTATCATGTCAGAGTTTTTCGCAAATCGTAAATTTCAAGGTTAAAAAATAGCGAAAAATCTGATACTATAAAATAGATGTAAGACTTTTTTATTCAGTTTAATTTTATTTAATTCAATAATGTATTCAAATTTTTGGCTTATACTGGGTTTTTTACAGCTAAACAGCTCAGGGATCCGATGCGGTTGGGAGGGGAGAGGGGATCAATTTTATCTTTGAGCTTTTTAACTTTGAGATTTGCGATTTGAGAAAAATCCTGACGTGATGGTTTAAAATGAAGGTCATTTTCGGATTCAGTGCTAAAAAACATGGCACAACCCAAAATTTGAAAGACAATGTAATCTAACAGCATTTTAAAATCTGTATCATTTTGTAAAGAATTGTGGCTGTTGTTTTTCATTCTTTTATTTAACAAAAATTCTGTTATTTTTATCCTCTTATATGTTCAGTACAAATTCTATATTTTGCATTAATATGTCAGAATGATTATAGATTTCACAGTTATATTAGATTGCAATGTTAATATAAATAATGTTGTTTGCTCTCATTTATTTTTTTGATATATCTGACGATTATTTATATTTCTACTACATTTGTGAATGACCCCTATTTCGCAGCAAAAAATATACTCCAACTTTAAACAGTTATTATTCAGTCAATTTTAATGCTAGATGAATGGGACTTTTTTTATCTTACTTGTTAGTGTCACAGTAAATTTTTACTAAATATCACTTATAGGACCGGGGGACCATATAAAAATTTAAATTTCGTAATTTTTTAATAAATGTTTTTCTTGACCTAAATCGCTTTAAAAGTAATTCTTTACCTTATTTAAACCGTTTTTGTAATTGGAAGTATGCATCTAGGACCAACGGTTGCGAAAATAAAGGGCGGTCAGGTTATACGTGGACACCCTGTATATATGAAGGTGATTGTTATTAAAAACAAATCTTAGTACTTTATACTCGTATTGTAACACGAAACAGCTTAGTTTTTGTTTTTTGGAAGTGGCGCAATTATTCTTCGTGTTCCTTATATATATATATAATTCCCTTCCCTGTTCAGTTTCTTCATAAAATTACTACCACCTAAAATACCCTGAGCAGCTTTATAACATAAAGTATTGTTTTATGGCTTATATACCTTCGATTGCATCTCGAGGTATTTCTTGCAAACTGTAAATCAATTTTTATGTTGCTAGAAAAAAAGTAATAAATACTTCTGGGGAAGAAAATGATATTTTATGAGATAACTGGAAATACTTCTTGTATTTTCTCTATAGCTGTAGTAAACGAAATCTTATGTTGTCAGTTTTTAACTCGACGATTTTTCATTATGAAATGAACTACAACGTTTTTAGTTTTTCTAAAATCATGTTGTTTTATTTGATGTCATTGGTATTTTATAGAGTTAGCAGATAACCTTTATTTATTTATTTATTATTATTATTATTTTGTGTGTGTCATAAAAAATTATTTTAAACTCTAAATACCATTAGAAACATTGAGGGGTCGATCCAGGCAAAAGTTGGGGACTGTTTAAGGTACCTGCACAAAATTCCATTTAACAAGAGACCCTCTTCACAAAATTGCATTTAATAGAAAATTTTCCTTCATAAAAATCTTCTTAATAAAGTTGGACTGATTTCTTAAGGCTGTTCTCAAATCCAAACTGGCTACTTTGATTCATTTTTGTTCGCACACGCTTCAAATTGGTAGATGCTCTTATTCAGAAACTTATCGAACTTTTTTTTATTTTTCGGTAAATCTAGGAAAAGATCGTGTAGAAAATGATGTCAAAGTTGCTGCTTTGAACAGAATTTCCGGGCGTCACAGCGCGGTAAATGGGGAAAAAACTGATACTGGTGGTGCGCTATGGCGCATCATTTAAGCAAAAAATCGGTAAAGGCAGGAATAAAAAAAAAATTGTGGCGAGTCCATCAGGATGCATCATTTTTCCCTTGGAAGAACAGAAAAAAGTCATATTTTATATTAAATACATTGATTGTGTCTTATTTTTAACAAGTTAGAAATTGTATTTCAAACCAAACGTGACAAACAAGGTGCGTTCGTACTGTAGCTAGTTATATAAATATTCAGACCTAGATGATTTTTAATTCTGTGAAATGAATTATATCGTCTGCAGATTAATTTCTGTAATAAAATAAGTTTCTCGGTCGCTTGACGATTTAACATCCATTGGAAGCTCCTCTAACAAGAAAGCACCGATTTTTTTAAAAAAAGTTCAAATTTCTTAATAAATATTTTTATTAATATCTCCTAAAGTTTTGATTCGATTTTAATAAAATTTGAAATGTCTCGACAAAATTCTGCAAAGATAATATATCTTAAATCTCAAACCATTCGGTTGGGTAGTTTTTGCGTTGTTATATGCGGACAGACAGACAGGCGGACGGACGGACGGACAGACGGACGGACCAAGCGACGACAATAGGTGCTACGTATTTATATAATTACGAACGCACCTAAAAAGAGGACCCACTTTTGTAAAAAAGGCCCTTGGGTTTCATGGATTCAGGATTTCAAAAGCCTAGCGACACCACTGACAATAATAGCTTATAACTTACGTTATGATATATTTATCGAAAAGTGGAAAAAAAAAAACTGAGTACAATTCACTTTAATAATCATGCCTGCAATTGTTATGTTTTTGCGTTTAATAATGAGCCAGAAAATATGTCAGAAAGTTTAGTGTTGTTGAACGGTGAAAAATATTTTGAGAACCGCCTTAACCCCCTCGGCCCTGACGTCCTACTAATAGGACATATATTTTATTGAGTATTATTTTGCCTTAAACATTATTTTTATTAATTCCAGCACCTAATAGTGATAGTATGAATCTCAACATTTCCTATTATGACTTCTTATGTTTAGCATTTAGTAATAATAATAATAATAATAATTTTCATAATTATTAGCAAGCCGTTGGCATTTCTTTTAATTGAAACATACGTTTCACTCTTTAAATTAAAATTTGGGAATCCTTTTCCGAATTGGTAATTTGTGATAAAAGATAAAAAATATTATTAAATTTTTATGCTTGTTTAATTTAGTTGAAATACGACATTTTCCAAACGTCTTCAAAAATTCTTCCTTAGACTATTGTTATATGAAAAACACTCAAAATAACTACATTTGTGAGGTTTTGGTAAAGAACGCATTCGTTAACTTTCATTCAACCCTAACTTCTGTGATTCCGATAGCTATTTTTAATTTTGTTAGCATAACAGTAATTTTTTCCCAAAATTGAAAAAAAAAAAAATCAGGGCCGAAGGGGTTAAAAGTAAATCCTTCACAATTTTTAGTAGTCTGTTAATTTGTATAATTTGCAAACAAAATGAGGTCACCAGATTGTGAAACTTCAGTAGCAATACACTGCAAATCTGTATACACTTTTTAGGACACTTATTTTGTCAACATATTTAGTACACTTTGAAGCGCACTTTTTGAAACAGTTTCTAGAATACTTCTGAGAACTTCTTTTGATGAGCACGCTTTCTAAAGACTTTTTGAAAGCGATAATTTCACAAGTGTGCCCAAATGTGCTCCCAATCCGTTCTCAAATGTGTTCCCAAGTTTAAATTTAATAGATATCCTGAGCAGTACACTTTCAGAACACATTCTTTATAGCGGAGCATATTCGGAACACATTAAGGTAACTGGAACACTTTTTTTTTAAATCAAAGTGTTCCAAATGTGTGCTGGGAATTTGCAGTATACTTTAAAAATAGATAGTGTTAATAATTATTTCGTTTGGATTCATATAACTGGAAATAATTTTTTGTTACAAAGTTTTATTTATCCCAAAAATATAAATAAATTGCGCGCTTGACATGTCATAAATTACACTCAACATTTCTATGCTAATTTTTAACAATAAGATTGCATTCTTTCAAAAGCCATATTTGCGTTTCTTCAGAAAGTACAGCATTAATCATCAATCCCGCATTAATCATCAACCCCTAAGCTGAAATCTTTGGAGATCTGTTGTTTATAAGTTTTATTTATTTTTTAATTTATGTATTCAATTATTTTATAACTTTTTCTGTTTAAAAATATCGGTTTCAATTGATTTTTTTTTTCACACTGTTTAAAACTTTTTGCCGAGCTTATTAAAATGAATCTTAAATCTACTTACATTAAATCTACAATTATACACTTAAAATGTACAGTTTTTTACGACTTAATCACAGAAATAATAAATCTCGAGCTGTCCTTATGAACCAGTGTAATATTTTTGTGTTTGTTAATTTGTATAATTTGCAAACAAAACAAAATCTCCAGATAGTAATTAACTTTAGTACCAATACCTTAAATAGATAGTATTAATAAATATTTCGCATGGATTCGTATAACTGGATACAATTTTTTGTTTCAAAGTTTTATTTACTACAAAACTATAAATTTCACAAAAATACTCCCTCTCCTCCACCAACACACACACATAGAATGGAATCCAAGAAAAAAAAAACTTGCATCGACGCCTGACATGTAATAAATTATACTCAACATTTCTATGCTAATTTTTAACAATAAAATGTGAACTACATAGTTGCATTCATTCAAACAAAAGTCATGTTTGCGTCTCTTCAGAAAGTGTATAGTATGAAAATGCTATCGTTGTTTATAAAAATATCTTTATTAACAGAAGGTTAAAGATCTCAAAGAAAAGGTTTAATAAACTTCTTTATCAATAACTAGCTAACCCGCCCGTCGTTGCCCGGGCCCGAGATAATTACAATCTCAGAGAAAGGTGTTAACCCCCCTCCCTCCCCAAACCCGTAAATATAATAAATAATTTGTTCAAGAGAACCACCGTCACCTACATTAACGCGATCATTAAAAAAAGAATTACATTTTTCTGATAATTAGAACATAACGAAGACGCTGCGCTAAAATAGCCGGCAGATGACACCCCCCTTCCCGACCTCAATATCAAATCTATATCTTAATTAGTTACCTAAATTTTTGTTCATTAGTAAAATTTGGCTATTATTTCCTTTCATTTTCGCAAACTAAATGAGAGGGATCGGCCAGAGAAACAGATCTCTTTGTAGTTCAGTTTTTAATGAAAGCAGATCCCTGTCTGAAAGATTTCTGGGATCGTTTTCAATGGCGCCGGCAGATTTTTGGACAGTTTTTTGCACAAATAAAAAAAAATTACCGACCGAATTTTTCAAAAATCACATGGTCAGATGCAGAATATTTTTTTACATATGCTCAGAAGTTTTCAAATGGATATCTCAATTAGTTTTCTTAAAATTCGCTAATTAGTAAAATAATTTCGAATTTGTTCATTTCCGCTCGCAAATCCAACGCGCCAGTTCGTTTCTTTCGCCATTTTGTTTTAAAAGATGACATTTTAGAAGCGATTGTTAATGAGAATCTAATTAATATCTAGGCTAATTATGAAAATATTAAAATTCTGAGGCTCAGGTACACATGGCCAGACCTTGGACTATCCACACCTAAATTTCCAGACTTCTAGGTGGGCTAGCCATCGCCAACAGACACACACATAGACAGACACACACACACACACACAGAGCGAAACTTTCTTTTATTAGTATAGATAATAATAATAACGTATTTAATTATTTTAAAACTTTTTCAGTTAAAAATATTGGTTTCAATTGATTTTTTTTTTTTTTTTTTTTTTTTTTTTTACTTTGTTTTAAATTTTTTGCCGAACCTTATTAAATAAAATCTTCAATTTGCTCACATGAAATCTAGGATTATATACTTGTATTTCTTGAAAATTATAGTTTTTTGCGACTTAATCGCAAAATAATAAATCTCGAGTTACTTATTATAAACTGTAAATCAGTTTTTATGTTACCAAAAAAAAAAAAAAAAAAGGTAATAAATACTTACTTATGGGGGAGAAAAAGAGATTTTATGAGAACAGTGCAAACAGAACTGGTTTCTCTATAGCTGCCATCAATGGCATTTTATATGTTGCCTTCAACTTTTAAACTCGACATTTTTACATTGTAAAGTGAATTATCATGTTGATTTTTATAAACATATGATATATGTACATAAATGCGTTCTTTTACTTAAACTGATATTTTATTGAATTAGCAGGAAGCTTTTTATTATTATTATTATTATTATTATTATTATTATAGTAACTATCATTATAGGCGTTCTTTCTGCACTGGGAAAAATAGAAAATCGCCATAAAACATTTTTCTATCAATTTATAAAGAAAAAAGCATTATAAATACAACACACCGAGGAAATAAGAATGCGTCCAAAACTTTACCAATATACTTCTGTTTTTAATTTTGCTCGAAATTAATTTTGTTGAAACCGACAATTTTGAATCTCTAACGGAGGAGGATAGAATTAAAATATTTTTATCCCGATTCTACATTAAAAAAAAAAAAAACCCGTCAAACTTTTATTATTTTATGATATAAGGCGAATTTCTTTTTTCTTTTATTTATTATTTTTTTCCTGTTTAAGTCATTGATAGCACCGAAATTTTAGTTTGATTTCTTTAGAAATTAACAATTGCAAACCCTTCTATCTATCCTAGATATAATGCAAATCTGGTCATCATCACGATAACGTCCAAAATATTGGACCGATTAGAACCTAATTTGGACAACCGGTTGACCTTGCAAGTATCTCGAATAAATTAGTTAATTTAGTGTGTATACTCTCACACTTACAGGGACACACAAAAGCAAAACATACAAATCTGGTTATCACGATAAGGTCCGAAATACTGGACTGACAAGATTCTAATTGGGACAGTGTATCGATCTTGCAAGTATCTTGAACGAGTTCGTTAATCAAGTATGTAGCTCTTATAGTTCATTCACAGAAACACTGAAAAGTTTCCGATGACTGATGACATTCATTAAATAGTTAGGTTTTGAATCTCGTTTGAGCTCTCAGCTATCCAATGCAAAAAAAAAAAAAAAAAAAAAAAAAATCAAAATCAAAATGTTGAAATGCAAACGAGATATTATAAAATAACTATCCCATAGGATTAACGTTAGCGAGAGGGTGTTTTCACGTGGGTGAACTGAACAGGGCACTTAAAGGCCTCGTTCTTTCTTTTAGCACTCGTGTGCAAAATATGACTATAGCGCCAACAACAACCCAAACCTATTCAAAACATGAATCATTTTTCAGTATTTAGGAATACATATTCCCGTTGTAGGGGTCGATGGAGGTTTTTTTTTTCCTCGGCGCCTATTTTGTGAAAAATAAAGGTTATTTTTGTGAAATTTATTATATTTTTGTGAAAAATGACATTCTGTAACGAAAGTTGAAATTCAATTACTCATTCGAACCAAGCATTTATTAACAAAAACTTTTTAAAATCCTTTTGCTGAAGTTTTCCTCTCTGGTGAACTTGTTTGTTCGCAAATTACACATTTTAAAACATCCCAAAATAATTAATAAATAGTAAGTTTTTATAGAATAGAATTTTGTGAAAGGGCCTATTTTAGTAAAAGGAATTTTGTGAAGGGGACTGTTTTAATATGAATAATTTTGTGAAGGCACCTGTTTTATTATGAAGAATTTTGTGAAGAGGCCTGTTTTTATGAAGAATTTTGTGAAAGGGCCCTAAATAGGCCCCAAATTTTGCCTGGGTCGGCCCTTGGATATGCTCTGTTTTTCACGATAGCTATATCGTGGATATAGCTATCCACGTTATAGCTCTCAACAATTAATAGATTGTCATTTAATTTTAGTTGCAGACGATTTGATTTATATAGAAAAGTTTTGTGGTGGCCACAACATATTAGTTTTTCTTTGTACTAAGTCTGAAGGCGTGTTGCCAAATATTCCGTTAACTAACTCGAGCCTCGTTTTCATGTGTGTTCATTTCTCCTGCAATGTATTTCGGGTATGCATAGGAATGGAGTGAGTGGAATGACATTTTGTTTTATTAGCTGTTTAAAAATTGTTGATGTAAATACAAAAATTGTTCGTCTTAAAATAATTACATATAAACTAGATGGGGCAAAGCAAGATGATTTGTCACTATTGGGTTTCATTGTTTTGGATTTATAGTTATTCCATCGATTGTCAGCCATTGATTGATTATCAAGTTTTCTTTTTTTACACAGGTGCATGTATTTCAAGATTGTTAAAATGGCGTTTCTGTTTAAAATTACAGCACGTGAATACGATTACAATTTCTGCTTAATCACCTGAAAAAAAAAAAAAAAAAAATGTTTTTTTTTTTCTTGATTTTGTAACAATATGATGATGATCATCGTCACCCGGGAGTAATTGCTTGTGAAACTCAAGATTTAATATATTTCCAGGAAAATGAAAAAATTCTGTTCAATCCATAGCTTTTTGAATAGCAATGCCTGCAGATTTCGTCGATTTATGCATAAAACTGGCTTTTTGAATGTGTCAGGAACTTTCAGCTTCTTGAGCGCAGCGTTGAATTTAGACATTTTTCTCCGTGAGGGGGATTTCTGTGACTCCGGGGGGATTTCCTTTTTGACCATTAAGAGCCTACACTAGTCACGCGAAGAAACGCTCACGGTAATGTTAAGTCTATGGGAAGGTTATCCCGCGATTTCTCGCTCGCATTTTAATATTTTTAAATGATTTTTTTGCGTAGGATAGCTGAGGCCGATCTTCAACGTTGTTAGTTTTTACTTTTTTGATTTTGGTTAAACTTTTTTTATAAGCGGACATTTTCCATTTTGGAACCGGTTCTGAAAATGAAAGTACCCTTATATAAAAAAACTGGAGCCAAAATCAAAAAAGTAAAAACTAACAACGATAGATATCGACGTCAGCTATCCTATGCAAAAAAAAATCATTTAAAAATATTAAAATGCAAGCGAGAAATCGCGGGATAACCTTCCCATAGACTTAACATTAGCGTGAGCGTTTCTTCGCGTGACTAATGTAGGCTCTTAAGAGCATAAATCTCAAATTTTAGCGGGGGGGGGGGGAAACCCCCCCCTCCTGAATTCAACACTGGTTGAGCGGAGAAAGAAGAAAAATGACACCACCACCATTAAACTAGTCGTTGGGGGCCACCGTAATACTTACCCATCATGGATATGCGTAATATAAAATATGAAAATAAAACATGTGTAAACTATTTATAAAATGCATTGCAATTCGAATAAAATCGTGGCATGATGACTTCATAAACTTTAAATACTCTATTACTGAATTGCGCAAAAGAAACATCCTTATAACTCCAAAAATGATCATCCTATTAACTAGCAGTTAACTTCGTCGGATTAAGCGTCTCATTTCCAATTAAAATATATATTTGAATTGAAATTTGGATGAAATACAGGATCATGAAAAATCGAAGAGTGTGGAAAATAGGATTCCAAATATCTCGGCAACTCATTATTCGATCGACTTCATTCTTTATGCAAAATTTGTCTTTTAATTGTCTTTTATATTCACTCTTTAAAATAAACAATTTCGAAAAAAATTATGTACCTTTTATCAGAACGAATATTTCGAGAGTCCGAAAAAAAATAGTTCCGGATCATCGAGGTTACTGAAATTCAATAAGCTTCTTCCCATTATTACATACTAAGTACATACCAAATTTCAAGTCTCTATCTCAGTTTGTTATGGAGATAGACCGTTTACAAACACACACACACACAGACAGACGGACGGCAAATTTTTTTTCTAAAAATATGTTTTTTGGAATCCCCAGTGTCTGAAACGTGTAAATCCGTCAATTTTTTTTTCAATTTTTAAAACGATTGCACGATTTGCCCTATACTACGTATGATGGGTAAGTAATAAATCGATAAAGTTCTCCTTCTAATTCAAAATGCCCCTTTCAATTAGTCCTGTGGAGAAGATTTATCACTGACTTAATTTCTCCTATTTTGTATTGTAAATTCCATTGCGGGAAATAATTTCAATTTCCATTTCTCGTGTTCGTCAGCTATATTGCTTTTAAAATATTTTTCATTGAAATATCTATTTCACTTATCATAGCGATTGTTTTTTGCATGGTATTTCATTTTTTTTTTTCTTTCTTAATCCTGATTGACGCGCTCACGCTGTTCCGTTTATTCAAAACAAGAATCATATTCCAGTATTTATCAATACATATTCCATATTAAGTTTCAAATGCTTTTCCTCCATTGTCCTATTTCAAGAATCATTTGTCTTCTCCGTACACAGTCGGCGTGGCTTGCTGCCAAATATTCGGTGAACTAAATATTGATATAACTGGTCCCTCGCTTTCATATTGTGTTCATTTACTCCAGTGCCTTTCGGCAGCAGTGTATAAGATTTGAGTGGAATGTGGAATGCAGTTTTGTTGAATTAGCTGATTAAAAATTGTTGACGCAAATACAAAATCTGTTAAGCTTAATATGAATTCTTGTAATCTGTATGCGACAAGTAGTAGATTTATCATACAGATTTAGATGTGACAACTTGTGTTAAGATTAATAGCTTTCTCATCGATGGCCGTTACTCATTTTTTTTTTTTTTTTTTTTTTTTTACCTTGTGTCCAGGAATAGTTTGTTATAAGTAATGGCTTAACTATGCTTTCTTGTGGCACAGGAGCTAGCTGAATGGAATATGACTTTGTTGAATTAGCTGTGTTAACACTAGAAGGATCGGAGCGGTCATTTTGACCGCATAGCTCCTTTGAGAAGCAATTTTTCTTTAAACATTTACGTCAGTTCACTCACCTTTCGCGCCTTTTATTATTTTTTGTGAGTTTTTTAAATACCTAACATTGTTTTTACTTAACATTGTTTTTTTGCAATATTTTATAACGAGTGTATAAGTTAATGTTCTACCACCTAGAACGACTGAAGTGGTCAAATGACCGCTATAGAGATTTGAGTGATCTGCTGTGAAATAGCACTTTTTTAAAATACTGCATTCATCTTAAAATTGTTTAAAATAATTTATTTTAACTTTTATAATGATATTTGCATTAAAAATCAAATATTTATTCTCGATTTCTTATTGTGGTCAAAATGACCGCAATGGTCGTTCTAGGTAGGTAAAAAGTTCGGTCGTTCTAGTGTTAAGAATTGTTGATGGAAATACGAAATCTGCGTTAAGTTTAATATGATTACATGTATAATTAGATGTGACAAGTGATTTTGTCATAGTTTCTTCGGTTTTGATTTATGCTTATTGATTGTTCGCATCTTCAATTTTTTTCCCCTTTCAGTTTCTCTAGATAGTTTGTTAAAATCAGCTTACAGATTATATAATCCTACTGACAATTTCGCTTGTTAGGGCTATATTTTATTATGCTTTGGCCGTGTGCTCTTTGACGGAGGACTTTTGAAGGTGAAGTACCTATTCTCTCCGCAATATTTGTGATTTCCAAATAAAATTTCGAACGATTTTTTTTCACTTCCTTAACATTTTTTCGCTAACAGGAATCCTATTCCAATACTTATCAATCCATATTCCATCTTAAATTTCAAATGCTTTTCCTTCATTGTCCTATTTCAAGCATCATTTGTCAAATTTCTCACCGTGTACAGTCAACGTGGCTTATTTCCAAATATTCGGTGAACTAAATATTGATATAACTGGCCCTTCTTTTCGTATGTGTTCATTTACTTTCGCACAGCAGAGCCCGATTTACTCCATATGGACCACGGGGCATAAAGGGTAAAATTAGTACTAGCCACCGGCCACAGGGCCGCTAAATGAAAAAAAGTGACTATTAAAAAAACTAAGGAATCGAACCCGGGCTTCCCGGGTTACAGAACATAGGCGAAAACCATTTTTTTCTAATTCTAATAGATTTTTCATATTTAATAACAACGTAATTCATTAACAACGTAAAAAAGAATTTTATAAGTAAAATATCAATAATATATTGAAATAAAATTTCGATATTTAATAAAGCGATACTTTTGTATTAACCGCATGCCAAAGTTAACGGCCACCAAAGGAATCGTCCAAAATTTCGCTGTTACTGCAGGTTTTTTATTCTGAAAATTTCAACTGATGCTTAGGCGCGTAGTTCGAGAACATGTCTGTTAAGTTTGCATTTTATTTATATTATATTATTTTTTATAGTTATATTTTGATGCAGTTTTAATTTCGTTCTGTAATATTATCCGGAAATAAATGCGGATCTATTTATATTGTTTTAAATGCAAACGGATTAGTCTTTCGCAATCGGACTTCACGTGATAGAGATAGATTTAAAATTAATTCAAGCTTGGAAAGCATTCCATAAATCATAAAATCAGTACATTCAAATAGTTTTCAAAGAAATTGCAATTTTTTTCGATTCGATGGTGTAGAAATTGAAATTGTGCGACATTTAGAAGTTTAAAAAGATGCAGTGAAAGCGAAATTTATTAGTCAGTTCGTTGCTACCATAAAAATGACTTCAGCAATAATCAGACATGTGTTGGTTTATAATATAGATTTTTATTATCATTAAACCCTATTATTGACAACATCATTTATGTGTAACTCTCCCTTGACATGGACCCGATTACGTAAGATTAGAATCAAAATTTAATAAAATAATTTTATTCTATATGTTTGAATCAAGGCAAAATTTCTCAAAAGTCGCCAGCAAATACAACTACTATTCCAACAAATAGCGAATCATTGTTTTTTGTGTCTTTAACCATACGGTCTACACATTCAAATACTAATTTACTCATCGAGGGGGCTTCATCACAGACTATTAACTTCGTTTCTCTTATTAATTCAGTAAGGTCAGATTGTTTACTAATGGCCCACGTAGATATTTTGTTCAAATTCAGCGGTATTTTGAATTTTGAATGTGCTATTCTACCTTGATCTAATAACAAAGCTGTGATCCCAGAATATGCAACAGCTAACGCAACCATATTATAAGATCTCATCATTTTAAAAACTCATTAAGTAAAAATGTTTTGCCAGTCCTGGCGCGCCAATAAAATAAACCTTAGAATTTTCATTTAAAATAGCAAGCGAAACTTCACCATAAATTGATTTTTGAACGTGATAATCCTGGCGCAAACGATAAATAGCCAAATATTGTTTTGAGTTACAATTTTTATATTGAAAAATATTTTTATGTATCACAAACATTCCTTTGATTTTTAAATTAAATTATTTCGATTTATAAAATTATCGCTCATCAAAACATTTATTATTATTATTATTATTATTTTGCATTTTATATAAAATCAGTAAAAGTTTTTTCTAATAATACTAATTTCAATTCTTTAATCAACGATAATATGTGGTCGCCAAGAGGGGAAGAAAAATTACCAATGGCAACCATTAAACACGAAAAAAGTGACAAATACCATTTTTTTTTAAAATTTAAAAGCCATAATAAATCAGCGAATTGAGATAGTTTTCAAACAAATTGCATTTCAAAGTAGATTTTTTTTTCCTATTTAACGGTGTAAAAATTAAAAATGTGAGATGTTTAGAAATTAAAAAAATTGCAATAGTAATATTCGCAAAGCCGAAATTTCCTCGTCAACTGTTGCCATTGGCAAAATGACGTCAGCGTTACGCACGGACACGTTTGTCCTTTATAATATAGATTGTCTGTCAGCGGCCACCTTATGGCTACTTTCCTTCAAGGAAAGAGTAAAATTTTTTTTTTCATTTCACCAAAGCTTCTGCTTTGGCTGGTTTAAATATGTTTATATTAACATATTTATTTGGGCTATTTAATTTTAGATTAATGCTAATTAAAATTTTAACAAAACTTTACTGTTTAGAATTTTTAAGTAAAAAAGTGGCCACTTATAAAACTGCAACTACTTGCTACTGGCCACTAATAAAATTTCTCAGTTTTGCTCTTTTTACCGGGGCACACATACAATTTAAGGGCCCCCTTTCTGAAAATAATCTGGAAAAGACGAGTTATAAAATAAATACATTACTACCGTAACATATAATTATATGGTGCATTTGACCTTTTACACCATTATAATGATAAAAAAAAAGATATAGTTTAAAAGAAGTAGTTATAGTTTTATAGATAAAGTTTTATGATAAAGAAAAGGCGTTATTTTGTGTTTGTGATGCTAATTAGAGAACTAGTAAACTTAAGTTGTTCACATAAGCATGTTTTACGTAATATTGAGTTCTCAGAAATTTGGCAGTTTCTTTTAAACTTGCAAATACTGAGATAATTTCAGTGATGTCAAATAAGTGAAATATATTTTCATGCCAACTGTAAACAGAAATTTTCTTTAGAATGTATTTTTCAGAGTGTACATAAGAAACATTTTGAGGCCCCCCCCATAACTGCAGAACTGGGGCACGTGCCCCTGTGATAATCAGGCCCTGCCGCAGAGTAGTATAGATAGATTTGAGTGGAATGCAGTTTTGTTGAATTAGCTGTTTAAAAATTGTTGATGCAAATGCAAAATCTGTTCGCCTTATTATGGTTACAAGTATTCTAGATTTTTGAAATAGTTTGGGATTTTATGCTTTTTCATCGATTGCAATCACCTTTTTTTTCTCTTTGTGTGTTCCGGGTAAGTCTCTTAAAGTGACGACTTTTGTATAATATAGTGCTACGGATAGATTTTTTGGGTAGAAAGGAATTTTATTTGACTTATATTGTGTTCATGTACTCTTATAGTAAAATACCGTTTTGCATCGTAGATATTAGTTAACCCTGTCAGGGGCAGTGGTATGTTTATGAAACCACTTAATTTTAATTCCCAAACGCCACAATGGCACCAGAATTTTGCAAAAATCTTTTCCGTTTAATATGTATGCCAAATATTGCCTTTTTATTATTTAAAAATAAATTTTTATGTAAATTCCGGTGCCAGTCATTTTTTTTTCAACATTTTAGTACTGAAAGGGTTAAATAGAATGCAATTTTGTTGAACTAGCTTGGATAAAAATTGTTGAAGCAATTACAAAATATTTTCGTCTTAATATGATCATATGTAATCGAGATGCGAGAAAAGTAGCTTCTGATTTATATTTTTTCATTGATTGTCATTTCCCATTGTTTTTTCTTTGTGTGTCTCGTGCAAGTTTGTTAACAGGATGGCTTATACTTTATAGTGCTACGATTACAATTGTTTATCTGAAAAGATTTTTATTCGACTTTAGCTGTGACCAGATGTGCTCATTTAGTCTTACAAAATATGCCTTTTGCAGAGGACTCTCAAATGGTCCGCCAACTGAATACCAATATTTTTTAACAGAAAATTTCATGTTAGGTTTCTACAACATTTCCGCAAAAATTTATCTCCGAAGGTGATTTTTGAAAAAATTGCAAGAAAAATCTAAATAAAATTTTCATAAGAAAATACCGGTATTCAAAAAGCGGACCATTTGGGAGCCCTGCTTTTGGTGTCATAGATGTTAGTTTAAGTTGAATGCAGTTTTGTTGAATTACTTGGCATAAAAGTTGTTAATGCAAAATACAATATCTGTTAATCCTAATATACTTTGATTACATGTAACTGGTTGTGACAAGTTTATTTGTCACTGTTGAGTTTCATCGCTTTGTATGTATATGCTTTCTCATCGATTGCAACCCCCTCTTTTCCTTCTGCGTGTGCCTCTATACAAGTTTCTTAAACTCACTTTTCATTTTATGTGGATTTACAGCTTTTATTTTGAAATATTTTTCATTGACATTTTTATTGTACTTTTCATAAGCGATTGTACTTTCCATGATGTATTGCATTTCATTCTTAATCCTGAATGACCGTTACATGCTCACTGTTTGGTTTATTCAAAAGAAGTGATATTTCAGTATTTATCAATACGTATTTCAGTTGTAGACTTCCATACTAAACTTCAAATATACAGGGTGTATCAAAAAACCTTGACACATTTTAAAAATTTATAAGCCAAAATATATACAAGATAGAAACTAGAAATTCACATATGTGTTAACTGAGATATTAGTTTTTTTTAATATAGTCAATAAATTTCAATAAGTGCACCTTTCGTGGCACGGAGAACATCTAGTCGATAATCTCTCCGTCCACGTGCGTTCCAACATTGATTGTGTGACACATGAAATTGCAGCAATTATGCGTGTTTTCAGCTCTTTAACGTTGTTCACTTTTGTTAAATGTTGTTTCATGTGTGAAAATGTTTTTTAAATCGCTATCTTCCAGATATCAGATAATTTGAGCATTTGCACAGCGAAGTCAAAATGACGAAGTTCGTCATTGCTTTGTAAAATTTGCAGTACCTGCACTTTATACGCATGAAGGCGAAGTTTCTTATGAAGCACGCCATGCACTGTTGGAAATGGAATTGATAATTGCCTCGCGGCAGTGCGTACCGATTTCTGCGGGCTACGAGGAAAAGCTGGGCAATTCTGTAAGCGTTGCTATCGCGGAACAACTAGCGTCATCTGTTGAATTTTTTGACACAAAAAACCCCTCCAATATCTAAGTAACACGTACGCGAATTTCTAGTTCCTACCTTGCGCATTTTTAAAATTTTAAAATATGTCAAGGTTTTTTTGATATATCCTTTTATTTCCCCTGTTGTCCTATTTCAAAGATCAAAGACGATTACTGAAGAATGCCTACGTGGGGCGTAATGCCCACGTTTACTTCACATCTAGATGGGAAGAACAGTCTATGGAGATGGCATCAGAAGATTAAAAAATATAAAAGTTCTCTCGCAGCAGCTGCGTTGGAATGATGCAGATGTAGGAGCAATCTGGATGTGCGCTTTAATACTTTGATTGGAGTCGGAATGGTGAGCATAGGGGGCAGGGGGGGGGAGGCCCCGTCAGAGCCAGACAATTTTTCTAATTATCATAATTAATATTTTTTTAATCTAAAAAACTAATGCAAACAATTTAATTTAGATAAGATGCAAACAATTAGTTTATATAAGATTCAAATAATTAAATTTTGAAGATGCAAAGATAATTAAGTATAAATACAATTAAGATGCAAAAAATAATATAAGTATAATTTTTTTTTTTCTCCTTAAAATTGCAAAAAAGGTAAGAAGGAAAGTTAGCAGAACCCGATGCCAAAAGCAAGGCGGGAAGACGTCAATAGGAAAAATTTAGTGTAGGAATGTCAAATGGAAATAACAATGCAGGTACCAAAGTTTTATGAATTTGGAAAAGCACAACGAAGTGTTTAGGGTGGTTCCCTTCGCCTTCTTTTGGAAGGCGGAGCAAAGCCGTCATCTCTACACAAGATGGCAAGCGGTCTCTTCTTCCCTCTACTGGTATTTATTCTATTTCAAGAATCACTTGTCTTCTCTATGCAGAATAAGCATGGGTTGGTACCAAATATTCAGTGAAATAAGTATTGATATATAACACTGTCCTTGCATTTATGTGTGTTCATTTTCTCCTGCAGTGCCTTGCGGCTGCATGGGAGTTATTTGGACGGAATGCGATTTTCTTGAATTAGTTGGTTAAAAATTGTTGACGCAAATACAAAATTTGTTCGTATTAATATGATTAATGTATAATCGAGATGTGCCAAGTATATTTTGTTACTGTTGAATTCCATCGCTTTGCATTTATATTTCCAATAAATTACTACACTTTGTTTTTTCTTTCGGCACTGCACGTGACGTGTACACACGACCCAAACCCGGCAAAATAATTTTCGTTCATACGAAGCAAGAATCGAACTCGACAAAACACTTGAGCCTGAACCGAATTAGAAGTCGAATTAAAAGAAAATTAATGTGATATTTTGATGCAGATATGGAAAAACAGTTTATAATTATATCTAATATATATATATATATATATATTTAATGAAAAAAAAAGAATGTATATACGCATTTATATACGCATTTATATAAAAATATGTAGTTAAGAAAATCTAAAACAATATTGATGATTTTCTTTTGAAAAATTGCGTAAATCTGAAATTGAGCTAAAAAAAAACAAAACTCATCCCGAAACCAGAAAAATTAAGAGTGAACCCAAGCTGACCTGCAGTACAAAACTTATACATTAATCCAACCTGAACACGTTCCGTACTGGAAAAGAGGGGCAAACAATGCTAATCCAACCAGAAGCCGCACTCTACACCAAATTAACTTTTGTGAAAAAATTTCCTATTTTTTTCCAAACTTTCTGTAGTTGATAACTATTTTTTTTTTCTAATATTTTTCGTTGAAATGTTTATTATACTTTTACTAAAGCGTCTGTATTTTCCGAGATTCATTTAATTCTATTCTAAATTCTGCATTACCGCTGTGTACTTCATGCTGTTTGGTTTATTCAAAACAAGAGTCCTGTTTCAGTATTAAACAATATACATTCCAATTGTAGACTTCAGTATTAAATTTCAAAATGCTTTCTCATTATTGTCGGATTTTGTCGTCTTCCTACAAAGTCAGCGTGGCTTGTTGCCAAATATTCAGTGAACTAAATATTGGTATAACTCGGCCCTCGCTTTCATGTGTGTTCATTTATTCCTACAATGCCTTTCGGCAGCAGAAGATTGATTTGAGTGTAATGCAGTTTTGTTGAATTAACTGGTTAAAAATTGTTGACGCAAATACACAATCTGTCAAACTTATAATATGAGTGCTTGTAATCTAAGTGTGACAAGTAGTAGATTCATCAGACAGATTCAGATGCTACAAGTAATGGTAAGATTAATAGTTTTTGATTTATTTTTTTCCCATCGATTGCCATTTACGCATTTTTTTTTTTTTTTTCTCTTTGTGTGTCCAGGAATATTTTGTTAAAATGATGGCTTAACAAGGTTTTGTGGTGGCATAAGAGTTCGTATGCGATTTTGTTGAGTTTGCTGTGTTCAATTTAATATGATTAGGTACATTTATAATCTAGATGCGGCAAGTGATTTTGTCATAGTTTCTTTTCTTTCTATTTGCGCTTATAGACTGATCACATCTTCAAAAAAAATTCTTTGTGTTTCCCCTGACAGTTTAACACTAAATATACCAACAACTGGTCATTTGCCCCGATACCAAATGAAAATATTTCTATTCGAACCAGAAATTTCTTCATAAAACGAATAAAATATAAAACACACAAAAATAAGTTTTACACTAAGCATACCAGAATCGGCTTACGGATTATATAATGCCACGGACAAATTCCCATTATTAGAGCAATATATAATATTGCGATTTAGCCATGTTTTCTTTGACGAAGGACTTTTCAAGGTTTATTCCCCCGTACTAGTTATCATAGGAGCCAACTTTGGTCCCATAGCTGGGTCTGCAACAAGGGTAGATTTGTAGGGGGTTGGAAAACACGCGATTTGCCGAGGTAGACAGCGAGCCAAGCGATCCCAATGAATTAGGGAGTCTGGGGGGAGCGTTCTGAGCTCCCCCAGCGGGGTCCGGAGCATTTTAATGCAAATTCAGAACAGTTTAGACCACTTACCACTTTTAGATAACTTTTTAATTAACCCTGCTTTTGGTTCGAGTCGATTTCAGACTGTGTGTAGATTCCTGCAAATTGGGTTCAGGTTTACCCGATTTTTCAAAAATTAGTTCAGTATATTGTTTCAGATTAAAAACTTTACCTGTATTAACTAGCATAGAACTTTGTGTGTGTGCTGTTTTCGAAAGGAATGCTGCAGCTTTTCTGCGACTATTTCACAAAATTCACTTTTTTTTCTTAGACCTTTGATGAAATTCACATTTTTTTAGTGTTCCTTTGACGAATTTTGCTGTTTTTTCTAAATCCTTTGACGAAATTTGTCGTTTTGCGAGATCCTTCGACGAAATTAGCCGTTTTTGCGAGATCCTTCGACGAAATTGGCCATTTTTGCGATATCTTTCTACAAAATTTGCCGTTTTTTCGAGATCCTTCGACGAAATTTGCCGTTTTTGCGAGATCTTTCGACGAAATTTGCCGTTTTTGCGAGACACTTCGACAAAAATTGCCGTTTTTGCGAGATACTTCGACAAAAATTGCCGTTTTTGCGAGATACTTCGACAAAATTTTCCGTTTTTGCGATTTACTTCGACGAAGATTGCCGTTTTTGTGATATACTTCGACGAAAATTTGCCGTTTTTGCGATATCTTTCGACAAAATTTGCCGTTTTTGCGAGATACTTCGACGAAATTTACCGTTTTTGCGAGATACTTTGACGAAATTAGCCGTTTTTGCGAGATCTTTCGACAAAATTTGCCGTTTTTGCGAGATACTTCGACGAAATTAACGTTTTTGCGAGACATTTCGACGAAATGTGCCGCTTTTTGGTGATTCTTCGACAAAATTTGTCGCGATCCTTCGACAGAATTAGCCATTTTTTCACGATCCTACGATGAAATTTACCGTTTCTTGTTATTTTAAACATATCTTGCAGGGTCTGCCGAGATATTGCAAGGTCTGCAGATACTTTTCAGGGTCTGCACCGCAGACCCAGAATTCGGCGCCACTGCTAGTTATGACTTCCAGATTAAATTTTGAACGGTTTTTTCGCCTAATTTTTTCGTTTCCCTAACGTTTTTTTTTTTTTTTTTTTTTTTTTTTCTTCCCGCTAACAAGAATTATTATTCTAGAGATTTATCAGTACATATTCCATATTATATTTCAAATTAATTTCCTCTATTGTCCTATTTCAAGAATCATATGCTTCTCGGTACAAAGTCAGCGTGGCTTCTTGCTAAATATGTAGTGCCTTTTGGTATCATACAGTTCATTGAATGGAATGCAACTTTTTTTGAATAGTGGCTTAAAAATTGTTGATGCAAATATTAAACCTTTTCATCTTAATGTAATCTCGACATGACAGGTGTATTCATATATTTTGTTTTATACTTACCATGGGTGCAAGAACTTCAGTCTCTGGACTGATTTCAGTCTTGGAGAGTTTTTTGACTGATAATAAATTGTACTTTATATATAGTAAAATAATATCAATTTTACAAAGGAAAACTTTTAACCAGTTTCTTTTATTGTAAAAAAAATCGGTTTTAGATATAATTTACGACAAATTGAAATTTTCTAGTCTATCTCCTAATACTCAGAAGCGTTTTCAGTCTTGTCTTGGATGGACTTCTTGCACCTATGATGTTTACCATTCGATAGCTTAATTCACTTCAATTCAGTGGAATCGTTGATTTCTTGTAATAATCTGGAAGCTTTGTGATTAGTGTCTTTGTAAATTGTAAAATTTGTTTGCGGAGGCAATAAAAATTCCATTCTTTTTCAAATAATTTTAAATAAAACACTTGTTAAACAAGTAGGGGTGCAGCTGGAAAAAAGCCTTGACATATTTGTATTTCTTAATAAAAATGATGATAATAACAATTGGAGTTTTTCCTCATGCAGTTTTAGGAGCCTACCATTTGCTTTAAGAAATAGCACCCTTCTTGCCCCCTGTTACGAATACCTCCCAGCCAAAATATTTGTCGGTTACCAGTGGCAGCCTTTTTTTATTATTATTATTGATTTATTCTTTTTCTACTCAGATGTAAATTTGTTTCTGAACCGAATGTTCGGTAAAAATTGGAACTCTCAAAACGAGAGTGATAAAACTATAATATCCTTTAAATGTATGTGAATAAATAGTTTATTAAAGAAGATATTCGTCTGATTTTAACTGCTGTGTGCAATATTTTGATGTTTTGATTCTCGATTGATAAACAAAAAAGCGTAGTATTTCGAAAAGAATCTGCAGTCTAAACAAAGTGGCATGTTACCCCCCCCCCCCCCCCCCACCAGTCCATAAAAATGGCACCCTTCTCTTTCAATCAAAAAAATTGCGCCCTACTGTCTTTTGTACTAAAAATTTTGCTTGCATTAAACACTGACTCATTGTTGTGCTTTGAAAAATGTGCCTTAAATTTTAAATAATAAAACTGCTTTTAAAAATCAAAAGAATGAGTTTTTAAATTAAAAAAAAAGTGCTTATTAGGATATTATAACAAGTTGGAAATTGTACGTCAAACGTGACAAATGGGGTGCGTTCGTACAATAACTATTTTTATAAATATTCATATCTTGGTGCAATAGCTATTGCACTCTTTTGCATAAATGCATGAATATAAAATTTATTTTATATGTTTTTCATATTATAGTTATTAATTTTATTTTATGAAATTAAGTTTCAATAAAATTTTACAAGCAATTAATTACAATTCTGTTACATTAAAACTATACTATGCGCTAATATCCAATACAACACAATGCCAAAAAAAAAAAAAAAAAAAAATATTTCAGTGAAATGAATTATATCGTCTGTTATTATATGATTAATTTCCATATTAAAATAAGCACATTTTAAGTTGGCAACATTTTATCTTTTATTGACATTTACTGAAAATTCCAATGAGAAACTTAAGCCTAGATTTGAAAATTTCAGAACTTGAAATCCATATTTGGACTCTTTTTCCATTTAATGTCAATTTTTCCGGAAACATCTATCCAAAAAACTGTCGGTAGATTATAGGATTGGTATAATTAAACAATTTTAGTATACAAATTCGGGTTTTAAATTCAGTAACACGGCAATAATATAATTTCATGTTAAATATGACGTAATCAGCATGGCAACCTAGAAACATTACCTATCATGGGATATCATTGAATTAAATACGTATGATAGGATTTAATAGAATGCAGAAAACTTTTATTAATGTTTTTTTAAGTTTTTATTCGATTTTCATAAAATTTGAAATGACTCGACAAAATTCTGCAACTATTATATATAGTAAATTTCAAGCCAATTCGGATGGGTAGTTTTTGTGCTGTTATATGCGGACAGACGACGACTATACGTGCTTTGTACTTATAAAATTACGAACGCACCTAAAATGGGTCTTTTCAAAATCTTAAAATGTGTCCTTAACCCAGTGGCGCAGCCAAGGGGGGGGGGTTTGGGGGTTAAAACACCCCCCAGAGCTAAAAAAATTACTATAATTGCCGCTTATATGAATCAAAACTACTAAAGTTAAAATTAAGTTTTTTGGCCTTTCCGCCTTGGCAGAATCCACCGCTTTTTTAAATCAAATTCTATTCAACAATGTGATTCAATTAAATGGCGAAAATTCTACTTAAAACTGTGAAAGCGCATATTACACGCATAGGTTATGTCAAAACTTGATTTTTGGACTGTGTCACTTTGTCGAGACATCTTATAGTACAATATGGGTCATATACTCTCACACAGACGCTTTGAGTTATATAGTATACAGTGGTCTGTTTCTTAATTGCATTTCTGTCTTTGTTCCACGTTTGAAACAATAACAGATCATCGAATTCCAGAGAAGAAAAAAACATACACTTTGTAAGTCTCTCTCAGTTTCAAGCGGCTTTTTTTGCGTTTTTTGCTCTCAGTTATATCTAAGACCAAGTTATGTGCGTACCCAGGAAAAAAATCTTTGCAAAAATAAGAATTTAAAAAAAGTACTTAAATTTATAAAAAGCTATTTTTCGATTATGAGCAGATTTTTGCAATCGGTGTTTCTTTCGAATCATTTGTTTCGTAGGGGGTCTGTATACACAAATTTAAAGACTATATTTCATTTGTTGGTAATGTAGCAACGACGTCTTGCTTATGATGGAGATTCATATATTTATCGTTAAAATTTTATAAATTAGTTGTGGTTCCTCTTTTAGCTATTTTTAATTCTATCGCGCTTCTGTGAAAAGAAAATCTCTTTCCTTTCTATTTAAAATTCAACAATTCTTAAACTCTTTTATCGCAGCTTGAAGTGATCCTTTCTCAATTAATGTACATGTCTAAATTCTTTCTTTCGTATGTGCTTGCGGTTTTCATATGAGAAATAAAATCATTTTCAGTTTGTCACCTGCATGCTTTCCTAAAGCCTGCATGCTTTCCATTTTGGATCACAGAATAAATAAAGAAAGATAAAATGCAACATCTATTTCTCCATACATCTGCATGCTAAAATTCCTGCAGATGTTAAGTTTGGAAAGTTAGTTTTCTGTTGTTATAAAGGATGCTGATATATGGTAATCTGGTTTGGCGGTTTGCGTTCAAAAAAATTAGAATGTGCTTCTCCCTAACGAATTTTCTTCTGTACCCTATGGGTCGACGCAGATAAATTTGTGGCATCTCAAAAAAAGGCATTCGATTTTGAGTTTTCATGATGTGAAGATATAGACGTTCTGAGTGCTGGGGGACAGCCTCATTTATTCAATTATCTTTCTTCAAATAAAATATTTTTTTTCATGGAAGCCTCAAGTCTCCGATATGTTTCTTCACAGGATGAGAGCCTTCGGGTTCTTGCTTATAGCGCATATGTATGAGCTCCGGTGCTCTTTTTTCCTAGAATTTAAGACCTGCCTGTGAGTATGGATTCTGAAAAAAAAAAGGCGTTAAATGCATTTTTTTAGAAAAATACTATCTATAATTACGCACAATTTTACGCTAACCATGCATTAATTTAAATTGATCAGCAATATATTAGTTATGCATTGACTTACACTTATTACATTTTAACGAATGCTATCTGCATGTCATTAAAATTATACTAGCTGACCCGTCCGGCGGTGCCTGGGCTCATGATGATTACCTCAAATTTGTATGATTATATATCTTATATCAATTTTATATTTTTAAATGAAATTTTCACTAAAAAATATTGATTATTAGACAGAAAAGCATTTTTAAAAGACATCTTCTTGTTTGGTTTTTTTTCCTCGTAAGGGTCTCTCGTTTCATAGTTTAAAAAAAAAATAACCCCAGTTGTCTGAATTCTATAAATTTTTCATCAGTTATAAACAGGTCTTGACAAATGCAGTCGGCAGGTCGCCACTGTCGACCTAGTTTTTCTATCTAGCCACCAAGTTATTTAACCAGATTTTTTTTATTATTATTATTATAATTTTTTGTACAAAAATTGACCTAAGAAATGACCATAAATGGCATTTTTTCTCATTTTTGGCATTTTTAATTACGTAAAAATAAGTTTAACAAATGCAAATTTTAAATTAATTAAAAAGAATTATATGACCGACTTCGACACGAAAATAGGCAGAAATTGTTTTCCTGCTTCACATGTTTCATCCATGCTCCCCCCCCCCCCCACCCTCATCATATATAGATTTTGCAGCACTCACTTATCCAGACATTTGAAACCTTCGGCAATCAGCATTTCCTGAACATACCGGTTAATGCAGCCTTTACATTTTTTTTTTCATAGATAAATAATTTCGATAAATTTCATTAGAAAACTTTGTTTATACCATCTTTTTAAATGATGTAACTGTTCTAAACTATGTAACTAATAATCCTACAATAGGCTTATTATTTTTCTCAATTAATTGATAAAAAACTTTTGTGCTTTTGAAAATTAGTGACTTCGGAGGGGAGCAGGTTATATATTTTTTTACTGGTAACTAGAATTGTTTTACTGGCTACCAGATTTTATCAAATTTGCAAAGCCATGGTTATAAATATAATGGTTTTACAGACCGTGGAAAAATATTGATATCTAGCTGTAAAAAAAAATGCTTTCTTCTCGCGTCTTTTTTTTTTTTTTTTTTTTTTTTTTTTTTTTGCGACGTGTCCTTTAAAATAACAACACAAAAAAGTTACTGTCCGAACTCTCTGAAATTTTATTCGATTGCAAATATAACTGTATGCAACCCCTCTTTAAAATTCCGTGAAAAAAGTTTAAGTCTTTGACTAAAGTCGAAGAGAACAGAGTCACGTCAAAAAAGACTAAGTCACATTTAATACTGAAAACATGAGCCGACGCCGAGCAAACCCACGCCAAAATACCCAACTTTCTTTTTGCATTGTCATCGAAAAATTCCCAGATTTTTTTAAATACTTTTATTCATCAGAGCGTTTCCAAATTTTTGTAGGCGCTGTAATTTTGATCTTCCAAGATGCTTTTAATGGATTGTGTCGGAATACAGACGTTTAGTTACTTTTAGCATAGAAAAAAGATCGTCTTCGAAAGGCCCGATATGACGTGAGGTTCTAAATAAATCGTAATTTAGAATGCTTTCAGCTGTTTCACACCTTTAAATTTACCATTTATAATAAATTCTTTATGCCAAGCATTTCCATCTTAAAAGTAATCTCTATACTAAATTTCAAGTTTCTAGCACTAACAGTTTCAACTAAATCATAATTTAGAACACTTTTAGAAAGTTTTCAGCTCATTTCGTCCTTTTAAATTTTTAAATGTTTTTAAAAATGTTATAAGGAAGCATTTACTACATAAAAGTAATCATCATGTCAAATTCCAAGTTTTCATACCAATTGTGTCACATAAATCGCAATTTTAGAATGCTTCTTACTCTTGCATTCTTTTAAATTTCGAATTGAAAAAATAAATTCTGGGGAGCATTTACGTCTTTTAAGTAACATCCATATAAAATTTCAAGACTATAGCCCTAAAAGTTCTAAATGACTTGTTACATTTGGCAAAAAGCAAGGTAAGTAAGTCTATTGAAAATTTTGTTAAAACTGCTTCATTATTATTAAAGTTAGGAATAAGAATTCGCGATTCTCTTGTAATGAAACCTTGTGTATTTTTGATTGAATAAATGGATTCCAACTCTGTTATTTTCTATGTAAAAATTATTTGCTGTAGTGTGTTCTTCCATCTTTAAGTTTTCCCCTCATCATTTTTAAACACTTTATAAATCTAACATAGTTTTGTGTTATTTCATTGGTGCATTTTATAGTTTGTAACTCTAATAGTGTAAACGCTGTTTAAATTAATTATAACCAACTTAATTGCAGAGAAAAGCATTATGATTTCATTCATTTAAAAGACTGATTCCATTAACCGATGATTCATATAACCGGCGACCATCTTTATTATAAACTCAAAACCCCCCCTAGAACCGAATTCTGGCTGCGCCACTGCCTTAACCCTCGACTGCTTAATTGTTTTTGTTTTTTTTGTTTTTTTTTCAAAATCCTTTTGACCAATATGTATCTCTCTATTATTACATATTTCAAATCACTGTGGAATTTTTAAAACAATGGTTAAAAAATTGTGTATTATATAATTTTTTCTACAACTTTTCTTGTCTTGCGCGTGGAAATCGCGGGATAAGAAGTCGGAGGGTTAAGAATCCACTAAGTGTCCTGTCACCATCAGCAGCCCCGTATCTCCTTTTAAACCTGAGGAAAACTCTGATAATGTACTATTAAAAATTCAGGGAGGAGATTTCTCCAACTGTTTCCATATCAGTACATTCTTAGAGAAAATGTTTTTTATTTAATCGAAACACTCTGCGATTTAACAGAACAACATTTTCTCTAAGATTATACTCGTATACAAAAAAGGTGAAGAAATAAATCCATCCCTGAAAATTAGAAGTATGTTTTGATAATTGGACCCAGTAAATTCTTCTTTTGCCAGGGTAGTTTTCTAGTGTTTTTTCTTTCCCCTCTTCTACTAATGGCATATATTTGCAAACATATCCAAAAGTTTTAAAAATGTCGAATTTTGTGAAATTATAGGACTAGTTTTTGTGATTGATGAAAATTGCCTGTTCCTGTTTTAAAAGAATTTTGATATACTATTAAATTTCAAATGTCATTCTTTGTTTTTGAAAAACGAAAAAAACATTTCAAAGTTTATTCAGAATAACCTTTTATGTGATTTGTCCGCTGTCAAAGTTTTAGCTGGCAATATTTGCATGTTTTCAGAAGAGATATTGACACTTCTTTGAAAAGCTTTAAAAGTTCTTTTGAGACAATATAGGTGGCAAGTATGTATTGATTTAGTGGGTGTGCAGTAATTCTTAAGTTTCAGTGTAAAAAATATTTTATTTATTTGCTTAGAGATTTCTCGCATAATTTATTTAACAAATAATAAATAATGTATTATTCCTCTCAGGACAGATTTTTAATTTTGGGCAAAAATTACTTTTAGGTTAAATTTTTTTTTAAAGTAGCTTTCCAAATAACAAACGTTAAGGTTTGCCGTAATTTAACAAATATGTAATTTAATGAAATTTAATATAGTTATTTTGCATTCTAATATGACAATAGGCTTAGGAAGAATTTATGAAGACGTTAGGAAAATCTTAAATTGATAAAATATTAAATAGAACTAAAGACTTAACAACTTTTCAGTGTTTTATATTTTTTAAATGATAATTATTGGTTTGCAAAAGTAGCATATATTTTAAATTTAAAGAATGAAATGTATGTTTAAAATAAAAGAATCGCCAACACTGCAAAGAGTTTTAAAAAGCGAACGTTTTATTTTTGTTTTATTACTAAACTAGCATGCTACGCCCGCTGCGCCATTTTTCTATATGTACCTTAAATCAAACGAAATGGCTTTGTATTTTAAAGGAATGTGGATCTTCACCCACAGATGCTACCTTAATAAATATTTTCAAACGAACCTTGAATCAAACGAATTATATCAATGGATTTGAGAATGTATTTTAAAGCAATAGGGACGTTCACATGGATTTTCCTTCAATATTGCTGTAAACGATGTGAACGACATTGTGTTATATTATATTATACATTGGACAAAATTTGGGCTAAAAGAAGAAACTCATTTAGTTGATCATTTATAGAAGAGTTTCGTAGGGAAATGAGGCCATTATGAGATTATGACAACAGAAACTAACATGTTCTCTAGTCAACATACTACTAAAAGAGAAAGCATTATAATGATTGCATAGATTGACCATTGAACTTAAATAATGTTCGGGTGATTCATTTTCGTCTGTAAGTTCTTGAACTCCGTCCCTCTTTCTTGTCTCCATGTGAGATTCTGGTAACGTAAGTACAATCTCACTCTATGTTACGTTATATTTCGCAATATACGTCCTCTTCTGGCAAGTCTACTACGGTTTTTCATCTTTCGATTCCAGCAGAGTAAATACAGTGAAAATTGTAATAAATTGTTTGCACATAAAGAACAGTGTAACTTTCATATTTAAAAAAATGGTGAAACATAAAAAAGGGAATTTTTAAAGCTGAATGTGAATAAATTTAAAATGACGCTATTTTCACTGTCTTTCCATTTTTTTTAGACCAGTTGCATTCGTGTAACCGTTAATCTGAAAAAAAAAAAAAAAAAAAAAAAAACCCAATGATTAACTCTGGTCGAAGAATAAACCTCTAATCTGTATCCAATAAAATCTTCCTAAACTTCCATAATCTTGCCGATATCCAAGTTTGACGTTAAACATTATAAGTGCTTGAAACGATATGGTTACTAATGTACCAGAATTAGTTACAAAACGAAGTTAGTTACGCGCCAAGCTATGTTCCATTAAATAATGTCAAATTACTGTTAATTCAATTATAGATCTTTCATTAACAAAATTCCATACCTTAAATAAAACTGACAATGATAAAGTTAGTTATGCAAAATGTTTAGTAATGTTATTTTTGGTGAATACTTAAACCGAAGATTTTTTTGCATTTCTCTAAAGAGCACAATAACACACAGAAATAAATTCATTTCTCACTATGTTTAGCTGCTAGGGCTGTGTGTAGGTCGAGAAGGCTTTATAATGATCGAAAAATTAACTAATCAGAATTTCAGGTACTCGTTTTTTCTTATGCAGCCTGAAATGATAAATCGACAAATATTATTAATTCCATTCGCCACCTATCTGGATGGGTGACCCCATCCAGATGTTTTGCCCATTATGCTTTGTATCTCTTTTGTAGACTAGTCTTTGCTTAACTTTTACTTTGGCGCAGCTTGTCCCCAATGGGACCTTGCGCCATTAAACCTTATACAACCAACCAACCAACCAACCATTCGCCACCATTGACATTACAAAGTTTTTCCGTACATTCAAAACACTGGCTGAGATGTTCTGCTCTCAAAGCTGTCATACGGGAAGTGCTGGGTTCAAACCCCCGTCGCGCTCGTTGACCTAAACGTTCGGAGTTTTCCGTGTTTTCTTCGAACCTTGCCGTAAATACGGGTTAGGATCCCTTAGAAAGACCCCCACGGAGGGCACTCCCCCCAGGGTCTATATCCCTCGTGTAGATAATCTGCCGTCATAAAATCAACCAACCGTACATTGGAAGCATTGCTTTTTGCTTCATAATGTAAAAACCCATAAATTTAGCAATCGCTAATTTCAAAAGACGTCTAATCTTCTGTAATCTGAATCGTCGTCCAGAGTAACCTTCAAACATAAACGAAACATCCAAGAATATAGTAAAAATGCCAACTGGCAGGTGACCGGAATACGGAGAATTAGTCCAATGTCTTTTAAAAACCTTCCTGAAAGAAGGGAAGAAAGATATGCAGAAAAAACTAAAAAGAAATGACGAATCAAAAAGAGCATCAAAAATTTATTTCAGCAAACAATTTTTATTGCAAAATGTAGCCTTTTGTGATAGTAATAACGCATAAATGATAAATGCACACGTCCTTAATAATATTCTTTGGTTCCTAACTTTTGAAACAGTGAATATTTCTATAAGTGAAATTGGCGATATATTAAAAAAAATAATAAAATAAAAATAAAAGAATAGACAATATTCGCAGGTCTGAGTTCAAGGCTATAAAAATAATGTTTGGGGAAAACCAACCGGCATGTTTCCGTAGTAAATTTTTAAATGTCTAAAATTTAATTATTATACAATATGTGTTTGAGTGGCAGACATTCACTAAAATTTAAATATTTGATCTGATATTCATAACAATAACTGCTATTTATATAATTTGCATTTGAATATAAAATTTTACTCCAAAACGAATCTTGTATATACGAAAAAACACTATTATTGCTAATACCGCTCAAGCTGATGTCACGCTTATGCATTTTTGGCTTAAAATTACATTGCTTGGCGACAGAAGTAAAATCAAAACCGTAAATAAACAAATAACATGTAACTCATAAATGCAGTCATTTTTACAATTACATCTGTTAGTTCCTCCAGTAAGACGCATGATAGAGGAGTTACATAAAAAAAAAAAAAAAAATAATAATAGAAAGAAAAGAGGAAAAAAAAATTACTCATATTTTATTAAATCAAATTATCAGATGAATCTTTGTTAACCTGACGCAAACGGTAAATCGCCAAATATTGACTTAATCTGAATTGCAATATCATGCATTGCAAATATTTTTAAGCATTACAAATTATCACAAATTACATTACAAATTATATGTTTAAGCATTAAATTAAATATTATGCCTCATTAAAACAGTTTTTTTCTTTCTTTTTCTTTTTTTTTTTTTTTTTTTTTTTTTTTTTGCGGGGAGGGGGGGGGGGGGGGTGGAGATTTTAAATAAAACTAATAACAGAAATTTCTTTTATTTTTCTATGTATTTGCATTATTTTCTGATATAGCCGTTTCAATTCTTTCGCCAACGATAATGGTCGCCAAAAAATGACCTATGGTAACCTTATCGTCCAAAATAACAGAACTTTCCATCATAATTCTATAACTAATATACGTAGAACTATGTGTTTATAATACTAAAACCTTCCCTGAAAAATTATCTATCCAACAGTGCAAGTTCCATCAAATTCCATTCAGCAGAACTCGAGTTATAAAGGAACGGAATGAAATTTCCGTTTGTGTTTTATATATATAGTAGATGCTGAAACTTAAATGAAATGATAATAAAGAATGTATAGACATTGTTTGCATGTTATCAAACATAATGATGGATTCGAAATAGTTAACTATTCAAGCTTGTTTTAATTATCACGAAATTTATTTACATACTTAGAAATAATAGATATGGGACATTCGAAGAGATATTGATATTGACAATTATTTACATATTTACAAAATTACAGATTAATTTTACCTTGAATTCGGATCATCGTACTCTACACCACAAAAGATTAATCTAAAATATGTTTTTTTTATCTACACTATATTAAAGTCTCGTCATGCTTTTTCAGGATAATAGACGGAATTTTTGTAAATAACATTCATAGCTAAAGACGACAAATTCTTTTTTACTACTGAATAAAAACAGATGCCAACTTTTATTTCCTAAATTTTAACCTTTTCTCGTGAGATAAAAAATGTAAAAAGAAGGGGAAAAAAACCCAACTACGTTGCTATAGCAACGAGCCACGTTTAACAAATAAAATAAAATACCACAGCGGCGTTTTTGTCAAAGCCGTGCGTATAAAAAATATTAATTTACCGATTCCCAACACATATACTATATTTACTACATGCAGATAACAGAGTTTCCCCCAGGTTTAAAAAGTGGTAGGGTGCTGCTGGTGAGAAAAAGGCAATTTTTGGATTCTTAGGGCACTTTTTTTTTTAATTGTTAAAGGTACTTTTTTGGTTTTTAAAGCCACTTTTGATATTTAAAAGTCATGGCACTCTTTTCATGACAACAAGTGAGTCAATTTTTACTATGAAAGCAAATTTTTTACAGCAAAAAAGAGAAGGGCACTTTTTTTACTTAGGGTCAAGAAGAGTGTTAATTATTTTACTGTGGGGCAAGAAGGAAGCTATTTTATAAACCAAAGGGCAGGCAGGGTGCAGCACCCTTCTGAAATTGTCTGGGGGGAAAACTCTGCAGATAACGACAAAAATAATTATTAAGACAAAATAAATAAATAAAATGAAATTGACCTGCACTTTTAAGTCCCGTTAGTCCCGAAGGAGTTAATGTATTATTACTTTTCCAAAAGAAACTCATTATCCTGTCTTTTCGTTTTATTCATTTATCTTTTTGCTTTTCAAATACATAGTGTAAGGAAAGTATTGTAATTATTGTGTGTGTGTGTGTGACACAATAGCTCCCAAGCGGTATATCCGAATAATATGTTATAGATAACTGTCGTCAGAACTGCATAGATTTTCGTACGAATTGGCCGACGGATTAAGTATTTAAATCATTTTCAAACCATTTTGCGACCGATTTTATAGGGAACATCACCAAGAAGATGTGACAGAGTAATATTATGCTGTCCTCTAAAAAAAAAAAAAAAGTCCTTCCGGCCTGTACCGGGAGGAAAAGGTAGCTTTCCTATATCTTCGTTTTAAAATTTTAGCTAATGTTACTCGAAAACAGCAAGCTAAAATACAAAGAATCCGTTTACAAAAGATTCGCTAATACTGAATTTGAATAAGAAATTCGCCAAATTATTGAGCAATAGCCAAGTTGGCTTCATTTATAAAAACTTATTTCGGTCGCCAAATTTGGCGATATTTCGCCAAATGTCACCAAGTTTTGCGATTTGGCGATAACGGATATTAATATAGAGTTTTATGCGCGTATTATTGGGAAAATGATTACAACAATGAAAGATAATAATTTGCGAGAAGTCGCGTTCACTAAAACTTATAAATTAATCATTGGATTTTTGTAATGTGCTATCTTGTTTCAAAATGTCTGCCACCCTAGAATTTCAAACTGCTGTATCTCAGCCGTTTTTTAAGATAGAGGTAAAACAAAAAATACTCCGTTATCCTTGTATCAAGGCCTAACACTTAAGCAAAAAATAAATTTGATTTTTTAAATTTTTTGTATATTTATTTTAGTTTTAAATTTTTAAATGGCCGCCATCTTGAAACAAGATGGCGGGTCAAGCTGGCCAACTAACTCGGTTGAGACATTGGTGAGATTAATACACACAATTAGTTTCATCGAAATTGATTTATAAATTCGAGTGCTATTGCATGACACAGATCAGATATATATATATATATATGGATATATATATATATATATATATATATATATATATATATATATATATATATATATATAAATCAACATTTGAACGGAGGGAACGGTTGGGGTCTGGGGGTCATGATCGGTGAAAATATATTCAAAATTTTCCGGAACTGCTTTCCTCCGAACGGCTGCAATAGGTACCTTTATACTTTTTTGTATTGAAAGCTACCTAAAAAAAAAAAAAAAAAACCAAAGTGAAATGTTTCCTAAAAAAAAAAAACCACCCTAGTATTTCGTCAAATATTTCACTCAAGTCAATTTTTTTGTTTTATCCCGTTTTTATGTGTCATTTATAATAATAAAAATATTTAAAATATCCAAGGAGTGCTTATTTAGTTTTAAAAAGAATTTAAATCAACAATTACAGATTTCAGGCAAAACACGAGCTTCATTTTTACAGATTTTCTTGTTATAATACAATTTTAGAATGATATACATAATTTTTTATTATGTCAAACCGTTAATAGGTAAGAAAATGCTTCATTTTCAACTGAGTATGCCAGGTGTGGGTTTTTTCTTCAGGCAACATAGGTTATTTTTTTGAAAAGTGGATTTTTTTTTTTTTTTTTTTTTCAAATTCCCGCTTAATTTGCCGCCATTTTGTAATAAAGTGATAAAATGAAAAATGCTCAGCATTAAAATCTTAGTCAGCACAAGCTGTAAAAGTTTAGCCATGTTTTATTTTTGTGCATTATTTATTAAACTTTATACCGAGAAAACTTTAAAAAAAATTGTTTTTTTAAGAGGACAGCACAATAAGTGATTAATATTGCAGTGATGTAGCCAAGCATTAGTGGCTAGAGGTAATACCTCCAGTTTCGAAACGGGAAGTCCAGTGTTCAAATCCACCTGATTACATTGTGTCAGATATTTATCTGAATCCATGGTGTTCTATGAAATGTTCGGAAAGACAAGTGGAGTCACTTCTGATGTATATGTTTTTAAATGTGAACACCAACAAAAGTAAATTATTTTATTCAGAAGGATATTTGTGTGTGTTCCCCGCTACCACAGTTTATGCTCACTACGTTTAAAGTTCTTTAAAAGATGTTCTGATTCAGTTACTGAAAAAATACATGTGTTTTATTGACTATTGTATTTAATTTACAAATAATACATTGTTAATAAGACATTTTTACTAAGTTTATAAATGAATGATACGAGAGAAAGTCATTAAGTAAGTCACAAAAGATAATTAAATAATAACTTAAAATGATATTCACTTCAAAACTATTTTTATTTCTCAACATATTCTCCACCAATATTTATGCACTTATATCACCGTTTTATCAGTGCCCCAACACCAGCTGCATAACATTCTTTGGGTTTCTGTCTCAGCCACATTAGGACTTCAAGTTGAACCTTTTCATCCTCTGTGAGCATCATCTTGCAACTCCTTCAACATTCACCATACAGCTTCGACCTAGCCCCAAGCGATTTTCATCTGTTTAGTTCACCAAAAAAACATCTTGGAAGCAAGATGATGTTCACAGATGATGAAAAGGTTCAACTTGAAGTCCTAATGTGGCTGAGACAGCAACCCAAAGAATGTTATGCAGCTGGTGTTGGGACACTGATAAAACGGTGATATAAGTGCATAAATATTGGTGGAGAATATGTTGAGAAATAAAAATATTTTTGAAGTGATTACAATTGTAAGTTATTTAATTATCTTCTGTGACTTACTTTTAATGACTTTCCCTCGTAAATACACATCCATAGTATTCAAAAAGTTGCACTATCTCATTCATGTAGGTTACCATATTATTAGGAATTACTGATTTAAGTTTAGACAAATAAAGCAACATTCAGAGTTTATTTATATATACATTTCTTTTCATTTCGTAATTATCTATCCTTGTAGCTGCCCACGTATGTAAATTTTTTCATACTTCAGTTTGCGATAGTTTAATTTTAATGTATTTTCAAACTTTTCTTTGAATTTTCTGAAATTCAATGACTAATTTTTATGGCAGTATTGAAAATTGGATATTTCGAAAGGAACTAATTATCCGATGAAATGTCATGCGTTGTTTTCCAAAAACTAATAAAAATGTACATTATTTAGAATAGCCTTTTTTTCTGCGTTTTCCAATTAACAAAGTGTGTTCTACAAATGTTTGTACATTTTCAAAAAGAGATACAGACACCTCTTTTGAACTTTTAAGTGCTTTCTAGAAGCGAGTGGGTGGTAAGTAGTTTGCTTTAGTGGGTGGGCAAAAGATATGCGTGTTTAATGTAAAATAAAGTTAAATAATATAAAATAAAATAAAAAATCCCTGATCTTAACCTTTACACTAATTTAGGGAAAATGAATGTTATTGTCGATTATTTACTATTTTACTATAGGTGAAAACCTCAATTTCATTAGTGGCCACTTTTTAAAGTTAGTGATTACTATTATGTTTCAAACTTTCTTGACACCTAGATAAATTATAATCGTTGTATATAAACATATTTTTCTATAATAGTTTTATACCTATTGTATGAGTATGAGTGTATTTCGCATGATTAAACAGTATCTCTTGAAGAAAAATAATCAAACTGGTGAGCATGTGGCAGGAGTCGAAATATTGAAGATACTGAAATGTCCTTAAAATCCGCTTGTATCCGGTGGAAAAAAAGGAATAAATTACTTGAAATGCATGTAGAATCAAAGTTGATGAATGTATTTTGCAGAATAAAACTGTATTTCTTGAAAAAATAACCCAACTAAAGAGTACATGAGAAAAAGCCGAAATATTGAAAATACAGCTAAGTCGTTGAAATCTGTTTGCATCTGGTAGAAAAAAGAATTAACCAGTTCTCTAATTAGATGTAATCAATGTAGAGATGCATATTTCTATGAAAAATTGTGTATTTCACTTGGCGATTGATAAGAGATTTTATAATCGCCACTTGGCGAGTGGCGACTAGGGTGGCGATCGATGGGTTATTTTTTAATCGCCACGTGGCAAGTGGCGACTTCTAATTTTCAACTCTATATTTTACCTCACATAACTATTGAATCAGTTGTGAATTAATTGAATGTTGTATAAAAAATGGTATTTTGTAGTTCAATTCTTTCCGGTAAGCTTTAATCGTGAGAAGCTGTGCATGAAAGCAATTTTTTCCGTTAAAGAAAACTTATTTTATTTTATGATTCATGCGTAACATTTATTATGATTGATAACGTAACATATGATTCATTCGTTTTTAATTGATAACATTCAAACTAAATTTATTATGAATTAAGAATTGTGCAAATTTTTCTGGTAGTTAAAACATTTTAAGTAACTTTATTAGAATGACGAGTATAGCTCGCCATATTACTGTTTGACACGAAAACTCGTGACGAGTTACACTCGTCGTTTTACCTCAACCATACTTGCAGATCTCCTACATTTTTTTTTTTTAATTAAAAAAACATACACTGAACCAGAAATTTTATTTAATGAATGAAATGAAGTAGATTTCAAATGAGTACTAGTACTACATAGAAGCAAGATACATTTAATAAAAATTCTCGTTCAAAATGTTTATTTATTTAAAAAAAAAAAAAAAAAAAAAAAAGCAGGAGACTGCTAAGTATGCGCAAGGAGTTTAAATAAATTATCGACACTATAATATAATTTTTCAGTAGAGCTCAATATTGTATGAAAAAAAAAATCAGTTTTTTGTTTGTTTTTTTAAACAGGTTTGAAATAAATTTTTTAGTAGTGTACACGGAATATGATTGGTAAGACTTGTTGATTTAAATTTCTTATAGTAAAACTTTTGTTTAATCCTGTAAGCTTTTTTTTTATTATTTTTATTTATTTATATATTTATTTTATAATTACTAAAAGAGGTATTTTGTTATTTTCTTTTGTAATTTTTGCATAATTTCATTTACGACATTGTATTTATGATTTCCCACTTAGTTCGTAATCAAGAGATAAATATTTAATTAATCTCCAGTGTTTACAGAGTTACCATGTCCTGATGTACATTATTTCCGCATTCATAGAAATTACTAATCTTAGCGGGAAAGATAAGTTTTCACAAGTAAATGCAACTTTCAGATTTTAGTTATTTATTTATTTTTTCGCAATTCGTTTTCTTTGTAGCTACCCACGTATTGGATATTTCTTATGCTTCATCTTCATGTAGTTTTATTTTAACATTTTCAAGCTTATCTTAATTTTCTTTCTCGACTTTCGCGAAATCTAATGACAAGTTTTTATGGCAGTGTTGAAAATTGCTTTTTTCAAAAGGAACTAATTATCTTATCAAATGTCACACTTTGTTTTTGAAGAACTATTTAAAAAAAAAAAACCGCTCTTTATTCAGAATAACCATTTATAGGTGTTCCCCATTGTCAAAGTTTGAGCTTGCAATGTTTGTATATCTTGAAAAGAGATGTAGACACCTTTTTTGCGAACTTTTTAAAAAGCGCTTATTTGAAATGTGTGGGTGCAAAGTATATATTGCTTTAATGAGTGAGCAACGATGTAGGCGTTTAGCAAAAATATGTGTTGATCTTTATACTACTAATTCGGAGAAAATTAATGTTAGTTGCTTAGCTAATTGAAGTATTGTGTTGATTCCGTTGAAATGAATGTTGAATGAAAAGGTTATGTTGTGTATTTTTAGTATCTTTAAAATAAAGAATTTAGAAAATAGGTTTTCGTAAAATAAGCTAAATAAGCACATACAGGACTTTCAAAATTTTGATAAAATTTGGTAGCTAGCAAAAAATTTGTCGCCAATAAAAAATATTTACCCCCCGCACACACACACACCCGTCATCCCCCGTCATTTTCAAACAAGAACGAAAAATCATGCGTCAAGCATAGATTATGTAACACTTTCCAACGCTTCCAAAATAATTTTACAAATCATACCGTTTAAAAAGCTGAAAGATAACATCTAAGTAAACAATTTGAAAAACGCATAACATATTTAAAAATATAATTTCAGGAATTTCCAACATATACAATATTCGGAAAAATATCCGAATACTTTTATTCAGCCCTGTATATGATCTATAGATTTGTATATATACTAACATAGGATGCTAAATTTTAGTTCAGTTAGAAAACGCGTAGCACAGTTTAAAATTCTCCTTCTGGAGTTTCTGTCAATAAACGAAAATGTGTTCGCGAACTTTTGTGCTTCCCTGTATAAGAAATACAGAATTTATACACACCACGTAATAGACAAAAAGCGAGTTAAATTTAAAATCGCGTTCAGTAACTTAAAACGCACTTCCAGGAATTATTGTTAACAGACAGTAGAGAATTCTTTTGTGTGTCCCTGTCAATGAACGATGACTGCTATACACACAATATTCTGTAGTAAGCCTCTTGTAATGCACTTTAGTGATATATATAAATTTCAATGCGTTTAAAATAGTGAAACATTATTTAAATAAACTGCAGACAATTTTTCTCCATCGACGTAATGTAACGGAATTCTTTTGACTGTCCCTGTAAAGTAAAGTAACTAAGTGCTATGCACATCCTATTCCATATTAAGCTTCTTGTAATGCACCTTAGTGATATATATATAAATTTCAATGCGTTTAAAATAGTGAAACATTATTTAAATAAACCGAAAATGATTTTCCCCCATAGACCGCAATGTAACGGAATTCTTTTGAGTGTCCCTGTAAAAAAACTATAAATGCTACACACTTCCATTGAAATAGGGAACATACTATAGATAACGACAATAACATATAAAAATTGCAGAGCAATCCGAGCATATTTACGGGAGTTAGAGTACGGACAGACGGCCAGACGGCAGACAAACCGAAGTCATAAACACTTTTCAACTAGATTGGAAAGTGTTAAAAAGCACTAAAGTTTTTATGAATCACTTCAGAAAAAGAAATAAGCATAGTTTAGAATTATTAGTTACATAGTTAATATAAACTAAGTTTTCTGAGGAAACTTATCAAAATTATATATATAAAAAAAAAGAATGAGACACATCCAGGAAACATCACATAGACAAAAAGCACTATTTATAAACCTTTGTTTTGCTAGAAAATTCAATAAAACTTATAGAAAATATTTAATTTTAGTCAATTAATATAATATAAAAAACTTTATTATTCTTTCACTGAACAGTCAAACAAACTTTTGTTATTAGCAGTACCATCAGAAGAACTTGTGGCAGTTCTCAGTAAAAAAAAACTTTGACGTATATTAATTTCTTGCATTCTTTCTCTGAACTCGTCTTTCTCCAAACTTCTCAGCGATTTTATTTTCGGATCTGTCCCGACTTTAATTTGTTCGGATCTTCACGCACGAGGGAGAAAGCACGTGTTTCTCCGCTTTTACGACCTGTGATAAATGAAAGAGAGAAGATACGGGAAATGAATGAGAAAACCAATATTCACTCCGGAAATGTTATTCTTGTGAGATCTTGGTGAGATCTTTCTTCTCTTCTGGATGTTTTAGTTTGGAATTTTCATTGATCACGTTAGTTAAGCCGTTTTATATTACAACTTGTAAATTGCTTGAATATCAATGTATACATGTTTATTATGGTTTATATTGTTTTAAATGTCTTTAATTTCTTTTCTTTCTTTCTTTCTTTCTTTCTTTCTTTAAGCAACAGTGTTGCTGATTGCATTAAATCTACGGAAAAACAACGTGTTATTTATCATAACAGCACCCCAGTTATAAAAAGAAACCATTATTATAACGGTTTTTGTATTTGGATTAGGCTTATGGCAGATTTCTGTTTAATTACTATTGCTTCTTTATTGATAAAAACATTTAGGGCTATCGTATGCATTGAACCACGATTATGGGAAAAGTGAATAACTTACAACATCAAAAACAGTTATGGCTATCGTATGCATTTAACCACGATTATGGAAAAAGTGAATAACTTACAACATCTGAACTTAAACGACTGAATAAATTTCTAATCTAATTACTTCATATCGCGCAGCAGGCCCTGTAGAGGACTAGCTACTCTCCCATTTAATGAAGTCTAGTTTTTGAGTGCGAGCTTATTTTCCGATGTTAACCTGTGTGCGTGAGGGCGACCCCTGTCCTTCATTTTTCTTTAATTTCTCAAGTGAGTTTGTGACTCTCCGAATCTGCGGTTCGCGGTTTTCGGTGTAGTTTTATGCAAATTAGGGCATGCTGGTCAATTTGCGGGGTATAAAAGTGGGATTGAAATTTGGTATCTGTGGATTTTAGGTCGAGTCCTGTCTAGTTACTATTACTTCTAGTTATTGATAAAACAGTTATGGCTATCGTATGCATTGATTGAACCACGATTATGGGAAAAGTGAATAACTTACAACATCTGAACTTACAACGACTGAATAAATTGCTAATCTAATTACTTCATATCGCGCAGCAGGCCCTGTAGAGGATAGCTACTTTCCTATTTAAGGAAGTCCAGTTTTTGGGTGCGAGCTTATTGTCCGATGTTAACTTGTGTGCATGAGGGCGACCCCTGTACTTCATTTTTCTTTAATTTCTCAAGTGAGTTTGTGACTCTCCGAATCTGCGGTTCGCGGTTTTCGGTGTAGTTTTATGCAAATTAGGGCATGCTGGTCAATTTGCGGGGTATAAAAGTGGGATTGAAATTTGGTATCTGTGGATTTTAGGTCGAGTCCTGTCTAGTTACTATTACTTCTAGTTATTGATAAAACAGTTATGGCTATCGTATGCATTGATTGAACCACGATTATGGGAAAAGTGAATAACTTACAACATCTGAACTTACAACGACTGAATAAATTGCTAATCTAATTACTTCATATCGCGCAGCAGGCCCTGTAGAGGATAGCTACTTTCCTATTTAAGGAAGTCCAGTTTTTGGGTGCGAGCTTATTGTCCGATGTTAACTTGTGTGCATGAGGGCGACCCCTGTGCTTCATTTTTCTTTAATTTCTCAAGTGAGTTTGTGACTCTCCGAATCTGCGGTTCGATGTTTTCGCTGTAGCTTTATGCAAATTAGGGCATGCTGGTCAATCTGCGGGGTATAAAAGTGGGATTGAAATTTGGTATCTGTGGATTTTAGGTCGAGTCCTGTCTAGTTACTATTACTTCTAGTTATTGATAAAACAGTTATGGCTATCGTATGCATTGATTGAACCACGATTATGGGAAAAGTGAATAACTTACAACATCTGAACTTACAACGACTGAATAAATTGCTAATCTAATTACTTCATATCGCGCAGCAGGCCCTGTAGAGGATAGCTACTTTCCTATTTAAGGAAGTCCAGTTTTTGGGTGCGAGCTTATTGTCCGATGTTAACTTGTGTGCATGAGGGCGACCCCTGTGCTTCATTTTTCTTTAATTTCTGTGACTCTCCGAATCTGCGGTTCGCGGTTTTCGGTGTAGTTTTATGCAAATTAGGGCATGCTGGTCAATTTGCGGGGTATAAAAGTGGGATTGAAATTTGGTATCTGTGGATTTTAGGTCGAGTCCTGTCTAGTTACTATTACTTCTAGTTATTGATAAAACAGTTATGGCTATCGTATGCATTGATTGAACCACGATTATGGGAAAAGTGAATAACTTACAACATCTGAACTTACAACGACTGAATAAATTGCTAATCTAATTACTTCATATCGCGCAGCAGGCCCTGTAGAGGATAGCTACTTTCCTATTTAAGGAAGTCCAGTTTTTGGGTGCGAGCTTATTGTCCGATGTTAACTTGTGTGCATGAGGGCGACCCCTGTACTTCATTTTTCTTTAATTTCTCAAGTGAGTTTGTGACTCTCCGAATCTGCGGTTCGCGGTTTTCGGTGTAGTTTTATGCAAATTAGGGCATGCTGGTCAATTTGCGGGGTATAAAAGTGGGATTGAAATTTGGTATCTGTGGATTTTAGGTCGAGTCCTGTCTAGTTACTATTACTTCTAGTTATTGATAAAACAGTTATGGCTATCGTATGCATTGATTGAACCACGATTATGGGAAAAGTGAATAACTTACAACATCTGAACTTACAACGACTGAATAAATTGCTAATCTAATTACTTCATATCGCGCAGCAGGCCCTGTAGAGGATAGCTACTTTCCTATTTAAGGAAGTCCAGTTTTTGGGTGCGAGCTTATTGTCCGATGTTAACTTGTGTGCATGAGGGCGACCCCTGTGCTTCATTTTTCTTTAATTTCTCAAGTGAGTTTGTGACTCTCCGAATCTGCGGTTCGCAGTTTTCGCTGTAGCTTTATGCAAATTAGGGCATGCTGGTCAATCTGCGGGGTATAAAAGTGGGATTGAAATTTGGTATCTGTGGATTTTAGGTCGAGTCCTGTCTAGTTACTATTACTTCTAGTTATTGATAAAACAGTTATGGCTATCGTATGCATTGATTGAACCACGATTATGGGAAAAGTGAATAACTTACAACATCTGAACTTACAACGACTGAATAAATTGCTAATCTAATTACTTCATATCGCGCAGCAGGCCCTGTAGAGGATAGCTACTTTCCTATTTAAGGAAGTCCAGTTTTTGGGTGCGAGCTTATTGTCCGATGTTAACTTGTGTGCATGAGGGCGACCCCTGTGCTTCATTTTTCTTTAATTTCTCAAGTGAGTTTGTGACTCTCCGAATCTGCGGTTCGCAGTTTTCGCTGTAGCTTTATGCAAATTAGGGCATGCTGGTCAATCTGCGGGGTATAAAAGTGGGATTGAAATTTGGTATCTGTGGATTTTAGGTCGAGTCCTGTCTAGTTACTATTACTTCTAGTTATTGATAAAACAGTTATGGCTATAGTATGCATTGATTGAACCACGATTATTGGAAAAGTGAATAACTTACAACGTCTGAATAAATTTCTAATCTAATTACTTTATATCGCGCAGCAGGCCCTGTAGAGGACTAGCTACTCTCCTATTTAAGAAAGTCTAGTTTTTGAGGGCGAGCTTATTTTCCGATGTTAACCTGTGTGCGTGAGGGCGACCTCTGTCCTTCATTTTTCTTTAAATTTTCAAGTGAATTTGTTACTCTCGGAATCTGCAGTTCACGGTTTTCGCTGTAATTTTATGCTAATTAGGGCATGTTGGTCAATCTGCGGTGTATAACAGTTGGATTGTAATTTGGTATCTGTGGATTTTTGGTCGAGTCCTGTCTCAACTAGGACATACTACAAGACTTTATTTCTCGCCTTTTGAGATTTGAAGCTCGTATCGACGCCTCGTACCCTGGGATATTTGAGGTTTAAATTTCGATGAGAGAAACTGCCATTTTTGGTATTTCATCATAGTATAATAAAGTTTTTGGGGCAACCACGGGTTGTTGATATTTAGAGACAGTTTTCGCGAGTTTTGAATTTGTGTGTTAATAAATCATTTTCAGCTTCCTATGCTAACATATGACAGCTAAATGATAATATCTTCTACTTGAAAGCATGTCTGTTCAGCATATTTTTCTATAAAACATTGTAGTAACTCCTCTATACCGACCCGATTAAAGATGGTGAGTGGTAGCGAGATCAGGTCATTGGTAAAGAGAATTATCTTGCATAAATTAAAAAATAGAATTTATTGCATACCAATATTAATTCTAATATAAATATGTACAAGAAAGTTAATTACAGCATTTAATTATTTTTCGTGAGTCAATCGCTTATAAATTAATGACCTCTTGACTCCAAGTGTAACTGAAACAAACAAAAGTCTCTAAACATTACAGTCAGTCGTGACTACAAAACAAAGTTCATTCGGACCAAGGCTCGTCCGTTCCTTCTCTTCGGAAGATCTACTAATACTCGTTAATTCTGAGTCTAAGAACTCTCACTCTCGCACTTGGTGTGCTTTTTCACTTCGCTGGGATTTTCACCGGATACCTGCTGTATCAATTCTAGAGGTCGGACCTCACTAGCGCTTACACCACGCTGAGTTTGAAACTGACGTTTCCTTTTCCCTTCTCCAGAGAGTCAACACTCTCCTTTTCGATCTCTCCAAAAACTGTCCTCTCTCACTTTTTCATTCTCGCAGGAGAACTCCTTCTAGGGGCGGGGGCTTTGTCGAGGCGGGCCCCTCGAAACTCTCCAGCCTCTTAGCAGCCTTGAGATCCCTCTGTTTCGTTTTCACTAAGTCCGTCATTGGACGTTCTAAGACAAAGGGCAAAGTTTCGGGCGCAAACCTAAAAATCGTGTGCAGAGATCGCTTCTCTCGCAGATGAACTCTTTCCCACGAACTCGGCAAGGATCAAAGCATAAGACCCCTCTTTGGGTAACGCCTTACCACTTCATCACTGTCCGAACTTTCCGCTCACAGTACAATAGAATTCGGCGTCTGCTAGTCTTCAAGGCAAAAATAGCGAGGGAAGGTATGCAGTTAAGTGTACTCACAGGAAATGCTAGAATGACACATAGTGCAGCTGGATGTCGAAGCTCAATTCTTTACAACATGTATATCATATCCTATTATAATGTTTTAAGTTCTTAATTAAAAAACCAGATTAAACATCGGAATCCCAGGTATAAACAAACGAACACTGTTGCCATTCAGCATCACAAATTCAAATGAACGACTCTTTGAAAGCTTCACATCGGATTCTGTTCTTAAAATATTTGTAAAAGCATATTAAAGCTTTTAAATATTTTAATTTTGTGTAAAACCTTTAAAAACTACTTTCGCAATCATCTACCGACAAATCCACGTGTAGGAAAGTATATTGTAGGTAATCATTACAGAGCGAACCGAGTCGGAGATACGAACCTACTTCCATGTCATCTATCTTCCATGGCGAACCCGAGCGTAGCGAAACGCCATGGTAGGCTTAATGAAAAACATATGACAACTAAACGATAATTTATTCTGCCTCAAATCATGTCTGTTCAGCATATTTTCATATAAAACATCTATATCAACATTTCTGTAATAAATTTTTTCTGTAAACACTTTAATCAAAAATAGCTGTGACAGCTTTCTTAGAGAGGCTTTGCGGTGATCGATCCAGTATTATATTGCGCTTCTTTTTTAAATATTTTGGCGCCATTTACCGGCAGATAATACAAACAAATTTTGAAATTTTGATTCCATCGTAAATAAAATGATTTTTTCTTATGAAACGTAATTAAAATATAAGGAATAAATAGTACCGAGTAACTTCCATTTAACTTTGCTTATATAATCAAAAAAATGAGTTATGTGGTGAGAACTTTAGAAACTTATTGATAACACTTTTTTTTACAAAAACTTTCGCCCATGGATTATTTTTTAATATTTAATTTGAATGTTTTGTCCAATCGTTGAACTATTTCAAAAATTTAATATTGAGTCAATATCCTGTCATTGACGGAGTGGTGGTGGTGGGGGGGGGGGATATATACTAGTTTTGGATATAGTTTGAGTAGCCAGCCTTACGTACGTAGGTAAGATTTAGACTTAGTAATTTTGCATTTTCATATTTTGAGAATTAATTTGAAGATTGAAGTGAATTCAGTTTAGAATTTTAAAATTATTATTTAACGTTTCAGCGGGCTTGCCTAAATTTGCATGAGCAAGTGCGTGACGTATATTTTGCGCACATTAGTTACGCTGTTACAAATGCAATATATTTCATAAAAGTAATTAAAGGCATGTTAGAAAAGCAGTATTATACATATTAGTAGAAAAAAAAAAGTGAATTTTAATTTAAGTGCGTACAAAGTTTAAAAAAGAAAAAAATTGTTTGTCTTAAAATTTACGATAGTACGCTCACTGAAATGTTAATTACAACCAATCTTGTAAAATCGATTGTAGCCGAACGGACCCTGGTCGTTGTTATCAGTAGTTAGCATTAAAGAACTTCAAACAATTCTTGATAAAAATGTTTCGATGTGGATTAAATTTTCGCATTCTTTCTTTGAAGAAGAGAAAAATAGTTTTCTCAAGTATTCTGGTATATAAACAAAATATACAGGCAATTTTTTAAAATTATTTAACCTTTCAGCGGGCGTGCCTAAATTTGCATGAGGAAGTGCGTGGCGTATATTTTGCGCACATTAGTTACGCTGTTACAAATGCAATCTATTTCATAAAAGTAATTAAAAACATGTTAGAAAAGCAATATTATACATATCAGTAAAAAAGAAAAAAAAAGAATTTTAATTTAGGTGCGATCAAAGCTTAAAAACAAATCATGTTTGTCGTAAAATTTACGATAGTGCGCGCACTGAAATGTTAATTACAACCAATCTTGTAAAATCGATTGTAGACGAACGGACTCTGCGGTCGTTGTTATCAGTAGTTAGCATCAAAGAACTTCAAACAATTCTTGATAAAATATTTCGATGTGGATTAATATCTGGCATTCTTTCTCTGAACTTGCCATCCTCCAATATTTCCGGCACTTTTATTTTCGGACCTGTCCCGGATAATTTGTTCTGTTCGGATCTTCACGCACGAGAGAGAAAGCACGTGTTTCTTTTTCTTACGACCGACGTGAGATAAATGAAAGAGAGAAGATACGGAAAAATGAATGAGAAAACCAATATTCACTTCGGAAATAAGCTTGTGGGATTTTTGTTTTCCTCTTGCATTCAAGTTAGAACTTTTTTTTATTACGTTTTTTTATTCCGCTTTATGTAACCATCAAATCTCTTTACACTAAAAACACCAACGTTTAACACACAATATCATAGTACAATGGACAGACGTACGTTTCGTGAGTAACTTGGACTCACATCCTCAGTGGAAATAAAATAAAATTAAACATTATTGTATCCCCCCCCCCCCAAAGACATGAAATTGAATCGAGAAACCCAAATGAAAACAACAAGACACATTGTATCCCCCCAAAGACATGAATTTGAATCGGGAAACCCAAATGAAAACAACAACACACATGTGTTGTTGTTGTGTGTGTTGTTGTTTTCATTTGGGTTTCTCGATTCAATTTCATGTCTTTGGGGGGGGATACAATAATGTTTAATTTTATTTTATTTACACTGAGGATGTGAGTCCAAGTTACTCACGAAACGTACGTCTGTCCATTGTTACTATGATATTGTGTGTTAAACGTTGGTGTTTTTAGTGTATATTTATCCACACAAGATTTTATTCATAATCATCAAATCTCTTGATAATCAGGTCCTTAAAACCGCCGAATTTTTTAAGTGATAAGAGTTGCTTTTTACTTTCAGTTATTGAAATCGTATATACAGGGTGTCCAATCAAGTCCTGTCCACTCCCCTTAACTTCAGAACGGTGATAACTACATTTATGAACAAGCTGTCTACGTATAGTAAAGTGGCTATGCGCCTACGGGATGAGACCATTTACAGCGCCACCTAGCGGCAAACTGTGGAGTTAGCGTTCCTCTCTCGGAAATGGTACGAGATTAAAAAAAAAAAATCAATTACAATGTATAGTGCCATTAATTTAACCTGAAACGTTTTGCATGCAAAAATAACTTTATTAGAAGTCGTGAAGTGTATTTTTTTTTATCCAATCGCTAACTTAAATACGGCACAAATTGCATCCAGAAGTATGACATTATCAGACTAAAATAAAACTAACACATCTACAGAGTTACCCCAACTTTAAAAAAGGGCAGGGTGCTGCTGATGAGAAAAGGGCACTTTTTTATGCTTAAGGGTACTTTTCGGATTCTTGAGGGCACTTTTCAGATTCTTAAGGAAACTTTTTTTTTTTTATCGTTAAAGGTATTCTTTTGGTTTTTACAGCCACTTTTAATATTTAAAAGTCAGGGCACTGTTTTGAAGACAACATAGAGTCAATTTTTACTATGAAAGCTAATTTTTTAATGCAAAAACAAGAAAAGACGTTTTTTTTTTTTTTACTGAAGGGCAAGAAGGGTGCAAATTTTATTTTTACTGAGGGAAAGAAGGGTGCTAATTTTTTATGAGGAGCAAGAAGGGTGCTATTTTGTAAACCTTCTGAAACTATCTGGGAGGAAACTGTCCATCTAATAAAACTAACACACCAAAGCTAAATTCTGTTAAATTTCTTTTAGTTTGTTGTTCTTTAGTCTTCATAGAGTGTAACTTTATGCAGTAAACTTGTTAAAAACAACCTGTCTATGCCGGAAATTCTTTATGGTCTCGCCGAAAGAAATCTACCTGCTCTGACGAAAACCTGTCATAAACGGAATATTTTTCCGCACCCTGGTGCGATTCTGATTTTATAGGTTTTATTGTACTTGGTGCAATAAATCCTAAAAAAAAAAAAAAAAATCTGCCTATAGCCATTCTTGTCTTATACTTAAAACACTCATGGTCCCTACGAAAGAATGCCATGCAATTTTTTAACTGCTTAATCGAAAAACTCTCCAATACGGAATTTTGTTTCGTTCGCGATTCCGCTTTCATCGATTTTATTCTTTAAGATTATTGTGTTTATTTACTGCGGTATAAACTACTAAGACGAAATCTAAAGTGTCCAGAGAAAGATTCCTTTTTAGACAAGTTTCCGTTTTGGTAGGTAGATTTGTATGGTACTTTTTCCATCGGGACCACTGGCGTTTTGCTTTAAGATGGTTCTGAAATTCCTGCTCGACAACGTGAAACTTTGAACAACGTGAAACTGACTCATTTAAAACGTAAAGGCATAAAATTGGCAAGCTTGACTATTGAAGCTATTTGGAATCGAATAGTGTTTTTTATTTTTGTTTGATAAATTAGTCAACAGTCAATAATCTAGTTATAAACAAATTTTGTAACATGACTGCAAGGGTTTTCCTTTTCTTGCGCTGTCGCGTCAGGAATTCTGTTCAAAAAGCCCTCCTTGACTGTATTTTCTGAAAGGTATTGCGTTTTTTTTTTTTTTTTTTTTTTTTCAAAAAAGGGAAAACGCCATTCAATTATATAGTTTCTGAATAGGATCACCAGCCGATTTCATGCGTTTCTGAACAAAAATAAATTATAAAATGCGTCAGAAAGTAGCTGCTTTGGATTTGAGAACAGCCTTAAGGCAGGATTTTGTTATAGACAAGTTCTGTGTTCATACGATTTACTGTATTTTTATGTCCCGGTATAGAAGTCACTGGCTTAATTTGCAACGGAGCTCAGCTCCGGTACTTCTCTGTTTTTAGTAAATATTTAAATATTGGCCAGAATTCACCGGAGCTCATAAACATTGCGCTCCGGAGACTAGTGCAATAACGCTTCCGAAAAACGAATCCTAAATTATCCTTTCCTTTCCCTCCCATCTCCAATGTTTTGCCTTCTTTTGTATCAAAACACTTATAAAGGATGTAATGTGTCGCTCACGTAAGAGATGAAGATGAAATGGACTCTATTGTTATATCAGTCTTCGGGTTTGGGCAGGCTTGAGCTCAATCTGTCTTAAATTCAAAATTTTATTTATTTCCATTTGGAATCCCTTTAATGCTATTTTGATAAGAATAAAGAGAAAACAGAAATAGTCTTTTTTATATTCTGCATAGCTGCGAATTATTCATTTTTTGCATTAACACTATTTCTGAATCATAATCCTGAATTTATTTAATCGGAGAATTCTACGATTAATTAACATTAATATTAGGCAAATGTTTCTATTTGGAAGTAGTAATAACTAAAAAGTGGAATAGTTGATAGCTAAGTAGTAGGTAGGTATACGCAGGTAGATGTATTTAATTTTTTTATTGTGCTAAATAAAAGAACAGCGCTTTAAATTTTGAAAATAATACATGAAATATAAATATGCAGATTGGAATGACGGTGGGGGGTACGGGTACGCTATGGGTATTAGTACTGCAGGATATTAGGGCTCCGGTACTTTTTCTTAGAAATTAAGCCGTGACTGGCAACACTAAATGTGACACAGTTAAAAAATGATATTATCGAAATGTTAAATCCAAAAACGTAAGTTGTCGTTAATAAAATACAAGTACACTTTTGTTCTTTATATATCTTTTTAATTCAAACGGGAAGGTTTTTTAAATAACGTCAAGTGTATCTGTGTATCTCATTTCAAGATCCACTCAACGTGAATCTTTTAATTCGTTGTGCGAAAATAAAGAGCGGATTTTAAGCACTACTTATGATTACAAATAAAATGACTTATTTTTGTTTTATTTTGATGATGTGTCGAAAGTGAAAACGATTGTTTTCGCCTCCCTTTGATTCGTTAAGGTTCGCTTTTAAGTAGGGCACTGTTCCTATTTTCCAATTCCTGCCTTGAAACTTTTTATTCTTATTTGCACTCGGTTATTATTTTCCACTTAGAAATGTGGCGGTTTCTTCTTTATTTATTGAGAGATTAAAATATGACATATGTTGGTCACTTTTGTTTTATAAACTGTTTAACAATAATTTATTATATTATTATCTGAGAAATAATTTGAATGATTGTTGTGTTTTATTATTACTTACCCATCATACGTAGTATAGGGTAAATCTTGTAATCGTTTTGAAAATCGAAAAAATTTTTTTGACGGATTTACACGTTTCAGACACTGGAGATTCCGAAAAACATATTTTTAGAAAAAAAAATTTGCCGTCCGTCTGTGTGTCTGTAAACGCTCTATCTCCCGAACAAATTGAGATAGAGACTTGAAATTTGGTATGTACTTAGTATGTAATAATGGGAAGAAGCTTATTGAATTTCAGTGACCTCGATTATCCGGAACTATTTTTTTTCAGACTCTCGAAATATTCGTTCTGATAAAAGTATATAAAATTTTCGAAATTATTTATTTTAAGGAGTGAATATAAAACACAATAAAAAAACATACATTTTGCATAAAGCAAAAAAAAAATTAAAGCATTAAAAATTTAAAAAATCAATAAAAATTGTTGAGATATAAATCAGTATAAATGGATTAGTGTCAAATTCGCTACCACAATATTTATTGTTATGTAATTTTCATGTATTGGGTCATCCGGAAAGTTCTGCGGCTTTTTAAAAAGGGAAGTGCGGCGGTTTCGTCTAATTATTTTGCTACTTGAGTAATCTTGAATGACCTAGATATGTACATTCGGTCTTTTCTGCTTGCGTTGCATAATTCTCGCTTGTGTTGTGGCATTTTTTTTTTCGGTGCAGTGCTCAGAATGGAAAGCCAAAAAGTTCCTTTTCATCATATTATGGTTCCTATACGGACAAAGTGCTGCTTCACATGATACAGTTCGAAGGAGATTTGAGAAGTTTAAGCGCAGAAATTTCAGCCTCGAAGATGATGGATGACCATAAAGAAGAGTAAAGGAGGACCTTTTAAAAGAAGCTATCAAATGATCATGCGCTGTACTTTTTGGATTATTTAGTCTGTGTGATAGCCCCCAAACTGTTTAACATGGATTTTCACGATAGCTTTTTTTAAGAGGTAGTCCTTTACAGATGATGGTGTTCCAGATGGGCATAATTTTCGAGGCTGAAATTTCTGCGCTTAATGTACAGCACAAATTTCACGAGCAGTCTGAATAGCATTTTTACCTTTCTTGAAATAAAATAGACTAAAAAAAAGAAGCTATCTAATAATATGACGAAATAATGTCATAATATGACTAATATGACGAAAATGATTTTGATTCTCCATTCGTAGCGCTGCACTGCAACAAAAAATATGCCACAATACAAGCGAGAATTATGCAGCGCAAGTAGAAAAGACCGAATGTACATAACAGAGTCATTGAAGGTCACTCCTTATCAGCAGTAGCAAAATAACTAGACAAACCGCGCTTCACTCTGAAAAACCGCAGAACTTTCCGGATGATCCAATAATTTTAATAAAGTTGAAATATCCACTTACTTAGATTAAGGCACCGTATCTGCTAAATTTTAATTCAGCAGAATCGTCATAATAATTTTAATACGACGAAAAAGAACTTTGATTCTTCATCCTTAGCACTGCACTGCAACAAAAAATATGACGTAACAGAAGAGAGAATTATGCAGCGCAAGCAGAAAAGACCGAATGTATATATCAGGGTCAATAAAGGTCACTCCTTATCAGCAGTAGCAAAATAACTAGACAAAGCCGCGCTTCACTTAGAAAAACCGCAGAACTTTCTGGATGAACCAATAATTTTTATAAAGTTGAAATATCCACTTACATAGTTTAAGGCACCTTTATCTGCTGAATTTAATGTTAATTATTAACTACACACAAAATAATGAAAACACAACAATCATTCAAATTATTTCTTAGATAATAATATAATAAATTATTGTTAAACAGTTTATAAAACAAAAGTGACCAACATATGTAATATATTTTAATCTCTCAATAAACTAGTCGTTGGGGGCCACCGTAATACTTACCCATCATGGATATGCATAATATAAAATATGAAAATGAAACATGTGTAAACTACTTATAAAATGCATTGCAATTCGAATAAAATCGTCGCTTGATGACGTCCTAAACTCTAAATGCTCTATTACTGAATTGCGTAAAAGAAACATCCTTATAACTCCAAAAATGATAATCCTATCAACTAATGGTTTATTGTGTCGGATTAAGCGTCTCATTTCCAAATAAAATATATCTTTGAATTGAAATTTGGATGAAATACAGGGTCATGAAAAATCGAAGAGTGTGAAAAATAGGATTACAAATATCTCGGTAACTCATTATCCGATCGACTTTAGCAATGTTATGGCTAATATGATGATGAAACCACACATTTTATTTGTGGTATTTAGGCATTTGAAACTTGAAAATTCTGTCTAAATTCCACAAATTTCAATTTTTAATTTAATTTCTTCTTCTTTTAAATAAGCATATGGTATCTATATTTAGAGTGTTGGGGGACACTATCGTTGTCAATTAATTATTACATACTAATTCAGAATTTCATGGTTTTTGTTGGTGTTACGGTAATGTTTCATTAATGATTATGTATATGAAACATCTTAATAAATTAAACCTACCAAGAAACTTCAATATATTTAGAATCATAAGCATATTTTAAAACTTTATCATTAGATTCCCTTTAAAATACTACACTGCGTTTAAAGTACTTAATTTCATCGCTTCTTCCATAAAACTTCAGCCAAGCCATAAACTGCATTATTCGGACAAAATGTATCAAAGTGTCGAAATTCCCTTCCTTTAATACTTGAGCTTTAATGCGATCGATAATGTAAAGTATCTCAGGGTTAATGTTTTTTTACTGCAGTTTAAAATTGCTATCCTTGAAATAAGCTTTATTGAGCCTTTTCCTTTTGCCTTAAAACGGAAGTGTTATCAGCTATTGACCAGATTTTGGTTTAGCTATGAATCTGGACAAATATTAGCTATTCAGGTAATCAGATATGAGAATGTGTAGAGCTAATATGTGACCTAGATGACGGTATTTTAATTTTTCAAGGGACCAGGAAGCTTTAAAACGACAAAAATTGACGTATGTTTGATCGTAGGTTATGAAGCATGCAATGAATTTAGACCAGCCATACTCAACCTTTTTTTCTCGCGGGCCACAGATATATGTTTATGACATTAGGCGGGCCGCAACATACTTATAAAATGGTAAAAAAAGTAATTAAAATGGTAAAATAACATAAGTATAGTACAATAAAGCAATATAACAAAGTTAATATTATATCATTAGGATTGAACATTTGTCATAGAAGAAATGTTACCAAACAATTTAACATTACTAGTTCCAAACAATAAATTTCATGGTAAAATTTTATTGCAAATATTGTAGAAAGATGCCATGAAGTTTGTTGTTTGAAAATAGTGGTACAAACATTTTTTTGCTGCCAGTTTTTTTCTGTGAAAAACATTTAAACCTAAAAAACCGCATTAGCTATATAAGTTATAAAACATAATACACTGTAAAAAATGACCAATGTTTCTTATTTTATAAAAATATGCTATAACCACGAACAAAAATATAATATAATCTTCTGAGTTATCCGAAGTTTCAAATAGCATGTTACATTGTCTTTTGAATCCCCAGAAACGAATACATTTTCAAAATTTAAAGAATAATTTATAAAAACAAATTATTTTTAGCTGCCCGAATTTTTCAGAAACGTTTCCGAAGGGATTTTATAGTGTATTAATGAGTGTCCTCAGCCCGGAATACCTGTTTTTCGAATGTTATCCATTCTAAAGTACACGTTTTCAGCCGCATAAGTTAATTTATACATGAAAGAGTAAAGAAATAATCTTAATTTTAATATTAATGTTAACGCTGTTAATTTTGCATGTTTGTCTGTTAAACAATTTTTTTTGAGCATGAAAATGTTTACTTCAGAATTGATAGCATTCGAAAAACCGGTATTCCAGGCTGAGGACACTCATTAATACACTATAAAATCCCTTCGGAAACGTTTCTGAAAAATTCGGGCAGCTAAAAATAATTTGTTTTTATAAATTATTCTTTAAATTTTAAAAATGTATTCGTTTCTATGGGGATTCAAAAGACAATGTAACATGCTATTTGAAACTTCGGATAACTCAGAAGATTATATTATATTTTTGTTCGTGGTTATAGCATATTTTTATAAAATAAGAAACATTGGTCATTTTTTACAGTGTATAACAATGCAAAATTTCCAAATTCTATTAAAAAAAAAAAAAAAAAAAAAAAAAAAAAAAGTTTTTTTTTTTTTTTTTTGATAAATTAGTTTTTTGCTCAATACAAAAAACACTTTTATTGTTCTCTTATTTTATTTGTAGAAATATAGTGACAATTTAATTATTTTGGAATAATGTTTGATTCGTGTTGAATATTAAGAAATTTTTACACCACTGTAGAACAAATAGGACTACATGTAAAAAAAAACTTTAGACTTAAAATACAGTATTCAAGATGTTTTAAATTAATTATAAATAACAGGGCAGATTTTGTCTTCCCATGAAAATATATGAAACAACAATGAAGGCCTTAAAAACTTTTATGCAAATCTCAATTAATTTTATATAAATATGGATTAATGACTATGTGTCTCGGAACCGCACATAAAAGGTTACCGGGCCGCAGGTTGAGTATGGCTGATTCAGACTGTTACTTGTTTTTGCATATATATATATATATATTTTTTTTTTATGGAAATAAAAAATATTTTTTAAATGATAAAAAACAGCAACAAAATTTATAATATTGTGAGACAAAATTAATCTTGCAAAACCAGTTTAGCCACGATTTTGAAGTTAAGGTTGCATATTTTTAAGTCATTTCTTTCTTATATTGCATAACAGCTAACCCGCCCGGCGTTGCCCGGGCCCGAGATAATTACAATCTCAGAGAAAGGCGTTAACCCCCTCCCTCTCCGTACCCGCAAATATAATGAATAATTTGTTCAAGAGAACCACCGTTGGAATTTTTGAAAAATTTTTGCAGATCTATGCCGATCATGATTCCGAGAACCCCAAGACACCCCGGGTTCAAAACTTTATCTATCTATCTATCTATGTATGTCACTTTTTTTATGAACACGATAACTCCCATAATTCTGCACAAGTCTCTTCCAAACTAATACATAAAATCAAGGGGCATAAAATCTCAGTCAAGTTCGTTATTGCGCAAAATCGAACCAAGGGGGGGGGGGGGGGCTTTTTGTGAAAACAGAAAAAAACCCATAATTTCTTAATTATGATACGTATCGAATCCGTTTAAAGTTATTATTACTTCTAGGAAAAAGGCCAAAAATTTATGTATGACAGATTTTTGATATCATTAAAAATGGCCCCTAGGGGGGGGGGTTTAGAAGAAAAAAAATCATAATTTCGGCAATTCACAAGATATCAAATCCGCTTAAATTTATTATACATCCTCTTAATATTATCTAAAACTTTTATACTGACAAGTTTTTTATAGAACCAACCTTTATAGCGCAAAAAAAAAAAAAAAAAATCCCTGCCGGCTCCGCCTGCAAACAAATTAAGTTTTGAAGTAACTGCTGCCCAACTGCAGCATCATGGCAAAAAGGTCATTTCTTCTACAATTCCCAACAAACAGGTGCCCCACGGTCTGCGTCTTCAAAATCTACCTGTGCCTGCAGGCCGAGCCGACAGAGATTTTTTGTAAATATAAAAACACCTCCTGCTAAATTTTAGGTGATTCAAAAGAGGCTGATTCATTGTATGTGTTCTCGTTATGCATGTAGATTTCTTAGGCACGAGGTGTTTTTCAATTTTTAAAATCAATAACGAAATATTACTTTTCACATTTACAGTTGATTATTTTAAGCATCTGCTTTTCTGTATATTAAATAAATATATCTACTCTTAATAATACAACTAAAATTACACCTTTTTATCATTATCATTTATTTCTACAGGAAAGTGACATTAACTAGTTCACAAATTATTATTTTGTTTTTCAAAATAATTTTATTTTAAAGGCGAACAAAATTACACATACACACAAAATATTTAAATAATATTGAATTGTAATGGTAATTTAAAATATTAACTTTTGTAGATAACAAGATTATCTGTTAAGGTGGTTGGTTCTCAAATGACCTGCTCAACAACGCGAAACTTTCTGACAACTGTAAACGTGACTGTAAACTAGTCAACTGTAAACGTAAAAATTTATATCTCCTTATTGCTTTTTTAAAATTAAAAAAACACCTCGTAACATATTTTAGGTATTTCAAAAGAGGCTGATTCATTGCATATGTTCTCATTACGCAAGTAGATTTCTTAGGCACGAGGTGTTTTTCAATTTTAAAATTCAATAAGGAAATATTTCACGTTTACAGTTGACTAGTTTACAGTCACGTTTACAGTTGTCAGAAAGTTTCGCGTTGCTGAGCAGATCATTTGAGAAACACCTTAACAGATAATCTTGTTTTCTACAAAAGTTAATATTTTAAATTGCCATTACAATTCAATATTATTTAAATATTTTGTGTGTGTGTAATTTTATTCGCCTTTATAATAAAATTATTTTGAAAAACAAAATAATATTTTTTTAGCTAGTTATGTCACTTTCCTGTAGAAATAAATAATAATAATAATAAGACGTAATTTCAATTGTATTATTAATAGTAGATATGTTTATTTAATATACAGATCTAGTCAGAATGACATATATCAGGGTATATATATCTTTACTTTATAAGGATTAACATAGATATTTGTTCGTTGGAATTTCTGCTGATTTTAGAGTTTTCACCTTATGTATTTACTAATTTCAGTAATTTTTTGAATTATTTTTTCAATAACTGTTAAAAAAAAAGTAATTTTAAATTTAAAAAGTATGTATTAAGATTTAAGAGTATTTTCAATGTTTTCAATTAATTTTGATTAATCATGCAAGTATAATTCTCCCCCCTTCTTCGTTTTACTTTTCATATAATTTCAGAAATATATATATTTTTTAATTTTAAGCAGGGCTGCAGTCATTTTCTGGATTAGCAATACCTTTTTAAAATACAAAATTGTTAACAGTACTTAATTTGATTGTGTTTAAAGCCCTTTCCACAAAACTTCATTCAAGCCATAAAACTTTGCATTATTCCGACGAAGTGTAATAGTCTAAGAAACTATCGAAACTAACTTCCTTGAAAGTTTGAGCTTTAATGTGATAGATAATGTAAATATCTCTGGGTTAATGTTTGTTTTAATGCAACGAAAGTTTAATGTCCGTGAAATAAGTTGTATTGGTTTGAGTCTTCTGTCAATTATCGACCAGTTTTGTGTTTAACTGTGAATCTGACGTAATGTTATTGTGCTGTCCAATTTAAAAAAAAAAAAAAAAAAAAAAAACACACACACACACACAGAGAGAGAGAGAAAGGTTTTCTAAAAAAAAAAAAAAAAAAAAACTCACTCTAGTACTACATCAAATATTTCAAAAGTCAATTTTATTGTTTTGTTCTGTTTTTATGCGAAATTTAGAATAATAAAAATAGTTAAAAATACCTAAGGAGTGCTAATTTAGTTAAAAAATAATTTAAACTAACAATTGCAGAATTCTGACAAAACATGAGCTTCATTTTTACACATTTTCTTGTTATAATAAAATTTTAGAATGATTTACATAAATTTTTAATTGTTTTCATGTTAAATCATTAATATGTAATAAATGCCTCATTTTCAGTTGGTTACGTCATGTGCAGATTTTTTTTTTTTTAAAGGTAACATGGGTTATTTTTTAAAAAGTGTTTTTTTTTTTTTTTTTTTTTTTTTTTTTCAAAATTCTAGCTTAATTGACTGCCAATTTGTAATAAAGTGATAAGATGAAATATGCTCAACATTAAAATCTTAGTCAGAACAAGCTGTAAAAAATTATCCATGTTTAATTTTTTTTTAAATTGTTTATTAGACATTAATATAGAGAAAATTTCAAAAGTTTTTACAGAACAGTACAATAGTTGTTCAGAAACTCACATATGGGGCACATTAAATGTGCATAGGGAAGTTTTTTTGATAAAGATGACCATACTTTTTTTCCTATTACAAGTTTGCATAAGTATGTGGTACTTTTTACTGTGTAATTGTTTTACTTACCCATCATACGTAGTATAGGGTAAGTCTTGTAATCGTTTTGAAAATCGAAAAATTTTTTTTTGACGGATTTACACGTTTCAGACACTGGAGATTACGAATAACATATTTTTGGAAAAAAAAATTTGCCGTCCGTCTGTGTGTCTGGATGTCTGTGTGTCTGTAAACGCTCTATCTCCCGAACAAATTGAGATAGAGACTTGCCATTTGGTATGTACACTTAGTATGTAATAATGGGAAGAAGCCTATTTCATTTCAATAACCTCGATTAACCGGAACTATTTTTTTCGGACTTTCGAAATATTCGTTCTGATAAAAGGTATATAAAAATTTTCGAAATTGTTTATTTTAAGAAATGAACATAAAAGACAATAAAAAAACAAATTTTGCATAAAGCATGAAGTCGATCGGATAATGCCGAGATATTTGGAATCCCATTTCCACACTCTTCGATTTTTCATGACCCTGTATTTCATCCAAATTTCACATCAAAGATATATTTTAATTGGAAATTTGACGCTTAATCAGATGCAATAAACCGCTAGTTAATAGGATTATTATTTTTGGAGTTATAAGGAAAAACCTCTTTCAAGCAATTCAGTAATCGAGCCTTTAAAGTTTCAGACGTCATCAATCCACGATTTTATTTGATTTGCAATGCATTTTATAAGTAGTTTACACATTTTTATTTTAATATTTTACATTATGCATATCCATGATGGGTAAGTATTACGGTGGCCCCCACGTAATACTTACCCATTACATAGCCCGCTTTTGTAACGGCTTATCTTTATAAATAGTTTTTTTTTCTTTAACATCTTAAGAGGATACTTCGCTCACACGAAAACACCCGCTCGCTAATGTTAATCCTGTTGGAGAAAGTTTTTGCAATATCTCGTTTCCATTTCACTATTTTTAAATGATTTTGCATTGGATTGCTGAGATCGATTTCTATGCACGCCCTTTTTTACTTTTCGAATTTGATTACAAGTTTATTTTTTATTAAGATAATTTTACTTTCGGAACCGGTTTCGAAAGTAAAAGTATCCTCATGAAAAGTACCTGCAAACAAAATAAAAAAAAAGTAAAAAAAGTGCTGCATAGGGATCGACCTCAGCTATCCAATGCAAAAATAAAATAAAAAATAAATAAATAAAAAAATATTGAAATGCAAACCAGATATTGTAAAAATTTTCTCTCATAGGATTAACATTAGCGAGTGGGTATTTTCGCGTGAGTGCACTAGTCCCTTAATGTCCAAAAGTTTGCTATAAACATATTATTTTAAGTATTTTTAATTTCAACTATGTAATACTTGCAGGATTAACTTTGACTGTGATTTATCAAAGTTCGTGAAAACAATGAAAACACTCTTAAATCTCTATTCATATTTTTATTAATTTCAACTGTTAACTATATAAATGCAATGGTATTATTAATGATGTTAGATTTATATTTTAAAACTCATTTGTAGAAGGAATATACAAGGTGCGTATATCTTTCTAGTATTAGTAACAGGAATTCGTAGGGAACTTTCGTAATTTCTGGGAGTTTTCGATTAATGTATTTTCTCTTTTCAAGGTTTTTTTTTTTTCAAAAACTGTCAATAAAAATCTTTTATAATCGAAAATTTTAAAAGTATAGTAACTTAAAATTATTGTAAATATTGAAAATACTATTAAGTACTATATTTTAGTAATTATTATTATTATTATTATTATTAAATACTGATTGTCAGAAGAATACACAAGGATGTGTATATCTTTTCTGTGTTAGTAACATGAATTCGTAGGAAAATTTTCTAATTTCTGGAGCTTTCACTTAATATATTTCATTTTTTGAGGAATTTTTTTTTTTTTTTTCAAATAATTGTCAATAAAACTTTTATAATGGAAATTTTAAAAGCATGCACAGTAACTAATTTTCAATATTTACAAGAATTTTAAGTGTATTTTATGAATTATATCAGTATTATTTAAAAATATTGATCACCAAAAGAATAATACACATGGGTGTGTAAATTTTTTCTGTATTAGTAACAAGAATTTGTAGGGAATTTTCCTAATTTCTTGAATTTTCGCTTAACGTATTTCTTCTATTGTATTGTCCTTCTATTGTATTGTACTTTTCAGAATTAAAAACTGTTGATAAAAAACTTTTTAATGGACATTTTAAATGTATGTACAATAACTTAAAACTATTTTTAATATTTTCAAGAATTTTAAGGGTATTTGATTAATTACAATTAAATTTAATAATAATAATTTTCACGTTTCCCAGTTTGGCCATAATTTAAGCACCTGCTAGCCTTGGACATGCAATCTCGTGGAGTATGTTTATCATTTTCAAAGATATGCGAGAATATTGTATTTATCATTGAGATCTGAAGATGTCACCACTAGTGTGAACGAAACATATCTAATCTACATTAAAAATGTATTTTAAATATTCCGTGTTATGTTTTTAAAAATATGCGAGAATATTGTATTTATCATTGCGTTCTGAAGATGTCACCGATAGTGTGAACGAAACATATGTAATCTACTTAACCCTTTCAGGGGCAGTGGTATGTTTATGAAACCACTTAATTTTCATTCCCAAACGCCACAATGGCACCAGAATTTTTCTAAAATCTTTTTCATTTAATATGTATGTGAAATATAGCCGTTTTCATATTTCAGAATAATTTTTTTTGTAAATTTCGGTGCCAGTCATTTATTTCAACATTTCAGTACTGAAAGTACTTCGCCCCTGAAAGGGTTTAAAAAGGTATTTTAAATATTCCGTGTTATGTTTTTTATCACTTTAAGCATTATTAGACTTTAATTTAAATACAAATTTTATTAACACATAATCGCTCCCCCCCCCCCCCCCACACCTTTTTTTTCTGTTCATATAATTTCAGAATTTTTTCTTTAAGTTGGGATGTAATCCGCCCCCCCCCCTTCCCCCATATACTACTAACACCGTTGAAAATAGTAAACTCTATTCACAGCATTTAATTTTGCCTTTTTAAGCCCCTCCCATAAAACTTCTTCCAAGCCATAAAACTTTGCATTATTCGGACAAAATGTGTGAAAATGTTGAAATTTACTTTATCTATCACATTTAAAACTCTAGTTTAAAATAATGTAAATCTCTCAGGGTTAATGTTTGTTTTACAGCAACGAAAGTTTAATGTTCGTGAAATAAGCTTTATTGGTTCGAGCCTTCTGCTTCTGCATTAAAGTGGACGCACTGTCAATTATTATCGATCAGATTTGTGTTTAGTTGTAAATCTGAAGTAATGTTCGTTGTGATGAAAGTCAGATATGGGACGAAATAGATATGTATAGAGAGATTTTGTGATCAAGGTACTGATTTATAATTTTTTATAGAATATATAATATAGTTTCTTATAGAAGATGCTACCAGTGTATGGTACATTTCTTGGTGTGTAAAATGTTTCGCTTTTATATCAACTTAATTAGATAATTTTCTTATTTAACAACTTATGTTATTTGATCTGGATTATCCTATGTTGTCGAGATTAACATATATAGAACTTATAAAAACGAGCTTAACTTAGAGAAACGAAATTAACTTATAAAAAACTCCCTGACGGCTCGGCCTACAGGCACAGGTAGATTTCGAAGACGCAGACCGTGAGGCGCCTGTTTGTCGTGAATTGCGGAAGAAATGACCTTTTTACGATGATGCTGCAGTTGGAACCGCCTACTTCGAAACCAAACTTGTTTGCAGGCCGAAGTTTTTTTGAAAAGCCAGCAAGGATTTTTTTTTTCTTTTTTTTTGCTATAAGAGTTGGTCCTATAAAAAACATGTCTTTAGATAATATTAAGAGGATTTATAATAAATTTAAACGGATTTGAAATCTTGGGAATTGACGAAGTTATGAATTTCTTTCTTCTAAAACCTCCCTCCCCCCCCCCCCTCCTTAAGGCAATTTTTAATTATATCAAAACTCTGTCATACATAAATTTTCGGCCCTTCTCCTAGATGTAATAATAACTTCAAACGGATTCGATATGTATCATAATTAAGAAATTATGGTTTTTTTTTCAGTTTTCACAACTTAGGTGAGAATGTAATAGGTAGTATTTCTTACGAAATCTACGTAAAAGAAAATGAATGCGCTTAAAGCTGCAATAACACAGCAGCCAATGAGTATATTATCTAATAAACTTCAAATTTAGTACATATGACGTAAAAAAAATAATGACAATGATATAGTATATAAAATTATACCCAGCACAACAACAATAAAAATGTTAGAAAATTGAAATAAAATATGTCACCAAAACTTGTCAGTGGGTGGTTGGTGACAAAAATTAGTACGATAGCAAACATTGAGGGTTTCGCGTTGAATCTCAATGTTAGGCGCAAAATGGTAATATAAACTTCAAAGGAATTAAATGTTTGGAAAGATAACAAAGCTATCGCACACTGTAAAAAATATTTGGAACGTTTAGTATTCTAACAGGAATGTTTCTGATACCATCGGATATTTGAGAGCTATTTTCACTTTCTGAAACCATCAGAAACCTTTCCGAATTTTTAGGTTTAGGTGATTGAAACCGACCCTCTTCTATAGCAAACCAGTTTGTCCGCATTTCAAGTATTTCTCTTCTCAACTATTTCAAACAGTGTACGCCGTTAACGGCAAAAATAAAGCAGCACGTTGTTGGATGTGGAATATAATGTTAGTTATTCGAACGGTCCAAAAAGAGAATTTAAAAAAAGGAATATTTGAAAAGGTAAGAATTTCTGCTGTTTTTACTCTAATAATATTTTTTATAATGATTCTGTTTTATATTCATTATTATCTCATACATGGCGTGATATTTTTCAGTTTATATCAATATTTTTAACAAATGTCTTAACCCTAACTTTTAGGACTATTTACATGAGCATTTAGATACTTTGAGTTGGAAGGATAATTATTAAAATATACTCTAAAATAAATACAAATACAAATCCTTTGTCTCTCATTTTAAGTTTTTTTAATGTTGCTTCAATAAATATGATTTATAAATATCATTTAGTAGCAATTTTATCTCTTAAAGAATAATATCGGCGGGCGGTATTGTGTGTTTGTTTATATATATTTTTTAACGATGTTTCAGAACTCTAACTTTTATAATACTATATATTGAAAATTGACTTACCTGACTTTAAAAATATCGTTTTAAAATAAACAAACTATATTTATTTATTTTATTCTAATTCTGAAAAAAAAAAATTCCTAGGTGTTTTTATTAATCTCAGGGTTATGTCCAGATTTTTCTCACAGGGTCCTGTTATTGTGAAATGGTGCAGTTTTTTTTAATATTTTTAAAAATTCCGGTCGTAATTTTCGGAATTTGAAATTATCGTTATATCAGGTTCCTTTGTATCTATCCTTTACACATAAAAAAGCTATGCACTTTGATAAGTTCAATTGTTTTGTGATAGGTCAGATTTTATTTTTAAATCATTAAATTTGTGAAAAGTTCAGTTTTTGACGTGGTAAAGTCCTGTTTTTAAGACAAAGAATTTTGTGACGGATACTGTTTTGGAACGAAAAATTTTGTGAAGGGTCCAGTTTTAAGATGAGAATTTTTGTGAAATTGTCTTGTTTTAATATGAAAAATTACCTTTTAAGGACCGAAAAAATTAACAGATAAACAGATCTCTGAAGCTGCATTGCTTTTGGAAAGCTCATACATAAGTTTTAATCATTTTATGTTGCTACGAGTTAGATTATTTGAAATGTATCTAAAATATATTAGTATAGCTTTAGTTTGTCTATTTCATGTTAATGAAAAGTTTTGAAAGTTTTCTTTCTAAGTATATATGCTATTTTTTTAATTTTTTTAAAATAAATACTTGATTTGTGAAGCTGTATGAATCCCATATTTTTTTCATGATATGTTGTTAAAAAACAAGGTAAATATCTTTAATTCCCCAATATTCACTTCGTGAATATTCTTAAATATTAGGGTTAAAACACATTTGATAAAATTTTGATATAAACTGAAAAATATCACGCAATATACCGAATAATTTCGCCTAGAAAAAAGAATCATTATAAAAAATAAGTTTGATTAGAATATTTAAAAGAACAGAAATTCTTATCTTTTCAAGTATTCTTTTAAAATTCAGATAATATATAATAAAAAAAGATATTCAGAAACACTTCAGATATATTCAGAAAGGTTTTAGATACATTCAGAAAAGTTTCCGATATATTATGAAAGATTTGCGATATATTCAGAAACTTTTTCGATCCGTAATGAAAGATTTCCGATATATTCAGAAAGGTTTCAGATATGTTCAGGAAGGTTTCAGATATACTCAGGAAAGTTTCATTACGAATCGGAAAGGTTCCGTGTTTTAGCCGAAACATTTTTCTGATCGAATCAGAAACCTTTCTGTTAGTATCGTGCAGCACAGGTCTCCGTTACCTTCAGAAACGTTTCTGAAAATTTTTTACAGTGCATTAAACAGAAAAAAAAATTGTCAACATTGGAGTTTCACTCTCAAAAGATATTAAAATATCTTACCATGTAGTAAGATGATGTCCCCCCCCCCCCCTGCCGGAAGTTTATATGATTTTCTCAGATTCACAAAGCCTTCGGTTAATTTAATGTATTTTTTTTTATATTAGAAATTCTTCTAGTTATTTGTTAATACCTATTAAGGAAAAGACTTGCGTAATGAAAATTAAAAATATATGTTTAGTCAATAAATAGCATTTTAAATATTAATAAGAATATTATAGAATATATAAAATTTATTAGTATTGTTAATATTTATAAGTGTAGTTTATTAATTACAATTAGTTATTGACAAATTTTACCCTTTTTCCCCGTTCCTCTTTTCATATAATTTTAGGTATAGCTTTCAATACAAAAAAGTATAAAGCTACCTATTGCAGCCGTTCGGAGGAAAGCAGTTCCGGAAAATTTCGATATATTTTCACCGATCATGACCCCCAGACCCCAAAACCACTCTCCGTTCAAATGTTAATTTATATATATAGATACATCCATATATATATATATATATATATATATATATATATATATATATATAATTATAATATCTATGAATTTCAAAAACATATCAAGTACTAATATCATTCTACTAAAATCTACAAAGATATAATTAATGATATTGTGTAATCAGAATACCACATAGCTAATAATTAACTTGTGCAATCATAAAATTACCATAGCATTAGCATGTGCTTCAATGGTAATTAGCCAAATTTACTCATACCTGAAGAACATTTAAAAAGAAAGAGAGAGAAAGGGGAAAAAAAATTATAAATTGGAGTTGCTATTAAGTAAACACAAATGGATTAATAAATTAATTATGAACATTATTCAGTGGAAAAACTGGACCACAAGAGAACCAATCAAGAATTGGATATGAAAAAACATATGTGGATGTACTCGTCAGCATGGCTGCACCCACATGTGTTTTAAAAATAATTCAGTATTTCATAATTCTACTGGCATGATGCTAAGAACAGTAGAATCAGCCAAGTATACTGAATTATTACCAGACAACAATTGGAAAAATTTAAAATTGGAAATATGTAAAATGTAAATAAAAAACCATTAAGAAATATATAATATATCACTTACAACGATTATCCTAAAATCTTTATAAATCACCACACTATATTACCACCAGATATCATTTTTGAAATAATATTGGAAATTAGAACCCTTAAATTGTAGAAAAAATGTTTTACTCACAAGAATGATCCAGAATCCTCAAAATATAGCAACTTCTGCATAATGATCAATTCCACATGGCACGTATCAAACATGTTGACATTCGAGTCGAGTTGAAGAAATGATTTGAAAGACAAGTTGAGAGCTCATTTTTTTTTTTTTTTTTTTTTTTTTTAAACTCAACTCGATCAATGACACCCCAACACAAAATAATTCAAAAACACACAAAACTATTCTGTTGATAATACTCTTATAACAAAATTATATCCGTGAATATATAATTACTCCATCTAATTTTAATTCCTGAAAGTAAAATTAATATACAAGCAATAGCTCCCTCTATAGTTAAATTAAAAATAATATCTATAATATCATCAACTAACTAAAATGTAAAGTGTCGCCATCTGTTGGTATTATAATTATTCATAATTAGTATTTATCCATATTATTATTAACATAATCTCTTCATTAGATTTAATCAATATATAAATTTTAATAAACAATACTTCCTTGTAGTTTTTACATTAAATTCGAATAAAATCCTACAATATGAATAAATATACACAGAATTTATTCATCCTGCACAGCATTTCAGATATTCTTAACAAGAGTATATTTTGTAAAAGAGATATTATTTTAAAACAAAGTGCTATGCTACCAGCTGTGTTAAACCACTGATATATATTATAAACTTATAATTAAATTATTAATTTTTTATTGTTACTTCTACTTAAATATATTTTAGACTTGTTATTAAATAATTAATGTATTGTTTATACTTATACTTAATTATATTTTAGATTTCAGAGATTAAGTTAATATCAAATTAAATAATTATTATTATTACTACTGTGCTTCAATCAAATTTATGCTATGCAGTAATTAAAAATACTTATTATATTTAATTTCATAGATAAAAATAAAAAACTATATATATATTTATACACTTTGCAAATAGATATGTTTGTGAGTTATAATAACCAATGTTATCCATGTATAATTTTATGTGTTATTGTATAAGTTAAATTATAAATGTATGAAAACTGCTCATCAAAGACACCCTAAACATATGTGATCGGCAACGCACAATCACATACTATACAGAGTGTATATAATGTTCAATCAAATTTTAAATTTCCTAATATGTTATAATTGTATTAATGTATGTTATAATTGTAATATTATATCTATTGTTATATGTTATCGCACATTAAAACAAAAATGTATTACATACAGTGTTAATAATTAAATGATATAATAAATGTTATTTAAAAGAGTTGATAATTGAATTTATCATAAAAATTGGATAACCATATATTTTTGCTTGATCTCGAATAAATCTAATATTTTTGTTTTTATTTATATCTGAGCATAAGTATTTTATACGATGTAGATAATTGATAATTATATTTTTATATACAGATTTATGTAAACATGAAGCATAATTGGTAAAAATATTTACTTTAAATGGAAAATCAAATCTCTTATCATAAATATCAAAAATTAATTTATAATTATTATTAATATTGATTTTTAAGTCAAGAAAGTTAATATTATTATTAATTAAATCATTTTCGCTTAATTTAAGTTGAGTAGGATAAAAATTGAGTGGTGATGTGCAATTTTTTTCATTGAAATAAAATATGATAATTTCATCAATATAGCGATAAAATACATAATCATTGTTCGTACTAATATTTCTTTCATAATAATATAAGTAAAGGTCAGAGAGAATACTAGATGCTGTTCCGCCCTGCGGAATTCCCTGGCATTGTTTATAAATAATATTGTCATCAGGGCTGGGTTTTTGACGTCAAAAACTGGTTTTTGACATGACAGTGGTAAAAACCGTGTTTTTACCGGTTTATTCCGTCAAAAACCTATCATTTTCGATTGTCCTCCAATTTATGGTGTAAGTGTAGCATACAATACATTTCTAGATTTATTTTACCTTGTTGTTACAATTACATTTTGTTAAATTTGTTTAAAAGAAGATCATTTCCTAATATGGGAAAGATTTAAAAATACAAGAGTAAAAGAAAAGAACAATGTCATATTCTTCACTAATATAGATTCTACTAACTGCAATTAACATTAATATTAAATGATAATAAAAGGTTATTATAATTATTAAATAACATTCAATATAGATTTTTAATAAAGTACATTAAAATTATTTTAGAGATGCAAAAATGCTGTTACATTGTATGACAATGAGATGTTAAGCATAGACTGGCAGTGAATAAATTTGAATATTCTTAGATATAATATTTTAAAATGCATTAAGTATTTCATAAATACAATTATGGTGATTTTCATTTGCACTTCAATAAGTAGAATCTTAAAGTTTTGTTTTCAACAATGTAATAAATTGTACCGAAATTATACACATTGTTTAATCTAATACTTATAAGTTACAGGATTTCTTCGAAAAATCTAATTTTTTTAGACTATGCCAAATAGCTTAAGATTATTATAGAGATCTTCTAACAGAGATGTACACGTATTATTCTAATGCAATTCTTTTTTGTTTTTCTTGGATGCATAAATATACTTTAGAGCAGCCATACTCAACCTTTTTTTCTCGCGGGCCACAAACATATGTTTGCGATGTTAGGCGGGCCGCAACACACTTATAAAAGGGTAAAAAAAGTAATTAAAAAAATAAGTTAACATAAGTAGTATAAAAAAGCAATATAACAAAGTTAATATTATCAGTAGTTTTTAACGTTTGAAATGTTACCAAAGAATTTGAACACCACTATTTCCAAACAATAAAATTGAGGTAGATTTTTATTGTAAACTAGCTAACCCGCCCGGCATTGCCCGGGCCCGAGATAATTACAATCTCGGAGAAAGGCATTAACCCCCTCCCTCCCCATACCCGCAAATATAATGAATAATTTGTTCAAGAGAACCACCGTCACCTACATTAACGTGATCATTAAAAAAATAATTACATTTTTCTAATAATTAGAACATAACGAAGACGCTACGCTAAAAAAGCCAGCAGATGACACCCCCTTCCCGACCTCAATTTCAAATCTATATCTTAATTAGTTACCTAAATATTTGTTCATTAGTAAAATTTGGCAATTATTTCCTTTCATTTTCGCAAACTAAATGAGAGGGATCGGCCAGAGAAACAGATCTCTTTGTAGTTCAGTTTTTAATGAAAGCCGATCCCTGTCTGAAACTTTCTCGGATCGTTTTCAATGGCGCCAGCAGATTTTTGGCAGTTTTTTGCATAAATTAAAAAAAAAAAATTACCGACCGAATTTTTCAAAAATCACATAGGCAGATGAAGAATATTTTTTTACATATGCTCAGAAATTTTCAAATTTATATCGCAATTAGTTTTCTTAAAATTCGCTAATTAGTAAAATAATTTCGCATTCGTTCATTTCCGTTTGCAAATCCAATGCGCCGATTCGTTTCTTTCGCCATTTTGCTTTAAAAGATAGTCATTTTAGAAGAGATGGTTAATAAGAATCTAATTAATATCTTGGGTAATTATCAAAATATTAAAATTCTGAGGCTCAGGTGCAACATGGCCAGACCTTGAACTATCCACACCTAAATTTCCAGACTTCTAGGTGGGCTAGATTTTGCTAGCCATCGCCAACATACACACAGAGACAGACAGACAGACACACACACACACACACACACACACACACACACACACACACAGAGCGAAACTTTCTTTTATTAATATAGATGTTGTAGGAATATGGCAGAGATTTTTGTTCTTTGAAAAAGTAGTGGTGTAAAGATTTTCAGTACCATTTTATTCCACGACAAACGTTCAACTCTAAAAAGAAATATTAGCTATATAATAAGCATAAAACAGAATAACAATGCAAAATTTAAAAATTCTAAAGAAAAAAAATGCCAGAGATTTTCTCTAATAATTTCTCTAATCTTTTGCCAAAGCAAACTTTTTCTTATTTTTATAAATTGTAGAAATATATAGTGCAAATTTAATTAATTTGGAATAATGTTTGATTTGTGTTGAAGATTAAGACATGTTCACACCACTGTGACATATAAAGCTCAAATAGGAGTCCATGTAAAAAGATGTACATCTACATGTAAAAAGAACTTCTGACTAAGAAAACTGCATTTAAGATGTTTTAACATTATTTTAAATTAATTATTCATTAAAGGACATACGTATTTTGTCTTCTCATGGAAAAAAAAAAAAAAAAAGAAACAATACTGAATTTCTTAAATACTTATTATACAATTAATTTTATAATTATGGATCAATGAACCAATGATTATGAACCAATTAATGGTTTTGTATCTCGGGCCGTACATAAAAGGTCGCCGGGCCGCATACGTTCCGCGGGCCGCAGGTTGAGTATGGCTGCTTTAGAGTCTTTTTGTTACTGAATATTTCATGTAAAACAACTTGATATTAAAGATAGAATGAAAAAAAAAATGTAAAAACAAACTACTAAAAAATGGGTTTTTGACAGTTTTTGACATTTTTGACAAGGAGGTTTTTGACATGACGGTAAAAACCATGGTTAAAACCGGTAAAAACCGTCATGTGTCAAAAACTTGCCAACCCTGATTGTCATATATGATGTAATTATTATGCAATGTAAAATTTAGTAAAGTTTTAAAAAAATTTACTGAAATATGTTCTTTTAATTTTAATTGAGATTTAAATTCTTTAAATAATATACACATTGTTTTATGTAAGTCTTTTATATCAATGTTATTAAATAAATCATTAAAATCCAATGTTTTTGTGAATTTTACCGGATTGATATTATGTATTTTATTAATGAGTTGAAAACTGTTTTTTAGGCAATGTTGGTTATTATGTTTTAACGTTATATCATATATCTGCTTTAAAATATTAAGTAGTAAATTACTTGCATTATTATTGTATGTGTTACACCCGATGGTAACAGTGCGAAATTTAATAGGATTTTTATGAAATTTTGGAATTATAACAAGATAAGGATAATTTAAATTATTACATTTGATTTTTAGTAATTTGTGATAATTTAATAATTTTCTGTTATTTATTTCAATATTTAATTTAGTTTTATTAAAAATATTACTTGTGTTGATTGCATTGTGAATTAACACTTTATAGTATTCTTTACAAATGATAGCATAATTATTTGGAGATTTATCTACATAAGTAATTATAAATTTGTTTTGTAATTCTGACATATGTTTATTTATATTATTAAAAGCTGCATGTGTAATATGATGATAATTTTTATTTCATTTTTCATTTTATCTATAACAGAAAATCTCCATTCACTAAAATACTCGATTGGTTTATTGTAATCAATAGCAATTTTATATATAAATAAATCAATATCTTGAATAAACTGCAATATTATGGATTTGATATTACACTTATATGGAAGGCGAAATTTTGTTCCATTATGCATTAAGTTTTGTAAAATAGGTTGTTCTACAATATTAAGATCACCAGTAATGATATGACCATGTGTTGTATTTATGTACTTTTGATATTTTGGGTCATTACAATAACATGGGTAATTATTTGAAGAGATCATTTGTTTTGCAAAGGAATTGTAATTAAAAATTTTACGTCCAAGTGTGCGATTATATTTGTATGTCTTGTGAATGGTAAAATTTTTTATTGGAAAATTGTTAGTAATGTTGTTTATTATATTGTGTAAATTGATATTATTAAATACATGATTGGAAAAATTTATAATTAATTGTGTATTAATAGTTTTATATTTAGGTTTATTAGAAAGACATGTATTTAATAGGTTTGCTCTATAATGTAGAATATCATAAAAGATATCACAAAAATGTGTAGAATATTGATTCTTTTTAAATACCTTGAAATATTGGTTCAAATATTTCTTTTTTATACTAAAAACATGTTTTCTTATATCAAGCCAACAATAATCATTACAAAATTTTGCCCCAAGATCATCAAGCTCCTTTTGAATCACAATATCATCAGTGTATTTTTTGTTATTATGTTTACCTCTACCAGGTCTTGAAGGTTTTTTTATGTTTGAAAAATTTAATCCTGAATAAAGATTTTTATAATTTTCATATTTAGTTAAATCTGAAAATACAGGATGTGATTTTTTGTATACTAATTGATTTAATCCATAAGGATATGTAGTATTAAAATGTCTTATATATTTAGATTCTAGAAAAAGTCGTTCAGTAAAATTTTTTTGTATTTTAAGTATTTTAATAGTAATATTTTTAAAATCATGATTTTTGAAATGAGTATATTCAATATTATGAGTTGTTTGAAATTTAGATTTTTTATATTTATCAATATGAGAACTATGTAAATTTAGCCGCTTATGTAATTTTTGTCGAGACTGTCCTATATATTCCATATTATACGAATTGCATTTCAATGAATAGATTACATTGTATGCTTTGCAAAATTTTACCAAATTAAGATTGTTATTATTTGAAATCTGTGACTTATCAGCTAATGGACATGTAAGGCAACGCTTTGATTCACACTCACGAAAACATAGTACAGGCTTGGGACAATAGAATAGGTTATCTGATAACGATCCAGGAAGATCCCTAATAATCTTCCTGTACCGAGCATTAGTCCTGGATCCACCAAGGCCTAAATTGCCAGTATCTAACATTTTACTAATAACTGCCATAATTGTTTGAAAGCAATAGAAATTGCAAGAGATACATATAAAAATATATTTAAAGATAAAAAATGTTTTGAATCAACCTTATTGTTATAAAGTACTTGAATATCCATAAAAAATAAAATAAAATAAAAATAAAAATAATAAGATTGACTTTTTAATACTTGATTAAATATAATAAGGCTATATTATAAAACTATATACATATATACATAAAGTCCCATTAAGCAAGCTAACATCAAAAGACAACAATATAGAATCCCCTAGCATTCATAAGTCAATACAAAATTAATGTTGGTAAAAAAAAAAAAAAAAAAAAAAAAAAAAAAAAATTAAAAGAACCTGAATAAGATTTTTAAAAAATGCATTTGAAATTTCAATAGATAAACAAATGATACCAAGAAATAATAGTAATATTCTAAAATTATTATTATTAAATTATTATTAAATACACCATTAAAAGCGCAATGCAGCTATACTAACTATGTATTTTAAACAGAAGTTAATCAAAGTGATTTATGTGCTAACTAGGCTAAATTATGGTATCATAAAACTCAATACTTTCAACCAGCTATAATTGAAAAGAATATGTAAAAACCATTCCATACCAATTTGCGCAATGCAGCATAATTTTATAGAATGTTAAATAATTATAATATCTATGAATTTCAAAAACATATCAAGTTCTAATATCATTCTACTAAAATCTACAAAGAGATAATTAATGATATTGTGTAATCAGAATACCACATAGCTAATAATTAACTTGTGCAATCATAAAATTACCATATCATGTGCTTCAATGGTAATTAGCCAAATTTACTCATACCTGAAGAACATTTAAAAAGAAAGAGAGAGAAAGGGGAAAAAAAATTATAAATTGGAGTTGCTATTATATATCTGACCTATGTCATGTGATAACGCTCGTATTTATAAATCGATTTTGATGAAACTAATTGTGTGTATTAAGGTCACCAATGTCTCGACCGAGTTCGTTGACCAGCTTGGTCCGCCATTTTGTTTCAAGATGGCGGCCATTTAAAAATTTAAAACTAAAATAAATATACAAAAAAATTAAAAATTAAAATTTATTTTTTAATTACGTGTCAGGCCTTGATACAAGGATTTCAGAGCATTTTTTGGTTTACCTCTATCTTAAAAAATGGTTGAGATAGAGCAGTTTGAAATTCTAGGGTGGCTGACATTTTGCAACAAAACAGCACATTAACGCGATTACTCGCAAATTATTTTCTTTCATTGTGTTGTAATAATTTTCCCAATCATACGCATAAAACTATATATTCATATCCGTTAGCGCCAAAATTGGCGACATTTGGCGAAATATCGCCAAATTTGGCGACCAAAATAAGTCTTCATAAATTAAGCCAATTTGGCTATAGCTCAATAATTTGGCGAATTTCTTATTCAAATTCAGTATTAACGAATCTTTTGTAAACGTTTCTTTGCATTTTAACTTGCTGTTTTCGTATAACATTAGCTAAAATTTTAAAACGAAGATATAGGAAGGCTACCTTTTCCTCCCGGTACAGGCCGGAAGGACTTTTAGATTAGGATTATTAAAACCCCGAGATTCCCAATAACCTAGAAAATACAAGATTCTTTCTTTACAGTACTTCGGCACTGTACTACTTTGATTGTGGTTTAGAACCTCTTTCATTAAACTTCATCCAAGCCATAAAACTTTGGATTATTCGGGCGAAATGTGTAAAACTGTCGAAATTTGCTTCCTTTAAAACTCGAGCTTTAATGTGATCGATAATGTAAACATCTCAGGGTTAATGTTTGTTTACTGCAACGGTTAGTATTTTTAATATTTATAAATGTATTTTATTAATTACAATTAGTTTTTTAAACAAATTTTACCTTTTCCCCCGTCTCTTTTTTCATCTAATTTCTAGATTAGGATTATTAAAACCCCGAGATTCCCAATACCCTAGAAAATACAAGATTCTTTACAGTACTTAATTTGATTGTGGTTTGAAGCCTCTTCCATAAAACTTCACCCAAGCCATAAAACTTTGGATTATTCGGGCGAAATGTGTAAAACTGTCGAAATTTGCTTCCTTTAAAACTCTAGCTTTAATGTGATCGATAATGTAAACATCTCAGTGTTAATGTTTGTTTTACTGCAACGCAACTGTACTACCCGTGAAGTAAGAGTTACGTTATTGGTTTGAGCCTTCTGATTTTGCATTAAAATGGACGCGCTGTCAGCTATCGTCCAGATTTCTGTTTAACTGTGAATCTGACCGAATGTCATTTGTGCAGAAAATGGAATATGGGGAATAAGGGATGAGTGCAGAGACATTTTTATGATCTTTATTTCGGAAGTGGTATTTTAGTTTTTGTAGAAGATGGTTGTAAGTAGACAGCGAGTTATATGCAATTGCATATTTTTAGCCTTTTTAATAGTAAAAGCATATAAGTATAATATGCTATAAAATTACATGTATTTTTTAACTTTTTAGCTTCAACATGTTCAATTTGCTTTAAATCCCTTACCATATCCAAATAATACTTTTGATAAGTGCGTACTCTTCTGCAATTTCCTATGTTAAAGAGATGCTAAATGATAGGTATCTTCAGATAAATACCTTGGTAGACAGCGCGTTATATGCAATTGCAAATGTTAAGGCTTTCTATGGTCAAAGCATATGAGTACAAGCATAATATGCTATTAAAAAAATTACATGGAAAAGCATATTTTTAACTTTTTAGCTTCAACATGTTGAGTTTGCTTTAAATCCCGTACCAGATCTAAATAATACTTTTGATAAGTACGTTCTCTTCTGCAATTTCCTATGCTAAACGATAGGTAACTTCAGAAGAATATCTTAGTAGACAGCGAGTTATATGCAAATGCATATTTTAAGCCTTTTTATAGTCAAAGCATATGAGTATAAGCATAATATGCTATAAAATTATATGAAAACGCATATTTTTAACTTTTTAGCTTCAGCATGTTCAGTTTGCTTTAAATCTCTTACCATATCCAAATAATACTTTTGATAAGTACGTACTCTTCTGCAATTTCCTCTGCTAAAGAGATGCTAAATGATAGGTTTCTTCAGAAGAATATCTTAGAAGACAGCGAGTTATATGTAATTGCATATTTTAAGCCTTTTTATAGTCAAAGCATATGAGTATAAGTATAATATGCTATAAAATTACATGTAAAAGCATATTTTTAACTTTTTAGCTTCAGCATGTTCAGTTTGCTTTAAATCCCTTACCATATCCAACTAATACTTTTAATAAGTACGCACTCATCTGCAATTTCCTCTGCTAAAGAGATGCTAAATGATAGGTATCTTCAGAAGAATATCTTTATGATAGAAACCAGGAGTCGATCCAGGCAAAATTTAGGGCCTATTTTAGAGCTCCTTCACAAAAATCCATTTAATTTAAACTTCACTAAATAGTTTTTAATAAAACATTCCTCTTAATAAAATATTCCTCTTCATAAATTTCCATTCCATAAAAACATACTCTTCATTAATATTTTTTTATTTTGTTATGTTTAAAAGTGTGTAATTTAGACACAAAACAAGTTCACAAGAAAAGAAAACTTTAGCAGAAAGACTTAAAGAAGTTTAGTTTGGTTCGATTTTGAGTAACTGGATTTCTTCATCTTTCTCTACAAAATGTTATTTTTCATAAAAATATAATAAATTCAACAAAAAATAATTTTTGCTTTTCACAAAATGGGACCCAAGGAAAAACCCTGCATCGACCCCTGGAAAACATATATATATATATATATATATATATATATATATATATTATTCAAGCCTCCCAAAACAGGAATAAAAGTAGCTTCTGTTAAATGATGTTCGTCAAGTAAAGTTGAAAAGTGCATTTGCACCATTCCCGAGTCTTCTGGAGGAAGGAAAATTGGAGAGAAGTTTTATTTTATTCCATGTAAAAATTGAGGTTTTAAAGTAACTGTCTTTGGAAATGTGATACTGCCCAGTAATATCACTTGATGTTGAAAGAACATTTTCTGCATTTAAAATGTTTTAAATGATAATAAACATAATCTAACAATCTAACTGTCGAAAAATGCATAGTTAGGCACTGCAATAAAATTTACTAGGGAAGCAAACAGGAACTGAAACTAGGAGCTCAAATAAACTTCTTATTAACCCTTTGATGCCGTCGGAACCCACGTAGCAAGATTCGTTCAGTTTGTACGTTTTAATACCACTATTTCGGGAATAGTAATCTTCTTGTTATTTAAACTCACAAGTTCTGACATTAAATAAAATAAATCTCATATTATTATTAAAAAATAGTGGTACTAATCCTGCGTAGTTTCAACCGTGTACATGGCCGTAATCCAAAGGTTAATCATACATATTTTTTTTTCTAATTCTAGTTCTGGTAAGCTGTTTAGAATAATTAAATGTAATTTTTGTTCTTATTGAATAAAGTCAGAGACTGTTTTACTAGCTCTGTCCACGATTTTTTTTTCAGCACGCCTAACTGTCTCTGCATTTTATTTCTAGATATTTGATAAATTTAAATTATATTTTCTTCATAAATGCGTTTACAAAAGTTAAGATGACAACTGAATTTCTACACGCAGGCACTATACACTACTACTACTGGCAAGCCATTGTCTTTAGTCCTTATTCTTCTAATTTTAATGTTTTTAAACGATTTTGCAACTGCAAATATTCTTGTGACAACTAATATCCCTGAAAATTACTAGACCCTATTTATAGTTTATCTAGTCTACTTCCTTTTATTGTGTTTTAAAGCTTCACACATAAAACTTCATGATGTTCCTACCACAAAACTTTACACCAATTCGCACAAAATGCGTAAAACTGCCGAAATTCTAGATATTTGATAAATTAAAATTATATTTTATTCATAAATGCGTTTGCAAAGGTTATAAGATGCCAACTGAATTTCTGCACACAGGCGCTACACGCTACTGGCGCGCCACTGTCTCCGGTCCTGTTTTATTCATCTAATTTTAATGTTTTTAAACGATGTTGCAACTGCAAACATTCCTGTGATAACTAATATCCCTGAAAATTACTAGACTCTATTTATAGTTTATCTAGTCTACTTCCTTTTATTGTGTTTTAAAGCTTCACCCATAAAACTTCATGACGTTCCTACCATAAAACTTGACACCTATTCTCACAAAATGTGTAAAACTGCCTAAATTTACTCCCTTTAAAACTCGAGCTTTAAATGTGATCGATAATGTAAATATCTCAAGGTTAATGTTTGTTTTATGAAATGAAAGTTTAATGTCCGTGAAATAAGCTTTATTGGTTTGAGCCGCCTGCTTTTCAATTAAAATTGGGGGCGTTGGCAATTATCGACCAGATCTGTGTTCAGCTATATGGATACGATGAAATGTTAGTCGATGAGAATATCAGACATGGGACCCAAAGAATGCGTGTAGAGAGATTTTTATGATCTACTAGAAACTAGATAATGGTGATGTGCATAATAAAGGATTTTGATATTCTAATGAATCATTCGGGAATACGCAAAAGCATAGCAGCAAACCTTCGTATTCTGTTTATTCAATTAAAACCAATCATTTTGTAAAAAAATCTATCTATCTATATATATATAATAAAATAAAATAAAAATCATATAAAAATATGAGGCACTTAATTTAACTGTATAGTAAAAAAAAAGTGCCTCATATTTTTATGCGATTTTTAATTTACCTTTTTTTTAAATTTTCACGTTTCAATTGATTAAAAAGAATACGAAGGTGGCCAGTTATGCTTTTGCGCATGCCCGAATAATTCATCCTAATATCAGAATCATTCATTATGCCCACCTCTACCGGATAGTATAGTATTTTAATTTTTAACACGTTGTTGGTCGCGCCCCATGTGAGCGTGTTTCACACGCTAGGCATAAAAAACGTGTTTTTGATTCAGAAATAGCCTTCTAATTCCTTTGTATTTCATTACATATAAATTACACTGTATTTTACCCAATGGGAAAATTTATTCTATAGCAGCACATATTTACACAATGTAAAATATATTAAATATAATAAAATGACATATAAATTATTTTTATGTTTAAACTTTAAGTATATGGGGCTAGTTGTTGTTTGTATTGTTGTAATTTATTGAAATATTATTATAATATTTATTATATATTATTGTTGAACATGTTTAACTTGCAAATGTTTTTATACAAGTGTCGATGCAAGGTCTTTTATTTATTTATTTGGTGAAGTTTATTATATTATAGTGTGAAAAATAAAATATTTTAACTGGAGATTTAATCTAGTTTATCGAATCCAAATTAAGAATTAATAATATTAGCTGTTTATAGTCTCCCTGTTAAAGTTTTTCTTTCTGTCAGCTTATTTTGTTTATAAATTACACATTTCAAAGCTTAACAATAGTAGATAAAAAAATTATGAAGATTTTGCTTTTATAGAATGGAATTTTGGGTAAAGGACCCTTTTTGTGAAATGGAATTTTGTGTAAAGGACCCTTTTTGTGAAATGGAATTTTGGGTAAAGTACCCTTTTTGTGAAATGGTATTTTGTGTAAAGGATCCTTTTTGTGAAATGGAATTTTCAGAAAAGGATACTTTTTGTGAAATGAAATTTTGTGAAGGAACCCTAAACAGGCCCCAATTTTTGCATAGATGGATCCTTGTTTTATATAATGAAACCCGCTTATAACGATATCATTTATAGAAATAAATCTGTCTATAACGGCAATTTCCACTACCCCGACAAATTCTATGCGAACTAATGTCTAGTAAATCTGTCTATAACGAAAATTTTCGATTACAAATCACTTCAATAATCATGTTTGTAAAAGTCTTAAAGGTCTGTACGGGCCGAAATTTTCGGGCTCGGCTCGTACAAACATTTTTTAGACACAAACACAGGTATAAAAGATAAGAGTTCGGCCCGACTGAATTTCTACAAAACATGCTATTTCTGAAGCAACATTATCATAAAATTAAAATTATTCAAAAAGCACACTTACTTATGCGTAGATTTTATTTTCAAGTTATGTTCGAAATGCATTCATGGAATTCCAAATATCAACAATATTAATGACCACTTTAGTCAGTTACATACATAAACACTGATTAAAAAAAATACTTAGACAATTAATTACATTCAAATGAAGATTCAGTAAGAAAAGAAAAATTCGTTATAGACAGGTTTCATTTTTAACTGGTACATCGTCTGTTGTATATGTATTATATTCTTTTTGCGTGGATCAAGACTTTTTCCCGTTTAAGATAGATTTTCGTCATAGACAGGTTCTATTTCACAGGTTTTACCGTAATTTATTTATTTTTGCCCACAAATGTATGTAGAGAATAATGGCGATTTAAAAATCTAATGCATTTTTTTTTTTTTTCAAATAATTTTTTGTCAGCCCTCATTTTACTGATTTTTGCACGAGTTTGAAAATTTCGGCCCGTGTTGACCTTTAGAAAGAATGAAGTCCAGGCCCAGTTTTGCCCGGAAAAAATAAGTTTGTCTCGCCCCAGTCCGAGTCTGCAGAAAAAGTGAGGCCCGGCTCGGCGCGGAGATAGTGATGACTAGGCACGGCCCAACCCAAGTTTTCAGTAAAATGCTACGTCCGCAGCTGGACAGAGTCTCGTGAATAAAAACTAACCGGAGGCCGACTCGCGGTTTCGGGCTAAGCCCGGGACCGTGCAGACCTCTAATTGACATGCTTTTGCATTTAAAACGGAATCAGAAAATGTGTCAGAAATTTCAAGTTGCTGAGCGGGGAAAACGTTTTTATTTTAAACCCTCTAAAGGTCAAGAAATGACCCATTCCCCTCGATGCATGCAACTTAGATTTCTAACGACTGTGTTAAGGTTTTTTAAGATTTCGTAATGAACGGTAACAGAAATTACACCCATTTCTCCAATTTATAAGTCAGATGTGTAGAGATGTAAGTTAGTTACTTTCGGTGTATAATAAGCATGTATTTTCGATGTGTAACAAGTATGTATAAAAAATAAGTTATGATTGGCATTCTAATAAGGAAGGACAGAAAACCATTAACTTTAGATTGAAGAATGTGTTTACTGTGATTCATAAAGCATTCGTATCTTCCGTGTTTCATGTTAAATATATATAGTTATTTATCCGATAAAAGGAAAGTAATTTGACTGCTTTGTCAACGTCTGATGTTGACTATTACCCTTATCATTTATAAGGGTCACAGACATTCATTCATCTTGTTTATGTTTTTCAGCGGTTTGGATTTTTTCCTGTTGCAAGATGGTTTTATCGAGTTTCCTGCTACATTGATAGCCTTCGGTCCATTTAAAATAGAAAAAAGTTAAATTTAAGATTGTGATGTTTATCTTGAAAATTTAATAATAATCATCACATCACTATATATTTAGTTGAATCTCATTGAATTGTGTTGACCTGATGTAGATTCCTGCATCTGCTTGGGTTGGGTGGACTCTAATTTAGTCGGTTTCGGGTTGACTGTTGAGTTTTGATTGTTTCGATTCGGGTTTGTGTTAACCCGATTTTTCAAGAGTCCTAAATATTTTTCAATTCACACACACAAAAATATAAAAACAACTATATATTTGAATATTAATGAGAGTATATGTGTTCTTTTTATACAAAAAAGATAAAATTGATATTGGAGACCACTGCTTAACTAATTAAAGACTATCTTACTTTTACATGATTGTATTACAATACGTATTAATTTTCTTTCACTTCGAATTCCGGTTGGTTTCTGTTTGAAGTGTGGTGGGTACGGGCTGGGTTTGGGTTGACCCGATTTTTCAAAAAAAAGATCTGAATAGTTTTCAATTGAAAGAAAAAAAAATATATATATATATTTGAATACTAATGAGTGTGTATATGTTAATTTTTATACAAAAAAGATAAAATTGATATGAGAGACATAATCGCAGACTACTTTACAAAACTGTATTGAAATGTGAATTAATTTTCTATCACTTCGGGTTCGGGTTAAAGTTTGTTGGGTCGGGTTTTGGGTTGACGATATTTTTTTGTCGGGTACGGTCTGGTTGGGGTTTCGGATTGACAACCCGATTCTCGCAGGACTCTAGTCGGATGTCGGTCCAGGTAGCTCAGTTAGCAGAGCATATGCCTTTTAAGCCAGAGGTGCAAGGTTCGACTCCTGGTCTGAGCACTTTTTCACTCAGTTGGAAAAACATCGACTTGTATGAAATCTTTGCCAATCAGTATGATTGTATTACCATAGTAAAGTGTAAAAGAAATTAGATCAAATATCCATGATATTTCAAAAACAATAAATTTTCATTGTTCTAATAAGATAAGATGATGTTCAATCGGTAGTTTTATCACAAAGAAGTAATTTAATTACATTGCTATTTTAAAACTTTCTTGATAGTGGAGAACTTTTATAAGTTTTGTGTTTAAATGTTGGAAGTTTATTTGATTCACGAAGGTTGTTCTGTTATTTCAACTCTTTGGTAATATACTAAAAATGAATAATTCTCCGAAGTTAACATTTTTCTTTTTAAGTTAAAGTTATGTTTAGAAAAACATTCTTCAAATGCTTACAAATAAAACAGAAGAAAATAGTAATTAAAAATAACTTTTGTAGTTATAATAAAGTTAATTTTATGAATTTACAGCATTTTCTGGTACTGAAATCGAATAAACGCGTTTTTAGTACAGGAAAACGCTGAAAATTCATAAAATTCAAAGTTCACATCTTTTATTTATTTATTTATTTATTTGATAATTTTTACAAAAATAACTATTTTGACATGGACAGCTTTTAAGACGATGAAAATCAATCAGCATTAAAAAATTTTTTGCAATTGGACATTATACATGCTCATTAATAATTCTTCAAGCTGTAACAAGTAAAACAGATGAAAATAGTAATAATTAAAATCATTTTTGTTCTTACGGATTTATGGAAAAGTTAATTTTATGAATTTTCCGCTTTTTCTGGCACTAAAATAGAAAAATCGAGGTTTTAGTGCCGGAAAGCGCTGAAAATTCATAAAATTCAATGTTTACAATTCGGTAATATTAAAATCCTTCTGCTTTTTGATAATTTTAGTAAATAAGGAAGTAAATCTTCACTACACAGAAAAAAAATAAAACCCAATTTGGCTCGAAAGATTGTTAGGTATGTGCCCAAATTGGGCCATGCCTGTTTTCGTTATCACTGTGTATCCATTTTGGGCACTGTTAAATACCCATTTTTAAAAAAAAAAGTTTTTTTTTTGAAAATGGGTATTTAACAGTGCCCAAAATAGATGCACAGTGGTAACCAAAACAGGCATGGCCCAATTTGGGCACATACCTAAGAATCTTTCGACCCAAATTGGGTTTTATTTTTTTCTGTGTACATTTGAAAAAAAAAAAAAAAAAAAAAAAAAAATTACATATATATATATTTGTTCACTATTTCGGATAGCAGACAATATCCCATTATTTACTTTTTCTTTGCATTTTTTTTTCCCACAAAAAATAAGTAATTCATTTGCCGCGTTTAGAGAAACTGTTAAAAGTTACAGAAAAATTAACATCTCTGAAATTAATTAAAATGATGAAAACTTATTCGGCAATATGAATTGATAATCGATATTTTTAATCGATATATTATCCTCAGATTCATGCAAATAAGTAGCGTTAATTTCATTGTGCTGCTGCTGTTGTGAAATTGAAACAAATATTTTTATATAATAGATAATATCTATTAAAGAAAATATTTGAAAATTAACTTTCTTTAACTCAACTCTTCCTACTCCGAACATAAAATTCTTGTGATGTTTTAATACATAATACTGCTAAAACTTTTCAGCTTCAAAAGTTTTCTATAAGTTTTAAATTCATAATCTTGAATATTGATAAAGCCTGGAAAGATGGATGTAAATTTGAAACCTTTGCGTGCGGAGTTGCATCAAATATTGTTTTTCTGTGCCGTCGTGTTGTGTTAGGTCGATCAGATTTCAAACAAATATGAAACTATTTTTAATAATACATTATGGATGGAAGATTTTTATTACAAGTCGGTTTATTTTACGTAAAGTAAATCAGTTTATAACTCCTAAAATTGTTTTTTGAATGCTCGTACATATTAAGTAGAAAGACCTAAAGCTAAATAAGCAAGTTATGTATTAATTTCCCTTTTAATTAATTTATGAACTCTCTCTTATTCTTCTTCATGTTATTATTTGTTAGGGGAACCGTCGGTAGCGTCATAAATTTTCTTATTTTTATAAATAGTTGAATCAGTCTTCAAATTTAATATACATTTTCATCTTTTGATATGTTAAAGAAGTTTGTTCAGCTTACCTGAGATTTTCCTTTTGCGCTGAATATACCCACAGTAGTAATCCAAAGTGTTGTAGCGATATTTATCTGATCCATTGATTCACTTATATTGGAAGAATAATAAATAGTATTAGTAGAAAATGACAATTGTGTAAAATAAACAGAAGATTCATTTTCCTTTGAATATAATATAATTCTTGGCTAGATGTACATGTTTTAAGTCGCGTTTGGAGGCTGCGTATAAGTGCTCCAATTTTACATTATATTAAATATATTTACATCATATATGTACAAGAGCGTCTTAACTGCTCGGGAACATTTTGGAAAACGAAGGGAATGTTTTTAAGTTCTGTGCACACGCGCGGGATAAGACAGCTGTAGTTTTGAAGGAGGGAGGTCTGCAGAGTTTCTCCAATTAGTTAGTTTCGACAGTCTCTGGTTTTGTTCACTATGTTTTTCAGCTGCGGCACTTGAAGTACTTATTGGTAATTGGGGTCTGGTTTTTAACATGTTCTTATTTCAATCGTTCGCTGCACGTGGAGATTATTCACTGCATAAAAAAGGTTTCTCCGTCATTATTTTTATAAGAACTATCGCAATGAAAAATCAGTAGCAATTTATTCTTTCAGCCCTTCTTCTTTTTTTAAAGCGGTTTCTCAGAAAAAATAAAATAAAATAAAAGTAAAAAATAAAAACAGAACCGCTCAACAACGCGAAACTTTCTGAATCATTTTTAAATGTAAAAGCATGTACTGGTAGACATGACTGTTGAAGTGATTGAGCAGTAATTGGCTGTTTTTCATTTTCCGATAAATGAATTGAATCTTGGGTTATAAAGCGATTGTCGGCCCAAAACGCTAGCTTGAGAGAATTTTCTGAAAAATATTTTGCAATTACTGAAAAAAAAAAAATAACCCTCAGTTCGATTACATTCATTTTCGTGCAATCATTTCGTCCGAAAGTAACTTAATACAATCTGGGGATGAATGTTCTCTAAATCAGATGTTATGTATACATTTTCAAATCTTTCTCTTTTTATTTCTAGTCGCCATAGATTAGATAACAAAGGAAAATTCATTCAATCAATATATCCAATGTCAACTCTGAAGTAACATCATGACTTAAGAGTGGCAGTGGGACAGACATTTCCACTTAGTCTTTTATCATAACTAGCGGAGCTTCGCCCGCTACGCTGGTCGGTTTATTTAGTAAGAAAATTTCATTTAGAATCCTGCAGAAACTGCATCAATGTATTTTTAAAAACTGTGATTGTTGATTTATTTTTTTACTGGTGAAACTCGGAACTAAAATTGGTAAGTTCTATCGAGTCGAATGAGCCAAACTGCGCCGTGATCGGACCTATACAACCCGAAATAATTTGAAATGAAATAGCAAAATCCTAAGCGTTTTATTTCTTTTTCTATATAAAAATCGGGATTTTGCTGAAATAAAAAATTATGGGCCGAATTCGAAAATATTTTGAAATTCTGAAATCCCAGCTCACTTTAAGCAAGGATGCATACTTTTCAGATCCAAAAATCCGATATTTAAAAAAAAAAAATTAAATTATAGGGCCCCGAAATTTGTCAGTATAAAAATTTCCAATCTTTCGGTGAGTATATTTAATGTTTTGTGTGAAAGTCAGGCGTTTCGGCTATGAAAGGATGCGTTAAAAAGCGAATCAATTAATTAAAAAATAAATTATATTTCCGCTTCTAATTATCCCATCGTTATGAAAATTAGATATTTGGATTCTTTGTTGAAATATACGTATATATGCATAATTTTTAAATCCATAAATGCAATATTTCAAAGAATTTTAATAGGACCGTAATTCTTCTAGTATAAAGAAATGTGATTTCCGTCCTTCTTTCGGATAGAACACAAATATGTGGGGTTCTCATTGTAAACCCAGCTGTCGAACAAAGCACGTGGAAGAAGGCTCATCGATCACGATTAAGCCGCTCGGGGAAGAGGTAGAAGTTGTAGAAGGAACGCTAGGGATGAGAGCAGTAAGCCAATAGGCAAGCTATTCTTTCCCCAGCCCTCTTGATTCTTGTTAATTCTATTACCTCCTTTATTCAACCTCAAAATAGTTGAAGCATGCTCAGAAAGACCGATTTTGCACTGAAAATTTTCTGTTTTTAAATTAATATATAAGGATATATTTCCAAACTTTTATTCATCGCCTTCAATAGACCACCTAGGCCAAATCTACCCCACCCCCACCCCTATTTAGTGTCATATCGAATCGACCTCCAAATATAAGTACAGATCACTTTCGTGACAAATACAAAATACAGATCATTTTGTGACACTTTCGTGCAAAAATAATTTTTAAAAATATCGAAATGCATTCAAGATATTTCTAGAAAACGCTACCATTGGTTATAGCTTGCGAATGTCGTATGGAGACGAATTTAGACTTTTAACACATTTATGAAACATTCGATAAAAATATTCAGGCATATCTACTGATTTTTTTTTTATCAGATTCTCGCCAAATGTGGTATATGTAACAGTGCTTTTTATTTAATTACGGTTTATTCAGTCATATTACGTGGACTTTTCATACAAGAAAATTCACGAATATTCACAACTGGGCGTAAATACGGCGGATATATAAAAATGAGAGATTAAAAATTAAGAAAATATGAACATAGGAATTGATATTTCTACCTTGATAAACATTGTAGGTATCTATTCGTATCATTACGTACGCATACGTTCTCGCTTAACATTTTTTCATTTTCTTCTTTACTCTCTTTTTTTAGTTTTCAACATTCTTTATTGTATTTTTATGCGTTTTCTTTACAAAAAGTGCGCGTAGTACGCCGGAATACACGGCATTTATTTTGAAACTTTTATCTTAATAATAAAATTCAAATTCAATAAAATATCATGTATTATGATTTAAATTAAATAAAGTTTGAAAATAACATAAGAAAAGTATAACATAAGAAAAGTATATTTTTATTACCCAACATTAACGTTTGATGAGTAAGTTAATTACGTCAGTCAAGTCTATTCCCCAAACTGTTATTTCTGTCAAAATAACCCCTTGGAGGCTACCCAGCAAATAAACATCTAAACTCATTAATGGTGTTTAAAATATTTTCTCATTTGATACATATCGAGGATAGATAGGCAGACAGTGGTGATAATTTCCGACTCCACTTATGAAGCCCCGCAGGCATTTAATCTCTGTCTACTGTTAACTTGAAAAGTTTAATTTCAATCCGAGGTTTGTAATAAAATGTTTAATTTTGAAACTGCGTCGCTAATTAAATAGCACAGCCGTCAATTCTGTCGAATTTTGTGACAATTTCGTAAACTCCCGAAAAAAGATACTCGCAAAAGCTTATTAAAGATTTTGGAATTCCAGTAAAGCTTTGTTTACTTTGTAAATATTTTAACTAGTTTGTTTATTTTGTATATGCATGTATCTAAAGCTGCTTAATATTTTATTTTATTACGTAAGTTAATCCTATCATAGTAACAGACGATATAATTCATTTTTTCAGTGAAATAATAACGATGATTCTTTTTTTTTTTTTTACATTGTCTTGTATTGGATATTTGCTCATAGTATAATATTAATGTAACAGAATTTTAATTAATCGTTTGTAAAAGTGTATTGAAACTTAATTTCTTAAAATAAAATTTTTATCCATAGTATGAAAATCTGCACATAAAATAAATTTTGTATTCATGCATTTTTGCATAAGAGTGCAACAGCTATTGCACCAAGATCCGAATATTTACAAAACTAATTATAGTACGAACGCACTTCATTTGTTACGTTTGACGTACAAGTTTCAACTTGTGTTTTTAGTTTTCAACATTCCTTATTGTATTTTTATGCGTTTTCTTTACAAAAAATGCGCGTAATGCGCCGGAATACAATGCATTTATTTTGCAACTTTTATCTTAATATAATTCAAATTCAATAAAATATCATGTAATATGATTTAAATTAAATAAAAGTCTGAACATACGATAAGAAAAGCATATTTTTATTACCCAACATTAACGTTTGATTAGTAAGTTAATTACGTCAGTCAAGTCTATTCCCCAAACTGTTATTTCTGTCAAAATAACCCCTTGGAGGCTACCCAGCAAATAAACATCTAAACTCATTAATGGTGTTTAAAATATTTTCTCATTTGATACATATCGAGAATAGATGGATAGACAGACGGTAGTGATAATTTCCGACTCCACTTATGAAGCCCCGCAGGCATTTAATCTCTGTCTACTGTTAACTTGAAAAGTTTAATTTGAATCAGAATTTCATCCCGAGGTTTGCAATAAAATGTTTAATTTTGAAACTGCGTCGCTAATTAAATAGCACAGCCGTCAATTCTGTCGAATTTTGTGACAATTTCGTAAACTCCCGGAAAGCTAGCTAGCAAAAGCTTATTAAAAAATTTTGCAATTCCAGCAGATCTTTGTTTACTTTGTAAATGTTTTAACTAGTTTGTTTATTTTGTATAGATGTATCTAAAGCTGCTTAATATTTTTCTAAATATTTATTGTATTATCAGTTCGTTAATTGGTCGTTTCATCAGTGTATACTTTCTTTCTGCATAGGTCTCTATTATACTATTTAAATATTAAGTAAATGATTAAATTTTAATATGTTAATTTAAATATTGTGTAATTTATTTTTCCAATTCAATTTAAATATTATGTAATTTTTTAATTATTATATTGTGTATCAATAAAAATAATGAAGATACTTTTCCTTATGCAGTAAAACTTTCTTTCAGCATTTAATATTAGGTATTATTTGGTAAATTTTATGTTTTCGGTCATTGATGACTCCAGTAAAATGGTAGTCTATCGGGAGAAGAATTTGCTTTTAATTGCTATTCACGACACTGTGTTAATGCTTTTCTGGAGTGGACATGTTGATTACACATTTCTTTAATTTGCTAAAAGGTTTAAAATAAAAAGATTATATAAACAGTAAAATAAGTTTTATCAGACTGTTGACATGTTTTAGCTCCATGTGAGCCATTATCAAAACAAATAAGAAAATTCTATAATTGCATGGTGTATGAAGTTATTTGAAACACTATAATTTAATTTTTCTCATACTACTTTTTAAAATTACGCATGTTTTTTTTTTTTTTTTTTTCTTGGAAGTAACTCGAGCCACAATTTTGGTAAATTAAATGATGTTGCATCGTTACATATTACATTTTTGCGCAGGCTTGGCTTTTTACCGGTAAAAACTGGTTTTTACCAGGACATGGTAAAAACCTGGGAAAAAGTGGTAAAAACCTTAGGATACAATAAACCCTATTAGTCATTAAACTGTATTTTAATACTATTGATAAAAACTATTTTCATGTAAGTGGTGTATTTTTTTTATAGAGAAAAAACTTGTTAGTTGTCTTTTGATTTTCAAAGGTTCTATATATATATATGTGGGGGTGGGGGGGGGGGGTATAAAAATATCCTCAACAATGCAACTTAAGACTGAGGAGTTTAATTAATCAATATACAATATCATATGGAAAGAAAAAGTATAACACGAGGAACATAGAGAAATTGCAAGATATGAGGCGATCTTTGCATGTAAGAAAGATTTAAATTAAAGTACTGAGAGTTCAGTAGCGTTTATCTCAACATGAAGGTTGACGTTCCGTTAAATGCCAAATAAGAGGATTTTGGCAAGAATTGTAGGTGAATTCCAATATTCATGTTTACAAGTGTATTATATTCTCAATGTAGTTGTATTTCCGTGATCTACTAAGTATACTATTTGTTTGAGAGAATAATAAATATAAAAATGAATAAAAGTAAATATAAAAGTGAATATTAAATTATAAAATTTAAAAGCCAATAGTTATATTCATTTGTAGTTATAAGCCAAGTGAATATGTAAGTAGGTAGAAGATTCTACATATCAAGAAATCCTACATATATATATAAAGAGATGGAAAATAAAAAATTAGTCAATTCTCTAAAGCTGCTGATACAGTGTACTTTAATCATAGAGATTTTACTCTATTTTCTATTCCCCATCTACAAATAGAACAACAGATGTTCAGTATCTGTTTCACAAAGAATGTTTCCATTCCACTTGTGACAAACGGATTTGGCTTTAGAAACCATTCACTTTTTACCATGTATGACAGATCCAATGCACAAAAGTAAAGATCTATTAAATGAAGCAAAAAGGGAAATGGCAAGAGAATGGCTCATAGATTTTATGCTAAATTCTCTTTCACTCCTGTTGGCATATGAAGCTGAAGGAGGACCCTTTCCAAGAAGCTTCTTTAAAACAAAAGATGTAAAAGCCAAAGTTTGGAAAGCGTTAAACAACAAACAAATGAATTCCAAATTTATACATTTAATGGTAAATCTTCACTCCATACCTTGTAGTTTTTTATTCATAGAACGAATTTTTTCGAACTTTTCGCATATGTATAGTAAATTAAGAAATAGACTTGGTGATATAGAAAGCTGCAAAGCTTGTATTTTGTTATAAAATGCTAAGAGGGTCCAAACACATAAATTGGTAAACTGTATTAACATTTGTACAAACTTACATTATGTGATAATTAATATTTGTAAGCATTTTGTTTTTATTAAAATGATTAAGGTTTTCAAGTGTGATAAAAGTGTACTTATAATTTCTTTTTTCCTTTAGTAAAAATTAGTAAATTAATCTCCCCCGATCAAGATAAATATTGTAGTGTGCATTCTCATAATAATAGTTGTAATGAGTTTTAGGTTTAATAATGATAAATGTAGAATAATATCTTGAAAATTTTGAATTTGAGGAAAACATGGATGAAAGTTTTTCAGGCTTTTTATATTCCTTAAAAACCAATATTTTCGTATAGCATTCTTTTACTTACTTAATCAGAAACTTAATTAGGTGAATATTGTTATGTGGAAATAGTGGTATTAAATGCCCGGAAAAGTTTCACCCGTAGAAAAATTAAAAATTGTTAGATAAATTTTCATAAAAGTGACAAAAACAGTCAAACTAATGAGTTTTTCAAAGGTGGTAAAAACGCTGGTAAAAACATGTTTTTCCAAAGACTGTAAAAACCATGGTTAAAACCGGTAAATACCATCAGACGGTAAATACCGTCCAACCCTGTTTTTGCGTGTTATAATCTCTATGGTTTCTCTTCTTATAATGGTTTGATAAATATAGATTGCATGGAAATTTTTTTCGCTGAAATTTGTTTGGATGGTTTCTTCTTGATATAATCTTCTCAGGACTGTGGTTTTTCTATTATACTTAATAACATCTCTATCTCCTTTTTTTCTGTAACTAAATTTCTTTTTTGTCATGCCAATATAATAAGGTGTTATAATTTGTTATATGTTGCTTACATGTTAGAATGTTTCTCTTTTGTTTAAAATGTAAACTCTTGTCTATAGTTTACACTTTAAACTTGTCTATTTTATAGTTCACTTATTGTTTATCTGTGAACAACATTATAATTCTTATATTTTTAAAATACTATTCATTTAGTAATTTGGCTAACTAACATTTATTTTAATAATTTTTTTTCAATATTTTATCAGTTTTTTTTGTTTGTTTCAGGTAATGGTGCATTCTTATTTAATTTCTCCCAATTTTTTCAGCTTATTTCTTAGGTAAGTCTATTTATTTCAACTGAAATTATTCATCTATTACAATTAAATGTATGTGACAAATATTTAAATTTTTCTTACAATTTAAACAACATTGCACTTAAATTTACATTTAATTACAATATTCAATCTGGTAAACATTGACATTGCGTAGAACTGATTGGGCACTGACGCAAAATATTAATTGAAATTTACCATTTATAATGGAATAACTAAATATTTAATATACATTCATATTTACTTTTTACTTACTAACTTAAGGATTTAGCTACAGCTAAAATAACGACAATGGAAACTTCATATTCTAATGAGAAACGCAGACGATATTCATTGGAATATCCGAACCTTGTTATTTTTATTAATTAATTTATTATTATTATTATTATTTTACTTTTAAGGTTTACTATAAAGATAGGATCTGATCTGTTACATTAGAATCTGATTGTCTGTTTGTATTTCAGAACTACTACTCTTAGAATATGCAACGCAGCGCAATGAAATTAACATCAGTTACCTGAATGAATCCGAAATATTAATTTTTGTGTAACTTTTGACGTTTCTGTAAAGATGGCAACTAATAACACCATTTGTGTGTGTGTGGGGGGGGGGGGGGATTTCTGTAAATGACACATTTGTTAAATTTCAGTTAAACCTTAACTTTTGGGATTTGGAAGTAGTGGAAACTGAAACTCCCTGCGATATTGTCTTTGTACTTCTGCTATATTTTTATACTCCCAATAGCATTTAAAAATAAATTTTTGTTTTTCAAAAGTTAATTTGCCTGAAACTCCCTGCGAACTCCCCGTCTTTGTACTTCTGCTACATTGTCAAACTTACAATAATAGTATTTTAAAATAAATTTTCGTTTTTCAAAAGTTAATTTGCCTGAAATTCCTTGCGATATTGTCTTTGTTCTTCTGCTACATTTTTATACTTCCCAATAACGTTTTAAAATTTTCGTTATTCAAAAGTTAATATGCCTGAAACTACCTGCGATTGCCATTGTACTTCTGCTACATTTTGCTTGATACTTCCAATAGCATTATAAAATAAATTTTCGTTTTTCAAAAGTTCATTTGCCTAAAACTCCCTGTGGTATTGTCTTTGTACTCTTGCTACATTTTTATATTTTCAATAGCATTTTAAAATAAATTTTCGTTTTTCAAAAGTTAATTTGCCTGAAACTCCCTGCGATAATGTCTTTATACTTCTGCTACATTTTTATACTTCCCAGTAGCATTTTAAAATAATAAATTTTCGTTTTTCAAAAGTTAATTTGCTTGAAACTCCCTGCGCGTCTGCTACATTTTGATACTTCCAATAGCATACTTGCGATATTGTCTTTGTACTTCTGCTACATTTTTATACTTCCCAATAGCATTTAAAAATAAATTTTCGTTTTTCAAAAGTTAATTTGCCTGAAACTCCCTGCGATATTGTCTTTGTACTTCTGCTACATTTTTATACTTCCCAATAGCATTTTAAAATAATTTTTCGTTTTTCAAAAGTTAATTTGCTTGGAACTTCAAAAGTTAATCTTGGTCCACTCATTATTTCCAATTAGTTGCACTTTCAAAAGAAAAAAAAAATCAAAAAGTTACTACCCGATAAACAGTGTATGTATAATTTTTTTTTTTCTTTTCTGGATCGCCCTGTATTTTGAAGTATGAAGGGGAGAGCTATCAAAGTTTCTTGAACCCTCAAGACTTTAGAACCGGCGGCGTTAATAATATCTCGAGCTCTAAATTTCAAGAATTTCCGTATTACTAACACTCCCATCCATCTTCAGCTTTTGAGTACTTGATGTTAATTCATTCAAGTCCTCTTTTTTAACACTTTCCAACCTAGTTGAAAAGTGTTTATGACTTCGGTTTGTCTGGCCGTCTGCCGTCTGGCCGTCTGGCCGTCTGCCGTCTGGCCGTCTGGCCGTCTGCCGTCTGCCGTCTGTCCGTGCTCTAACTCCCGTAAATATGCTCGGATTGCCCTGCAAATTTTATATGTTATAATCGTTATCTATAGCATGTTCCCTATTTCAACGGAAGTGTGTAGCACTTATAGTTTTTTTACAGGGACACTCAAAAGAATTCCGTTACATTGCGGTCTATGGGGAAAAATCATTTGCGGTTTATTTAAATAATGTTTCAATACTTTAAACGCATTGAAATTTATATATATCACTAAGGTGCATTAGAAGAAGCTTAATATGGAATAGGGTGTGCATAGCACTTATACTTACTTTACAGGGACAGTCAAAAGAATTCCGTTACATTACGTCTATGGAGAAAAATCGTCTGCGGTTTATTTAAATAATGTTTCACTATTTTAAACGCATTGAAATTTATATAAGGTTCATTACAAGAGACTTACTACAGAATATTGTGTGTATAGCAGTCATCGTTCATTTACAGGGACACACAAAAGAATTCTCTACTGTATGTTAACAATAATTCCTGGAAGTGCGTTTTAAGTTACTGAATGCGATTTTAATTTTAAATCGCTTTTTGTATATTACGTGGTGTGTATAAATTCTGTAGATCCTATACAGGGAAGTACAAAAGTTCGGGAACACATTTCCGTATTATTTAACTCCAGACGGAGAATTTTAAACTGTGCTACGTGTTTCCTAACTGAACTAAAATTTAGCATCCTATGTAGTATATATACAAATCTATAGATCCTATACAGGGCTGAATAAAGTATTCGGATTACTTAGATGTTATCTTTTAGCTTATAAAAGAGTATGATTCGTAAAATTATTTTGGAAGCTTTGGAAAGTGTTACATAATCTATGCTTGACGCATGATTTTTCGTTCTTGTTTTTTTTTCTTTCAAAAATCTCTCAGCGCTTTTATATGTTAATAAATTTTCCGCTCAAGAGCGGAAATAGATCGCGAAGGAAGTGTCATGTACGTCATCTTAAATTTTTTTATCTCGCCTTTTAGCGGCAGTTAATAACCTCTATTTCTGTCGCAGAAAGCAATTGAGAAATTTTTCTTTTTCAAGGTCAAGTCTGTTCGATTTTTTTCTCTGGACGTCCGAAAGGCAGTGGAATAAAAACGATTTCTTTGTAGTTTCCTGAGTTTTTTTTTCATTTAGTGTATCATTATGTTGTTATGTTTATTTTCCATTTCTTTTATTCGTTTCACCTTTGATGTTATTATCTGATAAATGAAAAGTGTAGTTGTGACGGGCTACCCTTCTTAATACGAGAAACGTAAGCATTTCTCATTTGCTTTATTCTTAAATTGTATTTCTTGAGTTTGGATTTTTAATTTTTCTTATGGATGACTAAAATTTAATTCGCATAATCTCTTTTTTCAAAAATACTGGAGAAGTAAGTGTCGTGTATTAATTTTTTCTCTCGCCTTTTAGCGATAGTTAACCTCTATTTTTGGCGCATAAAGCAATTGAGAAAATTTTCTTTTTCAGGGTCAAGTCTGTTCGATTTTTTTTCCCTAGACGTCTGAAAGGCAGTGGAATAAAAACGATTTCTTTGTAGTTTTCTGAGTTTTTTTCATTTAATGTATCATTATGTTGTTATGTTTCTTTTTTCTTTCTTTTTTATTCATTTTACTTTTTGATGTTATCTGATAAATGAAAAGTGTAATTTTGACGTGCTACACTTCTTAGTGCAGTAAACAAAGCATTTCTAATTTGGCTTTATTCTTAAATTGTATTTCTTGAGTTTGGATTTTTAATTTTTCTTATGAATGACTAAACTTTAATTCGCATAATCTCCTTTTTCAAAAATACTTGAATAGTAAGTGTCGTGTATTAATCTTTTTCTCTCGCCTTTTAGCGACAATTAACCTCTGTTTCTGTCACAGAAAGCAATTGAGAATTTTTTCTTTTTCAAGGTCAAGTTTGTTCGATTTTTTTCCCTGGACGTCTGAAAGGCAGTAGAATAAAAACGATTTCTTTGTAGTTTTCTGAGTCTTTTTCATTTAGTGTATCATTATGTTGTTATGTTTATTTTTTTGTCCCTTTTTATTCGTTTCACCTTTGATGTTATTATCTGATAAACGAAAAGTGTAGTTTTGAAGTGCTATTCTTAGTGCAAGAAACATAAGTATTTCTCAATTGCTTTGTTCTTAAATTGTATTTCTTGAGTTGGGATTTTTAATTTTTTTTATGAATGACTAAAAGTTAATTAGTATAATCTTTTTTTTTCAAAAATACTTGAAGTAAGTGTCATGTATTATTATTTTTTTTCTCTTGCCTTATAACGACATTTAACCTCTATTTCTGTTGCAGAAAGCAATTGAGAAATTGTGCTTCGTTCGTTTCCTGATTTCGTTGTTAGTTCGTTCGTTTCCCCCAAAGATTTCTTTGTAGTTTCTTGAGTTTTTTAATTTCATTTTAGTGTATCATTATGTTGTTATGTTTATTTTTCTTTCCCTTTTATTCGTTTCACCTTTGATGTTATTATCTGATAAACGAAAAGTGTAGTTTTGACGTGCTACCCTTCTTAGTGCAAGAAACATAAGCATTTCTCATTTGCTTTGTTCTTAAATTGTATTTCTTGAGTTTGGATTTTTAATTTTTCGTATGAATGACTAAAATTTTATTAGCATAATCTCCTTTTTCAAAAATACTTGAGAAGTAAGTGTATAAGTGTTATCTTATTTTTTTTTTCTCTCTCCTTTTAGCAACAGTTAAAATATGTTAATAATATCCATTTTTGTGGTTATTAGCAATTGAGAAAATTTTCTTTTTCAAGGTCAAGTCTGTTCGATTTTTCCCCCCTGGACGTCTGAAACGCAGTGGGATAAAAACGATTTATTTGTATTTTCCTGAGTTTTATTCATTTAGTGTATTATTATGTTGTTATGTTTCTCTCCCCGCCCCCTTTTATTTGTTTTACGTTTTTTTTTTCAATTTAAATAGTGTATCATTATGTTGTTATGATTCTTTTTTCTTTCCTTTTAATTCGTTTTACCTTTTGATGTTATCATCTGATAAATGAAAAGTGTAGTTTTGACGTGCTACCCTTCTTAATGCAAGAAACAAAGCATTTCTTATTTGCTTTGTTCTTAAATTGTATTTCTTGAGTTTGGATTTTTAATTTTTCTAATGAATGACTAAAATTTAATTCGCATAATCTCCTTTTGCAAGAATACTTGAGAAGTAAGTGTCGTGTATGTTATCTTAAATTTTTTCTCGCGTCTTTTGGCGACAGTGAAAATATGTTAATAATCTCCATTTTTTGTCGCTAATACTAATTGAGAAAATTTCCTTTTTCAAGGTCAAGTCTGTTCGAATTTTTTTTCTCCGCTGGACGCCTGAAAGGCTGTGGAATAAAAACAATTTATTTTGTAGTTTCCTTAGTTATTTTTTTCTCTCCCCCCCCCCCACCCCCGCCATTTAGTGTGTCATTATGTTGTTATAATTATTTTTTCTTTCCTTTTTATTCGTTTTACGTTTGATTTTATCATCTGATAAATGAAAAGTGTAGTTATGACTGTACAGTATTTTTTTTTTTAGGTAAATTAATCACATCTTGGATTATAAAGCTATTATTGTATTACGATAACAGTTTTTTCCCTTTCTCGCGCTGTCGTGTCCGGAAATTCTGATAACTTTGACAGCATTACCTGAATGCCATTACCGAAAAATGAAAAAAGAAAAAAAAAAGTTCGATTAACCCTTTCCGGCGCGGAGTAAGTCTGTTTTTAAACTGATGAAATATTGGACTGACACCAGAATTTAAAAACAAATTCATTTGAAAATGAAAACTTGCTTGTTTTCCGATATTTAATAAAAGAAAAATTCTAATTAAATTTTCTTGGTGCCGTTTGTCAGTTTTGGAATTAAAATTAGGTGTCCTTTTTTGTGACCACCGACCGTTAAAGGGTTAAAAAGTTGCTGAGTAAGAGAGCATCTTCCAATTTCGAGCGCTTTCGAACTAAAATGAATTGAAAAATGTGCCAATTCGCCAATACAACTGAGAAATTTCCCTTTTTCAAGGTCAAGTCTGTTCGACTTTTCCCTCTGGACATCTGAAAGGTAGTGGATTTTTCACTGTAGTTTCCTGAAACAAGAATTTTCGCTCAGTGTATCATTATGTAATTATTATTATTATTATTATTTCTGTTATATGAAAGGTGAGAAGTCAATTTTTGATTGTGTTACCATTTTTAATGTGTAATCAGCACGAGTTTTTCTTATTATGTACTTAAATGTATTTATTGAGCTTTGGTCATTCATCTTTCACATGAATGAATAAAATTAAATGTGGGAATATATATTATATATATATATTTTTCGTGTAGATTTTTTTTTTTTTTTTTTTTTTTTTTTTTTTTTTTTTAAATATATTACTTCACCAGATATAAATACAATGTTGCAGGAATGGGTCAGCCGTAAAAATATTCAATCCCTAATTGTTCCCCCGCCATCTTCCTCATTCCCCCTTAAAAAATCTCTCAATATTAAGTTTTGTTCCATGCATATCATCTTAAAAATTTTCTCTCTGTTATTAGCGGCAGTTTATAATCTCTGTTTTTGTTTCAGATAGCAACCGAAAATTTCTTTTTTTTTTTCTTCTTTTAATATCCGAACAGACTACGATTTTCTTTATCGGAATCTTTCATGCAGTCAGGTGCTCCCTTTCATGTTTTTCTTATACTTCAGTTACTGGTCTAGAGGTCAGCGGGGAAGAGCCCGGACATGTTTATCACTGCCTCTTTCTTCTGTTGAGACTCCCCTTTCTTTTGTAAATGACCAAAGAACCTTTGTAAAAGTAAGATCAGGGGGAATGATTTACGACTTTTTGCCGCGAATTTTTGAAAAAACCATATAAACGCAGCATTAAAGTCAAGTCGGTCCGATTTTTTCTTTCCCTCTGATACCTGACAGTGTATGAAAACGATTTCTTTGTAGTTTCCTCAAACTGGATTTATTTCGTTCAGTATGTTCAGTAAATTGTGTTTTACTTATTCTGTTTGATTTTTTTTTATCGTTTGACTTTGGATGTTGTTATTTGATTAGTGAAAACGATTTCGGCTACGTGTTACATTTAAGAGTTTTGGTCAATCAGAAATCGTCTGACGTTGCATGTTATTATCTGATTAGCTATCTGTTTTTAAAATGTATTTCTAAAACTTGGGCCATTATTATTATTTTATGTATTTTTTTACTGAATGAATAAAATTAAGGTTTACGAGTTTTAAAAAACTTTTTTTTTTTTTTTTTTTTTTTTTTTTTAGCATAAAACTTTTTATTTTGTATATTGTGTTTACAGAAAGTATGAAAAAAAAAAAAAAAAAAAAAAAAAAAAAACACTACCGTCCTTACATTGGTGATTCAACGCCAAAGATAGTAACCAGTCTTTCCGATAATCATAAGATAAATTGCTTTGTACTGATGTCCGTCACGGATACTCACTAAACGCACCCTTAAGGTACAAACAGATAGCTTTCTTATATGTCGCTATAATGATGTCGTATGTCGGACTCTTTGATCTTTTGAGACTTTCTTAGCATGCCCAAATGTCAGAGGTCAAGAGCGGCAGCCGTTGACAGGTCGAAAAACACCCATTTCTTTTGTTGAAACTCTCCTTTCTTTTGTCAATGACCACAAAATGATTCTAGAAGAATGGGAAGAGATTTGATTTATGGTTATCTCAGGACGATTTGCTCAGGATGGTCTATAGCATGCAATCTTGCATTGCACAACGAGTCGTTGCATAATTAAGGCCTACAATATCGGAAATAAACACGTGACTCTGACGTCAGAAGAAATAGGTTCCTAAAAATACTTTTTAATTTTTTGTTTTAAAAGATATTTACTCACAAGGATGGAAAATAAATGATGCATATTTTTAATATTTTGAACTGCTAATTCAATATCAACGCTTTACATGTTAATAAATTTTTCGCCCAAGAGCGGTTCGTGAAGGAAATGCCCTGTATGTCATCTGACAGTTTTTCCCTCTCGCCTTTGAGCGGCAGTTAATAATATCCATTTTTGTTACTGATAGCAATTGAGAAATGTTTCTTTTTCAAGGTCAAGTCTGTTCGTTTTTTTTTTCTCCCTCGACTTCTTGAAAGACAGTTTGAGGGAGAGGGGGGATTTCTTTGTATAATCATAATTTAATAAAAAATAAATCTCAATATATTACATTCTTTTTTCTTTCTTTCTTTCTTTTTTTTTTTTTTTTTTTATATTTTCTACATTTTAGTGTTTAAAATATTTCATTGTTGCAATTTCGTAGCCAGTTGGCCTATTTTAGCGAGAGTGGTTTGGTGCATAATTAAGTTAGTCCAATTAATATTATAGTCCCATTCTTTTTGTAACTCGTAAACAATTGTAACTTTAAAAATTATTTTATGATTTATCATCTGCAGCCGGCTAACGGAAAAATACGTTAAAATTAAATTATTAATTTATAATTGTGTTTAAAAACATTAAAATGTTGTATTGTATTGTCATTGGAAACACACCTGTGCATATAATTTTCATAATTCTAGCCAATCAGGAAGTGAGTGAGCAATCGATTGCTAAAATTCCATCTTTGCATTACAAAAAACAAGTTAAGTTAAATAAAAGAGTTAAAAAAAATATGTATATTGTAACAACACTTGCACTCTTTCGTTACAAGAAATGACATACCCCTCCCTTTTTATTCCCCCAGGAACTTGAAATTTATGCAGCAGCATATCCTTTTCAAAGTATGCTATTTAAATCTTTTATATAAATGATGACGTAGTCTATTTTCCAAATGTGACATAAATATGACACAATTTCAACAGCTGACATTACAAGTAAAACGCTTAAATTAGAGATGTATGATTGGGATTTCAGTAGCAAACAGACATGCAACTAAAATTCTCTTCGTTTCCGTTATCCCCTTCCTTCTTTTTTATAAAAACGATTTACGAATGAGAGAAAAAAAAAGAAGAAAGAAATCTTGCGGTAACAACACTTGCCATTTTTCGTTGAAAGAAAGAATATTTCCTATTTTTATATCCAGAAATATCTCAAAAACGTGTCCGGAGGGAGGGGTAGAGAACATTGCTGTAAGATGAAGATTTCCTAGGAAGTTTATCAAAGTCGGTTAACCCCACTTTTCTGCATTTTTTTAGCGCAATAATGTTCTTTCTTATGATTCTTGGGTTATGTATTTTTTATTCTATTTTGCGAGATCCGAATTCCGTGTTCTATTTTTGAATCGGCTATTTTTTCCCCCGCAGCTTTAAAGCCTCCATCAGTTCAGTTTTCTACTAGTTTTTATTCTGTATTTTAACTTTTTTTTTTTTTTTTTTTTTTCATGTGTTATTGGCCATTCTATATTAGACGAAGTGTTGAAATAATTAACTTAGCAAATGTGTAATAGATCAAATAACAATAATAATAATAATAAAATTATAATTTAACAAATTACAATAACCATTGGGAAAATGTTCCGAAAGCTAAAAAAAAAAATATAAAAAAATATAAATAAAAATACCGTATTTGCGTGTTATAGCGGCCCCCACAATTATGATTATGCCAAGGTTGCAGTTATGATTTCGCCAAGACCATCGCAAAGCTTATATATGCATCCTATATCCGCATATATATATTTTAAACACTCCTATATGTGCCATATACGTCATTATACACATATTATTATTTACGTCTTATATACATGATGTACACATGTCATATATATATATATACATCATGTATGCATCATATATGACTATAACTTGGCCACATACGTCAAGAAATGTTATATATACATATATATATATATATATATATATATATATCATATATTATTATAATGTCATACATGCTTTATAATTTGGCGATAAATCTTGGTCGTTTGGCGATTCATCCTTGGGGGCCGCTATGACTTGAAAGTACTAAATTTACAATATATTAATGAAAACAGAAACAATAAAGTTGAAGACCAATTTTTTTTTTGCTTTATAAGACGATTTCTCATCCGACGTCAATTTTTGAATTCGGCTTTTTTTCATATCTGATAGTTTGCATCTATCCTTTTTGTAACTTTAACATTTTTGTAACGATTTTATACATTTCTATTGCTTATTCAAAGAAAAAGTTTTCTAAAATTACAGAATTTCGTTTAAAAACGCTTCAAAAATATATAAAGTGACGACGTCAATAAAGTGATGACGCCAAGAGGTCCATTCTCGACCGAAAACAACAACCATTTTCCCAATGGTTAATAATCTGAAATAGATTACCCTTTTGTATCAAAGCGTTGCATGTATGCTACATACCCAAAAGTGAATGCTACTTATACAGTATGCTTGAAAGAAGATTTTATTTATTGCTGCTTGCTATCTTCCAGCACATCGGTTAATATAATTTTCCCATAGAATTCTTAACAGACGGCGATACTGAACTAACTTTTCATGCCAAAGTTTTATTTATCATTTGAGCAGTTTCGCATCGTTATGGCTGAAATGAACTTCGTAAAATTTTGTGAAATTAGAAAAGGCTGGAGACGTCCAAAAATAGACGTTTTACAAAAGTTGGTTGGTTGGTGGATTTATAACGGCCGATTATCTACTCGAGGGATATAGGCCCTAGGGGGGAGTGCCCTCCATTGGGGTCTTTCTAAGGGATCATAGCCCGTATTTACGGTAAGGTTAGAAGAAAACCACGGAAAACTCCAAACGGTTAGGTCGATGAGCGCGACAAGGCGTTAAACCCCGTTTTACAAAGGAAAGTTCGCGTACTTTAAAATTTTGTATTAAAAATTTGACAATATTTAAGAGAAGTAGCATGCAAAATAATTTTCTATTTATAGCAGATGGGAATAAGGAACGTTTTAGTCAATTTTTTTTATGTTCTAATTTTTTTTTTTTTTTTTTTTTTTTTTTTTTACATGTTTAAAATGCCGTATTCTAACACATGAGTAAAGATTTTTCAAATCGGAGTTTGAATCGGAGTTGAGGAGTTTACAAAAGGTTAAAAGAACACATAAATTGCACCACTATGCTGTTGAAATGAAAAAAGTAAAACACAGACACAGATGTGCCACCACCTTCAATACACTTCCGCTATTTTTTATTTAAAAAAGATAAATAAAATTAATAACCCGTTTCTAGAATGAATTAAAAGCCGTATTAACGTTTTTCCGGCACAGTGGTCTCACTCCGGGCACACCTAATTTTAATTCCAAACTTGCGTCCGGCACCAAGAATATTTTAATAAAATTTTGTTTTTACAATGAAAGCTTAAAATAAAGAATTTTTATTTTCTAAAAAAGTCGTTTGTAAATTCCGGTGTCAGTCAGTAATTTCTCATTTTACGAACAGAATTTGTCTGTGCCGGAAAGAGTTAATTAAGAAACGTGTATTTCTTATTTATTTATTTACTGTATGTTGGTGCAATCTGTTCCAAAGCTATGCTTTTGGAAAACTAGAAAAATTCGAAATTATGTAACGTCGTTTTTCAGAACAAGCTGTTTAATTGACATTATAAGAAAAATGTATACTTTTAAGTTAGCCAGGCGCAAATCACGCAAAGAGCAAATATTTTCCATTGCAATTTTTTTTTCTCTCTTTTCGTGTGTAAATTAGAAATAATGATTTTAATTTGAAATAAAAGGTTTTGGTTTATGGTGGTATTATTATTATTACAGGACTCCCAAATGGTCCGCCAACTGAATACCAGTATTTTTTAACAGAAAATTTTATGGTAGGTTTCTACAACATTTCCGCAAAAATTTACCTCCGAAGGTGGTTTCTTCAAAATTTGCAAGAAAAATCAAAAAATAAAATGTTTCTAAGAAAATACCGGTATTAAAAAAAAAAAAAAAAACGGACCATTTGGGAGTCCTGTTATTATTATTAATCATTATTACTAGTATTTTAAATTAAATGATTGAAAACCATGTAGTTTAAATGTATGTAATATATGTATTTTAAATAAAAGTTATGTACATTTTAAATTAAATTATTGAAAGTCATGCAGTTTAAATGTATAATATGAATTTTAAATGTATGTGTTTTAAATAAAAGTTATGTATTGAATGAAATGAAATGAATGACAGGTTTATATTTAAATGTAATGAATACAATACGAATGATGACGATGATTAGAATAATTGGCGATTTATCACCTGCGCCCGGCTAATATAAAAATACCAAAAATTGCTTAATATAGAAACGTATAAATGATATTCTAGTAGCAGAACACACGGCTAAAATTCTGATTTAGCTTATCCCCCTCCCTTTCCCATCAGCTCGATTCATTAAATGAGAAATAAATAAAACCAGAAATCTTCTTGTAACAACGTCTCCACATCCACTGTTTCGTTATAAGAAATATCTTTTTAGGTGCGTTCGTAATTATATAAATAAGTAGCACCTATATAGTCGTCGTCTGGTCTGTCTGTCTGTCCGTCCGTCTGTCCGCATACACCAGCGTAAAAACTACCGAACCGAATGGTTTGAAATTTAATATATATAACCGTTGCAGAATTTTGTCGAGTTATTTCAAATTTTAGGAAAATTGAATCAAAACTTAAAAAGATATCAATAAAAGTTTTCTTTATTCTATTAAATCCTATCATACGTAATCTATATAATAAAAGCGCAAGTCGTGTGACTGAGGAAAACAAATACGGGCTAACCACATCTTTTTCTATATGCCAAGCGGCCAATTTTATTCAAAACTATTTTTTCGAATAAAATTGCTTAAAAGTTAAATTTTTAGAAAGATCGTTCAAAAAAAATTATTTGCTTGGGAGATGAGTTACATTAAAAAATGTATAGATTCTGAGATAACGTCAGTGAAAATTAGGTTAACAGCCAAATATCTCAATCCATTAAAGTAAATAAACAAAATATTCATTCATCGTGAGTCATAGAAATATTAACCATGGAGGTAATCATTCGCAAAGCAAGATCTCCATGGTGAATTTACAGCGCTCTCTGTTGTCAAAAAAAAAAAAAAAAAAAGCATCTGTAAACATGGCATACGTAATAAGGGGGAAAAAAGACATTCTCATTTCGTAAATAGCAGACGATATAATTTATGTCACTGAAATAATACATATGATTTTTTATGTTGTAAAACTAGTTATAGCACTGAACGAACGCACCTCATTTTTCACGTTTAACGTACAATCTCCAACTTTTTTAATTACCTTTCTAGAAGTTTGAAATATATGCAGCAGCGTGTTCTTTTCGAAATGTTCCTTCTAAATCATCTTTTATAAATGGAGTATTCAATTTTTCAATTGTGACACAATTACAACAGTTGACATTACAAGAAAAAAAAAAAGGAGTGCTTAAATTAGAGACGTATAATTGGGATTTCAGTAGCAGAACGTTCAACTAAAGTTCTCTTGCTTTCTGTTATTCGCTTCCCTTTTTTTCAAGTGGATTCAGCGAATGAAAAAAGTAAAGAATAAGAAAGAAACAAATCTTGCGGTAACAACACTTGCACTTTTTCGTTGTAAGAAAGAATATTTCTTATTTTTACATCCAGAAATATCTCAAAAACGTGTCCGGAGGGAGGGGTAGAGAGCATTGCTGCATGATTTAGATTTCCTAGGAAGTTTATCAAAGTCAGTTAACCCCACTTTTCTGTAATTTTTTTCCACGTAATAATTTCTTTCATACCATTCTTGGGTTATGTATTTCTTATTCTATTTTTCGAGATCAGAATTCCGTGTTCTATTTTTGAATGGGCTGAATTTTTCGCTTCAGCTTTGAAGTCTCCATTTCTGATTTTTTTTATTACCGTATATACTCGTGTATAAGTCGACCCCCCTAAGTCTTACGCAAAATTTTGAAAAAAAATTGAATTTTCGTGTATAAGTCGAACCACATTTCTGGTAGTAAGTTGAAAAATGATTTATAATCAAGAATAATAATAATAATAATAATATATATATATATATATATATATATATATATATATATATATATATATATATATATATATATTAAATTTGTAATACTTTTTTTTTTATTACATTTCTAATCAGACTTAACACATGGGCTGATAAGTTCCCGGTCTAATAAAGAAAACACAACTTTTTAACATAATTTTACAACTTTATAACTTTATTACTTTATAACTTTAATAAATAACATAACTTTAATAATAAATAATAATTTAATAATAATAATTATTATTATTAAATAATAATAATAATAATTTAATAAATAAATAAAAATAATAATTTAATAATACATAACATAATTTTATAACGACAAAGCTCCAAACAGTGCTTAGAATCATCGACTCGTGGTTGTTTTTGGTCAAAGTCAACATGCGCGGAACCCACTTTGACAACATTTTCACTTCGGCTTTTTCATAGACAAATGTTCATTCAAAATAAAACCTACACGTTCCTTGGATATCTTCAGAATCTGAGCTATCGCCTGCAACTTCACTTTGCGGTTCCCCAAAACGATTTCGTGGACTTTTTTTTTATGTTTTCCGGATAATTCACCTCTTTTGCGTGGTGCATCACTGGTGGCCGTACGACCACGTTTAAATTCAGCAAACCAGTCAATAACGGTTGATTTACCTGGTGCAGTGTCCGGATAATGCTTATCAAGCCAAGCTTTTGTTTGAACGGTGTTTTTTTCCCATCAAATAACAATTCTTGAAATTCTTGTTTATCAATTTTTTTGTTTATCAACAAAGTCGTTAAACTAAAACCACTCTAACGTTTTATCCACACGGCGAATCGTCATAACATTTTTTCTGCTACCTTTTTAAAGGTTAGTGTTTACTTAAAAAAGCATCGGTTCGGCGATTGCAACGCCATCTGTGTGCCAGACCGGGAAATTTTCAGCCCATGTGTTAAAAAAAAAAAAAAAAAAAAAAAAAAAAATCAAGATTTTAAATCTGTATAATTATGTGAAACTGAAGAAGCTTGAACTATTTTGAAACCTATTTACATCAATTTAGTGATACTTAAAAAGAAAAAAAAAATCTTTGAAAAATCTATTCAAGCCTTATTTACAGGGTAAATAACTTTCTGCTAAAATATAGTACATCTTTGTATTTTAGGACTTTCAGGAGAGAAATCTAGAAGCATTCTCAAGTTGAACTTTTTTTAAAAAGGGGATTAAAATATTGAAAGGAATTCCCTGTATTGAAGGGAATTCTATCCCAAGAGAAAATGAGTGCAGAACAATTAGAGCGACCTTATCGCTGAGTTTTTTTAGTCAATCACAATGAAATGACCATTGTCCGCTTTTATTTCTCTCTCCAACCTAGACCCGGTGACTCCGGTATTTCACTCCGCTATATCACACTTCTTCCGGAGTGTGAAATATTCTTTCTTTAGTTTTTTTTTTCTTTTTACTAACTCGTGTATAAGTCGACCCCCATTTTCAACACCCAAATTTTGTCTAAAATTATTCGACTTATACACGAGTATATACGGTAATTCAGTTCTGTTTTAATTTTTATTGTGTATTTTATTTTATTTTAACATATAAAGTTAGATGTTAGCCGTAATTATGGTAGTTGAAATGTTAAAACAACGGAACTATTAAATGTTAAATATATAAACAATCTTGAATTAATTAAAAGAATACGTATATATAAAGAAAAAAAAGAAAACGAATAAATAACAAGTAATATATATAAAAAAAAAAGTCAATTCCTACTTTTTAATCATAAATATAAAAAATAAACCCGTGCAGCATTAATGTCCCACGTTATCTTTATTGAACGTTATTTTATAATCATCGTTGCGGTATTTTATTTCTGTGGCATCACTCATTTGAGATAAATCTTTCATTTCATTTATGAAAACAATGGGAGGATTTTTTTTCTCCCATTTAAAACTAAAATTAATTAATTAAATTTAATGAATGAATTAATATTTGAAAAAAACTGTATTAACATAAAGTGTCATCCACTACAAGTTTAAAAAAAATTATTTGAACTTGAGTGGATGAATAGAAAATATTTTATTAACGATTGAAAATTTGAACAAGATATATATAGAGAGAGTGTGAGCTAATAGTAGGAATTTAAAAATGAAGCTCGGTATGACTTTGTCTAAGATTTTTTTTTTTAACTGAAGAGAGGAGGTGGGGCATCTAAATAGCACGTAAAAGTGCTCTAAAACATCTTTTAAGAAATGATATTTTTTAATGTAATTATCGCAAAATATGCCTCTTTTACTATTATCCAGTCTATTTTAAGACTATTTTATTACCGGCAAAAGAAAAGTTATGCATCCTGAATGACCTATCACATTTTATTTTTCCTTTTTGCATTACCAGTTTTTGCTCAGATGATACATATCACATGATACATAATCACATGATACATATTATTCTTTTCTTATTGATATTTATATTTTCTCAGTGGTCAATATGCGTAAATGATTTCTCTGCTTTGTTGAATTTAGAGGTTGTTGTGTTTCTTATAATATTTTAGCTGAAAAGACAATAACTAATATCGGAAGAACGAAATGTTTCGATTGGGACAATGACGTCATTTAAAAAAATAAATAAATAAACGTGCTTTTCATTCATAAAATTGTAACATAAAAAAAAAGAAGAAAATGCGAAAGTTTCGTACGAATTTTTTTAAATTACATTGAAATCAATGTTTACTGATAGCTAGTTTTTTGCTGGCACTTTTTCAGCAATTTTTGTTTGCATTGTTTCAGGGTAACCTTATTCTTAATTTTGTTTATTCTTAATTGCTTATTCTTAACTCTGAATGTATCATTCTAAAATGAAGAGTAACAAAGTAGCTATACTTAAAAAAAGGAAAAACAAAATACGGTAACAGGGGTAAAAAAAATCGTCTGCAATAAAGCTAGCTCTATACTTTCTTTACTCTCATTGACAATTGTATTTTAAAACATACAGCACGTGCTACGTAGTTTTTTTAGGCGCGAAAAGTCATCTTCGTGTTCTTGAGATCTATTTTTAATGTTTTTGTTTCTTATTTTAGTCTCTGTAGATCTTTGTTTTCTTTACGAGGCATCCCCGTTTGCTGGTTATTTCAGACGCATTTTTTGTCACGCTGAACTTAATAGACTTCTTTTGTTTGCGAGCTATGATATAAACATCAATAAATCTGTTGTCGTTTAAAAGACACGCTTTTTATAATAATGCCTTAGTATGTTTTCTAAAAATATACCAGGGATGCAAATGCAACCCAGGCTTCCCTGTGTTTACGTAATGTACTGATCGGTGTACAGAACATAAAGTAAAAATAATTTTTAATTGAAAACTCTGAGTAATACTACTTTATTTTAGCATTTTGTTTGTACAAAACTATTTCTTCGAAGAAAATATTATCTATATATTTAAAACGCTAAGCGTTTTGTTTCGAGAATCCGTGAGAACAAACTACTACATCAAATTACATCATTCTTTTTTTAAATGAAAGATATTTGGTCACAGATTTGTTATCGTACATTCGTTTTTTCGAAAATTTAATTAATTAGCCGTAATCTCAAATTAAAATTTTACTTCTGCTTATGACGTCATAAAGTCGGCAATCGGATTAACGCCCACTGTTGCGACGTACAGAGTTTATTTTCTGAACTCAATGATTGCGAGCATAAAAAATAAATATTAAATATTAAAAGCACGTGACTTTTAGGCCGAATTTTTTAATTTGTAAGTTAAAATATAGTTAAAATGTTTAAGTATTTCGGTAAAAATATTTATCTGTGTGTTTTATAAGCAAATAAAAATTCATATTTACTGTGACGTCACGGAAATATTGTCCATTGGGTTCATTTTATCATTAAGCATTATAACTTTGCTGATGCCATTTTTTTTCATTAAAATTAAATGCAAAATACATTTTTATTTGTATGCATGGTGCTTAAGCATAAATGTACGTGTGAAAAGTTTGTACCGGTGAAAATGACGTTATGCTTAGCTTGAAATGTATTTTAACATTGATAAAACTAAAAAGAAAAATGTATATGATTGTGTCAACATGTCGTAATATTAACTGATATTTCAATTTTTAATTTTAAAGATTAGAACTGGGGCCTCTATTGGTTGCTTCATCTTGATTGCATACCTTGATTACATGTCACCAATTACTTTTTTTAAATTATAGGATTAAGTTATAGGAATTATAGGATTAAAATTATTAAGATTTCCTTTTTAATAAAAAAATTCACAAAAGTAAAGAATTTCAGGAAAAAAAAACTGGAAATAATGATTGTATTTTTAGCTAGAATAAACAATGTAAGACTAATATTTTATAGGAATTATTTTGGTAGGTTTGTTATAAGTTCATTTAACAATTCCTGCAAAGTTTTATTTCTTTCACTGTGAATTTTTCTTTCGATGTCAAAAAATGGTAGTCTACTTTTGGACGCCAACCAAAACACAGTGGCAATATTTAGAAATGTATAACGGTTGTGACAACAAACGGCACTATCGCTTTAGCTTTCATCGCGCTTACATCACTTCTAAATACTAAAAATTTAATTTTTTTACTACATTTTACAATTTCAATTCTTGCATCCTCAATTAGAAAAAAAAATTAGCTTTCGATTGAAATTTATTTGAAATCTGCCGCTTAATTTAACGACTTTTTAAATAATTTTCAAGCATGAAATATTTTTCAATTCTATCTCAACAATGACCATCCGTTTGTTTTAATAATGTAAAATAGCCCCTTGGAAAGTTGCAACAATTGAAAATAGGTATCCCTAACCTTCATGAAAAGTGAAAAAAAAAATAATAAAAACCTGATAAATCATAAGATCAGATTATTCATAAGATAGAGCATTTTGGCGCTAATATAAAATCTGTCAAAAGAAAAAAAACTATTTTTAGTTTATGATTAACATAAAATTGATATGTTGAATTCGTTGATGTATATGTTGAATCAGAATATGCTAGGAACTGTTATTTATTATTTTTTTAAAGATCCATTGGATATTTAACTGTATAAGAGACCGACTGTGATGGAAAAGGAATAATCATCCTGATTATGTAAAGGGATAGAAGAAACCATACAAATAAATTACAATTGAAAACATTAAAATTCTCCCTCATCTGCATATTAATTTATTATTTTTAAAAAAAATTCTTCATTTTTACATAAAAATTGATTAGCTTAAAACAGTGGATGCGTTTTAGAAGATATGTATTTGAAACGAACAATGATTAAAGAGGACATTTTAAAACTATTTTTAAGGTCGAATTTAAACGGTGCCAGTGGGCAGATGCAATACATATGCGCATAGGAGCTCATTCGATTGCATTATCACGGGGGGGGGGGGGGGTGCTTATACTATGTTCTTTTATTTACTGAATATGAGATGAAAGTAAGAAATTTGTATGATACTTTATGATAGGACTATTTGTATGATACTTTATAGGTCCATGACCTTTTTTTTTTTCTTCTTCTTTTTTTTTTTGTCATGGGGAATATGGTGGTAATGTCAAACTGATTTGTATTACACGTTTGTTTACGGAGTGTTCATTTGGAGTTTGCATCGGAAATAGCATTTCACTGAGGGAGGGAGGGGGGGGGGATTTTTTAAAATACAATATTTGAAAGACTGTTTCATACGAAGCCCTACTTAAATAATAAAGAAGCTTATTTTACTGATATTGTTACAGTATTTTTTTCCGTCACGTTTTGACGGGTTCCATCTAGTATAATATAAAATCAAATAAGATGTGAAAAACATTGAGATATGCATGAAATATAAGTGTTTCTTATTTTACACGTGCAATAAATAAATAAATAAATAAAATAATCATTCGAAAATAACGTAAAAAATAATGTATTTTTAAATTGTGCAGAATTATTTCAAAAACGAAAGTGAATGCAGATTTCAGATAAAATTATTCCCTTTACGCCTCTCCCTCACACACACACCTTCCGTGATCATACCCCGAGATTCATCATATCGGAAAATCCTACATTTGGCTGGTTTTTTCCATATTTTTAATCGCCAGTTTTTCAAGATTAATGGCCGAGTGGCGATTGGCGAGTACTTATTTTCATCGTCAATAGGGAAGCCCCTCGTTATATTGCAGATCTAGGAATAAAAGGAAAAGAAAAAGGCCGAAGGACATTACAAAATTAAGAAATATATAATAACCTGCATTTGTATCTTGAATGGCCGTTTATAGTTTATGTAGGCACATTACAATTTTCGGAATAAAATAACGATCTCGTTTAAAAACAGGACAAATAAGAGTAGCACTTGCACCCTGAGTTTTCCGTACCGTTATCTCATATTTGATGTTAATCCCGATTATGGGAATTCGTGAGTTACGCATTCGATTTACAAATTAATAATTTTCGTATTTTTTTCCTTTATATGTTGCTATAAGACCTTCATTCATGTCAAATTTCAATGTTCTAGGTCAGCGGTTTCCAACTTTTTTCTCTCACGCACCCCTTGCTTATGCTTTCCATTTACGCGTACACCTTCTCACCTAAGTCCGTTCCATATATTTTGTAAGTCACTCAAAACACTAAATATTAGCGAAAGATTTTAAATTCAGAAAGGTTGAAGCTACACCCATTAATACACGTTAATGAGTTTCTGCTAATGCAGACCAGTCGAACACTAAAATGATCACTTGCTTTCAAATGGGTTTTACATGAAATCCTTGAAACCAGAAGCCCGATACGATTCATGTTTTTTTTTTTTTAGGTATTTATAGAATTACTAGAAAGAAAGGGACAACAAAGAAAATGAGGGACACATACTAAATCGCAAGATGTTATTTATTAGGAGTGTATTTTCCTTCATTTTAAGCGAATAGCCTAGTTTACTTTTACATAAATCTCTCTTTTGTAAATGAAAAATTTTTGTTTATCTCTTTTCATTATAATTTGTTGCATTATCAATGTAATTTTCACGTACCCCCAACTGTCCAACTACGTACCACCAGGGGTAAGCGTACCCCTTCATTTTAAGCGAATAGCCTATTTTACTTTTACATAAATCTCTCTTTTGTAAATGAAAATTTTTTTGTTTATCTCTTTTCATTATAATTTGTTGCATTATCGGCCATTACCAATGTAATTTTCACGTACCCCCAAATGTCCAACTACGTACCACCAGGGGTACGCGTACCCCAGGTTGGGAACCGCTCCTCTAGGCCAATCGGAAGTACCTATATAGGCTTTACTCTCAAAAGCTATAAGGTACTTCCGGTTGACCTAGAACATTGAAATTTGGCACGAATGAAGGTCTTATAGCACTTGTAAAAGAGAAAAAAAAACGAAAATTATTAATTTATAATTCTATGTCGATTTATTACGCGATTTTCGATAGTCGGGATTTCCAAAACGTTGTTTTAAGGCTGTAACATTTTATTGCATTCAATTGGAAGCTCGAAATTATTACATAACAATGGGAATATTTGATATTAATTTTAACTTGATACCCTCAGCCGTACCTGCAAAAAACGGTCTGGATAGGTAGCAAAGCATTCTCGTATCTTTAAATTCCTTTATTTTTCCTAATAAATACATATTTATTAAATAAAGTTTACCATTTCTGCGCCCGGATATCGCTGCGCTCCCTCCCCAAAGACAGCTCTTTATGCCTCATTGATAAACCATGTACAAGATTTCCGAGAATGACCTGTTCAACAACGCGAAACTTTCTGACACAATTTCAGACTCATTTTTAAACGCAAAGGCGTAAAATTGTCAGACCTGACTATGGAAGCGATTTGGAATCGAAATGAGTTTTCCATTGTCTGATAAATAAATTATTTATCGAGTTATGCTTCGGCGCGGCGAGAATTCGGTTCAATACGCCGACTTTGACAGTGTTTCCTAAAAAATCTTCTGCGTTTACCAAAAAAAAAAAAAAAAGGGAATACGTGTTTCGATTACACAGGTTCTGAATAAGAACACCTGCCAATTTCATGCGTTTATGAACAAAAATGAATTTAAAAAAATGTCATAAAGCTAGCCAATTTGGATTTGGGAACAATAAACTGTTCTCAAATCCAAAGGGGCTATTTTCAGACACTTTTTTTATTCATTTTTGTTCGGAAAGGCATGAAATGGGCATGTATTGCTATTTAGAAACTTTGTGATCGAAACACATTTTCCATTTTTTTGGTAAAGACAGAAGATTTTTCAGGGAACACTGTCAAAGTCGGCGTTTTAAACCGAATTCCCGATGATTCAGCGCCAGAACGGAGAAAAGGGTGTCACGTGACATGATTCGCTAATAACTCGATAAGTAATATGTTTATAAAAAAAATGGAAAACTCATTTCGATTCCAAATTACTTCAATAGTCAGGCCTGCTAATTTTGTGCCTCTACGCTTAAAAATTAGTCAGAAATTGTGTCAGAAAATTTCGCGTTGTTCAGCAGATCATTTGAGAACGGTATGACCTATGATGCTATGGTTTGTTAACAAATTCTAATTTTTCTTGAAATTTATCAGCAGACTTCGAGTATCTTGGTATTGCACCCCTTTACATGCAGGTGCTTTGCAGCTGGGTTGTTGTAAACAGGAAGCACTAAACTTTCCTTTATGATGACAGTTTGAACATCTTTTGTAGGCCGAAAAGCTGCTCTCTCAACAGTATCATCTTTCTTGAAGTGGTGTTGAGACCAGATGGGAATATGAGAAAATCTTCATTGATGCCGTTAGAATTTTCGAATCAGGTGTTCCCGTGGCTTAGAAATTTTAAAGCGTCCCCATTTCTCATATAAAACAAGTTCAGAAGGCTTTAAATTCATCTTTGTCAAATTAAAAACAAGAACGAAAAATCATGCGTCAAGCATAGATTATGTAGCACTTTCCAACGCTTCTAAAATAATTTTACAAATCATTACCGTTTAATAAGCTGAAAGATGACATCTAAGTAAACAATTTGGAAACCGCATAACATATTTAAAAACGTAATTTCAGGAATTTTCAATATATACAATATTCGGAAAAATATCCGAATACTTTTATGTAGCCCTGTATATGATCTATAGATTTGTATATATACATAGGATGCTAAATTTTAGTTTAGTTAGGAAACGCGTAGCACAGTTTAAATTCTCCTTCTGGAGTTTCTGTCAATAAACGGAAATGTGTTCGCGAACTTTTGTGCTGCCCTGTATAGGATCTACAGAATTTATACACACCACGTAATAGACAAAAAGCTAGTTAAGATTAAAATCGCGTTCAGTAACTTAAAACGCACTTCCAGGAATTATTGTTAACAGACAATAGAGAATTATTTTGTGTGTCCCTGTAAATGAACGATGACTGCTATACACACACTATTCTGTAGTAAGCCTCTTGTAATGCACCTTAGTAATATATATAAACTTCAATGCGTTTAAAATAGTGGAACATTATTTAAATAAGCCGCAGACGATTTTTCTCCATAGACGTAATGTAACGGAATAATCTTGACTGTCCCTGTAAAGTAACTCCAAGTGCTATACACCTACTATTCCATATTAAGCTTCTTCTAATGCATCTTAGTGATCTATATAAATTTCAATGCGTTTACAATAGTGAAACATTTTAAAAATAAACCGCAAATGATTTTTCCCCATAGACCGCAATGTAACGGAATTCTTTTGAGTGTCCCTGTAAGAAAACTATAAGTGCTACACACTTCAGTTGAAATAGGGAACGTGCCATAGATAACGACAATAACATATAAAAATTGCAGAGCAATCCGAGCATATTTACGGGAGTTAGAGCACGGACAGACGGCCATCCGGCCAGACAAACCGAAGTCATAAGCACTTTTCAACTAGGTTGGAAAGTGCTAAAAAAGTACACCCAGAAACATGCGATTCCATTACCTAAAAAATGACCAAAGCTTTATTTAGATCTTAAATCATTAAAATAAATCACGCACTTTCGGCTGTGAAACCCAGCCTTCATCAGGATTTATAATTAAAACTGGTGTGAAAACAAACGTCCAGATCACATTTTTGTAAACAATATGTCTCTGTACTGTGAGCCTATGGGAGAGTTCAAAACATCCACATTTGTCCAATGGCCGGTACCGGTCGCTGTTTATATCTTTTGGCAACAAATCTCGCTTTCTGAAGCCGGAATTGGCGGCAAGTTTTTAAAAGAAAAACGCCAAAATACTGGGAAAGTAACTAAATTTTTTTATTAATGCAAGACATTTTTTTTTTTTTTTTTTAAATGGTAGTTGTTTTATATCGACGTTAAGACAAATCAGACAAGACACAATCTAATAAAAAAATAAATAAATTGAGGAAATTTTGTAAAAATACTTACACAAATTCTTTTTGTTATTATAGTAATTTTTCATAAATGTTCAAAAGGCTAGAACTTAAAATGCAATTTATTCGTCTCCCAAAATGTACTAATAGGCGAAAAATGTATTATGATTGCATCTGCTGCCGACGCCATTATCATACCGAAAATAAAATGTTTCTTAGAGTTTTTGTTGTTAGTCTTCTGTTAAATTACAGTTTTATCACGTTAGGTCTAATGGTTTAAGCTGCACCGTTTGAATTTATTTACGCCTTTTTTCTTTTCTACGTTATATTAGAAACGATGAATAAAACATTATTAAAGTTTAGCGTAATTTCTCTCTGCTGTTACGTTATTTTCAGTGTGCTGTGGTGAATAAATTGATTAATTTTTTGGGCTAGCGTTTTTCACTGGTAGTAGGTACTAAAAATAAAGTTTTAGAAATATGTTTAAACAGTAGGGGAAAATGGTTGGTTGTGTAATAAACAAAGTAGTTAAGTTTGTGTATTTGTGTTTAATTTTGGTTGTTTAAACAAATTTTAATGAATACTCATATTAATTTTTTTTTTCAATCGTCATATTTAACTACTTTTATCCGATCCCAATGTATAAAATTTCCGAATCAGCTCAATAAATCTAGAATATATAATCTATAATAATACATTTAAATTGGAGCATCTTCCATAATCGAAGTGCTCCTTAACTTTTTGATACAACAAATGAAAATGTTAGCTACTCTGGGTCATTCATAAATAACTTCAAGCAACTTTCGGGGTTTTTTGACTTCTCTATATGTCACATGTTCTCAGGGTACTTCTCTATTATCCCGTCGACCACTTTCCATAACAAAAAACTATCGCCAAACTGTAAGATTAAACGCCAAAAATGCAGTTCCATTTACTTGATGTCAGAAGCATTGTACGCGTTTGTTATGTCATCAAGTGCTTTTTAATTCGACATTTGCGTGTATTTTTCATTATATTTTACTGATTTATTAGTTATTTCATTAATTAAAATAACAATTGTGTCCTTAAATTCTTATATTTTATTTATTTTGATATTCCAGTGGCAACCTTCTCCCGTTTACTTGGCGTTACAGTTTGGCGATACTTTTTGTTATGAAAAGTGGTCGACGGGATAATAGAAAAGTACCGTTCTCAGATTCGAGGGTACTTACGTATTAACGCCACTGCAGCAGAAGTTGCGCTAATGCGCCAATAAAGAGCAATCTTCTTGTTCGCACGCGCACGCAGTTATCTTTTGGATTCCTTGTTGCCTTGTTGTTTGCTGATTTTTGACGCCATTTTTTAGTGCTATGAAAGATTGACGGCACTTAAAAACCGCCAAATCTGTAGCTGCGGTGGCGTTAATACGTAAGTACCGATTCGAGTTATATCCCTCCCCCTACTGTGACGTCACATTTTCGGCAACTATTAATTTAGATATGATTTTATACAAAAAATATTAGCTATGATATATTACTCCCTAATGTAATACTATAAAACAATCAATAGCTCGCCAGCTTTTACTTCTAGCTGTTGAAATTCAAAGACGACAAATGTATCTAATTCACTTTAATAAAAAATATATATTTCTTTAATGAATATACCATTTTTTTGGTACAGGTGTCGCAGAAGCACCGGGGTTTCTTTTCAGCGCCAAAATGGTGATTTTATGCCTGAGCAACCCGGCGACATTGGCGAGATTTTGTTTCATATGGCATCCCAAATTAAAATTGTGTATTTTATTATAATAAATTAATCAGTGTGTGTGTTTTATAATAAAATATTTTGTGTGTGTTTATAATAAAAAGTGTGTGTTTTTATAATAAAATAAACTGGTTCAAATTTAAATAAGATGAAACTAACATGCTAGTTAACCCGTTGGGGACGAGCGACACGTATACGTGACGCATAAGATGCTCAGAATCTTTCATTATTCCCACCAGTTAATTTTTATTGTAAGCTTTGCCTTATTTAATCTTAGCATTTCTGCGATTCAATTAGGCGCAAATTTTTGTTTTGATAAACCGGTGGTAAAAGATTAAAAATGCTGTAAAGGACGCTCGTCGCGAAGGGGTTAAGCAAACTAGGCGTAATAGGTACCCGAAAACTAGAATTTCTTGCCAAAATAGCTCAAAACAAAAATCGCGCCAACCCCCGGATGCGTCTGCGATAGCTGTCCCCCCCCCCTTTTTTTTTCTATATCCCACAGTAAAATGTCAAATAACATAGCATAAATATATTTCTAAAATAGCCACTCAAATATGTTTCGAACTTTTATTTTGCATTTTATTATATAATCGTATGAGAAACAAATCAAGTCACATTAACCCCTTGGGGACGAGCGACACATATACGTGACGTATAAGATGCGTAGAATTCTTCATTATACCCACCAGTTAATTTTTATTGTAAGCTTTGCTTTATTAAATGATAGCATTTCTGAGATTCAATTAAGTGCAAATTTCTGTTTTGATCCCGGTGGTAAAAGATTAAAAAATTATGTAACGGACGCTCGTCGCGAAGGGGTTAATGAAATTAAATTTGCGCCAAGCCAGCCGTGTTCAATAAAATACGCCGAATGGCTTATGGAATTTTACCTATTATTACCACCATAAAACAGTTAACTAATTATTATCTTATTGTAATTTCTTATGATAAACATTGAACGTTTTTAAAATTTAACTTTCATCAAATATACGAAATATACTGCATAAAATTCTTTCTATTCACAGGATTAGTGTTATCTCTAGCCGATGATGCTTAAAGGAACAGCAGCCGTTTCTGTCTGTCTCTCTGTCTTCCAGTGACGCCTCCTGTCTTTACGATGTTTTCGTTTGTTTCTTTTCGGTGGAGAACTTCGGTTCTTATAAGAACTGATATACTGGCTATGTTTAATTTTACTTTCACAATATAGTGGTAGACGAAGATTGGATATCATCGGTTACTTTTGGATAATCATTGGTACACTGTGTAGATTTGTCCTCACTTTCACATACTGTTGATGAAGACTCGATTTTTACATCATCGGTCACTTTTGAATAACCATTGGTACACTGTGTAGATTTGTCCTCACTTTCACGTATTGTTGATGAAGACTCCATTTTGACATCAACAGTTACTTTCGAATAACCATTAGCACATTGTGTAGTTCTGCCCTCACTTTCACATATTGTTGATGAAGATTCCATTTTGACGCCATCAGCTACTGTTGAATAACCATTGGTACACTGTGTAGATTTGTCCGCACTTTCACGTACAGTTGATGAATGCTCCATTTTGACATCAACGGTTACTTTTGAATAACCATTGGTACATTGTGTAGCTTTGTCCTCACTTTCACATATTGTTGATGAAGATTCCATTTTGACGCGATCAGCTACTTTTGAATAACCATTAGCATACTGTCTAGACTTGACCTTACTTTCACATATTGTAGATGTAGATGAAACTTGCATTTCTTTAACATCATCAGTTACATTTGAATAACTGAAGTAGCACACAGGATATATGACCGTTTTTCCAATGGCCTCTAGCAAAAAAGAGATTGACATCATGTTGAATCCAGTCTTTTTACAATACATTAGAAACCCAAATACCAGCTATGTTTAGAATTTCTTCGTAAATTTTAAAATCATCAGCACATTTTAAAATAATTGGTAAAATCAAGAAATAAAATTCAAATAAATTTTTTTCTGCATCTCGATATCATTTTCATATTTCGAGTTGAGCAATTGGGAAGCTCTTGAATTGATATCAAGGTAATATTTGATGCCTGAATTTCTCCATGTAGGAAGGTGATATCGCATGCTGCAGAAAACACGCATTTTCATTCATAAAATTTGATTAGTAAAGTTAAAAATGGGGAGGGAAGAGGAATAATTTTTTTTCATATTTGGATACCTTTATTTCACGTGGAAATACATTGAGGATTTGTGAATGGTGAATCAAAATATTTGTCTCAACAGGAGAGTACAAAACTGTTTCCTTCAGAAAACACGTATTGCCATTCATGAAATAAATAAAAAATGATTGGCTAATGGGTTTTTTTTATCATTACATTTCAAAGTTTGAACGTGATTTGAAAATGATGTAGCAAAAAGAATTTTTAAATTTATCCATTAATGATCTGTACTTTACGAAGGGTTAGCACAGTTCTACCACAAATTTTTAACAGTTTTTATCGACTTATTTAACTGCAGAAATTTTGTGAATAAACGAGGTGGATATTAATTCTGTGTTTAAAAAATTAAATAGAAATTTTCTTATCATTAATAGTGGTGCCAGATTCCTTGGAAATTCCAAGGAGCGTGTGAACCTTGTAACGTCATCTTGAAATACGTACGGACATAAAAAGTATAAGTTTTTAATTCTGAATATTTTCTGTATGGTTTTGATACCGAAGATTGATGTTGACATGCGAGGTTAAAGAAACGTATAGACTAATGTAATGAAACGTAGACAATTTTGTCTTAAGATTCTAAAATAAAGGAAACCTCAATGTAAACATAGCTTTTAGACTCATTTACGTTGTAGGTTTTTACACGCTTTTATTTAAGAGGAAACACCGCTTTGACGGCGGCGTAACTCAGCACTGCACGACGTGGATTTAAAATTTTCGGTTAGAAAGATACGAGGCTTATTCAGAAAGTGAGTACCGTTTTGAAAAAAATCTAGTAAAACGCATTTTTCTTATTCAAATTTTATTTTTACATGAAAGAGTATTACCTTAAACTATTTTTCTACATAATTTCCGCCAATGTTTAAACACTTGTCGTAGCGGGTGATCAGTATATCTATACCTTCTTCATAGAAACTTCCCGCCAGTGATGACAGCCAATTCTCCAAACAGTTCGTGTAACTTGCGGAAATTCGTCTAAAAGAGTTGTCATTGTGAAACGTCTGTTCTCATGGATTTTTTCATCAACTTTCCTTACGAGATCATCGTTGACAACAGAAGGCCGCCGAACAGAAGTTCCGAGCTTCATCGTGGACATTTGTTCGACCTTCATTAAACTTTCTAATCTACTTTCTCACCATTCCATCAGTCATTGCGTTTTCACCATAAACAGCTGTAATTTGACAATACATTTCGGTCGATTTCACATTCCTTGTGTTCAAAAATCGTATAACAGCACGGATCTCACAGTCGTATGAATTAGTAATTGTAGGGGTCAGTAATTAACCATTTTAAATGTGCACAGCAAACTAACAAAACAACGTAAAGCAGCGAAAATGGCGTCAGTTGAGAGCCAGTGAACAAGGAAGACTAGCGCGTATTCGCGGAACGTCCGCCTCAGCGCTGTGGTGGCGCTAGAATGAACGGTACTTACCGAATGCGCCTCGTATAAAGGACAAGGTTAATAAACAAGGTCACTTAATGAAAAATGTAGCTATTAAAAAAATAATAAAATATTAATGATAAAATAATTTAAAAAAAATCCTAAATGGAAAAAAGGCCCCAAAAACGAAGAGGATCGGATAAAAATTGGGCAAGTTTTTAACAATTTATTGCAAAAATCATAGAGGCTCCAGGGGGACCGTGTTTCTCAAAAAAATTAAAAATCCGAGCCTCAGGTGCATGAGGACCTAACTTGGACTATCCGCTGCAGTTAGGAAAAGCAAAATTATATGAATAATTAGTAGAAAAAAATATGAGTAATAAGCACACAACACAACTAACTATACAGTAGGCAATGCTAAAGCATGCGCATGTTTTGCCTACGCTTCTGTTAGTTGTAAGATCTTTACGGCTTCGTGATGTCACATGCACATTACCTATAACTAAGCACGTAGAACGTATGTTATGTACTAAAACCTTACCTGGAAAATTATCTAACAGTGCCAGATCCGTCGAAATCCTTTAAGAATTATCTCTTAAAAAGGCTAATATTTCGTAATCAAGTTCATCTTGCTTATCGAACTTCCCCATAATTCTATAACTATAAAAGACGTACAACGATATGTTTACTAAAAGCTTCTTGAACAATTATCTAACTGATTGTGCAATCGAAATCAATTCAGCAGAACTCAAATTATAAGCGGTCGGGACGAAATTTCCATTTGCATTATATATATATCGTAGATTAAAAATACTACCAAAAAAATGAGAGTTCTTAAAAATTGTCTTGAAACCAAAAATATTTTTTCCTTTTTCATATTCATACTTTGTTGGCATTATGCCAGGGGCGCAAATGTTGCCATTTCCATTTTTATGACATTTGTTATTATCTAAATGTCAGTTTGTGTAAAACATTTTCCGCTTAAATTGTTACGTGAATAGACGTCGAGAGAGTTAATTCTTAAATGTGTTGTGCAAATGTTCCATTTGATTTTTTACGTTTTATGCATCGGTGTATCATCATTCTGACGTCCTGAATTTGGTTTCCCTATTTTATGATGAGACTTGAAACTAAATAAAAGAAAATCTATATTATGAAGCAAAAACATGTCCGTGAGAAACGCTGACGTCATTTTGACGGTGGCAACGAATTGACCAATACATTTCGCTTTTACTCTTTTTTAAAGGTAGCTTCTTACTTATTGTAACTAGTCGGTTTGTTTTTAAAAGGTTTTATTATACACTGTAAAAACAAATTGTAAATTCACGGGCACTCTCCGTGTATTGCTGCAGTAATTTTACGGAAAATGACCTTTTTTCAAGGTAAACGGTCAATTTCCGTAAATTTAATGTTTTTACGGGCAAAACCCGTTTATGTAAGGACAAAGCTCGTTTATGTAGGGACAAAACCTGTTTTCTTACGGACATTGCCTGGAATCTCTGCTGCAGTAATTTTACTGCAGCATTTTTTTTAAAGTGTATAGGGAAGAGCAGTGGCGCCGGGGCTCGGAGGGCTCGAGGCCACCTAATAATTTGTTCTCCTGAATTTTTATTTTTCTTATTCGTTATTTTGATTTAATTTAATTTAATTTTTTTATTATTATTTTTAAATACTGAAAGAAAATTTCGTTCTGTTGATATTCACAAAATTCTTTTGTTTGAAAACTAAGGATAGCTGTAACAGACATACAAGAGAAGGATAAAATATTTTCAGACAATATTTAATATTTCTCTGTAAAAATAAGCCATTTCTGCATATTTTATCACTAAACATAAATCATAATTATTATAATTTGTTTTAATGCTTTGACAATTTGTTGTAATGTTTTGATAATTTGTTTTAATGCTTTCATAATATGTTTTAATGCTTTGACATCCATAAACCATTTAGTTGACTGAAACGTTTTGCTGGAAGTTTAGCTTTTTTAAACATAGATCTTACAGTCATGGAAAAAACGTAAATATTAGTCTTTTTCAGGAAAAACGTATGCAATTGTAATTTAATAAAATAAAGAGTAAAAATTTTATACTTTTGTACTATACTTTATTTAAAATAATAATAATAATAATAATAATAATAATTTTAAGTAAAGTTATGTTCTTATTTTTATTTTTTAACAAAGTATTGTACCTAAGTATAAAGTTGTAATTTTATTAAATTGTATTTGCATCCCTTCCTTATAAAGGCACTCATATTTACTACAATAGCATGAATAATCTATCATCTTTCTCCAGCTATCCCCCCCCCCCCCAAAAAATAAATAAATAAATAAATAAATAAATAAAACCCTGTTCGTGTCATTTTATTCCAAAATGTTTCAGCCCACCCAATATTTTTGAAAAGTTGGCGCTACTGGGGAAGAGTAGGGTAAAACCGGGTACACTGTTTTCTCGCTGATCTCACCCGTCTTAATTACATCCCGTAGCGTTCATTCCCTAGCAGTGTGTCATCGGCTTGTGAAGTGAGCTAATCTCTGTGCCCGTGCAGTACTATTGGAAAGAAATTCACCTCAAAAGTTTTCGCAGTCTTTTCTGCTTTTCAAATAAATTCCGATTAAATTTAGGTAAGTAAATCACTGTTTTCTATAGCTTTCACGCGATACTTTGATGCAAAGTAGAAGTTGTATGTCCAGCTATCCAGGAGAACGACCAGGTTGATTTTTGATCGTCTGCTGGGGCAAAACTGGGTACCCATGGTTTTACATTGAATTCTGCAATGAATTGTTTCTTCACTCAACAGGTGATGAAGGACGGATTGATAAAATGTTCAATCTGCAAAGAGTGGGCACATGAGGAGTTCAGCGGATAAGAGAAGTAAAAGCTGAGAAAGCCATTACGTAATAATATTAAAAATTACTTGAAAACCTGGAAAAAAAAAAGTTACTCACCTTAAAAAATGCATATGTTTTAAAGTTTGATTCAAAATTTATTACAAAAAAGTGTTTTGTTATTGGAAGTGTAAAAACATAATTTCTGAACAGTACATAGTTTTACTCTACCACCAGAATTCGGGGCTGTTTCAGATGGTCCTAGAAAACTCCTTTTCCTCAAGTAGAGAAGAATTTTTCTGTGGTATTAGGTGTGGTTTTTCAATAGTCCAGATGTTGCCGGACACTTTAGTGTGTCATTCCGATGTGTCTGCTCTTCTAGACTTTTGTGAACAAAGGAAAACCGTTAGGTACCTGGTTTTACCCAACTTTCCCCTACTGTAACCACTTTTAGCATGCATATATGTGTGATTTATTAAAAATTGCAAATCAACGGACTTTTTCCCAAAGAGTATTTTCCCAACAATGATAAAGTGATTAAAATAAAATTAATAAAGTTTGATTTATATCAAACATAATGAAATCTTTACTTTCATTCAAATGTTTTCAGTGTTTAATTTTTATTTGAGATTATTAACATACATAAATGATTAGATTTTTTTTCCACATTGACATTTCAACAATGATTTATTTCCATAATCGAAGTGCTTTTATCATGATTGAAACTTTTTCCCGTCGATTGAAAGCAATAAGCAACTCTGTCTCTTAAAAAAATAAAATAAAAATAAAAATAAAGCAATCCGTCCTGAAATCATATATATATATATATATATATATATATATATATATATATATATATATATATATATATATATTTTTTTTTTTTTTTTTTTTTTTCATGTTAATTGCGAAACTGACAGTTATCTTGTGTTTATTTATTGATGTTAATAAATGATTGAAAGTAAGTTAAGCTGTTGTAGTATAAATTTCAAATTTTTTTAGGAAATGTTGAAACGTCAGTTTTAAATATTAAAATTTTATGCGGGGAAAAAAAAAATGAAAAGCTTTTGAAAATTTTACTTTTAAACCAAAAAGATTTTTTTCCCTTTCATGTATTCATACTTAGTTGGCATTATGCCAGCAGCACAAAGGATGCCATTTTCATTTTTCTGACATTTGTTATTATTTAAATGTCAGTTTGTGTAAAACATTTTCCGCTTAAAATATTACCTGAATATACGTCAAGAGAGTTAATTCTTAAATTTGCAGTGCATATGCTCCATTTGATTTTTTACGTTTTATATATTGGTATTTATCATCCTGAATTTGGTTTTTCTATTTTATGATATAGTTCAAAAATAAAGTTTTATTAAATAAAATAGCATAAAGTTTGCTATCGCGTCAGATTGTTTAACTCTTTCCTTCAGTGGCAAGTAATTCTGTAGTTGTAATTTTGAAAACTCGCCAGAATTTATAATTTTATTTGAAAATAAATAAGTGGCAATTTTAAACACACATTTTTCACGTAAATTATACAAGTGAAATTTTATATATTTAAAAAAAACACACCTTTTTTTAAAAATGAAGATGTAAGTAATATACCACCGCCCTTGAAAGAGTAAAAAATGTACTTTTTAGTTTTAAAATTATTTTCATGATGGATTCTTAAAAATTTATCTCTATACTTACATACTTTCGCCTCCCAACCCTATCCGCCCTTTTAGGTAGATTTCGTAAGAAATTCTACCTATTACATTCTCCTCTACGTTGGAATTCCTGAAAAGTTATTGAAATCTACACCGATCATGACTGCTTAGAAACCAAATCCATCCCCAGTTCAAAACTTTATATCTATCTATTTATATCACTTTTATGAACACGATAATTCTGGATAAAATCTCGGTTCGTTACTGGATAAAATCGGACAGAGAGGGGGGGGGGGAGTTTTTTTTGTTAAATGGCCTAAAGGGGGGGGGATAGGAGCTTAAGAAGAAAAAATATTCATAACTTCGTAAGATATCGAATCCGCTTAAATTTATTATAAATCTTTCTTAATGTTATCTACAACTTTTACTTTTATTACACCAAGTTTTTTATAGGATCAACTCTTACAACAACAACAAAAGTAAATAAATAAATAAATAAAAAAACAGAAAATGATTTTTTTATAATAATTTTTATAATAGTTATTACTAATTATTATAAAAAATTATTATTAACTTTTTATAATATACAATTACTATGTATTAAACTGTTTAAAATGCCCCTGAAATAAAAAATAAAATAAAAAACTTACACCATACGATGGTTTTTTTTTAGCATAACACCTGCCCTGCTGTACTACAATTTCGATTTTGATTACAAGTTTTATTTATTAAGATACTTTCACTTTCGGAACTGGTAGCATCTTTAATAAAAAAGACTGCAACAAAAATCGAAAAAGTACAAAGGAAAGGTAGCATAGAGATTGACGTCAGCTTTCTAATGCAAAAAAAAAAAAAAAAAAAAAAAAAATCATTTAAAAATATTGAAATGTGAACGTAAATTATTTTCCCCCATAGGATTAACATTAGCGAGCGGGTGTTTTCGCCTGAGTGAAGTAGCCTCTTAACAATAATTTCTTCATGTGCGTTTACAGTTGCTAAACGCATTTTTAACCTCGTTAACACGTTATTTCAAACCTCGTTAACACGCTTAACGCGAATTACTTTTAGCACTAACTATTTCCGATTGCCCCGTCCAGTTATATGTAATGTATTTAAGTTCGGATAACACGAACTACGTTTAACAAGAACAAAAAAAGTTTCCCCTTTGGTGTTCGCGTTAACGAGATTCGACTGTATAACTCATTTTTTGTCTGTTACTTGGTGTGTATAAATTCTATAGATCATATACAGGGCAGCACAAAAGTTCTCGAGTACATTTCCGTTTATTGACAAAAATTCCAGAAGGCAAATTTTAGACTGTGCACGCGTTTTCTAACTGAACTAAAGTTTAGCATTCTATGTTGTATATATACAAATCTGTAGATCCTATACAGGGCTGCACAGAAGAATTCGGATATTTTTTCCGTATATTGTTGGTATTTTCTTAAATTGGGTTTTTAAATATGTTATGCGTTTTCCAAATTGTTTACTTAATAGATATCTTCTTTCACCTTATTAGAAGGTAAAAAATTGTAAAATTATTTTGGAAGTGTTCGAAAGTGCTACATAATTGGGTTTTTCTTTCTTGTTTAGTGCTTACATGTTTCAGAACTGTAATCAGTTGCTGCAACAATAAAAATTCAGGAATTTCTGCCATTGCTGCCCTCCCCCCCCCCCCCCAAAAAAAAAATCTCTTTTGGGGTATTTCTTTCTTTTATTTCTTTCCTTAACTTTTATTTTGTCTTTTTATTAAAAGCCAAAAGATTATTGAAATTACTTGTATTTAAGAAAGTCTCAATTCATTATTGTTGCAGTGTGCTGTGTCGTGCACAAAAACGCTGGTTTAAGTGATATTTGCAATTAAAACTAATTAAGGGATACTTTAGAGCTTAACTATTATGTTGAACTGTGCAATTTCCAGTGTCATTAATTACTTGCATAATGCAGCTTTAACTGTAATTTCCTTAATTTTCACCTTTTATCACTGTTATTTCATGACCCGAAATTCTTCATTAACACCCTCTTGTCTAGAAGTGTGAGAACTTTTAATTGTGTAAATTTTCTTTTATCTACGAATGAGCTTTTCCGAAATTGGATGCTTGCCAATTACACTAATGATTTCATAACTTATATATTATGTGTTCAGTAAGCTAAGTTCTATAATAATATATGTGTGTATTACATTTATCTACTACAAAATGAAACTAGTCGTTGGGGGCCACCGTAATACTTACCCATCATGGATATGCATAGTATAAAATATGAAAACAAAACATGTGTAAACTATTTATAAAATGCATTGCAATTCGAATAAAATCGTGGCTTGATGACGTCATAAACTTTAAATCGGGGCTTACGTGCGTAAAAAAAAAAATCCGCATAACTCTAAAAAATGATAATCATATTAACAAACAGTGTACTGCGTCGGATGAAGCGTCAATTTTCAATTAAAATATGTCTTTAAATTGGAATTTGAATGAAATACTGGATCATGAAAACTCGAAGAGTGTGGTAAATGTGATAACAAATATCTCGGCAACTCATCATCCGATCGACTTCATTCTTTATGCAAAATTTGTGGTTTTTTATTGTATTTTATTTTCACTCCTTAAAATAAACGATTTCGAAAATTTTTATGTACATTTTATCAGAACAAATATTTCGCGAGTCCGAAAAAAATATTTCCGGATAATCGAGGTTATTGAATGTTTTTTTTATTGTCTTTTATATTCACTCCTTAAAACAAACAATTTCGAAAATTTTTATATACCTTTTATCAAAACGAATATTTCGAGAGTCCTAAAAAATAGTTTCGGGTAATCGAGATTACTTAAATTCAATAAGCTTCTTTCCATTATTACATACTAAGTACGTACCAAATTTCAAGTCTCTATCTCAATTTGTTCGGGAGATAGAGCGTTTACAGACATACACACAGACCGACGGATTTTTTTTTTCTTCTAAAAATATGTTTTTCGGAATCTCCAGTGTCTGGAACGTGTAAATCCGTCAATTTTTTTTGATTTTCAAAACGATTACAAGGATTATCCCTATACTACGTATGATGGGTAAGTAAATATTCTGGCAATAATTACTAATAAAATAGGCGTGTTTTAATTACCTTTATGTATTATTACGTCATTTACTATATTTTGTACTATTTACTAACTGACATGGTAATCTGACCTGTACAGTGGACAGGGCTGTGCGAAGAGGAGGGCGAAAGGGGCCTTCGCACCTTGCACGGGAATTGAAGGGGCGCCAAATTTATACTACCAACCATGCTTTTATTTTTAGGCTATCAAAGCCTGAGAGCTTATGTGCCCGCCCGTTCTGTATGTATGTATGTATGTACGTATGTACGTACGTAACGCGATAACTCTTGACAGAAATAACCGTTTTGCTTCCAATTTTGTTTATAGGTTCCTTGTGATAAGGCGCTTCCCTGATTAGTTTTGGGGATTGATTGTTTAACTATAAAGGGGGGAACGGGGGGCTAACCCCCCTTAATTAAGATAAATGGTTTTTTCATGCAGAATTGTCCAATTTTCTTCAAATTTTGTATATAGGTTCATTGTGATAAGGTTCTTTCCTGATTAGTTTTGGGGGTTCATAGGTTAAGTATAAAGGGGCTAACGGGGGGGGGGATCCTCCCCCTTAATTTAGATAAATGAATTTTTCATGCAGAGTTATCCGATTTTCTTCCACTTTTGTTTATAGGTTCCTTGTGATAAGGCGCTTCCCTGATTAGTTTTAGGGATTGATTGGTTAACTATAAAGGGGGGGGGGGAACGGGGGGCTAACCCCCCTTAATTTGGATAAATGGTTTTTTCATGCAGAATTATCCAATTTTCTTCAAATTTTGTATATAGGTTCATTGTGATAAGGTTCTTTCCTGATTAGTTTTGAGGGTTCACTGGTAAAGTATAAAGGGGGGAAAGGGGGGGACTAACCCCCCTTGATATAGATAAATGGGTTTTTTAAGCAGAATTATCCGATTTTCTTCAAATTTTATATATATGTTCATTGTGATAAGGCGCTTCTCTGATTAGTTTTGGGGGTTCTTTGGTTAAGTATAAAGGGGGGACGGGGGGCTACCCCCCCCCTTAATTTAGATAAATGGATTTTTCATGCAGAATTATCCGATTTTTTCAAATTTTGTATATAGGTTCATTGTGGTAAGGCGCTTCTCTGATTAGTTTTATGGGTTCATTGGTTAATTATAAGAAGGAGAAACGGGGGATGGTTCCCCCCTCTTAATATATTGTTGATTTCTTCATTTTTCGAGGGCTTATTTCAAATTCTTTGAAATAAGAATATAATTTACAGTTAGTGTGAATAGCCTGTGAGCTCAATGCCGTCAGTTTAACTGGGCAGTTTTCTTTTATTTATTTATTCATTTTTTGGCCGTCGATCATTTTCCGGAGAATCTGTTTTTCTTTCTTCGTCATTCTTTTTCTTTTTGTCGCAAAACATCACGATTTCTTTAACAAATAAACAAGCAATTTTCTCTCATGTTATTTTAGTCCAGTAGAAATAGCGCAAAAAAGGGCCTTGCCTTACAAAAATTCGGGTAGTTCTGATTTTTGGGTATGCTGTAAAGGTTGACCCTCTAATAAAAAAACCTAGTTTTCGTCCTTCTAGACCTTGTGCGTTTTTCACAATATTGAAAAAACCAATATTTTTCGGAAATTTTTCTTAAATAACTTAATTTTAGTGCATTTTACAGAAAAAACGCACTGTTACCATTTTGTAGAGCATAAAATTCTCTACAACATGCGATATTCAGGTTTGTAAATTGTCCAAATAGGGGGTAAGATACGGAGCCGGGAAAATAGGGCAAAATTTGCAAAAAATGCAAAAATCCACTAAAGACGTTAGTTTTTGCTTAATAACCTACTTTGAGTGCGTTTTAGAGACAAGAGCACTTTCAGCATTTTGTAGAGCATAAAATTCTCTACAACATGCAGTATTCATGTTTGTAAATTGTCCAAATAGGGGGTAAGATACGGAGCCGCAAAAACGGTTAAATTTGGAAAAAATGTAAAAATCCACAAATGACGTTAGTTTTTGCTTAATAACCCACTTTTAGTGCATTTTAGAAACAAAATTGTCATAATCAACTTTTTAGAGCATGTGATAGTCGATACTTTCATTTATTATAGGTTGACCCTCTAATAAAAAAACCAAGTTTTCGATCTTCTAGACCTTGTGCGTTTTTCACAATATTGAAAAAACCAATATTTTTCGGCCCTTTTTTCGATTTTTCTTAAATAACTCACTTTTAGTACATTTTACAGAAAAAGCACTTTCACCACTTTGTAGAGCATAAAATTCTCTACAACATGCAGTATTCAGATTTGTAAATTGTCCAAATAGGGGGTAAGATACGGAGCCGGGAAAATAGGGTAAAATTTGCAAAAAATGCAAAAATCCACTAAAGACGTTAGTTTTTGCTTAATAACCTACTTTTAGTGCGTTTTAGAGACAAAAGTGTCAATATAAAGTTTGTAAAGCATGAAGTAGTCTATAAGTTTCATTTATTAGATCATTAAATGTCGATAATAGACTCTAAAAATCAGAATAATACAATTTATGGTTAAAACAAAAAAATACCGCCTGACAAGTCATTAATTTAAAAACGAGCTTTTATTTTTTGTATTGATTAAACGATGCAATTAATTAATTATAATATGTACAATAATAGGTAACTGTTGAATAGTTGAGGGGGGGGCGAAGTTAACCAAAAAACCTAGTCGGTAGACATAGGTGCAGGGCCAAGAATTCAAAGTCGAAAGTAAAATTAATAGCTGGGAATAATGTAAAAAAATACTTGAAAAATAAATAAGTTATAATTTAACCCTATTTTCCCGGCTCCGTATCTTACCCCCTATTTGGACAATTTACAAATATGAATACTGCATGTAGTAGAGAATTTTATTCTCTACAAAATGTTGACAGTGCTTTTGCCTCTAAAACGCACTAAAAGTAGGTTATTAAGCAAAAACTAACGTCATTTGTGGATTTTTACATTTTTTCAAAATTTAACCCTATTTTCCAGGCTTTATATCTGACCCCCTATTTGGACAATTTACAAACATGAATACTGCATGTTGTAGAGGATTTTATGCTCTACAAAATGGTGAAAGTGCTTTTGTCTCTAAAACGCACTAAAAGTAGGTTATTAAGCAAAAACTAACGTCTTTAGTGGATTTTTGCAAATTTTACCCTATTTTCTCGGCTCGGTTCTGACCCCCTATTTCGACAATTTAAAAATCTGAATGCTGCATGTTGTAGAGAATTTTATGCTCTACAAAATGGTAGAAGTGCTTTTTCTGTAAAATGCACTAAAATTGAGTTATTTAAGAAAAATCGAAAAAAGTGACGAAAAATATTGTTTTTTTTTTCAATATTGTGAAAAACGCACAAGGTGTAGAAGATCGAAAACTTCGTTTTTTTATTAGAGGGTCAACCTATAATAAATGAAACTATCGACTATCTCATGCTCTAAAAAGTTGATGATGACAATTTTGTCTCTAAAACGCACTAAAAGTAGGTTATTAAGCAAAAACTAACGTCATTTGTAGATTTTTACATTTTTTCCAAATTTTACCCTATTTTCCCGGGTCCGTATCTTACCCCCTATTTGGACAATTTACAAACCTGAATACTGCATGTTGTAGAGAATTTTATGCTCTACAAAATGGTAACAGCGCTTTTTTCTGTAAAATGCACTAAAATTGAGTTATTTAAGAAAAATCGGAAAAAGTGCCGAAAAATATTGGTTTTTTCAATATTGTGAAAAACGCACAAGGTCTGGAAGGTCGAAAACTTGGTTTTTTTATTAAAGGGTCAACCTTTACAACATACCCAAAAATCAGAACTACCCGAATTTTTGTAAGGTAAAATGCTATTTCTACTGGACTATTTAACTGTTTGGAATTTCTGAATTAAAATTAAATCTTTGAAAGTACCAAAATATACGCGAAATATTCATTCAGTAGAATGTATTTTTGTTTCTGCACTTTATATCAATTTTGTGGCACCTGTCACAAAGAGAAGGAGTTGGGGAGGGGGGGGGGCGGAACTTTGCCCCGGGCACAATTTTCTCTTCGCACGATCCTGACAGTGGCGGCTTATGGGTTATTTAAATAGGGTTCACAGTACATAAATCAGCTAGTACGACTTAACGTACAAGTTGAAATATATTTGAGTTTTCAAAACGTTAAATTACAACAATTCAACCAAAAGAAATAAAAAATGTAACATTTTATTTTCCATGAAGGAAGATCCTACAGTCAAATAAACTAAAGTTACCTTACTGAATATAGGAAACCAAGGGAGATAGATTTCCGATGAAAGAAAGTGACAATTAAAAATGCCAACTATCGCACACATTGCAAATTATTGGACGATTGTGTGAATGAAAATGCCTTTGCCTCACACTCCCTTCTCTACTTTCGTCCGAAGAAGCTGGTTTCGTAGAGAACTTCTTCAATCGCACGTGCGATCCCGAAAAGACCGGATGCTCGCTATTGATAATTTTTAAAATTTTAGGTTAGAGTAATGTTTTGTCATGCATAGTCACAGAGGGGAAAAAAAAACTGCGCACCACCCCACCCCACCCCACCCCCCCACACACTAACTCTGCAACAAATTATCGTAGAAGAAAGTTACTGGCATCAAACGATTGGAAATAAAGTCTGCTTTTAAATGATGTATATAAAATTTTCTTAGGGGAGCATCTATAAGAAAGTTATTAAAATTATTTATATTTAAAAGAATCCCAATTCATTAGTGGTACGAAAGGGGGGGGGGTGCAGGTTTAAGTGGTATTTACAGTTAAAAGTAATTAAGCTTTGCTATTAGCTTGAACTGTTCAATTTCTAGTATTATTCATTACGGCATAATTCAGCTTTAACTGTAATTTTCTTAATTTTTGCCTTCTTTACTGCCATTGCATTGACCCCCCGAAAATCTTCATAACACCCTGTTCTCTTGAAGTGTGAGAACTCTTAATTGTGGAAATTTACTCTATCTGGATGAGCTTTTCCGAAATTGGATGCTTGCCAATTACGCTAATGATTCAATTCTCAAACTGCTGTTTACGTAAGTCAATATACCTTGATTCTATAATGTGGATATTTATTATTTTTTATTCTTTGCTACAAAAATAAATAAATAAACAAATAAAATAAATAAAAATATGGAGTGACTCCACTTGACTTTCCGAGCACTGCACTGAATACTATCTTAAAAAAAAAATAGTAACATAAAAAAAATATAGTGACTAATTTTACAAAGTTGGAATGCTTCCACTTGTTAAGATGATCTCATATTCTAAAGAAAATGTCATTTTCATTCATAAAGCTCAAAGTTTAGAAGAAAAAAAAAAAAAAAAAAAAAAAAAAAACTTATGACGTAATTTTTAATGAATTTTTATTACTCGTGCTGAAGAAGTGTTAATTAAAGTAAATATTGGAATTGAATTTAGATAGTCATGCTTATGTGAGTTTATGTTGTTTTGAATGTTTGTATGCTGTCTCTTCATTTGATTTTCACGCATGTCATTTCATTTTAAATATATATATAGTTTTTTTTTTTTTTACTTATTTCATTTTAAGAATCTTACATTTTTGAATATATGTATTTGTATTGTATTATAATTATCGGTTCATATATTGTTGATTTTTCATGTGATTTAATTGTCATTAAGCACAGAAGTTATATATATACGATAAAACATCTGAATAGCAGATACCTCGACACTTAGAAATTTGTCCGTTATTTGGAGGTTTCCGCTATTCAGAGTTGCCGATATATAGGTGTTAGAAATTTCAAAAAGTGTTAGCTAAGTAGGTGTCTGTCAAGGAGGTTTTATTACACATGTATATATTGCCGTATTGTTGTAGTGCAACCGCGTTTATTTGAATTGTTTATGAGGGAGGGTTGGGTTGGGTTGGGTTGATTATTGACGGCCAATTATCTACACTTGGGATATAGGCCCGGGCGGAGTGCCCTTCGTGGGAGTCTTTCTAAGGGAACCTAACCCGTATTTACGCATGGATAAATCCACGGCTCGAAGAAAACCACGAAAACTCCGAACGATTAGGCCGACGGGCGCGATTGGGATCGAACCCAGCACCTCCCGTCTACCAGCTTCGAGAGCAGAACCTCTCAGCCACTATGAGGGAGGGTGTGTGGACTCTCCCATCGCGCGAAAACACACATCTCGCTAATGTTAATCCTATGGGGGCATTATTTTTCTAATATTTCGTTTGCACTTCAGTATTTTTAAACGATTTTGTTTGCATTGGATAGATCAATCTCTATTTCCGCCGTTGATTACTTTTTCGATTTTTTTTTTTTTTTTTTTGCTAAGATACTTTTATTTTCGAAACCGGTTTCGATAGAGAAAAAGTATCTTTGTAAAAAAAAATCCGCAAAGAAAAAAAAAATAATGAACGGCGGAAATGCATCAGATTGATCTCAGCTATCCAATGCAAATAAAAATGTATAAAAATATTGAAATGCAAACGAGATATTAGAAAAAGATTGTCCCATAGGTTTAACATTATCTATCATGTGTTTTCGCGCGAACGGGAGAAACCCTTAAGAGGCTACTTCAATCAGGCGAAAACACCCGCTCGCTAATGTTAATCCTATGGGGGGAAAATTACGACATCTCGTTCGCATTTCAATATTTTTAAATGATCTTTTCTGTATTGGATACACTGTTAGAAATGGATACTCAAATTCCACGAAATTTTCTTCGTTTTTAACGAAACTGTTTCCTGAGAAATGCTCCGAGCGAATATTTCGTCAAATCGAGTAAATTTGCATCCTCAAAATTGTGAGGAAATTAGTTTCGTCAAACTGTTTGTTCGAAAGTTCAAAAAAAAAAAAAGGTTTGTGGTACCATTTATTGGAGATTTTAGAAGCATCTTTAATTGACATGGGGGAAAATTTTACATCGCATTTCTCAAGTCTTCAACGGGATTCGAACGCACAACCTTTGGCGTGGGAGATGAACGCTGCCTGCTTTGAAAGTGAGCCCTTGTGTGAATTTGATTTTAAATGTATCTACGGGATGTTGATGTGTGTTCATATTTTTAAATGGTAGACTGTATTTTTATCGGTACTGTTATAATTTCAGCATGCTTTAATTAAGGCTAGATTATTATTATGGTTTTTCTATGGTTAATAAATAATTAGAATATGGCTTGATTAATATAATTTATTAGAGAAATTTCTTTTGTTCAATGAATGATTAGAATATGGTCTAGTTAATTTGTTGATCAGAAACAATAAATTTTGAAGTGCAAATTTTGGAGTAGAGTTCATCAATTTTAGCGGATAAGATTACTGGTTATAGAAGGGAAGGGATCAGTTATGCATATTTTAAATTTGATTGCTATGTGAATATATTTCTTAAAAAAAAAAAAAAGATCCTATTTTTTTTTTTTTTTTTTTTTTTTTTAAACCATTGGGAAAATGTTCTTGCTTTCGGTCGAAAATGGACCAAATAATGTTCGCATTTTACTATTTTAACCGTTTTTAACGAAATTCTGTAATTTTAGAAGAATTTTTTAAGCGTTTTTAACGAAATTCTGTAACTTTAGAAAAAAATTATCATTGAATAGGCAATAGAAATGCATAAAATCGTTACAAAAATGTTAAAGTTACAAAAAGGATGTATGCAAATTATCAGATACGGAAAATAAAGTAGAAATTTGGTACTTTCGTGTTATAGCGGCCCCCCCCAAGGATGAAATATTTTTGTTTCTGTTTTCATTAATATATTGTAAATTTGGTACTTTCGTGTAATTTTTTTTTTTTTTTAACGAACAACAAAAATAATCTGGCCGGGAATGGGGAAACATGTTTGTCAAATATTTGAGATTTTCCATTTCATTAAAAATCACTTAATTTTGAGACGAAATGATTGTCAAAAGTGAGAGTTTTATTTTTGACAGCGAGGAAACAGTTTCGTCAGATATTTGAGGATTCGCGTTTCGTCAAGAACCACGTGACTCTGTGACGAAATGATTGTCAAAAATAACGAAACGAGGTCTAAGGATTGCGGAATCATCAAAATTGAGTGTTTTATTTTTGAGAGTGTAGCTGAGATCAATCTCTATGCACGCTCCTTTGTACTTTTTCGATTTTGATAACAATTTTTTATTATTAAGGTACTTTCACTTTCGGAACCGGTTTCAAAAACGAAAGTACATTCAATAAAAAAAACTGCAACAAAAATCGAAAAAGTACAAAGGAGCGTGCATAGAGATTGACATCGGCTATCAAATGCCCCCCCCCCCCCACCCACCCCCCCAAAAAAAATAACTAAATAAAAATAAAAACATTGAAATGCGAATGAGATATCGCAAAATATTTACCCCATAGAATTAATATTAGCGAGCGGGTGTTTTCGCCTGAGTGAAGTAGTCTCTTGAGCATCATCGTTTTACTCATAAGGAAATCTATATCTTACTGATTATTTATTGATTGATTTATTTTTACCTCTGGTATAGTGCATTAAAAAAACCCTTTCTAATCTTGCCCGCTTAATGGGAAGCCGGATAACTGCAAAGATTAAAGATCTCTTTCTGACGAAAGAGGATAAGTAATCCCCTTTTGCCCTCGCTTCTTAGAAAGGAAATGCATTGGTGAAATAAGTTATAATGATGTTTGGATTAAAACATAACAGGCTTTCTCTACTCTTTACCAGTATTGTTTCTGCTGTTTTATTTTGCACCATTACATCCTAATATACAAGATTTCCAATGTTTATTTTCGTTCTGTAATCTGTTTTGATTGTTCCAAGATGTGCTGTTCAAACGAATGCAGGCTAAAACTAAGTATTAACTACGTATTAACAAACTACGTATTAACAACAGCTAATGTTCAAGCAAAGCCATAATTTTATTACATACAGTAAGACTCCCTCAAATCTGCAACCCTAAAATCCACAAATTCCTAAAATCCTCGCATCGTTTCAGATGTAAACAATGAAATTTATACAGTTAAGATGTAAGTGAAAAATTTAATTTTTGTTTTATTTTTATATCATTCTGTACACATTTTAATATGGGATTCGGGTTAATATGATTGAACTCATTTTTTCTCATGAAGGAAGCATAAATTTATTTCTGAAAATTTTCACGATAGTGCTGATATCAGTGGCAATCACTTTCTTTTTACCAAATACATTTATGTATTAATCAAGCTTTTTAGTTATTAAATATGGCTAAACTTGAAATAAAACTTTGTTATTTTAAGATTTTGAAGTAAATTGTTAGTGTATATTTATAAGGAGAAATTCACAGAATAATTCAAGGAAAAAATATCTCATCATTAAGCATATTTAGTTATGCATTATTAATTATTTACTTGTACTTTACTTTTAATATTTAAGAAATAATTTTGTTAATTTTTTATTATTTTACTTTATAGTGAGCATTCATTATAATTTCAAGTGCATTATTAAATTCAAATTACTGTTTAAAAATATAAATAAAACAGTGACCAGAAATCCACAAATTCTAAAATCCGCACAACCTCTGGTTTTAAGCTTTGCGGATTTAAGAGAGTCTACTGTATTTAAATTTAGTGTGTGCAAAACATCAGCTAACTCACCAGTGCGGGTGTTGCCGTCACTAAGAATGTTTTGCGTGATTTTAATGACAGATATTCAGTCATTAAGTAAAGTTAAACTTAACAACAACAACAAAAAAAAAGGTCTAAACCGGCGGCGCTACAATCGATTAACCGTTTGTATCACCACATTGCATCTCTGCAACATTACCCAAAATTCAATATTACTTATGCAGTGGGCTTTAAAAGAAGATTTTATTTATTGCTGCTATGATTCGACATAGCAGTTAATTGTCTGAGTGCAACGAAGACTCATACACAGCGCAGTATTACTTTGCCCCATATATAGCTACGATGGATATTAAAACCTTTCGTCAAGCATAACTCAAAAAATATTTAACGGATTTCGTTCAAATTTTTACAGCAGGTACCTATAAAGGTGACAACGACGTCTATTTATTACCAAGAATAAATGCTAGACCGTTTGGAAATTATATTAAAAAAATAGATAAAAAAGCACAATTAAAGTACATACGTCACGAAATTTTGTGGTACGTCATTTTCACCGGCGCGAGATTTTCGTAGACAATCGGAATTGAAAAGTTCATGGAGTACAAGGAGCAAAAAAAATATGCACACACTAATATTCAGCACAATAAAATATATTTCAATTGAGTAGAAATCGAAAATTAATTTGGATTTTTTTCTCTTTGAAAGAAAAACCCCGCAATAACTTAGTAGACTTGGTATTAGAGATTTGGCGCAAATCTCAGCAATAGCAGCTTTTTTTATTTCTCATGTGTAAATAATAAAAAAACAATTCTTTGGTGTTTAAATAAAAGGTTTCGATTTATGGCATTACTTTTTTTTTCTCTTTTTAGCATTTTAAATGGGATTAATGAAAGGCATGTATTTTAAATTAAATGAGTGAAAGGTTTATATTTAAATGAAATGAATTCAATATGAAAATGTTATAGGAACAATATTTGGCGATTTATCAACTGCGCCAGGATAACATAAAAGTACCAATGTATCAAACAGTATGTAGTATGTGAAATGAAACAGTTATAATCACCCATCGTACAAGAACAAAAATTATATTCTGCATTCAGAGGGAAAAATCCATCTCCTGTGCAGTAAGATTTGGCGAGTTATTTTTGGTGATAAATTTTTCGATGTGATTGTTGGGATCTGAAGGATTTGGCTTACTTTTTCTAAATTTTCTTTTTTTGCAGATGTAGTATTATGTAAATATATTTTTTAGCAGATATTTTTCTATTTTGTATATTTTCTATTTGGCATTTGGAAAAGATATTTTTACCTTTTTATCTGTGCATTCGGAAATATTAAAAAATAAAAAAAGATTTACATATATCAAGCGCTTAATTTTTATACGGACCACTTCTCCATTTTTAGATTTGGTACTTTTCGGTTAGCCGGGCGCCAGTGAAATTTATATATCTATGTATACATATATATACATATATCTATACATACACACATTTATATATGCATGTATGTATATATACATATATATACACACATACATATATGTGTGTATGTATACATATATATATGTATATATAGATATATACATTTCACTGGCGCTCAGCTAACCGAAAAGTGCCTTAGATTTTAAATGCTATTTATTATTTACTAGCCGTTTATTAATTGTTTACAATTTAACCCCCTGACAATAACAATTATTTATCACAAAAATGTCTCTTAGGTTTGTTATATAAGTTTGTTTATGTGTTTTCATTACTTATTAAAATATCGAATATGGCGATAAAATTTCATTTTAGCATCGTGCTTAAATTTTTAAGATGGCGCAAAAACATGCTTTAATAAACGTATGTTTGTAAATATTTGAAAAACATGTTTTACCGCTCTCTTGAAAAATTTTGTAAGTTGCTAAAACTACCTTTTGGCACCATTTAAAATTTTTTTCGCCAACCGACATAGGATACGAAACTTTTTCCCATTCAGATACACATGCAAGGTTGGTCTCAAACAAGAGTAAAGCTAGCAACAATATTGTTTTAACTCTATAAGAGTTACAATAATGATATTAAATACTCCGATTGGCTTTGGGCCCAATTACGAAAGTTTCTCCTACAAAAAAACTGTAGAAGAAGTCTTTTACATTTGTTTCAAATGAAGCTCGGTCTACAAGGTATTAGTTAATAATACAAACAACACTAATGGCATGGAGGCAAAAGTTTTAATTTAAATGTATATATTTGAAACCTTTCCCCCCTACCCCCCCCCCCCCAAAAAAAAAAAAAAAAGAAAAGAAAAGAAAGTTACAGTAATGAATTTAAAATGGCGTTAAGCCACGCTTTCTGACATAAGCAATTGGCTGCAAACGCGATAACGAAACTTAATAACATGTAGCTAATATAGCCCTCAGGGTACTTTGCAGTTATACAGACCTTGTGGTTTTTTTAAAAAGCTTGAGACAATTCAGGTTTAAGAAGTTGAGATTTACTGTCAAATGATATAAACAACTATGAACACAAAACTGATGAATTATTATTCAGGTTTATGTATGTATTTTAAAAAAATGCATCTGATTACACTTATTAGATAAATTACTTCTGTTTGCATTTAATAACTGATAAACGGCTTCTGTATAATAAATGAGCTGTTTAAATATTGGGAAGAGGTGGCGAGAGGTAGAAAGACGAGTAAACAAACGGGTAGACAGACGGGTAGTGAGATGGGTAGAGAGACGAGTAGCGACATAGGTAGACTGACGGGTAGCGAAACGAATAGACAGACGGCTAGAGAGAAAGGTAAAAAGAGGGTTGACAGAGGGGTAGCGAGATGGGTCTCGAGACGGGTGGCGACATCGGTAGACTGGAATGTAGCGAGAAAGGTTGTGAGACGCGTAGCATGGTAGATAAAGAGACGAGTAGAGAGATGAGTACAGAGACGAGTTGACTGACGGGTAATGAGATTGATAGCGAGTCGGGTGAAGAGTCGGGTACAAAAACAGACGGATAGTGAGACGGGTATACAGACGAGTAGAGAGACAGTCGATGGGTACGGAGATGGGTAAGAAGATGGGTAGAGAGGCGTATAGCCAGACGGGTAGAGAGACAGATAGACAAATGGGTAGCGAAGTGGATAGAGACACGGCTAGACATACAAGTAGTTAGACGGATAGACAGACGGTTAGAGAAATAGATTGGCGGGTAGCGAGACTGGTAGAGGAATATAGAGACGGGTAGCGAGACCGGTAGAGAAATATAGAGACAGGTAGCGAGACGTGTAGAGAGATAGACAATCAGTTAGAGAGACGGGCAGAAAAACGGATAGGGAAACAGACAGATTGTGGAGAGACAGACAGACAGGCAAAAGAAAAGTCTGCGGATTGGCGCTGTAAAGGCGCATTAAAGGCGCAGGGGGCAGAGCCTCCTATAGAATAATCAAGAAGTATCTGTTAAGCCTAACTTTGTAATATATATAATTTTCAATTTTGCCGATATGGAGATTTAATGTAAAAGTTATTTTACAGAAGTCATCGAAAGATTTTTTCTATACTTTAATAGTAATTTAGACTATAGTTTTACAATCTGGTTTGTAGCAAAACATGCTATCAATGTGGTTTGAAGTGTAAGAGTTTTTATAAACAGTTATACAAATAATAGATATATAATCAAGGAAGAAAAATTTTAAATTCACACACAAAAAAGGTGCAACAATGAAATTAAATTTGCGTTAAGCCACGCTTGATAGAATAATCTATTGGCTGCAAATCCAATTACGTAACTTTAAAAAGCTTGGCGTTTTAAAAGATCCGGCGTTTTTTTTTTTTTTTTTTTTTTCCTCCAAGTTTTGCGCATTACGCGCTTAAGAAAATGAGATCCTTTGCCACATGTTAAAAAAAAATATGACAACACATCTGATGAACGGTACTTCTTTTCTATTTTTTTAACAGTGTATATGAATTTATATATGATATTTTGTAATTCTATCATTTAATTTGCTCTTTTTCTTTATATTGTAATTGTTAACCCTATGTTCTCAGCAATATCACTCAGACTAATCCCTTTGAGGGAAGTCCTAGTATAAATTGTTCATACAGATATTCAGGCAATAAGTAAAATAAAAGTAAAAAAAAAAAAAAAAAAAAACCTGCGACGCTACAATCCAATTAACCCTTTGTATCACCACGTTGCATATTTGCAACATACCCAAAATTCAATGTTGCTTATACAGTGTGGGCTTTAAAAGACTAATTTATTTATTGCTGGTGTGTTTCGACACTGCAGTTAATATAAATTGTTCATAGAATTCTAAACAGACGGCGATGCTGACATATTTTTTCATGCCAAAGTTTTATTTATCATTTGAGCAAATTTCTCATCGTCATTGCTAAGACAAACTTCGTAAATTTTGTCAAATTAAAAAGGCTGGAGATGTAAAAAATAGATTTTTTACAAAGGTAAATTCGGATAGTTTACAATTTTATTGAGGCACCCGGTAGCAGAAATTCACGAAAAGCCAGGTGCGACATTTTCTAGGAACTTATGAGAGGGTTGCGTACATTTTGTTATATTCCACTTGTGATTCAGACGAAATCCAATAATATCGAAATGGTTATTGTATATGAAATACCTCGGCAGTCAGAATAAAACATATAACAAAGTCATGTAAGAAAACCTACGCAATTTTATGAGTTTGTTGTGAAGTTCTAAAATAACTTATGGGACAATTTCTATTCCATTTATACGATTTACGGCCAGTTAAATATCTATGAAATCAATAACTTAATAAATTTTAAATGGAATTTATACTTTAAATAAAATAGGGAAAGATGGAAAAGAGTGTCCCAACAATGGTTTCCGTGACAATTTTTACCTTTTCAGGTAAGAATATAAATAAAATTTTTACTTTAGTCTACACGACTCTCTCATTTTGGTATCAAATTAAAATAGAGAATGTTAAAAATGTTATTTTGTGAGTATTTTATACCACGATAATTATTACAAATATTTCTATAATGAATTAAAATTCATTGTAACATTCACACTTTCCAAAATTTTTATATTGTTATTTCTTTTCGTATTTCTATCAAATATATATATATTCCAATTGTATTTCTTTTCTTTAAATATGTTTTCTTCTTTTATCGATTCCTCTTCAGTTCTTTGAAATTATTTTATTTTCTTATTTCCAGTAGAAATTTTGCCATCATCATTCGTTTATTTTTATATAAACTTATTTAATCTTAATACAATAAAAAAAAAAAAAAAAAAAAAAAAAAATTCAAATTAAATTAGTTAATTAAAAGAATTCTCATAAATAATAATAAATATACTTTATACTATGTGTTATTCAATACAAAAACTTCCTTATTTAATATATTTTATGCAAATTACTTTTCAATTCCGCTTTCTTCTCTTTCTCTAAGTGTGTCTTAGATTTTATATAAATTTTTATTTATAAACATTCTAAAACGTTGTATTATTTCTTTTACCATTTTATTATCTTAGGTATCAAATTCGTTAGTTTCCTTAATTTTTATTTCCGTTTCATTTTCAAATAGTTTTCTTCAAATTTAGTGTTCAAAATATTTCAAATTTCATATATGTTTTCTTCTTTCAATTTCGTTTTTGGTCATCAAATTTCACGTCGTATTTTATGTCTCAACAAAATTTTATATGTATATATAATTTTTTCTCATTTTTTTTCCATTAATTGATTTGCATATTGTCTATATGATTTTCATATAACTATCCTTTTTATTATATTTTTATTTTATTCTACAATTACTGTACTTTTTTTATTATTATTATTCTCATTATTTTCGTATAATTAACTTATTGAATCTGCTTTAGATTTTAAATTAGTTCTCAGGACTAAAATATAATTTTCAGATTTGCAATTTTTATTTATAACATTGATTTTCTTTAAATAAACTTTTGTATATTTGTGTATAATTTTAAAAAGGGTTTTTATTTGTCGGTTTATTTTCCTTTATTACTTATGTTCGTACTGCGCAGAACGCTATTTTAAGGAAATTACTTTTTGTAATTTTTCCCCTTGTTGAAACTCGATTAATTAATATGACGCCACCAAGTGAGACCGTATCGGGTGACCCTCCCACAAATGTACCGGGGATTAGCCCATTACAAAAATTAGCAGGATTACAAAGCATTATTCCTCAGTTCGATAACGTTAGTGCCGTAACTCCAGCGTTCTTCATTGATAGTTTTGAAGCCATAGCTACGATAGTTCAATGTTCAGATGAGGAAAAACTGCTTATTTTAAAATCGCGAATAAGAGGTGAAGCACTCTCGCATTTAATAAACAGCCCTGACTTAAATCAAGAGACAAATTACACGAATTTTAAAAAGAAATTCATAGCTTTCTTTAATAAAAAGGTCAGTTTGGCTACAAGGCAACAAATGTTCTCCAATTGCAGGATGCAACCAGGAGAATCTGTGAAATTATATGCGGCCAGGGTATCATTAATAACTCAAAAGTTTTTTAATAACCCGGATTTGGACAATGATTCTGTAAAAAACTTGTTTGAACAATCAAAGTTATCAAAATTCTTAGAAGGACTCTCGGCTGAATACAAACATTCAACCTTGGTCAAAGATCCACAATCTTTTCAAGATGCAGTAGATTATGTCGAATTACTTGAAACTAATAAAGTTTGTTTCCCTCAAAACTCCCAAGATATATCCTTTCAATCGGGAACTAACACCGTTAACGCAGTCTCTGCAGACATTACAAATAGGGATCTTAAAAATTTATTAGAAACTCATGTCCAAAAGACACATGATTCTATTTTCACGTTAACAAAAGAATTGGACAAATTACGATTATCAATGAATGGAAATCCTCCACGAAACTCTACAAATTTCGAGTCAAATTTTAGAGAATCTTATGCTAATAACAGAGCAAATTCACATACAAATAAATCTTTCCCTCCCTGTAAATTCTGCGGAAAGAAAAATCATTTATCGAATTTTTGCTTTTATAAAAGGGATCAGACGAGACAACAATCAAATGTTCAACCTTCTTGGTCGCGCGATAATCGAAGCGGGACAGGTCAACGATCGAACCGATATGGTGAAAATTACAGACCATTTTTAAACTCCAGGAGGGAAGGTCGAGATCAATAGATCATAAATATTCTCGGTCTCCCCACAGAAATAGAACGGTTGTTGTTAACCGCTCTAAAGAAAGTTTACGACCACTTAAACCTGTAAAATCTGGCACAGAAGATTTTCTTCTCACAAAACAGGTGAACACGCAGATTTTAGACGATAAAGATATTTCTTTTAATTTGCCTTTAATAAAAATTTCAATTGTAGACACGGAATTAATATTCCTCGTGGATTCTGGGTCCCAAATATCATTATTAAATTATGATGCCTTTAGACGCATTAAAATTAAAAACTTAGACGTACAGCGCGCTGATATAACAGTTAGATCTATTTCTGGTAACATTTTAAATACAACTCATTTTGCAACACTACCAGTCACGATAGATAATCGACAATATTTTCATAAGTTCTATATAATAAATAGTCACCTATCTGATCATTATAATGCCATACTCGGATATGACTTTTTACACAAATTTAAGTTTACACTTTCTCTCGACACAAATTCACTTACAACAGGAAATGTGTCAATGAAATTGGACAACGTATTAAATCATGATGTTATTCAACAAATGCCTAGTCAAGATCAGATAGTTACCAACATCGTTACACAACATTTTGATAATAGAGATATAGATAAAATAAAATCAATTAGACGTCAAAGTTTGCGTGAATCAGATTTCGATTTATCTCATTTACAACCAGAGGTAAAATCGCGTTTACTTAAATTACTTTTCGAATTTTCCGATATTTTTAGCAAAGACCTTTATACAATTGGCCGCACCGATGCCGTTAAACCAAAACTACAGGTGGATTTTGACCAATTACCTTCTTCTCGCCCATATAAAATCCCAAAAATTCTAGAAATAGAATTGAAAAGACAATTGGAAGAAATGTTAGAAGCTAACATTATTGAAAAATCTGATAGTCATGTCAGTTTTCCCCTAATTATGGTAAAGAAAAAAAATCCTACCTCGGATCCAAACAAACAAAAATGGCGCCTCGTTGTCGATTATAGACGTTTAAATAAACATCTCAAATATCCTCGTCACAAATTACCATTAATAAACCAACAGTTAGAAAATCTTAACGAAGGAAATTTATTTACAACTCTCGACTTGTCTTCGTCGTTTCATCAAATAGCCTTACACCCATCGTATAGAAATTTGACAACCTTTGTTACACCTTTTGGCCAATTTAGGTTTGTTTGTTTAAGTCAAGGCCTCAGTTGCTCTCCTGAGATTTTTTGCGATTTAGCTGATAAAATTTTAGCACCGTTAAGTGATTTAAAATTTTCTAACTATATTGATGACTTTGCGTGTTCAGCAGACACCGTTTCTGAAATGTTGTTCAAACTTCGGAAATTATTTGAACGGTTTAGAGAGTTTAATCTTACATTAAATCCTGAAAAGTGTACCTTCATGAAACCTGAAATAAAATTTTTAGGACATGAATTATCAAAAGAGGGTATAAAACCACTTGAAGATAATCTAAAAAAAATTGCTGATTTTCCCGTCCCTACAACAGTAAAAAAAGTAAGACGTTTTCACGGTCTAATCAGTTATTATCGTAAATATATTGAACATTTTTCGGAATTGGCGATTCCTTTGACAAATCTATCGAAAAAAAATAAAAAATTTCTCTGGACGCCTAGTGCGCAAAAATCCTTTGAAATTCTTAAACAGAAATTAATTTCCTCTCCTATCCTTATTTCTCCAGATTTTAAGAAAGAATTTATTCTCAGTTGCGATGCTGGAAAGTTTGCACTGGGAGGGATGTTAGGTCAAAAAGATGAAAATGGAATAATAAGACCAATCGCTTACTTCTCTAAAAAGTTAAATCCAACTCAAATACGGTACTCAATTTTTGATAAAGAACTTATGGCCATCGTTAAAAATATCGAAACATTTAAATATTACCTTTATGGCAGAAAATTTACAATCCGTTGTGATAATGCCGCTTTGACTAAACTGGACAATTTACAGTCAATAAGCGATCGCGTAGCAAGATGGTTAAGTTTTCTTGCAGATTATCATTACGAGTTTGATTTAATCAAAACCCACGAAAACACAGTAGCGGATATATTGTCAAGGGATTTTTATGTAAATAGAGTAACCGCGAGAAAGGATTCAAGTGATTCTCAAAAATCATGCGAAAATTTTATTGATGTAAATAACCATAATGATTTTTCGTCCAATTCTTGTAATGCCACTTATTCTGTAAATAATGATTTTGAAAAACTTTGTGAAGATTCGAGTTATAAAAGTAATAACTTGGACAATTATTCTCACGATTCTTTTACTAAATCGAACTATGGAAGTGATCTAAATGAAAATTGTGAGATAAATAACTTTGTATATAAAAATTCTAGTGTACATTTTTTCGATTCACATAAGAAAGTGAAAAATGAAATTCGTAAGGGTCATGATTTAACTAGAAACGTGAATTCTATAAATACAGAATTATTAAATTCTTATAATTCACAAACGAATATACACAGCGTGACAAAAAATTCTACTGATGAGACTTGCGAATATGCTAGTGATGATATAAAATTTTATGATACGGAATATCAACAGAAAGAAACTTACATGATTAAAAATACTATTGTCGGTTTAGAAAATCTTGGTACTACATGTTACTTAAACTCGGTATTACAATGCTTAACGAATTGTCTTCCTCTTCGAGAATTTTTATTAAATGACAACTTAAGTTTATCATGTGGTGATTCCCTAAAATTTTGTATGATTTGTGTTTTAAGAAGACACATAATAAATGTAATGAACAATTCTGGTGAAGTAATTACACCTACTGAAATTTATACGAATTTACGCTCAATCGCACCTCATTTCACATATGGCCATCAACAAGATGCGCATGAATTTTTAAATTATGTACTTGATAGTATGTGGCAATCAATCCCATTTCATTATTCAAACTCAAACAAAAAATGTGAAAATAAATTTGAGGTACCGTTGAATTCAATTTTTTGTAGTTATGTTAAAACAGAAATAAAATGTTTAGAATGTAAAAACAGGAGTTTCACTTACAATAAAATGATGGATTTTATTTTAGACATCACGCAAAATGTTAAAACACTTGATTCCGCACTTTACAATTTCATACAACCAGAAATTTTACCTAATGAATATTCGTGTCAATGTAGCAAAAACAAAGTAAATGCGAAAATCGAAAATTCTATTTCTAAACTCCCAATGGTAATCACATTTCAACTTAAACGTTTTTCATTTAAAAACTCCCAGAGCATGAAAATTCATAACTCAGTCACTTACCCAGAAATTTTAAATCTTCGCCCATTTTTGGAAGTTGCAAACGGAAAACCAATATGTTATTCATTGACCGGAGTTATTGTACATTCAGGCTCCTCGAGTCAAATGGGACATTATTATACATATGTTAAAGATTCTACAGGCACATGGTTCCTTTTGGATGATTCAAGGATAATTAAGGTCAGTTTAGAAGAAGTTTTGAACCAAAAAGCATACATACTTTTTTATACGAAAATGGAACATTCAAAAACTAACACTAATAATACTTCTTTAACTGATATCTCAAATATGGAAATTAAATTGGACGACGAAGAAAAAGAATTTCTATTTAAAGAATTCGGAGTAAATGCTATACAAATTGATCTTCCTACTATTAACGAAATTATATTAGCTCAAAAATCCGATCCTAAAACTGCAAAAATTATTTCAGAAATAGCTATAAATCCCCACACAGCTAAAGTAAAATATCCAAATTACTTAATGGAAAATGGATTACTTATGCATTCTGCATTTATCCCTAGAGTTCGAAAATCTAAAAACGTATTACGAATAGTTATACCTTTAAAATTTCAAAATGTTATTTTAGCTTCAAACCACATTTCTCACTTTGGTGTTTTACGGACCTATAATTTAATAAGAGAGAAATATTTTTGGGAACATTTATATGCTGACACTAAACACTTTGTACAATCTTGTTATCAATGTAATTCTTTCAAAACTCCACAAATACAGAAACCAGTCCCAATTCAAAGGAACTTTATACCAAATAGACCTATGCAATTCTTATCAACTGATCATTTAGGACCTTTTACTCAAACACATAAAGGAAATAAATATATACTCACATTTATAGACCATTTTACTAAATATATCAGACTGTACGCTGTCCCTGACGTTACAGCCCAAACTACAGCGGAAAAATTTTTGGATTTCATTAGTTTGTTTGGAATATGTGAAAAACTTCTTTCTGATAAAGGTCCCGCCTTCACAGCCGATTTATTTCGAAGTTTATGCATAAAATTTGGTGTAGTAAAACTTTTTACGACACCTATGAACCCAAAATGTAATGGTGGGAGTGAATCACTAAACAGAAATATTAAGAAATCTTTATCTATTTTTGCAGATAATACTACAAATTGGGACGATTATTTAAATTATTACTCATTGATCTATAATTCTACAATTCATGGAACGACAAACGAGAAACCATCATTTCTGCACTTGGGATATGACCCACTACTCCCTACGGATATCTTAAATGAACGAATTGGAGTAGAACATCGTTCACTTACGAATTTCGTTGAAGAAAAAACAGCTCAATTGCAATATGCTAATAAGATAGTCGCAGAAAATATTTATAAAGCAGCACTAGTTCAGGAAGAATTTCAGCATCGACATGCCAAATACAGGGATTTTCAAATTGGTCAACTTGTCTACTTATTAGCACCTGGACACGATCGCTTTACAAAAATTCTTAAGGCGCGAAATTACACGGGTCCATTTCGTGTTACCCGCAGACATAACAAGGTCGATTATTCAATAATAGATGAAAGGAATTCGAATGCACGCGAATTCAAAATTAACGCTTATCGTCTAATTCCATATATAACTAGAAAGGAAGAATTCAAATTATTTAAAAGCGATGATCAGAAAATTAATGAACCCATTTTGTCCTCAACAGAAGACAGCCCTTATATAAATAAACCTTATGCGACTTTTGATGAAAACATTGCATCTGATTTTATTTTACCTTTATTTCAAAATGCATTTTCTGACATAAAGGGAAATGAACACCCTAACGTAAATAATTCTTCCCTTTCACGTGACACGCCTGCGACTCAAAGTCCGGTACATTCTCACATCAGCGAAGATACCATTATTTATTCTCCGGTAACGCAGTCATCAGAAGATAGAGAGGAAAATTTTCCTCTTTCGACTCAGGCAGGAAAACCAGTTCTACAGGCGAAAACGGAAGGCCTTGATTCAATTCGTCAGAATTACGAATTGCGACAACGTGATCCAATTAATTATTATGCAGAAAAAGTTTTTAATATGGCGTTAGAATTAACGAAATAAATACATTTTATTGTTTCAATTTTCGTTATAATTTTAATATACACTTTCTTAAGTATTCTTTATTTTTACTACTATTTGTTATATTCAATTTTATTGCATAGTAACTTTATAGAATAATTAAATTATGTAAATATTTATAATATTTTACGATTTTTATATAAATTTAGTTATTATTTAATTCTATTTTTATATATGATTTTTTTTTTCATTTATTCTTGAGGTTGATTATGATATAAAATTACAATTTATCGTCTCAATATTTATTTTTTTTTTTCTTTTATCATTCAGAAAGGTTTTAATTTTTTTTTATCATCTTCTCTTCTCGTCCCAACAATTTTGTAGTATAGAAAAATTAAAATATTTATCAGATGTGATTTTCTGTTTATTGTGCAGATGTGAAAAAGTATATTTTAGTCAATATATATAATATTTGTTTATGTTCTAATTTTTTTTTTAAATTATTGTTTACATGTTTGAAATGATGTATTCTAACATTTGAGCAAATATTTTTTTTAAATCAAAGTTGTTGAGTCGCAGATGGTTAAAGATCATAGCCTACAGTGCCTAGCCCTAAAGGTTAAAACAAACTATGTTTTTGCTACGCCGACGCATATCCATTTTGTTTCGGATTATTGGTACCCAGTTCGGCATCAATCTACCGCAGTCGGAGTTGGGGTTGCCTAAGACTCGGTTCTGATTGGCTGAACTGGTTCTGTGATAGCTTGGTTTTTCGATTGGGCTCCAATTCAGGTGCCAAATCTACGAGGATGCGTCATCCTCTATTATAGGAGTTCTACGCCGTGCCATTAACGTTGTCATGTGGTCTTTTTCATGTGGTCAGCCTTTAGAAGCTTATCTAGAGGTAAGAGGAGGAGATCCCTGGCATGTTATCACCGCCTCTTTCTTCTGTTGAGACTCCCCTTCCTTTTATGATGACCACAGAACGTCACCGAGCTCCATATATAATAGGAGTTCTGGGTCGGCGGTCAAAAGCTTGCAAGGAAAATGAAGCTTACAAGGCAAAGATAAAAAATAGTCCGCGTTGTCAATGATGCATATTCAGGGTGTTTAGCCACCTGGAAAACCTGGAAAAATGAGGGAAATTTATATGGACTGGGAAAGTCAGGGTAAATTTACCATTTAGGAGAAAAAGTCGAGAAAATTTGAAAATTCTGAGAAAAAGTTAGAAATTTTTGAACTTTCAAGAAAAAAAATAGGAAAGTGTTTCTTATGAAACTAAGGATTTTAAATTGCAGCGCCATTAAAAACCTTGCTCTTCATAAGTACTGTAAAGAGTATTTCAACCTCTTGTGCGAATCATTTACGTCTACCACCTTTCAGTCCTTCTTTGTAACTCGGAGATTTTCTGTTCCAGCTTCACTGAAACTTTCTACTGAAAGTTGTAGGATTGATTATGTGTTTCACTCTGCTTACTTATCTTTGTTTGGGAACTGAACATTTGTTACCTTAATTTATAGAATATTTAGTATTTGTATTAAAATATGTCAAAGCAATCTGTATTTAACTGTGACTGATGTGATAAAGCATTTCATCTTGATTTGACAAAATGGATAGAACCTGATGCTAAAAGTGTGTATCTGCAAAATAATTAGCAGGTAAAATGTTTAACAATTCGTAAAATTTACAAAAAATTATGTAACAAATCAATAATTAGTGCCTTAGAATCAATTGTAAAAATTCCACTCTCAAATTCACAACTTTTAAGATTTTTTTGTGTGTAACATCACAAAATCTCGATATCTGGATTATTTTATTTTATTTATTTTTTTTATTTATTTATTTTTTTTTTGTATGGAAAACCTGAAAAAGTCAGGGAAATGTCAGAAAATCCGTTGCTGATCTGGAATAAACACCCTGGATGTTAGTGTTCTCATTTACTATTATTCTAATTATGCTTCTCTAATTACGCTATGCTCATATGATTAATAAATGATTCTCTAATCATGTAAGGAAATGCGATAAACAGCATGTTTTGTCGCCATGAATGCGAACTAAAATTATTCTCACTGTATCCCTCCGCGCTGACTCCTGTTATATATGGAGCTCAGTGCAGAGTGCAGAACCTTTCGAAAATAATGGTCAGACGAATGATTTGCGAGTTTTTGTCGTGGATTGTTGAAATCCAGAAAAACACGCAGCCGTTCATTTTACAGCATACTATCTGGCATAGAGTTTATTAGCCTTGGCCCACTAGCGGCTTTCTTAATCTACTCAAGTTTCGTTCATTGAATGATTGAGGAACGAGCAGTTTCCGTTATCTCGTTTAGCTAGTTGTGCCGCACGCCACTTGACAAGGAAGCTGCCGGAATCGGTGTTTCCTCTTCGTAAAGCGAGAAGGGTCATTTAACGAGAACACGCATCATTAATTTTAAGCATGATGTTTCCCAATTATCCGCTGACATTCAAAGCACGCTATTTATTAACAAAAGTTTTCGAGTTGTATAGATATTGTTTAATATTTCTTGTGAGTTTTTTTTTTCTTTCTGGACAACTGTTCGCATTTATAAAAACGAGAGCTTGTGTATGGTTCGTATTTCATGCATAAGGGAATTTTTGTTGCCTTTTAAAAATCAACTTTTGCATAATATAATTTGTTACCTAAACCTATTTACGTCATTCTCCCAAAAAATGTACATTTTCAATACAAATTTATCCCATTACAATTTTTTGGTTTTTTTTTTTGTTTTTCAAGACAAATGTTATTACTTTTAGATTATTTACCACTTACTGCAAGGAAAAATCAACGATGGTCCAAGTACATTATACAGGGTTGCTACACCACCGGGAGAGCCTGGAAAAGTCAGAAAACTGGTCTGGGAAAAGTCAGGGAATTTCAATATTTTTTCCAAAATCTGGAAAAATCATGGAATTTGATGAAATTTCATTGTGATCTCTAAGAAAGTGTGATTTTTGGTCTACCAGAGATGAAAGTTTTCCACGCTTTGGCAAATTCCACATTTAAAAAAAAAATCATCTAAATTATCCTTTCTTTGGAAATTTTCCCCTTCATCCTGCGTCCTCCTCCCAAAAATGTACATTTTCAATTCAAATTTATCCTATTACAATTTTTTGTTTTTTGTTTTTCAAGACAAATGTTATTATTTTTAGATTTACCACTTACTGCAAGGAAAAATCAACGATGGTCCAAGTACATTATATACAGGGTTGCTACACCACCGGGAGAACCTGGAAAAGTCAGGGAATTTCAATATTTTTTCCAAAACCTGGAATTTGATGAAATTTCATTGTGATCTCTAAGAAAGTGTGATTTTTGGTCTACCAGAGATGAAAATTTTCCATGCTCTGCCAAATTCCAAAAAAAAAAAAAAAAAAAAAAAAAATCTAAATTATCCTTTCTTTGGAAATTTTCACCTTCAACCTGCGCCCTCCTCCCATCCCTCATAGCAAATAGTGAACAATTTTTAAAACTCATATTACAGATTTTAAAACTTTTTCCAGCGATGTTTTTTTTTTTTTCAAGTAACAATAAATAATTAATTATCACAAGCCTCCATCAACCCACAGAAATGTCGTCTTCTTCTCACCCTTTGCCTCCTATTTAACACTAGAACGACCGGAAATTTTACTCAAGTTTTATAAAACTAATTCACATCAGAATATTTATTTTAAACTCTTTAACTTATTCATTTAACACATTTCTGAGGCATTTATATTTAATTTATTTTAAAAATAAATTTCTGGTTTGAATCGCAATATATTCATTTGGTAGCGGTCAAAATGACCGCTCTTGGTCGTTCTAGTGTTAAAATACAGTTTATTTGGACATTGATTTTGTGATACAGTTGAAGAGGTGAATGGTGGCTAAGTGCACAAACATTGTATAGCAAATTTTTACAGTTTGTAGAAAACTTCTTTCGAAAACTTGTAATGATCATAAATTATTATCAATGATGGCAATTCCAATTGTAATCCCCAGAGCAAGTTTTCGTGGGATCTAGAAAAAAGCTTTTAATCATCAGCATCAGTAATCGGGAAATGTTAGTGTTTTTGAGTGATACAATATTTGTTTTACATTCAACACGGCAAATTCCCGGCACACATTGGTAACACTTTGATTCAGGAAGAGTATTCCAGTTACCTTAATATGTACTGAAATGTGTTCCGAATATGCTCCGCTATAAAGAAAGTATACCAAAAGTGTTCTGCTCAGGATATTTGTTAAATTTAAACTTGGGAAAACATTTAAGAACAGATTGGGAGCACATTTAAGTACACTTGTGAAATCATTGCTTTCAAAAAGTGCGCTAGAAAGTGTGCAGAACAAAATTTCCCTTCCTGACTACGAACATTTTTGTCAGAGTGGAACCTGACACTGATTAGATTTATTTTGCTCAGAAACACAGTTTTTTTAATAACATCTTTCACGGAGGGGTGCTTTATGCTACAGTTATGTTTGTGTAACCAGACAAAGTATAAAATAGTTATTTATTCTGTGAGAAATATAACTAAGGATCAGTTTTAAATAAGAATGCACACCGAATTTATTAGGAACAAATACAAGAAATACAGAAATTTCCTACTCCATCTAAATCTCCCTTTCATCACCCATCTTTTTTATGTTATTTACGCGAGTTAGAGCACGAACAGACGGCAAATATACCAACCGGATTCATAAACACTTTTAAACTATGTTGGAAATCTGTTAAAAAAAAAAACAGCAGTGATAGCCTTTTACCAAGGGTTGATCCAGGCAAAATTTGGAACCTATTTAGGGCCCCTTCACAAAAATCTATCCAATAAAATTGACCCCTTCACAAAAATCAATTTGATAAAATGTACCCCTTCCAAAAGTGTTTAATAAAACAGGCCCCTTCACAAAATTCTTAATAAAATAAGCCCTTTCACAAAATTCTATTCAATACAAGCTTACTATTTATTAATTTTTTATTATTTTGTGATGTTTTAAAATGCTTAATTTGTAAGCAAACAATAAGTTCACCAGAAAGGAAAACTTCAGCAGAGGGATTTTAAAAGTTTTTGTTAATAAATGCTTGGTTCGAATTTGAGTAACTCAGCAAATGGATTTTAAAAGATTTTCTTAATAAATGCTTGGTTCGAAGTAGTGTATATTTACCGGTTCTGCGCCACCTGAGTCGAGCAGGCGCAGGCGGAAGGCGCAGGCGGAGCAGGCGGAGCAGGCGGAAGGTGAGGGAGTCACAGGTGGAGCACAGGGGGAGCAGGCGGAAGGCGGCGATAAGAGCATGAGCACTGATAAGAACGGAGGGTTCGATGGGAGGGGGGTGCGATAAGGATTTCTACTATAAGATAAGGGGATTATTTTAATGAATTTTAATTGGGGGACTTGAAAATTTTCGATTTTTTTTTTCGGTTTGTAGCAAAAATATGAATTAAAAATGGTCATTAATTAATTTTAATTGAGGAACTTAGAAATTTTTCAACGCATTTTTTTTTTCGCGAGAATTGGTGTACGAAGTGAATGTCAACGGATTTATTATAGCGAATTAGAAATTTAATTAATTTTAATTTTAATTAATTTTAATTGGGGAACTTAGAAATTTTTCGTAGCAATTTTTTTTTCAACGAGAGTATGCAGTTTGAATAGGAGTATATGCAGTAGAAGTGAATGATTAATTAATTAAAAATATTAATTAAACATAGTAATTAATTAATTTTAATTGCAGAACTTAAGAATTTTCGCGAGATTTTTTTTTCTCCCTCAACGAGAGTACGCAGTTTGCATGTGCAGTAGAATGGTAGATGCTAGTAATTAAAAAGGGTCATTAATTCATTTTAATTGGCGGGACTTCAACATTTTTGGGGCAAACAGGCGCGTTTTAATGAATTCGATATAGGTTGTGGTAAAAAATACAGGGTCCCGTATGAATTATACTGTATTCAATTTAATAGCTCCCCCCTCCCCCTTCCCCTCGCCACTTTTTTTACCCAGAGGGCCCCTTCGATAGACTAACAATACGCACTTCAAAAAATACATAGTGGTAAAAAAGAAGAATTTTAACGTATATATAAAAGTGTAAATAAACAAATATGAAAAATCATGCGTAGCGCCATAATTCATGAATCACTTTCCAACATTGTCGAAGTGTTATATGAACAAAACATAATTTTACCATCGAGTGCATAGCGAACCGATCCCCTTTTTAATAAAAAGGCGCCCTTCACAAAAATCCAATTATGCATTAGAACCCTTCCTAAAATCAGATAATTTACACCTTACCTTTTTTTTTTTTCAATTCAAGTTAGGCTAAAAGTACAGCTTACGCATCGATAGGTTCAAAATACAGGGACCCTTCGAAGTGTGAACTCGCATTAGACTATAGGGCCCCTTCATAAAATAAATGAGATACATGCCCTATTCGAATAAAAAAAGCCCTTCACAAAAACTGTAGGGGTTCCCTTTTGGAATAAAAAGACGCCCTTCACAAAAATCCAATTATGCATAAGGACCCTTCATAAAATCAGATAATTTACACTTTACCCTGTTTTTTTAAATTCAAGTTAGGGTAAAAGTATAACTTACACATCGATAGGTTCCAAATATTGAAATCCTTCAAAAGAAACTAGAAAAAGTTAAAGATTTAAGCCCTGCTCATAAAATAATGCGACTACCCAGCGCCCTTCACAAATAATAAAACCTTATTCGAATCCCTTAGCCCTTCACAAAATAAATCCAATAGATTCACGTTATTTTACAGCGACATAAATATTAGGGATATTGACCTTTCATAAAAATGCATGGTCCGCTGTTTGAATGAAAAGGGCCCCTTCACGTACCCTGTAAAAATACTATGATTGTCCAGTTATTTTAAGAAATAGAGTGCTATTCTCAAATGAGTACGTATTCATACAATATAAAAATAAGTTTTACACGAATGTATTTTTAGTTTAAAGTTCAAAATATATTTTAGAAATGAAATTAAGAAAAACAGACGGCTATCCAGTATCCCCTCGACATACATATCGCTGAATCAAAATGAGTCATATTAGCAGATAAGCGAACATCTTGCTTTGTCACGATGAATCACTCGCGATAAGAAATGCGGCTATTGGGCTTTTTCTCAAATTTAAACAGTTCTGACACATTTTGGGTAGGTAAATGTATGAAATGAGCTATTTAAACCCGTCAATGTATGCGAATTATTTCGTGTAGTCCTATATAGGTTCTACTCTTCATATATACATATGGTGATATATATATATATATTTATACTAAAATCTATTAAGTTTTAAAAAGCTTCATTGAAAAAATAAGAAATAGTCATACCCTTAAGAATTCTGAGGATAAGAGACGGGTTTTTAATGAATTTGATACAGGTTAGGGTAAAAAAATTACAGGGTCCCCTATAAGATATATGAATTAAACATAAAATTAAAATTAAATTGAATTCGTTTATGCTTTTTAACTTGACTGCATGCATGTCTTAAAAGAACTAAACGGTATAACATGTTCGCTTATCTCTTAAAATTACGGGATATCGTGACGTCATGGATAAAGCATAGGGTAGAATACAGAATGAATAGGTATTATAAAGCAGAATCATAAATGTTGCATACTTTACACTTGTAGTATGTGAAATGATTGCTACTATTGCCTATATGAGAAAATGAATCATCAACGAATCTTATTTAAATAGGTTAATGAACCTAATTCGATACAAGTCTTACTAAAATAGAAATTACACTAAAAATACAGAGTCCCCTACAATATATGAATTATACTCCACTAAATTTAATAGCACCCTCCCCTATTTTCATAGAAATGGCTTCAATATAATTTAGGCTAACAATATACGCTTCAAAAAATACATAGTGACCACAAGAAGGACAGGAATTCGATATGTACTACTACTTATGCAAAATATAATTTCTCTTATCGCATAAAATATATTAACAAGTCCTGTAAAAATATAATGACATGAACTATTAATACATGATTTAAATACATATTGGTTATACAAAACATATATATATATATAAATATATAAAAATTTATCGTTACCTAAGAATTTCAAGCATGATTTACTAGACTTAACCCAAATTCAACTAGATTCTTCACGTGGTTCAATGACATCACTGATCGCGATAATATTTTAGATAAGATTTACTGATAAGACCACATATCAAGTCATTTCTTCTAAAGCACGTATAGGAGTTGGTTCTGAGGTCTAGGTATGTAGTAGGTTAGTAGTAATATATTTTTAAAGTACTTTTTATTATGTGTTAAAAGAAATGGTTATTTTTTTCTTTACGTAGGGCAGTAAAAATTAAAACATAAAATATTAAATTTAATCCTTAGTAATATAAAGACTTACACCTACAGAAACGCAAACATCCTTTTAGTTATATTCATGCAGACTTTAAGATATATCGCATATGTTCTTTATTTTACCATGGCATATAGGGATTTTTTTTAATGTATGTCACGTGACTATCTAAAGCGAGATTGATACTTAAAACCATTAATATATATGAATTCTTTCGTATAGCCCTGTATAGATGCTACTCACCATATATACATCTATATATATGTATATATATATACTAAATCTGGTAAGTTTTAAAATGCATCATTGAATTTCAATGAAAAATAACAACTAACAAATATTAATTAAGAGATATGCTAATGTTCGGACTAATAAAATTTTTGGGTGAACAGATCAGTTTTAATTAAATATGATAATGAATCTAATTCGATACAAGTCTTGTTAAAATAGAGATTATAGTGAAAATAGAGGATCCCCTATAATACACACTAATTATACTGCATTAATGCACTACCCCACTTATATTATCACAAAAATACCTTCGATAAAATTTAGACTATCAATACATACAAAATATATACAAAGTGCCCAGAAAAAGGGTAGGAATGACTGAAGAATTTTAACATAAATTAAAAAAATAGAATCTACAGTAAGTAACTATAAATAAATATGAAGGAAAAATCATGCGTCATGGTATACTTTATGAAACACTTTCCAAATGGGACTATCGTTATTACTTTAAAAAACTATTGAAATATGTGAATTAGATTAAATAATCCCATACTGGAAATGTATTTTTAAAAAATTACAGACTTCGTTTCTTTTTTTTTTTTTTTTTTTTTTCACTTTGATATAATTATAAGGCTTCTTTTACAATAAAGACCTGATTCTTGTGGAGAGATTGAAAACTAGTATTTTATTGAATCGGCCTATATATGTTGGGTTTGCTATACTAGAGGTCTCTAAACTTTGCATGTATGATTTCCATTATAACTTTATAAAGAATACTTAACTTACCATATTCAAACACACAATATTTATAAGGATATAGAACAATATCGTGATTTCTTTAACTTCTCTAAGTATTCAAAACCACATCGTCTATACCACACAAGTTTCGAACCCACAAACATATAATCAGACTTGTCATTTTATACCCAGGACGCTAACTATTGGGCTTAGTGAGCCCCTGCTTATTTTATAGTCAACATGCTAACTATTGGGCTTAGTGAGCCCCAGGCTAACTTATACCCACCACGCTAACTTTTGGGCTTAGTGAACCCCCGCTTATTTTATAGCCACCATACTAACCACAGGGCTAAGTGAGCCCCCGCTTATTTTATACCCACCACGCTAAGTATTAGGCTGAGTGAGGCCCAGGCTATTTTATAGTCAACATGCTAACTATTGGGCTTAGTGAGCCCCAGGCTAACTTATACCCACCACGCTAACTTTGGGGCCTAGTGAACCCCCGCTTATTTTATAGCCACCATACTAACCACAGGGCTAAGTGAGCCCCCGCTTATTTCATAGTCACCATGCTAAGTATTAGGCTGAGTGAGCCCCAGGCTATTTTATACCCACTATGCTAACTAATGGGTTGAGTGAGCCCCAGGCTATTTTCTACCCACCACGTTTACTGGGCTTAGTGTGCCCCCGCTTATTTTATAGCTACCACGATAACCACAGGGCTGAGTGAGCCCCCGCTTATTTTATAACCACCACGTTAACCACAGGGCTAAGTGAGCCCCCGCTTATTTTATAGTCACCTTGCTAACTATTTAGCTTAGTGAGCCCCATTTCGAGTTTTCGAGGCTAATTTATACACACCACACTAACTATTGGGCTTAGTGAGCCCCCACTTATTTTATAGCCACCACGCTAACCACAGAGCTAAGTGAGGCCCCGCTTATTTTATAGTCACCAAGCTAACTACTGGGCTGAGTGACCCCCAGGCTGTTTTATACCTACCATGATAACTACTGGGCTGATTAAGCCCCAGGTATTTTATAGCCATTACGCTAACTACTGGACTGAGTGAGCCCCAGGTTATTTAGTCACATGAATATGATTTCCAAGGTATATGTCCTGACTTGATTTAGACCATTGCCTATGGTAAGATAAAGCTCGGAAGTAAATTGGTAAACTCTATATATTTCCCTCGAAAACTCACTTGTATTTTATTAAATATCTGTAGAAATCAGCATAGTATATTAAAATTATATATATTCTTATTAGTTTATGAATCTACTAACTTATAATATCTATATGGTAACTTGGATTATTAGTATTCACACTTAAACATTTCTTTTGTAGATTTAATATGATAAACACTAACATCAGACTGACTAAACTTTTACCATTTTCATTTAAACTTAGTTTTAGGAAATTTATCTACATAGCTTTAAATTTTACTGTTTAGTAAGTCTATTATTTCAAAGTATTATTTTTTAGTTATAATATTCAAAACATATTCATAGCGTTTTACATAGTAGGTATCAAATTAATTTAAAGTCATATTAAAAAAATATATATACAAATACTATTCTTACTTAACACGCCAGCTAGCTAAGCACCCAATCGTCTCACACCAAGACTCTGAGAAAAGTGAATGCTTGTTCAGGGCCTTATCAGCTAATATAATCAGTGATAAGATTTAAACAAGTGACGTCACTGTTTAAGTGGTATCACGTGACCATGTGGTATCATTCAATATGTCACCAGTGACGTCAGAGATCACGTGACTAGGTCATAAAAGAACCAATTACTAATTGCAATTAACAATTTACCTCTAATTGATTTATATAGATAAATTAATACATGATTTTTCTATTATTTCGTAAAACATAGTACATGTGCTATGTATTACGAAATAATACATAGATAAATCATGTATTAATTTATCTATATAAATCAATTAGAGGTAAATTGTTAATTGCAATTAGTAATTGGTTCTTTTATGACCTAGTCACGTGATCTCTGACGTCACTGGTGACATATTGAATGATACCACATGGTCACGTGATACCACTTAAACAGTGACGTCACTTGTTTAAATCTTATCACTGATTATATTAGCTGATAAGGCCCTGAACAAGCATTCACTTTTCTCAGAGTCTTGGTGTGAGACGATTGGGTGCTTAGCTAGCTGGCGTGTTAAGTAAGAATAGTATTTGTATATATATTTTTTTAATATGACTTTAAATTAATTTGATACCTACTATGTAAAACGCTATGAATATGTTTTGAATATTATAACTAAAAAATAATACTTTGAAATAATAGACTTACTAAACAGTAAAATTTAAAGCTATGTAGATAAATTTCCTAAAACTAAGTTTAAATGAAAATGGTAAAAGTTTAGTCAGTCTGATGTTAGTGTTTATCATATTAAATCTACAAAAGAAATGTTTAAGTGTGAATACTAATAATCCAAGTTACCATATAGATATTATAAGTTAGTAGATTCATAAACTAATAAGAATATATATAATTTTAATATACTATGCTGATTTCTACAGATATTTAATAAAATACAAGTGAGTTTTCGAGGGAAATATATAGAGTTTACCAATTTACTTCCGAGCTTTATCTTACCATAGGCAATGGTCTAAATCAAGTCAGGACATATACCTTGGAAATCATATTCATGTGACTAAATAACCTGGGGCTCACTCAGTCCAGTAGTTAGCGTAATGGCTATAAAATACCTGGGGCTTAATCAGCCCAGTAGTTATCATGGTAGGTATAAAACAGCCTGGGGGTCACTCAGCCCAGTAGTTAGCTTGGTGACTATAAAATAAGCGGGGCCTCACTTAGCTCTGTGGTTAGCGTGGTGGCTATAAAATAAGTGGGGGCTCACTAAGCCCAATAGTTAGTGTGGTGTGTATAAATTAGCCTCGAAAACTCGAAATGGGGCTCACTAAGCTAAATAGTTAGCAAGGTGACTATAAAATAAGCGGGGGCTCACTTAGCCCTGTGGTTAACGTGGTGGTTATAAAATAAGCGGGGGCTCACTCAGCCCTGTGGTTATCGTGGTAGCTATAAAATAAGCGGGGGCACACTAAGCCCAGTAAACGTGGTGGGTAGAAAATAGCCTGGGGCTCACTCAACCCATTAGTTAGCATAGTGGGTATAAAATAGCCTGGGGCTCACTCAGCCTAATACTTAGCATGGTGACTATGAAATAAGCGGGGGCTCACTTAGCCCTGTGGTTAGTATGGTGGCTATAAAATAAGCGGGGGTTCACTAGGCCCCAAAGTTAGCGTGGTGGGTATAAGTTAGCCTGGGGCTCACTAAGCCCAATAGTTAGCATGTTGACTATAAAATAGCCTGGGCCTCACTCAGCCTAATACTTAGCGTGGTGGGTATAAAATAAGCGGGGGCTCACTTAGCCCTGTGGTTAGTATGGTGGCTATAAAATAAGCGGGGGTTCACTAAGCCCAAAAGTTAGCGTGGTGGGTATAAGTTAGCCTGGGGCTCACTAAGCCCAATAGTTAGCATGTTGACTATAAAATAAGCAGGGGCTCACTAAGCCCAATAGTTAGCGTCCTGGGTATAAAATGACAAGTCTGATTATATGTTTGTGGGTTCGAAACTTGTGTGGTATAGACGATGTGGTTTTGAATACTTAGAGAAGTTAAAGAAATCACGATATTGTTCTATATCCTTATAAATATTGTGTGTTTGAATATGGTAAGTTAAGTATTCTTTATAAAGTTATAATGGAAATCATACATGCAAAGTTTAGAGACCTCTAGTATAGCAAACCCAACATATATAGGCCGATTCAATAAAATACTAGTTTTCAATCTCTCCACAAGAATCAGGTCTTTATTGTAAAAGAAGCCTTATAATTATATCAAAGTGAAAAAAAAAAAAAAAAAAAAAAAGAAACGAAGTCTGTAATTTTTTAAAAATACATTTCCAGTATGGGATTATTTAATCTAATTCACATATTTCAATAGTTTTTTAAAGTAATAACGATAGTCCCATTTGGAAAGTGTTTCATAAAGTATACCATGACGCATGATTTTTCCTTCATATTTATTTATAGTTACTTACTGTAGATTCTATTTTTTTAATTTATGTTAAAATTCTTCAGTCATTCCTACCCTTTTTCTGGGCACTTTGTATATATTTTGTATGTATTGATAGTCTAAATTTTATCGAAGGTATTTTTGTGATAATATAAGTGGGGTAGTGCATTAATGCAGTATAATTAGTGTGTATTATAGGGGATCCTCTATTTTCACTATAATCTCTATTTTAACAAGACTTGTATCGAATTAGATTCATTATCATATTTAATTAAAACTGATCTGTTCACCCAAAAATTTTATTAGTCCGAACATTAGCATATCTCTTAATTAATATTTGTTAGTTGTTATTTTTCATTGAAATTCAATGATGCATTTTAAAACTTACCAGATTTAGTATATATATATACATATATATAGATGTATATATGGTGAGTAGCATCTATACAGGGCTATACGAAAGAATTCATATATATTAATGGTTTTAAGTATCAATCTCGCTTTAGATAGTCACGTGACATACATTAAAAAAAATCCCTATATGCCATGGTAAAATAAAGAACATATGCGATATATCTTAAAGTCTGCATGAATATAACTAAAAGGATGTTTGCGTTTCTGTAGGTGTAAGTCTTTATATTACTAAGGATTAAATTTAATATTTTATGTTTTAATTTTTACTGCCCTACGTAAAGAAAAAAATAACCATTTCTTTTAACACATAATAAAAAGTACTTTAAAAATATATTACTACTAACCTACTACATACCTAGACCTCAGAACCAACTCCTATACGTGCTTTAGAAGAAATGACTTGATATGTGGTCTTATCAGTAAATCTTATCTAAAATATTATCGCGATCAGTGATGTCATTGAACCACGTGAAGAATCTAGTTGAATTTGGGTTAAGTCTAGTAAATCATGCTTGAAATTCTTAGGTAACGATAAATTTTTATATATTTATATATATATATATGTTTTGTATAACCAATATGTATTTAAATCATGTATTAATAGTTCATGTCATTATATTTTTACAGGACTTGTTAATATATTTTATGCGATAAGAGAAATTATATTTTGCATAAGTAGTAGTACATATCGAATTCCTGTCCTTCTTGTGGTCACTATGTATTTTTTGAAGCGTATATTGTTAGCCTAAATTATATTGAAGCCATTTCTATGAAAATAGGGGAGGGTGCTATTAAATTTAGTGGAGTATAATTCATATATTGTAGGGGACTCTGTATTTTTAGTGTAATTTCTATTTTAGTAAGACTTGTATCGAATTAGGTTCATTAACCTATTTAAATAAGATTCGTTGATGATTCATTTTCTCATATAGGCAATAGTAGCAATCATTTCACATACTACAAGTGTAAAGTATGCAACATTTATGATTCTGCTTTATAATACCTATTCATTCTGTATTCTACCCTATGCTTTATCCATGACGTCACGATATCCCGTAATTTTAAGAGATAAGCGAACATGTTATACCGTTTAGTTCTTTTAAGACATGCATGCAGTCAAGTTAAAAAGCATAAACGAATTCAATTTAATTTTAATTTTATGTTTAATTCATATATCTTATAGGGGACCCTGTAATTTTTTTACCCTAACCTGTATCAAATTCATTAAAAACCCGTCTCTTATCCTCAGAATTCTTAAGGGTATGACTATTTCTTATTTTTTCAATGAAGCTTTTTAAAACTTAATAGATTTTAGTATAAATATATATATATATATCACCATATGTATATATGAAGAGTAGAACCTATATAGGACTACACGAAATAATTCGCATACATTGACGGGTTTAAATAGCTCATTTCATACATTTACCTACCCAAAATGTGTCAGAACTGTTTAAATTTGAGAAAAAGCCCAATAGCCGCATTTCTTATCGCGAGTGATTCATCGTGACAAAGCAAGATGTTCGCTTATCTGCTAATATGACTCATTTTGATTCAGCGATATGTATGTCGAGGGGATACTGGATAGCCGTCTGTTTTTCTTAATTTCATTTCTAAAATATATTTTGAACTTTAAACTAAAAATACATTCGTGTAAAACTTATTTTTATATTGTATGAATACGTACTCATTTGAGAATAGCACTCTATTTCTTAAAATAACTGGACAATCATAGTATTTTTACAGGGTACGTGAAGGGGCCCTTTTCATTCAAACAGCGGACCATGCATTTTTATGAAAGGTCAATATCCCTAATATTTATGTCGCTGTAAAATAACGTGAATCTATTGGATTTATTTTGTGAAGGGCTAAGGGATTCGAATAAGGTTTTATTATTTGTGAAGGGCGCTGGGTAGTCGCATTATTTTATGAGCAGGGCTTAAATCTTTAACTTTTTCTAGTTTCTTTTGAAGGATTTCAATATTTGGAACCTATCGATGTGTAAGTTATACTTTTACCCTAACTTGAATTTAAAAAAACAGGGTAAAGTGTAAATTATCTGATTTTATGAAGGGTCCTTATGCATAATTGGATTTTTGTGAAGGGCGTCTTTTTATTCCAAAAGGGAACCCCTACAGTTTTTGTGAAGGGCTTTTTTTATTCGAATAGGGCATGTATCTCATTTATTTTATGAAGGGGCCCTATAGTCTAATGCGAGTTCACACTTCGAAGGGTCCCTGTATTTTGAACCTATCGATGCGTAAGCTGTACTTTTAGCCTAACTTGAATTGAAAAAAAAAAAAGGTAAGGTGTAAATTATCTGATTTTAGGAAGGGTTCTAATGCATAATTGGATTTTTGTGAAGGGCGCCTTTTTATTAAAAAGGGGATCGGTTCGCTATGCACTCGATGGTAAAATTATGTTTTGTTCATATAACACTTCGACAATGTTGGAAAGTGATTCATGAATTATGGCGCTACGCATGATTTTTCATATTTGTTTATTTACACTTTTATATATACGTTAAAATTCTTCTTTTTTACCACTATGTATTTTTTGAAGTGCGTATTGTTAGTCTATCGAAGGGGCCCTCTGGGTAAAAAAAGTGGCGAGGGGAAGGGGGAGGGGGGAGCTATTAAATTGAATACAGTATAATTCATACGGGACCCTGTATTTTTTACCACAACCTATATCGAATTCATTAAAACGCGCCTGTTTGCCCCAAAAATGTTGAAGTCCCGCCAATTAAAATGAATTAATGACCCTTTTTAATTACTAGCATCTACCATTCTACTGCACATGCAAACTGCGTACTCTCGTTGAGGGAGAAAAAAAAATCTCGCGAAAATTCTTAAGTTCTGCAATTAAAATTAATTAATTACTATGTTTAATTAATATTTTTAATTAATTAATCATTCACTTCTACTGCATATACTCCTATTCAAACTGCATACTCTCGTTGAAAAAAAAATTGCTACGAAAAATTTCTAAGTTCCCCAATTAAAATTAATTAAAATTAAAATTAATTAAATTTCTAATTCGCTATAATAAATCCGTTGACATTCACTTCGTACACCAATTCTCGCGAAAAAAAAAATGCGTTGAAAAATTTCTAAGTTCCTCAATTAAAATTAATTAATGACCATTTTTAATTCATATTTTTGCTACAAACCGAAAAAAAAAATCGAAAATTTTCAAGTCCCCCAATTAAAATTCATTAAAATAATCCCCTTATCTTATAGTAGAAATCCTTATCGCACCCCCCTCCCATCGAACCCTCCGTTCTTATCAGTGCTCATGCTCTTATCGCCGCCTTCCGCCTGCTCCCCCTGTGCTCCACCTGTGACTCCCTCACCTTCCGCCTGCTCCGCCTGCTCCGCCTGCGCCTTCCGCCTGCGCCTGCTCGACTCAGGTGGCGCAGAACCGGTAAATATACACTACTGTTCGAATTTGAGTAACTGGATTTCAACTTTCGTTACAAAATGTTATATTTCACAAAAGTAAAATAAATTTCACAAAAGTAAAATAAATTTCACAAAAACAACCTTTACTTTTCGCAAAATGGGCCCCAAGAAAAAAAACCTGCCTCGACCTCTGCTTTCACTTAATTCATTAAAAATGAAAACAACGGTTTAATAATACCATAAATCATAAACATTTTATTTCAACATTGAAACAATGTTTCTAATTTACATGGGCAAAAATAAAAGCTGTTATTGCAAAGCATAACAAAAATTCTGCCACTGGCGAGATTTGCACCCGGCTAACAAAAAAATGCCCAAGAAAATCTGAAATATAAGGGGTCAGTTATAGATACCATGAACACAATTCCGAAAATAAAACAAATTACTGCAGCAGAGCATATCTGCCAGATAGTGGATTTGGTATACGCTAGAAATTAATAATTCAGGCAGCACAAATCTGTTACACCCATATGTGTATGACGTGAAATATAACAACATTTATAATGTAACTCCATGGAAGTTGGGAGAAATGCGTTATTTATTCATATGCAAGTGCTTCCAAGTCGCCATTATCCACGCTCATTTCCAATAACAAATTATAACTCAAATTCCAAGTTATAACTGCCTTCCAAAGTGAAATATTTACACTAGTAGAATTAAGGGGCTGTACATATATAACATTATCAACTTTTTTGTAATTTTGAACCCCCTCCCCCTCTTTACGATATCCTTCGTTAACATACTTCGACCCCTCCCCCCTTCTCCTAATGATATTGTTATCAGTATATATATTTTTTTCCTTTTTTTTTCTTTCGTTTGCAGTTATATACATGTATGGTTGGTTATAAATTTTTTTATTCGCATATCGTACTGTCCTCTAAAAAAAATCCCCATTTTTTGAAATTTCTCTATATAAAATATAATAAAAAATTAAAAAAATTAAACATGGCTAAATTTTTACAGCTTGTTCAGTATTTTAATGTTGAGCATTTTTCATTTTATCACTTTATTACAAAGTGGCAGCCAATTAAGCGAGAATTTGAAAAAAAAAAAAAAAAAAAAAAAAAAAAAAAAAAAACCACTTTTCTAAAAATTAACCCACGTTATCCCAAAAAAAAACCCACACCTGACATAATCAGCTGAAAATGATGCATTTTATTACCTATTAATGGTTTAACATAAAAGCAATTAAAAATTTACGTAGATATTCTGAAATTTTACTATAACAAGAAAATCTAAAAATGAAGCTCGTGTTTTGCCAGAATTCTGCAGTTGTTAGTTTAAATTATTTTAAAACTAAATAGCACTCCTTACATATTTTTAACTATTCTTATTATTCTAAATGGTGCAGAAAACAGACCCCCCCCCCCCCACAAAAAAAAAACTATACATAGAGAGAAATATTTGATGTAGTACTGGAGTGAGTTTTTTTTAGGAAACATTTCAGTGTGAGTTTTTTTTTTTTTTTTTTTTTTTATTAGATGACAGCACAATACTTTACTATTTCAAATGCAGGGAGGAAGTCGATAAAATATCACTATTATATATTAAATAACTTTATATCAAACTAGCTAACCCGCCTGGCGTTGTCCGGACCCGAGATAATTACAATCTCAGAGAAAGGCGTTAACCCCCTCCCTCCACATACCCACAAATATAATGAATAATTTGTTCAAGAGAACCACCGTCACCTACATTAACGCGATCATTAAAAAAATAATTACATTTTTCTGATAATTAGAACGTAACAAAGACGCTACGCTAAAATAGCCGGCAGATGACACCCCTTCCTGACCTCATTTTCAAATCTTTATCTTAATTAGTTACCTAAATTTTTGTTCATTAGTAAAAATTGGCAATTATTTCCTTTCATTTTCGAAAACTAAATGGGGGGATCGGCCAGAGAAACAGATCTCTTTGTAGTTCAGTTTTTATTGAAAGCAGATCCCTTGTCTGAAACTTTCTCGGATTGTTTTCACTGGCGCCGGCGGATTTTTGGCAGTTTTTTTTGCATAAATTAAGAAAAATTACCAACCGAATTTTTCAAAAATCACATAGTTAGATGCAGAATTTTTTCGTACATATGCTCAGAAATTTTCAAATTGATATTTCAATTAGTTTTCTTAAAATTCGCTAATTAGTAAAATAATTTCTAATTCGTTCATTTCCACTTGCAAATCCAATGCGCCTGTTCGTTTCTTTCGCCATTTTGATTTAAAAGATGTCATTTTAGAAGCGATGGTTAATAGAATCTAATTAATATCTTGGGTAATTATCAAAATATTAAAATTCTGAGACATGTGCACATGGCCAGACCTTGGACTATCCACACCTAAACTTCTATGTGGGCTAGATTTTGCTAGCCATCGCAGACAGACAGACAGACAGACACACACACACACACACACACACAGCGAAGCTTTCTTTTATTAATATAGATAACACTTAAAAGAAATAGTTACTATTTAAATGTGTTAAATAATAGGTTTTTCTTACATAATGCATTCAACTGCAATAATGTCTTATGCACTTGCCCCCTACACGGGGAGGAGACGAGCAGAACTTCTTATCAACAAAACAGATGGACATTATTCTTTCTCTTTTCTTTACTAGTAAACACAACAAGCATCATTTCATACATATTTTGCAGTTGATTTCTCCAACAGAGGATTATATACGCATACACATATGGCAGAAGAATAGGGAGGCCAAACGTTTGGGGTATTCCATATTTTTTAATGAAATAATGTTATAAAAATTTAATGATTATAATAATAACTTTGTATTTTCATAAAAATAGTTAACAGGCAAAAATAAAACTAGTCGGATGTGCCAATCCCAAAACTTTCTTCTTCCTCGCACAGGTTTCACATACACTAAAATCGAATCAGCGCCAATTTATATCAAAGTCTAACCGAATCTAAAGTTTTATTCCGTGCATTAGTTATTCAGCTATGACTATCGCTAAACTAGTGTGAATGCAACATAGCAGCGCCACCTGTTGGGAGATTTAGACCAAAACCTAATCAACAACAACTTATGTCAATGTCTAACTGAATCTGAAGTTTGGTGAAAATCCGTGCATTAGTTCTTGAGATATAGTTATCGTGAAATTCATGAAAAAAGTAGCATAGCAGCGCCACCTGTTGGGCTATTTACACCAAAACGTAAGCAGCATCTATTTATGTCACGGTCTAACTGAATCTGAAATTTGATGAAAATAAGTGCATTAGTTCTTGAGATAGAGCTATTGCGGGAATCGCGAAAAATGCAACATAGCAGCGCCACCTGCTGGGCAATTTTCACCAAAAACTAATCATCATCAATTTATATCGTGGACTAACTGAATATAAAGTTTTATTAAATTCCGTCCACTAGTTCTTGAGATAGAGCGCCCACAAAATTTTTGTCACATACAGACAGACAGTCACAGACAGACATTTTCTAAAAACAGTCAAATCGTGTTCAGTACCTTCTAAAACGTATATATCCGTCGAAAACTGGAATTCGAAAATTTTCATGAATCCAATACTTTCTTCTTGTAAAGATAGAAGAAAGTAAAAAGATAGCAGCAGAATATTTTGATGTAAAGAAAAAGCTATAAAAAAAGGAAGAAAATTTTGGCTGGATAAAAAATTATAGCGATATCAAAGACCCCCCCCCCCCCCCCCCTCCTTGAGATCTTACGATATCATGTCCCAGAGAATTTTACTTTTAATTGATGGATAATTAATGATATATCATGAGTTGTTACTTACATCATCATAGCCCAAGTCTCTTGATTTTGACATATTTCTCCTGATTTTCTTACACAATTTTCCAAACTTTGACTCTTGCTATGAGCAAATTTTTTAATTATTAAATGCAAAATTTTATACCACTAATTTTATTTTCTATAATGGATAAATTGTAACTTTACGTTGAAAACTGTAAATTAATATTTTAATGTAATCATTATGTATCATTTTATTTTTGTTATTAATAATTTCTTTATGCATAAAGAATTCTCATTCGTAACTTTCATAATTTGTATATTTTTATAAGAAGGCGAAATCCATTTCTGGTATGTATAAATGAATTTTAAATTCTTTTAAAACATATTTTATGTCATTTGATTAAATAAAAAGCATTTTGTAGTCCTTAATGAAAAACATTTTTAATTTTAAAAGTATATACGGCTGTAGTATTATTTAAAATAAATTAGATTATTTTATGTTTACATTTTAAAAAAAAATCATTGAAAAAAAGTATCATGATTTCTTTTTAAAAAATTTCCTGATTTTTGCCCTCTGGGACGTGGCAACTCTGATAATCAAACAAATATGTGCCGCAAAGCATAACTGGCAGATAGTAGATTTAACATTCGTCAAAAATAAATAATTCATGTAACGCAAATCTATTACACCTGAAAATATAATCAAATAACATTACCTGAAAATGAGATCAAATAACATTAAACTATAACAACATTATTAATGTAGTTAATGCTTAACTTTAGCGGATTTTAACGTTGTAAGATTTCGCATTTATCTATACCTAGCTAACTGAAGTACCCAAACTTCACGGAGTTACAATTTCAATTTTTAAAGTTTCGTTCATCTCACGAAACCCTATTCGTCCCGCTACGCTGTCTGTCCGTCACAGAGCTATTCTCAGAAACTATATAACTTACAGAGTTTAAACTTTGTGTTTATATAGCTGAATACCCAGCTATGAAGCTGAGAATATTAAAATTTGAAAAAAATCGTATTATTTTAATAAATATGGATAAAAAACCAAAATTCTAACAGCCTTTTCCTGTTAAATTTAAACATGTTTCGTTATAGCAGTTGCCAAAAATTAAAAATCCACAATCAAATTCTTTCTACAATAATTAATTTTCTGTTGAACGATTTCCACGTGAAAAATGAAAATGAAATAAAAAGTTTCACGAATTTAAAGAAAAAGATTAATAAGACGTCATATGAGTTATAAAACGGAAATTTTCAAAGATTTCTCAATAATACAAGGAGTATGAGTATGTGTATGCACACAAAGCATATTAATATCACGTCATTAGAGAATTAAAAAGAAAATCTGACGTCATATTGGAAGTTTAACGAATTTTCCGAATGTTTGAGAATAATACAAAGCGAGTATCAATATGAATAATAGAGAATAGTAAATATGTGAGTTTGAGAAACATATTGAGTCATGATGAAAATCCGATTATGGAAATATTCGCATATTTTAACATTTTGAAGGTGTACAACATGTTTAATTTTGAAATTACTTTTTTAAATATCGCATTTAGTCCGCATGACAGATATTATTATGACAGAATATAATAGCGGGCTGGTTTAGATATTCGAGAAAACGAAAAAATAGACCTGTAATTTTTTACTTTATAAAAAACAAGATTTTGGTTGCTAAATGAAATTTATTTGGATTATTAAAGAAAGGATAAAGTGTTTTTGAAAGGAATATTAAACGAAACCCTTTGAGCGATCTTCGATCACATTTACCCACTTGTTTTTTTATATTGCTGATTGATGATGCTAATGTATTCCAAACTTTCAGTATAGATTGTATATTCTTTGTAATGCCGCTTTCTAACCGCTTTCTAAGCTTACTTCCAGCTAGCTTATTTCGTAATAATTTAAACTTCATCGTTTCATTGAACTCCACACTGACGTAAAATACGTCACTTTCAAAGACAGTAATAACTTGAATTTGAGTAATAATTTATTATAGGAAATGAACTTGCATGGTGGCTTGGAAACAAATGCCATATGAATAAATAACGCATTCGTTCGGACTTCTGCGAATTATATTATTAATGTTGTTATTGTGCAGTATTTCATATCGAACGCATTCGGCCAAATACGAACTTGTGGTGTCTGAATTATTGATTTACAATGTATACTAAATCTGATATGTGGCAAATATGGTCTGCTACTACGGTTTTCTATGAAGTAGGGATGTTAATCATGTAATAAAAATGTATCTGTCCCTTCCAACTTAAATGAAAAAAAAAAATAATAATAATAAGGCGGGAAAATGGTTAATCAACTTCAGTGTATATTTCAGTAATTTACAATAAATAACAAAAAATCACCAAGTAAAAATAAAGATAATTTTACAGTGGCGACGACTTTTAAAGAATATTGGTTGGGCTCAAAAATATTTTGGTAAAATGGCATGGCCGGATTTTTTTTCCCTTGCTATTTGGAGGGGTGTGGAAAGATAACTCTAAAGTTACTGTATATACTCGTGTATAAGTCGGACCATATTTCAGGTAATATGCTGAAAAATGATTTGTAATCGGGGATAAAAATATTTAATAATTTTCATTAAATTAGTAAACTTTTTTTTTTAATATATATTTCTAATCAGACTTAAAAAAATAAATAAAATTCAACGTTTTAAAACTGTATAATTATGTACAACCGAAGAGGCTTAAACTATTTTGAAACCTATTCATATCAATTTAATGATACTTAAAAAGAAAAAAATTCTTTCAAAAATCTATCCAAGCCTTATTTACAAGGGTAAACAACTTCTTAGACTGTTAAAATATAGTACGTCTTTGTATTGTAGGGCTTTTAGCAGAGAGATCTAGAAGCATTCTCAAGTTGAACTCTTTTTAAAAAGGGGATTAAATGTTAAAAGGGATGTCCCTGTATTGGAGGGCATTCTCTCCCAAGAGAAAATGGGTGCAGAAAAATTACAGGGACATTATTGTTGAGCTTTTTTGGTCATTCACAGGGATATGACCATTGTCCGCTTTTATCTCTCTCTTCAACTTAGTATGTGATTACTTAAAAGACTTCTCCATTCACTGATCATCTGAAAAAAAAATTATTATTATTATTTTTAACTATCTCGTGTATAAGTCGACCCCCCCCCCCCCCATTTTCAATTACCAAATATCGTCTAAAATTCTTTGACTTATACACGAGTATATACGGTAATTATATTTTAACGTAAAGTATAAAGTTTTAATTTTATTAAATATTTTCTCTTGAAATCTTCTTTATAAAGGCTAATATTTACTATAAAACCATTATGCCAAGAATATGATCAGAAATGGAAAGCGTAAAATGCTAAACTTCAAACATTCATAGCATTGGTCATTGATTTATACTCACTAATAAATGGTAAAATAAAGAAATACATCAAAAAACAAATTAATAACAATGAAATGAATAATGATATAGAACAACGGAAGTCGGGTACGCTGGGATCACAAATTATTGGGTGGGCTCGGGCCCCATGTCCCCTTATAAGTTTGGGCCACTGATCTAAGTTTGCTTCCAGCGAATTTGATTCGGTGATTTTGTAATTTAAAATTCACTATTTCATTCAATTAGGTGTGGAGTATTACATCATTTTACTCGCCACTGGCAAGTGGATTTTCTGACAGGGCGAGTTTTTAGGCAGTCTTTTAAAAATTGCAGGCTGTAGGTATGTGAATTATTTTTATATATTTTTTTACCTTTTGGTTATATTTTGCAATTCTCCAAATTACCGCTGATGTAAACATGGTACTTAAATCAATCCTGTACTAAACTTCTCTCTGTTGTATATATTTCTTAATTTTATAGAAAATAAATTACGAAAATTGTAGTAATAGCAATTCATTATGCGTAATTTTAAACTCTATATTGCGTCTTTCTGGTTGGTAAAATAAATCCGTGGCTTGTGAGTTTTTCTGAAAAATCCCCTCTCCTGCATTCAACTCTACCGATGTGATGTATTTTTCTTTGGAAAGGCAGTTGTAAGTTGAATTCCACTATAATTTGTTATAGGGAAAGTACATCCCTAATGGTGGCCCAGAATCACTTTTATATGAATAAATAATGCATTACTCCCAGATTCTATGAACTACATTATTAATGTGGTTGTAACATAATATTTCATGTCTGGCATATTAGGGTGAGACAGATTTGTATTGCTTGAATTATTGATTTCTAGCATATACTTAATGGGTGAAATGCTTTTCTACGTTTTGTTATGAATGCTCATAGTGTTCAGTAATCCCTGATATTTCAGTTTTTTCGATAGCTTTTCAAGAAGACTTTTTCGGTGGCACATCTTTAGTATAAAACCTCAATATACGCGGTATTCAGATTTTGCAATATTTCTTGAATAATTGCCAACCACCACTGTGGTAATTTGACCAATTTGATATAAAAGTTATGAACCAGAAAATTTATTAGATAAAATGTCTTGTTTCTACGTGGTACATATTTGATTTAATTTATTAAGTAAAATTTCTGATTTAAATTGGTCAAATTGTCGCCATGCTCCGGATGATTTGCATGCTTATAGGCGGGCAGACAATAAAAAATCTTGCTACTTGCAGAAAATTTAAAAAATTTCGATTTGTCCAATACTTTTTATCCATGGGTGCAAGATCTTCAGTCTCAGGATTGATTTCAAGTCATGGAGGGATTTTTGACTGATAGTAAATTATACTTTATATAATTAAATAATAGCAATTTTACTATCAAGAACTTTTAATCACTTTCATTTATTGTTAAATATCAATTTTCAGCCATAATGCAAGATATAAATCTTCCAGCCTATTTTCATTTGGTTATTTCCAATATTCAGTCTCGGCTTGAATAGATTTCTTGCACCCATGCTTTTATCTAACAGGGCTCGTGTTATCCTACACTGTAAAAAAAAAAAAAAAAAAAAAAAAAAAAAATGTAAATTCAAGTGCATTCTTCGTTAATTGCTGCCGTGATTTTACGGGAAATGCCCCTTTTTCAAGGTAAACGGTCAATTTCCGTAAATTTCATGCCCACCAGCGGCTGAGAGGTTCTGCTCTCAAAGCTGGTAGACGGGTTCAAATCCTTGTCGCGCTCGTCGACCCAACCGTTCGGATTTTTCCGTGGTTTTCCTCGAACCTTGCCGTAAATACGGGTTAGGATCCCTTAGAAAGCCCCCCCCCCCCCACGGAGGGCACTCCTCCCTAGAGCCTATATTTCTGGAGTAGATAATCGGCCGTCATAAATCAACCAACCAACCGTAAATTTCATGTTTTTACGGACAAAAACCGTTTATGTAAGAACAAAGCTCGTTTATCTAGGGACAAAACCCATTTTCTTATGGACATTGCCTGGAATCTCTGCTGCAGTAATTTTACTGCAGCAATTTTTTACAGTGAGATCTACTGTATCTCATTGCTTAGTACGCATGCGTTTGTCATATACCCAGACTGAAAGCGGAAGAAAACATATTTTGTATCGTAAGCAGGTCGTAAATTGCGCCGGAGGCCGGCTCCGGTACTGCTCTGCTGTTAGTAAATATTTAAATATTGGTTGGAATTCACCGGAGCCCGTAAATACTGGGCTCCGGAGCCCCAGTGCAAGCGCTTCCGAAAAACCGAAGCCTAAATTACCCCTTCCTTTTCCTCCCATATCGAAGCTTTTACATTATTTTTTATCAAAACACTATACGTGACATAATTATTTTTATCAATCCATCAATTATTTATCAATCAATGTTCGATTCTTCAGCATATAAATATTATTTTTTGAAAATTTCATTTATTTTTTCATAAAAATGCATAGCTGCGAACTGTTCTTTTTTTTTTTTTTTTGGTGTAACACTATTTCCGAATCACAATCCTTACTTTATTTAATCGCAGAATTCTGCGATTAATTAACATTAAAATTAGACAAAGATTTCTATTCGGCCGGAGTGATAACTAAAAAGTGGAATAATTGATAGCTTAAGTAAATGCAGATAGATATATTTAAAATTTTTATTTTGCTAAAGAAAAAAAATTGTTTAAATTTTGCAAACACACATAATGTATGAAATATAAATATGCAGATTGGAGGAGGAGGGGGGGGGGTTATTAGCACTGCAGAATATTAGGGTTCCGGTACTTTTTTTTTGTTAGAAATTAAGCCCTGATTGTAAAGCATTGTTATACGCATGCTTGAGGGCAATAAGCATCAATGTTGATGACTGATCTAAACCAGATATGGAAGTTTTCAGTATTTTCACTGAAATCAATTTTTCTGGCTGTCATTCTGGCTGTTTTTTGAGTTTGATGCAAAAATGAGGACAAACCGTGACGGGATAGGTAAAATTGCAATGGTACACAAATACTATGCTTTTAATTTTTTTTTAAATACACATATTTTTTAATTTAATAAATAAAATAAGCATAACAGTAATTAAAATATATATTAGCTTAACTGTTTATTTTATGATGAATAATATAATGATTAATAAATATGCATTTCTACCTTTTTTTTCTTTTTTTTTCCTAGTGTTTCCAAATTTATTAAGTATGCTTTTCCAGTTTCAAAATTAAGGGAAAAAATATTTCTTAAAATATCTTTAAAAAAGCTTGAAATGGAAATTAAATTTTTTAATTGCATTTCATGCAGGTAATACATGTACTACCACATATTTTGTTCATTCACAATATGGTGTAAATGAAGGAAAATTGTAAGGAATAAATATAATAAACGTTTTATATCTTTTTTAATTTGAATATTTTACATACTTTCTATACTTTTTTTTCAGATTTTTTTTAATGATAATAACATACTCAACATGCTTACATGTATTTATATTGTAATAACTTTGCTTCATGCATGTAGTTCAGCTTTTTTTTACTTTCGTGCCTGTTAAAAGCATTTCTAAACTAGCTTATAATACATGTAGATCTATTCTGCCAGTTTATAGATATTTCTGTAATTTGTCTTTGGGAGGAAAAGAAAAGTATTAAAATAATTTTATTTATTTACTTTTATCATCATAAACTCGAACCTATTTAAAAAAAATCCCTGACGGCGCGGCCTAGAGGCACAGGTTGATTTCGAAGACGCAGACCGTGGGGCGCCTGTTTATTGGGAATTGCAGAAGAAATTACATTTTTGCCATGATGCGGCAGTTGGGACCGCCCACTTCACAATCTACCTGTGTCTGTAGGCGGAGCCGGCAGGTATTTGTTTGTTTTTTATTTTTTTATGCTGTAAGGGTTGGTCCTATAAAAAACGTGTCGATAATATTAAGAAGATTTATAATAAATTTAAGTGTATATGATATCTTATGAATTGACAAAGTTATGAATTTTTTTCTACTTAAACCCCTATTTTTCCCCTCCTTGAGGCCATTTTTAATGATATCAAAAATTTGTCATACATAAGTTTTTGGCTCTTTTCCTGGAAGTAATAATAACTTTAAACGGATTTGATGCATATCATAATTAAGAAGTTATGTTTTTTTTTCTGTTTTCGCAAAAAACCATCCCCCAATTCATCCTCCCCCTTGGTTCGATTTTGCCCATTAACGAACCTGACCGAGATTTTATGCCCCTTGGTTTTATGTATCAGTTTAGAGGAGATTTGTGCAGAATTATTGAAGGTATCGTGTCCATAAAAAAGTGATATAGATAGATAAAGTTTTGAACTGGGGGTAGTTTTGGGTTCTGAGAGTCATGATCGGCGTAGATCTGCAAAAATTTTTCCAGAAATTCCAACATAGGGGAGAATGTAATAGGTAGTATTTCTTACGAAATCTACCTAAAATCTGTGGGAGGATGGTAGAATTAATAGTTCTACCATATAAAAGAAATTGCTAATTCGCAGTTCTTTGAAAAAAAGTCCCCTTGGAAAACGACTTTTATTGTTCAACAACAACAACTAATAATGTGGATAACCATGGTTTTCAATTCAACAATAACATAACAAGGGACGCTTTTCTTTCTTTCAAATGAAAGCTACTTGATTTGAATTCACAAACCAGCACCCTTAATGATATTGTTTCCCTGAATTTTACGAGTTATTCGAGTTAATTCTAATGTTAGGATATAAAGATATGAATTAATTTTTATATGATTACATGCTTTATTTTAAGGCATTATTTGGAATGATCTCTCATCTAATACCGACATATATATTTATGTATTATTTTTTGGCATAAATCCATGTTAAGAAGGAAAGAGCACGTGCATTTTACTGATGGGATTTCCTTTTTTTTTTTTTTTTTTTTTTTTTTGAGATAATTTCTGCAAATTATTGGTGTGTGCTGTATAATTATCCATTGTGAAAAACTGCAAGAATAAAAGTATTTTTACTTGCTTTATTTCTACCATTTTATGTTACGACACTGAGAAATAAAAAATGATGTATAGTTAGGATTTTTGTAGTAGTAGAAATATTCCTTGACTAGCTTTGGAGGAGTCAATTTAGCGTTAAAAAAAATACAGAAACAAAGACATGCATATATTAGGCCGAAAAAAAAGATGATTTTTCAAACATAAAAAAAATCGGAGGAAGAAATGCATATAATTCTGAATTTTATATCTTATATACACTATATTTCCAATGATGACCGGTCACTTGCGATTTTAGACGTTTTGTTAAATATCTGGAAAGATACATGAGGAATTATCCTGGAACTTCAGGAGTGTAAACAACATGATAAACGTCATATATTTCCGCGAAGATTTTTTCCCGAAACCCCATAAGGGGCCGTCAACAAATTGAAGAAAAACGAATATATTTTGGATAACCCTGTAAAAACTAATATGGCAAAAGCATTCAAACTGTAGATTATGATTAAGTGGATTATTGTAATAATTTGGGTTCATTTGTATGAAGATAGCATGTATACTCGAAGAGAAATTCAGGTTTTTATAAAAACAGTCCCAAATTTTACCAAGTTTTTTGCTTATAATTTGCAGAGTTTTTAATATAAAAACAAGTTTTTTTCAGAAAATATGACAAACAGAATTATACACAATACTCTGTAATCAGAATTAAAAAATAATAAAAATTGTATGAAAAATGAGCAGGTTTACTAAATATTGTTTCACTGGGCATGAGAGAATTCAATCAAAATATACTGTGCATAATATATTAGCTAAATGTATAGAACAACTTTTATGAAAGTCTCAAAAACATAGCTTGAAAATTCTGATAGTAATCGTCGATATAATAAGCTTGAATTTCGCTGTTCCCAAAAGGAAGCAAAAAGATGAGGGGTTGTATCAAATGTAGAATGAGAGACACTTCATTCTTACTATGTCAACTTTGATAAGCTAGTACATTTGGATACAACCCCTCATCTTTTTGCTTCCTTTTGGGAACAGCGAAATCGAGCTTATTCTATCGACGATTACTATCAGAATTTTCAAGCTATGTTTTAGAGACGTTCATAAAAGTTGGTCTATACATTTAGCTAATATATTATGCACTGTATATTTTGATTGAATTCGCGCAGGCGCAGTGAAACAATATTTAGTAAACCTGCTTATTTTTCATAAAATTTTTATTATTTTTTAATTCTGATTGCAGGGTATTGTGCATAATTTTGTTTGTCATGTTTTTTGAAAAAAACTTGTTTTTATATTAAAAACTCTGCAAATTATAAGCAAACAACTTGGTAAAATTTGGGACTGTTTTTATAAAAACCTGAATTTCTCTTCGAGTATACATGCTGCCCAAATTATTACAATAATCCACTTAATCATAATCTACAGTTTGAATGCTTTTGCAATATTAGTTTTTACAGGGTCATCCAAAATATATTCGTTTTTCTTCAGTTTTTTGACGGCCCCTTCTGGGGTTTCGGGAAAAAATCTTCACGGAAATACATGACGTTTATCATGTTGTTTACACTCCTGAAGTTCCAGGATAATTCTTCATTTATCTTTCCAGATATTTAACAAAACGTCTAAAATCGCAAGTGACCGGTCATCATTGGAAATATAGTGTATTTAAGCATAAAATCTGTATATCAAGTATCTCTTATGTAGCAGGGAAAGATCATTTTTATTAACCCTTTGTGATTCAACAACTCCGATTTGAAAAATATTTACTCACTCAGATGTTAAGATACATCATTTTAAGCAGGTAAAAAACAGTTAAAAAATTTAGAACATAAAAAAAATATATATATATATTTAACTAGCTAACCCCGCCCGGCGTTGCCTGGGTCGGTGATAGTAAATTTAAAAGGAAATATCAAGTTTTTATTATTTTATATCTTTAACCGGATTTGCATAAAATTATATTTTAAAAAGGAAAAATTCGCGAAAAAATATTGATATTTAGTGATAAAAGCGCTCATTTTCTTGTTTTTACGTAGGGTCGCGACGAGCGTCCATTACAAAATTTTTTATCTTTTACCACCGGTTTTTCAAAACAGAAATTTTCGCCTAATTGAATCGCAGAAATGCTAGGAAAGGCAAAGCTTACAATAAAAAATAACTGGTAGGAATAATCGAGGATTCTGAGCATCTTATGCGTGTCACTCGTCCCCAAGGGGTTAAAATAAAAAGTTATTTTTGTCCGAACTCTTTGAAATCTTTATTGATGATAAATAAAACGGTTTTACAGCCCGTGTAAAAATTTCGTGAAAAAATATTGTTATCTAGTTGTAAAAAAAATGTTTTTCTTTTTTTTTCGCTTTTTTGTTTCTGTGTTTGTTTTCGCATCTTCTCCTTTAACATAGCAATAAAAAAAATTTGTTCTCATCTTCTCTCTGACATTTCGAACTCTCTGACATTTCAATCCGTTATAAATATATAACTGTATGCAAGCTCACTTTAAAATTTTGCGAACTAATATGCATATTTAGTAGTAGAAACATGAGTTTAAAAAAAAAAAGCTTTAGCTTTCAATCTCAGAGCAAAAATATATTAGAAGCTCTATGCTTTCAATGCAATGGGTGCTCCATCCGTTTTCAATCTACTCCTAGGCTAAGCAGGTGATTGCTAATCCATCTGTTTCCCCCTTTCTGTGGGGAGAAGCCTTCAAAAAACGTTGGCGCATGTGCAAAGAGACGATATTCGTGTGGAAATTTGGCAGAATACGCTTTTCGTCTTAAATATATAGATATTGACTAAAAGGTAATTTTTTCACATCTGCATTAAACAAAAAATTACATACCTCTCATAAATTAAATAAAAATGTTTCACAATGAAATAAAACTAACGTGCTGTTTCAGCAAGCTAGGCGTAACAGGGACAAGAAAACTGGGTTTTCTCGCCAAAAGGGCGCAAAATAAAAATCGCGCCAAACCCAGTGCGTCTGCGACAGCTGTTCAAGTATTTATATGAGAAAATTTAATGGGTTTCAAGTCAGACTTGTTTAAATGAATTATTATATTTCGCAACTTGATAGTTTTATTATGGTGTTTTCTATAATATTCAATAATATTACTGTTGTGTTTTGTTTTACTTTATATTCAGTGGCAATTTCATTTTTGTGGAGATTTTCTAAGGCGAAAATATGACATTTTTCTTTCCTTTCTTCTAATTAAATCACTTGATTTGGATTTTCAAAACCAGATTCATAATGGTGCTATTCCCCCAAAAAATTCTAAGATATTTGGTAAATTAAATCTTAAGTGATGCTATGTTTTTATTTTAGCGCATTATTTGGAATGACCTATCATTTAAAACCCACATATACATTTATGGGTTACTTCTTGGCATAAGTCCATGTTAAGAAGGAAACAACATATGCGTTTTATTGATGGAATTTCCCTCATTTTTGACAATTGTTGGCGTGTGCAATATAATTATCTATTGTCCAAAACTGAAAGAATGGAGTATCTTTACGGGGTTTTTACCTTGTAATATGTTACCACTTATAGGGGGGGGGGGGGGAAACAAACCTCTTTTGATTACAGAGTGCGTCAGTAAAATGTATACACACTTTGATTATAACTCCAGTTTTTATTCACATATAATTAATATATAAATTGCAAAAGAATACAGGGTGCGTCAAAAAAATGTATACACATTTTGAATGATTATGACTCCAGTTTTTATTCTCATATAATTAATATTTAAATTGCAAAAGAATACAGAGTGCATCAAAAAAATGTATACAGACACACTTTGAATGATTATAACTCCAGTTTTTATTCACATATAAGTAATATTTAAATTTCAATAGAATACAGGGTGCGTCTTAAAAATGTATACACACTTTGAATGATTATAACTCCAGTTTTTATTCACATATAATTAATATATAAATTGCAAAAGAATACAGAGTGCGTCAGTAAAATGTATATACACTTTGATTATAACTCCAGTTTTTATTCACATATAATTAATATATAAATTGCAAAATAATACAGGGTGCGTCAGAAAAATGTATACACGCTTTGAATGATTATAACTCCAGTTTTTATTCACATATTAATATATAAATTGCAAAAGAATACAGGGTACGTCAGAAAAATGTACACTTTGAATGATTATAACTCCAGTTTTTATTCACATATAATTAATATTCAAATTGCAAAAGAATACAGGGTGCATCAGAAAAATGTATAGACACTTTGAATGATTATAACTCCAATTTTTATTCACATATTAATATATAAATTGCAAAAGAAATACCGGATGCGTCAGAAAAATATATACACACTTTGAATGATTATAACTCCAGTTTTTATTCACATATAGTTAATATTTATAAATTGCAAAAGAATCTACATAAAATGTATAACGTTTCCTCCTACCGCAGATGTTCAAAATTATTACCGTTCTGGTCAATACACTGCTTATAATGGTAGACTATTGATTCACAAACTTCAACAAACATTTTATTTGGTGTTGGGCGCATTCTTGCTCAATTGTGGTTCCGGAACGTTGTCTATGAACATTCATTCGTTTCAAACTTATCTTTTATCCGATTAATTGCAAGTCGCATAGGTGGAATGAATGCCCTGCTATATTGTTTTTGTACTTCTGCTATATTTTCATACTTACAATAGTATTTTAAAATACATTTTCTTTTTTCAAAAGTTAATCTTGGTCCACTCATTATTTCCAATTAATTACACTTAAAGAAAAATTAGAAAGTTATGACGCGTTAACAGTGTATGTATACATTTTTCTGACGCACCCTGTGTACATCACATTATTTTCATTCATTTTTATGTAAAGAATTTTAACTTTTTAATATTTGATTTATTTATTTATTTATTTATAAGAACAAAGATTAGATTCTTCTGTGTATTTAATTATATCTGTTACTGTAATACAGTTTGTAGATGCTTTAAAAAAAAAATAGATTTCTCTATTTTTTTCATGTTTATTTAAAGAATTTTAATTTTTAATTTATACTGTTTTACTTATAATTAATAAATACTTAATAATTACTTATAATTAAAAAAAAATTTTTTGAGTGCCGCCTAGCACAGTTTTTATTGATTCTTGAAAAAATATTAAATTTTGGACTTATGTAGTTTTTGATGTCGCCAATTCATTTATGTAATTCCATTACCCAATCTTTCCTCTTTGTATTACAGGTAAGATGATCATGCATGAAATTCCTTGCTGTTTTGTTGTGTGATTTAACCTCACCATTGAGTCAAGCCAATCTTGAATTTAGTAAGAAAAACGTTTGAATACATTTACAATACCCTTATATGCTTGAAATTATTGTTATATTTACAAGAGTTTCAAAATGTGAAATTTCTAAAATTTTATCATGCATAAGTCTATATTCCAAGCTTATATAATAAAATATATTATTATTGGCTGATATATTCAACTGTTTTGAAATACAAAAGAGCTACATTTTTAATTCTTACTCTTTTTTAATTCATTTTTGTTCGGAAAGGCATGCAATCGGCAAGTGTTATTCGGAAACTGTACAATCGAAAGAAGTTTTCCACGCAGCAGCACGAGAAAAAGGAAGGGGGGAAAAAAAGGTCGTCACGTGACACGAATCGCTTATAACTCGATAAGTAATTTATTTATCAAAAAATGGAATACTCATTTCGATTCCCAACCGCTTCAATAGTCAGGCCTGTCAAATGTGTCAGGAAATTTCGCGCTGTTGAGCAAGTCATTTGAGAAACCACCTTAAGAACTTTTCTGTGCAAATTATATTTCATAATGTGTTTGTCGTCTTGCTGATATCAGTTATTTATTTTATAAGAATTAAAATAAAAAAATCAAAAACCTATGGACATGATTTCTGCATTTAATGGTATGTAATGCCCCCCCCCCCCCAAAAAAAAAAAAAAAAAAAAAAAAAAGTTAATCATATTTCTATAGGTGTTTGACAAAATAGACATACATCATTTACGTCTACATCTTAACCCTTAAATACTGAGGCCGAACTATCCGTGCGGTGTATCTTGTAGACCATATTATTTCTAAATTTATAGGAAAATAAATTAATGTTTTTATAAGATTAATTGAAAACTCATTTCGATTCCAAATCGCTTCAATAGTCAGTTTATGCTTATGCATTTAAAAATGAGTCAGAAAGTTTCGCGTTGTTGAGCAAGAAATTTAAGAACTACCTTAATCTTTAAATAAAAACTCTTTTTTGTTTGTTTCTTCAGAATCATGATCTCTCTTTGAATACAGGGGTCGATGCAAGTTTTCTTCTTGGGGCCCATTTTGTGAAAAGTAAAAGTTATTTTTGTGAAATTTATCTTATTTTTGTGAAATTTGTTATATTTTTGTGAAAAATAACATTTTGTTATGAAAGATAATTTTGTGAGGGACCTATTTTTATCAAGAGGAATTTTGTGAATGGGCCGGGCCTATTTTATCAAGAGGAATTTTGTGAATGGGCCTATTTTATCAAGAGGAATTTTGTGAAGGGTCCCTAAATAGGTCACAATTTTTCCTGGATCGACCCCTGGAATATGATTAAAAATACTTTATTTTGCAACTCCATTCTTATAATATTCTGTAAAGCTAAAAAAAGAAAGTTTTGTTTGTTCTACTGAATCGGGGAAAGCGGAGAGTAAAATATTAGTGTGCAATTTAAATAAAATCCAGTTGTTAGTCCATATGATTGTATTCAGTCGTCTATAAATTCGGAAAATTAAATTGTGTTACCGGGAATTAAAAAAGCTGGATTAATTTAAACTTTGTGTTAATACCTAGTGTTAAAAACGTTTATTTCAATCCAATTAACGTTTTGAAAATGTTATGCGAAATGTATAGTTGGGCAAAGAGAAAGAAAATAAATAAATGATATATACATTTTGTTTTCCAAATTGTCACGAAAATAGCCAAAAAGGGAATCGCCGTTAGATTGGAACATGTCTGTATTCAATTTAGGTTTAAAAAATAGATATTTTTTCGAAATAAATTTTCGAAAAAATTCATAATTGTAACATGTGATTTTTTTAAAAACAGAAATAGATTTCTAGAAGTTTCAAATATGCCAATATAAAATTACAGATCAATCCGTCAAAGAGTTCTTCAGTTACGCATAATAAAGTACCCGCATTGCAATTTGTTTTGAAACGATTACAAATTAAATTTAACATCAGAAGTTCCAAACTTCAAACCTTCATAATTTCTTAACTACTCGACAGAATGACTTCCTGTTTGGTGTCCTAAGGTAAAATTTACCGAAAAAGACAAGTATGATGTCAAAATAGAAGTGCTCGTGTTGTGAAAATTTCAGAGTTGGTACAGTTTTAGTATTAAGAACCCTAAGCTTATTTTTTTAAACATGCAGTGAAAAAGGACAATTTCCAGTCGAATGGCCATTTCCGTTATTTCTGTGACAGTTTCGAGGTTAAAAGGTATCATTGTTCGATAAAATGTTCGAGATTAAAATGTGTTCAACTTTTAGGTAGATTTCGTAAGAAATACTACCTATTACATTATCATCTAAGTTGAAATTTTTGCAGATTTACTCCGATCATGACTCCCAGAACCCAAAACCACCCCCAGTTCATAACTTTATCTATCTATCTATCTATCTATGTCACTTTTTTATGGACACGATAACTGCAATAATTATGCACAAATCTCTTCCAAACTGATACATAAAATCAATGGGTATAAAATCTCGATCAAGTTCGTTAATGGGCGAAATCCAACCAAGGGGGGGGGGGAAATGGGGGGAGCTTTTTGTGAAAACAGAACCCCCCCCCATAATTTCTTAATTAAGATACGTATCGAATCCGTTTAAAGTTATTATTACTTCTAGAAAAAGGGCCGAAAATTTATGCATGACAGATTTTTGATATCATTAAAAATGCAGAAGAAAGAAAATTATAACTTCCTCAATTCAAAAGATATCAAATCCGCTTAAATTTATTATAAATCCTCTTAATATTATCTAAAACTTTTATATTGACAAGTGTTTTGTAGGACCAACCCTTATAACCAAAAAAAAAAAAAAAAAAAAAAAAAAAATCCCTGCCGGCTCCGCTTGCAAACAAGTTAGGTTTCAACTACCGCATCATGGCAAAAGGTCATTTCTTCCGCAAGTCCCAACAAACAGGCGCCCCACGGTCTGCGTCTTCGAAATCTACCTGTGCCGTCAGGGGATTTTTTTTTGGGGGGAGGAGGGAGGGGGGGGGTGCTTTACCTTTTACACTGTTATAAACAACAGTAAAATAAATGAAATGAAAACATTATTGGCTCTAAAAATATTCTTTTTTTTAGAAAGAAAGAAAAAAAAATCCTCGCCACTTTAACATCTGTATGTGTTCCACTTATCCAGCATCAGTATAGTTGTGGTTGGGAAACACTATTTACAGGCAAAGAAAGGTGTGACCGAGAAACATTCTTCGATATTTTTTTCCCTTTATTTTATTATATCCATTCTCTGACTTACTTTTAAAATATTGTTTTTATTATTTATATGTTTAATGCGTTAATAAAAATGATAATAATAACCCGTTGTAAAATTCCTAAAGTTAGTGAGTACTTAAATTAGAAAGATAGACGTATTTTGTTCTGCTTTTTGGATTTTTCGAAACTTTTAGCCGTTTTTTGGAAAGACATCGGATTTTTTTATTTAATTAATTATTCATTAATTTCCTATAATTATTATACATATTTGATCGTAGTTTATCTTTAACTCATGACAATTTACAATTAACTAATGACTTTTTACAAAGACAATCTTTTTTTCTGCTTCAAAAATTATTTCAAAACAATTAACTATACCAGTATTTTCTGAAAGATGTTTTCATTTGAAAACGGTTATCAGATTATTTAGAACTCAGAACCCAAATAAGAATGTAAAGAAGTTTTTATAAAATTATAAATTTTGTCATTATAGGAGAAAATAGTCAATTTAGTTTAAAAAACTGCTTTAAAAGAGAAATACTTAATGTAAAATAATATACTTATTTGTTTTATTGGAAGAAAGAAATTCTCGCAGTAAAAGACAAACTAAGAATAAAAGTAACATCAAGTTTTTTATTCACCTATGGAAATATCGGTCAACATATTCCTGGAATAAATGCCTTGGATTTCTACTGTCGCATTGTGTTGCAATTTGATCATGATTTGTAATGAGATTTTGTATTCGCCCTGGAATTCCTTACTGTCGATTCCTTTGGAAATACAGTAAATGTATTCCCTTAAATCCGCAAAGCTTAAAACCAGAAGTTGTGAGGATTTTAGAATTTTGCAGATTTCTGGTCACATTTTTAAACAGTAATTTGAATTTAATAATACACTTGAAATTATAATGAATGCTTATAATAAAGTAAAATAATAAAACTCAAGATTTTTTTCTTTTTAAATATTAAAAGTAAAGGTCAGGTAAATAATTAATATTGCATAACTAAATAGGCATAATGATGAGATTTGTTTTCTTGAATTTTTCAGTGAAACTCTCCTTATAAATGTACACTAATAATTCACATCAAAATATAAAAATAACAAAGTTTTATTTCATGTTCAGCCTTACTTAAGAAGCAACTTCATTCAGGCGAAAACACCCGCTCCCTAATGTTAATCCTATGGGGGAATAATTTACGACATCTCATTCGCATTTCAGTATTTTTAAATGTTTTTTTGCATCGGATAGCTGAGGTCAATCTCTATGCACGCTCTTTTATACTTTTTCGATTTTGAATACAAGTTTTTATTATTATTATTATTAAGATACTTTCACTGTTGGAACCGGTTTCGAAAATAAAAGTATCCTTAATTTAAAAAAAAAAAACTGCAAAAAAAAAAAATAAATAAATAAATAAATAAAATCGAAAAAATATAAAGAGACCTGCATTGAGCAAAAAAAAAAAAAAAAAATGATTTAAAAATATTGAAATGCGAACGAGATATCGTAAAATATCCCCCCCCCCCCATAGAATTAACATTAGCGAGCGGGTGTTTTCGCCTGGGTGATGTAGCCTCTTAATAACCAAAAACCTTGATTAATACATAAATGTATTTGGTAAAAAGAAAGTGATCGCCACTGATATTAGCGCTATCTTGAAATTTTTTAGAAATAAATTTATACTTCCTCCATGAGAAAACGTGAGTTCAATCATATTAACCAGAATTCCATATTAAAATAAGTACAGAATGATATAAATATAATTTTTAAAAAACTTAAATTTTTCACCTACATCTTAACTGTACGTTTCATTGTTTACATCCAAAACGATGTGTGGATTTTAGGAATTTGTGGATTTTAGGGTTGCGGATTTGAGGGAATCTACTGTATTTACAAATGAAAACGTTCCTAGTTGTCGCCGATGTTTTACTTTTCTTTAATATTTTCTTTATATTATTTTTTTTCTTTCTTTTGAATGCGATTTCTGTTAATATGCGTATTATTAAGAAAAACTGACAAGAAATATGTATTTCATAGGGTTATTTGAATCTGATTACGATTTGCCATAAAATTTTTCTTCTTTTCTATTCGCTCTCGCATTCCTTCCTGTGTTTTGTTCGCGAATCGATTTACAAATGAAAACGCTCTTTAGTTTGTGGCCATGTTTTTTACTTTTCTGCGTTTCATCTTATTATTTTTCTTTCATTTCAATGCGATTTCTATTATTGCAGGTTTGTTAATATGTATTAATAAGAAAAACTGACAGGAAATATGTATTTCATAGGGTTGTTAAAATTTGATTACGATTTGCTATAAGATTTTTCTTTTCTATTCGCTTTGGCATTCCTTTCTGTGTTTTGTTCGGGAATCGATTTTCAAATGAAAACGCTCTTTAGTTTTGTGGTCATGTTTTTTACTTTTCTGCGTTTTATCGCAGAATTATTATTATTTTTCTTTCTTTTTAAAACGGCTGCAACCATTGCAGGCTTCTTAGCGTGCATTATTCAGGTTTTATTGTTTTCAAAATATTAGACCAATCTAACTTCCGTTTTATCACTTTTAAAATCAAATTTTCTAAAAAAAAAAAAAAAAAAAAAAAAAACTAATTTTTTTTTAATTACTTGTTTGGTAATTCGAAGATTTTCTATTTTAATTTCTGAGTTATTGTTATAATTAAAAATGCTTCACGTTTTCAGAAAATTAAAATAAGATGTTCGATTTTTTAGAACCTAGACTAGGGTTGTAAAAAACCCCACCCGGGCAGCTACCCACTACAACCCTGACCTAGACACGAAAGTTTTGCAAAGTCTTGCAAAATTTTTGCATATAGAAATGAAAAATATTGCCTGATTATCAGAAAATGGCGGATTTAGATATTACTCCCTCTAAAGGAAATGCTTTAAAAGATAGTATGTTTATTTCCATTGTAAAACATTGTTTTGCTGCAAAAGACGGACTGAAAAAAAAAAGTAATATCCAAACTTTTATTACCATACGAAAATCACATATATCAATAAGTTTAAATGTCGCTATTTAAATTTGATTACTATTTGCTGTGATATTTTTCTCATTTCGTATTCGCGCTCACATTCCTTACCGTGTTTGAGAATCGATTTACAAATAAAAATGTCCTTTAGATGTCGTCGAGGTTTTTCTTTACTTTTCTTCGTTTCATCTTATATCCTTTTTCTTTCTTTTCAAAGAAGTTGCAGGTATTGCAGATTTGTTAGCGTTCATGGAAACTGAATCGGATTATTTTTTGGATTCGTTTTGAGTTCAGGAATGATTTAATTATTCTGCAGAAATTGCTTTTGATTAGTTTATTTTTCTTTTGTGAGTTCTTCAAGTATATCTTTACAGCTTTCTATGTGAATTGAAACTTATTTGTTGTTTCTTTATTTCGAGTTTGGTGTTTGTATGTTTAGTTTATGCACATAAATGTAATTTTGAAGTGCTGCAGTTAAAATTTAGTATAATTAAATTTTGTTAAACATAACTTTAACTGTATCCTAGAGTCCTGTATCGGGTCGGGTACGGGTAAAAGTATCGGGTCGGGTTACCCGCTTTTACCCGTACCCGACCCGAACCACGGTTCAGTTTGTGTCGGGTTTTGACCTACTTTTTTTGCTGCGGGTCGAGTTGACTTTCATTGTTTTGGTTTCGGGTTGGGTTTTGAGTCTTGCGAGTCGGGTTCGAGTTGACCCGCTTTTTCAAAAGAATGTCCACAATAATTTTTCAGGTTAAAAATATGTATAAAATAAGACCTCCATAATGGACATTCCGGAAAAGTGGACACCTCTATTTAGCGTTTTCAACTCCTAACACTTATATATTTATGCGCTTATACCTTGGAATAGCGGGCATATCCAAATCTACGCACACGTAACATCTACTCGGAGTGTCCGCTATTCAGAGGTTTCACTATATTTGAATATTAAAGAATATAGATTTGTTCATTTTTCTATATAAAATAAAAAAGTAGTATTAGAGATATTATTGTACATTACTTTTCATAATAGTACTATTAAAACATGATTTATTGCCCTTTCATTGCGGGTTCGGGTCGGATTGCGGGTTGAAGTATTTCGGGTTTGGGTCGGGTGCGGGTTGAAATATCTCGGTTTCGGGTCGCCGAAAATTATTTTTGCGATGTCGGGTTGGGTTGCTGATCGAGTAAATTTTTTTGTCTGGTTCGGGACGGGTTGCGGGTTAACTTCAAATGGAATTTGCGGAATCGTATCGGGTATAACCCGACCCTTGCAGGACTCTACTGTGGCCGCATAACTGGTTATATCTTTTCATAATCATTGATTTCACTATCAGAATATTCAGAATTTTCACGTATTAATAAGACGCTGATACTTGAAAAGAAAAAGGTTTTATAACGGAAAATGTTCGTACGTCTTCTAACAATTACCTTAATACAAAATTTACGTAAGGTGGTTATAAAAAAAAATACTTTTCGCCGCTCAACAACGCAAAACTGTGCGAAACATTTTCTGCCTCATTTTTAAACATAACAGCGTGATATTTGCAAACCTGATTATTGAAATGTTTTGTAACCTAAACTGTCCCCCCCCCCCCCATTTTCCAATAAATACATTTGGAGTTATAAGTTGTCTCAGGACAGCACTTTTTTTTTCTTTCTTGCGCTGTCGCGTTCGGAAATTCGGTTCGAAACACCAATTTTGACAGCATTTTCTGAAAAATCGTGCGCTTTTAGTGAAAAACGAAAAACAACCAGTTCGATTACATAATTTCTGAATAAAAGCATCTGCCATTTTCGTAGGTTTGCGAAGAAAAATGAATTGAAAATGTGCCATCAGAAAGTAGTCAGTTTAAGATTTGAGAACAGCCTTTATATGAGCTCTGGTAATTCAAAGTATTGGGCCTTTCGAACTACAGGTTTATCCAATTAAAATGCATATTTTAAACAAAGTCAAATAAGTAAATAAATAAAAGAAATCTGTAACTTAAACTTAGATACATTTATTTGAAATAATTTAAATACATTTATTAATACATTTATTTGAAATAATGAGATTTTATATTTTAATCAGGGCTGGGTTTTTGCCGGCAGAAAGTGGTTTCTGCCGTGCTAGTGGCAGAAAGTGGTTATAACCGGTTTTAACGGGCAACAACTGGCATAAACACATTTCGTGATATAATCTGAGACTGTTTTTAGTAGTATTAAATTCCTTAAGTACATTTTATTCAGGATAAATAACAAATTAAATAGTGCGGATAGTTTTAAGTAAAAAAATAAATAAATTTGCATTAGAAAAATGAGTAATGTAACAGATAAAATTTTTTGTTATAATATGGTTGTGTAATTTTATTTATAAGCAATTATTAGGGTATTTAAAATCTCACTTTAAAAATCCAAATAGAAAACTATATCCAGTATTAAAATCTTTAAATCTTTAAAAATCTTTAAGTTATTGCATTGTATTATTTATTTAAAAAATACTCTGAAAGGGGATTTGTTAAAATATCATAGGATTTTTTGCAAATTTCTTTTTTTTACTTTGAAATAGATATTCAACTGTAAACAATAATATTAATAGTTAAACTTATACAGCATCAGATTACCATTATGAAAATTTCTGTTTTTCAAGTGAAAGAAAATTAGTATTATACAAACAAAGTATATTTATGTGATCATTTTGAAACTTTTTGGTACTCTGAATAACATTCATAATCTTTAGTTTAAATTTTTAACTTAATTGTTTACATGTTAAATATATGTGTGAATTATGAATTATTGCAGATTAAAGTTCTTATTCGTATTATTTCTTAGTTTTTGCCAGTTTTTGCCACTTACTGGCAGAAACTAGTTTTGCTATGCCCGTTTTAACCTGTTACAACCACTAGTTTCAACCCCCTCCCCCCGGCAGAAATTTGCCAACCCTGATTTTAATGTCTGACCTATTGCCAGCACTTAAAGATGCTTCACTTCCTCATAAAGTCAAAAAAAGATGTTTTTAGAACCTAAATATGCCAATTATAATTTCTTTCTTTTTATGTAGAAATTTAAAAAAAAAAAATTTGTGATTATCAGAAAATAATGACTATAGATTGAATTGCCTTACAAAAAAATGCCTTACAAATTTAGCATGTTTGTTTTTGTTGTAAGAAAGACATTTTTAGCAGTAAAAGAACAAGCTGGAGTGGAAAAAAGTAATAAGATTTTTATTACCATACAAATATCGCAAATGTCGCTCAACTTATTCTGGGAACAAATGCCAATCTGATTTCTTCCGTCACATTGTGTTTCATTGGGTTATTTGAATTTGATTACGATTTTGGTATGAGATTTTTTTCCTTTTATATTCGCTCCGGCATTTCTTTACTGGTGCGTGGGAATCGATTTACAAATGGAAAATGTTCTTTAGTTGTCGTCTGCGTTTTACTTTGCTTTCTTTTTCTTTCTTCCTTTTTTATGCGATTGCAGTTATTGCAGATTTGTTTACTTTGGCTATTAAGAAAAACCAACAGGAAGTAATTTTAAAGTATGTTTTTAGTTAGGAAATGACTTAAATATATTGCGGAAATTGTTTTTGATTAGTTTGTTTTCCTTTCGTGAGTTCGTAGAGTATTTTTAGAATTTTGATATGAAATCGCATATGTCTTAAATTATCCCTCTTTTCATTTATTAAATATCTCATTTTTAAAAAAATCATTTATTAATTCATTTTTAATTTTATTTAAATTTTATATTTTCCCTTTCTTAATATCGCAAATGTCGCTCAACTTATTCTGGAAACAAATGCCAATCTGATTTCTTCCGTCGCATTGTGTTTCATTGGGTTGAATTTGATTACGATTTTGGTATGAAAATCTTCTCTTTTTATATTCGCTCCGGCATTCTTTGCTGGTGCGTGCGAATCGATTTACGGATGGAAAATGTTCTTTAGTTGTCGTCGGCGTTTTACTTTGCTTTCTTTCTTTTTTCTTTCTTTTTTTATGCGGTTTCAGTTATTGCAGATTTGTTTACTTTTGTTATTAAGAAAAACCAACTGGAAGTAATTTTAAAGTATGTTTTTAGTTAGGAAATGACTTAAATATATTATAGAAGTTGTTTTCGATTAGTTTGTTTTCCTTCCGTGAGTTCGTAAAGTATTTTTAGGTGCGTTCGTAATTATATAACTACGTATCACTTATATTCGTCGTCTGGTCCGTCATTGGCGCACCCACGGGTGGGGGGGGGGCTAAGGGGGCTGAAGCCCCCCCCCCAGACCCTGAAACTTAATAATGAAGTAACTGTATAAAGTTTTCTATAAAATTATAAAAAGTTTTTAAGGTTTTTAGAAAATTTTCAAAACTTTTGTATCTCATTTCATATTTATTCTAAAATTTTTCTGCCGTTTTCGACATACGTTAAGCGTAAAGACTTATAGCGGTACTCCGATTCTCTCAGTTTTGAGTGCACATCCATCATCCATTATTCTTAGCAGGGTCGAGCGGATTCAACTCCAAACGAGGGTGGTATTTCTCTACGTTGTACATCTGTGTATTGGACAATACGACCCATTCAAGGTTGATAAGCGATTGGCACTATCCATTTCGCAAAACATGGGGTGCTGGAGAAATGGCAGCCCCACACTAAAAACTTTTTATTACTCTAGTACAAATGAGGTGCAAACGAAAAGATTGTTGGTATAAACGATTGGCCCTATCCATTTTGTAAAACATTGAAGTGGGGGGGGGGGGAGGCTGGAGAAATAGCAGCCCCACACTAAAATCTTTTTATTACTCTAGTACAAATGAGGTACAAACGAGGTACACACGATTTGCACTATCCATTTCGTAAAACATTGAGGTAGGGAGCTGCCTTTTCTCCCCCCCCCCCTACTAAAAACATTTTATTACCCTAGTACAAATAAGGTACAAACGAAGTGATTGTTGATACAAACGGATACAAACGAGGTATAAACGTTTGGCACTATCCATTTTGTTAAACATTGAAGTGGGGGGGGGGGGGGGGCTGGAGAAATGGCAGCCCCACACTAAAATCTTTTTATTACTCTAGTACAAATGAGGTGCAAACGAAAAGATTGCTGGTATAAACGATTGTCCCTATCTATTTTGTAAAGCATTGAAGTGGGAGGGGGGGCTGGAGAAATGGCAGACCCACACTAAAATCTTTTTATTACTCTAGTACAAATGAGGTGCAAACGAAAAGATTGTTGTACAGACGAGGTATAAACGATTGGCCCTAGCCATTTTGTAAAACATTGAAGTGGGGGGGGGGTGGAGAAATGGCAGCCCCACACTAAAATCTTTTATTACTCTGGTACAAATGAGGTGCAAACGAAAAAATTATTGGTACAAACGAGGTATAAACGATTGGTCCTATCCATTTTGTAAAACAATGAAGTGGGGGGGGGGGGCTGGAGAAATGGCAGCCCCACACTAATATCTTTTTATTACTCTAGCACAAATGAGGAAAAAATGAGGTATACACGATTTGCACTATCCATTTCGTAAAACATTGAGTTGGGGAGCTGCCCTTTCTCCAGCCCTCCCCTAATAAAAACCATTTATTAACCTAGTACAAATGAGGTGCAAACGAAAAGATTGCTGGTATAAACGATTGTCCCTATCCATTTTGTAAAACATTGAAGGGGGGGGGGGCTGGAGAAATGGCAGCCCCAAACTAAAATCTTTTTATTACTCTAGTACAAATGAGGTGCAAACGAAAAGATTGTTGGTACAAACGAGGTATAAACGATTGTCCCTAGCCATTATTTAAAACATTGAGTTGGGGAGCTGCCTTTTCTCCAGCCCCTCCCCCCCCCCTACTAAAAACCTTTTATTACCCTAGTACAAATGAGATACAAACGAAAAGATTGCTGGTATAAACGATTGTCCCTATCCATTTTGTAAAACATTGAAGGGGGGGGGGGGGCTGGAGAAATGGCAGCCCCAAACTAAAATCTTTTTATTATTCTAGTACAAATGAGGTGCAAACGAAAAGATTGTTGGTACAAACGAGGTATAAACGATTGTCCCTAGCCATTTTGTAAAACATTGAAGTGAGGGGCGGGGGGGTGGAGAAATGTCAGCCCTACACTAAAAATCTTTTATTACTCTAGTACAAATGAGGCACAAACGAAAAGATTGTTGGTACAAACGAGGTATACACGATTTGCACTATCCATTATTTAAAACATTGAGTTGGGGAGCTGCCTTTTCTCCAGCCCCTCCCCCCCCCCTACTAAAAACCTTTTATTACCCTAGTACAAATGAGATACAAACGAAATGATTGTTGGTATAAACGTTTGGCACTATCCGTTTTGTAAAACATTAAGGTGGGGGGACTGGCCGTTTCTCTCCCCCCCCCCCCCCTTAAAAACCTTTTATTACTCTAGTACAAATGAGGTAGAAACGAGGTATAAACGATTGGTAATATTTTCGAGAAAATGTGAGTGGTGGGGGGGGGGGGGGGCTGGCAAACATCTATTTTATTAGTACTTTTAAATATGCACTTTTTTTTTTAGCATCATTCGTGTTAAAACATTTAACTCAACGTATAAAAAAATAGCCATAGTTTTAAATTTTATATTTGGAGAATTTATATCATCAAAGCTCGAGAAAATCATCTAAGATTAGAATAATTCACCAGCACTTCATCACTAGCATGGTAAGCATACATATTAATTTCTTTCTAAGGATAATTACACTAGTGTATTCGTAAGCATAAAGTTTCAAATTTATTAATAGCCAAGAGAGGGCATATCCCGCGGTCTGCCCTTCTCTCCTGTGCCGAACAAGGTACTAATTTACTGAATCATGGACGCAAACAAAAATAAAAAATGCTAAGACAAAATTGCAATGAATCGGTGAAGAATTCCATTTTATACAGGTGTTTGCTGTAGCAGGTAAACTTTCTATGTGTTTCTTTTGCTGAGACCATGGAATTTTTGCGATCAAGACAATATTACGTTATAGACAAGTTTCATTTACACAAGTTAAACAGTTGTGATGAGTTGACATGTTTCAACTCCTCCCTTATTTGTGGAAAAAGGATAATCTCTCTGGAATGAAATTAATCTGACAGATTGATCTCTATTGAGAAAAATTCTATCAATAGTGTGAATTTCATTTTCACTTTGAGATAAGCCAAGCTGCAATACATGCTTTGTATTGAATGATATGTTATCTGAATGAGTAGATAAGAATTGTAAAGTATTGTTCTTTTGGATACAAAGAACTGGGCCCCTACGAAATGCAATGTTTTCTGGGAAATTCCTGGAATGCAAGGAAAGCCCCTGGGAAGGAAAATTGCTGACGGGAGTTGAAGGTGGAAGGAGTTGAATGTTGAATCAGTGAGTTGTGAATCAAGCTAGAGTGAGCTTGTCTTTGAGCAGACTTCAGAATCTTAGGATTTTCTGAAATTGTAATTTCACAGCATGAATATGAATAATCATATTTTTTCATTTTTACTTTTGTTTTCTTTTTTTTAATGTGTTAATTTAAAATAAAGTTTTTTCGTTTCAAACGATAAATGGAATTTATTAATTATATATACAACGTCTCACGCTACCACAGCAATAGTATATATAATTAATTGGTGGCAGCAAATGGGATATGTAATCTAGAATAAATTAGATTACGGATCTATGTTAACCTGATTAAAGAGATGATGAGCCAGTGGAAAACGGACAAGCAGAGTTGTGGATTCGTGAAGTCTAATTGGAGTCGTGGTTTTTTCTCGGAGTTCTAGCAAGTAGAGAACTGGTAAAAGAACTTTATCGACTAAAGCTGTGAGGTGTATGAACAGTCAACTATAGACTTGGTGCTATTTGTGTGTGCTTCAAATTATATCAGTGGAATGAAGATATGCGGTGTACCATCTAAGTTGTCTACATACGGATCTAAGGTGCAATTAGTGCCTCATCAGTAAATTGAGTGTCTTCAAATCTTCAAAAATCTATGTGTGTGTCATCTTTAAAAGTGCTTGGAAGCCTGGTATCAGTGTGGAGGAAATATCTGCATCTGGAGGTAAGCTCTTTTATGATATCTTCTATAGAGGTCTGTTTTAAATTAAATTTTGTGTATAAATTTTAATTTTGGGGAACAAAACTCTATTAGAAATTTAAGAATTCTAGGGAAGATATTAATTTGGTATTTAAATTTTAGTTAGAATTTTTATGTTTGTTGTTTTTCTGGTATCTATTTGGTATAATATTGGGTTAAGAAAATTATATACTTATGTATATGTTAAAATTTACTGGGGGTATAGTAAATTGTTATTGGTTAATTGAGATTATTAACCAGGGTATTTTAATCATAATTTTGTATAAAACTTTTGGAAATAAGAGTTTTGTTTATATACATTTTATTTCTTACAGTAATAAAGTTATAGCTTAATTTTATGGGTATACTGTGGATGATTATGATTAATGTTTCAAAATAAATTGATGTTATACTGTACTGTTGGGTATAAAATTTATTTTGGGGGATATACTCAGTTTGAAAGACGTCACTGTTGCATGAGAATTTGCTATATTGAAATTGTGTCGTTTTTGAATACATTATTATACGTATAGTGAAGAAAATTCTATTTCTGTATTTATTGTATTATTGTAAATTGAATATATCTGTTATTTTGATATTTATTATATTTTGGGGGAAAATATGGCAGACTATTTAGTAAAATATAATAAAAGCGTCTTGCTATTATTAGCAGAGGAATTTGAGACCAGTGTGTCAAAAACGTGTAAAAATCAAGCTATAATTCAGGCTATCGTTAGTGCTGAGGATTATAAAGAAAGTTACGCAAAACTTCGCTTGCAGTATATTCTTGAACAGGAGGCAGAGCGGAAAGAACAGGAAAAACAAATTGAAAAAGATCGTAAAGAACAAGAGAGACAAATTGAAAAAGATCGTAAAGAAAGAGAGAGGCAAATTGAATTAGATAGGATTGCGCAAGAGGAAAAAGATAAGCTTAGGAAATTTGAGTTAGATAAACTTGAAAAACAACTTGAGGTAGATAAACTTGAAAAACAACTTGAGGCAGATAAACTCGAAAAACAGCAACAACTTGAATTACAAAAACTTGAAAAAGAACAGCAATTTGAATTAGAAAAATTGCGTATTCAAAATTCTGCGGATGTTGTTAGTGTTTCATCTAATGAATCAAATGTAGATTTTCATAGAACTCCTAAGGTAAATTTAAAGGATTTGGTTCCGCGCTTTGATTCTAAATTAATTGATATAACTCTTTTCTTTATGATTTTTGAAAGGCAAGCCGAGAAAGCTAAAGTTTCTCAGGAAGATTTGGTTAGTCAATTAATTCCTTTATTACCTTCTGACATTGCCGAAATTATTGTAAAACAACCAGCAGACAAATGTGATGATTTTCAACATATAAAGAAAGTTTTGTTAGATAGGTTTAGGCTAAGTACAGGCGCCTTAAAACAAAAATTTGAAACTCATCAAAGAAAATCTGGTGAATTATGGTTGGATCTGATTTATGAGTTAAGGGGTTATCTTGATAATTGGTTAGAGTCATTAGAAGTGAGGGATTTTGAGTCCTTAAAAGAACTATTGCTCACAGAACAATTGAAAAAACGTGTCCCTTTTGAGATAAAAGAAAAATTTATGGATGATTGGGAGGAAATAAAGATTGCTTCTAAACTCGCGGAAAAATCGGATAAATTTGAGAGTATAAGAAGAGAATTTAAGAGGTCGGATAGAAAACCTTGGGAAAATAAATCTTTTCAGGATAAGCAAAAAGACAGCTTTAATTCTAAAAGTAGAAAGGAAATTAAATCAAAATCGGAATTTGAGAATACGAAAGAGAGTGGGAAAACTGACCAATTTAAGAGGGACAATGCTTTCGAAAAGCAAAGACAAGTCCAATGTTATAATTGTTTGGCTGTGGGTCACATCCGTCCAAATTGTCCGGAATTATTAAAAAGTAAAACTAATTATGAGGATAAAAGCATAGCTTGGATCATTACTAGTGATGGGAAAAGTGAAAATAATAGGGAAGGTGTGGAAACCGAATTACCTATGGTTGATTTATGCGTGAATGGTAAGAAAGTAAAAGCGATTAAGGACACAGGTGCGCAAATTGCGGTTTTTGATGCTAATGACATTCCGTGGAGTGCTAAGAAAGTGGGAAATGTCTTTCTTATACCGGCCCTCGGAAATAGACAAAAAGCGGATTTGGTGTCAGTGCCGGTTGCTTTGATGGAAGGTGAAAAAGAGTATGTTGAAAAAAATGTGGTGGTTGCAGTTGTGAGAAAACTAAATTCTCCGCCCCTTATAACACCAGCTGTTTATGACTTATTAAAGTTAGGAAATATGGATAAGAAAAATTCAGTGTGTAAACAGGTGGAAAATCAGAGAGAATTAAATGGGCAGGGAACCTTCAGATTGTCTAGCGATCATGAGCAAAAATTTGTTAGAAAAATGGTTGTAAATGAAATCTGTGAAAGGGATAATAAGTCTGTTAATGAGATAGAGATAAATTCATCGGGAGACGTGACTGATAGGAATTTGGAAAAAGGGTCTAAATTGATCGATATAAAAGATGATGCGTCTAAAATGGATATGGTTAAAAGGTCATGTAAGAGAGGTCAATTTCGTGAAAAGAATTCTGAGCATGATGTAAATACACCCTGGTATTTTGTTGGTAGTATGGGATTCATACATGTTAGAAATAGAATTAGTAAGAAATTGAGTTCACCTATGACTGTTGCCAGAAAAATTAACTCTGGGATGAAAGATAATAATAGAGTAAATTGTGGGGCTAAATGCCAAGAAAATGGATATGGAAATTCAAAGTTAAAAAGAATGGAGCATTCTGTTTTTAAAACGGATCACAAAGAAAGATTTATTAAAGTCAAACAAGATTTAGATAGGAAAAATCATGATTATGAAGTTGTAAGGCGAAAATTATTGTCGAAAAGATTTTCTGATAGAAGTAATATAGATATTGGTTTTCGGGGGAATACTCTAAACTAAGTTCTGTTCTAAAATTTGGGAGTGCTCATTATTGTAATACCTATATTGGGTTTATTTATCATTTAATGCTTAATATTTTCGTAATAGTAAAACTTCATTAATTTAATGATTGCATAATTTAGTATGCTTTCTTTTTGTTTGTAGAAGTGTCCAAAATTAAGCTTTTAAGCAAGTGTTTTCTTAAGAGAATTGTTTTAGGCATTGTGTTATATATAGGTTTATACTTTCTTTTTATTATTATTTTTTTTTGTTAGAATCATGTAAAGTGTAATCTGTATTTGGTATTATAGGTATGTGAAATATTTCAAAATTGTTTTTAGGGCATCAATTGTATAAATTATTCCTGGAATTATACTTAGGTATTGTAGTTATGGGATTATAGTAAATCCTGTTGACAGTGTGGTCTATCAAATACTGAGTATGGGAATGTGTTTGTTTTTTATAGGGATTTTTCATGTGTTATTCAAAATTCCTTTGTGCTTTGTTGACCTCTTTAGAAATTGATTGAAGGAGCTTATTCTATTAATATATATGCCAAATTTCTTCTAGAAATTTTTCCTTAGGGGGAGGTGTTGTGATGAGTTGACATGTTTCAACTCCTCCCTTATTTGTGGAAAAAGGATAATCTCTCTGGAATGAAATTAATCTGACAGATTGATCTCTATTGAGAAAAATTCTATCAATAGAGTGAATTTCATTTTCACTTTGAGATAAGCCAAGCTGCAATACATGCTTTGTATTGAATGATATGTTATCTGAATGAGTAGATAAGAATTGTAAAGTATTGTTCTTTTGGATACAAAGAACTGGGCCCCTACGAAATGCAATGTTTTCTGGGAAATTCCTGGAATGCAAGGAAAGCCCCTGGGAAGGAAAATTGCTGAAGGGAGTTGAAGGTGGAAGGAGTTGAATGTTGAATCAGTGAGTTGTGAAACAAGCTAGAGTGAGCTTGTCTTTGAGCAGACTTCAGAATCTTAGGATTTTCTGAAATTGTAATTTCACAGCATGAATATGAATAATCATATTTTTTCATTTTTACTTTTGTTTTCTTTTTTTAATGTGTTAATTTAAAATAAAGTTTTTTCGTTTCAAACGATAAATGGAATTTATTAATTATATATACAACGTCTCACGCTACCACACAGTATGGGGTTATTTACACAAGTTTTACGTATAATCAATGTAATACAGTTTAATCAGTGTAAATGAAACCTGTCTATAACGGAATATTATCTTAATCGCAAACATTCCATGGTCCCATCGAAAGAAACACCTTTACAGTTTACCAGCTACGACTAAAACCTGTCTAAAGCGGAATTTCTCAACGATTTATTGCAATTCCATCTTAGCATTTTTTACTGTTTTTGTATCCATTGTATCCAAGCCAAAGAAGACTCCATATTAAAAAATTGACTTGTTTTCCTATTCACAATAGATGTAAACGGTCATGTTAACGGTTTTTAGCTCACAGGCTATCAAAGCCTGGGAGCTAATGGCCGCCAGTTCTGTATGTACGTAACGCGATAACTCTTGATAGAACTAACCGCTTTGCTTCCAATTTTGTTTATAAGTTCATTGTGATAAGGCGCTTCCCTGATTAGTTTTGGGGGTTCATTAGTTAATTATAAGGGGGTACGGGGGTATCCCCCTGTTAATATATTATCAATTTCTTTATTTTTCGAGGGTTTATTTCAAATTCTTTGAAATAAGAGTATAATATACAATTAGTGTGAATAGCCTGTGAGCTCAATGCCATCAGTTTAACTGGGCAGTTTCTCTTTATTTATTAGCTCACAAGCGATCAAAGCCTGAGAGCTAATGTGCCCACAGGTTCTGTATGTACGTAAGTATGTATGTACGTAACGCGATAACTCTTGATAGAAATATACGATTTGCTTCAAATTTTGAATATAGGTTCATTCTGATAAGGCGCTTTCCTGATTAGTTTTGGGAGTTCATTGGTTAAGTATAAAGGGAGAGGGAACAGGGACTAATCCCTCCCCCTTAATTTATATAAATGGATTTTTCATACAGAATTATCCGATTTGCTGCAAATTTGGTATACCTGTTTATTCTGATATTAGATTTGGAAGTTCATTGGTTAAGTATAAAGGGTGGGAATTGGGGAGATAATCCCCCCCCCCTTAATTTAGCTAAATGGGAATATCATGCAGAATTATTCTTTGAAATAAGGGTAATCAGTGTGAATAGCCCCGTGAGGTCAATGCCATCAGTTTAACAGGGCACTTTTCTTTTTTTTTTTTATTAAAAAAAAGTTTTAAAAATGGATTGAATGTTCATAACATTAATTAATTAATAGAAGAATAGTTTTCCCCCTGTAAATACACAGCGGCAACAAAACGTTGACACTGAAAAATAAATAAATAGATATCATTTTCTGTCATTCATTTCAAAGTTCTATTTATAGTAACTATTTTATTATAAAATTATATTCCTCTGTTTTTTTCACAAAATGTTTTATTCTGTTCATTTATGATAAATAATATACGTTTTAGCATATGTTCAAACGATATCGAATTACTGATGATAAAGCAGAGACGCACAAGAGCAGTCATCGTAATTTCATCACGTTGATGCACTACAACGACTACCCTACTGTTACATTACATAAAACATTATATTACAGAATATGTCAGCTTTATATCGTAAAATAAAGCATTTTTGTGACATTTTTCAGTAATCTTAAAGTATAAAGGAAAAAAACTGCACATATCCATAAATAATTAACAAATTTTGTATCACTGATGGATATCAGATGTGATTATAGTAAATTTCAGCTACTGTTGCAGTGCGCAAATGCGGATGGTCACTTGATCTCTGACTCGTGAGTGTCATGCAAATGCACTAGAGGTCTGTACATAGGCCAGAATTTCGAGACCAGGCCCGAACGAAATCTATCTTGCCCGTTGAAAAAGTTAAAAATTTGGCCCGGCAAGTAACAAAAATCAGTTAAATCATGGCCTATCCAGTCTGCTCAATTTGTATTTAAAAAAAAATCCGATTTTACTCAACATAAAATTAAGATTCTTTTAAAGAATATTGCATACTTATTTTTGGAGAAATTTTACAATATATTTCAACTTATTAAATGTTTACAAGACAGAAAAAACAGAATAGCAACATTAATGATTACTCAGATTTTTCAGCCTTCAAATAAAGATTCAATCTAAGAATTAATGTCGTTTAGAATAAAAGAGAAAAAGAGGGTTAAAAAATCATAACTTTTAAGCTGTATTAAAAAGTAGATTTTTGAAAATATTTCTTCGTAATTTATTGAGGCTCTTCTCAAATCGAATGGCGCTACTTTCTGACACATTTATGAAATCAATTTTCTTCAGGAATGCATAAAATTGACAGGTGTTCTTATTCAGAAACTATGCAATCGAATAGCCTTTTCCTTTTTCTGATAAATGCAAAAAATATTTCAGAAAATACTATCATAATTGGCGTTTCGAATTAAATTTCCGGACGCGATAGCACGGTAAAGAAGAAAAACCTATCGTCACAAGAAAGGAATAACTTATATCTCAATAGGTTATTTATTTATCAAAAAATGGAAAACGGTACTCGATTCCAAATCGCTTCAAAAGTCAGACCTGTCAATTTTATGCCTTTACAGTTAAAAATGAAAGTCAAAAAATGTTTTGGAGAGTTTTATGTTGTTAAATTGGGAATTTGAGAATCACTTAAGGCATATTTTCACTGAATCCGTTAACAGCAACTTATCATTTCTATTACTATTTTGACAAAACAAACTGTTTGGGCACAATTAAGTCCAGTTCCGACCCGGCTCGACTGTATATAAAAAAGAATTTAAGCCTGATCTCGGGTCGGCCCGAGTCTGCTAAAACAATAAAACTTGGACTCAGACACGATGTAAACATCGGATGTCAATCTCTACGCTTGACATGTTATATTACTCTATTGGTGATGTTGCTAAACTAGCGTCACTTCATGAAGCAGATTTATACTTATTCTCGCGAACGTTATCATCACATTTTACGGCTTCGTTTAAATTTTTATATCGGCCGATTAAACGTAAAATTAATTTTTAAATTGGTAGTGATAGTGACAGTGATGAACTGATTTTTATTCAAAGACGAAAAAAAGAGTGTTAAACGTATATCTTTCAAATATTCTGATTCTGACGATGCATGAAAACAACTGAAGTTTCAACAAGTAAAAATCTACAAGTCATCACGGGTCCGAGGCCCGTACCCGGTCCCATTAAATTTTTTTGTTAGCCCGTTTATTTTGTCAGTCGGCCGGGCACGACCTATCAAAAATCGTCTAATTTTGGCGACCCGGCCTGTCTTAAAGTTTACCTTCATTTTGCCGGATACGGGCCGAGCCGGGCCTGTGCAGACCTCTAAAATGCATTAGCCCCCCCCAAAGCGAAATCCTGGGTGCGCCACTGTGGTCCGTCCTTCCGCATATAACAGCGAAAAAACTACCCTACCGAATGGTTTGAAATTTAATATGTATAATCGCTGCAGAATTTTGTCGAGTCATTTCAAATTTTATGAAAATCGAACCATTATCATTTCTTATGCATTCCAATTTCTTTAATTTAACTTTGTTAATTCTAACTTTAGTTTTATCCTCATAAAAGTCCTATTTTAATAATAATAAAAAAAAACTTTTAAAACACTTGTTTGATTATTCAAAGATGTATGTATGTGTGGACTTTTTGGGAGTACTTAACGATGCTAATTTTCAGAAAATTAAAATAAGATATTTGATTCTTTAAAACATGAAGAAATTATAAAGTTTTTCCATGTAAAAATTAAAGACATTTCTCGATTATAATCAGAAAATATGGAATTTAGATTAAACGGCATTCAAGAGGTCTGGAGGAGAGGGGGTCAAAATTTTGAAGAAAAAAAAATGCATTTTCAAAAAAATTGCATCTTTCTCTTTTTTGCTAATAAAATATTACAAAGTTAAGTAAATTACATAAAGCAATCCGCGTATTTCTACGATTGTTACAAGCTCAGTTTTAACAATTTTGTGTTGTACTATCAGACTTTCCCCGCCCGTAATTAAAACTTTAAATCTATTTATCTCGGAATGAATTTTTTCATAATTTGTCATGTTTAAAACGATATATATCTCAACTTCCTTGCGAGCTATGTGTATGAAATTTTGTACAGAGTTTTTATGTTCTGTTTTTAATAAATGGTCTTCAGGATATATATATTTTTTTTTCATGTGAAAATTTTGAAAATATAGTCCTCGAAGTAAAAATCATTCTCAAAAATCCTCTTTTTTATTGTTATTTTTATTAAATTTTTTTAAGTAATATTTTTATAAATCCTGAAGACTCATTATGAAGAAACCTTTTCTGTACACAATAGTGAAAAAAAACTAATGAAATCTGGTAAGTGGTTCATAAATTATATAAAAAATTTATTTTAAAATTTAAAATTTTTTTTATAAAAAATCCAAAGTTTTGAAAAATTTCCTATCTGAAAAGTAATCTTTATTTATATATAGAAAGACACATTTCAAGAAAACAATTCATTAAAAAATGCCTATAAATAAATAAAATAAAATTTTGACCGCCGGACTCCCTTTTGAAAGGGAATGTTCTTAAAATATATAGTACATTTGCTTTTGTTGTTAAAAAAGACATTTTTGGCAGTAAAAGACAAGTTATAAAACAAAAGTAACATCTAGACTTTTATTACCATACGAGTATGGCAAATGTCTATCAACATATTCCCGGAACAAATGCCAATCGGATTTCTGCCGTCGCATTGTATTTCATAGGGTTATTTGAATTTGATTACGATTTGCTATGAGATTTTTCTCTTTTTGTATTCGCTGCGGCATTCCTTACTCTGCTTTGGAATCGATTTGCAAATGAAAACGTTCTTTAGTTGTCGTCGACGTTTTTGTTTTTTTCATCTTATCTTTTTTTCTTTCGTTTCAATGCGGTTACATTGCAATTATTGAAGATTTGTTAGCGTGTACTACTAAGGAAAAACTGATATGAAATGTTTTTAGCTGATACATAAATATATTATAAAAGTTGTTTTTGATACGTTTAGTTTTCTTTTCGTGAGTTTTTTTTTTTTGAGTATCATTAAAGTTCTGACATATGTGAATTGAAATTTAAAATGTTCGACTTTGCTATTACAATTTATCCAATTTCATGTATTAACAAGACAATAAAGCAAGAAAAAACTTTCATTTTCTTATATCATTATTTTTATGTGCATTATTCCTTTATTAGATAACTAGTTGACTCGCCCCCGCGTTGCCTGGGGCCGTGATAAAACCTTAAATGAACCCCAAATAAAAAATACTGATATAATTAGTGATAAAACTGCTCATAAGAAAAATATTAAAATAAATATTTTGTTGTCCAAACCCTATGAAATTTTTAATGGTGATAAATATAAAGGTTTTACATCCCGTGTAAAAATTACGTCAGAATTATTGTTATCTGGTTGTAAAATATATACGTTTTCTTCTCCAGAAAACGACCCTATTTCAAATTCTATAGAACGGAAGAACTCCCCCCCCCCCTCTCCCATTTCCCTTTCCAGCCTTAAAAAAAGTGAAAGTGCATCCTTCCCTTTCCCTTTTGTTCACCCCTCTCTCAAACAAAGCCGTTGGAAGAATGGATGCTCCGTCCAGGAAAGGGGAATAAAAAGAGAATGAAGAGGAATTTAGAAGGAGTATTTTCTAGATGTAGGGCTGTGAGCAGCGAAGGCCAATAGGCGAGCTATTCTTTCTCCAATCCTCTTGATTCTTCTTAATTCTATTTCTTGCTGTATTCACCATTCAAAAAAAGTTGAGGCATGCGCAGTAAAGTTGAATTTACATTGAAAATTTAATACTTTTTGCTTCCTGCTTTAATATATTAGATTTTATATATCGAGTTATTCAAACGTGAATTTATCCCTCGTCAGAATAGTAATTTAATCTTTAAATTATGTATTGAATACATTTCTCTTAACTAATGCAATTTGAAATTTTGAAACACTTTTGTGAATAATTAGACTGTGTTTGAATTTAATATCTGGTTTACATAAGTACTTAACTATTTTTATATAATTTCAAATTTTATTTCAAATTTTATTTAACAGGAAGCGTTTAAATGCAGTGACTTTGGCAGGATTGAGATACGATTAGGAGTCTAAAAACCTTACTTAGTCTTAATGTATATGAAACGATTTGTTTCTTCTATCTTTTTTCTGGCGAATACATTGAAAGTGCTTCGTTAGATTTTGTTTTGTTATATACAGTACTTGTCAAAAGTCTGAGAACATCGATATATTTTAAGAAATTTCCAATTGCACTGTACCATAACGAAATAAAATTTGTTTTATTGGCTTTGTTTACAATATAAACAACTCTTTTCACAATAAACTACTTGTTTTTAGGCAAGTTTATTTAAGTAATTTTAGGTAGTCTGATTTCATCAGTTTTTTTTTTTCTTTTTTGCAAATTGAGACAAATTTGGAAGTGAAATTTTTAGATAACGTTTTACTTTTTTTATTGCTGTTACAGGACACATACAGAATCATTTTTGTAGTAACACCTTTAGTCTAAAGTAATAACATATATATATTTTTTAAATAGTAAAGTCGTTGTTACGTGTGTGACTCAGAAAAATCACACACGTAACAACGAATTTACTATTAAAAAAAAAAAAATGTTTTTACTTTAGACTAAAGGTGTCACTACAAAAATGTATGTGTCATGTAATAGCAATAAAAAAAGTAAAACGCTTTTCTAAATAATTTCACTTCCAAAGTTGTCTCAATTTGCAAAAAAATACTCTCTAAAAGTCACACACGTAACGGTGGAATCGCCCTGCAGCGTCCTGTACTAACCCTTAAAGTATGTACCATGAATTTGGAATAACTTTGTATATATGTATATATAAAGGTTATATATTATATATTAAAAATTAGTCACCTGATAATGAAAGATGAAGATACTTCAAATCTATCATACGAAGAACAAAACTTTCTTTTCGAGATAACTTGCATCACAACCTCGAATGACCCAGGAGGATAAACATATCGAATATATTGTTCTTCTGAACAATGTGTTCTTCGTAATAGATGCTGTTGCTTGTCACCAGTTCTTTGATTACGTCATCTATCAGATTGATTTCGAAGAAATGAAACCACTCTCCGATACGATTACAGCTCTCCTAAATCAGAGGACGGGAGTAGATATCGCTAGACGTAATCGCTTAGTAAGAGGAGTTTCCAACAGGATATTTGTGGAGGCTTATTATCTTGTTTCTTGGATGATAGTGACGAAGTTGTAGTCCTCTTTTCGTCACTTTTGGGATCGTTTTCGGCTAGGAACAATTTGGGGACAGTAAATGATTGATTTGACTTTGACTTATATCTGACATGTGTTATTATGTGGTTAAGTACCGCCAATTGTGATTGATTATAAAAACATTAAACTTTCTAGTGCAGGGTTCCCAGCGTCGTGGAAAGTCAGGGAATTTCAAAGTAGTCAGGGAAAGTCAGGGAAATTGTAAAATATGTAGAAAAAGTCAGGGAATTTAAAAATATTTTCTAAAAAGTCATGGAAAAGCTTTGGAGAAAAAATGAAAAATTTTGCGAAATTCATCATATAGTTTTGGAGGAAAAAAATAGAGAATTTTGAAGAGAATCAGAACAGAAAAAAAAAAACAGAACAGAAAAAAATACAAACAGAAAAACAAGAAAAGAAAAAAAAACATTGAATTTTTGAACAGGAAAAAAAATCGCTAATTTTTGTCAAAGGTTTGCAAAAATAAGTAACACATTTCGTTGTATGCCCGTTTGGTCAGAGAATTTTTTGAGATTTGGTCAGGAAAAGTCAGGGAATTTTTTGAGATTTGATCAGGGAAAGTCAGGGAATTTGCCAGTCATGTTTTGCTGGGAACCCTGTAGTGATATCAGTGTAAAATTGCATTCATTGTATGATTATTCCTGTGCTGAATGTAAAAAAAAATTGTCTTTTTAATTAAAAATTGAAAAAAAAAAAATTCATGCAGATAGCCAAACAGTATATTTCAGTGTAAGTATGAAAACTGATATAAAATGTGTCCAAAGTATTAATTTAGATATATTTAACCATAATTAAGTCGTGACTTATGGGGGGGGGTGATAAATGAAAAATATTTTGCATTGCTCTTACATCACAGAGAAGAACTGTGCATATTTTCAAAATTCGCTGTTTAAAGGTAGAAACTTAGTGGTATTTGTATACAGGGGTTTGTCCATATTTTTCTCACAGGGTCCTGTTTTTTGTGAAATTATTAAAGCATTTTTATATTTGTGAAAAAACTCATAATTTTGTGAATGTGAAATTATTATGTTCAATCTCTTGTTTATCTATTTTTAACAAGATCCTTTATGCATAAAAAAGCTATTAGTTTATTTGCCAACTTCAGCTGTTTGTTGTTTACATAGATCAGATTTTACTTTTAAATGATAAAATTTGTGAAAGGTTTAATTTGAAGAGGGAAAAGTTTTGTGAGAGGTCCTGTGTTAAGATGAAAAATGTTGTGAAGGGTAATGTTTGAAAGTAAAAAATGTTTTTAAAGGTCCTGTTTTAAATTAAAAAACAAAATTGTGAAGGATCCTGTTTTAAGGTGAACATTTTTGTCAAGGATCCTCCTTTAAAAGACTTAAATATTTCCTAAACAGATCCCTTTATGTAATCATGGTTTGTTGTGGAAACGAATTGTGCGTTATCCCTGTTTTTGTACAGTGATTTCAGTTATTATAATAACCTACTTTGTGTTATTAAAAAAAAAAAAAAGTATTGTAAAAAGTTACACTTCCAAATAATTGCAGAAAAATCAAGTTTTATTTTCGAATGCTATAACTTCGAATGACCAAGGAGGATAAGCATATGAACTATATTGTATTGTATACTATATATTGTATACTATAAACATGTACCTCGCAATAGATGTTGCTTGTCACCAGTTCTTTCATTACGTCATCTATCATGTTTTGTTGTGGAAACGAATTGCGAGTTATCCCTGTTTTTGTACAGTGATTTCAGTTATTATAATAACCTACTTTGTGTTATTAAAAAAAAAAAAAAGTATTGTAAAAAGTTACACTTCCAAATAATTGCAGAAAAATCAAGTTTTATTTTCGAATGCTATAACTTCGAATGACCAAGGAGGATAAGCATATGAACTATATTGTATTGTATACTATATATTGTATACTATAAACATGTACCTCGCAATAGATGTTGCTTGTCACCAGTTCTTTCATTACGTCATCTATCATGTTTTGTTGTGGAAACGAATTGTGCGTTATCCCTGTTTTTGTACAGTGATTTCAGTTATTATAATAACCTACTTTGTGTTATTAAAAAAAAAAAAAAAGTATTGTAAAAAGTTACACTTCCAAATAATTGCAGAAAAATCAAGTTTTATTTTCGAATGCTATAACTTCGAATGACCAAGGAGGATAAGCATATGAACTATATTGTATTGTATACTATATATTGTATACTATAAACATGTACCTCGCAATAGATGTTGCTTGTCACCAGTTCTTTCATTACGTCATCTATCATGTTTTGTTGTGGAAACGAATTGTGCGTTATCCCTGCTTTTGTACAGTGATTTCAGTTATTATAATAACCTACTTTGTGTTATTAAAAAAAAAAAAAAAGTATTGTAAAAAGTTACACTTCCAAATAATTGCAGAAAAATCAAGTTTTATTTTCGAATGCTATAACTTCCAATGACCAAGGAGGATAAGCATATGAACTATATTGTATTGTATACTATATATTGTATACTATAAACATGTACCTCGCAATAGATGTTGCTTGTCACCAGTTCTTTCATTACGTCATCTATCATGTTTTGTTGTGGAAACGAATTGTGCGTTATCCCTGTTTTTGTACAGTGATTTCAGTTATTATAATAACCTACTTTGTGTTATTAAAAAAAAAAAAAAGTATTGTAAAAAGTTACACTTCCAAATAATTGCAGAAAAATCAAGTTTTATTTTCGAATGCTATAACTTCGAATGACCAAGGAGGATAAGCATATGAACTATATTGTATTGTATACTATATATTGTATACTATAAACATGTACCTCGCAATAGATGTTGCTTGTCACCAGTTCTTTCATTACGTCATCTATCATGTTTTGTTGTGGAAACGAATTGCGAGTTATCCCTGTTTTTGTACAGTGATTTCAGTTATTATAATAACTTACTTTGTGTTATTTAAAAAAAAAGTTACACTTGCAAATGATTACAGAAAAATCAAGTTTTATTTTCGAATGCTATAGCTTCGAATGACCAAGGAGGATAAACATATGAACTTTATCGTTCTTCTGAACAACATGTTGCTCGCAATAGATGTTGCTTGTCACCAGTTCTTTCATTACGTCATCTATCATGTTTTGTTGTGGAGACGAATTGTGAGTTATCTCTGTTTTTGTACAGTGATTTCAGTTATTATAATAACCTACTTTGTGTTATTTAAAAAAAAAATATATTGTAAAAAGTTACACTTGCAAATGATTACAGAAAAATCAAATTTCATTTTCGAGACAATCTGTACTATAACTTCGAATGACCCAGGAGGATAAACATATCGAATATATTGTTCTTCTGAACAATGTGTTCTTCGTAATAGATGTTGTTGCTTGTCACCAGTTCTTTCATTACGTCATCTATCAGATTGATTTTGAAGAAATGAAACCACTCTCCGATACGATTACTGCTCTTGTAAATCAGAAGACGGAGTATTTGTGAAGGCTTGTTTCTTGTTATCTTGTCTCTCGAAAGATAGTGACGATTTTTTTTTTCCTCTCCCATTTTTGGGTCACTTTCGGCTATAAAAACAATTGTGAGATGATTCATTGTCTGGACATATGGTTAAGAAGATGTCGGCTGATATTTCGCATGTCGTCCTTTTTCTTAGTTAAGTACCGCCAATTGTAACTTATTATAGTAACAATAAATTTAGTAGTGTATCCTCGAAAACTTATATGTATTGTATTTTCAAATTTTGTTCTAAACTTTAAACTAGTTTTTTCCTTTTTATCGAATCAGTAGATGAAAAGTGTGTAGTGTATATAAATGCATTTTGTATTCACTGACGTTGTATAATGACAATTGTGTATGATTTGTCGCTGTTGTGCCAGTAAATGGAAAAGTGTCAGATGAAAGAAATTATGTGAGTGCATGTGCAAGTGTAACTCAGCCAACTGCCGGTCACCAACCTAGCTTTAATTCGAGGTGGGGGTTTTATTTATTTGCATTCTGCAAAAAATTCAAACATTTTAAAGCAGCTTATGAATATATTTTTTAAGGTATTTACCAAGTTGTTTACCGTGAAATTTTGACGGGTTCCATCTAGTATATATATGGAGCTATTGTCAATGCACCAAAAACAATAGTATTCTTAATTTTTTAAATTAAAAAATACCGTAAATGTGTTTTTACTATAATAAATCTTTTATATTGGGTTGTCTGGGAAAATTCGTGCCGGTTGGGAAAATCAATTCGTACCGGAAAGTTCTATCATTTAATTATTATACATTAAGTCCGATATCTAATATATTATAATTAACGAGCAGAATTTTCCGGTACGAATTGATCCCAACCGATACGAACATTCCGGACAACCCAATACTTTAGTCATGATTTGTTTTGCTTCGTTTTTGCTCGATTTGCTTTTCATGATTCGTTTTCATTTTAAAAAGTTTTTTTGTTTTTCAAATTTTTTATTTAATTTTTATTAATTTATCTGAAAATATGTCTAATTTCTTTTGTTTTTTTAATATACATTGGTATTGGAGCATTCAAACTGGCGGTTCCTTGCAAAACCTGATAGGCTTCAAATAATTTTGATACTTTTTGCTCCTCCCACCTTCCAAAGAACTAGGAGATATTGATTTTTTTAATTGTGGCTTATGGCTCATGTTTTTATATTCAAAGTTTTTTTAAGCTTGTTATTGTACCTACATTTCATTAAATTCCATAATATTTCAGCTTGATTTAAAATGTATATTTATATACACATTTTAATTCAAGATTTGAATTAAAATAATTTTTAATCGTAATCGGACGTGCCGATTTACTTTGAAACTTAAGCAAAGCATTGTGTATGGGGTTAAGTTCCTGGAACGTTTTCTCACTAGTTGTGAGAAGCAAAAAAGGTTATTAATTCCATCTTTGAAAGAAGGTGCTAAAAAAATAGAGAAATCGGGCTCAAACGTGGTCTAAATTGCAACAAAATCATAAAATGAACAATATACATACCGTTTTTTGCGGTCTCGGAAGCAAACCACACATTGTCCATTATTTTCGTCCCACCCCTCCACAGGTTCCATGAACTTAAAATAACTCATGTATCAGTCACACATGATCTCTGTCCTTCATCTTTACACAAATATTGCTAGCAGAAAAGAACGACTGGGGAAAGAAATTCTGAGAAAACAGATTATGGCATGAAATAATGTAAGTTATGCGTCGTATAAACGAAACAATACAAGATTTAAATGCATAGGGATGAATCTGGAGCGCAATGAAACGACGTATAAATGAGAAACGTGTAAACGATGCTTTACTATAATATATAATTGTATGTGTGCTTCCACATATGTATGTATTACCTAAAAACAAACTATTTGCCAACACTTAAATGTTTAAGTAATCACAAAACACTAAAAACAATCATAAACAAACAACGTAAATGTAAAGCGGTATTTGGGAGTACTACTACAAAATAACATCAGTGAGGTGGAGGGGGGTCATATATATGGCTACAACGTATCTCGCTATACAATAGACTCTTGTTACAACTAATGTTACTTTAACGAATTTTTCAGTGTAACGAATATTTTTTGTATTGTTAAAAAACGTCCTATGCTTTCACCTTTATAAAAATATTCACGTTAACGAATTTTTCAAATTAACGAATTTATTGAAGGCTTAAAAGATAGTTATAGTTATTATGTGATGATATTATGTTAATGATAGGTTATAGTTATTTCAGTTTTATGAATTTTGAGTTGTCAAGGAAAAATATAAAATTTACTGAAAAACTAGAATTTGGAAAAAAAAACTTTCATCGGAAACTCAATGAAGAGGAGGCATATCGGATACTGAAAATGAAGCTGATGATGATTGTCTATCAAGTACCGAAGATTGTGTTGTATGATCAAAAGGGGTTGGTTCTATAAAACGTTGATACTCTTAAAAAGTAATTATCCCCACAAAATAATGTTTCGAAAAAAATTTATACAATTTGTTTTAAAAAATGCATTTTTCAGTGCATAAAATAAACTTCGATTTTTTTTTTTTTTTTTTGTAAAGAAATAAAGTTACATTAACGGCAGATGTCCGTGAGGTTTTTTTTATTCATCAGGTATCCAAGATAAATTATAATACCTTTTATAATAGTTAAAATCTGGAAACTTAATAATTGTCTTATTTCTAACTGGTAAGTTCACAATAGTAATGTATTGTGTATTTATTATTTACCGACATGTTTGCATGTTAACCGAAATTTAATATAAGTATAGTAATAATATATATTTTTATTCAATGTGCAGGCAAATTTCCTTTTTCTTAAAAACGGCATATTGTAATTTCATATTACCGAATTTTTCAGTATAACGAATTTAATAGGTGGTCTCCAGAAATTCCTATTTCGTTATAACGAGATTTTGCTGTATTCCTATAAACAGTAAGCATTCTTACATAAGTAAACTAGTTGTTGGGGGCCACCGTGTAATACTTACCCATCATGCATATGTATAATGTAAAATATTAAAATAAAAATGTGTAAACTACTTATAAAATGCATTGATATTCAAATAAAATCGTGGCTCGATTACTGAATTGCTTGAAAGAGGTTTTTCCTTATAACTCCAAAAATAATACTCCTATTAACTAGCGGTTTATTGCATCTGATTAATCGTCAAATTTCCAATTAAAATATATATTTGAAGTGAAATTTGGATGAAATACAGGGTCATGAAAAATCGAAGAGTGTGGAAAATAGGATTCCAAATATCTCGGCAACTAATTATCCGATCGATTTCATGTTTTATGCAAAATTTATGTTTTTTTATTGTCTTTTATATTTACTCCTTAAAATAAACAATTTCGAAAATTTTTATATACCTTTCATCAGAACGAATATTTCGAGAGTCCGAAAAAAAATGTTCCGTTTAATCGAGGTTATTGAAATGAAATAGGCTTCTTCCCATTATTACATACTAAGTACATACCAAATTTCAAGTCTCTATCTCAATTTGTTCGGGAGATAGAGCGTTTACAGACACACACACAGACGGACGGCAAAATTTTTTTTCTAAAAATATGTTTTTCGGAATCTCCAGTGTCTGAAACGTGTAAATCCGTCAAAAAAATTTTTCGATTTTCAAAACGATTACAAGACTTACCCTATACTACGTATGATGGGTAAGTAAAAGGGGAAAAAAAAAATGTTAATTATTGAAGGTAACTCTAATAATACGATCACCCACTTTAACTTTAAACGTTGAAGGAAGGCGTTGTTACTTACTCTAACTGCTGTCGAGTAGAGAATGAAAAAGGAAAAATAAGTAAATTTAGAGTTCATTGTTCGACTCTTGGGATAGTAGTTGAAGTTCTTGTGAAGAGTGCGTAAGTGGTTGCAATGCCAGACGAGTGCGTATTGGTTCTTCCTTTGAATGGAAGTTAAGCTTAATTCTCATGATAACTCCGTTTGTAATTTATTACTTTCCACTCTCACTTAATCGTTTATAATCAGATTGATATAATGCAGTAATTGGTAATTTATGGTTGATAAGATCAAGTACTATTGTGTTGGATGTATTGCAATTAAAAATGATTTACGTTACAGCATCTTTGCTTATTACATAGTGGGAAATGTTTTCATTGACTGTTTTTTTTCCCCCTACTTCTTATTTGTTTTCAGATGAGAACAGCGCCGACTTCTTTGATGCTTTGTTTGTGATAATCGGTTCAACATTTAAATATCATGTACTAAATACTTTGACCCCTCATTTGTACTATTTGTACTCTGATTTTTTTCAACGTCCCGCAATTAAGAACAGGAAATAAAAGCGGGGTTTTATTTTATTCTTTTTCAATTACACTTTATTAGGTGCGTTCGTAATTATATAAATATTATAAAATACACCTATTGTCGTCGTCTGGTCCGTCCGTCTGTCTGTCTGTCTGTCTGTCTGTCTGTCTGTCTGTCTGCCCGTCCGTCCGCATATAACAACGCAAAATCTACCCAACCGAATGGTTTGAAACTTAATCGAATCAAAACTTTAGCAGATATAAATAAAAACATTTATTAAAAAATGATTTTTTTTTTTTTAATCGGTGCTTTCTTGTTATAGGAGCTTCCGAGATTGAATCGTCAAGCGACCGAGATACTTATTTTATGACAGAAATGAATCTGCAGACGATAAAATTCATTTCGCAGAATTAAAAATCCAGATCTGAATACTTATATAACTAGAGTAAGAACGCACCTCATTTGTCACGTTTTGTGTACAATTTCCAACTTGTTTTTTATTTTATTTGCTATATTTTAGTGTTTAAAGTATTTTATTATTGCAGTTTCACAACCATTTGGCGTATTTTGACGAGCGTGATTAGGCGATAATTAACTCTATCGTTGTTGTAGCTTGTATGCAGTTGTAACCATAAAGAATATTTGCCGATACGCGCCCGGCTAACTGAAAATTGCCTTAATTTGTAATTAAGTTCTAAAAATATTAGAATGTTGGGTGCTTCTCTATTATCCCGTCGACCACTTTTCATAACAAAAAAAAAAAAAAAAAAACTATCGCCAAACTGTAACGAAAAAATAAACGGGAGAACGTTGTCATTGGAATATCAAAATAAATAAATAAAATATAAGAATTTAAGGACACAATTGTGATTTTAATTAATGAAATAACTAATAAATTAGTAAAACATAATGAAAAATACACGCAAATGTCGAATTAAAAACCACTTGATGACATAACAAACACGTATAATGCTTCTGACATCAAGTAAATGGGTCTGCATTTTTGGCGTTTAATCTTACAGTTTGGCGATATTTTTTTGTTATGAAAAGTGGTCGACGGGATAATAGAGAAGTACCGAATGTTGTACTGTCATCTGAAACAGACTTGTATAGATAATTTTTATAATTCTAGTATATAAAGAAGTGAATAAAAAGCAATTACAAAGTTCCATTTTTGCATACATGAACAAAGTTAAGTAAAATAGTGTATAAATACATTTTGATCTCTTACAAATAAGCGCCACTTTGTCGGTTCTAAAAGTTACGTGGGAATTAATTTGGATATTTAATGAGTTAAAAAGTTCCTCAGCGCTTCAATTTCTCCGAATCGCGTGTCGTGTCGTGTCATGTCGGGTCCGGGGGAAATCGGATCCAATGCAGTACTCTATACTGTCTAATACCCTCCTCTTCTTATAACTAAAAAAATGCTGAAAGAAGTGCAATAAGTCTGTGCAACTGTTTTATAAATTACATTTCTTATGTAACAAAAACAGATCATTTATTAATATAAGCAGTTAAAACAACGGTTTTAGCACCAGACCATTTTATCTGATCGCAGTCTAGTTTCGGCAGCATTTAAGCTGTGTTTAGAGCTTTCTGAGCAAGTCAGTCTAAGATTGATAACAATAACGTGTCTTCCCCTTTTTCTGGAATCATTTTGTGGTCATTGACAAAAGAAAGGGGAGATTCAACAAAAGAAGTGGGTGTTTTTCCAGCTGTCAATGGCTTCCGCTCTTGACCTCTGACCTTTAGACATCCAAAGTCATAAAAGTTGAAAGGTACGCTTTGCCAGATTAGAAACCCCGCACACTTAGACAGCTATCTGTTTGGACCTTTAGCGTTACCTTCATCAGTGCAATGAATGGTGGATTTTTTGCTCAAATATATGGAAGAGAAGCGGATTCAACGGATAGGTTTCTTGACCAATAGAATTACAAGAAAATGTTCCTTGTAATTTCCTTTAATTCTATTGGTCAAGAAACCTATCCTTTAAATCAGCGCTTCTCTTCCATATTTGAGCAACAAATCCATCAATTATATTAAAATCATTAAAATTACAGACATTACATTACAATTACATAAAACATTAAAAACATATTAAAATTGGACGTTTCGGATTTACATGAAAATCCCTCATCAACAAACATTTTTCTTACGTAAGTCACAGTTCAAAAATATCCACACATAGAAAATGCAACGTACCAAAATGTCTAGGCCAAAGTTGCAGTTATAGTAACATGGAGTATTCATTCGGGATTGCACCTGCATCATTATTAAGAGGTAAATCTGTAATTTTCGCAATTCGGTGCAATCTCGAATGAATACTCAGTGTTATTATAACTGTAAGTTTGGCCTCGACATTTTGATACGTTGCATTTTCTATGTGTTGATATTTTTGAACTGTGACTTACGTTAAGAAAAATGTTTGTTGATGAGGGATTTTCATGTAAATCCGAAACGTCCAATTTTAATATGTTTTTAATGTTTTATGTAACTGTAATGTAATGTCTGTAATTTTAATGATTTTAATATAAATATAAATATGCTCAGACGTAATATTTTTGTTTACTTCAAATCCATCATTCTTTGCACTGATGAAGGTTTACGCTAAACTGCTACCGAAACTATAGTCTGCGATAAGATAAAAAGTTCTGGTGGTAAAATCGTTGTTTTAACTGCTTATATTGCATTGCGCCAAGTATCATCTTAATTGTCATAAGCCATTTTATTACTGATATATTTTATGTCGATAGACTTTGTTCTTGATACACTGTTTATATCCTATAAAGTATATTTGACATTTACAATGGCAGTTGCTCAATATCAGACATGCATAATCTATTGGTTACTGCATAAAACACGCTCTTAAACGAAATGTCAGACGTCGTTGTCTTACAATCTGTTCAACATCTGCATATTTATATTTCTCTTTTGCTCAATATCATTCATAAACTGGAAGTGTTCTTGTATTTTCCCAAATAGTTACTAAAACAAACAATTCTTATCAGTCATTTCTTGGAGTTGTGTGGTATCGTAATGTAACGTGGCTATGTAATTTTCTTTTGCTTCTCGTGCTGACGAATATTGGAAAAGTTGGTGCTAAAAACAAAATGGACATTTCAAAATTTCTAGAAATTCGTACGCGTTCTATTAAAATGATGTAAATTAGGTATTAGGTAGCTTTCAATACAAAAAAGTATAAAGCTACCTATTGCAGCCGTTCGGAGGAAAGCAGTTCCGGAAAATTTCGATATATTATCACCGATCATGACCCCCAGACCCCAAAACCACCCTCCGTTCAAATGTTGATTTATATATATCTGACCTATGTCATACTATAACGCTCGTATTTATAAAACAATTTTGATGAAACTAATTGTGTGTATTAAGCTCACAAATGTCTCGACCGAGTTCGTTGGCCAGCTTGGTCCGCCATTTTGTTTCAAGATGGCGGCCATTTAAAAATTTAAAACTAAAATAAATATACAAAAAAGTTAAAAATTCAAATTTATTTTTTAATTTAGTGTTAGGCCTTGATACGAGGAATCCAGAGCATTTTTTGGTTTACCTCTATCTTAAAAAATGGCTGAGATAGAGCAGTTTGAAATTCTAGGGTGACTGACATTTTGAAACAAAACACCACATTAACGCGATTACTCGCAAATTATTTTCTTTCATTGTTGTAATAATTTTCCCAATCATACGTATAAAACTATATATTCATATCCGTTAGCGCCAAATTCTCGCCAAAATTGGCGACATTTTGCGAAATATCGCCAAATTTGGCGACCAAAATAAGTCTTCATAAATGAAGCCAATTTGGCTATTGCTCAATAATTTGGCGAATTTCTTATTCAAATTCAGTATTAACGAATCGTTTGTAAACGTTTTTTTTTGCATTTTAACTTGCTGTTTTCGTGTAACATTAGCTAAAATTTTTAAACGAGGATATAGGAAACTACCTTTTCCTCCCGGTACAGGCCGGAAGGACTTTTTATTGATCAAATAACTCCTTGAAAATATCCATTCGTTTTTTAGCTCACAGGCTATCAAAGCCTGAGAGCTTATGTGCCCGCCGGTTCTGTATGTACGTACGTATGTATGTACGTAACGCGATAACTCTTGATAGAACTAAACGTTTTACTTTAAATTTTGTTTATAGGTTCCTTGTGATAAGGCGCTTCCCTGATTAGTTTTGGAGGTTCATTGGTTAAGCATAAAGGGGGGAAATGGGGGGCTAATCCCCCATAATTTAGATAATAGGTTTTTCATGCAGAATTATCCCATTTTCTTCAAATTTTGTATATAGGTTCATTTTGATAATGCGCTTCTGTCAATAGTTTTGGGGGTTCATTGGTTAAGTATAAAGGGGGAAAGGGGGGATAACCCCCCCTAATTTAGATAAATGAGTTTTTTAAGCAGAATTATTCGATTTTCTTCAAATTTTGTATATAGGTTCATTGTGATAATGCGCTTCTCTGAAGAGTTTTGGGGGTTCATTGGTTAAGTATAAAGGGGGAAAGGGGGGGGCTAAGCCTCCCTTAATTTAGATAAATGGGTTTTTCCTTCAGAATTATCCGATTTTCTTCTAATTTTGTATACAGGTTAATGGTGATAAAGCGTTTTCCTGATTGGTTTTGGGGATTCATTGTTTAAGTATAAAGGGGGTAACGGAGGGCTGCCCCCCCTTAATTTAGATAACTGCGATTTTCATGCAGAATTATGCGATTTTCTTAAAATTTTGTATATAGGTTCATTGTGATAAGGCGCTTTCCTGATTAGTTTAGGGGGTTCTTTGGTTAAGTATAAAGAGGGTAAAGGGGGGGCTTATCCTCCCCCCTTAATTTAGATGAATGTGTTTTTCATGGAGAATTATCCGATTTTCTTTAAATTTTGTATATAGGCTCATTGTGGTAAGGAGCTTCCCTGGTTAGTCTTGGGGTTCATTGGTTAAGTATAAAGGGGGATACGGGGGGGGTAATCCCCCTTAATTTAGATAAATGGGTTTTTCATGCAGAATTATCCGATTTGCTTCGAATTTAGTATATATGTTCATTGTAATAAAGGGCTTCCCTGATTAGGTTTGGGGATTCAATTGTTAACTATAAGGGGGTGGGGGAACGGGGGATGATCCCCCCTTAATATATTGTCGATTTCTTTATTTTTCGAGGGGCTTATTTCAAATTCTTTGAAATAAGTGTATAATATACAATTAGTGTGAATAGTCTGTGAGCTCAATGCCCTCAGTTTAACTGGGCAGTTTTCTTTTTTATTAAGATATATTCCTTCGGACAAAAGTAAAACTATAGTTTTGCATTGTTTATTAAAACATTGTTCCCGCATAAAACTGTTAGACATCTGCAGTTTTACAGCACTTATGTTCCTATAATAACGTATTTTACTATTATTTTATGTAGATAGTTTGAGTCTCGACAATCACTCTATATCATATATGAATATGAAGGGGCCTACATTGGATTAAGGGGCAGAGTTCTCGAGGCCTGATTATCCAGCACGTGAAGCGCGAACTTCCCCCTCTAAAATTTAAGAGTGGCCCAAAATGACTGTAAAATAGACCTCTAATTCCCATTTAAATTTTTTTTGGACAGAAACGTTTGCTTAATTTATTACCACGTTCAGATTGGATATTTAAGATATCTTAGACCACCATATTTGAAGTGGTACACCCCGGAATTATAGAACCTGTTCGCACAGCAAAGCTCATCAAGATAACTCATTGAACATCCCTGTGTCCGAGATCTGAACAAATGCAAAGTATGCGCATTCGCATGAGTCAAATCGGGGCCTCCGAGATGTCGCTGTGTGTCCTACACCGGGCCTGCTATAAGTATTAGTGACGTCACAATAGTGATCCACTTTGGTCAATGTATCGCAGCAGAAAGATGTAATAAAAAGAGCATTTTCGCTCTTATAATTTGTGATTACATAAATAATATTAAATTTCATAATCGTGAAATAAAAGGGAATTAATATACTTGTTTTATTAAAGGAAATTAAAAGTTTTAAATTAAAAAAATTGCTAAGATTAATAGATCAGATTGAACCCATTGACTTACCTTTTCCTAAAAACATTATTTTACAATAAATATACGTACAAAAAATATAATAAATCTACCAAAAACTTTACAAAATCAATCCCATTCCTCCCTTTTACAACTACATACCATAATTTAACCACCAAAACACAATAAATGTCAATTTAAATAGAGAAATCGACATTTTTTAACTATAGAGACCTTGGCACTTTTTTTTAACGCTTTGGCGTAATCCGGGCTTCAGAAAGTTAGATATGTTTTAAAATTATATACACAATTATGAAAACAAACCTAATGTACTTTTATGTTTATTTATATACATATAAAATTATTTATATATACAATTCTGTTCTACCTGCATATAAAAACAGATAAATGGCTTCTTTATATTAAATAAATTATATAAATATTGAAAAAAAAATACTTATTTATATGAAACTACGAATAGGTTGCAAGAAAATATGTTGCAACTTTCCTTCTCTCGCCCATAAGCCTTTTTCAGTACTTTTCGGTTAGCCGGGCGCCAGTGATACATGTACATACATAAATATAGATATATTAATTCATACATATATGTGTGTGTAGATATGTGTATATATATATATATATGTGTGTGTGTGTGTATATATATATATATATATCACTGGCACCCGGCTAAACGAAAAGTACCCAATTTTCTATCTTAACTTTGTAACTGACTTGTAATATTTTAATAATTGTCTATTTATTGTACTTGGGTCTAGGACCTAATAACCACTCAAATTAACTTATCAAAAGTTTTATTTTCATAATATATTTGTACACTTAAGTTAGCTAAAATGTTAAATGGAACTACGTAGAACTACTAAGTTGTGTAAATCAGTTACTTTTAATTTTATAAACAAAGCACACTCACTTCTAACTAAATGTATCCAGATTTCATTCAATTTATTACAGTATTTCTTTCAAAATCATTTTTTAAACTGTTTATCGTCTGCTTCTTTTATTTATTTATTTTTTTCCAAAGATCATTTGACTCTTTTCGATTTGGAAGTACAAATTCATTCAAATATGCCAGAATATTTCCATTACAGTAGGTTAGACATTTGTTGTTAAGGTTTTTTTTTTTTTTTTTTTCCTGCACAACAAGCTCTACCATCATATTAATTCTAGCTTCACGAATTGAAACGTTTATCGAAACATTTAATGCAGACTACTTCTGTTGAAATGTAAAAATAATTATCACAAGGTAATTTTCGTAGCTAAAATTTCTTCTTTTCATTATCAGTAGCGAATTTGAAGACTTAGATTAGAAACTAGGAGCACAACATTTTCTTCTCATTATTTTATAAATATAATCTACACTTTCTTTAATAATTATAATCAATAATTATTGATAGCATTATAATCTAAATATACTGAAAAATATTATTAATTACTATATAAAACAATAAATAAAATCAAAATACTATCGTAAACAATACGTACAAACGAACAAAGTACATGAAAAATTTTACGTTATTATGGATCACTGTTTTGACGTCAGCAGTTTGTGACGTCACTTGTAGCAGGCCCGGTGTAGGACACACAGCGACATCTCGGAGGCCCCGGTCAAATCCAGCCTCAACAGCCAATCAGTTAGTTCGGCAGTCTGAGATACCGATCTGAAATTTAGGGAGGGGGGGGGGCCTCTCGCCCTTGGTTGGCAATGCCCATGATAAAAATTACTAGACATCTATAAGTTATTACTACATATAATGTAAATTTATTTAATTGTAGACATATAATAAAAATTGGAAAAATTGGAAAAAACAGAAAATTAAAATTTTTGCCTTTTTTTTTTTTTCTTCAAAATTTTGGCCGCATCTGCGGCGGTAATAGAAATTATTTCACCATAATAAAATTGTATTGGAACATTACGAACATCTTGAGTGGCATTCTATTAGAAATTGTATTGCTATGGTTGGATAATTTAATAATAATTATTATTATTATTTTATTATTATTATTATTATTATTATTTGCGATTTTTTGAAACTTTGGCCCCTTTTGCGTCGGTAAAAGATATTAACCATTTGGTGTAATATTTTGCAAATTTATTCCTTATTACCAGTGGCAACTTTCCCACACTATTATGTTTCGATTATATAAATTTCGTTTTTTTCGACTCACCCTAATGCATAGAGATTATTTACCGAAAAATGTGCTATTAAACGAAATGTCAGACGTCATCCACTTATAATTTATAAATTGTGGCAGACCATAAATGGTAATAATCTTTATTGTCTGCTTCGCTTACAAATATACAGATGCTGAACTGTTTTAATGTTTTATTGCCTAATCAGAGTTTTTCATAAGTTAAAAACAAAATACAGGATGCTGCTGTTCGGAAAAGGACACTTTTTACACGGTACATTTTAAATAATTGCAGTCATTTTTATATTTTCATTTTCAAAATTTAAAAGTTAGGACAATTTTTTTAGTACAAAATGCATAATTTCTATATTTTGACCGAGGTGCAAGAAGGGTGCTATTTTTAAATCTAAGACATACTTGCCAATCTTCGAAATATATATATATATATATATATATATATATATATATGTGTGTGTGTGTAATATATATATATTTTGAACCAGAAAATATATTTGATTAAATGTATCTTATTTCTATGTGGTAGTAATTTAAAATTTACTTAAATTCATTAATTAAATACATTTCTGGTTAGTAATACTTTTTTTCTTTTTATTATTTAAAAAAAAAAAGGCGGAGGTTCGTGTTCATGCAAAGGGCAGGATGGTGCAGCAACCTCCTAAAACTACCCGAGGAGAAACTCGGTTGTAATAATTGTAAAATTTCCCTTTTGTGTTTCTATTTTATCCTATGTTGAAAAATACACAAAACAAAATCTGCATAAATATATTTTTTACGTTCGTTTTTAATATTTTAATGGTGTTCATAAATACCGAATTTTTTTTTTTCATTTTAAAATGTAATATAAAATTTTATATGCCATTCATTCCTCTTTTTAATCAAGAAAATGTTTTGCTAAATCTCTCACATTCTTTACAGTATTTTTTAAAAACCAGTAGTTGAAGAAAAACTAAAAATTAAACTCAGTGTTTCGTCTGTGAATGTTTCGTTGCTATAGCAATTGCTTTCTTGTGTCAACATTAATTTTGAATCTTTTCTTTTTTATCGTCTGCGTAAAAGTTTGTTGAATTAATAAATGAAAGTGCAATTTATAAAAAAAGATTTATATCAGTTCTTAGGTAAGTACTTCAAAAATATGTATTTAAAAAAATACTTATTATGGATTTTAATATTGTAACATTTTGGTTTTAAACTGGTGACTGAACACTGAAATCTAATATTATTGTATTAAATTTGAGTTATTTATACAGTTGGATAAAATGTTTTTCCTTCAAAACATGAAGGAAAAAAAAAAAGTTCTGTGTTTTGAGCATGCGTAGTCAGTTTTATTAACGCTTTCCAACAAAGTTGAAAAGTGTTTATGAATTCGGTTTGTCCCTGTGTCTGCTTGTGCTGCAACTCTCTTAAATATACTAATATTTAAATTACAAATGGTATATTCCTTTTAAATGCTAAAGGTGTAAATTAACAACATAATATAAATTAAAATAACTTTTATTCGTTGTTTTACATGTTTCGACTCTTTCTGAGTCATTTTCAAAAACAAAATGAGAATATTCAAAAGTTGCACGGGCTTTGAAGTTATTTTCTAAAAATTACGCACGTTATCTATTATTTTTTACTTGGTTGTTTATTTTCATATCTGTGACCATGGAGTAACTCCAGCCACAGTTTCGGTAAATTAAAAGATGTTGCATCGTTACATATTGTATTTTTGCGTGTTAGTATCTCTATGGTTTCTCTTATTATGGATGGATAGTATAGACTGGAGGGAAATATTATTTTACTTTCATTGAAATTTATTTGGATGGTTTCTTCTTGATATAATCTTGCCAGGGCTGTAGTTTTTCTATTATATATTTAATATCAGCTATATGCTCTTTTTTTCTGCAATTAGATTTCCTGCTGGTCATGCCTATGTAGTAATTCTTGGATCCGTCTTCTTTAGTAAAAGGTATTTCATATACTCCTGAATAATTCTCAAAATTAATTGGGTCAATTATACTGCAGATGATATTTTTTAATTTCTGAGGTGGTTTGGCTATTTAAGCAGATATTGAACCGTTTAAGGCTGTGTTTTAATTTTTCAAAAAGCTTGGATAATATTGAAGAGTATAAAGTTTGTATTTTTGCGAATCATCTTTTTTTTCTGGTTTCTTATTATTGGTGATATTCATGATCAATTTATTAATATGGTGTACTTTAAAACCATTATTATAAGCAATTTTACGAATATTATATAATTCATTACTCAATTTATTTTCAGTACTTATTATAAAGGCATACATACATATGTACATATTATATTTTAATTTACCGAAACTGTGGCTGGAGTTACTCCATGGTCACAGATATGAAAATAAACAACCAAGTAAAAAATAATAGATGACGTGCGTAATTTTTAGAAAATAATAACTTCAAAGCCCGTGCAACTTTTGAATATTCTCATTTTGTTTTTGAAAATGACTCAGAAAGAGTCGAAACATGTAAAACAACGAATAAAAGTTATTTTAATTTATATTATGTTGTTAATTTACACCTTTAGCATTTAAAAGGAATATATTATTACAAGGTGTTATAATTTATTATATTGTTATTACAAAAGGTTTCAATTTTCTACATAACTGACTGTAATTATTTAATTTGGATTATTTTCAAATGGAGTTATATACTACATATATAATATCGATTAATGTTTATTTTCATGAATAAATACCATTCATCTAGTATATATGTAATAGTAAATGGTGTATTTAAAAAAAAAAAAAAAAAAAAAAAAAAAAAAGTGTAACCCCCCCCCCCCTCCCCCCCCCCCAAAAAAAATTGGGTTTTTTGCTAACCCTACTTAAAATGATGATGTAGCAATGGGTTCGTTTTTCTATTTCATTTTACAGCAACAATGTTTTGCCATTTTCTGCTACAAGCAGACATCTTTTTTTTTTTTCTAACATATTTTTTTCTGATAACGAATGCATTTTGTCATTATATAAATCATAGTGCCGTAGGATTAGGAAATGCTTTATAAAAATACATAGTGTTGAAAAAAAATACCGAAGGCATTTTTCTCCCCCGTGATGATCATGTAAAGAGTAAGAATCTCGTGCTTTAAAAAATGTCAGGGGAGAGAAGAATGGATTGCTAAGAATATGCCCATTTTGAATAGCTCCTTAAGGCCAAAGTGAAGCCTCTCGGATTTTGTTGCCTCAAAGCCTAATTCTACCTAATCCTCCAGCTTTCATGCCGCAACCATGAGATCTATTTATGTGTCTCTATGATGAATCTCCATAGCAAAAAAAGATGCGTGTGGGAGAGAAAAAAAGTTAAGAGGAAAAGGAGTTCATTGCATTTTTTTTCCGCAAAAAATGAAAAAATACCGGATGAAAGTTACCATATGCTCTAAGAAGTGAAATTGTCTTCTTTTTTTTTTCTTTTTAAGGTAGAAAGAATACATGAAAACATTGATACATTTTGCATTTAAAAATCAGCGTGAAAATTACAAAAAAAATATTTTTTTTATAACGATATTTTCCGATTGATAGTTGATGAATTTATTGTATACGACGATTTATAGTGAATCTCTACAGGATTTTTTTTAAACCAATTCCGTCTTAAAATATTTAAGTTTTTCAAGAGCTTTTCCTTAATATGTTCACCAAATTTCTTATGTAGTAATTATTCATATAACATTTATTTTTTTGTATTAGAATTTAAGGTGGTTCTCAAATGACTTGCTCAACAACGCGAAACTTTCTGAGACATTTTCTGACTTATTTTTAAATGCAACGGCATAAAATTGTCAGAACTGACTTATTAAAGATATTTGGAATCGAAATGAGTTTTCCATTTTTCGATACATAAATTACTTATCGAGTTATAAGCGATTCGTGTCACATGACGACACTCGGTTCAAAACGTCGACTTTGACTGTATTTTCTGAAAGTTCTTTTGCCTTTACAAAAAAATGGAAAACTCATTTCGATGACATAGTTTCTGAATAAGAACACCTGACAATTTCAACCGGTTCCGAACAAAAACTAGTCGTTGGGGGCCACCGTAATACTTACCCATCATGGATATGCATAATGTAAAATATTAAAATAAAAATGTGTAAACTACTTATAAAATGCATTGCAATTCAAATAAAATCGTGGCTTGATGACGTCAAAACTTTAAAGGCTCGATTACTGAATTGCTTGAAAGAAACATCCTTATAGCTCCAAAAATAATAATCCTATTAATAAGCGGTTTATTGCATCTGATTAAGCGTCCAATTTCCAATTAAAATATATCTTTGAAGTGAAATTTGGATGAAATACAGGGTCATGAAAAATCGAAGAGTGTGGAAAATAGGATTCCAAATATCTCGGCAACTCATTATCCGATCGACTTCATGCTTTATGCAAAATTTATGTTTTTTTATTGTCTTTTATATTCATTTCTTAAAATAAACAATTTCGAAAATTTTTATATATACCTTTTATCAGAACGAATATTTCGAGAGTCCGAAAAAAGTAGTTCCGGTTAATCGAGGTTATTGAAATTCAATGGGCTTCTTTCCATTATTACATATACTAAGTACATTCCAAATTGAAAGTCTCTATGTCAATTTTTTCGGGAGATAGAGCGTTTACAGACACACAGACGGACGGAATTTTTTTTTCTCTAAAAATATGTTTTTCGGAATCTCCAGTGTCTGAAACGTGTAAATCCGTCAAATTTTTTTTTTTTTTTTTTTCGATTTTCAAAACGATTACAAGACTTACCCTATACTACGTAGGATGGGTAAGTAATAAATTCAAAATTGTGTCAGAAAGTAGCTTCTTTTGGATTTGCCTTAATTAAATTAATTTCTTATACCACCCTTTTCTCTAAATTTACTATGCGTGCAATTTTAAGTGTGTCACTTGAAATATAGAAAGCCTCAAGATGGTTTTAGTGAACTAGCATTTTTATATAATTTAGATTTTCTGTTTTTCTGTCTCTAGGAATGGTGGATGTGAAAGTGGCAAACATTTATGTAAAATGCAATTGAACATTTAGTTTGATATTAATATTCTAATGTCAGTTTTCATAACTTGCTTCATTTAGATCTTCATTTGTAATCAATATATTTAGAATGCAACAAGACTTTTCACATTTTTCTCTAAATCTTAACTTCTAAATGTGATTTTTCACGAAATATTGGGTAATCCGAAAAGTTCTGCGGTTTTTATATATATATATTGTATATATATATATATATATAGATAGATTTTACCTTAAGAAACTTCTTTTACATATTTTGAAATAAATTTGTTTGTAAATTCTGGGGGCATTTTTCCTGATTTTGCGATTTTTTGAGTTTTGTATTTCTTGATTTCAGGAATGTTTTTAAAAAATATTTTTCATTGACTTTTAAAAAAAGAGTATTATATGATGGAAATTTAAAAACAAACTGTCTTTAATAATTTAATAGTTTTTATAATACTAGCTACACATTTTAGTGTATTTTATTAGTTCCAATGAATCCTTATCATTAAAATTTTAATCGCACCTTCCATTCTTATATTTCTTTCATTTAATTTCAGGATTTTATTTATTTATTTATTTATTTTAAAGTAAAATCACCTGATGCAGTTTCAGATCAGTGTACTAATATTCTATATAAAATGTAATATTTAATACTCAGAAATTGTTTTTATCTATTGATATTCAGAAAGCCATATTTAGTACCTATTCTTAAATATGATATTAATATTTTTTTCGAATGTGAATTATTTTGTGAATGTAATAATTTCTTATTAACTGAAAATCGAAAGGTTAAAATTTTTAATTTCTTTTTTAACGCTTTAAACATAGTGGAAAAGTATTTTCTGCTTGTCTGGCCTTGTCTGTCTGTCCGTCCTCTAATTCGCGTAAATATACTCTTGTTATCATGTAATTGATATATGTTATTGCGGTTTACTATGGCATGTTTGGTATTGAAAATGAAATTTGTAGAATTTATAGCTTGATTACGGGGACGCTCAAAAGAATTCCCTTACATTGTGGTCTATGGGGGAAAAGTCATTTGCAATGTATTTTAATGATGTTACAGTATTTCGAACATATTCAAATTGATAAACGTCACTGAGGTTCTCTACAAGATGCTTACTGTTAAATAGGGTGTGCATAGCATTTATCGTTCATTTACAGGGGCACACAAAATAATTCGATTACAGTAGTGTCTATGATCGATAATTGCCGGAAGTGCATTTTAATTTGTTGCGTGGGTTTCTAGGGTCGAAGTTTTTTGTGAAATTTATTATTATCTTTGTGAAAACTAACATTTTGTAACAAAAGTTGAAAGCCAGTTTTTCAAATTCGAGCCAAGCATTTATTAAACATAACTAAAACTTTTAAAAGTCCTATTTGCCAAAGTTTTTCTTTCTAGTGAACTTGTTTGTTTACAAATTACATATTTAAAAAAATAAAAAAATGATAAATTAATTAATAAAAATAGTAAGTTTTTATGGAATAGAATTTTGTGAAAGGGCTTATTTCTTTTTAAAAGTATATTTTATGAAGGGACCTGTTTTATTAAAAGGAATCTTGTGAAAGGGCTTATTTCATTAAATTGATTTTTGTGAAGGAGCTTATTTTATTAAATAGATTTTTGTGAAGCGTAAATAGGCCCCAAATTTTGCGTAAATCGACCCTTGAATTCAACTAAATTTTTGCATATTTCTTAATGTATATAAATCCTATAGATCATATACAGGACTGTACAAAATAATTCCGCAGTACTTTTCCATTTATTGACTGAAATAGCTGAAGGTGAATTTTCAATTGGGTTATAATACATTTCCTAACTGAATTGAATTACAGCATATTATGTAGTATACATACAAATCTATAGATTATATACTGGGCTGCACAAAATAATTCTTAGACTTTTCCGACTGTAGATGGAAATTACTGAAATTGGGTTTTCAAATGTATTATGCGCTTTCCAAACTGTTTAATTGGATATTATCTTTGAACGTATTAAACGGTGTACTTTAGTTACAGTATTCTGAATATGTTGGAAAATGTTTCATAATCTATCTTTGATGTATGATTTTTCTACCTTGTTTCTGTTGAACTGTTTTGAATAGTGCAATATTTATTTATTAAGCTGATTATTCTAATATACTTTTCCTTTTTCCTTTATAGGTAAGAATCTCAATTTATGTCATCTTTTTCTCCATTTATAACTGGGTACGATTTTCTGTTTTATCTAATCCATTTCTAACTTTATCAGTTTTATTTATAATTTTGTAATCCCATATACCAGGACGGAAAATTTAGACGGGTTTGTAAAATAAACGAATGTATTTTCCCGCACACAGAAAAAAATAAAACCCAATTTGGGTCGAAAGATTCTTAGGCCCAAATTGGGCCATGTCTGTTTTGGTTACTGTACTCTCAGAAAAAAACTGTAAATTTATGAACGTTTGCCCTTCAATTTTCACGGGCAACAGCCTTATTTGATGAAAAATGGTCTGATGCACTAAATAAGCGGCCTTATCCCTTAGATACTTAGAAAATTACGAGCAATCCACATATTCTTACAGTTCTAGCCCATATGTTAGCAAAAATACGGTACGACCCCATATATTGTCCTCCGCTAGGGTGTAACCCTTCATTTTACTCGTGTTTCGAAAGTTTTAACCCGCCAAAACAGCAATTCTGTGATGATTATCTAACTTGCTACGTGCTACGGAACAATAAGCAAAGTGTTATTGTGTTTTAAAGTGCATTATATCCTGTGCATTATAATGCTATATTACTTTGCCCCGTAAAATTACGGGCTGCACACAATGATGGGCATGGATATTTTCTTTTTACGGGGTATGACTGAAATCTCTGCTTCCTGCCTTTGCCCGTAATTTTACTGCAATTTTTTTACAGTGTACTGTGTATCCATTTTTGGCACTGTTAAATACCCATTAAAAACAAAAAAATCGAATGGAAAAAAAAATTATTTAAAATTATTGTAATGCGAACAAGATATCGTAAATTATTTCCCCCATAGGTTTAACATTAGCGAGCGGGTGTTTTCGCCTGAGTGAAGTAGCCTCTTAAGTCCGAAAAATGTATCAAAGTTTCGAATTGAACGGGGAAAAATATATTTTGAGAATCAACTGAACATTCCTATCAGTTCAGTGTTTGTAAATAGCTTCTCAGGTTAATTTATTCCGCTTTTTAGGTTAATTTATTCCGGGAGATGAAATTTATTCGACGGTTTAAAACGAACGGATACTCTTTAGGCAAAATTGTTCATAATCTTTGTCCGTAGTTACGGCTTTAGTTTGTCCTCAGCTATTGTGTCACATCTTTTGATTCAGACTCACTTTTTTAAATTTATTTATTAAAAGGTTGAAATATTTATTCTTAATCCCACAATCGTGAAAACAATTTATTATCCAAGTGTTTCGCTTATTCCGCAATATATGGTATCAAATGCGGTTAAATAATTATAGATTATGTTTTTTTCTTTTACACTTAAGTATTTATTACCTGACAGATATAAAAGAATTCTAGTTCTGGGCATAAATCAAGTGACCAATGTTCACCTTTTTAATGTTAATCTATTTTAAGAAATAAATCTAATAAATTCTGAAGGAAAAATGTGATATTTATAGAAATGTTATTGTAGTAACTGCATATGCATTAATTACATGTAAAAGATGAAGCACTTGAAAATGACAAACTGTACTAAATTATACATATGTCTTTTTTTTTTTTTTTTTTTTTTTACTATAAAATTTTCCAATATCTCGCCAATAGAAATAGGAAATATTTTCGACTTAAACATATTCATCCAAAGTTTTTTAAAAGAAAAAAAGTAACCAAAAAAAATGTCTTTGGCAGGCTTTTTTTTAATATTTACTTAACTGTACTTTTTTTGCGTAAATTTTGAATTTTAGGAATCGCAAAATATTGGTAGTGCTTTTTTTGGTCCGTAATTATATAAATACGTAGCATCTATAGTCGTCGTCTGGTCCGTCCGTCCGCATATAACAGCTCAAAAACTACCCAACTGAACGGTTTGAAATTTAATATATATAATTGTTGCAGAATTTTGTCGAGTCATTTCAAATTTTATGAAATTGAATCGAAACTTAAACAGATATTAATAAAAGTTTCCTTTATTCTATTAAATACTATCGTACGTAAATCTATATAATAAAAGCGCAAGTCATGTGACTGAGGAAAACAAATACGGGCCAACCACATCTTTTTCCATATGCCAAGCGGCCATTTTTATTAAAAAATATTTTTTCGAATAAAATTGCGTAAAAGTTACATTTTTAGAAAGATCGTTCAAGAAAGTTATTTGCTTGAGAGGAGTTATATTTAAAAATGTATAGATTTTGACATAACTTCAGTGAAAAGTAGGTTGACAGCCAAATATCTCAATCCATTATAGTAAATAAACAAAAGAGATTCATTCATCGTGAGTCATAGAAATGTTAAACCATGGAGGTAATTATTCCCAGAGCAAGATCTCCATGGTGAATTTTGTAGCGCTTACTGGTGTCGAAAAAAAAAATCGCATTTGTAAACATGGCGTACGTAATTTTTTTTTTTAAAAGGCATGCTCATTTCGCTTATAACAGACGATATAATTTATTTCACTGAAATAATAACGATGATTTTTTTACATTCTGAAACTAGTTATACCACGAACTCATTTGTCACGTACAATTTCCAACTTGTTTAAAATTTAGGAATTTTCAAATGAACATTTTTTCTACCTTTTAAGATAAAAACGGTAAATGGTAATAATTAGATCAATATTGAGATTTAAAAAAAATGTAGACTACTAAAGTTTGAACATATTAAAGTATTTACTTACGAAAGAAAAAAGATAACATGACCATTCATGTAATAATGGAAATATACATTTTTTTTCCACTTACGTTTGTTCTTTGCCGAAAATAGAATTTATTGAACGATTTTTAAAACGACTTAATACTCTACAGACAAAAAAATTCGTAATCTTTATCCGTAGCTTTATCTCTTGCCTTTTATTTTCATCTTTCCCAACACATCCTTTGATTCAAGCATACTCTTTGTATTCATTATGAACAGTTTGAAATATTTATTATTTATCCTACAATCGGGAATACAATTTATCATCACAACTATTTCGCTCATACCGCAATTTATATAAGAATCAAATGTTATTAAATAATTAAATGTATATATAGATTTCATTTGCTGTTAAGGATTTATTACCTGTCAGATATAAAACAATTTAACTTCTAGTTCTGAACATAAATCAAGTGACAATGTTCAGCATTATGATGTTAAACGATTTTAAGAAATAAATCTAATAAATTCTGAAGGAAAAAATGTGATAGTTATAGAAATATTATTGTATAACTAACTGCATATGCATTAATTACATGTAAAAGAAATTGTTGAATTGAACTCTTGAAATTGTCAAACTGTACAAAATTTTCTTTTTTTATGTATAATATATATATATTTTATATATATAAAACTAATTTAGATCTTTTTTTTTGGCTGGGGGTGGGTTAGGAATCGGGTTGATTCTATATACAATTTTAGGGCTAGTGTCGGATGTAGCCAATATAGCACCTATAGATATAGGAAATATTTTCGACTTAAACATATTCATCCAAAATTTCTCAAAAAAAAAAAAAAAAAAAAAAAAAATCTGGCAGGTTTTTTGAATTTCTTTACTTAATTGTACTTTTTCGCGTAAATTTTGAAGTTTAGGAACCGCAAAATAATTATAGTGATTTTTTTTTTTTTTTTTTTTTTTTTTAAAGAATTTTTAAATGAACATTTTTTTCTACCTATAAGATAAAAACGATAAAAAATTAATTAGATGAATATCAAAACTTAAAAAAAAAAAAAATGTAGACTACTAAAGTTTGAACGTATTAAAGTATTTACTTACGAAAGAAAAAAAGATAACATGATCATTAATGTAATAATGGAAAGAGACATTTTTTCCACAACGTTATTCGCCGAAGATAGAATTTATTAGACGGTTTTTAAAACGACCTAATACTTCACAAACAAAACATTTCGTAATCTTTGTCCGTAGATTTAGCTCTTGCCTTTTATTTTCATCTTTCTAAACACATCCTTTGATTCAAGCACACTCTTTGTATTCATTATGAAGAGTTTGAAATATTTATTCTTAATCCCACAATCGGGAATACAATTTATCATCACAACTATTTCGCTCATACCGCAATTCATATAGAATCAAATGCTATTAAATAATTAAATGTATATATAGATTAAGCTTTTCATTTGCAGTTAAAGATTTATTACCCGACAGATCTAAAAGCATTTAACTGTTAGTCTGGAACATAAATCAAGTGACAATGTTCACCTTTATGATCTTAATCAGTTTTAAGAAATAAATCTTAAGAGATCCTGGAGGAAAAGTGTGACATTAATAAAAGTCTTGTTGTAACAATTGTGTACGTATTCTGATGAATTGTTCGTAAAAGATAAAGCATTTTCTCTTTCACAATGAAAAATATATTAATTTAAGTATTTAAATGATTTTTTATGACATGTCTTCCACTATGTTCTTCGCCGAAGATAGAATTTATTGAACTGTTTTTAAAACGATCCTACTCGATCCTACTGTTTTTAAAACGATTTTTACTCTACAGGCAAAAAATTTCGTAAGCTTTAGCTCTGGCCTTTTATTTTCATCTTTCTCAACACATCTTTTGATTCAAGCGCACTCCTTTGTATTCATTATGAAGAGTTTGAAATATTTATTCTTAATCCCACAATCGGGAATACAATTTATCATCACAACTATTTCGCTCATACCGCAATTTATATAGAATCAAATGCTATTAAATAATTAAATGTATATGTAGATTAAGCTTTTCATTTGCAGTTAAAGATTTATTACCCGACAGATCTAAAGGCATTTAACTGTTAGTCTCGAACATAAATCAAGTGACAATGTTCACCTTTTATGATGTTAATCAGTTTTAAGAAATACATCTTAAGCGATCCTGGACGAAAAGTGTGACATTAATAAAACTCTTGTTGTAACAATTGTATTACGTAGTCTGATAAATTACACGTAAAAGATAAAGCATTTTCTCTTTCACGATGAAAAATATATTAATTTAAGTATTTAAATGATTGATTACGTATTTTTTTTAGGAATTTCTTTAGTATATATATATATATTTTTTAAAGAATTTTTTGCAAAATTTTCATCTTGAAATAAGATTTTTCACAATTTTTTTCGTCTTAAAACAATGCCTTTGATAAAAAATTTTATCTTATTTTTTTCCTTTAAAAAACTTTTCACAAATTTTCATCCTAAAACTTTCCCATCTTTTCAAAACGAACTTTTCATAAGTTTAATAATCCTAAAATTTATTATCAGAAAATTATCCTTTAATTATCCTAAAATTATTTCATGTATAAAGTGTATGTTTAAATTTATTAAAATTTATATAAGTAAATTTTATGTAATACATAGGTGGTAGTGTTTGTCTCCATAAGCAAAATAAATAAATAAATAAATAAATAATAGAAAAAAAAATACAATCTGTCTTTCCAATTTTGCAGTATTATTTCTCGTTCTCGATACAATTTGTTCAATAATTTTTTATTTTTGTGCGCGCGCGTGTGTATGTGAGAGAGACAGGGGGGGGGGGGGGGAGTTGTAGAATGTAACTAAAATAGATACACTCATGACAGAAATTTCACATTTTTTTATTTAATTTATTATTTTTATTTAATTTATTAACCATTTTTGTATTAAATTTATTATCTAAAAATTATCCTTTAATTATCCTAAAATTATTTCATGTATAAAGTGTATGTTTAAATTTATTTAAATTTATATAAGTAAATTTTATGTAATACATAGGTAGTGATGTTTGGCTTCATAAACAAAATAAATAAATAAATATATAATAGAAAAAATATATAATCTGTCTTTCCAGTTTTGCAATATTATTTCCCGATACCATTTGTTCAATATTTTTTTTATATTTGTGCGTGCGCGTGTGTATGGGAGAGAGAGAGAGGGGGGGGGAGGGTAGACTGAAGCTAAAATAAATGCACTACTGACCGAAATTTCACATTTTTGTCTTACAATATGGGAATCGCCCCCGGACGACGTTACGGATGATGTAGTCAATATTACTTCGTTTCTTTTATTCCTTTCTTGTTTATTCCTTCTTCCTTTATTCCCTTCTTCTGTTTGTGTTTTGTGTTGATATTTGTATTTTTGTTAGACAGAGGGTGTTTCGCACATTTTGATACGATTTTCATAGTACTTAAATTTATTTTACATGAAGTATTTGTGTTTTAAATATTCAATTTGGTAATCCTGATTCTGAACTACCTTTCTACACATTCCTCTTGAACTGCTTTCCAAAGTCCATAAAGGGTTTTAAGTCGACGTTTGGATAACGTGCTTTTTAAAAGTCCAAAAGCTGAAAAATCCATGTGTGATACATCAGGAGATTTAGCAGGTATATTAGTAAAGGGTACCCGTTCATATAATAGTCCTTGATACCCGTTTCTCGTTCCATTTTCTCCAGGAAATTAACAATAGATTGTGATGTGTGGCTGCTTACATTATCTTGATGCAGTTCAATTCAACATATTGATGGTTCTGGGGGATGGTACGTTTGGATAACGTGCTTTTTAAAACCCCTAAAGCTCAAAAATCCATAGGTTACATCAGGAGATTTAGCAGGTATATCAATAAAGGGTACCCGTTTATATAATAGCCTTGATACCTGTTTCTTGTTCCATTTTTTCCAGGAAATTAACAGTAGATTGTGATGTGTGGCTACTTGCTTTATCTTGATGCAGTTCAACAGATTGATGGCACTGGGTGTAAAGAGATGGTATTTCATGTGTGAAGATTGGGAGTAAAATTTATTTCTGATAGTTGATCTTAACATTTATCTCCACTATCTTTATTTTTAATTTGGCGTTATATGCAAAGCCACAACAATCATAAATCCTTTGCTGAGACCTTCTTTAGATACATTGAACCGTGTTAAAAAAAAAATTCTCCTCTTTGATGATAATAAATGGATCTCTTTTATTGCAATTATTTAAATAGACCTTCATTTATTGTAACGGCATTTTTCTATTTTTTCTCGGGATAAATACTACTTATTCAGAATTCTGCATCGTGTTCTACGTTCGGCTATATGTCGTACAGAAAAAAATTGAACATTGAGTTTTTTTGGCGTTTTTAAAATTCAAATAAGTGCTTATGATTTTGTTATCAGTGAGCAGTTTGACGATTTAGTAACAGTCCTTTGACTTTGGAGGGATTTTCTTGTACCATGAAAGATCTTACCTTTGCAATATTCGAAGAATTCCTTTTTGTTCTTCGTGCATATTTGGAACATTTTTTTTCCACTCGAAGGCAGACATTCACGTTTTTTCCCCATCTTATTGACAATATTACCTACTATGGCTTTAGATATAGAAAAATCGTGCCATTCACAGCGTATATTAATAATCGAATATGAATAATTCTTTTCGGAAAGTGCAGAAATATAGCCTTCTATCCATCGGTTCTTTAAAAGCCTTTTGCTTGTAATAAAAAATTTTCAGTTGCCAGACGAACTGAAATTTATACTTTCAAAAACATGTTAGTTCTGTGAAAATTAATTTCTCTATGCAGACTATTTTTTTTTTTTTTTTTTACACACAGGTTTGTATAACAATAATGACAAATCTATTATTTACAGATGTAATAATATTTTACATTAATAGTTATAGTTTTAAAAAAAAGTGTAGAAAACATCTTAATAAATAAAACCTACCAGGAAATCTCAAGTTTACACATCAGTCTTGTGCATATGTGAATAAGGAACATATTTTAAATTTTCCGCATTTAAACTATTAAGCAAAATGACAAACTGGTCTGTATTGTTATAATTAAAAATATGCGTTATTAAATATTCGTTTTTTTTTTCTTTTTGAAAAAAGTATGAAATGAAAAATGATTTTACCTTTCCATAGCAGTAATTTTTCTGCACTCGTAAAATTTCTTTTCTGCTACGCTTCATAACTATTAATATTTCACCCGTGACAGATAGGGCTGTGATTATGGCAAATTAATAACCTCTCAAGCAGTTTGATAACCCATTTCAAAAATCAATTAGTTCCGGAATGACTGTCTTAAATAAAAGTGCGTTATATTAGGGTTGTAATTTTATAAAGGTGATTAAGTGATGTATTTCCTTTTGAAAATTCTATGCTTGGTGCTGTTTCAATCCAAGGATATCTTGAGTATGTATTAGGCATTAATCAATTTCTGCCATTGACAAAAATTATTTTGTTATATAATTTAAGTCCATAATCCTCTTTAAATTAATACTTCAAATTATGATTTTATGTAGAGGTGTCTTACATTAGTTGTGTTTCTCTTTAAAAAAGTATTAAATGAAAAATGTTAAAATTTCCATAGTCAGTAATTTTCTGCACTCGTAAAATTTCTTTTCTGCTACGCTTCATAACTATTAATATTTCACCCGTGACACAGCTATGGCTGTTATTATGGCAAATTAATAACCTTTCAAGCAGTTTGATAACCCATTTCAAAAATCAATTAGTTCCGGAATGACTGTCTTAAATAAAAGTGCTTTATATTAAGGTTGTAATTTTTTAACAGTGATTAAGTGATGTATTTCCATTTGAAAATTCTATGCTTGGTGCTGTTTCAAACCGAGGATATCTTGAGTATATGTATTAGGCATTAATTAATTTCTACCATTGACGAAAATTATGTTATATAATTTAAGTCCATAATCCTCTTTAAATTAGTACTTCAAAATATGATTTTATTAGGGGGCTCAGCCCCTTACTCGCTAACGCTCGCCAACCCCCGTGAATTGCGAAGCAATTCACATTTAAACCTCTACGCGGTCCCAAGCAATTCTACCTGGGAATGAGTACTACCATAAATCATTTTAACATATGATATTGATAATTTGTTTTTTAAATGTAAAAAAAAGTAATTGCAAACTTCGTTGAAAACGCAATTAAAAATGAATTGGTGTTTCCAATGTTCATAAATCATTTAAATACTATGAAAAAAGGATCTTGGAAAAACAATTAGTTTAAAACTCATTGCTCCTATAACATTGTACAGCACGGCTTAAATTCATCAGAAAAAACACTACGTGCTAGGATGATAGTTTATATATATCATCATTGATTGTTTAAATTTCGTTCGACATATTACTGTTCTAATTGATTACATATTTTTGAAAAAAGAAATAATTTTTTATTTCACCTAGACAGCAACAGATGGCAGCAGGTGTACTCTAGACAGTTGATATTTTTATTCTCTCCGGCTATCGTGTGAGTGAACTTCGTAAATAAATTCTAAATAAGAGTTGAGAAGTCATTTGGAACTAACGATATTACTCATAATTAAAATGAGGAAGCACCTCAAACGCTCTGGATTACGTTCAAATTATTTTATTTTTAATAATTGCTAGTTCGAATTTCACTGCTCTTACAATGGCCGCCATATTGGAGCTGGAAACTACGGTTGTTGCCAAACGATAATCTAGAAATTCAGCCCTTTTTCCGCGCCACGTAAGAGAAATATATATATATATATATATATATATATATATATATATATATATATATATATATATATATATATATATATATAGATGTTGAGATGTCTTACATTAGTTGTCTCTCTTTTAAAAGTAAAATTTATTATTTTTTAATTTTTTAAGATTTTTCTAAGGATTCATTCGAAATATGTGTTAAATGAAGATAAAAGAAAATGAAATTATGCCTCTCCCCAGCCCGTTTATTAGAGTTTCGTTCATCTGACGAAACCCTATTTGTCTCACGCCTTTGTCTGTCCCGCCATAGAGTACTTGGAAACTGTATAAGTTAGAGACTTGAAATTTTGCGTACTTATAGCTAAATACATCTTGTAACACGACAAATCATAAAATTTTGAAAAATTCTTATATTATTTTAATTAAATGAATTAATTTAATGACATCCTCCCGTTTCTTACAAAAAATGACATCAGACCAGATTTTAAAACTGTGTTCATTTCAGCTTTTTATACGTGACTATTGGGGATTTGATTATATAATTTAAGTTCATCATCCTGTTTAAATTAGTAATTCAAATTATGATTTTATGTTGAGGTATCTTACATTAGTTATGTTTCTCTTTAAAAAGTAAAATTTATTATTTTTAATTTTTAAGGGATTTTTCTAAGGATTCATTCGAAATAGGTGTTGAATGAAGATAAAGGGAAATGAAATTATGCCTTTCCCCGGCCCGTTTATTAGGGTTTCGTTCATCTGACGAAACCCTATTCACCTCACTCCTCTGTCTGTCCCGCCACAGAGTTCGAACTCGGAAACTGTATAAGTTAGAGACTTTAAATTTTGCGTACTTGTAGCTGAATACATCTTGTAACACGACAAATCATAAAATTTTGATAAAATTTTATATTATTTTAATTAAATGAATTCATTTAACGACATCCTACCGTTTCTTACAAAAAATGACTCCAGACCAGATTTTAAAAGATAGCCTTAATTTCAGTCTTTTATGAATGAACTCGGTGGATACGTGGTATCGTGTTTGCTTGCTAAGAAGGTCTGGATCGAAGCTCGGCGTCGGAGTTTGAATTTTTACTTTTTTCTATCTTTACAAGAAGAAAGTATTGGATTCATGAAAATTTTCGACTTCCGGTTTTCGACGGATTTATACGTTTCAGGAGGTCCTGTACACGATTTGACTGTTTTTAGAAAATGTCTGTATGTGACACAAATTTCGTCTCAAGAACTAATGCACGAAATTTAATAAAATTTTATATTCAGTTAGTCCCTGATATAAATTGGTGCTGATTAGTTTTTGGTGAAAATCGCCCAACAGATGGCGCTGCTATGTTGCATTTTTCGGAATTTCCGCAATAGCACTCATTTTCATCAGATTCAGTTAGACCTTGACATACATAAATGTTGATTACGTTTTGGTGTAGGTATCCCAACAGGTGGCGCTGCTAAACCACTTTTCTCATGATTTTTACGAAAGCTATATCTCAAGAACTAATGCACGGAATTTCATCAAACTTCAGATTCTGTTAGACCATGACATAAACAGATGCGTCTTACTTTTGGTGTAAATAGCCCAACAGGTGACGCTGCTGTGCTACTCTTTTCATTATTAACACGATAACTATATCTCAAGAGCTAACGCATGGCTTTTCATCAAACTTCAGATTCAGTTAGACGTTGACATAAATTGTTATTGATTAGGTTTTGATCTAAATCTCCCAAAAAGTGGCGCTGCTGTGCTGTATTTTGCAGGATTTACACGATTTTAGCAATAGTCATATCTCAAGAACTAATGCACGGAATTTAATAAAACTTTAGATTCAGTTAGACCGTGTTATAAATTGGTGCTGATTCTTTTTAGTGTATGCGAAACCCGTGTGAGATAGAAGAAAGTTTTGGGATTGACACGTCCGACTAGTGTCCCCTGGAATAGACTCCATTAGATAGATTCAATTTTGCACAATTTTTGTAATTGTTTTTGCCATTTTAAGGTCAAAAATTGTTAAAAAATAATTTTATGAATTATTTTATTAATTCAAAAATAATTAAATTTTACAGTTTTTTAAATATTAAGTTCCTTTTTTAAATCATTAATTCCTGTTAATGAGTTGTGCTGTCATCCCACTTTTAAATTATTAAAACATTCTTCGATTAGACTAATGTTTTGAAGTTCCACTGTCTTTCACCGAAAATTTTACTGAGCAAGCTAAGAATTCGAGTAATTTCTATTTTATCATCCAAAAGGGTTTAATAATTATAAATTAATGATTTGGATTTATTAATTACAGGATAAAGTGTTTTGAAAGGAATATTAAACGAAACCCTTTGTGCGATCTTCGATCACACTTATCATATTGATTTTTTTTTATTGGTCCGTGCAGATTTCCAGACTGTGTTCGGACAAAAATATTTGAAAGCACATTCCAAAACTTTGCGATACTCGCCTTCGATTAGGCGAGTAACACAAGTTAGCAAATATTAGCTTGGTGATAATGACATGCTCGCCAAGGCGCGTTGGCGATTAGTTTTTGTCCAAAATCATCGAAATCAATCACATTTTATATTCCATCTGTCGCTACTCTCCTGTGGAGGCATCCTAGCATAATGTAAAACTGTCAATTTGAAATCGGTAGTGTATTTTGTTGTCGTTCCAGTTGTAATCGCGCACTAACTGAAAATAAAATGAACACAAGTACAACATACAAAGTACAAAACTTTTTTTAATTCTGCTTTTCATAATTTCTACTAATATGTAGTCGTATTATAATTCCGGTGTCGATATATTTAAAAAAACAAAGATTCTAATGTGAGAAATATTGCGGAAACCTTAATTTTATGATATGTATAAGAGTAAATACTTAAATTTACTGTGATTATAATAGTGTAATTATAAATTTTTTTATGAGTGAGGATTTTTACAAATTCTTTTCAATTTCTTAGAACTTCTGCCCCCCGTGGCAGAATGTACGCGACGCTGCGACGGGCGTCGCAGACTTTTTAGGGCACCTGCAGACTGAAAACATACAGCGATGCCGCGGTCGCGTAAATTACGCAAAAAAACGGCAAACTTCGTCGAAGGATCGCAAAAAAAAAAAAAACCCGGCCAATTTCTTCGAAGAATCGCGGAAAAAACACGAAATTCCTTTAAAGATCGCGAAAATGGCTAATTTCGACAAAAGGCCGTCAAAAAAAACATGAGTTTCGTTGAAGGATCGCGGAAAAATGCGAATGTTGCCGAAGGGCTAACGGAGAAAACGCCAACTTCATCAAAGAATCGTGGAAAAAACTGTTAATTTCGTCGAAGGACCACGAAAAAACGATCAATTTCGTCGAAGAAACGGCAAATTTCGTCGTCGGATCGCGAAAAAACGGAGAATTCTGCCGACAGATCGCGAAAAAACGGCCAATTTCGTCTAAGGATCGCCAAAAACGGTAAATTTCGTCAAAGGACCTCGAAAAACGGAAAATTTCGTCGAAGGATCTCGAAAAAATGGTAACTTTCGTCGAATGATCTCGAAAAAATGGCAAATTTCGTCGAAGTATTTCGAAAAAAAACGGCAAATTTCTCGAAGGATCGCGGAAAAAATGCGAATTCTGTCCAAAGGCCGAAGAAAAAACGCGAAATTCATCAAAGCATCTGGGAAAATGGCTAATTTCGTTGACAGATTGCGATAAAAACGCAAATTTCGCCAAAGGGCCGCGGAATAACTTGATTTTCGTCAAAAAACTGTAAAAAAAAAAACTGAGTTCCATTAAAGGATCGTGGAAAAGAATGCGAATTTCATCAAAGGGCCACAGAGAAAACGCAAATTTCGTCAAATTACCGCAGAAAAAATGCCAATTTCGGCAAAGAATCGTGGAAAAAACTGCTAATTTCGTCAAAGGATCACGGAAAAGTGCGAATTTCGTCAAAGGGCCACAGAAAAAAAAAAAAAAAAAAAAAAAAAAAAAAACGTGAATTTCGCCAAAGGATCGCAGGGGAAAAAAGAAACGCTAATTTCGTCAAAGGTTCACGAAAAAAAAAAAAAACGTGAATTTTGTGAAATAGTCCAGGAAAAAATGCAGCATTCCTTTAGAAAACAGCAGACACACAAAGTTCTATGCTTAGTAATATAGGCATAGTTTTTAATCTGAAACAATATACTGAACTTTTGAAAATGAAAAAAATGATCATTAAAGGATCTATCGTGGAAAAGATAGATCCTTTACCACGAAAAAATCCTAAAATGGATCCTTTAATGAACACCAACTTTTGAAAAATCGGGTTAACACGAACTTAATTTGCAAGAATCTACACTCAGCCTGAAATCGATTCGAATCAAAAGTATAAGTTAATCCGACCTACAATAAGAATAATTAGTGCTGAGAGGGGATTTTCTCCCCTCCCCCCTCTACTGTAACCTTTCAGAATATTTGCTGTCAATTTCAGAATTTTTTTTTACTCAGAAAGGCTGATAAATGGTGATGCCTTAATTAATTATCAGTACAACTACAACAGCAGCAAGAATAGATTTATATGATATATTGCGTATTGCAGATTATTTTTGAAAACATTATTAGCGCAGGGGTAGTACTTGTCCTGAAATTCCTGATATTCCTGAAAAAAATAAAAACGTCCTGAAATGTCCTGAAATATGATAGTCTGTCCTAATATTCCTGAAATTTTGCAAGTTTTGTGCTATATCGGTATTTGAAATCATCAAATAGGGGGTAGGTGTACCTTTTTACTGATGCAAAACGATCACGAAAGTCACAATTTTCTTCAGTCTATCGTTAAAAATAGTGATTTTCGTCGATTCGCAAAAAAAAAAAAAAAAAAAAAAAATCACAATGTTTGGTGATCAATTACCAAAAATCATATTTTTTATCGATTAGTCATTAAAAAAAGTTTGCTATTTTTGTCTGTTAGTCACAAAAAATTACAATTTTTTTCAGTCAGTTATAAAAAAAAAATCTTTTGCAATTTTCGTCGATCAGTGAAGAAAAAAAAAATCGAGATTTTTGTCTTTTAGTAATGCAAAAGTTGCAGTTTTTTTGCAGCTTGGTCAAAGAGTTCTGGTAAAATTACTTTTTTTTACTGTATACTTTTACAACAAAAAAATTGTGTATATAGTGTACTATTTATGATAATAAAATGTATTGAACAGGGAGTTAAGGGTTTTTTCGGTTTGGTTTTCGATCAAATGTGTCCTGAAATTGTCCTGAAATATCGTAAAAAGTATGTCCTGAAATATTTCCTGGGCTAGTACTACCCCTGTTAGCGTTGCAGACACTTGAAGATAGTTCTGCCACTGGGTTCTGCCATTAAAATAGTTTGTGCGCATTATATACAGGAGAAATAACTCTTTTTAATTTAAAAAAAAGTGCGCATGAGTACTTTTTTTTTGGTACTTTTTCTTCTAAAAAACAGTCGTCGTATTGTATGTGTATATATATATATATATATTCACGGGGATGCGTGTGAAATTTCATAGTATTACATGTAATTCTATTACTTAAAAATATAAATAACTCGAGTTCATCTTCAGCATTTTTATTATTATGTTAATAAGCTTCCCGCATCGCAATTTCTAATTCATTGGTAACGAAACCAATGTGCATTTATTTGAAATATTTCTAAAGTAAATTTTAAAATAATCTTTTGTTTCTGCTCTGCAATTTTGTCAGCATATTTATTCGGCAAATAACTTGTATCATTTGTAGACATCCTATGTATCCTTTTTTAAAAATCTATTTTATTCAAAACCTCTGTTCCGATTTAAATATATTCACATTTACATATTTCAGCGATCTTATTTAAAATTATTAATAGAACTGCGAGAGAAATTGCCATTTCGTGAACCACATCCGTGACATTGCTAGTAAATTTTTGCATAAGTGCCTTTCTGACCTATTCAAAAAAGGGTCCATTTATTTAAATCAAGTTTCTTTATTCTCACGTAAGCAGTGCTCGGGAAATAAAACTGTAAATTGAAACTTGCGATTTTTTTTTTACCCCGTATATAAGAATTCGCCTGAAAATAAATCTTCTTGTTTCAATATTCAATTATCCATCGCAATATTGAAACACGAAGATTTATTTTCATGCGAATTTTTATACGCGGTAAAAAGAGTGTTTTCGTAAGTTGTTACATTTAGGAATGTACCTTAAAGTACCAAACAGACTACGTTCTGGTCTACGGCACTCTCTTATGTGGTCAAGCAGTCTTTTTCAACTTTTATGACTTTCTTAACAGTATAAAAATAAATCAAGAGCGAGAGCCATTGACAGTTCGGAAAACATCCATTTCTTTTGTCGATGACCACAAAATGATTCGAGAAGAATGGGAAGACATTTGTTAGTATAGGAAGACATCTTAGTACGACTTGCTCAGGTTGTCACTAAACGGTTTATTCACATCCTGAGAATGTGGAACATGTTTTGTTGCAATAAAATATGCAAACTATCGTAAATGTATGCTACATGTGTAATTCATTAAGAACGCGCCCACCAGTGGCTGAGAGGTTGTGCTCTCGAAGCTGGTAGATGGGAGGTGCTGGGTTCGATCCCAATCGCGCCCGTCGGCCTAATCGTTCGGAGTTTTCGTGGTTTTCTTCGAACCGTGGATTTATCCATGCGTAAATACGGGTTAGGTTCCCTTAGAAAGACCCCCACGAAGGGCACTCCCCCCGGGCCTATATCCCTAGCGTAGATAATTGGCCGTCAACAATCAACCCAACCCAACCCATTAAGAACGCCATCTGGTGACAAAAATTTCAACTATATATTTTTTTCTTTTGCTTAAACAAATTCCCATTCCTTTATTATGTCCTTCACAAAATTTCACAACTTTCTGACCAATATTTTCGCCTGTAGACAACTTTAAAGCTAGGTCGTTTAATTATCGTTTAACCCTTTCCGGTGCGGAATAAATCTGTTTGCAAAATGACGAAATAATGGACTGACACCGGAATTTACAAACGAATTTATTTAAAAATAAAAACTTGCTTATTTTCCGGTACTGAATAAAAGAAAAATTTTAATTAAATATTCTTGGTGCCGTTTATCAGTTTTGGAATTAAAATTAGGTGTCCTTTTTTGTGGACACCTCCCGTTAAAGGGTTAATGTTTTAGCCTAAAGTACCACTATTTCAAATTTATTATTAAAGTAACCACTATGCATCATCTGTTGCGAATCTTTTCAAAAATAAACCCTTCTCCACTAACAGGTACCACATTGTGCTTTATCTTTTAACATATTTCTTTTAAGTTTTCTTTTCTTTTCTGCATTTTTTTTAACATATTTATTTGGGTAAATAACTTGTAACATTTGTAGACATCGCATGTATCATTCTTTTAAACATATTTTATTCAAAACTGCTGTTCTGGCTTAAATTTGTTTACGTTAACATATTTCTGCGATCTTGCTCGAAATCATTTGTAGAAGTTCGAGAGGAAAAGCATTTTTGGAAATAAAGCGAACGTCCAATCTGTGATACTACTACCAAATTTTGCATAAGTGCATTTCTGATGTATTGCAGAAGGGTCCATTTATTTAAATCAATATTTCTTTATTCTTACGAAAGCTGGTCCTCGAAAAACTGTAATAGCCAACTAAAATTCGAAAAAAGTTTTATTTTTGTGTGAATTTTTTAACTAAACAATTTTCATAAGTTGTTACATTTATGGATGTAAATAAATTTTTTCTAACTTTATTGAATCTTAGCATATATATAATCCATTTTTCAAGCTGGAGCAATGAAAATTTATGTTTACAACTAGAAGCGTAATTACCCGTTGTGTTGCACTTGTATTTTATAAGACCTTTCCAGTTAATTTTATTGATTTATTTTTATTTATTTATTTATTTATTTATTTATTTATTTTTATTTATTTATTTATTTATTTATTTTTATTTTATTTATTTATTTATTTTTATTTTATTTATTTATTTATTTTTATTTTATTTATTTATTTATTTATTTATTTATTTTATTTATTTATTTTTTTTTTTTGGGGGGGGGGGGTATTTATTAATCTAGTTTTTAAATTCAAATGTATAATTCCTAAGTTAGAAATGCAATTATTATCATTTTTAGACCTTTAAATCGTTATAAGATCGCTATAAGATGATTTCTTAAAAATGACTAATTAGCTTTTGAGCATTGATTGATTGGTTGCTGGTTTGATTCTCCTGGTTTTTCCCTGTTTTCTTAAAACTATTTTAGATATGGGAATGCGAGTAACTGAACATTGTTGCCAGAAATTTCTTTATCTGTCCCTGATAAGTTTAGTGTTTGCTATACAACCGTTTCTGAGCCTATTCGAGACAGACAGACAAAAAACATTTTAAATGCTATTTTTGACTATACGTCGTCTAAATAGTCAAGTCAATTTAGAAATAGATGTTTTTCCGAAAATCATAGACACACACTCTAATTTTGTTTATTAGTATACTTAATTAAAGCTTACAATTGCCGTAAGATTCTATAAAATTGGTCAATTAGTTCTCTAGTTTTTGAGCATTGGAGAACTAGTTCATTGATTGCACTTTGTCACATTTCGATATTTAGAATCGGATTGTAGCCAGAAACATTCTCTATTTGTTTCTAATAAGTTTAATGTTTGTTATGAAATCGTTTCTGATCCTATTCCGGATAAACAGATAGACAGACAATTTGTTACACACACACACACGTTTTTATATATACCAGCATCAACCGTTTTTAATCCACTGTTGGATGTATGTCTCCCCCAGATTTTTCCATTGTTTCCAGTCTAGTGCTTTAATGATCCAATTAACACCGGCCACTTTTCTGATTTCGTCACTCCATCTTACTTGAGGTCGTCTTCTTGCTCGTTTTACATCTCCGGGATACCACTGTACTGTAGGGTGTTTGCGCTCCATTTATTGTCTTGTTTTCTTGCATTGTGCCCAGCCCATTTCCATTTTAGTCGTTTAATTCTCTCAATGATGTCAAAAACTTTCGTATGACTTCTTATCCAGGTTATTCTCTTTCTGCCTCTTCTAGTTATGCCTCGCATACATCTTTCCATATACTTCGCTGTGTTCTTTGTAATCTTTATACCATCCGTTTTGTTAGCGTCCATGTTTCCGCTCCGTAAGTCAGAGCACGCATAAAACACACTGGTTACACACCTTTCTTTTCAAGCAAAGAGGCCTGTTAATCTTCAGAATAATATTGTTCTTCTCAAAAGCACTCCATCCATTTCTTATTCTGTTGATTTCATTCATGATACTGTTGCCCGACGAAATTTCTTGTCCAAGGTATATATATATATATGCATTATATACATATACATTCACAGTCGAACTCGTTTAATGCTAATGCGTCCATGGCTAAAACTAGGACACGGATGTTAAGATTGGTTCATTATTTAAACTAGTGCATTAAGATTTTCACGTTTATTGCAAGCAAGACGTCTGACCAAAAATAAAGGACAAATAAAGAAAAAAAATTCCTGAGGATGACCATAGAATGTGGTCGAAACGTCGATACTTTTAATTTTAATGTATGTATAAAATTTTTAATTTGTATACACCATTCAGTAAATTTGTGATGTTTTATACTTACGTCTTTAATGTTGTAATGTTTCATGGTGTAATCATCCAGCATTTATATTGCCGAAATTAATTGAAAAAATAATTTTAAGTATCGGAATTTCGATGCATTTATAGGATTAAACATCCAATAGCGCATTTTGAAATATATTAAAAGAAATATGCGCATTTATTATCATTTATTATCAAAAGTAAATCCTTTCAATTGGCAGAGTCCATCATATTTCTCTGCATTTTTTAGCGTATATTTTCGTTAAATAACATGTAACATTTGTAGAAATCGCATTTTAAATCTATTTTATTCAAAACCACTGTTCAACTGTAAATTTTTTCAGATTTCCATATTTCTCCGATCTTATTCGAAATCATTGGCTGAAATACGTTTTGTGAACCACATCGAACATTCAATCTGTGATATTACTAAGGAAATTTTGCATAAGTGCCATTCTAATGTATTCCAGAGGGATCCATTTATTTAAATGAAGTTTTCCTTAATCTCTCGAAAGCTGTGCCCGGAAAAATTGTAATAGTTTGGAATACGCAGATTTATTTCTATGCAAATTTTTTAAGGTGGTCAGAAAGCAGTATTCACAAATTGTTACATTTAAGAATTTACTTTTACTTACCCATCATACGTAGTATAGGGTAAGTCTTGTAATCGTTTTAAAAATCTTTTTTTTTTTTTTTTTTTTTTGACGGATAAGCACGTCCTGGAGATTCCGAAAAACATATTTTTAGAAAAAAAAAAAAAATTGCCGTTCGTCTGTGTGTCTGTAAACGCTCTATCTCTCAAAAAAATTGAGATAGAGACTTGAAATTTGGTATGTACTTAGTATGTAATAATGGGAAGAAGCTTATTGAATTTCAGTAACCTCGATTATCCGGAACTATATTTTTCGGACTCTCGAAATATTCGTTCTGATAAAAGGTATATACAAATTTTCGAAATTGTTTATTTTAAGGATTGAATATAAAAGACGATAAAAAAGCATAAATTTTGCTTAAAGCACGAAGTCGATCGGATAATGAGTTGCCGAGATATTTGTAATCCTATTTTCCACACTCTTCGATTTTTCATGACCCTGTATTTCATCCAAATTCCAATTCAAAGATATATTTTAATTGGAAATGAGACGCTTAATCAGATGCAATAAACCGCTAGTTAATAGGATTATTGTTTTTGGAGTTATAAGGATGTTTCTTTTAAGAAATTCAGTAATCGAGCCTTTAAAGTTTATGACGTCATCAAGCCACGATTTTATTCGAATTGCAATGCATTTTATAAGTAGTTTACACATTTTTTATTTTAATATTTTACATTATGCATAACCATGATGAGTAAGTATTACGGTGGCCCCCAACCCAACGGCTAGTTATTCTTGTTTTGTTTTTGCATTATTTTATATAACTTCGTATTTGCATGTAGAGATGGAATTTTGTAAGCGGTTATTCACTCACTTATAGTGATGTGCTAGCATTATAACAAGTTGGAAATTGTACGTCAAACGTAGCGTGACAAATGAGGTGCGTTCGTACTATAACTAGTTTTATAAATATTCATATCTTGGTGCAATAGCTGTAGCACTTTTATGAAAAAATACATGAATATAAAATTTATTTTGCCTCACCAGTGGCTGAGAGGTTCTGCTTTCAAAGCTGGTAGACCGGAGTTGCTGGGTTCAAATCCTTGTCGCGCACGCCGACCTAACCGTTCGGAGTTTTCGTGTATTTCTTCGAACCTTGCCGTAAATACGGGATAGAATGCCTTAGAAAGACCCCCTAGGGTCTATATCCCTCGTGTAGATAATTGGCCGTCATAAATCAACCAACCAACAAAAATTTATTCTATGTGTATTTTATATTCGTCTTACAGATTTCTAAAAATCCCTTTTTAGAAATCATTGCTTTGTTTACATTTTAAACTTTATATTGTTAATTGTATTTTTTAAATTATAAATATTAAATGCTTACAAAAGTCAATATTTCAAATGAAAATTTATAAAAATATATCTATTTAATTGTTAATGTTGACAAATTATAATTACAATTTGAAATATTTGTTTTGTTTTTATTCCTGTAGATGGCAGCACCTAATCAATGAGATGCGTTTCATCAGGTGTTGCCATTAAACAATTAACAAATAATCGCGATTTCTGTGCCACGTACGGTAGCGTAATATATATTTATATAATTACGAACGCACCTAAAAACAAACAAAACAGCACATAAAACTAATTTTTTGCTCTTTTCGTCCGTTGACTAGAAATTTTATTTTAAATACAAGAATTCTGCTTACTCAAGTTTAAGATTCCGATATCTCTATTTGAACTATATTACTTAAGAAATAAATGCACATTTATTCTGAAAATTGTGTCTAAGCAAGCTATTTTTTTTCTTCCGCTCTGCGTCTTTTTACCATATTTTTTCGGTCAATACTTCGTAACATTTGTAGACATCGAAATGTATCATTCTTTTAAACCTGTTTTATTCAAAACTGCTGTTTTGGTTTAAAATCCGTAACATTTACATATTTCTGCGATCTTATTTTAAATCATTGATAGATCTGCGGGAGAGGAATTGCCGTTTTGTAGACCACATCGAATGTTCAATCTGTGATATTACTAGCAAATTTTTGCATAAGTGCTTTTCTGATGTATTCCAGAAAGGTCGTTTATTTAAATCAAGTTTCCCTTAATCTAACGTAAGCAGTGTCGGGAAAACTCTAAAAGCCATCTGAATTTCGAAAGAGATTTTCTTTTTCTTTTTTTTTTTTTTTAAGTTTGTAAGTAGGCAGTTTTTGTAAGTTTACTTTCATGCACCTGTACCATAATGTAGAAGGTACCATATTATTCTGCATTTTTAAAAAAAATATATTTATTTGTTCAGATTATTATTCTGATCTAATTATTTAGAATATTTATTCTGTAAATAACGTGTAACATTTGTAGATGTTGTATGAATCATTCTTTTAAATCAATTTTATTCAAAACCACTGTTTAGCTTTAATTTTTTCCAAATTTCCATATTTCTGCGTTTTTAAATATGTTTAAGCAATTTTAAGTCTAAAAATGTATTCCCTCCAACATTTTTTAGACGATTTAAGTCTAAAGATGTACTTTTTTTTAAGCTTGTACGAAAGCAGTTTTTGTAGGTTTATTTTAATGTACCATAATGTGGAATGTACCATATTATTCTACATTAAAAAAAAAAATATATATATATTTATTTGTACGCTTTTTTGTTACCACTAAAATTTAATTGGATTTTTTTTCCTTTGTGTAATCACGCGATTTTGTCGATTTAATACCATAAAATTTACTATCAAATTTTAGTGGTAGGAAAAAAGCGTAAAAGTTGCCTGCTATGTTATTCTGATATAATTATTTAGAATATTTATTTTGTAAATAACTTGTAACATTTGTAGACGTTGTGTGTATCATTACTTTTAAATCAATTTTTTTCAAAACCGCTGTTCATCTTGAATTTTTTCTTTTTTTCAAATTTCCATATTTTTGCATTTTATTAGAAATGATTGGCAAAACGTCGGAAGTACCTTCTGTGCACCCACATCGGACAGTCTGGTCCGTCCGTCCGTCCGCATATAGCAGCGCAACAACTACCCAACCGAATGGTTTAAAATTTAATATATAATCGTTGCAAAATTTTGTCATTTTAAATTTTATGAAAATCGAATCAAAACTTTAAAATATATTAATAAAAGTGTTTTATATTCTATTAAATCCTATCATACGTAATTATTTCAGTGATATCCCATGATAGGTAATGACTCTAGGTTACCACGGTGATTATGTCATATTTAATATGGATAATCGTCCTATTTTCGTATTGCTGAATTTAAAAACCGAATTTGTATATTAACATTGTTTAATTACAGCAATCATATAACATACCAACAGTTTTTTGGATAGATGTTACCGGAAAAATAGATATTAAATGGAAACAAGTTGGAAATTGTACGTTAAACGTTACAAATGAGGCGCGTTCGTACTACAACTAGTTTTACAATCTAAAAAGAAAATCATCTATATATTTAAAACAGAAGGCTGTATTTTTTAGTCATCTGCCCTGAACATTCAGTGAACTAATTTTGATACTTATTTTTTAAAATGAAAGCTGATGATTTCCAAATGAGCTCGCACTAGCTATTTTTTTTATTATTATTTTTTTTAAATATTACCATTTTTATATTTTAAATTTTTTTATATAAAATTTCATTAAAATTGGTGACATTTTAATGCCACCATTTATCTTAACCATCTAGGTTAAGATTTTATCTCTGCAGCATAAAATTTATTTGCCTTATCACATTCCACCAATCACACATCCTTCCATGTAAATGTCGTAATATTTAAAAAAGAATCTCAATGGTGTTTAATTATGCAGTAATCAATACAGATTGTTTGTTGAGAAATAACATTGAAATCATATTTTTTAAATATGTTTTATTTAAAAAAATAAGCATTTAAATTTTATTGTAGTCATTTTTCTTACTTTTGAAAAAAAAAAAATAGTGTAAGAACTCTATGTATTTATGTTTCAGCTTCCCATACAGTCATTTCAAAGTTATCTTCACATTTTATGTATATTCCCCCTTCCCCACACAAAATAAATAAATAAAATAACTAATAAGATCTGTCATATTGTGCTTAAGTTTGTCCCCTGTTCTGAATTTTTTATCGTTGAAATTTATTAGTAAAGGAATAAATGCTTCTTATATATTCTGAAACGCTTCATAAATACATCCTTTTTAATCGTTAGATTCTACTATATTGCCTTGCATTTTTTAGCATATTCTGTCTGTAAATAACAGGTAACATTTGTAGACATCGCTTGTATCATTCTTTTAAACCTGTTTTATTCAAAACCGCTGTTCTGGTTTTAAATTTGTCCACATTTACATATTTCTGCGATCTTTTTTGAAATCATTGATAGATAGAACTGCGAAAAGAATTGCCATTTTGTGAAGCACTTTGAGCATTCAAACTGTGATATTACTGGCAAATTTTACATAAGTGCCTTTCTGATGTATTCCAGAAGGCTCCATTTATTTAAATCAAGTTAAGTTATCCTTTAATCATATAAAAGCTGCGCCTGGGAAAACTGTAATTGCCATCTGAAATTCGAAATAGAAAGATTTATTTTAATGCGAATTTTTTGAAGTTGGTAAAAAAACAATTTTCGTAAGTTATAAATTTAAATGATTTTTTTTAGACTTCGTTTGTAAGCTAAACTAACGTCGGGTTTTATAAACTATTTAATATAAAAAACTTACTTATATATATATATAAAAAAACTTGAAATAACCACCGGCGTAACAACAATTCTATGGGGGGGGGGGGGGGGAAGAACAAAATCCAAAACTATCATCGAATTGTTTTTCATAAAATTATTTATAAATCTCTAAATACTTCGATACTCTACTCAGTCTTAACTTTTATTTGGAATTTATCATGTTTTCGAAAACTAATCCTTTAAGATTTTCATTAAATTTATCATCTGTTCAACAATTTATACTATAAGATTTTCATTTGTCAAAGTATTTTCCCAGAATCTTGAGATTTATATCTTTTGATTACGAATGCGACAGTTAACATTGTCACTTGATTTATGTTCGGAACTGGGTCTTAAGTGATTTTATATCGGTTGGGTAATAAATTCGGAACTCTAAATGGAAAAAAAAAAAAAAGAAATCCAATCTCGTTTTATCTTTAATTATTTAACCGCATTTGATTTTATAAATCTAGAGATTTATAGGAGAAATGTTGGCTGATAAATTGATTTTCGTTTATAAGATTAAGAATAAATAATTTAGTTCATAAATTTAATATGTATGTTTGGATCAAAATATACTTTTTTTTTTAAAGAATGACGACAAAAAGGTTGAGCTAAGGACGAAAACTTTGTCTGCGATCTGTTCACTTAGCTTTGAGTTATAGAAATGTTTTTATCCTCTGTGGTTATAAGTTACTTTTTCAACATGTGACATTGTAGTTATGTGTTTTTCAGTGCTGAACTAATGCCCCTAGGGCGTCCCCCTTTAGGTAGCTTTTATTAGAAAAAGTATTAGGTAGAGCTTGCATTGCAAAAAATTAGAAGCTACCTATTACAACCATCCAGTGGAATGCAATTCCGGAAAATTTTGGTATATTTTACCGATCATGACCCCAGACTCCAAAACCACCCTCCGTTCAAATGTTGATATATATACATATATCATCTTCATCATCATCATCCTTTTTCAATCCACTGCTGAATGTAGGTCTCTCCCAGATTTTTCCATTGTTTCCTGTCTAGTGCTTTAGTCATCCAATTAACACCGGCCACTTTTCTGATTTCATCACTCTATCTTACTTGAGGTCGTCTTCTTGGTCGTTTTACATCTCTGTGATACAACTGTAGGATGTTTGTAACCCATCTATTGTCTTGTCTTCTTGCAATGCGCCCAGTCCATTTCCAATTTAGCCGTTTAATTCTCTCAATGATGTCAAAAACTTTTGTCTGACTTCTTATCCAGGTTATTCTCTTTCTGTCTTTTCTAGTTATGCCTAGCATACATCTTTCCATATATCGCTGTGTTGTTTGTAATCTTTGTACCATCCGTTTTGTTAGCGTCCATGTTTCTGCTCCATAAGTTAGTGCAGGCGAAACACATTGGTTAAACACCTCTCTTTTCAAACAAAGAGAAATTTTACTCTTCAGAATAATGTTGTTCTAACCCTAAAGCTCTCCGTCCGTTTCCTATTCTACTGATTTCATTCGTGGCACTTTTGTCCGATGATATTTCCTGGCCAAGGTACACATAACTTTGCACTTCTTTAAATATATATATATATATATGTGTGTGTGTGTATCATCTGATTTTTGGTCATTAGATAGCACTCGTATTTATGAACCTATTTCAATGTGACTGAGTATGTGTTCAGGTCATCTTAAGATCATGACCGAGTTCGTTGCTTCATCCGTCATCATATTTGAATATGGCGGCTACTTAAAGATTTTAAATTTAAGAAAAAAATCGAAATCCTAAAAGTTCCCCCCCCCCCCCTTAAAGTGTAAGGCCTTGAATGCAAGGATTCTGGAGCATTCTTTTGTTTTGCCTCTATCTTAAAAAAATGGCTGAGATGTACAAGTTTGAAATTCTAGGGTGGCTGGCAAATTTGAAACAACAGACTAAAAATAAGGAATTATTCCATAAATGGGCTTAATTTATGATTTTAATTAAACGTAGTTTCTCGGAAATTTTCTTTTATTCTTGTTCCAACTTTCATAAGCTTAAAACTACACGGTCATATGACTATGTAGATTGTCGCCATTGTCAAATTCTCACCAAGCTTGGCGATTCTTGGCCTAATATAGCCAAATTTAGCGACAAAAATAGGTCGCCATAAATGAAGCCAACTTGGCGATGGCTGACACATTTTTTGAAATTCCCATTTAAATTCCATATGGACGAAAACTGGGAATCTTCTGTATTCGGGTTCCACGCATTTTAGCTTCGTGAGTTTGAGTAAAATTAGCTCAATTCTTAAAACTAAGGAATACGGAAGCTACCTTATCCTCCCAGTACATGCCGGAAGGAACTTTTTATTAATAAAGCAAATTTAATTTATTTAATATGAATTATGTCTCATAAGATTATTTTAAAAAGTTTTTTTCTTTGAAGAGAAAAAAATATAGATCCTAAATGTGATACACCCGCTATCTTTTTTGCACAACTTCTAAAACTTTTGGCGTAATTTATGAGATATTGCACATCCATGGTATCACTATATGAAGCTTGATTTATGCTAGCAGCTAATCTCACGTTGGAATTATGTTTGTTTATTCTACTTAAATGAGATTATAGTTGCGATAGTTTTATTTTATGTAATTTAAGACATCACAAATTAATAAGATTTTTGATAATTAATGTTGAATTGCTGACATTATTGGAGATTTTTTTTAATATAATAGAGACTATCCGTCGATTTTCTTTTCATTAAGTTAAAAAAATTGTCTATACTTGTTCGCTCTTTAGCTTTTTCACCGGAATTTATCATTCTTCCGATAACTCATACTACAAAATTTCAATTCAACGTATTACCCTTACAACAACTTACATTATAGGATTTTAATTTGTCAAAGTATTATAGAATTTTCAGGATTTATATCTCAGAGATGGTCATTTGATTTATGTTCAGAATTGTCTCTTAAACGCTTTTATATCCGTCGGTAATAAATTATGAGCTCCAAATAAAAAAAAAAAAAACGAATTTTTCTATCTGTAATTATTTACGTGTGTTTTATTCTTCGGATTTAAAAAAGATAGGAGTACATAATATCTTCTGATATATTTCTTTTCATTTTGCAAAAATATTAATCAATCAATTAAGAATTAATATTTCATCTTTTAATCATAAATCGAATATGTGCTTGAATAAAAGATTTGCTTTCTGTGCAACGAGGAGCTAAAGAAAACTCAAAATATGTGCTTAAATAATAACAAAACGTGCTACTTTCTTTTTTTCGAAAAGATAAGTATAAAGAGAGAGAAGCTTAAAATATGTGCTTGAGTATTATTAATAATAACAAAGTTGCGATTTGCTTTTTGTGGAAAGATAAGTGTAATATCGTATGATCGATTTCTTTTTATTTTACGAAAATATTAATCAATTAAGAATTAATATTTCATCTTTTAATCATAAATCCCAACATGTGCTTGAATGGAAAAATGTGATTTGCTTTTTTGTGGAATGAGGAGCTAAAGAAAGCTCAAAATATGTGCTTTAAATAACAAATAAGGGGCTATTTGCTTTTTCAAAAAGATAAATATAAACAGAAAAAAAAACTCAAAACATGTGGTTAATTTAATAAAAAAACGGCGCGATTTGCTTTTTGCCGAAAGAAAAGTATACATAGGAGTTCATGAAAACTCAAAATATGTGCTTGAATAAAAAGGTGCCATTTGCTTTTTGCGGAAAGATAAGTGTAAAGAGAGTTACGAAAAACTCAAAATATGCACTTGAATGAAAAAATCCGTTTTATTTTTTGCGGAAAAATGAATACAAATAAAGCAAAACAAAGTTATAAAAAGCTTTTGTCTGAAAATTATTACTTTAAAAAACATATTGTGGCTGGTTACAAGGTATAACTTAACTTTTATTTAGATTTATTTTAGTTATTTGTTTAGTGTTACAAATTTGATTTATTTTTGTATGTTAGTCGTTGGCTGTAATTACATTTTTATCTGCAAAAATTCTAGTCAGCGCATTATTACGGAAATATTTATAGAGCAGCTATTCCTGTTTCAATGTGTTCAAATTTTTCTAATATCTTGTTTGCATTCCAATATTTTTAAGCTATTTTTTTTTTTTTTTTGCATTGGATAGCAGAGATCAATCTCTATTTCAGCCGTGGATTATTTTTTCGATTTTCATTGCGGAATTTTTTTAGGAAGATACTTGCATTTTTGAAACAATGCAAAGAAATATCGTTTAAAATATTGAAATTCAAACGAGATATTAAAAAAAAAAAATAATGCCCCATAGGATTAACATTAGCGGGCAGGTGTTTTCAAGTGAGTGAAGAGGATCTTTAAGTATTTAGAATATAAATAACCTGATGAAGATTTCAGAAAATGGTACCGAAAAACTACCAGATGCAGGAATTTGTAACGTATGGTTATAAACGCGATTTTGTGTGTCGGAGAAAAACAAACGCGGGGAAAAACAAATACTATTATTATATACTACTTTTTCTAACTGCCAACTATCTGTGATCTTTTCCATTTTAAAAATGTTGGAGGGGAGTCTCTCTTCCTCTAAAAAACAATTAATTTTACCCCCTGTCATAGTATGATGTTTACTTGAATTTTAATGATTAATTATATCAACTGTTATAATACTCTATTTCAAACATTTTTTGACATTTCATTCTGTTTGAACTTATTTTTAATTCGGTATTTACGTATTATCAGGGCCAGGAGATAGATCGCCAAAAATGTCAATCTTGTGTTTCGTTTCCCATCATATTCAAAAAAGTAATTTAACATTATTAAATAAATAACATTGTTAAAAATGGTAAATATAATTTAAGAATAATAAATAAATAACAAAAAACTATAAACTAAAAAAAATAAATAAATAAACTATAAATTATAATAGACTATAATAAATAAACAAGGGTTAGTGTAACTAGCATATCTGGCGCCATGTTTGGCACACTTGTGTCTGACCTGGCCCGGATAATACATAAGTACCATACTGATACTACTTAAGACATTAAATATACAATAACTTTGTATTTTTGTTTCTTTATCAATGCTAATAATGAAAACAGTGTCCTTAAAACTGTTGAGAGCATTTCCGAAAACAACAAAAATCATGTTTGATGTCGGTATCCTTTGAAACTTGTATTTGTCCTTTGTATTCGTAGAATTCATTGAGTTATATCCTTTGAAATAAAATAACATAAATATAATGATAATGAGGTGCCAATTAATTGATATTTTTAGCGTCATCTTGCCGCCAAAGACATTAGCCAAAAAATAAACATTGATCCAATGACTCTTAAGTTAGATTTATTATTTTTTGGCACGTGTACATATTAACATAACTACGGATCACTGCTTTTAGGCGAATGAATAATGAATACATTGTGCAAATGATGTTGGCTATTATTATTCAGCTTCTAAATCGTTTCATTATTTCTGATTCAAATGAATTTATTTCTCTTGTTGGCATAATAGCGGTCTTAAATGACACAGAATCTTTGAATGATACCCAAATGCCATTCTTATGTATATGAAGTATATGAAATGCTTTGTCAGCCCTCAGCGGTTTCTAAACTATTGGTCGCAGTATTTGTGGGTCGAAGTAGGTTTTTAAAAATGTATGATTTTATCTGCTGCAAAAAATATAACGGAAACAATATGGCACAGTTTTAAAGGAATTAAGAGATCCTTTACGGTATGCTTTAGAGGTCTGCATGGGCCGGAATTTCCATGCCCGATCCGGCCCGAAAGAACGTTATCCAGGCCCGTTAGTAATTTCGTGGTTCATGGCCCGACCCGGTCCGACCTGTGCAAAAAAATACAATAAAATTCAGGTCCAACTCAATTTCCACATGAAATTTCGATTTTTCTTAACATACAATTAAGATTCTTTTCTAGAATACTTAATACATATTTATGGAAAGATTTAACAGTATATTTTAGATTGCTATGTGTTCAGAAGCCAAATCATACAGAATAATAAATGTAATAATTGCTTAAACTTATTAGACTCTTACATTCAAATAAAAATTCATTGAAAACAATAAGAGCATTAAAAATTAAAGAAGAAAGATGTTAAAAATCTACCTTTTGAAGTTTTATATATAAAAAAGGAGATTTTGTGAAAATATTTCTCTGTAATTTATTAAGTTATATTTCCAAAGATTACCAAAAGTTCACTATCACTATTATTATTTTTACAAAATAAATTGCCTATCCGATACGTCCCTGGGAACAATTAAGCCGGTTACCGGCCATCATGTAAGCCCGGAATGTAGAAAAAAATATAAACCCGATCCCGACCCAGCTCGAGTCTACTGAAAAAAATGAAAACCTTGCCCAGACATTGTGTAAAAAAAATCCGATGTTGATCTGTACGCTAGACATTTTATATTTCTTTATTGATGTTGCCAATGTAACATCAGCTTCTATAGCACGGTAATACATATATATTATCGCAAAAGTCATATTAGTTGAAAATGGCTCGTATTTTGTCAGCTTCGTTTAACTTTTTATATCGGATTGCTTAAATGTAAAATTAATAAATGAAATTGGTATGTGATAGTGACTGTGATGAAGTGATTTTGTTTCAAAGACGGGAAAAATATATTAAACTTCCATATTCTGATTGTGACGATGCCATGAAAAAGTTTCAACAAGTAAAAATCTAGAGGTCTGTTTCGGCCGGAGTCCCTTACCTGACCCGCGGGCCCGTTAAGTATTTTTTGTCGGCCTGGCCCGACCCGTTAAAAATTTTCTCCTAATTCTGCCGGGCCGGTACGGGCCTCGGTCTAAGCCCGGGCCCATGCAGATCTCTAATGCTAATGCCATTTAGCGATTTTTTTGGTTAGCTAACTTATAATAGGGGGATTACCTATCAGGAACATGACCATAACAGGGGCATCCTTTTATTTTTTTTTTAGATTGTGCACTAACAGCAAAAAGCATTTTATATGAAAAATATCAATTATATTTTAAAATAAAGTTTAAAATTTATTAAAAGCGCCATCTTCGTATTAGCAACATGCCAGGAGTTAATAGCCAAAGATTTCGCTACTTACAGAAGTCTTTCTGATATTTTCAGTGGTTTAAATTCGTAGTTCGATTACATGTCTCTTAAATTTGTGTTTCATTTCTATTATTTTATATATTTATTCATGAAATGTTAATTTGGTTGTGGAATAAGAGCTAGAAACAAATGCTGAACTATTTATATTGTTTTAAGTGCAAGCGGGTTAACCTTTCGTAATCGGGCTGCACGCGATAGGGATAAATAAATAAATAAAAAACAAAAAACTATGCGTGAAAATTATTTTAAAAACCATAAAAAATCAGTAATTGAGATATTGAGATTCAGTTTTCAAACAAATTGCATTTGAAGTCATCCTGTAAGAAAGCTTTTTAACTAATGAGTAAAGCTGTATGAAATCCCAATCAGTTTTTATTGTTCATTCTGTTTAGCTCTTAAACAAGAAAAAACAAGTTGAGAAATTGTAGAAAAAGAAATTGTACATCAGATGTGACAAATGAAGTGCGTTCGTACTATAACTAGTTTTATAAATATTCAGATCTTGGTGCACTAGCTGTTGCACGCTTATGCAAAAATGCATGAATACAATTTTTTTTTTTTTTTTATATGTACAGATTTCCATATTGTAGACATTCATTTTATTTTATGAAATTAAGGTACAATAACACTTTTACAAACAGTTAATTACAATTCTGTTACATTAAAATTATACTGTGCAAAAATATCAATACAATGCAATGTAAAGAAATCATCGCTATTATTTCACTGAAAAAAATGAATTCTAACGTCTGTTATTACGATATGATTAATTTCCGTAAACAAAATAAGTACATTTTAAGTTGGCAACATTTTATCTTTAGTCGACATTTACTGAAAATTCCAATGGGACTTTTAAGCTTAGATTTGAAAATTTGTGAACTTGAAATCCATATTTAGACTCTTTTTCCATTTAATATCTATTCTTCGGAAACATATATCCAAAAAACTGTCGGTAGATTATAGGATTCTTATAATTAAACAGTTTTAGTATACAAGTTCGGTTTTTAAATTCAGTAATACGGGGAATAATAGGACTCCGACTTAAATAGGACGTAATCACTACACTGTAAAAAAAATTTTGTCGAATTAACGAGAAAAAACTGTCAATTTTGGAGCCAGTTTAAAACCGTTTAATTTACAGGAAATAACTGTAATTTTTTACGTGAAGTGACTGTTTTTTAACAGTTTCATACCGTTACATTTACAGAGATAAACTGTTATTTTAACAGAAATATTTTGTGGTTTTTACAGAAAAAACCTGTAAATTTTACGAGAAAAATCTGTAAATTTTAACAAACATCCTGTATTTTTAACAGTTAAAAACTGTTACATTTACGGAGATAAACTGTTTTTTTAACAGAAATATTCTCTGATTTGTACAGAGAAAACCTGTAAATTTTACAAGAAATATCTGTAAATTTTACAAGAAATATCTGTAAATTTTACAAGAAATATCTGTAAATTTTACAAGAAATATCTGTAAATTTTACAAGAAATATCTGTAAATTTTACAAGAAATATCTGTAAATTTTACGAGAAATATCTGTAAATTTTACGAGAAATATCTGTAAATTTTACGAGAAATATCTGTAAATTTTAACGAACGTTCTGTTTTTTTAACAGTTAAATCCCGTTGCATTTACAGAGATAAACTGTTATTTTAACAGAAATATTCTGTGAGTTTTACGAGAAATATCTAATTTTTAACGCACATTCTGTTTTTTTAACAGTTAAATGCTGTTACATTTACAGAAGTAAACTGTTATTTTAACAGAAATATTTTGTGATTTTAACAGATAAAACATGTAAATCTAACTAGAAAAATCTGTAATATTTACAGAAATCTCGTGTTTTAAGTCAAATACAGGGCACCCCAAAATGATTGAAACATGCTTTAATATTTTATCTGTCGGAGATTCATAGGCAATGTAAATTGCAAAATTGTTCAAAATAAGCTAGATTATAAGATTATGTTGATGAAATGGTTTTGCCATTAATTTTCAAACACTTTTGAAATTTTTATCCGATGTCTGGGTCTTACAAGTTATATTTAGGAAAGTATTATCCCTGTTCTGAAAAGTACAACAGTCAAAATTGCATTATTCTATGACCAAAACACACAGAGTTATACTTTAGAGTTTATGAAATTTCTGCCTCTAAATAGACAGATTATTTTTAGTGCCATAAAACTCGGAAATTTAATAAAATTCCTAATATAATAACTTAGTGTATTTGGTTACAGAAGAATGGAATTATTATTGTTGAACTCTTCAGAGCAAGCAGAAATTTCTTTTAAATATAACTTAATGACCCAGGGGCCCTATAAAATTTTTAAAAGTAACTTTTTCAGAACTAATTAATCCATATAATCATAATTCTTACTTTATTTTGAACACTTTTGCAATTTACTTTGCCTACGTATCTCCAACAGGTAAAAAAATTAAAGCATGTTTCACTCTTTTTGGGGACATCCTGTATGCTTATTTATATACAAACAGCAAGTTTTTGTGCCCAGGGCACTTTCAATTTTTAATGCCCCCATAGATTTGTTGGTTTACTGATACTAGTTTTTTAGTCTACTTATTCAAAAGGTGTCAACTCAAAAAATTAAGTTTTCTGGAAAATTGGAAAACAGTTCCAGGAATAAAAAATAAAATATTTTTTTTTAATTATTTATTGAAATGTGCTTTTAACCACAGATTGAGATATATTTTTGTCATTTCATCGTATTAATATCTCAAGCATCACATATTTTCAGTTGTGTCACTTTTCGAATAAATGTGCAATATGATATAATTGAATGACTTGATAAATACAGTACATCATTTACTAGAAAATAATGATGTTATTGCTATTAAATGTTAAAACAAAACTGAGTGCAAACAAAAGTCCTAAAAGTATTAAAACAACTTCTATTTTAAATTCTAATTGCATGCCCCTTAGAAATTTCGAGCCCAGGGCATGGGCCCCTGGTGCCGTGCGATAGTCAGGTCCTGGCCTGTATACAAATGTGCTAACTTTAGTACAAAAAAAGTGAACTTTTCGCTAAAATATTAATTTAGAGAAAAATTAATATATTTATTTAAAGCAACATTTGTGAATTTATTGCTCAAGTTTGGTGAGGGCATCACCTTCTAATAAATAAAATATAAATAATTTTCAAAATAAAGCAAACATATTTTTGACATACATCGACAATTTTTGATAAATATTCAACACTCTCACAAGTATTTGAATTTGAGTAACACTGTTTGCTAATAGTAACTGTAATAGTAATTCTACAACTTACTAAAGCAGAAATTACTATTTGAAATAGTGGTATGAAAATTCAAAGAAATTGTAGAGCATACTCTTATTATAAAAAAAAAAAAAAAAAAAAAAAAAAAAAAAAATTGTTTCCTGACGAGAGCATAATTTACAAAAATGAGAATTCTCATTTTTCTTGATGTAAATGCAAATGTATGAAAATTATTTTATAGATTTCCTGGAAATTAGTTCTTGTATTTTAGCAATAGCCTGTAAATGAAAATAAGAATAGCTACAGGATATATATAAAAAAAATCATAAAATCAAATTATTTCTTAAATTCAGATTATCGAAATTTTCTAGCTTGAAGCAAATTAAATTATAAAACATTAAAAAATATCAACCTATATTTAAGCTTTCAGCTGATGTTCTCACTATACACTATACACATAGCTGACAACAGCTATTATTTTTTTATACCAGTAATTTTGAAGATAAATCTTCATCTTATTTAATTGGAGAAATCTGCGATTAAATAAGATGAAGTCGTTTCGAAATTATTGGAGCCAAAAAATAGGTAGTAGTTGGCAGTCATCACTATACAATATGTGCATGAAAATTAAATATTAGTTTATTTATTTTTAAACTAAAGCTACATCTAATAATCATGTTTATAATTTTAAAATACATAAAAACAAACAAATGAAATTATGATGTTTATTATCAAATAAATAAAATAGTACATAAAAATGATCAGCCACTTCACAATCTGAAATTTTATTAAATAAATAAAGATGTTTCAAGCTAATGCATCATTTTTATTTCATTTCTGGATTCATCTTCAAACATTGGTTGTTGATTTATTCCAAAAGAGTATCTGTAAAAGGAATATATTTATTTCAGTGGATTAAAATAAAACATTTTTGTCTTCTTTTACAATTGAATAAAACAACATTTTAGAAAAGAAATAGTCATGGTACTGAAATCACAATTTTTAAATTTCATTTCTGAATGCTTTAAAACCAAAATTTGTAAATATGATATAATTGAATGACTTGATAAATACAGTACATGATACAGTAAATATTATACATGAAAATGGCAAAAATATCCAAAATTTTTAAAAGTCAACTTGCTGCTGATTATTAATATTGTTTTACTTAAAATGTAAACTTGAAACTGAAACATATCACCAGCATGAAAACTTAATAAAACAATATTTTAAATGTTTTTTTCTGTTTTACAGTTATAGAAAAATTGAAAATCAACTAATCGAAAACAGATTTTTTTTTAACAAGTTGACTTTTTACACCCATCAAAACACAAAACTTAGGATTCTGTATTAAGTTTCATTTTAAAAAAAAAATTAAATATAAAGTAAAATTTATTTTTTCCATTTCAAAATTTTGTTCATGTTTTAATGTAAGTTCATTGATCATGTTGAAAGAGAAATCAGGAAGGATATAATATTTGAAACAATTTAAGTACATTAAAAACAACCCAATAAAAAAAAAAAAAAAAAGTCTTCAAATAAAATTTGTTGAATTAACATTTTAAATAGCTTGTTGCTATTTAAAAGAGTTATTTATGCATATGTTATTCATAATAGTGTTTTTATTAAATGACTTAATGTGTGATTTTACTTATTTATGAGAAAAAAATAAGACTTGTATATGAAAAGATATTAAAATTAGTTAATAAAATATGTAACTAAGCAACCATCATCCTCTTTAATTATATAAAGCAGTAAAAATGAAAAAAAAAAAGTGTTAAACCAGATAAAGCAATCTTTTTGCCTTTTTAAAATTTAGCTGACATATTTGCAATTCTGACTACAAATCACTAGCAGTTATATCTATGTGTTATTCCAATATCAATGTTTTCATTATTGAAAAATTAAGTTATTTATTAAATTCTAACTCAATAAAATGTCTTTTAAATTAGTTAAAAAACACTTTAAAATGTACAACTTGATAAATAAAATGTTTCACTGTATATAAGCCATATTTTGGCCAAAAAAAAAAAAAAAAAAAAAAAAAAAGGCTGGTTAAAACCTATAAAAGCCACCAATGTAGCTTTTTTTTTTTTTTTTGCAACCCTGGTAATATATATGAGGCATATATAAAGCTTTTCTATGATATTGGTGAAATCATAGCTGCAGTCTTTGCATAATTGTAATTGGGGGGGGGGGGGGGGTGCTATAACATGAAAATATCAAAAAAATGTTAAGGTTATAGCTATTATGTATTTTCATTTAGGATGGTAACTTAATAAATTTTAAGGACTTTAAGGATAAGAAACTATTTTTTTCCTCATAGATATTTAAATCATACATAAAATTATTTAGTAAAAAACTCAATTTCTCACTGTTTAAAACAGTATTAAGAATAAAATAGCATGAATAACTTATTAGCAAGAACCTTTTCAAAAGAAAATAATAAGTTTTATTTTGAGCACATCTTTTAACTTTTCTATATATATACATATATAGTTTTTCTTTTGTTCTAAATTTGTACTAGAATCTCCTCAAATATTATCTTCTGCTCAATTCCCTTTTCAACATTTAACATTCTCAAGAATGAAGAGAATTTTCTCTTCTTGAGGATTTATCTGGAATAAATTATGAAACCGCTTAGGAGCAGAGAAAGGAAAAAAAAATCTTCTGCATATTATAAATTTAAAAATATATAATTTTTATAAGCATCAAAATTTATTGTTTGCCAAATATGGATAAGATCAAGTATTTTCAGATAATTTCATTTAAAAAATACATATAAAATATTTTGTTTTAATCAATGTAAAAAAGTAAATAGCTGTATGTAAAACATGTTTTTCCCTTTTTAAGTAAAAATATTTTTTTCTTTTTGAAGTGTGGCTCCTCTCTGTTTGATTCCACATATAATTATTAAATTGTATCATATATGTAGTGCTATTGTAATATAGGCTTTAGAAACACTATACTGGTGGCTAACTTAATGCACAGGGGTGGAGAAATATATTCTTTTACTTGCTACTGGCGAATGGATTTTATGATGGGGCAAGTGACTTTAAAAAATTGCAGGCTATAGAAGATATGCTAAAAACTGTATTTTTTAAACTAATTAGCTGTATGTTGCAACTTACTGTGATCAACTGTGTGCAACTCATTCCAAATTACTGTGATGTAAACATTGTACTAAGTTCTATCCTATAGTAATCTTTACTCTGTTATATATATATTATAGAAAAAAAAATATATGAAAATGCATTGTAGTAATAGTAATATTTGATTACATTTTGTCCTACCGATTTTTAACTAATTGTTATGTTGCATCTTGCTGGCTGGTAAGATTTTTGGAAAATTCTCCTGACCTGTTAATACATTTTTCTCATATTTTTCTTTTAGACATTTTGACTTTATGGTATTTTTCTAGCAGTTATAAAAAGACTTCATTTACTTTGTAATACTTAATAGAAATTTATAAACTTCTTTGGTATAAAACATTTAGTGCATCAAAAATAAATTAATTTAAACTTGATGTAATTTCTCTGTAAACAATCTATTGCTTTTTTTTTAAATTAAAAGTCACCCCCCCCCTTTTTTTTTTTAGTGGTTAAAGCCAAGAAAGGGCAGTTGGCATTTTTTGGCCTGGCTAAAATCTGGCAACCCTGCTATAAACATTTTAAAAAATTGAAATGTACTTCTAATTACTGAAAACATGTAATTAATTTAAATTAATGTAGAGTTAACATGTTTTAAAAGCCAAAAATCAGGAGACTTTTTCAATGAACAACTTGATATTATATAATATTTATAACACTATAAAAAAAAGTATTTAAAAAAATAAACCTGCAAAGAATAGTTAAAAACCAGCAATGCATTTTAAAGCTTACAATATGATTTAATAATCCCCTTGTTTAAAAAAATTATTTAAGATTCAGGCACACAGACATGGAAAATTTTTACAAAAGAAAATTTCACTGTATTTAAAAAAAAAAAAGCAGAGCACTGCTATTTAAAAAATAATAATAATAAATAAATAAATGGTTTAGCGAAATTACTACATCCAGTCAAAGTCAAATCTTTTAATTTTTATTGAATCATTGTTTTATATATTTAAAAATAATCTTACCATTAAAAGCAAATTCATCTGCAGTTACCACTTTTCCATGTTCAAATCATACATGAAGCTCCATTTATAAGAATTTTCATCTGAAAATTAATTAGACACCATTTAGAAACAAAAATTTTATTTAAAAAAGTCAGTTTTTATTAAAAATAGATAAAAATGTGAGGTTCTTTTATGATTTACTTTTAAGTTCTACTAAGTTACTTTTTATTTTTCTTCAATATTTATAATAATATACAGTAAAACCTTCCAATTTTGCACATCGATGGGATTGGATATTTTGTCTTTTATTTGGAGGTATTGTTGAAAAAATAAAATATTAATACATAAAATATATAATTTAATTTGCTCAAGAGATTCAAGATAACAAAAGTTAAAAAAGATATTAATAATAATTTAAAAGTTTGTGCCTTAATAATAATGATGTAACCAATAATGAGTACTGATTTCTGTCAATAAAAAATCTATGACTAAAAATTTCAAACAATAAATGTAAATGTGAATATTTAGGTAGTACATCTGTTTAATTAAGGTAATCAGTTAAAAGAGTTTTTGTCTTTTAAATTCTATTTGGCAAACATGTTTTATACATTAATAAGTTCACTAACTAAATTTAATTCTTCAGATCAGCTTAAAAATAACTTTTCTAGATTTTTAGCCATATTTTACACACAGCAACACTTATTTGTAATAACACAGTTTTCTTGTTTTTCATGATGCTCTTCATCATTTTCTTTAGTAAATATTTTTTTTATTTCTGGTGGATTACTTGGAATTAGTGATGGGCAATTTTACAGAATTCAACAATCGAGAAAAATTGTCATAGTAAAAAATAACATTCAATAGTCATCAATTAATTCCCAAAATCTACAAATGAGATGTTCAACAATCAATTATCATCGAGAAGCTAAAAGCAGCAATTGCAAAACTTAGCTATTATTCTGGCAGAAAATTTGATCGTCGTAGTGATAGGGCTTGCTCGTTAATTCTACTATCGCAATGATTTACTGTCATCCTTAAATCTGCTTTTAACTTTTCACTAGGGGACATTATTTCCGAGATTTAGAAGTGTTTTGCCATGACACACAGTTTTCTTTTTTCCCTTCCTAGATTTTTTTTTTTTTTTTTTTTTTTTTTTTTTTTTTGTATCACATTCATGATTTTTCACTTTAAGCACCTTGGACATCAGCTTTTCCCCTCTTTAAATTTTTTTATAATTATTATATTCTTAAACTTGGTAGCCATTTAAATTTTATGGATGACATAACTTGGTTGTAATGATGAGAAAAACTTTGGATTTTAAGTAAATAAGAACTTATTTATCCATTGTGTAGCATAAAACACTTATTCAGGAATAACTTTCTACATTTTTGTATTACAAAATAATGTAAAATTAATAATTTTAGAGCAAAAAAACTTATGTGGAGTAAAATGGTTATACACTGATGCTCAGGGTTTATAAAAATTAGGGTTACACCGAATATTCAGTATCTATTTGGTATTCGGACATACTATTGAATATTCAGTTACGCCTAATATCAAACTATTCGGTTTACCAATTAGCCGACTTGGCCGAATATCAAATTATTCGGCCTGCCCGAATTTCATACTATTTGGCCTGCTGCATACTTAAGAAAAAATACATTTAAAAATATTTGTAAACAACTTACACAACTTCTACTTTTAACTGTCAATTAATAAAGATATTCATAGTAATTCAAAAGAGATTTATATTTAACAGAGATTGTTTTTAAATTATTTATTTGGAATTTAAAAAGTGTCACCTAAGAAAGTTAACCATTAATGATGACCTTCACAGGACTTGATGATGTACAAATGCAAATTCTTGAACATTGTCTATTAAATAATCTGTGTTCTTGCTTTTTCGTAAACACAGTGTTTTTAACAAAATGGAAGAAACTTTCAGGAGTGATAATAGACATCAAAACAGAGAATTCTTGTCCAGAGAACCAGGATCAAAATCCACTTATTTAATCAGAAATGCAATGGTATCTCATTCCAGGTCAAACTTGTTTGTTACTTTAACAATAATGAAGATATAACTATATTTTCAACAGAGTTACTTTGATTTCTGTGAATATGACAACATGACGAGAAGTGCTAGAAATTGCCACCATTCATGTCTAAACAACACTGAGACAGACATTCCTTTATTCAAAATGCAGCTGACAGTACTTATACTATGTCAGGGATCACTCTAGAGAGTTTCAGAGGGGCAGTCTGCCCTCATGCCCTTTTTAGATAAAATCCCACCCTCCTTGCCCTTTTTCCAGGTAGAATTCTACCCTCCTTGCCCTTTTTCCAGGTAGAATTTACCCTGCTTTTATTTCTGGGTAGAATCCTGCCTTGTTTGCATTGTACTTTCCAAAATTCTTTATCTATCTTTTATTTTTAGAATGTTAGTATGGTACATCAGGAGTACTCCTCTTTCACTCTTTATTTCTTTGTAAAATGCCCTGGTATGTCTAATCTTTGACTTTGAGTGATTCATCTTTCCATTTATCACTGATTAATTTCACCTTCTCTGGGGAAATGTAGTATTAGAGCAGGCCTTCTGGCCTTTGATCATATGATATCTTACATAAGTTCTATAAAAAATTTGAGAAGTAGCTTTAGAACTTTTATTTTGTAGCTTTTTGCTAAAATCAGGAAAAAGTTATCTGGTGAATAAAAGTTTTTGAATATCATAAGAAAAGGAATGTCTATGAATATAGTAAACAATTTTACAATAAAAATCGAGAACATAAGTTTCATTTTGCTATTTTTAATACTTTTCAAACGGCGAAGTTTTGGAAATTAGAAGTGTTAATGTATTTTTTTACTTTAAGCTGTTGTCAGACTTCCCTCCCTACCAGTATATTGGTATATGCACTTATTACAAAAATGCCCTTTTTATGAAATGATGTGCCTTTTTCAACAAAATTGCCCTTATTATGTAATGTGCGCCCTGCCCTTTTTTATGTTCTAGAATGATCCCTGACTATGTCACTGGCTAAAATTAGGTCACTTTTAATGATATCACCACGTTTTATGCAAGCAAAATTAATTATGCAAATCTCACTAAAATATCTTCATTATTGTTAAAGTTGTGAACAAAATTTCAGTTTTGACTTCTAGTGGCACACCCTGTATTTTTGATTCAATGGATTGTATTTTTGATGGAATAAGTGGATTGAGATGTTATTTCTTGTTCAAAAAATGTTTGTATTGACCTCATTATTTTCCCTGAAAGTTTATTACAAGATTTTAGGAACAACCTGTATGTTTACAACCTCTCAAATTTATCACCTACTCCAGACACTGCTGTTTGGTGGATTTAAAAACTGCCTTGCTAAATCAAAAGGAACAGGAATGTTATTCTTGTTGAGTCGCCACCATTTGAATAGATTGTATTTATTTACTTTAGTCCCTTACTGTCAAATAAACAGTATATGACTCGGGAATTTTCCTTCCAATTTCTACAAAATTTCCTCAATTTAAAAATATTTGTTTTAGATAAAAAATAAGAAAATTTTATTTGTTTTAATTCACAGAAAAAGACTTGAAATTTAAGTTTTATTAATTTAAAGTTTAAAACTATTCTCTTCTTAAAATGAGAACTCAAAGCATATTTTCTTATTGTAAAGTTTACTTGTAAAAGGGTTTTATTTATCAAAATGTGAGTATCTGTGTTAAATATTATGTAAAATTGTTTTAAAACTTTATTTTTTAATACCTTTAAACTTTGAAATATAAAAAAATTCAGGAAGCCGAATAATCGGTATTCGGCCGAATATTCATTATTCAGCCTAGCAGTTAGTAGTTAGCCAAAATCACTATTTGGTGCATCCCTAATTATAAAAATGATTTTTTTTTTTATTAAAAAAATTTGGATTGCACAAGAAATTTTGAAAAGTAACAGGAAAAAAGAAGTGGAAGCCTGAAATATCACCAAATCATGACTAAAGGTAAGTTTTACCAACAAAGTTATTGATGATTCAGAAGAGGAAACTTTTATACAGTAATAGTGGCAAGCAAACTATCAGAATTGGACAAAAGGTCAGAGCTCTACAAAAAGACAACAGATTAGATATTTCTTGATATCATAATAATCAGGAATACATAGTTAAGTTTGAAAAAGAATGTACATATTCCTATTTCATGTTTCCTGAGGAAGATCACATGTTTGATGAATCACAAATTGCAGCTGTCCTTTCTGATCCACCATAATCAGATTCATGTACAATTATTTACTGTATTAAAGAAATAAAAACTTTTAAATAAGTATACTTATTTTACCCCAAGCCATGGGGTAAAATAGTTAATAGACAATGTGCTTTAAAATACCATTATCAGTAATAATTTGCAGTTTTATTGTTGAAATTGTTCTTGAAATAGTGGGAGCTATATTCATTTGTATTTTTTTAAATTAAAATGATATATTTTTGCAAACTATGTATGCATAAAAAAGTCTGTTTTTATAGCTATTACAACCCACCTGATCCGATTACTAGATATTCAGGGGTCTGTCCAGACTTTTTTCCCAGGGTCCTATTTTTGTGAAATTGTGAACAGCTTTTTATATTTGTGAAAAATCTAATCATAATTTTGTGAATTTGAAATGATCATTATATTCAGGTTCTTGTTTACACATTTTAAAAAAGATATATGGGTGTAAAATATATATTTATTCTTTATATATGTAAAAGTGACAGATCAGATTTTACTTTTAAATGATTAATTTGTCAAATGTTCGGCTTAAAGATGGAAAAAATTTGTTAAAAACCTATTTTTAAGACACAGAATTTTGTGAAGGGTCCTGTTTTGAAATGAAAAATTTTGTGAAGAGTCCTTTAAAGGACCCAATTTTTTCTTAAACAGATCCCTGATATTTCACCAAATAAATTCAGAATAGTTGGTTTTTCTTTTTGTAATTTTTAAAGAAATTCCTAAACACTTACATGTATATTTTCTTTTAGCTGGACATAGCTTCCTGCCAAGTCACCCATCCTCAATTACATATATTCCACTGCTCTCCTAAATTTCCAAGGATATATGAAAAAAAAAATGTAAATATTAATCTCTGGCAACAAATATGAAATTACTATATAGTACAAATTTACACATTACATACATTATAAGTGTTACACTACACTCTAACATTCTTTTTCCAAATTTCATTTAGAAAATAAGATTAAAAAATTGCTTTTTAATATAAAAATATATCTGATATTCATAGTTTTTAAAAATATTTCGAATACAGTAGATGCCCTTAATGTGATCACTTCAGGACCATGAGTTTTTGATAACAAATCAGATTGATAACAATATGTGATTTAAGAAAACACCAAATCATATCTAGTAGTACTATTACTACCAGGGTTGTTATGATTTAGCCCAACCCTAAATAACCCGGGTGAGTTCAACTAGGTTTTTTCAAAATTTCAACTTCAAATTACATAGGATATATTTCTTAATGTCAGTACACCAGTCATAAAGTTTATCCCCCCCCCCCTACCACCAACCACCACAAGGGAAAAAAGTCTTAATTCTCCCAATGACAATTTTTAAAACAAATAATTGTAACTTAATTTTGAGAGTATGTGTAACTATCAGAAACACAAAAACTAATTTTTTTCTCATTAAAAAAAATAATTTGATATATAATCCTACAGTTGAAACTCTTAACAAAATACCACATATGCTGAGGATCCTAATTTAATGATGTAGACATGTAGAATTATTTGGTTTATTCTATTAATTAGCTATAATAAAAAATACCTACTTTACAGCAAATATTTTTTTCCCAGTTCTGCGAATTTTGTTATATCCAGTTTCAATTGCAAAAAATTTTGCTTAATTAAATATAAACTACCACCCAACTTAATTCAACAACAACATAAACTAAGGGTAAACAGACATTCCCTATTTACTTCGGGCTGAGGAAATGTTACTTACTGTGCCTAAGAAAGAATATAGCAACACATTTTGGAATGCAAACAACTCAGAGAAAAAAAATCTTGCAATCCATCATTAATCAATATGTTTCAGAATGAATATTTTCTAGAGAAAATATTTATTATACATATACAATCACTTCAATTAAAATGAATAAAAACACTTTATCTTTCACAAAATATTAGTTTAAAAGTTCTTATTTAGCACTAGTATTAGTATAGTACTTTAATGATAATTTTATTGTTAAAACTATTACTAATAATCAATTTATCTAAAAGCAAAGCATAATTTTGATTATTGTCATTGATTTATGTATTTTTGTAATCAATTAGTTACTTTAAATTGTATTTAGTAATAAGTACATTTTTTTTTTCAAACATTCTGAACCACCAACTTAAAAAACCACAAAAAATCCTGATAAAACCCCAAAAACCCTGATAAAACTCAAAAAACCCTGATAAAACCCAGTGGGTTGGGGTTTTTCGGAAAAAACCTGTGCATTTAACAACCCTGATTACTCACCCTTGTTGCAATGACGACTTGTAAAGTGATAAACATTTATTGAGACAATTGAGTAATTTTTGTTTGTTTACAATTCTCTTAAAAGTTTATTAATGAATTGTTTATACTTGTTTTTTTTTTTTTTTTTTTTTTTTTTTTTTTTTTTTTTTTTTAATTGTCCTATGATGTTGTAGAACATCATTGGAACAGAACCTTGTTTCAGAATATTTTCAATGCATTCCTCATTTCTGCATATGTAAGTGGTCCTTCAAAAAGTTGACTTTCATTGTCCCCCTCCCTGATCCTCATCATCACTATGATTTTGTATATCTTCGCAAATTTTTTGAAAATTTCAGTTTCTGTCAGCTTTGCAACTACAGGAATGCTGCTGATTGCCATCCAGTCTTCATAATCTTCATTCGTCATATCATCAGGGAAGATTTCCGTAGTCTGTTTTCAGTTTCACAGAATGCAGCAGTAACAAAAGAATTTTTAATTGTAGCAGATGATATTCGATTCCATGACATTAACAGAAAATGCAATGTTTCCAGAAAAATAGTTTTTTTTTTTTTTTTTTTTTTTTGCAAACTTTTCAGGAACTGGTCTGCTGAAAAAGCGATAACATTAAATGGAGTATTGATCACATAAAGCGATGTAGTAAGCAAAATACAGTGGGTCGGGATATGGTGATTTTGATAACACTAACTGGATAATAATATTAACCACAATCACATTAAGTGGCATACACTGTAGTTTAGTATTAATTTTTTTTAAATTATAAACATTAACAACAAAACATCTAAAATTTGGCTTTTGTTACTACATCAGGGATGACGAATGTTTTTACGTATGTGTGCCCAAAATTGACAATGTCTCTCATCATTTTAACATGCCAAACAGTACGTAAAAAAATATTACAGTACAAGCTGCTTACATGAAACACTTGTATATAAAAATTGAATTTTGTAATTAATTTTTTGCCCACTTTCTGATATGCTAGAATTCTAGAAATTATATACAGTTTTGTGTTCCTGGTGATAATACAATATATTCATAGCTTAATTGTCAATTAATAAATAATTATTAATATAATTATAACTAAACAGGGTTTGTGATTTTTTTTAAAATCAAAATAATCACATTTTTTAAAATTTAAATCAATTTAAAAAAAAAAACTTGCACAATATTATTATTTTATATGACTTTTCTTTTAATTTATAAAATAAAAATTATGCACACACATGCATGCTATAAGTATTACCAATATATATTATTAAGTATTATTTTATAAGTATTATCAATGCAATATATATAATATTTTTACACAATTTACATATATGATTAAAAGGTAACATTTTAGGATACCAAAATATTTTATTATACAAAATGCCTGAGAAACTACAAATCATATGTCAAAAATGAATGTAACCTTAAATATTTTAGTTAAAATAAAAATAACTGCATGCAGCACATAAAATTTTTAAACAATTTTGGAAGCAAATAAAGATATTAACTTTTGTTTTTTGTTAAAGTGCTGGTACAGAAAAACGAGTTTAGCAGCTAAATCAATTCCTAAGTGAGTCCTAATTTTCAAATGTACTAAGCCAAAAGCTGAAAATAATCGTTCTAATGAAGCTATTTCAGTAAAAAACTGGTTGATCATGCATTCTGTAAGTTTTTTAGTATCATCCTTTTCGATAACTGTGACATGTGGCTCCTACCATTCTAAATGACTGAGATCTTCCACTATATTAGATTCAAACAAAAATTCATTGAGTGGTTCAGATTTTGCTTCAAACTTTAATAGGTATCACCAAAGTAGAGTATTTCTCTTTAGCGGACAATAATGCTGACATTTTCTCAGAGCTAAAATACAGAGCTTTTCTAAATACTAAATAATAGGCAAGTAAATATTCCTATACTTAAAATATTTTTGCTTAGTCCTTACTGTTACAAGTTTATTTTACAATTTGATTCAAATGAAATTTGAAATTATTTTTTCTAAACTTGCATTGTAATTTATTTTTTGACAAAGATTAAGCCTGATCTTTCTAAATACTCTTTGATTATCTGAATTATATAAAACTAAATTATGTTAAAGTACATTATTATGTTTGTTTACATCTTGAATTTATTACCAGTATCTAAAAAAAAAAACTGGTTTAAATCAATGATTTTATTTTAAAAAATCAATAGATTTAAATCAGCGAACCCTCTAACTAAACCCTGAGAAGATTTAGAAATCTTAAATAGGTAGTTTAAATGTTTTTTTTACCTTTCCTATTTCCAAATCTTAAAAAGAAAAGAAATGGAACAAAAATTATTTTTTTTTACTAAATTTACAAGTTTGCACTTTCTACCAAGCATAAATAAAAGTGGTGAATTTTCCACAATCAGGGCACATGCCAAACTCGCATATTTTAACAGAAATGTTTTAGAACTACAAGAATTGCATTCGTGAAATTAGGCATGATTTCTAAACAGTTAATGTCGTTTCTGATTTTTTTTTTTTACTTTTATATTATTCATCATAATAATTTATTTATTAGTGAAAGTCCCCAATTGCAACACCTATTTTTAAGTTTCTAATTTGTATGTGTGCATAGTGTCAATACTCTAATAAAACATACATTTTTTAAAATTAGTTTGTTGAAAATAAGATTCATATTTTCTTGCTGATTCACTCGTAATTTTATCATTAGGGAATTAGGTTTACTTGTAAAACTTAACTTGAAGTCAAACGAATACCGAGCAATTTAAGGTAGTTCTCAAATGACCTGCTCAATAAAACAAAACTTTCTGACACATTTTTAAATGCAATGGCGTAAAGTTAGCAGGGCTAACTATTGAAGCAATTTGGAATCGAAATGAGTTTTCCACAATTTGATAAATAAATTACTTATCGAGTTATAAGCGATTTGTGTCGTCTTTCCCTTTTCTCGTGCAAACAGCATCAGGGATTCGATTCAAAACGCAGACTTTGACAGTATTTTCTGAAAGATCTTCTGCCTTTACCAAAAAATGAAAAACATTATTTGATTACATAGTTTCTGAATAAGAACACCTGCCAATTTTACATGTCTCCGAACAATGAATTAAGAAATATGTTAAAAGTAGTTCTTTTGGATCTGAGAACAACCTTAATGTAACAATCAAGAAACATTAAAAAGTCTATTTTAAGTATAATTCTGCATGACTAAAATTTTTTATTATGTTGGTTATATTAATTTGAAATTTTCCAGTTTTTTTTTTTTTTTTTACAGTGTGATTTTTAACTTAGTGTAGTATTGCACAATCTTTTTTTTCCTAACAAACATTTTGAGATAACACAAAATATAATGTTCATTTTTTATAGGATTCATTTATCCTTTCAGACTAACTTGGCATCATTTGGATAGTAAAAAACCAAGAACCTTAACTTATAAATAGATTGCCAAAAATGGTTGTCAATGGGGAAATTGCACGTTTTTCAATTTAACTTGCATCTGATAGAGTGTAAAAATATGAACATTTTGATACCATTTTTACATATATTTGAAACTTTTATAATTCATTAAATCAACTTTTAAAACCCAGTTTTTGTCGTGGCGAGAAAAAGCCGCGTCACGTGATAAAAGCTGTTCTGACGTCACTACACATGTAAACAAACCCTCGCTGTATTTCTCCCTGTTATTCCCTATGGGGATGGCTTGCTTTTCGCTGAATGGCTTGCTTTACGCTTTTTTCTTTTCTTAAAAATGATTAGTATAACAAATTAAAAGTATTGTAAATTGCTGTAATAAATAAATAATACTGTGAATTCCAGGTGAGGTTTTTATTCCATCGCGTTTCTAAGAATTGTCATTTCCAGATCTCGATGTAGAAATAAAGTATCAGTACAAGTTAATACTCGTACTACAATATTGTATTTTATAGAATAATGTATACTTTTATTTACTTATTTTTTGTATTAATATTGTACAATATAAAATAAAGTAATACAAATAGAATTTATTTCATTAGGGAGGGTGGAATTAACTCATAAAAATGTTTTAGTATTTCTATTTTATACTCTTGAATTAAGAATTTGGCTTGGCTTCACTATAGGTTTTATCTCTTCAATTGTTAAATAAACTGTTTTGAATCTTTGAAAACAGTTAAACTTATTAGAAAGAGCGAAATGTGCTGAGGTTAGCTTTAAGACAGCCTTACAGAATTTTTATATAAATATACACGGAAAAAGTTTAATAATTTTTCAAAAAATGTTACCAGGTGTCTATCAAGACTTTTCTCACAGACAGGGTCCTGTTTTTGTGAAATTGTGAGAAGTATTTTACATTTATGAAAAAACTAATTATAATTTTGTGAGTTTGAAATAACTGTTATATTCAGGTTCTTGTTTATAAATTTTTGACAAGATCTTTTATATATGTAAAAGCTACATAAATAGATTCTTTGACGACTTCAGTTGTTTTATGTCAGGTCAGATTTTACTTTTAAATAATTAAATTTGTAAAATGTTTAGTTTTGAGATGGAAAAAAATTGTGAAAGGCCTATTTTTATGACAAAGAATTTTGTGAAGGGCCTGTTTTAAGGTGGAATGTTTTGTGAAGGACTTGTTTTAAGGTGGAATGTTTTGTGAAGGATCCTGTTTTAATATGAAAAATTTTGTGAAAGGTCCTTTAAAGGACCCAATTTCTTCTTAAACAGGTCCCTGGACTATGCACAGGCAAAAAAATCAAGTAATTATTTTAAATACTGTCAGTTTTGTGAAATTTTCAGAATGTGGGATTGAAGGTTTTATGCTTTATAGACCTTTACAGATTACAGATGATGTTTAGTTCATAAATTATCTTTTTTATTTTTGTATTCACGTATCTTTTATAATTTCATTATTTTTATTTTTTACGAAAGTTAGAGCATTGAGGAAAAGACTGATATAATTTTTTTAGAACCTGATTAATCTAAAATAGGACATTCTGAGAAACTATATTTCAAACAAACAAAAAGTTCTGCATCCATTCAAAAATTATACATAAACAAATAACAATAAAACAGTAATTAAATTATTTTTACACTTTTTTATTTAACACAACTTGGTTTTTGTATATAAGGATGGAATCTTGTTATCGGTTGTTTACTCACTTTCTGATAAATTAAGAAATATAAAAAATAAGTGCAAAATTGTGTGTTTCCGATGACGTACAACATTTTATTATTTTTAGAACTTAATTATAAATTAATACATTAATTTTGACGCGTTTTTCCGTTAGCCCGAAACAGTTGATAAATCGAAAAATATTATCTGTGGTTACAATTGTATGCGACTTACAACAATTTTATTATGCATTAAACCACGGTGTTAAAAAAAGGCTAAATGGGTGTGAAGCTGCAACTATTTTGCATACTAAAAAATAGAAAATAATAAATAAAAACTATACAGTGTAATATATATTTAAAAAAAAATACGTTTTAATAAATTAAAAGTTTCATATTAATTGAATTATGATTATTCGTTGAGAAATCAATTTAGAAATCCTAATAAGATAGTTTAAATAATTCTTATATTTTATTTTTTTTATTTTCTCTTTCCATACCTTAAAACAGAAATAAAGCAACCATTATACATTTATTTTAATGAATTTACTAGCTCGCATTTTCTACCAAGCGTACAAAAAAAAAAAAAAAAAAAAAAAAAAAAAAAAAAAAAAAGAAAAAAAAAAAGTGGTGTATTTTTCATGATCGGATTCGGTGGCCACGCCAAATTATTGTATTATATTGAACATTTTTTGGAAAAATCATGAATTACAATCATAAAATGAGAAAAAAAACAATAGTAATAAATTTACTCACGTATGTTGCAGTAATTGTTTTTCTGATCGGTGAATACACAATCAGTATTAAATACAGATTTTTTGTTTTTGTTTTCTGCATTATTGCTCAAAATTTCGTCTTCTCATAATTAATTTGAGTACATTTTTATCCTTAATATAACCTGCATAACACGAAATTATATTCATATCAAAACGAATTATTAAGCATTAAAATGAATTAAGAAAATAATGCATTTCAAGAACTATATAAATGCGATTTTACTTATGATTTCTTTTGTAATAGAACTATCATTCTTTTTTCGTTTAAATAAATAAGAGTAAGTAAAAGATAGCTTTAGTTTCCTGTATTTTTACCCACATGAAATGCAGCTTTTCTTCCCTAAAAGTAAATAAATAAATTTAAAAAAAAATCCGAAAGCCATAACTTTGTGTTTTTCGAATCCGACCAACTTCATCACTTTTCTAATTGAAAATTAATGCAAATGTATAAATAAATAATGCATTATATTTAGATATGTTAAAATAATCTTTTGACTTTAATATTTGTTTTTGTTTTTGTGTAAATGCGTCTTTAAAAGACGTTTATAATAAGTAGAAGGTAATGCAAAACAGCCTGCATGCATTCGACTCTAAAGCAGAATCCGCGTTTCATGTGTAGTGACGTCAAACCAATCCCGTCGCGTTTTCAGATCACGTGGTTTTGTTTTGCTTTTAGCGGAGTTTAAAACTCCAATAACTAGTTATTTAAAATTATTTTTGCGTTTCCGAGTTAAGATTTGAGGAATGTAAAGTCATCTTCATCAATTAAACATAAAATAAGGCATAATCTAGAATGAGTGCAACTTCCCCATTGCCAATTTTGTTCAATGTGGCCACAATCATGTTCAAAACATTTAATAAATACATAAAATTATTAAAAATGACAAATAATATAAAAGCAAACTAAAGCAATACAAAAAATTAATTTAGTACATAACATAAAATTGATGGCACTAAATATGGTTTTCCAGTAATTTGCTATGCCAATCAGAATAAATATAACAAATATACTATTATATTTGTTTATTCTACTCTATTATATTATATAGTTACAATCTGCATATAAATATTTTTACCACTGTCTATAATATGCCAACTATGAGATATTAACTAGGCACGTAACAAAAAAAAAGCAAAAATAAATAAGCGTTACAGTAATTATTATTTCTGTCGCTATTGTAGGTGCAGTGAATGTGACCTGGATCAGATAATAAGTAACGATATTTTCTCTAGTTGATAATCAGTTTTTCAAAGTGTCATTTTTTTTTTTTTCAGTGAAAACAAGTATGAATTTTTCACCTTTTATTGACTATATGACACTTTGTAGATACAGAACTTTTGCCTCTATCAGTGACTTTTTTAGACATGCCCCCACCCCCCCTGATTTTTTTTTTCTTTTCCTTCTAACCTTTATGTTTAAATGTAGAATTAATAATTATGTGTCAACTTAGTACAGCCATGAAAGAAAGATAGACTGTCTAATTTAATTAATCATTTATTTGCAGCTTTATTGAAAGAATCATTTCTGGTTTTTGTTTAGCTCAGTTTAGACTGCATAACAGGTTAGAGAACAAAAAAAAGGACACGAATTTAAATTTACGTTCAAATTTTGAATTTAAAAATATTAGAATTTTGTTGTATAAATGATAAAATTTTCACAATACTTAATGCTGAAACCTTTATTTTGTTTTTCGATAGTGCAAAAGGCAAATTTTTTCTGCTTTCAATTAGTTGATCCTCACTTTTGTTGTATTGTAAGTAAGGGACGGGGGGGAGAAATTTTTTTTTTTTAATTCTCATGTTAAGTGCAATATATTGTAGTTGCTAATTTATTTTGCCGTAATTTCCGGCGTATAATCCGCGGAATAAACAATTCTGTTTCAACACAGAAATTTTATTCAACGATTTAAGTCAAATATTTACAGCGATATGACATTTTATAAAATAAAATTTCTGAGTCGAAAAATGATTATTTGATCCGCGTATTATACGCTGGAAATTACGGTAAGTCTGAAAAAGTTTATAATTAGCAGTACTATTTTGAGAATATCGGACAGATATAAAAAAAATAACCAGATACCTATATATATCAAAATATCGGATATTTTTTATATTTTCGAAAATATATTTACGAACCCTAAGAGTCCTAATATTCTGCAATACTGTAACAACCGTACTTATAAAAGAACATTTAATTACATGCACATTTATAAGGAATATGATATTTGTCAGCTTATGTGCTTGCAAGCCAAGCAATATGGAAGCCTCCACGATTCACCACGAGGAACTAATAATAAACATTTTAAATTGAAATATAATGAAAATTCTCAGACCGATATGGTTTACAGTTTTAATTTAGTTTGACAAATATCATACCTTTCATTATTTTAAAAAACGATGCATTTAAACTTACCTTATAAATTTGAAAATGCTCAATTGTCGGCAACATGCACAAAAGTTCCGCGCCTTCCAGCTTCCGGTGTGTAAACAAATCTAGCTGTTGCCAACTCGCATTTCTTCCCCAGTCTAATATATGCTCGTGACGTCACTCCTATAAGGAAATAGCTCTAGAGCTGTAGCGATACTCCAAAGTGTATACACTTTCAGCACTTCCTTGGCGAAAAATATTTCGCCAAAGGATTTGGCGCATTTGCCCATAACAATGCTACAAAGTGTATACAGTTTTGACGCTGTTTTGTTTATATATTTACTGTACATAGATTGAGCTGCATGTGACGATATGGATATTTTAAAAATAGATTTCCGCTCTGTTTTTGATTATTTTGATAATTTCGTTGCGCTATTAAAGAAAAATGCTTAATATCATAAGTTAAATAGAAGAAGAGTCATCGTTTAGTTTACAGTTATTTTCAGTTGTGTAGCTGCCGTGTGTTTCGCGAATTGGAGTGATTATTTTCTAAGACTTATCCATTATAAAGGGAAATATGGACATTTTCTTTTCTTTTAATTCAATTTTTGAATTAATTGGCCAGCTGGTGTCACTTTTGAAAGTAGAAGTTTAATTTCTTCTTCTGCTTTGAAAGTGTGCACTTGCTAGCCAGAAATTTTACTAATGGATTAATATCACATTAAAAAAAAAAAAAAAAAACAGTCAGAGAGCAATATAAAGCAATTTCAGGTTTGGTAAGCACTGAGTTTTTTCTGTCCATTTATATTTATTTCTTATGAATAACTCTGAGCACCTGTGTATTATTTCTAATGTGTTTGTGCATATTATAATAACATTAAACAGTTATATAACATATCTTTTTACATTTAAAGTTTCAATGCTGGTATCCATTCAAAAAATAAAAGTGGTTTCAATCTATTTTATTAATGGGAGATTTTCAAAATAACTGCCTGTTTAATGCTTTATACTTTGAACACATATTCCATTAAAATATATTATATAGGATAGATGTGCCAGTAATGGACACCCTTAAGAAATTTTTTTTTAAATTATTTTTTAATTAATAGTTATAATTATTATATCCCACTTTTTTTAATATTATATTAATCTATCAACATTATTTAATCAATCTCATAGTCTCATTTCCCAATGTGAATCAAAATTTAATTGTAAATAACAGAAATGTATCAAAACACCCAAAATTCCAGTAATGGACACCCCACAAAAAATAATAGATAATTGATTTTATAATTGTATTTAAAACCAAAATTTAATGAAAGCATATTAATGAAATAAAATAGTCATTTTCAAATAAATTTAACAATTAGGATATCAATAATTAATAAAATATTTATGAGACTGATTCACTGTTTAAATTAATTATTCTCATTATCAAAAGATCAATATTTTAATTATTTTAGATAGAAGGTTTAAAATACTAAATTTTAAAGAATTATATTTATCAAATTATTAAGTCATTGAGGGGGAGAGGGGAGTTTAGAAGGGTTAGTGTTTAAAAAAAAAAAATTAAGTGTCTTGGTGTACCAGTACATGGAATCATATTTATTTTTATTCTTAACAGTTAAACTTCCTAAAACTGCTTTATATATTACTTTTAGCAATTTGTATAAAATATATCAAATAAATGAAAGTGTAGGTTGAATGTTTTTTATATACTAAATAAAATTATTTCAAAATAAAATATCAGAACTGACATTTGAGCCCCTTGATCTGCAGATTTACTACTTTCATTGCTGCTTTAAATTTAATATTATAGTGATTTTTTATGTATGTAGTTCTTTTGTCAGAGATGAATAATGAAACATTTAAAACAAAAAAAAATAGATTTTTAAGAACTTGTGCGATTTAAAAAATTGTCCTTTTTTAAATGGGGCGAGTTTGAATCCCATGAGCCCCTCATTTTCCCATGCACTTAAAGATTATTCTCTGCTTAATGATGGGTGTTGATTGCCGCATTATAAAATATGCAAGGTACGGCTTACAAAAAAATAATTTGATAACAATCTTAAAAAAAATTATTAATTACGTGAAATTGATAAAAACAGCTATTTATATAAAAAAATATATTATTACATTCTGGTAAATGAAATTAAAAAATTATATTTGATTACTTAGCTTTTCACTTAAAAAAAAATATATGCACTACGGACATTACTGAATTTGCCTTTTCAGTATGTTCACATGGGGTGTCCATTACTGGAAATTGACTAATTAAGCATTCCAATAATGGACCATGCTCGTAAAACCTGAAAAATAAATGAAATTTTATAAATTGCCATTGGTATGTAAAATTCAAAGTTTTCTATTATTGTCTAAACGAAAACATGCAATTTTTTCAAGAAAATAAAAAATATATGAATTGTTTAAGTGAAGCTAGCTCTTAGCATGTTCATTAAGATTTTCACAGAAAATCTGTGGAACTGTGAAACATTATTTTCTGCTTCCTCATTGGTTTGATTAAGAGTGTCAACAATAACCTAGAATATAAAACAAGCAAGGAGGACAGGAATTATGAAAAAATATATAAAAGGCTAAATTTTTATTGGTTATTTTTTTATAAATCAAAAACTTTGAAAATGGCCCATTACTGGAAAGGCGTCCATTACTGGCACAACTACCCTATATATATCCTTTGATATGGTTATAACATAACATAATTACATGATAATATGGTTCATGGTTTGATATGGTCATAACATAACACAATATATCACGCTATGTATAATAAAATGTATTAATTTACGGTTTACGTGTAATTTGCTAACTACAGTAATCTAACACTCAAATACTTAAATGCATATAAATGCATTTAAGTATTTGAGTGTTAGATTACTGTAGTTAGCAAATTACAGAAATTTAAAATTAAAACATCGATTTACCAAAGTTTTTTATAAATCTTTTTGACTAGTTTAAATATATAAAAATACAAATATTTCTTCTAATATATATTTATATAATAGTTTAAAAATTAATATTAATGTCTTTTCTATAGTCTTTAGACATCTCATGAGTATTATAATTATTTTACAAAACCTTTTGTATCTGTAATTGAAAATAAAGCTAGAGGAAGCTTTATTGTTCAGGGGTCGATGCAGGTTTTTTTTCTTGGGGCCCATTTTGTGAAAAGTAAAGGTTATTTTTGTGAAATTTATTATATTTTTTTGAAAAATAACATTTTACAACAAGTTGAAATCCAGTTAATCAAATTCGAACCAAGCATTTATAAATAAAAACTTTTTTAAATCCTTTTGCTGAAGTTTTCCGCTCTGGTGAGCTTGTTTGTTTAAAAATTACACATTTTGAAACATCACAAAATAATAAATAAATAATAAATAGTAAGTTTTTATGGAATAGAGTTTTGTGAAGGGACCCATTTTATCAAATTGATTTTTGTGAAGGGGCACATTTTATTAAATAGATTTTTGTGAAGGAACCCATTTTATTAAATAGATTTTTGTGAAGGGACCCTAAACAGGCCCCAAATTTTTCCTGGATCGACCCCTGTTGTTCTTTATTTAATGTAAACAAAGTGTGGCAAAATAGTAGTAGTGTTAATGAAAACAAAATTACTACCTTAATTTATATTTATTGAAAAGTTCTTATAAAATAGTAAGTATTTTTATTACCTTTCATGAGTATTAGCTATATATTTAATTACTTATTTATCCAATTATAATTATGTTAATTAGATACTTTTGACTATAGGATCATTAGGCCTAACATTATCTTCCTTAGAATGACATTTTTCTTGGTCAAAATTATTTTTAAAAAACATTCAGTTTTTAAAAGTAACCTCAATCAAAATCACCAGTTATTAACCCCACCCCTGAAACATTGAGAAACTCATAAAAGATCAACTTTCTTTCTGAGTGTTAACCTTCAAGAAAGCAATAATACAACCATTTGTTGCATTTAAACCAAATTATCTGTGTAACAGTAATCATAAAGTGAATTCAAAATGACTCTAATATATAATTCTATTTAGATGACAAATAAAATTGTTTTAAAATATGTTTTGTATGTTGCATGTTACCTCTTTTTAAAAGAAACTTTGGTACTTTTATGTTAGCCAGGCACAGATAATAAATAACTAAATATTGTTCCCATCACTATCATTTGTATTTTATTTATTTCATATAAAATATGAACTTTTCACTCATTTAATTTAAAAAACACAAAAAAATAGAAAATACCACAAATAAAAACATTTTATTTCAACACCAAATCATTGTTTCAAATTTAATATTTTCATATGCAAAAAATAGTAGCTGCTGTTGGTGAAATTTGTGTAGGCTAACATAAAAGTACCAAAACTTGCGTGTATAATTTTATGCTTATGATTGCAGTATAATTACTTAATACTTCCTTCATTGCTAATTCAGGATTCTATCATATATATAGTTTTTGCCATTCACGCAGGGCCGAAACTAGTTTTTTTTTTCACATGGGGCAAACATGGATTTTTCTCCCTCCTTCCAAACCTTCCTCCGCAAAGTACATTTACAAAGAGAATTTTACTATGTTTCTAATAGATGACTAATTTAAAATTAAAATTATGTAATAATAAAATACAAATTGTCAAATATTTATTCATTAAAACCTGTGAAAACTGAATCGAAAGGAATAGGAAAAAATTATGCTTTATACAGGTTTCAGTCTTAGCAGGTATAATTGAAGTTTTTGACATAACAGTTTAAACTGTCAAAAACCTGCCAACTGGTTTCGGTCTTAGCATGTATAATTGTTGGAGTTCTTTCTGTTAGTACCATGTAATTGTTTCATTTAAGACAACATTCCATTGTAGAAATATTTCATTTTCCCAAATGATACTGTAATTGTAGTAGTATTACAAATTATTAGAATTAGAATTGAAGCATTTAAAATCATAGTGATTTGAGTCTCATTGTCGTAAGAACTCAAAGACCAACATATACTGTGGGCATAACAATGAATTCCATTACAGCTACAGCAAAATAAAATATCTTTGTGCAATATCCACATCAGTTTCATGGAACTGTCAATTATAATGCTCTTCCCAGTGTTGAATTCAGGGGGTGGCCTGGGGGACATTCACCCTGGAGCATTGAAATGTCCCCTCTGGATGATTTAAGATTTTATGCTTTTAATGGTTAAAAAGTGCAATCCCCCCCCCCCCCCCCCAGAGCCACAGAAATCCCTCCCAGAAAAAAATGTCTGAATTCAACACTGGCTCTTCCTATCCATAGACTGATTGATATGTCTCAATATTTTCCTGAGCCTAACGCTAATTTTCAAAATTATGTGCGACTTCACAACAAAACAACAACTATTATGTTTTTATTTTGTGAATTTTCCACCTGTTAGTTTTCATGTTCTGGGCAGCTGCCTGATCTTGCAGTTTCTACAGCCGAATCTGGATAAAAAAAATGAGACGGCATTTTTAAGTTGTCACCTAGGATGGAAAAACACCTTGAAATGGAAAGAGACGAGATTTTTTTTTTTTTTTTTGTGGTGGTGGAGTGGGGTATAAATGCAATGTAAAATTTTATTAGTTATTGGTTCGGCCATTTTTGTTCAGGAGAAGTTCATTCAAGTTTTAGTACCTAATTTTTATAAACTCTGAATCTTAAAATATTATCTATTCAATTTTAATACACCTTCAGAAAATTAATTTTAAAACAGAATGCAATGTAAAATTTTATTATTTAGAGGTTTGGCCATTTTTTTTCCTGAGAAGTTCATTCAAGTTTTAGCACTTAATTTTTATAACTCTGAATCTTAAAATATTATTTATTAAATTGTAATACAACTCATAAACCTTAAGAAAATTAACCTTTTATATTTTTTGTCACCACAAATATATTAAATACAGTATAGAACCATTTATCCAGAATGGTTGGGGTCAGCTGTAGTTCAGATAACTGGTTAGGCATTAAAGCAACATCCATTTGATCAGATTTTAAAATACATGTGGCTGTGTCATTGTCTCTGATTTCAAATTAATTCTTTGATTGCACAGATTAAGAATCAGATTCAATCAAGATCAAAGATTAATCTGAATCTGGTTTCTGAATAAACAATTCCATACTGTATTAACATTTACATAAGTCAACTAAATACAGTAAACTCTGTCTAAGGCAGAATCGATTGGGACCGAGAAAATTTTCCATGGTAGACAATATTCCGCCTTATGCAAACAGCCCCCTCCCCCGCACCAAAAACGAGTAAATCGTATATTTTTTTACACTTGTAACCTTTCAGTACCATTTTTTAAAAGGAAATTTTTTTTTAAATTAGACTTGTTATTAAATTTATTATTTCAAATAATTAAAAAAAACACTTAAACACAAAAATAAATATTACCAATACAAAATTATTTCAAATCTGAAATTTAATGAAAATCATTTATTTAACAAATACAATTACATATTTCACATAGTAGTTTATAGAATTAAAAAGTAATCTTTTATCGATAGTTGTTTTTTCTTTTGGTTTACATGCATTCTTCAGTAAGACATTGTAAGTCTATTATTATCAGTATAATTTCTTTGATAAGGCGTCTTGATATGTTTGAATTACATTGCTGTCTTCAAGGTTTTCAGGATCGTGGTCATCTTCATTTACACTATCATTTTTCACATCATGTTAAAGCTCTGTCAAAACATCCATGAATTGTTAGCTGTGCACACTGCACTGGAAAAAAAAAAGACTGGGTATGAGTCAGAAAGTTGTCACTTTGAACTTGAGTACAATCTTAAAGCATAATATATTGTACTTTAGAAAATACATATATTTTCATAAATGTGCATTCTACTAGTAATAATTACTTTTAAATGCAAATTTACATGGGAAATAATGGAATAAGAAAGAATTCCTTAAAATTAAAATAGTTAACGTTCTTTTGAATTACAAAATTAATCTATTACAAAATTTAATTAAAATGCTCGACCGAGAGTATTTGACATATATGTATGTTTTAAAGTTTCATAAACCTTTCATTTTTAAAAAGTCCTTTTTTTCGCCTGATGCAAAATTATGGTTTCAGTGAGCCGTGTCAGTGGGAAAGTTGCCAAGGCCACCAAATGAAATTCTGTTTCAAAAATCCAAATGAAACTATCTTCAAAAATTGAACTTAGTTTTGGGGGCTTTTTACAGTTTTGCATTAATACTAAATTGCAGCATTTGTTTAAAAACTGCAAATAAGTGCTTCAATATGTGCGCATCCTATCTGCACATACTCAGGATTAGCAATCTTTTGCTGATGCAAACATTCACTTTTGCATTAGTTATATACTGAAATTTTTCATTTTGTAGCATTTTCCATTATTAGCATAAAACAAAGTTATTCTAATGAGTTATAGCCAATTTAAATACAAGTGGTTTTAGCTTTTGACTAGACACAAAAATAATTTTAAAATGCAAAATACACTCTTGATTGTTCTAATGTTTTTTATCATATAAAAACATAACTTTAGAATCCTTAAGGGCAGGGAATAGTCAGAATAAAATTAAAGGTTGTAACTCTTTTGAAACAGGTGAACTGTCAGCTTTTTATTTACTTATTGACATCATCACTTATTATTTCACTAGTATAATTATACGCTGAAAATGTTCATTCTGCAGCCAGTGATGTAGTAGTAAAAAAACCAGGACATACGCCTTAGGTAGAGGGTATACCCTAAAAAGTATATGCTATAGTGTTTTTGAGAAGAGAGTATACGGTATTCCTTAAAATAATCCAAAAGGTATACTGCATATCCACCGTATATCCTCCATTACATCCCTGTCTGCAGCCTTTATTTTTCTTAGCATCAAATATAGTTATAAACAATTTAATAAGAAATATAGTGCCTACAATATGGATATACACTAATTTACCTTCCTATATAATACTTTGATCATATATATCTGTGTTTGTGCATGCATATGTCAGAGAGAGAGAAATAGTATGAGACCCCCCTACATTTTCTTGAGCACCCCCTATTGTTTACTTCTAGCTACAGCCTTGATTGTATAGTGTTTTGAACCTGTCCAGGCATGTTCTATCACCCCTTACAGTTTGGCCCATGAATTCAGGGACACTCTGTATACATTATATATATATATAATATGAATGTCCAAAATATACCAAACATCTACATCTAAAATGATTATAACGCCATAAAACTTGGCAATAATCTTGGTCACAGCTATCTTTAACAAGGAAAATTCATATTAAAAATTTTGTTAAATTTTAATACATTTTTTGATAATTTGTAAATATTCTGGATAGAAATCACTCAAAGACAGACTGCCAAAATGGTGATTTTCTTGTGTCACACTGAGTGTCTTCCTAAACATTTTTTAGAAAAAACCCCCCACAAATTTACCTTTCAGTGGACACACTAAGAGTAAGCACATGTACTTTTTTTTTGTACAATAGTTACGCTTTCACAAATGCAAGATATTTAATAATAGTAAAAAAGTGACAAGTTAGAAGAAAATCATAGTAAAAATTGAATTTTAAATTCCATGCCATATGTGAATACAGTACACTCCCTCAAATACATGCAATTCAGGTCCAGAGTTTACAGAGATTTCTGGTCACTGTTTTGGTTATATTTTTTAAAACAGTAATTTGAATGTAATAATGCACTCGAAATTATAATGAATGCAAGTTTTAATCTTTACATCTGCAACAATGTGCGAATTTTAAGAAATCCACTGTATATAGTGTAAGAACTATCATAATTGTAAAATTAAAACTGTGAAATTGCTGAAAAGTTAATTAAAAAAGTTTATATCGAGCATACTTTTATTTAGGGTTTAAAATTGATGAAATAAATAAATGTATATCTCACATATGATAAAATATATGCATTTACATTCTACTTGCGCCAGAAATAAGAATGGGCAACAGGTCCCCCCTGGGTTGTGCTACAATTTTTTATCAAGTTCAATAAAAATCTTAAGCAATATTAATAAAAGTGTGGTAAATCATACATAAGCAATAAACGCATACTTTTGGCAAAGGTTTCTCCCTGCTAGATGAGTTGCTGAACAGAGCTTTCTTCATTTTACATTTCTTTTTCATTGTCTTCATAGTGTACATTTCTCCAGTAGTCGAAAAAATATTGCTTGCGTATAAAATTCAAATAGACTAATACACAGCAGGCAATATTTATTCAACATGTCACAATGCTGTACAGTGGCTGTTCCCATCAAAACACAAGAGTTAAGCAGCATCAGCCGTGGTTAATACTTTAGACGATGGCTCCTGGCAATGCCACATACTGGCATGCAAAATCTGTGGTGCGGAGAGTACTCTCAGTTGGAGGGAAAGACAAGTGTCACGCTAGGTCAGACTGCTGCCCACATGGTGTCTCGTCAAATTGAAGCTGCACATCTGGGTGAATTCAATGACTTCAGGACCTGGTCTGATGTCTACATCCTCCAATGGGCATAAATTAACAACAACAAAATTGAATCTAAAAAAATTAATAAATAAATAAAAGTTTGAAACAGAAATATATTATAAAACTTCCATTTAATAACAATATACTAGATATGAAGTAGATAACCATTCCAGGATCTCTCTAAAATATTGTTTATTAAATTAAAATTTCATAATATAATATATATTAATGAGTAAATCATAAGATTGCTCCACAACCCATATGTAAAGTGAGAAATAATTATCTTACAACTTATCACACACACTATATAAAAAAAAAAAAAAAAAAAAAATGTGCCAGTTCTTCATTCAGTACACTGACCAGAAACTCAGATGAAGTAAATAATGTGATAAAGGGTGAACATTTGATAAATGTGCTAGCTATAAAAGCAAGCTATTGTTGGTATTCAAAACAGAGGCATTTAGTTATTAATTTATATTAGGTTTAATAATTCAAAAAGGGATTAATACAAATGATAATTTTATTCACTTTTAGCAGTTTTGTGTGCCAGTTATTTTTTCAAGAGTAAAATATTTACTGCTGTACTGTTATGCTTAGAAGCCATTTTGAAATTTTTTGATGTAATTTGGTTATGATAGTAAGAAACTTTGGATAATTCAAATAACAGGTGAGTTTTAGTCCATCCTATTGCTTGCAACTCTTATTCTGAATAAATTTTCTATTTTTTTTTCTTTAAAATAATGTAAAATTTATATATATTTTTGAAAAATAAGACCAAATAAGATAAAAGAATTAGACAGTTAGGCTTAACTAACAAAAAACAGCTATGGTAGATATACCAGTAATGGACACCCCTAAAGGAATTTCTTTAAAAAATATTTTTAATTAATAGTTACAATAATTACATTCTAGTTTTATTTATATTATATTAATCTATCAACAATATTTATTCATTCTCATAGTCACACATCTCAATGTAAATCAGAATTTAATTGTAAATAACAGAAATAAATCAATTCCAACAATGCATTCTCTGTTCCAGTAATGGACACCCAACAAAAAGTAACAGGTAATTGTTTGATGATTGTATTTAGAACCAGAATTTAATGAAAGCACACTGATGAAACAAAATAGTTATTTTCAAATAAATGTAATAATTAGGATATCAATAATTAATAAAATATTTATGAGAATAATTCGCTGTTTAAATTAATATTGTCATTATTACAAGATCAATATTTGTCTTTTTTAAGTAGAAGATTACTAAATTTTAAAGGAATTAAATTTATCCAATTATTGTGACAAGGGGGAAGTAAAGGAGTTACTAAAAAAATGTTTTGGGGTACTAGTGAATGGAATCTTATTTCTCATCATTCTTAACAGTTAAACTCGCTGACACTACTTGGTATATTACTTGTAGTAATTAGTAGGAATGTACCGAATAGTAAGTGCTTGATAGTAAATACTTCTATATTTAAGGATTTGTAAGTTTTTAAAAGTTAAATTTTAAAATAATTTTACATCATATTTAACACAAAGACAATTTTGATTAACAAACCCTTTTCACAATTAAATTTTACAAAAAAAAAAAAAAAAAAAAAATTAAATAAATTTTTTGACCAATTTAAGGATAGTTTTAAAACATTTTTAATTTAAAAGCCATGGCTTCTTTTGTGAACTGAAATACATCAATAAAATCTTCTAATATTCTAAAACAACTGTCCTCTAAAAAAAAAACCCACATTAAAATGTTTTCTTAGAGAGAGAAGAGAAAAAAAAAAAAAAAAACTTAGTACTTTAAATATTTCACTAAAGTCAATTTTTTTTTCCGTTTTTATGCACCCTTTAGAATAAATAAAAATAGTTAAAAATACCTAAGGAATGCTTATTTAGTTGTAAAATAATTTAAACTAACAACATGAGCTTCATTTTTACAGATTGTCTTGTTATAATAGAATTTTAGAATGATCTATATAAATTTATAATTGTTTTTATGTTAAACCATTAATATGTAATAAAATGCTTCATTTTCAGCTGAGTTTGTCAGGGTTTTTTTTTTCCTTCTTCCTGGTAATAAGTTATTTTTTTTTTCCAAATTCTGGCTTAATTGGCTGTCACTTTGTAATAAAGTAATAAAATGAAAAACATTAAAATCTTAGTCAAAACAAGCTATAAAAATTTAGCAATATTTATTTATTTTTATTTTTTTGCATTCTTTATTAGGCTTTATATAGAGAAAATCTTAAAAAATGAGGTTTTTTTAGAGGGCAATATTTAAAAATCAAAAAGAAATTTTGAAAGACTATTTTACAGTCATATAGTGTTTTGCTTGCCATGAAACGAGTAAAAAAAGATATTCAAATAGTGACAACTTAGGAATAAAGTTTCTGAATGTACCCAGAAGGGTCTAAAATGGATGATTAATTTCTGAGGTTTGAAATGTACAGAGTGTTCCTAAAATTTTAGAACAAACTCAAGGGAGATAATGCAGTCACAACAAACATTTTCTGTACAGGAAACCAGCATCGTTATCCATTTATTCAATCAAAAATACAGGGTGTTTCACTTGAAGCTGAACCTGAATTTTTGTTCACAACTTTAATAATAGTGAAGATATTTTAGCAAGATTTTCATCATATAAACATTGTTTAATATGAAATCATTGGAATTGACTGAATTTTAGTCAGTGACGCAGTATATGTGTACTGTCAACTGCATTCTGAATAATGGAATGTCTAGCTTAGTGTTGTTTGCATGGCAAAAAAAATTAATGTTAATCTACAGTTAAAAATATTTTTTTAAAGCGTTTTCTTTAATAGGTTGGTTTGGCCGAATATCTTGATATTCGGCAAACCAAATAATTTGATATTCAGCCTAATCGAATATTCGGTAGGTAGTATGGCTGAATACATACTGAATATTCATTGCATCCCTAGTGATTAGCATTACAAATATGAAATAAATGAAACTGTGTGGCTGAGTATTTCAAATACTAAATAAAATGATTTAAAAGTAAAACTGCAGAATTGACACTTTAGTTCTTGATCTGTAGATTTACTAGTTTATTTACTACTGTAAATTTAATTAATATTAAGTTGTTTTTTTTAATGCACAGTTTTGTCAGAGATGAATAATCAAACAATTAAGACAGAAAATAGCAGAATTTTAACAACTTGTGTGACTTAAAAATTTATCTTTATTTAAGGAGGGCTTGAGCCCCATGAACCCCTCTATTCGTTATGCCCTGTAATATTATTACTTGCTTCTTGATTGGTTTGGTTGATTGCCAGACTATAAAATATGCATAGCACGGTTTTTAAAAATAATCTAATTTGATTACAATGTTCATTTTTTTTTTTTATTACGTGATGTTAATAAAAGCAGCTATTTATTAAAAAATTTTGTTATTAAATTATGGTAAGTGCAATTTAAAAATTAAATTTGTTCACTTAGCTTTTCAATTAAATCAGCAGATTTTATACACGGTAGACGCTGGTCCTAAAACCTTAAAAATGAATGAAATTTTGTAAATTATCATTTGAATATAAAATTCAAAGTTTTCAATTATTGTCAAAACAAAAACATGCAATTTGTGCAAGAAAATAAGGATACAAATCACTTTGCTTTAATAAATTCTACAAAGTATTTTGCTGGCCGAGACCAAGTACTCAAAACACCACTATTTAACATGTAACAGATATGTGAAACTAAAAAGTAAGCAATTCAGAAAATATAAACGCCGATAAGATAACTTTACATTCATTTGTGTTGGTATAATCATCACTGTCTTATCGCGAACAGCATACAATTTCTACATCTTAGATTTTACCTTACAAATAATATTTTTACAAAATTACAAGACACACATTGCAAATTCACTGACCTTTCTTTTCATACAGATGTTTCCTGTGGCAATTTCTCAAACGGGTGAATATATTCCCCGCTACTTCAAAACATTTGATAAAAAGCATACTCATAAGTAAATCATAAATAAAAAAATATATTGTATAAATAAAATAAATCCCAGAAAAATACACGTGGACTACAGAAACGGCACGCAGAGACAGGGAGTTGCTAGGGTTGTAATATTGAATGTACGCTGCGCAGTTTGCCATTGGCGATATTTCTGATTTTGCGGATTTCTTCACTTGGCGACAAGAGTGCTGAAAGTGTATACATTTTGGAGTATCGCAGAGCTGTAGGCCGCATAATTTCCGTCTCCACCGCCGATCGACGATTGGGATTTTTACGCTTTCTGATTATTTGTAAAAGCAAACGCTTCTTAAGTCATTTCCGATATTTTAGAGGATTATGAAGATATAAGAAGATATAATATAAGAAATGAATATATATTATTAGATTATATAGAAATATTAGATTATATAGAGATTAGACTACATAGAAATTAATTAGTTTATATTATAATATTTATTATATTACAGTTATAAATTAATTAGATTATATAGAAATTAATAGATATTATATAAGAAACCAAGTTCAACTGGAAATGACCTAAGAAGCGTTCGGTTTAAGAAGTAATCAGAAAGCATGATAATCGCAATCGTCTATCCGCGGTGGACGGGGAAATTATGCCTCTAGGCCATTTATTTGTAAGCATTATTTGCAAATTAACATTTGAAATCGTGAAGTAAAAACATATTTAAGTAATTTCGCTAATTTATATCGACATCAGTTATAATCTAATTTATTTTGACGTTATATATATTTATAATAAATAAGATAATTAACACAAAATAATTCTGATATTAAAGTATGTTCCTTATATTTTCAGATCTATTGTACATCTTTTTATCATTAGTACTGGTAGAATAAAAAAATTAGTGAATTCTTTAAAAGCTTAATGCTTTTGAAATCAATTGATGCAATTTTCAATATTCTCTGAATATGATACTTTTATATACGCTCGAACCGAGGCTAACGAAAGAGACAGGCTACCGCGGAGCTTTACGCATATATATTTTTTTACAGACCGCGGGAGTCACGTGATGCACGAATGCACCAATACAGATGTACGAAAACAGCATCACGTCACTCTAAAAAAAGATAAGTGGAATGCACCGCGGTAGCCTGTCTTTTTCGTTAGCCTCTGCTCGAAAACTGGGGTTCAATGTTCAGCTCCCCCCCCCCCCCACGCACACACATAAAATATCCAAGAATTATCATTTTAGCCTGTAGAGTTGTGCAAGGTGACCTGACGAACAAGTTTTTGCTGCTGCTGTAGGACAGATATCGGTAGTTTTATCGGTGTTTTTTCTACTTGTGTGTCCTACAGCTTTTTCAACGTTTACTTTAATCAATGTTTTTTCTACTTCTGTGTCCTACGCTTTTAAAACGTTTTACGGTAGAAGTCACGTGATGTGAACTGCTCTATTGGGCACATATAATATAGAATTATCAAAATACAACTGAATTATTGATTTATAAAGAGCATAAATAATACAGCATATGCTATACAAAAAAAAATTGTTAATGGTTAGGCACTTATTTTTATTACTTTCAATTACTGTGTAGGGTAATTTCAAATAACGTCACAAATCGACTGTTGGAGGTCAACTAACCTTTAGAAGGTAGTTGTGATTGGTGGCTGAGAGGATTTTGGACGCGGCTGGAGGTCAACCGGGAAGTTTTGATTGACGGATGAAACGGTAATCAGCAGATTGTAACTTCCCTATACTTGACGAAAATGGACAAAAATTGCTTTCGGGTGCAATGGACCCATCTTGGTAGCCGGAAGGTTAAAATTGAAAATTGAACCCCTCCCTTCGAAATATTTTACAAATGAGCAGGAACCTAGGATGATAGAATATTATGTCCTATTCTGTTCTCCTAGTAGTAGCAGTGCTAGACACCGGCTTGCTCATTCATTATCATGACGTCACAAATGGTGGCTGGCCCATGACCTACGTTATACACGGCCGGTGCATGACGTCAAGGCAACACTAGATACCGGGCTTGCTCATTCACTCTCAAAACGTCACAAATGGTGGCTGACCGCGACCAGCGATTGGTCCAAAGCAACGCGCCCATCATTTTGTGCCAATCGCTGTATGTCTTTCCTCCTAGTCAGCCACCTTTTGTGACGTCATCATAATGAATGAGCAAGCCCGGTATGTAGTGTAGCCCTGATGACGTTCAAAACGTCACATGGAGTGGATAATTTTTATCCGGTGATTGGTTCAAAGTGACGCACCCACCGTTTTGCACTAATCGCTGTGTAAAATTGATCCACTCCATGTGACGTTTTAAACGTCATGCATTGGCCGTATATAACGTAGGTCGCGGCTGGCCGCGACCAAAGACGTACAGCGATTTGCACAAAATGATAGGAGCGCTGCTTTGTACCAATCACTGGTCGCAGGTCGCGACCATCCACTACGAGGCTAACGAAAAAGACAGGCTACCGCGGTGCATTCCACTTATCTTTTTTTACAGACCGCTAGAGTGACGTGATGCTTTTTTCGTACACCTTCATTGGTGCATTCGAGCATCACGTGACGCCGGCGGTCTGTAAAAAAAGATACGCGTAAAGCACCGCGGTAGCCTTTCTTTTTCGTTAGCCTCGAGCCACTACGAGGCTAACGAAAAAGAAAGGCTACCGCGGTGCTTTACGCGTATCTTTTTTTACAGACCGCCGGCGTCACGTGATGCTCGAATGCACCAATGAAGGTGTACGAAAAGAGCTTCACGTCACTCTAGCGGTCTGTAAAAAAAGATAAGTGGAATGTACCGCGGTAGCCTGTCTTTTTCGTTAGCCTCGAGCCACTATATGTGACGTCATGAGAATGAATGAGCAAGCCCGGTATCTAATGTTGTCCTGCTCCTAGGCCGCCAAGCAGGTCTTGCAGAGGCTAAAGTCATATGGTGGGCATCTCTGCTTGGTTGAATCTGAATCTGCTCCTAGGCGGGAATTAACTGACCATACGTTGACCGAATTTTTAAATGCAAAAATGGGGCAAATTGCTTAATGACTTGAGTTTCTTCTTTAAAACCAAAACTGGATTGAATTGTGATTAACATATAAATTTTGGAAAGCCATAAACAGAGTTGTAGTGGGTAGCGGCCCGGATACCCGCCCGGGGGGCTGGGTTAAAAAAACTGTTTTTTACAACCATAAGGGTGGTAGTGGGTAGCTGCCCGGGTACCCACCCAGGCTGGGTTTTTTTAACCCGGGTTTTTTACAACCCTGGTCATAAATCTCATAGGTAATTACATATTTCTGTACTACTAATAAGTTGTGCTACATTATGAGAAAAATATCTTTAAAATTCATAACAAAAGTACTATCTCTATAATAGTTTTATATTGGCTGATCTATCTTTTTCAAATGTTATTGTCGTAGCGCTTCGCTCCGCACTGAATCATCTGAAGTAGAATAGCAAAATATCCGATAATTTTGAAACAAGGAAAAACAACGGAACATTTAGGGAAAAAAATGGGAAAATTGGGAACTTTTCGAGCAATAAACAAATTTAAGAAATTTTCAAGAAGAAAGAGCTGTTTACATAATATAAAAGTTTTCAGTTTTTATATATGATTTATACTATTGAATTGTTGTATTATTTATATTCTACGTTTGAGAACTAGTATCGAAATATTGACTTTTTATATAGAATGTAAGCTGAAAAAAAGTAATTGTAAAGTCATTTTTGTAATATAATTTTTCCTGTAGTCAAATAATTTATTTTCTACTATAATATATTTCATAATATTATTTCATGTTATTATAAGAAGATTACTAAACCACTAAGTATCTTTGTGCTGAACGTTATGTGTTTGTAATTTACATATAGCAAATGATGACTAGTATAGCTTATTTAATTCAATTTCAATGTTTTACGTGGAAATATTTAAAAGTTTGTAAATTTTTGTGATTTTTGTACGTTTATTGATATTAAGCAACTTATCGATTGATAAATTTTACGATAACAGTATAAACGTATGTTAATTAAAATGCTTTAAAATATTTATGTTAGAATATTCCTAGTTTTCGGGAATATTTAAAATTCTCGATTTTACTTTAAATTCCTTGAGGAAATAAAAAGTTTTTATGCCGGAATACACTTTTCAAAAGGCTAACAGCGCTAATCTCAAATCATAGTTCTCAAACAGTAGGATTTGTCCTATCCGGTGTTAATTCAGATACTTTTCTCCAAGAAAGATTTGGAAATCCTAGAAGGGGATATTATAAGGTTCCTGGGGAAGTCGGATTTGTACTTATAGAATTCAGCATAAAAATTATACATTAAAAAATCAATAGTCCATATCATATTATTAGCATACAAACCAATCGATGCTCCGTATGAAATGCCCTACCTGAATTCATCCCTAATTCCATTGGTCAGTAACATTAACTTACATGTTTCTATATCAGAATGGTGACATACAGATTATAAAATGTGATTGGTTGAGACGATTTTGGACAAAAATGAATCGTGTGAAATGGCGAGACTACCATTATTGCCAAATTAATGTTTTTTAACTTATCTCACATCTAATCGAACACGTCCAGGCGATTATCGCCGTGTTTTGGAATCTAGGTTTGCTATAGTTTGGACAAAACTGTTGAGCATGTGCTTTGTGAGTATGTCGAGACTCTCATATAGAGGTACACTTCCTCTGCATGAGAGTGGCGACACATGAAAAATATAATTTGATTGGTCAAGAGCAATAAGGTAACAGATAAACAATTGACATAATTTGAAAAAGTGTTCGCTAAATAAATAAGTTTGGTATTCGAAAATGTGCGTTATGAATGTTTTATGGGCGATTTTAAGGAAAAATGCACCTCAAAACATCTTGGTGAGTCTAACATTGTTGCCAAGTTGTTGTTTATTGAGAACATACATCTGACTTGTGTGCTTGACATCAAGTGCCCGCTTATAAGTCATCGTAAATATACAGGGACGAGATAGCCACAAGGAAATTTACAACACCAGAGAGTTGCATCCGAGAGATAAACAAAGTGTGTGCAATGGAGCTGGCGGGAGTTGAACCCGCCGACCTGACTCCTACGCTCTCAAGCGATTAGCGGAATGGTGTCTTAACCACTCGGCCATGAAGGCCCCATTGTTGCCAAGTAATTTTTGTTGACTTGTTTCACGTAGGGTTCGGTGCCTCTATATGAGAGTGGTGACACACGCTCAGATAGAAGTTTTTAGTTCAAAATATGGCAAATCAGAACTTGGCGATACTTGCCTAGACGAGTGAAACAAGTTAATAAACACTAGCTTAGCGATAATGACAATGTCACCCGGTTGCTTGGCGATTCGTTTTTGTTCAAAATAGTCTTAAACAATAAAATTTTATATCGCGTTAGTCGGCACTTTCATATACAGGCACTCTAGACTCACTCGTCTAGGCGCAGTCTCCAAATTCTGGGTTGTCATTCTGGTTTGTCACAGTTTGGACAAAACGTATGTCGCCATTCTTTCATAGAGTTAAATTGGCGAGCCTCCTCGTTTTACACCAATCGGCGTGTAAAAATGATCCACTCCATGTGACGTTTTAAACGTCATGCACCGGCCGTGTATACCGTAGGTCGCTCTACTACAGAATACTTAAGTGATGACATAGGGACAAAAAAATTGATTGATCGAGACGATTTTAGGCAAAAATGAATTTCAAACATAGCATCATAGCGAGACTGCCATTATCATCAAGCTAATGCCAGGGCTACACTAGATACTGGGCTTGCTCATTCATTATCATGACGTCACAAAAGGTGGCTGCCCGCGGCGAAAGACGTACAGTGATTGGCGCAAAACGATGGGCGCGTTTCTTTGTACCAATCGCTGGTCGTGGTCAGCCACTATTTGTGACATTTTGAGAGTGAATGAGCAAGCCCGGTATCTAGTGTTGCCTTGCTAATGCTTTTAGACTTTTGTCTATTTTCTAACCAAATCCATAGTCATTTACGCAGCTACTGCCAAGTTCTGGGATCTTGATTCTCCTAGATTGCACAAAAACTTTAATTAGAGCTTGCATTCTGTCAGGGCTGCACTAGATATCGGGCTGGCTCATTCATTATCATTACGTCACAAATGGTGGCTGGCCGCGACCAGCGATTGGTATACGCCGCTGAAGTCGTGACATCATCAATATGGCGCTGGGCATAAACAGATCGAAGTGCCCATTGAAATAACATGGACGTAATAAATAAAATCTTCTAGGAATAATAATTGTCATATTTAAGAACTTTTAATCACTTTTCTACAAAGTTTAAGGAACGCTTTTCATTATGAATTCACCAAACTTCTGATTTTGTGATTGAAATTTGATCAATTTATGAAAAACTCATTAGCTTAACTCTAGTTCAACAAACATGGCGGTTGTTTACATATACTGAATTGGTGAATACATTCATGTATGTAAAGATATCTCTGTCCCTCATTACTTATAAGTAAAAGTTTTATTAATTTTAATTAATAATTTTAGCAATTTTATATTTTAAAAAAATTATTAAAGTTATTTTATAATTTATAAATCATTATAATACATAAATTATAAATAATATTTAAATTAAATATATAAATTATATATTAAATAATATATTAAATATATAAATTATGATACATTATAATAATATAAATAAATATAACATTATAATATATTAAATTATAATACTAAAATGATACACTATATTAAATTAAATATTAAATGAATTTAAACATATTAAATTAATTCTATATTACATTAAATTAATATTATGAATAATTAATACTAATAATAAATAATATAAAATTAATTATTTAATTATATATGTATATTCCATATTAATATTTATTTATTATATATATTAATTAATAATATATATAATAAATATTAATATATTTAATATTTATTATAAATTATAGATTATATTATAATTTTATTATAGTATTATCAATATTTATAATTATATTAATATATATTTATAATAATATAATAAATAATATATTTAATATTTATTATAGATTATATAATTTTATTATAGTATCAATATTTATAATTATATTAATATATTTATATTTAATATAAATTAATAACATAAATAATATATTATTTATAATAATATAATAAATAATATTACAAATTATAAGTGTAAATTATCATAGTAACATAATTTAATTATTATTAATTAAAAATAATTAAAATATATTATAATATAATAATATGAACTAAAATATTAATTATTTAATATTAAAAACTATAATTAATAATAATAATAAAATATTTATTATTATAATGAGTATTAATCTTAATAAATAATTAATATTATTATATATATAAATAATATTATATGGAATTATATTAAATTAATACTACATTAAATTAATAATATAATATATTTAAATAAAATACTAAATTTTAATATATTATATATATATACAGTATTATAATATATGAATTATTAAAAATAATCTAATGATTTATTAATTTTAATAGGATTTTCTGTTTACTTATAATTAAAATATGAAATTACTTATAAGTAAAGAGAGATAAATACATCTTGATAGACATGAATGTAAATATCACCGATTCAGCCGATGTAAACAACCGCCATGCTTATCTGACCGGAGTTAAGTTAATGAGTTTTTAATAAATTATTCAAATTTAAAGCACAAAATCAGAAGTTTGGTGAATTTATAATGAAAAGCGTACCTTAAACTTTGCAGAACAGTGACTGAAAGTTCTTAAATATGAAAATTATTATTCCTAGAAGAATTTATTTTTTACGTCCATGTTATTTCAATGGGCACTTCGATCTGTTTATGCCCAGCGCCATGTTGAAACGGCACACTTCAGCGGCGTATACAGCGACGCGCCCATCGTTATGTGCCAATCGCTGTATGTCTTTCGTTTTGTCGTTTCGTTTAGTACCAATCGCTGGTCGCGGCCAGCCACCATTTGTGACGTCATGATAATGAATGACGAGGCTAACGAAAAAGACAGGCTACCGCGGTGCATTCCACTGATCTTTTTTTACAGACCGCTAGAGTGACGTGATGCTCTTTTCGTACATCTGCATTGGTGGATTCGAGCATCACGTGACTCCCGCGGTCTGTAAAAAAAGATACGCGTAAAGCACCGCGGTAGCCTTTCCTTTTCGTTAGCCTCGATGAATGACGAGGCTAACGAAAAAGAAAGGCTACCGCGGTGCTTTATGCGTATCTTTTTTTACAGACCACCTGATCACGTGATGCTCGAATGCACCAATGCAGGTGTACGAAAAGAGCATCACGTCACTCCAGCGGTCTGTAAAATAGATAAGTGGAATGAACCGCTGTAGCCTGTCTTTTTCGTTAGCCTCGAATGAATGAGGCAGCCCGGTATCTAGTGTAGCCCTGATTCTGTGCTATGTTACCACTCTCTTAAAAAGGCACTCAACAGAATTCAACAACTCTGTTCTGTGACATTTTAAATTTTAGTCTTCGACAATGGCAGAAACCACGACCTACGTTATACATGGACAGTTCATGACGTTTAAAACGTTATTTTTTTTACACAGCGATTGATACAAAGAGTCGCGCCCATCGTTTTGTGCCAATCGCCGTGTAAAGATTATTCACTCCGTGTGACGTTTTAAAAGTGATGAACCGACCGTGTATAACGTAAGTCACGATACTTCTCTATAAAAAAAAGGACATGTTTACAAACAAACAGTTCCATCAACCAATCCACCACTAAATTTTGTCGATGCAGGAATCGTCTTGACGACGTAGGCCAATCATATTATAGACCAGTTTAAAGTAGACCAATCAAATTTCCCCATTTTATGTGTACATAGAGTTGCAAAGGGCGGAAAAAACCATGTTTATGTACTTTTTCCATGTCACGTCATCTACGGGTATTTAGAAGAAAAACACCAATAGGCGTGAAGAACATTTTAGCACAGCTTCCCATTCGTCCAATAAACAGTCTTTTTCGGAGGACATATACCAGCAAAGGCATAGCTATTGCCACTCGTGAGTAAAGTCCATTCCCGGGAATAACTCGGGTTTTATTGGGAGGGAAATATTAATAATTCCCGGGAGTTTTCATAAAGTTTTAGACATGGAATTGTTTAATTTCTAAACGATTTTTTTTTTTTTTTTTTTTTTTTTTTACAAATGTAAACAAAACCAGTAACACAAATACAGAAAAAAAGCACAGTTTACATGAAAACTAACGATTTACATGGTTAAGCTGCAGAAATAATTAAGTAAGATAAATTAAAATATCATAAGTAATTTGATATTTTATTCTTGGATAAGCAAAAAGTGCGAGAGGCAGATGACAGATTCATCTTGCCTGACATGAATATAAACATCACCCCTGTTCTCCGATTCAGACAATGTAAAAAACAAAAAAAAAACGAACAAAACTAATAGAAATCAATGCAAAAATACACTAACTCTGAAGAAAATTAATATTGTGTATGCCTGAATAGTAAATATGCCAGCTAACAGAAATTAAACAATTTTAATTTTTAAAGAAACATTCAAATCTTTACCAATTCACAGCTGCCATTGTTGTAAAGCAAATGAGTTTTGATGAATCATTAAAACCTAGAGCGCAAATGCCCAAGTTTTGTGAATTCAAACCTATTTTCAACTTTTCGGAACAATGCTTGAAATTTCTTACAAATAAAAAAATTAAATTGAAAATGACTAGTTTTGTTTACTTTCAAAACTCCTTCAAAATTTCCAATATTCCCCATAATTCCTTGTTTATTCTCAAAAATTCCCTGGTCTATTCCCGTCCCTCAAAAACTGCGGGGTTTTTGCAGTAGCAGTCATGAAGAACAAACAGGTTTTTCTTGCTAACCAACCGTAATTGAGCCAACAGTGACGTCAGCTGCCCTTTCTTTAAAAGAAAAGAGCGAGGCTAACGAAAAAGATAGGCTACCGCGGCGAATTCCACTTATCTTTTTTTACAGACGACTAGAGTGACGTGTGCTCTTTTCGTACACCTGCATTGGTGCATTCGAGCATCACATGACTCCGGCGGTCTGTAAAAAAAGATACGCGTAAAGCACCGCGGTAGCCTTTCTTTTTCGTTAGCCCAGGGCTACACTACATACCGGGCTTGCTCATTCATTATGATGACGTCACAAAAGGTGGCTGACTAGGAGGAAAGACATACAGCGATTGGCACAAAATGATGGGCGCGTTGCTTTGGACCAATCGCTGGTCGCGGTCAGCCACCATTTGTGACGTTTTGAGAGTGAATGAGCAAGCCCGGTATCTAGTGTTGCCTTGGTTAGCCTCGAGAAAAGAGCAGCTGACGTCACTGTTGGTTAAATTACTGTTGGAAGGCAAGAAAAACCTGTTTGTTCTTTATGACTCCTACCAGGGCTACACTAGATACCGAGCTGGCTCATTCATTATTATGACGTTACAAATGGTGGCTGGCCGCGACCAGCGATTGGTATAAAGCGAAGCGACAAAATGAAAGACATACAGCGATTGGCACAAAACGATGGGTCGCTTTGTACCAATCGCTGGTCGCGGCCAGCCACCATTTGTGACGTCATGATAGTGAATGAGCCAGCCCGGTATCTAGTGTAGTCCTGCTCCTACTGTACACATGAGATGTGGTGATTTGATTGGTCTACGTTAAACGGTCTACGATATGATTGGCTTGCGTTGCCATGAAGATTCCTGCAATGATCGTTCAACTGATAGATCCTGCAACTGATAGATTGGTTGATGAAAGTGTTTGTTTGTAAATATGTCCTTTCCTTATTAAAGACTTAAGCAGGTATACAGATAGAATATTTTACTATTTTTGAAACAAGATTAACCACCAGGAATCTGTATTCTGCAAAATTTTCTTTAAATGCGAAAATTTTGCATAAATACAAGCTTTTGATTGGCTAATCTCGCTTCTGAAATAGAGCAAAGTCTTTCAGGATCCACAAATTCCGAAAATGCGCAAAATTTCCGTCCAAACCATATTTAAGATAATTATCTATAAGCTGAAGGAGCGTAGTATGAACGTTTTGACTGAAAATTCTCTACTTAAGAAGTTCTCATAATTTTCGTAAACGCATAGTGAAGTCCTGGTCGACCCCTTGAAGGGCGGGGCCTCCGTGGCCGAGTGGTTAAGACACCATTCCGCTAATCGCTTGAGAGCGTAGGAGTCAGGTCGGCGGGTTCGACTCCCGCCAGCTCCATTGCACACACTTTGTGGAGCTCCGGGACGTAACTCTCTGGTGTTGTAAATTTCCTTGTGGCTATCTCGTCCCTGTATATTGACAATGACTTATAAGCGGGCACTTGATGTCAAGCACACAAGTCAGATGTATGTTCTCAATGAACAAACTTGAATGGTTTTAGCTAAGATTATTAACTCTTTTAGTATGAATGTAGGCAACGCCCCCTAGATAAGAAAGCCGTGAAATGCGTCACGAAAACGTCATACCAAGCAGGTAAAATTAAAAAAGAATTCGAACAACTTGCATGTTTCGATTTCGATGGCTCGTGGAATTATTAACCATTAGTAAACAATAATTATTAACCATTAGTAAACAATAATTATTAATTCTATGAGCCAATGAAATCGAAACATGCAAGTTGTTTGAATTTTTTTCTTTGTTTTGCCTGCTTGGTATGACGTTTTCGTGACGCGTGTCACGGCTTTCTTATCTAGGGAGTGTCAGAAATCATCGGTTTGCGGTCAAATAAACGTTGGAGAATAGTGATTGGTAGCTGAGAGAACTGTGGGCTGCTTATATATACATATATTTTGAAACTTTCACCAAGATTGGTGGGGAAGGCAATAAATAAAAAAATAAAAAAATTACATATAAAGACTTGAATGGGCGGGAAACAAGACTATTTAGTACTGTACTCATCCAATATTGGACATGACAGGGCTTTTAACCGATTCCAGACGCTGCGATTGAACCCCACTCAACAGATCGAGAGGGGCCGGAGCAAGTCCGGACCGCAAGCTTTGGCCCGTCGCTTCATAGGCGAACAAAGTAGAAACTTGTAAAAGGTAACTTATAAAATTTCATTATACGTCTTTTGCAGAGTAAGGAAGGGTCAGAGTTAAGGGGGATAACAGAAAAATATGAGATTGAGATTTGGCCCCCAAAACACAATTTTTGCATTTGGCTAAGGAAAGTTTTAAATGCTTTATTTCTTCCAAATAGGAAAGTTTTTTGAGGGCGAGGTAGGGCGGACACGTGCAGTTGAAAAAAAATAATCTATAGATTGTTTTTCAACTCTCTAGATGGATAGCTCATATATACATATGTGTGTGTATGTGTGTACTAGATAGTACTAGTCAAGGTTTGATGGTAAACAACTATATAGTTCCATTTGAAATATATTTGAATTTTTAATTAGTTGCTTTTTAATTATTAAGTATTGAAAACGTTATGAATAAGCAATGTCTAAGCAATTCCTAAAAATATAAGGCGATAGATGGCGCTGTCAGTCGAACCTACTCAATAAATGAAGTGAAAGAATTTAAAGAATTTTAAGCTTGTAATTTCTAACCTATTAAGGTTACTTTTTATCAGTAGTTTAACTAATAATATTAATTGAATAGACAGGGCATTTGTTTGTACATACTACAAACCTCAATTTTTTTTTGAAAAATATCAATCTTTAGTATTTTTTATTTTTTTTTTAATTACGCGGCCTTTAAAAATTTTCCACTAATTTTATTTTTATCAATCTCGCTCTAAAACTCCGAACTTAAAATGTGCTGCATCCAGCTATACATATTTTTAATTGTTTGATTTTATATTTTCATACTTTATTAAGATAGTTTCTTTTATAATTCTTAGATGAATATTTTCCTTCTTTCTATTTTCTTTTCTCTTCTTTTTCCTTTTTTAAGGGGAAAAAAATCACATATTTTCTTTACATTCTTGATAACGGTCATACAAAATATAACAAAAATTATAGACCATTTCAATTTATTTAATCGATAATCACATGCAAAATTTTAAAATTTAAATATTTTTAATACAAAATTAGATATTTGTAAAAATATTCTTGGATGTTATATTTTACTTAATTATTAAGCATTCGAATAATAATAAAAAAGTACAGATCATATAACTTCTCCCCATGAAATAAAATATGACTAATTATAACAAAAGATATTCCAGAAATCATTCTATCAGCAGCAGGAGTAGAACTCATCTTCTATGGAGATAATCAGTTCGTAAACCAACGCTTTAAACGACTGGGCTATCGTGACCTCGGTCTGTTAATCTCGAAAACTAAACAGGTTCTATATTTGATTTTAATCATACGTAGTTTTGTTCATTTTTGCGCTGAATTATTTGTACTTAAATTTTTAAGCTTGTGCTTTAATATAAACTAGATAGTATCCGTCAAGATTTGACGGTAAACAACTTAAAAATTGCATTAGTAATATGTTTTAATTTGTAATTAGTTGATTTAACTTCATTAAGTATCGAAAACTTGATGAATTGTTATATTGTGTAAGCGATTCCTATAGATATAAAGTGATAGATGGTGCTGTCAGTCCAAACTACTCGACTAATGAAGTGAAAAGATTTTAAGCTTGTAATTTATAAACTATTATGCTTGCTTTTTAGCAGAAATTTAACTAAAAATATTAATGGAAATTTTCTATAGTCTTAACTTTTTTTTTAAACTATCGATATTTAGTATTTTCTAATGTTTTTTTTTAAGTATGCGACCTTTAAATTTTTTCGTTACTTTTATTTTTACCAGCCTGACTTTAAAACATTATTTATATGTTAAACCATGTATATCACGGTGATTTCTTTTATAGTTTTTATGTGAATATTTTCCCTTCTTTCTTTTTTCTCTTCTTTTCTTTTTTTTTACGGAGAATAATCACATACTTTTCTTAGTATATAAACATATTTTCTTGATAATGGTCAGACAAAAAAAAAAGTTTAGATCAATTTATTTAATCGATAATACATGCAAAATCTTTTAATTTAAATATTTTTAATATCAAATTAGTAATTATTGTAAAGTATTGTCTTAATTGTAAATTAGTAAAGTATTGTCGGGTGCTAAATTTTACTTACCACAATCGCAATATAAAAAAAAAATAATAATAACAATGCTGAGTATTTTCTGAATATTTTTAAATCACGCGACCTTTATTTATTTTTCACTGTTATTATTTATTTATTCTTTTTTATGAGTCTTACTCTAAAACCACGAACTTAAAATTTGTTGTTTGCAGCTAACGATTTATAATACATATTTTTTAATTACTTGAATTTTATTTTACATTTTTATACATTATTTAATTATTAAATCATGGACATCAACGTCATTTTTCTTTTAGATTTCCTGTTTGAATATATTTCTCTCCTTTTATTTCCTCACCTTTTTTTTTTATATATATAAAAAATAATAAAATACTTTTCTTTGTATATATCTTAGTATATATATGGCATCTTGTTAACAAAAATTGTAGATCAGTTCAATTTATTTAATCGATAATTACATGCACAATCTTTTAATTTAAACATAAAATTGGTAATTAAAAAAAAATGTTGGATGTTAAAATTTACTTATTTATAAAGTATTCGAATAAAAAAAAATTACAAATTATATAACATCTCTTGAAGTAAAATAAGAAATTATTGAAATTATCTTATCACCAATAAACTAACAAAAATCAATCTGCCCCGAGCGAGCATCGAACCCGCGCTGTCAAAAGCTTAGAACCACAGATTAAAACGTGCGCCTTAGACCGCTCAGCCATTCCGAACTCACACTACTCTGTTCTAAAGCTGGATATGTTGTTCATTTAATATTATGCTTGCGCATTTGTCTTTTTTTTGCACTGAAAAACATTGATCTTAAGAATTAGCTTTTCGTTTTAATATAGAGGATGATACGATGATTGATATATTATTATTATTATTATTTCATCAAGAATGGCTTTTGTGGCGGGAGGGGGGAAGGGCTCAAGGGGAAAAAAATACGTATTCCCACAACAATTACATACATATATTTTAAAGGGTATAAAATAAAGACGAACAGATGAGAAATTTTTAAAAATTTAAGCTTTTTCATTATCTGGCCTTTATGGAGTAAGGGGGGCAGCTTTTCTTATATGCAAGTTATTTATGTACCGCTTTGAGAGAATCTATATATTGTATTTTCTTTTTAACCAGTTCGCCCTGCTGGCTCATCATCCTCTGAAGAAATAAAGCATTTTTTTTTTTTTTTTTTTTTAAATTCTGCCAGTAAAGTATCATAATTGGGTGTTCGTTGATCAAACCTGAATATTTTATAGATTATTTTTCTTTTCTGTTACACCCCCCCCCCCCCCAGACACACACATACACTCTAAAAAGGTTAGACAGTGAAAAATATTATCTTTTTAAAAGTTTCTGCTTTGGTCGTCTTTATTTCATCCCCATTTAAAATCTAAATCTCTGTATGTTACTCTGCATTTTTTTAATTTCTTGACCCCTCCCCCCTCCCCCTTTTCCTAAAGGCCATTGGTGGCATATACTTGCTATGAATATTCTTATAAATCCCTTCTGAAGATTCTATGAGGCATTCATAGTTTTCCATTTTTTTGCTTTTTCATCCTATCAAGTGTGATTCCTGCAGTAACCATTCCATTGCATTTTATATTGTCTTATCCTTTGTTTTTCACATGTGTTTTCATTTTTAAATATATATCCAATCCATGTAGCGAGTTGAAAAAATATCTACCATTGTATTACCATTTTAATCCCCCCCCCCCGCCAGTAGCTCCCTTTCTTCAAGAAATTAAAATGTCTTCTGCCAAATATCAAAATTGTGCGTTCATGTGCTAAATTTCAGAGTTTTATCTTATATATTTCAATTATCCCAATCTCAACTCTGCCTCTCCCCTTATCCTAAAAAAAAAAAAATGAATAAAAAAAAATAATAATAATAAAATAAAATAAAATAAAATAAAATAATGGAGAAAACTTTCCACTTTGTTCTTTATATCAACCTTTTTAAAATCTCTCTATGTATAATTGTTTAATTTTCTTGCCCCCTTACGCCCCCCTCCCTCCAAAGGTCATTCTTGGTGAAAATTAACTATTAAAAACTGTAATAACATACTTTGTAATATATATATATATATATATCGCTGTGAATTTAGCGAATTGAAATAATTTATATATAGTATTATCTTTTTAACCAGCCTTCGCCTCCCCCCCCCCTCCTTGAAGAAAAAAAGCATCAAAAACTTCCCCTAGTAAAATGTCAAAACTGTGCCCCCCCTCCCCCCCACCAAATTTCAGAATTTTATTTCACATTTTCTGTTAGTCTATAACTCCCCCCCCCCCATTTACCTTGTAAATAATGAAAATTCTCAACTTTATAAAAATCCCCTTTTTTGTCTTTGGCGGGTGTTTAAATGACATTGACAGGCAAACAGTGAAAATCAAAATGCGGTTTCAGTTCAGCATTCTTTGTATCGGTTAGGAATAACAATAATAATAAAAACAGAAAAAAACTGTTTTTTCTTTTAAACAGCTTTTTTCCCTCTAAAAAATAATAGATTTTTTCTGTAAAAATTACAAAATCCGTATTTTTTACAGAAAAAAACAGTTTTTTCCTGTAAAAAATATGGGTTTTGTAATTTTTACAGAGAAAAACCATTTTTTTTACTGTAAAAAAAATGGTTTTTTTCTGTAAAATTTACAGATTTTTTTTACAGTGTATGGCAACCTAGAATCATTATCTATCATGGGATACCATTGAATTAATTACGCATGATAGGATTTAATAGAAGGAAGAAAACTTTTATTAATATCTTTTTAAGTTTTGATTCCATTTTCATAAAATTTGAAATGACTCAACAAAATTCTGCAACGATTATTATATTATTAAATTTCAAACCATTCGGTTGGGTAGTTTTTGCGCTGTTATATGCGGACAGATGGACGGACCAGACGACGACTATAAGTTCTACGTATTTATATAATTACGAACGAAGCTAAAAATCAAATACTGATTGGATATTTTGTGAAATTTATACTTATTTAGAATGAATTCTTTAATTGTAAAATTCATATATCTTTTTGAAACATCCTGTAGCTATTTCACTTGCTAAATAACGTTTATTCACATAAAGAAAATATTTCTTTCCTATTTTCTTAAGTACTTTTTTTATATTTTATTTTATTAGTTAATCGTTTCAAATGCTAGAATTAATGTTCTTACTTGAAAAACATGGAAAAGCAATTAATTTCTTTTCCCCCCTCGCTTTCTACGATTAAATGAAATTGTTCTTTTGTGTTTAAAACAATTGCGCGCGACTTTGTTTCTTTTCTTTTCTACTTTTTTTTTTAATCGCATCTTTTGTATTTTTACATAATCAAGTTAATTTGCATCCCTATGGAAAGCATTGAAATTCATTAGGGAGAAGTAATTTCTCTTTTAAAAAAAATAAATAAATTACAGTATCTAAGACTATTATTATAATAAAAGAAAGCAGTGCTTAGTTTACGTACAATGACTCCTTAACTATTTTTTTATAAGACGATTTTGCTTTTCTTCTCTGTGATTTTTTTTAAATTATTATTATTCACTTTAATTCACTTCTTTTTTCTTTTTTTTTTTCCCTTCATGTAGTATTTTATTGAGATTGGACTATAATTGAAAAATGTTTTTACTTTCTTCTATTTACAAGATGAAAGTGTTGGATTCGTACAAAAATTCGACGTCCTGTTTTTCGATATATCATCAGTTTACTATAAATTTCCGGAAACCTTTCCGCCTTGTGCCGAAACGCTTCTGAGTTTTTTTACAGTGTGGGGTTTACTATGGCATGTTTGGTATTGAAAATGACGTGTGTAGCACTTATGGTTATTTTGCAGGAGCACTCAAAATAATTCCGCTGCATTACGGTCTATGGGGGAAAATAGTTTGCGACGTATTTTAATAAATTTACAGTATTTTAAGCATATTCAAATTGATACAAATCACTGAGGTGCACTACAAAGTGCTTACCGTAGAATATGGTGTGCATAGAATATATTGTTCATTTACAGGGACACTCAAAAGAATTCCGTTACATTACGGTCTACGGATTACCGTCGTTAGCAGCGTATTTTGATGATGTTTCACAATTTTAAACATATTCAAATTGATACGTATCACTGAGGTGCACTATAATGAGCTTACTGTAGAATATGGAATGCATAGAATGCATCGTTCATTTATAGGACACTCAAAAGAATTTTGCTACAGTACTGTCTATGAACAATAATTGTTGGTAGCACGTTTTCAGTCGTGGTGCGCATTTTTGAATATAGCTAAGTTTTTGCATATTAATTGGTGCATAGAAATTCTATAGATCATATACAGGGCTGCTGAAAAGATCTCACGTTCATTTCCGTTTATTGGCGGAAATTGTTGAAGGGTAATTTTTTATTGTAATGTGTATTTCCTAATTGAAGTAAATTTTAGCATACGTGTAATATACCTGCAAATCTATAGATCATATACACCGCTCCAAAACAGAATTCGGATATTTTGTTTGACTATTGGTAGCAATTTCTGAAATTGGGTTTCCTAATGTGTTATGAGTTTACTAAATTGTTTACTTAGTAAACTGTGAAGCTTTGTTACAGTGTTTTAAATGTGGTGGAAAGCGTTTCATAATCTATGCTTGACGTATGATTTTTCGTTCTTATTTCTTTCACCGTTCTAAAACTAAATACCATTATTATTATTTTTTTTTTGACGCAGTTGCTAATGATTTTCCTAATGGTTTCAGGATGAGATATATATGAAAAATTGAAGCATATAAGGCTGAAAATTATTTGTAATTGTAATCGGGGAGAAAACAAGGAAAGACAGAAACCCGCGTTGTTGGGCGGTTACTGAACAACCCATAAAATACTTAACAAATTCTCAAGAACAACACGTTGTTTCATCTTGCTTTTACACCCTTATGTTTTTTCGAATGTGTGGGAAGAACATCTAAATTACCAGAAAACCCATTTCGATTACATGGCAGTACCAGCTGTTGGTAACAAATCACAGAGGTGCGGAGGCTGTAAGATTAATTTCAGTTCTAGGAGGCCCCGTGAATCAAGGGTGTTAAATTGTTAACAAAAACTTATAGATTGAGGCCCCACAGGTTTTAAGCTTGCGACATAACGTAAATACAGGCGGCCTACGCAGGTTGAATGACCGCTTATATTTAAGTCTGTTTGATGGTGTTATATTTTTTATAGGGCAGTAGTTTTTGAACATATGTGACGTAAATATGCATATTCTGCATTTAAATAATTAATTTGAATGTACATGGAAGTTGAACTGAATAGTTCGTCTTTAACTAAATTTCTCAAATGACTTGTGTGTTTATTGCTTATGGCTTCCTATTTCCTATACATGGTTCGTATGATCCTTGAAAGTCCTTAAATTTTTCAAAAATAATTTTTGGTTCTTAAAATTTTTATTTTTATGCAAAATCTACAAAAAGTCCTTAGAAGTCCTTATTTTTACTTTCCTATCATTTCTTAATCATGGGCGAAACTCATCTGAGTTTCTGTAGATTTTTGCTTAAAAAAAAAAAAAATTAACAAATTGCAACAAACATTGGGGAAATGTTCCGAAAGCTTATTTTTTTTTTACATTTATTTTTTATTCTTTTAAAAGTATTAATTATTCAAAAATATTCATCAGAACCATCTACAAATAAACGCATTTTCCATTAAAACAGTTGAAGAGATCCTGGCATTCTCTGTCCTCACAAAAATATTTGTTTGAACCATCGCTGCAGTTATTGAAACGCATTTTCCATTACTATACCTTATCCTTAATATATACCTTAATATTTTATCGGGTCCTTCCTACAATAAATTCAACTCTTGTTTAGATTGATGTCTGAGCTAAAGGTATTTTGAGGAAATTAAAGTTGAAGACCACGTTTTTTGCTTTATAAGACGATTTCTCATCCGACGTCCATTTGTGAATTCCGCTTTTTTTTCATATCTGATAGTTTGCATCTATCCTTTTTGTAACTTTAACATTTTTGTAACGATAAAATTCTTTTAAAGTTACAGAGTTTTGTTAAAAACGCATAAAAAAAATAAAGTGACCAAGAGGTCCATTCTCGACCGAAGCCACAACCATTTTCCCAATGGTTAAAATACAAAATAACCTTATCACTTTCTCGAACTTTTGCCCCCCCCCCCTTTGTTTTTTCCCCACACACAGTACACAAAGTTTAAATCTTTAAAACTCTTTCATTTTTATTAATATTATTATTATTTAAACTCTGTTTGTTACTTTATTGTAATCTAATTTCAGAATCTGAAATTCATTTAGACTCTTTTTCCATTTAATATCTGTTTCTCCGGAAACATCTAGCCAAAAAATTGTCGGTAGATTATAGGATTGCTAATTAAACAATTTTAGTATACAAATTCGGCTGTAAAATTCAGTAATACGGAAATAATAAGACACCATCTTAAATATGACGTAATCAACCTGGCAACGTAGAATCATTACATAGCATGGGATATCATTGAATTAATTATACATATGATAAGATTTAATAAAATAAAGAAATCTTTTATCAATATCTTTTTAAGTTTTGATTCAATTTTCATAAAATTTGAATTGATTCGACAAAATTCTGCAACGATTATATACAGGGTGTTTTTTTTAAAACTGACACTATTCAGAGCCGTCTGTAGCTCGTTCTAATAACTGGATTGACATAAAATTTTGTGAATGGACTAAGAAAACCATGGGAAAAAAGATTCCAACAACAACAAAAAATAGTTCCAATCACCGCCGATAGGGGGAAATGTGGGGCTGTACATTGAAAAAAAAAAACCCATCAGAAACAGACAAAATTAATAATTTGGATAAAATGCCACGTTTTATTCATCATTTACACTTTCCCTTTCGTTGATCGCAGTTGAAACATCCATTATCACTTTTTCTGCCACCGGTTAACGTCCTCTGCCTGACCGAACTACTAGCGAGCCTGTTTCTTAGAATTTCAGAATCATTGCTTTCAATACATTAACGGATAAAGGTCCTTTGCGCAGTTTATGGCGTGTTCTAAGTAAACGAAGAGCGGCTGGTGCATTGTACTGGTTACAATATAAGAACTTCACAAGTAACGCGCGCTGCGGTAACGTGAGATTCATTTTCAACCTGAGCTGAAATTGTTTCTCGGTGTTTTTCGCATGCATTTATAACTTAAACTATTGGCGATACTGTCGCTTGCGTAAGTAAAAATTTGCATTTGCATTTTATGCCCGTATTTTATGCTAATTCCCAGTTGCATAAATGACCACAGCGCCACATTTCCCCCTATCGGTGGTGATTGGAACTAATTTTTTTTTTTTTTTTTTTTTTTTGAATCTTTTTTCCCATGGTTTTCTTAGTCCATTCACAAAATTTTGTGTCAATCCAGTTATTAGAACGAGCTACAGACGGCTCTGAACAGTGTCAGTTAAAAAAAAAAAAAAACACCCTGTATATTAAATTCCAAATCATTCGGTTGAGTAGTTTTTGTGCTATTATATGCGGACAGACCAGACGACGCCTAATAAGTGCCACGCATTTATATAATTACGAACGCACCTAAAAAAAAAAAGAGTTATTTTAATTTCAATAATACACAATTTCTGTAAAAGATTCGTCAGTTTTTAATGATAGTACATTAAAAAACACAATCTGTTTAATCGTTAGTCAAAATTTTGTTTATTCATAAATTTTTTTTTGAAGATACACTATTTCAAACTTTAAATGTTTTTGTTGATATGCATCGCGTTTAAAAGGTATAAGATACCTTACTTTTACATTATTATAACTGCAGAGCTATCAACTTTTCAGATTTTGTTGGGCGTCTTTTCCGTCTTTAATTAGTCCTTTTAATAATTTCGCTTTCTTCTATAACATAAAATTAATAAATCGTGATTATATATTATATTAATAAAAAAATTATATAGCTACTTCTAACATAAATATTACAAATTAAAATAATAAATCTTCATTCCAACCCATTTGCAGTCTGCTCGTAGCGAAAAACCATCATCTAACTACAGTGTAAGAATTTTTAAAATTCTTTCGGTAATTTTAAAGTAATCAAGTAATCTGGATTTTATGATCTATATTATGGATAAATTTATATGGATAAAACTTTTGGTTCCAAGGAATGCAATAAGAAAATCCTCTACTGTGTATTGATATGTTGCAGACGTATTTGGCCATGTTTACATAGGTAAGTTTAATGTTGTTCTCAAATGACCTGCTGAACAACGTGAAACTTTCTGACACAATTTCTGACTCATTTTTAAACACAAAGGCATAAAATTGCAAGTGTCACTCTTGAAGCGATTTGGAATCGAAATGAGTTTTCCATTTTTTTAAAATAAATAAATCACTTATCGAGTTATAAGCGATTCATGTCACGTGACAATAGGTTTTTCGCGTTGTTTGCGGCGCAGTGGAGGGAACTCCTTTAAAACGTCGACTTTGACAGTATTTTTTGAAAGATCTTCTGCCCTGACCAAAAAACGGAAAACCTGTTTCGATTACAAAGTTTCTGAATAAGAACACCTGCCAATTCCATGCATTTCCGAACAAAAATGAGTTTTAAAATATGTTATAAAGTAGTCCGTTTGGATTTGAGACAGCTTTAACCGATATGTGAAAAGTGATGTATATAACTCAAATTTCTATAATACGCGCAACCTGTCGTCTCAAAGTGTGCCTTATAATGATAATATTCTGTATTATTGCCGAAACATCAGGGAAGGCTCACTGTGGATACGCGAAAATTTTTTGGTTTCTGTTTGTCTGTCTGTTCCGCGATAACTGCCAGAAAAGTGATCCGATTAGGTTGCTTTTTGGTGGGTATGTTGGCAAGGTACCCGGAATTACTTGTTTAATTATTTGTTCAATTTGGTTCATTCGTTCGAAAAATATAGAACATTTTCTTTTAAGTCATAATGCTTTTCAATGGGAAGTCAGACGATTTTTTAATTTTAACATTCACCGAAAAGAAAATCACGCATTGGGATAATTGTAAATGCTAAATTATAGATGCTAAATTTACGAAACGAAGATGTTAATTTAATCCGGTGGCTTTCAAAATTTGCCAGTATATTTATTAGAATTTCGAAGTTAATTGTATAAATTATTGGGAAATTTTACGCATTAATTTGAAAGATATAAAACATTTTATTTTCTCATTTTTTACAAAAATTTCGAATGCATTTCTTTTTTTTTTCTCTTTTTAGGTGCGTTCGTAATTATATAAATACGTAGCACCTATTGTCGTCGCTTGGTCCGTCTGTCTGTCCGTCCGTCCGCATATAACAACGCAAAAACTACCCAACCGAATGGTTTAAAATTTAAGATATATTATCTTTGCAGAATTTTGTCGAGACATTTCAAATTTTATTAAAATCGAATCAAAACTTTAGGAGATATTAATAAAAATATTTATTAAGAAATTTGATTTTTTTTTTTTTTTAAATCGGTGCTTTTTTGTTATAGGAGCTTCCGAGGTTTAATCGTCAAGCGACCGAGATACTTATTTTATTACAGAAATTAATCTGCAGACGATATAATTCCACAGAATTAAAAATCATCTAGGTCTGAATATTTATATAATTAGCTATAGTACGAACACACCTCGTATGTCACGTTTGACGTACAATTTCCCACTTGTTTATTATATGATTGCCAAGCAACTAATATTTCAAAGAAAATTCTAGTGAATCGCATTATTTTGACGCGAAATTTTATTACAAAATAGATACTTTTCGGGTGATTTTAATTTGTAATATGCTTTTTCTAATGAAATAGATGGGGATTTATTTTAACTACTAAAGAAAGATGACCAAATTGGTTTTCCAAACAAAAATTATAAAAACGTTGAATGTGTAAATTGAATATCAGTCTCATTAAGAGGAATTTACATTTGAATAAGTATATTTAATACACGAAATTTTATTCAATTTCAGCAACATATGTTTAGTGGTTGAAAATTAGTATTCTTTTAAGTATAGGATAAAATCTCCTGTACAAAGAGATGATTTATCTAATTAAATTACAATAGTAAATGCATTCAGACATATACTCGAATAATGATATAGCACAATTACTGGAAACTAAGAATATAAAATTAAAGCGACAACGAGGGGTTCAGGGAGGAATGTATTCTTATTCTGAAAAAGTGCAGTAATAAGTAGTTGATTCTATCATTGCATAAAATTGTGTTTAAGGTGATATTTTTAAAATTTCCGGAAGTTTCTCTAAATCTTATATTCTTATAAACGCAACTTTAAAAAAATATCAAATATTATGCCTATTATATTAAAAATTTGTGAGAATGATGAACAATGATTTGTAGAGCTGACGTTGAGGTCTCTGATTTGTAGATTTACTAGTTAAATAATTTTTCATTATTATAATTCATAAGAAGGCTAATTTTAAATATTTTAACAGTACTTATATAAGAATCGTGTGAAGAGTGCTTAACGATTCGCTTGACATTGCCCTTGACGTTGATAAAAATATCTTTTGTCCGAAGTCGTTAAAGAGCGCCAACACATGTCGGCCATTAACGATGAAAAATCGTCTGCTTTCATCACTTTCAGAAGAAAGGATGTTTTTTCCTTTACCAAATAGACTCGTATTTGTTGCTAAGAGACGTTTTATTTGCTTTGGAATGTAGATTAAAAGAAACTGTCTTGTTTTTTTCCTCTGTGCCATAAGGGGGAAAAAAATTGGAGAATTACTTATTTAAAAGTATGTACCAGTTGACCCGCCCATGATAAAACTTTAAATGAATCTCAAATAACAAATACTGATAATTAGTGATAAAAGTGCTAGTAAGAAAACATTAAAAAAAAGCTTTTGTTGTCCAAACCGTTTAATTAATTAATGGTTATGAATATAAAGGTTTTACAGCGCGTTTAAAAATTACGACAGAAATATTGTTATATGGTTTTAAAATAAATGTTTTCTTCCCCAGAAACCGACACTTTTTCAAATTCTATAGAAGGGGGAACTCTGTCCTCTCCTCCAATTTCTCCTTTCCAGCCTTCATAAAAAGTGAACGTGCATCCCTCCCGTACACTTTTGTTCACTCCTCTCTCAAACAAAGCAGGTGGAAGAATAGATACTCAATCCAGGAAGGGGGAATAAAAAAGAATGAAGAAGAATTTAGAAGGAATATTTTCTAGGGGTAGGGTTGTGAGCAGTGAAGGCCAATAGTCGAACTATTCTTTACCCCAACCCTCTTGATTCTTCTTAATTCTATTTCCTGCGTTATTCACCCTTCAAAAGAAGTTGAGCTCGCGCAGTAAGGACGAATTTCTACTGAAAAATTAAGACTTTTGCTTCTCGCTTTAAATATATACATATATGCAGTCCAACTCTTTTAATACGAGCACAGCTAAAACGAGAACATGGTTAAAATGAGAAACATCTGCGTTTAAAATGGTTCGTCATTCAAATTACATTAAGATTTACACGCTTTTTACGAGCTAGAAAAGCAGGATCATATAGCTAATACGAACAAAATATCTGTTCATTTCAATGTGTTTTTCGGCAAATAGTATGTAGAAATAGGAAGGAAATCGCTTTTGTTATCAAACACTATTTGTTCTTTCTCAACGATAATATTAATGTATTACAACTCTCTGTGAGTGGTCTCTGAGACCACTTGATTGAAAGATGAATAAAAGGCTTGATCAACACATAGGATACTTTTCGGTACTTCTCTATTATCCCGTCGACCACTTTTCATAACAAAAAACTATCGCCAAACTGTAAGATTAAACGCCAAAAATGCAGTCCCATTTACTTGATGTCAGAAGCATTATTACATGTTTGTTATGACATCAAGTGGTTTTTAATTCGACATTTGCGTGTATTTTTCATTATGTTTTACTGATTTATTAGTTATTTCAGTAATTAAAGTAACAATTGTGTCCTTAAATTCGTATATTTTATTTATTTATTTATTTTGATATTCCAATGGCAACGTTCTCCCTTTTATTTGGCGTTACAGTTTGGCGATAGTTTTTTGTTATGAAAAGTGGGTCGACGGGATAATAGAAAAGTACCTACTTTTCCTGCAGTAATAGTCCTGTACACAAGTACAGGACTATTATAATTAAAAGTCAACTATTTATAACTCTCTAGCTATAATGCTAAGGCTTCAAACGAAACAAAATTTCACTAGTAATTATACTAGTTAAACTCAAAATTACAAGTTAAACTTTGAAAACGGAAAAAGCAGCCGTCTGTGAGACCGCTAACAGCAGTTAAGAGGCTACTTCACTCACGGGAAAACACCCCCCTCCCTAATGTTAATCCTATGGGACCGTTTATAATATCTTGTGCGCATTTCAATATTTTTTAAATGACTTTTTGCATTGGATAGCTGATCTCTATGCAGGCCCTTTTTTACATTTTCAATTTTGGAAGCAGTTTTTATATATATGGCGGGGGAGGGGGGGGGGTTGTTATTATTATTGAGGATACTTTCGCTTTCGATATCGGCTCCGAAAGTAAAAGTATCTTAACCCCTTAATTGTTGGAGGTTTTTTGACACCATAAACTAAAAATAGACACAATACACCACTTTTTCAGTACTAAAATATTTGCTTTGCGTAATCGAAAATGGTCTGCTGATCAATAAAGCGAAGGTTGCGTTTAAAAATTACTGGTGTGCAAAAGCTTTTAGTAACAAAACAAGCAAACTCATCTTGCCCGAACTGAGTTCGGGATATACAGTTAAGGGGTTAATAAAAAAAAATAATTAAAATCGAAAAAGTACAAAAGGGCGTGCGTAGAGATCGACCTCAGCTATCCAATGCAAATAAATAAATAAATAAAATAAAAATTTATATAAAATTTAAAAATATTGAAATACGAACGAGATATCTTAAAATATTTCCCCCATAAGATTAACAAATGATGCGAGCGGGTATTTTCGCGTGAGTGAAGTAGCTTCTTAAAGGTTAAGCAGATGACATAAGCATTACATTTGTGGAAGTTTCGAACAAATCAGCGATTTACAGCACACCTTCTTGGTAGATTTTGCCCAAACACTAATTAGCACCAGTTCATATAAGGATGGAAATTCATATGAAATTTCATCCAATTCTAAGTAGTAGTTCGTGAGATAGACAAAATTAGATAGACACACAGACTCACGGACAGACATTTTTTAAAAACTGTCAAATCGTGTTCAGGACTTTTTAGAACGGATAAATCCGCTGAAAACCGGAAGTAAAAAATTTTCACGAATCTAAACACTTTCTTCTTGTATAGATAGGAGAATGTAAAAATGTGTCAGAGTATTTAGTTTGGACTTAAGAACAGTCTTAAATGTGCGCCAACAGATGTCGGCCATTAACGGTGAAAAATGGTCTGTTTTCTTCATTTGAAGAGCAAGAGAGCAGTTATTTTCCTTTTACAAACAGATCTTTTTTATTTGTACTAAGGGACATTTTATTTGTTTTTGAATGTAAATCATCATAAATTACATTTTTTTTTCTTCCCACATTCAATATATATAATAAATTATAATCTATCACAAATGTTTTCTTATTTTTAAAAATACAGTGAAGCACACAGCTTATTTATTTATTTATTTTTCAAGAGATATGGAAGATTGTAATATGGAAAGTATACTTATACAAAACTAGCGGCCCTCCCTCGCTTTGCTTCGGGTTAACCTTGAAAACCTTCATCTCTTTGTGTTTTCTGTAGACCTTTTTAATGTGTACAATAATTAGTACATTATTTTGATAAATCTTGTTGGGTTCAGCCTGCGTTTGCAATGTATAAGCGGAAAAAATGAAATTATTTACGACATCACATTAAAAACCTCAAAAATAACAGTATTTCTCCACTATTTAATGGATGTTATTATACATATAAACCTTCCTCTTGAATCACTCTATCTATTAAAAAAAACCGCATCAAAATCCGTTGCGTAGTTTTAAAAATTTAAGCGTACATAGGGATATAGGGACAGAAAAAGCGACTTAAACCTCAAAAATAACAGTATTTCTCCACTATTTAATGGATGTTATTATACATATAAACCTTCCTCTTGAATCACTCTATCTATTAAAAAAAACCGCATCAAAATCCGTTACGTAGTTTTAAAGATTTAAGCGTACATAGGGATATAGGGACAGAAAAAGCGACTTAAACCTCAAAAATAACAGTATTTCTCCTCTATTTAATGGATGTTATTATACATATAAACCTTCCTCTTGAATCACTCTATCTATTAAAAACAAGAACGAAAAATCATGCGTCAAGCATAGATTATATAGCACTTTCCAACGCTTCCAAAATAATTTTACAAATCATACCGTTTAATAAGCTAAAAGCTAACATCTAAGTAAACAATTTAGAAAACGCATAACATATTTAAAAACATAATTTCAGGAATTTCCAACATATACAATATTCGGAAAAATATCCGAATACTTTTATTCAGCCCTGTATAGGATCTATAGATTTGTATATATACTACATAGGATGATAATTTTAGTTCAGTTAGGAAACGCGTAGCACAGTTTAAAATTCTCCGTCTGGAGTTTGTCAATAAACAGAAATGTGTTCGCGAACTTTTGTGCTGCCCTGTATAGGATCTACAGAATTTATACACATCACGTAATAGACAAAAAGCAAGTTAAAATTAAAATCGAGCTCAATAACTTAAAACGCACTTCCAGGAATTATTGTTAACAGACAGTAGATAATTCTTTTGCGTGTCCCTGTAAATGAACGATGACTGCTATACACACAATATTCCGTAGTAAGTCTCTTGTAATGCACCTTAGTGATCTATATAAATTTCAATGCGTTTAAAATAGTGAAACATTATTTAAATAAACCGCAGACGATTTTTCTCCTTAGACGTAATGTAACGGAATTCTTTTGACTGTCCCTGTAAAGTAACTATAAGTGCTATGCACACCCTGTTCCATATTAAGCATCTTCTAATGCACCTTAGTGATATATATAAATTTCAATGCGTTTAAAGTAGTGAAACATTATTTAAATAAACCGCAAATGATTTTTCCCCATAGATCGCAATGTAACGGAATTCTTTTGAGTGTCCCTGTAAAAAAACTATAAGTGCTACACACTTCCGTTGAAATAGGGAACATGCTATAGATAACGACAATAACATATAAAAATTGCAGAGCAATCCGAGCATATTTACGGGAGTTAGAGCACGGACAGACGGCAGACGGCCAGACGGCAGACGGCCAGACAAACCGAAGTCATAAGCACTTTTCAACAAGGTTGGAAAGTGCTAAAAACCGCATCAAAATCCGTTGCGTAGTTTTAAAGATTTAAGCGTACATAGGGATATAGGGACAGAAAAAGCGACTTAAACCTCAAAAATAACAGTATTTCTCCACTATTTAATGGATGTTATTATACATATAAACCTTCCTCTTGAATCACTCTATCTATTAAAAAAAACCGCATCAAAATCCGTTGCGTAGTTTTAAAGATTTAAGCGTACATAGGGATATAGGGACAGAAAAAGCGACTTTGTTTTATACTATGTTAAGATGAGAAGTCTCATACAATGTAAACAATTACAAAAAGTCATGCATCAGGTATTGATAATGAAACGCTTTCCAACATTAACAGAATGTTATTAAGAAATTTCATTTTTTTTTTCCATATAATAAAATTATATATATCTAAATGAGCAATTTAGAAAACACATAACCCAGTTTAAAAATCCATTTCCAGCAATTCCTGCTGTCCATATCCGGTAATGTGTGTGAATTCTTATGTGCAGTCCTATACATGATCTATTGAATTCATACACACCACGTAATACACTAAAAATTAAATAAGTTTAAAAATGCATACCACACTGGAAAACGCAGTTCCAACAATTATCGATCGCAGTCACTCCTTTTAACAATACTATTTTTGTGCGTCTGTGTAAATGGACGATAAATGATACGCACTTCATAATCTATAGAAAATATGTTTTAGGGCACAATAATGATCCTTTTAAATTTCATCATGTTTCAAGTATCGGAACATCATTAAAATACACCACAAACAATTTTCCCCTTCCCCATAGCTGATAATATAATGGAATTATTTTGCACTATAAATGTTGCTTATTATATACTCCTGAGAAAACATGTTGTAGTCAGTGATGTTACACACTTCGGTACTTTTCCAGTATTGCGGCCTTGGCGCAAACTTGGCTCAATTCGAGCTTCAGAAAATGAGATTTGTTGCCAAAAGCTTTATTCATAAGGAACCAGGTTTGATTCTCCGGCTTGGACATTTTTTCACTCTGTTGGTTATATGTTTTGTTAGCTATGTAAAAATTCACGTATTTAATATTCAGTAATTTCGGACGTAATTTCACTGCTGAAAATCAATTGAAAAGTTAATTTAAATTATATAATGTAAACTACAGAGTTATTCTACATGACGGACCCATTTTCAAAAAATTGTATTTATGAAAGTACAAATCCAAAATGAACGATCTTTATACCAATAAAAAGAGGAAGTTTCAAAGTTTTTTTTAAGACATTATAAATGTCCAATGTGTCCACCGTTTGCTGCACGGCAAACATCTACGCGATAGCCAAACTCGTCCCACACACGAGAAAGCGTATCTGCTGTTACTGAGTGCACGGCTTTCAAAGCGGTGATGGTTCCAGAGGCGGCCGGGTAGAGGTCGCGCGGCAACAGGCCGCGATTTCGTTTCACTGTCAGTTGTGAATGAGATGGCTACTGTGGAGCACAAGCTTTTCTGCGTTCTTCAGTTCGCAAGAAGTGAGCAAACGGTGGACACATTGTACATTTATAATGTCTTAAAAAAAAAAAAAAAAAAAAAAAAAAAAAAAACTTTGAAACTTCCTCTTTTCATTGGTATAAAGATTGTTCATTTTGGATTTGTACTTTAATAAATACAATTTTTTGAAAATGGGTCCATCATTTAGAATAACACTGTATATAAACGAAAAAAAAAAAAAAAAAAATCCAGGAAACGAGGATCTATATTCTGTGTAAAATTATTCCTTTATTTTTTTAGGTAGATTTCGTAAGAAATACTACCTATTACATTCTCACCTAAGTTGGAATTTTTGAAAATTTTTTGTAGATCTACGCCGATCATGACTCCCAGAACCCAAAACAGTTCAAAACTTTATATACCTATCTATCTATGTATCTATCTCACTTTTTTATGGACACGATAACTGGAAAAATTCTGCATAAATCTCTTCCAAACTGATACATAAAATCAAGGGGCTTAAAATCTCGGTCAAGTTCGTTAATGGGCAAAATCGAACCAGGGGGTGGGGGACTTTTTGTGAAAACAGAAAAAAACCCATAATTTCTTAATTATGATACGTATCGAATCAGTTTGAAGTTATTATTACTTCTAGGAAAAGGGCTGAAAATTTATGTATGATATCATTAAAAATGGCCCAAAGGGGGGGAGGGGGTTATAAGAAAAAAAATTATAACTTCGTCAATTCACAAGATATCAAATCCGCTTAGATTTATTATTAATCCTCTAAATATTATCTAAAACTTTTATATTGACAAGTTTTTTATAGGACCAACCCTTATAGCAAAAATAAAATTAAAAACAAAAAAATCCCTGCCGGCTCCGCCTGCAGACAAGATAGGTTTCGAAGTAGGCGGTTCCCATCTGCCATATCATGGCAAAAAGGTCCTCCCAACAAACAGGCGCCCCACGGTCTGTATCTTCGAAATCTACCTGTGCCTGTAGACCGAGCCGTCAGGGATTTTTTTTTAAAATCCTATTTTTATGCGTCAAATTAAATGTATCATTTATGTACTAAATTTCATCCCCTGCTTCAAAATCCATTCCCCTGCTTTCTACGAAAAAAAAGTTCAAAGTAGCAATATACTTTTGCGAAATGACATGTCTTCGCTTATAAATATGTCATGTTCTGGAGAAAATGTCTGTTTTTTCTTACATCCGGTTATCCAATTAGAGTGAGTCGATACAAGCTGGCGATTGTCAGACGACTTTCAAAATGTTTGTCAATGTTATAAAAATACATATTATATAAAGAGTAATTTCATCCACTTTTTATAAATGAGACACAATTTTATTTTATTTTTAATCCATTTGCTGATTTATACAGTGCGTCCCAAAAAGATTGAAATTAGCTTTAATTTTTACTTTCTTCTATCATTACAAGAAGAAAGTATTGGATTCATGAAAATTTTCGGCTTCCGGTTTTCGACGGATTTATACGTTTTAGAAGGTCCTGAACACGATTTGACTATTTTTAGAAAATGTCTGTGTGTGACTCTGTCTGTCTGTGATAAAAATTTTGTCTGAAAAAAATCTCAAGAACTAATGCTCGGAATTTAATAAAACTTTATATTTTGTTAGTCTCTGATATAAATTGGTGCTGATTAGTTTTTGGTAAAAATCGCCCAGCAAGTGGCGCTGTTATGCAGCATTTTTCGCGATTTCCGCAACAGCTCTATCTCAAGAACTAATGCTCGGAATTAAATAAAACTTTATATTCAGTTAGTCTATGATATAAATTGGTGCTGATTAGTTTTTGGTAAAGATCGCCCAGCAGGTGGCGCTGCTATGCAGCATTTTGCAGGATTCACACGATTTTAGCGATAGTCATATTTCAAGAAATAATGCACGGATTTTCATCAAACTTCAGTTCAGTTAGACGTTGACATAAGTTGTTGATTAGGTTTTGGTCTAAATCTCCCAACATGTGGCGCTGCTGTGCTACATTTTGCAGGATTTACACGATTTTAGTAATAGTCATATCTCAAGAACTAATGTACAGAATTTAATAAAATTTTAGATTCAGTTAGACCGTGATATAAGTTGGTGCTGATTCTTTTTAGTGTATGCGAAACCTGTGTGAGGTAGAGATTGACACATCCAACTAGTTTACTTGTGTTGGAGATAGACACTGCAAATTACAAAAGTGTTTGAAATAAGTTAGGAAGTAAAATTATGGTAATGAAAGAGTCTTCCCATTAATTTTCAAAAAGTTACACTTTTAAAATTTTTATATGACGCAAATTTAGCCAATTAGATTTTCTCTTTTCCTTTTGATCCAACTAGATAATTGTAAAAAAAAAAACTAATTACCTGTCTTTAAAATTAACTGATTTATGATAAAGAAAAAATAAAGCTGACATCTACCACTTTTTCATATCATTTAAAATACTGTTTCATCAGGAAAATAGGAACCATTCACAAATTGATGATTGTGTTCTTTAGACCAAAAATATATTATCAAGTGAGAAAAAATTGCATAAAAAATACATCTAAATAAAGCATTTCACAAACATAAATCTTGTAAGTCCTAGAAACATAATAATAATAATAGTAATAAAATATTCACAAAACATTTAAAAAGTTTTTTCTCCTGTCTCCACTCCAGTATATAAATGAGCTTTTCTAATAATGCTTCTGCAAATATTTCCGAATTCTTCGCAACTAACTTTGTTACAAGCATCGATTATCTTTCGTTAAATACCAATTGCATATACATTATCATTCGTATATTTCTTTTTTCAATATTTTACAGATTTGCATTTCTAGTTTAATGTATGGTCTCCGTTTAAAATAGTCATTTTTTATTAAGCATAACTTATTCAATTACTGATATACAATATTGTTTTATAATGATCTTGTTTCAGCAGAAGGAAATATTTTCTAATTGACCATTTTTGTCTAGTAGGGCGCATAAAAATTTTAAAAGTGTAACTTTTTAAAAATAATGGCAAGACTATTTCATTAATGTTATCTTATTTTCTACTCTTATTTTCTTCTCTATTTTAGAGAAAATTTCAATTTATATTGTCGACTAATCTCTCATAGATGAAAAATTTAATCGCATTTACACCTTTTTCGGTATACGCTTTATACAATATTTCATCCTTTATTTTCAAAATTATTAACAAAAGGAAAGTTTTAATACACTTTTGCGAAAGTGGCATGCCTTCGTTTAGAAACGTTCCATGTTCTATTTACATGTTGACAGTTTATCTGAAAAAATATCTGTGTACTCAATATATATTTGTATATAAAAATTTTCTGCTTTTGTTTTTTAAATCAACAACGAAAGCGAAAAATAATATACGTAGTTATTTTTCTGAAAATGACTTGTTTTGGTTTTTAAATTCATGTTCTGCCTTCTGTAAGACATTTTCACTGAGAAAATAATAAGGGAAATTTAGTTTCGTTCTTTTCCAAATAAATACTCTTCCAAGTTGTTGCGAGGAACATTTTATTTATTTCTGAAATGTAGGTTAAAAGAATCTTTTTCTTTTGCTGAAAATAGAGAGGAACTCTTATACGCTTTATATGTTTCATGAAAACGTCTTTAAAAATATATAACAGAATAACTATAGAAATATACATAGCTATAGAATAATATACATAACTTCGTACGCTTTCCAATGGTACAATAAGGAAAATGACACAAAAATCGTTATCACAGCGCCCCCTTTCGGGGGAATATCGCCATTTTCAACTGGGATCTGCTGGCCATAGCCAAAAACATACATATGAAGTTTGGTCCAATTCTATGCATAACTTCATACACTTTCCGATTATACAAAGAGGACACACACACAGACAGACAGACATTTTGCAAAAATATATTTTTCAGAATCTCTGACCCTTAACCGTGTAAATCCGTTGAAAAATAATCTCGATTATAAAATTTTCTTCTATTATAGATATAAAATGATATAAAAACTCGCGTATTTGGTTAAATTTACAGTTTCTGAATGTGTTTATTCTGACTTAGTTAAATGAAAATGTCAGAATATTAAATTTTTACCATTCTTTTATTGGAGAATACGTTACGCGTCAGCTAATATGTTTTTATTCATTTTTATTTATGAAATTTTAATAAAAAATATTTTTACTTTTAATCTTCCTCAAACCGTGCTTAATCTCCCATTAAACGATTGAACGTTTGTTCTTGACACTTTATTGTAATAATTTGTTAATTTATTTTTCTATATACTTTATACAAAATTACATATTGTTCAAAAAAGCTTATTTATTTTATTTTTGCTATACACAAGTATTAATGTAATGCTAATATGCTTTCTCTTTTGTTTTAGGTATGTATGTTTATCAGAAGTCATCATCTGCACTTGACTTTTAAGTAATCGGTAAAATTTTAATTTTATTTTTAATATTTACTATTTTTTGTTACACACTGCAAAACGATTATATATGTTTTTTTAATGATTGTAAAATAATTTTTTAAATGGCTTTATCAATTCTACTTTTGCATTTAGCCTTTCACTGCTGTGACAGAAATTGTTGCATAAGTACTGTGAGCGGTCTCTGAGAACGCTTGATCGAAAGTTTTTTTTAATTTCCCAAACTTTTAGACTGACGTACCACTAAAACAAAGTTCATACTTCCGCGTACCACCAGATAACAAACATTACAGGGCTGCACTAAAGAATTCGCACACATGATAACCTGTGTGTGTCTCATATGCATTGATTTGCAAGGGGACTACGTTGAAGAATAAAATAAAATTTTGTCACAAATGTTGTGTTTTCTTTGTTAGGCCGATAAAAATTTTCAAGCCACCCACGTAAATTTAATATAGAAAACACTATAAAAACAGAACATGTCTAAAACGGATTATTTACCCGGTCTTTTAATGTTTCCGTCTTAGCAGGTTTTACTGTACTTCAAAAATGCACGATTACGTTACTAAAATGTTATTTAGATTGACTGCTTTATATTAACATTGAAATAAAATGTATTATCGACATTACAATTTAATAATACATACTACAATATCAAAATACAGTGTTTTGGTTGAAAAACAGCTACAATATTTAATGACTTATTGGTCTACTGATTCATATGTAGTAGCGTTATTGCAGTAATTTCCTGGTGTTGTTAATATGAAGAGTAGACTTGCTTTATCAAACGCAGCTTCCTCATGTCTGGTTCAATATTAGTTAGTTTTAGCCGTAAGTTAGACTCTATGTTTAGTTTATTCCCGTATTTGTTTTTCATATAAAGAATTAAAGATAAAGTACATTTAATTGGATATGTTGTGCTAAAATCTAGTAACAAACAACAACAACAAAAATAGTGTTTACAATCCTTATATGGCATTTAAAAATTTTCGAAAATTTATTTCCTGGGTCATAAATTTAAGCCATTTTCGATTTCATTATAAAATACTGTGTTTCATTTCACGTATCAGTAACAGAATTTTGCGTACCAGTAGCCAGAGCTGAGCGTACCAGTACTGATACGCGTACCGTAGTTTGGGAACCCCTGACTTATAGGATACTGCATCTGTACTAAACTTTCTGTACAGGACTATTATAATTAAAATTCACCAGTCAGAAGTATACTAGTAATAGTACTAGGGCTCCAAACGAAATAAAACTTCACTAGTATCTATAGTTAAACTGAGAAAAATTTTAAAAAGCAGCTGTCTGTGAGACCGCTAACAGCAATTAAATGTTAACCTTTTACTGCTGTTAGCGGTCTCACAGACCGCTGCTTTTTTCAATTTTCGGAGTTAAACTTGCAGTTTTCAGTTTAACCATAGACTCTTGTGAAGTTTTATTTCGTTTGGAGCCCCATCACTAGAGACTTCAGATTAGGTGAATTTTAATTATAATTGACCTGTATATAAAGTTTAGTACAGAAAAAAGTATCCTACGAGTTAATCAAATATTTTATTTATCTTTCGATTCAGCGGTCTGAGACCACTCACATTATCTGTACGACAAATTTTTGTCACAGGGGTTAAGGGTTAATTAAACCAGGTCTGTATCAAAATGGCCTTGGTTAAACACCATTTCGTTATTGTTACATACGCTGACATTAAAATCAAGAAAAAATGAAAATTAATACCACGAGAATCAAGCTAAAAACAGGAATTCTACAGTCATCCATCCGTAACTTCTGTAAAGCGTCGTCTGTTTACTTCACTACATGATGACTGTTATGACGGCAGAAGTACATTTACAGTCAAAGGAAGATATGCAAAGAGCGCGTTTTTCTCCGGCACACATAACTTTAATTTCAATATTTAGCGCAAAAAAATAAAATTTTCGAATTACAATTTTTTACTTAGCATTTGTGTTTTGTTTTTAAGGAAGCATGGAAAAATCATATATACTTTTCTCAAAATAATAATGCATGTAAAGAATGAAATTCGGTTAATAATTTACTGTTGTTCTTTGGGCTGCTTTTTCCGCAATAAATATAAAAAGTTATTTTGTTCAGTTGCGTCAAAATAACGTGAAATTTCACTGACTTTTCATTCCGCCGATTTGTGCTTTAGCCCTAGATACATTTATATGCAAGAAAGTTATAATAAAGTAAAAATATCAAATTTAAATAAATATTTTTAAGATGCATTTTTCTTATTTATTTATCCCGAGGTTTTACATCCGAACACATGATAGAATATAATATTAGTAAATGTAATATATATTTCAGAATAATATAGTTGTATGATTTTCTTGCTCGGCGCACCGAATTCGACAACTGTGGCGATGGTATTTTCCAATATTATATTGCTCGAGAATTGAATAGAGAAATATTCGATTCAACTGCATGTTAACATGGATTTCCCTATCCTTATTTGATAAGTTATTGTTTAACTTTAAAAGCTTCCTTTTCTGCGTTTCTAATTATTTTTATTTTTCTGCGTGTCAAACTTTTGAAAAATTAAATAATTAATTAAAAAAAATACTCAAAATGAGTTAGTTATTGCATTTTATTTTCATTTTTTTTTAAAATTAGTACAGCATGCATAGCAAATAGAATGTTATTTATCATTAGACAAAATGAACTCTGTGCAATTTCGAACAAAAAATATTTGAAATAGCTTTTAAAAATATTTTGAATCCGGTAAGAAAAAATCATTCGGAAAAATCTATCCTAATTACTATTTTTGTACCCCTCAAATAAAATATCCGCGAGTTTGATGTCATTAGATTAATTTGTAAACAGAGACAGCCTTTTAAATCCCCTTTAATTTTGCCTTATATCAGCCAACACAACATGTACGGGGAATGTCTGTTCTAATTATCTGAGTGCAACCTACTTTAATGCCTATCTCGTTCACTTTTAACGATTAGTCTGAAAACGTCCGACCTTGTTTATCTGACTGCATGTTATGTAAACTTGGTCGCTGCATCATTTAGGAATTCGTCCGATAGTTCCACAGTCCGAGAGGAGACGCTCATTAAAAGATTGTTAGGTGTCGTTTGTGTTGCCAGATGGGAAATATCAAATATTAAAGTTCCGGTTTTTATCACTTTCCAACATAGTTGAAAAGTGTTTATGAATTCGGTATGTCTGATCGGTATGTCCGTACTCTAACTCGTGTAAATGCAGTCGGATTGCCACATAATCGATATATGCACTGGAAAAAAAAAGTTTTTTTTATAGTATGGAAATGTTCGGATTGAAAATGTGTAACATTTATAGTTCGTTTACAGGGGCTCTCAAAAGAATTCAAACACAATATGGTCTATAGGGGAAAATCGTTTGCAGTGTATTTTAATAATTGTATACTATTTCAAACATATTAAAATTGATATACATCAATGATGTGCGCTATAAGGTGCTTACTATATAGAATAGAGTGTGCATAACACTTTTCGTTCATTTACAGGGACACGCAAAATAATTTGGTTGTACAGTACTGTCTATCATCAATAATTGCTGGAAGTGCGTTTTCAATTGTTGTATACGTTTTTATATTTATTAATTTTTTGTATCTTACTTGGTGTGTATAAGTTTTACAGTTCATATACAGGGCTGCACAAAAGAATTCGATTACATTTCTGCTTATTATTGGAAATTACTGAAAGGTAATTTTCATTTGTATTATGTGTTTCCTAACTGAACTAAATTTTTGCACTCTATGTAGTATAATCTATAGTACAAATTTATAAATCATATATAGCACTGCACAAAAGAATTCTGATGTTTCTTGGACTATATATAGACGGTAATTGCTGAAATCGGGTTTTCAAATAAGTATCACTACATTTTTCATACTGTCTATTTAGACATCATCCTTCACCTTATTCAATGGTAAAGTTTTGTTTCAGTATTCTGGATGTGTTGGAATGTGTTTAATAATCTATGCTTGATTTTTCATTTTTTTTTTTTTTTTTTTTTTTTTTTTTACTGATTACTTATAGATAAAATTTATTAAAATCTAGAAAAGTTGTAAAACAAACAAAATATAGTTATTTCTTTTTCTTTTTTGTGATTAACCCATTCGCTGACAACCACGAGTATACTCGTGGTTGTCAACATTCAAAATAAAAGTGTATGATTTAAAAAAAAAAAAAAAAAAAAAAAAAAACTGCCTAGCCACCACTTTTTTAATATGTTAAAAAATACTTTATTTAATGACAAAAACTTTGCTATTAAAGTTACCAAATATTATCTTTCAGAATTTTTGGCGGGAAACAAATTTCAGTATAAATGTCGAAGACTCCGCCCACATAGTTTTCGCATTTAATGGGTTATAAAAAAAAAATGTCAGGAATTCTACTCATCCCTCCTTTTATTATTATTATTATTATTATTATTATTCCGGAGGTACTATCCATGAAAACCTATAACTGAAGGAAGTGAAAATTCTACAATATATTTTAATAGAGTTAAATTCAATGGCTCGATACTTAACAAAACAGTATATACAACTGTATATACATGTTGTTGTATATAATTGTATATATATATTTTTTTGTATATATGTTGGTGTATATGTATATACAACATATATATCTATAGCTAACAAAACAGCATTTTTATTTCCATTCAGTTATCTATGTCCTTACTCATTGGAGAGAAATAAACGGGGGAGCTAGAGAAGGATATATATATATATGATGAATTCGTTAATAATGTATGTAGTGAAAAACGCATAGGTGAAAATTTTAACAATATATTTTAATGGTGTTAAATTCAATGATTCTAAAACTTTTGACAGGGGCTTTTGCAAGAATGTAAGCTAATACCGGACAGATGCTGTCCAAGCCCCCGTGTGAACTTTCAAAACAGTGTATACAACTGTATATACAATAGATATCTCTATAGTTAACAAAAGTTAACAAAACAATATTTTCATTTCTAGTCAGTTACACATTGCTTACTTGTTAGAGAGAGACATATATATAATAAATTCGCTAATAATGTATGTAACCTGTGTAATTTTGGGACTAAAAATATTTGAAAGAATTTTCAAAATATTTGATATTTTGTTGCTTAGAACCATCTGAAATTAGTTACATTTTACATACTAGTTACATTTTTTTTACCCCTTAACTCGAATACGACACATTTTAATGGTGTATATGACTCGACCTCGTTATTTGATTAATTTGTAAACAGATATAACTTTTAAAACATTTTTAATTTTCCATAACATTCAACACAACCATGCGCTGAACGCATTTTCTAATTATCCTAATGTTGCTAAGTGCAAACTACCTTAACATTTAGCTCATCCAATTTTAACGATTAGTCCGGCAACGTCCGATCTCGCTTATCTGAGTTCGTGTTACATAATCCTGGTCGCAGCATCATTTAGCAATTTGCCCGATTGTTCCACGGTCTGAGAGGAGACGCTCGTTAAATTATTGTTAGATGTTGTGTATGGCTATCAGACAGAAAGTATTAAATGCAATGCTTAGTTTATTTTACTGGTTAATTTATGATAGAAAGTTAAGAACTAAAATATCTTCTTAAAACACCATCAAAAACTTTAAAATGCGCCGTTTGATGGTGTTTTAAGAAGATATTTTAGTTCTTATTGTTGCACACCAGTTTCAACTTATTTTCTTTGATAGAAAGTTAGACTAAAAAAACCTTCGAAAAAAAATTATTAATTAAAAAAATTAATGTAACGCGATGACAGTTAGTTTATGCAATATTTAAATGGCTTATTCAGCGTTTTTCTGTCGCTAGTATTTTTATTACATCTGGCCCTTACAGTAATGGATTTCACTCTTGACAATGTACAGCGAAGTAGTTTAACTTTAGTTATTGAATAATTCGAAAACTTTTAGTAGAAGTTTGAGATGTCCTCGAAACTTATTTCTATAGATTTAAAGATGAAATTCCCAATAGTTTCTCAACAATATTTTTCTCTCTTTCATAAAATTACTTATAATATGTTGATGAAAACTCATGGGTCTATTTAGGAAAACAGTAGGTCGCTTCACTAATTTTTCCATTTTAAAACAGGGGCCTTCACAAAATTTTTCGCCATAAAACAGGACTTGTCACAAAATTGTTTGACATAAAAATAGACCTTTCATAAAGCTTTCCCCTCCTTAAACTGAAACTTTCGAAAAGTTAATCTTTTAAAATAAAATATGACCTGTCACAATGCAACTGAAGGTGCCAAAAACTTATTATTTAGCTTTTATATATACAAAGGATCTTGTTAAAAATGTATAGAAAAGTATTTGAATGTAATGAAAATTTTTAATTTACAAAATTATAACTAGATTTTTTAGAAATATAAGTATCTGTTTTCAATTTTACAAAAACAAGATCCTGTGAGAAAAGTCTTGACGGATCCCTGAAACTACCTAATAGTGCAGGAATTCTGTGTAATATTGAGACTAAAAATATTTAAAATAAGTTACATATTATTTTAAATTTGTTTAAAAAAAACTTATATGAAAAATATATCACAATTGTTCTTTTGCATCCGTTAAGCCCCATGAATCGATTTCCTCGCCAAATTTATTTGCAAAAATAAAACTTAAAAAAAAAATAGTCGACTAGAGTTCTGTACGGGTCGAGTTATACACGTCAACCCGAACCCGATCTAAAAAAGTCGTCGTCCCGAATTATTCAAACCCGAAGTGATAGAAAATTAATCTACATTTTAAAACTCTCTGACATTCTTGAACTAGTCGTTAGGGGCCACCGTAATACTTACCCATCATGGATATGCATAATATGAAATCTGAAAATAAAACATGTGTAAACTACTTATAAAATGCATTGCAATTCGAATAAAATCGTGGCTTGAGGACGTCATAAACTTTAAATGCTCTATTACTGAATTGCGTAAAAGAAACATCCTTATAACTCCAAAAATTATAATCCTATTAACTAACGGTTTACTGCGTCGGAATCAAAATATATCTTTGAATTGACATTTGGATGAAATACAGGGTCATGAAAAATCGAAGAGTGTGGAAAATTGGATTACAAATATCTCGGCAACTCATGATCCGATCGACTTCATTCTTTATGCAAAATTTATGTTATTTTATCGTTTTTTATATTCCCTCCTTAAAATAAACAATGTCGAAAATTTTTATATACCTTTTATCAGAACGAAAATTTCGAGAGTCCGAAAAAAATAGTTCCGGATAATCGAGGTTACTGAAATTCAATAAGATTCTTCCCATTATTACACATGGAACTATAACAAAGTTTATAGTTATTCAAGTTTATAGCTATAACAAAGTTTATAGTTATAAGTTATTTATAGTTCCATGTTATTACATACTAAGTACATACCAAATTTCGAGTCTCTATCTCAATTTGTTCGGGAGATAGAGCGTTTACAGACACACAAATGGACGGCAAATTTTTTTTTTTCTAAAAATATGTTTTTCGGAATCTCCAGTGTCTGAAACGTGTAAATCCGTCAAAAAAAAAAATCGATTTTTAAAACGATTACAAGACTTACCCTATACTACGTATGATGGGTAAGTAAAAAGAGCAAATCTGTAATGTTTTTTCTCTGATTTTTTTTTAAATGCTAAGAAAAACTAATTTTTCAACATTGAATATAAAAAACTTAATTACAAATATGAATGTAATCCTAGAGAACATTAGTCATTGCTCAGCGCATTAAAAATGCATTAAATCAATAGAATTTTATTACTTTAAATAATGCTTAAGTTGCAGTGTAACTTGGAGCTTAGTAAAGTATTAACACGGGCTTTTCAGTAAGAGGGTTAATACAGTTATGGAAAATTAGTCTACAATCTGTCTTTCTGTCTTTATCTATCTATGATATCTATCTATCTATGGTTATCTATCTATGGTAGATAGAAATAAATAAATTAAAATGGAATCACATCTGTGAAAATCAAAGGAAAATAACATAAAAATTAAAGGAAATATGTATTATAAATGTAAGAAAAACTAATCGACATCTTAATACATGATAATTTCACGGGCCATGATTATAGAAAAGATCATTATTTGAACAGTTTTCGTTGAAGTTGATTATTTTGTATGCAAGGCTTAAGTAGCTTGCTGCTTTTGGTTAAAGAGAAACAATAAAAGTGTTTTGTTGTCATATAAAAACTGTAAAATGTCGCAGATGGCCATTTTAAATTATTGTAATCCACTATTAAGCTAAATGCTATTTATTTCTTTGTATATTTTGTATCTTATAAAATGTTTGTTATCGGTTCCAATTCAAGTGTAATCAATATTGTGATTAAATTGTTAAATTATTCACTAATTCCCACATTATATTTACTGTTTTGCTTATTTTTTTATAATTGACTGAGTCGTCGTTTATACATTTTTTAAGAGATTATATCCGTAAACTTCTAAAAACATATAAGTGAAAATTCTAACAAAATAATTTAGTGATATTAAATACTTTTAATCTATGTAATTAATGTAATATTACTAAAAAAAAAAATTACACACTGATGTACTCATTCAAGTTCAAGTAGTTAATATATGAAAAATTTTGCATTTATCACAAATGCAAATTTTGATAAAATATATTTTCACTAAAAATATTTTCTTCATTTGTTTTTTTCTGTTTTCTTGGTGGTGGTGGGGAGGGGATTCGCTGACGGTGTATGTTCAATTTCTAGAAAATGTATTTAAAATTCGAGAAAGTGTTATTAGGGCAATCATCTGAAAAGCATGTGGTAATTACTGCTTTGTTTCTCAGGTTTTAACTGCAATGTCCACGAATTAATGTCATCAGATTAAAATGCAAGCAGAGATAACCTTTCAAAACCTTTTAATTTTGCTTAACAGCAGTCAATACAATAAGCACTCTGATCGTTCCTTCTAATTATCTAAGTACAGCTTACCCTAATGCTTATCTGGTTCACTTTAAACGATTAGTTCGAAAACATTTGATTTCGTTTATATATGACTCTGTACGTTATGTATACTCTCAGTAGCTGCATCATTTAGAAATCCGTTCGTTAGTTTCACAATCTGAAATGAGACTCATTAAATGATTGTTACGTGTCACTTAACCCTTTAGCGGGCGGTGTCCACAAAAAAGGACACCTAATTTTAATACCAAAACTGACAAACGTGACAAGAATATTTAATTAAATTTTCCCTTTTATAAAGTACAGGAAAATAAGCAAGTTTTTATTTTCTAATAAATTCTTTGGTTAATTCTGGTGTCAGTCCCTAATTTCATCATTTTGAAAACAGACTTGCTCCGCGCTGGAAAGGGTTAAGAGGCTACTTTATTCACGCGAAAATACTCGCTCGGTAATGTCCATCCTATGGGAGAAATATTTTAAGATATGTCGTTTTGCATTACAATATTTTTAAATGATTTTTATTTTATTTATTATTTATTTATTTTTATTTTTATTTTTTTTGCATTGTATAGCTGAATTTGATTTCTATGCAGGCCTTTTTTTACTTTTTCAATTTTGATTACAAATTTTTTTATTAGGATACTTTTATTTTCGGAACTGGTTTCGAAAGTGAAATTATCCTCAATAAAAGAAACTGCAAATAAAATCGAAAAAATAAGAAAGGACCTGTATAGAGATCGACCTCAGATATACAATGCGAAAAAAAAAAAAAAAAAGAAAAAAAAATCATTGAAAAATATTGAAATGCGAACGATATATCTTAAAATATTTCCTCCATAGGATTAACATTAGCGAGCGGGTATTTTCGCGTCAGTGAAGTAGCCTCTTTAGTGAAAAACAAAGTATCAAATAATATAATTCACTTTAGTGATTATTTATGACTGAAATTTATTGATATCTAGAAAACTTAGAATATACATTTAAGTTACTGATAATCGGCCCCATATCTTTTTCAGATATTTTCTTTCTTTCTTTTTTTGAAGTATACAGTAGGTCATTGCTTTAACATTTTTCAAATATCGTTTCTAAAAATGTTTAGTCGCAACTGTACCTAAAATGGTCTGAATTGCGTCGTGTACGAATTCAGTAAAGGACGTATTTAACAATGTTTTAGTAAAATACGTTACCAAAAACAGTGAAAGCGTCCTGTTTTAATTTCACTGTCTTTTCGCATTTTGCGATAAATGTAATCGTAGTTGAAACCCTTAATAAAATGTATGTGAAATATGCTCAGTTCCGAAATTAAAAATATTTGGATTAGTTTTTAAAATATTCGAAACTTGATGATAAAAAGCGTATCGCACTTGCTGCATTGTACCCTAAATTTCAACACCCATGAATCGATTTCGTCGTTAGAGTAATTTGTTAACAGACAATCTTTTAAAAAATCCTTTAACTTTGCTTAAAAGTATTAACACAACATGCACAGAAAGTTGCTTCTAATTATATCTAAATGCAAAGTACATGTATGATTAACTAGTTCACTTTTAACGATAAAATCCGTAAACGTCCAATCTCGTTTATGTCTGATTGCATGATCTATATAATCCTTGTCGCTGCATCATTTAGAAATTCGTCGCAGTGTGAGGGGAAACGCTTATTAAATGATTGTTAGATGTCTCTTTACCGCTAGACAAGATGTATCTTTACCGCTAGACAGGTAGCATTTAATAATAAGGATTAGTTTATTTTAGGGATTATTTAAGAATAAAAATTATTGAAATCTGGAAAAAGCTAAAAAAAATGCTTAAATTAAAGTGTAATTATTGCTTAAAGTGATTATAAAAAACATAACACAAAAGGTTTAAAAATACCTTTTATTATAGATGGCATATGTTTTCTTCGCTCAAACGGCGATATCTTCAGATCAAAATTAAAATACAATATTCTCGTAAAGTTTTAGAAAATGATAAACAGAAATCACGAGATTAAATGTCCAATATAAGCTGGTGCTTAAATTGGTCAAACTTGGAAATGTGAAAAATATTATTTTATTTTTATTGCTTTTATAATTTGTTAAGCATTGCCTGTCGAATTTTAAGGGGTTCAAAAGAAGCTGATTCGTTGCAAATGTTATCGTTTCGCAAATATATTTCTATTGATTCAAGGATAATAGATGGGAAATAAACTCTTGATGGAAAAAATTATTTTACTATTCTTGAAATCAATCTGCAACGGCTCTATTCTATGTAGTCCATTTAAGGCAGTAGTTCTTCTATCCTATTTGATATCTGTCATATGTTCTTTTATTCTCGTTTTAAATTTTCTGTTTGTCATTCCTATATAGTATTGTAATGTTGTTGATGATCAATGATGTTGCTGAAAATCTCACTCGATCGCTTTCAAATATTTTTTTTTCTTTATTGTAATTTTTTTTTTTAACCCCAGATGATTAGACGTACTCGGGATAGTGGAAAAGACTAAACGCTAGTAAAAATTACGAATTCTGTAAATTTTGCATTTGTATGTTGGAAAATACATTAAAAAGTGGTTGTAATGTAGTTCTCAACATTTTATTATCGATTTACCTAGAAAATAAATGCTCATATTCTTATATTTATCCTCCTACTCGTCAGTTAGTTGTCGCCTGTCAAACAAACATAGTCGTAATTATTATTTACTGTCTAATCTTCCAGGATTAAGTACAATGAATCATGGTTTATTAAGTTTTCAAGATATCATCTGCAAAAATATCTGAACTAACCCTATGAAAATTATCGAAATCTGGCAAAGCTAAAAACAACAATGTTGATGATAATCGCACAAGATCGCTTTCTGGAAAATTTTATTGTCATTTTTTTTAAGGTGACTAGACGTACTCGGGATAGTGGAAAAGACTAAACCGCTAGTAAAAGTTACGAATTCTGTAAATTTTTGCAGTTTTACGTAGGAAAATAGGTTAAAAAATGGTTATAACGCAGTTCTCAACATTTTATACTCAATTTACCTAGAAAATAAATGTCGATATTGTTATATTTATCCTCCTACTTGTCAGTCGCCTGTCAAACAAACATAGTCGTAATTATTACGACTGTTTAGTCTTCCAGGGTTAAAGTACAATGAATCATGGTTCATACATTTTTCAAGATATCGTCTGCAAAAATATCTGATCTAACCGTAAGAAAATTATCGAAATCTGGCCAAGCTAAAAACAATGATGATGTTGATGATCGCTTTCAGCTATTTTTTTTTCTTTATTGTAATTTTTATAACCTCAGATGACTGGACATACTTAAGATAATGGAGAAAACTAAACGCAAGTAAAAATTACGAATTCTGTAAATTTTGCATTTTTATGTAGGAAAAAAAGTTAAAAAATTGTCATACTTCTCGACATTTTATTATCAATTTACCTAGAAAATAAATGTTCATATTCTTATACAATTTATCTTCCTACTCGTCAGTCAACTGTAGCCTGCCAAATAAACATAGTCGTAATTATTACGACTGTCTAGTCTTCCTACAATGAATCATAGTTTATACATTTTTCAAGATATCGTCTGTAAAAATATCTGATCTAACAAGCACTAGCTATACCTAAAACGGCCTAGATAAGTCTGAGTTTGCTAATAGTGTATATGAAATATTCAGTTATGGTACTAAAAGTAACTGAAATAGTTTTAAAAATATTCCAAATTTAATATTGAAAATCTTCAGAAAATCGTCTCGTAATTATCGCTTTGTACTTTAAATCTCTTGGAAAAAATGATGGCCTGCTGAGCCAAAATAAAAAATAAACACTCGGTAGAAAACGCGCTCTCTCGTGAATAATCAAAATAAAAATATATTTAAGAAGTGGTAATTTGCTGCATACAATAATGTAAGTGAAATAAGCTTACCTTTTATACATCATGGCTCGCATATTGGTCGTTAGTCCAACTTGACATACGGCTAGGGATTTCACTGAAATGTACCCAAAAATTGAATTTGTTCTTTTTTATTTAGTGAAGAACACACATTATTGTGTTCAATATTCTTGAGATCTAAACTGAAAAAATAATATAGAATTATTATGTGTTGTTTTAAATGAAAATAAGGATTCCATTTTGATTGAATATATATATATATATATATATATAAAACTTTAAGTAAAATTTAACCATTGAAACATAAGAAACTGACACTGAAATCCCGATACCAAAGAGCCCTGTCAATTTACAAATTAAAATTGTAGTCCTAATAAAAGTAACATTATTAATTCAAATTAAGAATATATATATATATATATATATTATATTTTAAGAGCATTTAAGCGACGACTTAGTAGGCAGTTACATTTTAGAGAGTGATTACATTTTTGTGTGGCGTAAAACAGCACATGCCACTAAATAAAATATAAAAATATCGTCTGTTTTCAATCAGTTATAAACATTTGCTGCGAACAGTTTTTCTATAGTTCAAGAACAGTCATTAGCGCAAAAGCCGCACACACACATTTCACATTTGTTCGTTAAAGTACTAATTGGATTCGTTACTCATAGATGTTGTTCTGTAAAATTCATCTGGTTGATTAAATTCAAGAAAATCAAAAGTTCCTTCTAATTATCTAATGTAACTACTTAGATTCTTATCTTGTTCACTTTTAATAAACAAGATAAACGAGATCGGACTAAAAAGTCCGATGTCGTTTATCTGATTGCGTGGTATATATAATGCTACGTTGCAGCATCTTTTAGAAATTCCGACTATAGTTCCACAATTTGAGAGAAGGCGCTCATTAAATGATTGTTAGATGCCATTTATGTTGCCAGAGAAGGTGTATGAAATAATGTTTCTGTTTATTTTGCTGATTAGTTAGAAATGAAACGTAGTATAAATCTAGAAATTTCATTCTCTTTTAAATTTCTGGTTTCTTTATATTATTTTCTTTATTTATTGGTAAAGTTTTAATTTCGTTATAGAATATTAGCGGGAAACAAATCCTGAACAATTTATATTGTTTAAAATGCAAACCAGTTTCAGTTTATTTTGCTGATTAGTTAGAACTGAAAAGTAGTATAAATCTAGAAATTTCATTCTCTTTTAAATTTGTGGTTTCTTTATATTATTTTCTTTATTTATTGGTGAAGTTTTAATTTCTTTATAGAATATTAGCGGGAAACAAATCCTGAACAATTTATATTGTTTAAAATGCAAACCAGTTTCAGTTTATTTTGCTGATTAGTTAGAACTGAAAAGTAGTATAAATCTAGAAATTTCATTCTCTTTTAAATTTGTGGTTTCTTTATATTATTTTCTTTATTTATTGGTAAAGTTTTAATTTCGTTATAGAATATTAGCGGGAAACAAATCCTGAACAATTTATATTGTTTAAAATGCAAACCAGTTTCAGTTTATTTTGCTGATTAGTTAGAACTGAAAAGTAGTATAAATCTAGAAATTTCATTCTCTTTTAAATTTGTGGTTTCTTTGTATTATTTTCTTTATTTATTGGTGAAGTTTTAATTTCTTTATAGAATATTAGCGGGAAACAAATCCTGGACAATTTATATTGTTTAAAATGCAAACCAGTTAATTTTTCATTCTTTTCAGGCACATCAGGAAACATTGCATGCGCTAAACAAAACGCTAATACTCGCGGAAAAAGTGTAGTTCTTGGAGATTTGAGACTGGCTCTAACTGACCCCATAATGTGATTTGAAAAAGTATAGTATTGTTCTCGGTGCCTCCTGTGGACTAACGACTGCAGCTGTATCACCGAACTGGTAATAAAAAAAAAGTTCTGAAGTAAACAAAAATATTACGTCTGAACATATTTATATTAAAATCATTAAAATTACAGACATTACATAATTGCAATTACATAATACATTAAAAACATATTAAAATTGGATGTTTCGGATTTACATGAAAATCCCTCATCAGCAAAAAATTTTCTTAACGTACGTCACAATAAGTTCTAAGACATCAACACATAGAAAATACAACACATCAAAATGTCGAGGCCAAAGTTACAGTTATATTAACATGGAGTATTCAATCGGGATTGCACCTGCTTCGTTAAGAGGTAAATCTGTAATTCTCGTATACCATGGTTCTATGAAAGTACTTTGATGTAATTTGAAAATTTGCATGTGTTGTATTTTCTATGTGTTGATGTTTTAGAACTTATTGTGACTTACGTTAAGGATTTTTTTTTGCTGATGAGGGATTTTCATGTAAATCCGAAACGTCCAAATTTAATATGTTTTTAATGTTTTATGTAATTGTAATGTAATGTCTGTAATTTTAATGATTTTAACATAAAAAAAAAAGTTCGTTCACTTAGCGAGGTCCCGAGTCAAGTTATTTCATTATTCTCGCCAACAAAGTTATTTTTCAGTTCTATAATAAAGCCAATTTACTACAATAACCCCACCCCATATTTCTAACCAGAAACCACCCGTACATCTCACGACCTTCACATATATGTATCGAGGGTTCTTTTTTTAGGTAGATTTCGTAAGAAATACTACCTATTACATTCTCCCCTAAGTTGGAATTCCTGAAATATTTTTGGAGATTTACTTCGATCATGACTCTTAGAGCCCAAAACTACCTGCAGTTTAAAAACTTTATCAATCTATCTATCTATCTATATAACTTTTTTTAAGGACGCGATAACTTCCATTATTCTGCACAAATCTCTTTCAAACTGATACATAAAGTCAAGCGGCATAAAATCTTGGTCGGTCAAGTTCGTTAATGGGCAAAATCGAACCAGGGGGAGGGGGTGCAAATGGGGGAGCTTTTTGTGAAAACAGAAAAAAAAACCATAACTTCTTAATTCTGATACATATCGGATTCGTTTAAAGTTATTATTACTTCTAGGAAAAGGGCCAAAAATTTATATATGACAGATTTTTTATTTCATTAAAAATGGGGGGGGGGTGTGCGGGTAGGGGTTTAAGAAGAATAAAATTCATAACTTCGTCAATTTACAAGATATCAAATCTGCTTAAATTTATTATAAATCTTCTAAATTATCGACAACTTTTATATTGACAAGTTTTTTATAGGACCAACTCTTACAGCAAAATAAAAATAAAAAATAAAAAATCCCTTCTAGCTCCGCCTACAGGCAGGGGTATATTTTGAAAAGAGCGGTCCCAACTGCCGCATCATGGCAAATAGGTCTTTCTTCTGCAGATCTCTATAAACAAGCGCCTCACGGCCTGCGTCTTCGAAATCTACCTGTGCCTGTAGATCGAGCCGTCAGGGATTTTTTTAATATTGCTTTGCATTAAAAGTCTTAATGATGCTCTTTATATAGAAAAATACTCATAAGTAAATTATGAATTTGTGTATATATCTTGTACATTTCATTACAGATGTTTCTTAATCGCTTAATTTAAATATTTTCTATATCAATTATTATCAATACTATGTTTTCTTTTCTATAACTTTATGAATTCGCTTAATAAAAGATTCCTTCAAGATCTATAATCAATCAGTCAAAGATCCAGAACCTTTATTTTCGTATCAGAAATTGCGAATGGAGCCGGGTTAATGTACTTTTATTTACAATTTGAAACACTTAAATGAATTGATAATCTCTCAACATCAAAATATCCCTTTTAAGAAAATAATTCGCAAAATATTCTACCACATCAAGCGGAAACTCTTTCCGTAATCAGCATTTAATCTGTTATGTAAGCACCGTGTTATGAATTCTTTTGTTTGTTTAAATGTTAAAATATCGCTGAAAAGAAGTAATGTAAAATTGCAAAGGAAACAGAATAAAATATATATAACTGCAGTGAAAGGATTTACGATATAAAGATAAAAGCTTTTTTGTTTTCGGTAAATGCGCCGTGTTTTAGTTATTTCAAGTGTCATTTCATTAAATTACAATGGATACGATTTTCAGTATTCAGTATTAAGTGAGATTGTATTTTATAAAGTATATTTTTATTTATGTATACTAACATTATGGAACAGAGTGCAGAAATGTTTTGAGTTTGTTTCAAACCTATGCTCCCTCCCCCCCCCCCCACACACACACCCCAAAAAAATGCATATCAGAGTTGGGCAAAATACATCGATAAACAATTTTCCATATATAAAATACAAAATATTTTGGTTTTGGAACTTAAAATGCAAAATACAAAATACTTTTCAAATAAAAAAAAAATTCAAATACAAAATACATCTATTTTCAAAATACATTTAAAATACAAAATACATTAATATATATATATATATTAATTATTATGTATTAGGTTGCACTATGAATTTTTTTTTTAATTTATTTGATACTGACAGCTAAAACGCGAAGTGCTTCTGTAAATTGATTAAACTCTTTGAAAATATAAATTTTCAAAATAAAGAAGCAAAACTGATAAAAAAAAATACATATCAATTTATGGGAGAACACATTTTATATACTAGCAAACAAAGAATACTTAGAGATAAAATTTGAAAATATGTACGGACATATGAACATTTTCATGGATGTAATTCAGCTTCATTTTTAAAGCATACAAATAAAGGTTATAAAAAAAACTTTATAATTCCCATAACAATGTTAAGAATTATAAAAACTATAACATTTTATCAAAAAAGTTTCTGCAGAAGCTAAACATCATATTAATTAAGATCCTTGTCGTACCAGACTTGAAAAAAATATGTATATATAAACTTCCAGAAACAAATTCAAATACTATACAAAACAGACAGGCATATGTATATTTTCCTGCTGTGAAATTTTAATTTGCGATTGGAACACAACAGTTTGAAAAATAGTGGCATGTATTTTGAAAATACAAAATTCTTGGCAAATCCATTTTAAAATCCATTACTAAAATACTTTAGTTTTATCAGTTTAAAATACAAAGTTATTTTGAAAATGCATTTCAAATACATGTATTTTCGATATTGCCCAACTATGATGCATATGGCATAGATTATGAAACACTTCCTAACACTAACAATATATTATTAAAAAAATAGTTTTTTCCTAAAATGAAATGAGATATATTTGAAGAAACAACTTAAAAAACACATAACTCGGTAAAAATATATATTCAGCAATTATCGACATTAGTCAGTCATTGAACCGAATTATTTTGTGTGTCTCTGTAAATGAACCATAAATGCTATGCGCGCTATAATCTATAGAAAACATGCTTCAGTGATTTCGTTATGTTTGAAGAATCGCAACATCATTAAAAATGCACCACAAGCGATTTTTCCCAATAGATCATAATGGAATGGAATCCTTTTGTGCGTCCCTGTATACAATCTGTAAATGCTACTTATTCTGTACTCCTTCGAAGACATATGTTCATCTCAATTATGCATATCAATTTTTCACACTTCATTGTCATATGATAAACCTTAATAAAAATTTCGAGCAATCCCAGTATATTTACGAGAGTTAGAGAGTGGACAGATAGACGGGGGGCAGACAAACCGAATTCATAAACACTTTTTAACTACACTGTAAATAGAAACGGTAAATCTTGCAGCACAATTTGCTGGCACCCACATTGACAGCATTTACTGCTGTAAAACTTACCTTAATTAGAATGTTTTTTGCTGTAAAATACAAAAAATAAATCTTTTTAAGGCACATTTTGCTGTTAATTTGTAGTAGAAAATGCTGACAATTTAGGCGCCAACAAATTGTGCTGTAAGATTTACCGTTTTTATTTACAGTGTATGTTGGAAAGAGTTAAAAACAAACAACAAAGAAAACAAGTTGGAAATTGTACGTCAAATGTGACAAATGAGGTGCGTTCGTACTATAGCTAGTTATATAAATATTCAGATCTTGCTGATTTTTAATTCTGTGAAATGAATTATATCGTCTGCAGATTAATTTCTGTCATAAAATAAGTATCTCGGTCGCTTGACGATTAATTAAATCTCGAAAGCTTCTGTAACAAGAAAGCACAGATTTCTTTAAAAAAAAAAAATCAAATTTCTTAATAAATGTTTTTATTAATATCTTCTAAAGTTTTGATTCGATTTTCATAAAATTTGAAATGTCTCGACAAAATTCTGCAAAGATAACATATCTTAAATTTCAAACCATTCGTTTGGATAGTTTTGGCGTTGTTATATGCGGACGGACGGACAGACAGACCGGACGGACGAGCCAGACGACGACTATAGGTGCTACGTATTTATATAATTACGAACACACCTAAAAACAACAACAACAACAACAAAAAAGAACGATAAATCATGCGTTAAACATAGATTATGAAACACTTTCCAGCACAATCAGAATACTATACCAAAACTTCATAGATTAATAATGTGAACTGTGATACCTAAGTAAATAATTCTGGAAAAAATACAACATATTTGAAAACCCAGTTTCAGTAATTATCATTAATAATCGAAAAAATAACAATCTTTTTGTGCAGCCCTGTATATGATCAACAGATTTGTATATATGCTACATGAATGAGCGACATTTCTATTCGAAAATAGTTGTGCTCAAGAATCAGAAGGTTTAGACCTTATGGTTTAAAGAGATGTAACAAGAAAATATTGCGTCTTTTGCAATTACTCTGAACTACAAGTTTTAGTATTGGGGAGATCGGGTAAGCCCCGGACACATGGATAAATTACAAATAAAAAAACAAATGAATGAAATTTCTGTCTTTTATTTTATACTTAAAATAAATTTACGAACTTCTTTAATGATTTTAATTATATAGTGCTAATAATATCGTATTATTTAACGAAATATACTGAAAATAGTTTGGCCTTATTTTTTGGCATCACAAGAAACGGCGGGTAGCCCCGGGCATATTAATCAATGGTGTCCCAACCGTTTTTTAGCCTTACAAACATCACAATTATAATAAAAATCCGATGCATCTATATAAAAACAATCTTAACGTCTAATAAAGATCATCTAAAATAAGATCTAATTATTTTTTCTTAATAACCTGCAATAAAGTTTGACAAATTTGTTTGAAAATTTATTGACACAGTTTGATAATTTATGGACGAAAACAAAACACTCACTCACGACTAACTTACTCGTCGCCCACGTCGCAATAAAACTGTATTTGTTTCGGCTCTAGAGGGCGTTCATTTTTTATTAACTCTTTATTTATGCAACACTTTGAATTTCTTAGAAATTGAAATGTCCGTGTTTACCCCACTTTCCCCTACTTATATTTTTATAAACGCAAACGTAGTTAAAAATACACCCGAATAAAAATAATTCTAATTCAATATGGATATTTTATTTACTTCATTACAAATATTTCAAAACCGCTTAGTCTAAATATTTTGATTAATTATTATTACCAATTCTATATCTTTTCCTCTGTGTATTAGTTTATAAATTCTATTAACAAAATGCTTTAGTCAAGATGTACATGGGTCAAACTTCCAAAAACCTTAAGTATGTATTATAACTACAACTTACGAAAACTGCAAGGTTAATTTACTTTTATGAGATTTTGAAAGATTTAAATTATAATATTTAAACATCAAAATAATCCTTTTTTAAAGGAAATAATCCGCATCAAACAGAATTTCTTTCCGTAATCAGCCTTTAATGCGTTTTGCAAGCACTGTGTTATGCATTTTCTTTTATTTGTTTGTTTAAATGTTCAAAAGAAGTCTGTAAAATTTCAAAGGAAGCTGAATGCTAAAGTAAAAGGATTATTGATATAAAGATTTTTTTTTTTTTTTTTTTTTTTTTGGGGGGGGGGGGGTAATTGCTTCGTATTGCATAGTTATTTGAAGTTTCCTTTTATTAAAATACAAATGATAAAATTCTGAATCTAAGTGTAGTCATATTTATTTAGTGCAAAGTGGATAGGAGGATATTTGTATTTTATGAATTGAATGAGAGTTGTACTTATGTAGAAATTAATAGTTTAAAATAAAAAGTAGATACGTTCAAATTTTTGTGAACGCAAAGGTACTTAAAAATACACCCGAAGAAAAATAATTCAAATTTAATATGGATATTTTATTTACTTTATTACTAATATTTCACAACCGCTTAATCTAAATATTTTGAATTATTATTATTGCCAATTCCATATCTTTTGTTCTGTGTATTAGTTCATAAATTCTATTAACCCCTTCGCGACGAGCGTCTTTTACAGAATTTTTAATCTGTTACCACCGGTTTTTCAAATGAGAAATTTTCACCTGATTGAATCGCAAAAATGCTATGATTAGATAAGGAAAACTTTACATACATACATATATATATATATATATATATATATATATATAATTATAATATCTATGAATTTCAAAATACATATCTATGAATTTCAAAATACATATCAAGAATCAAGTTCTAATATCATTCTACTTTAATCTACAAAGAGATAAATAATGATATTGTGTAAACAGAATACCACATATCTAATAATTAACATGTGCAATCATAATTTTACCATAGCATGTGCTTCAATGGTAATTGGCCAAATTTACTCATACCTGAATAATATTTAAAAAAGAAAGAGAGAGAAAGGGAAAAAAAAATTATAGATTGGAGTTGCTATTAAGTAGACACAAATGGATTAATAAATCAAATATGAACATTATACAATGGAAAACTGGACCACAAGAGAACAAACAAGAATTGGATATGAAAAAACACATGTAGATGTACTCGTCAGCTTGGTTGCACCCACATGTGTTTTAAAAAATAATTCAGTATTTCATAATTCTACTGGCATGATGCTAAGAACAGTAGAATCAACCAAGTATACTGAATTATTACCAGATAACAATTGGAAAAAATAAGATTGGAAATATTTAAATTGGAAATAAAAAACCATTAAGAATATATAATATAATTCACTTACATCGATTATCCTAAAATCATTATAAATCACCTCACTAAATTATCACTAGATATCATTTTTGAAATAATATTGGAAATTAGAACCTTTAAATTGTAAATAAAATATTTTACTCACATTAATTATCCTGAATCCACAAAATATAGAAACTTCTGCATAATATCCACATATCCACGTCATATATATGTATATATATAATATATATATATATATATATATATATATATATATAAACTGGTGGGAATAATCGAGGGCTCTGAGCATCTTATGCGTCACGTATTCGTGTCGATCGTCCCCAAGAGGTTAATAAATTGCTTTAGTCAAGATGTACACGGGTCAAAAATTCAAAAACCTTAAGTATGTATTATAACTATAACTTACGAAAACTATAAGGTTAATTTACTTTTATGAGATTTTGAAAAATTTAAATTAATTTACAATATTTAAACATCAAAATAATCCTTTTTAAAGAAATAATCCGCATCAAACAGAATTTCTTTCCTTAATCAGCCTTTAATGCGTTTTGCAAGCACTGTGTTATGCATTTTCTTTTGTTTGTTTGTTTAAATGTTCAAAAGAAGTCTGTAGAATTTCAAAGGAAGCTGAATGCTAAAGTGAAAGGATTATTGATATAAAGATAAAAGCTTTTTTGTTTTCAGTAATTGCTTCGTATTTCAGTTATTTGAAGTTTCCTTTTATTAAAATACAAAGGATAAAATTCTGAATCTAAGTGTAGTCATATTTATTTAGTGCAATGTGAATAGGGGGATATTTGTATGAATTGAACGATAGTTGTACTTATGTAGAAATTAATAGTTTAAAATAAAAAGTAGATACGTTCAAATGTGCTTGATTTGTGACTTTTAGCATTTCAAAATATTGAAAGGTTATGCTTACCTGAAAGGTCGAAAAAATGAGTAGTTTTGGGGATTTTTTTTTTGTTCAGGAAATTTAACCCATTCGGGACCATGGGTGCATATATGCACCCTCAAAAAGAGCATACAGAATTTGTTTTAGGCACCAGTAAAAAATAAAAGTAATATTTGCTTTCTCTAATTAGAGTATTTTTGTGATAGTTTAACTAAATGTAGCTTTTTTTTAAAAAAAGTGGTGCCAACCGAATAAAATTTGTGTAAAAGCCGCTAGTCCCGAAGGGGTTAAAGATTGGTTGAGATTTGTTCGAGCTATCGTGATCCAGTCTTTAAAAACATAGTGTTGAGATAATCACGTTTAAAGATTCAAGTTATGATTTTTGTATGATAGAACAAAGGAAATTAAAGTGGCGTAACTTTCTTAATTTTTATCAGATCGACTGGAAAATGTAACTATTTTTACTTATTCTACTTTCAGAAAAAAAATAAAATAAATGCATTTTTTGAAAGTTTGTAGATAGGCCCTTAACCCATTTTAGGCCAAGCATAGAAATTTTATAAAATGTGGTATTATTTGCATTGGAATTTGCTTAAATTACATTCATAAAGATACCAAAAAAGTTTCGTTCATGAAAAATAATATTTTATTTTATTTGATGTTACCATTATTAATTTACCATTAATAATTTACCATTAAATTTAAATAAAAAATTTAAAGTTTTCTTATGGCATTTGTTTTATTTTTATTTTATTTACAGAACTTGCAACTTTACTCCATTATAAAAACATATGATTAATCTCAAGTGGAATAATTATGCATTTTCAAACAGTCGAATTTGTCAATAACCGTTTCAAGTAAAAAACCAGCTTATGTTGAAAATTTCTCAACAGAAAGTGATTACTTCAATTGAATTACTAATATTTTATAAATGTCTCCAGAGCCCTTAAAAATAGCAGAAAAATAAAATTAGTGAAAAATATACGTCACAGTGTTAATAAAAATATATCTATTGAAATGGTGCGTTTACGCACCTTTGGCCGAAAATGGGTTAAACAAAACAAGCTTTTAAACTTGATAGTTTGATCCTTGACTTTGTTAACTGATGTGAGTATTCATACTTTTTCACTCTATGTTGGTTTATTGTATTTAATTGTCTGATAAAATGTGTGTTCTTATATTGTAAAATAAAGTAATCAGACGTAGTGTTTATGCTTTAATATATATAATATTTCTGTACATGTTGCTGAGAAGTTTACTACAACATTGATGCTCAGGGGGGGGGGGGGGGGAAACATTTAAATTTGCTATTGTCATTACAAACGTATGGATTGACGTAAATATGCAAAATATTAAATTTGAAATATTAATCCTTCGTTACAGATTATCCCAAGCGTTTAAAAAGTAAATACTTTTAAGGCTCTTTTCAAATCCATGAAAATTTCAAAAAGAAATAAATCAAATATTTATCACGGTTTGTGTATTTTATTAGTGATACATTCGTAAAACCAGCAAAACATAATTAAACCTCAACGCACTAATTTTGTTCATCTAGATCAGCCATACTCAACTTGCGGGCCGCATGTGGCCCGGTGACCTTTAATGTGCGGCCCGCGATACAGAATCATTATTCTCTATTTATAAAAAAATATAAAAGCTGTGCATAAAATTTTAAGACCTTCACTGTTATTTTATATATTTTATTGGGAAAACAAAATCTGCCTTGTTATTTATAATCACTAATTTAAAATTACCTTAAACATGTTAAAGGCCATTTTGTTAGTCAAAAATTCTTTTTACATGTAGTTCTATTTGTTCTATAGTGCTGTAGTGATTTTAATCTTCAACACTGAACAAACATTATTTCATATTAATTAAAATTAATTTTGCACTATATATTTCTAAAAAAGATTTTGCATTGAGATAATGACTGTTTTATTAAAGAAAATCACCTGATTTTTTTTTTTTTTATAGAAATTTAGAAATGCTGCATTGTTACATTATTACCTTTATACTTATCATATAGCTAATAAAGTTTATTAGGGATATTAGGGCCGCAGCAAAAAGTTTTATATCACTAATTCTAAACAAAAATCTTCGCGGCATATTTCTACAACATTATGGATAGAAATCTCCTACGAAGTATATTGTTCGGAAATAGAGGTGTTAAATGGTTTGATAACATTTTCTTCCATCCTACTAATTATATTAACTTTATTAAATAGCTTTGTTATACTACTTTTGTTATCTTACTACTTTAATTACACTTTTTTTACATTATTATACAAGTGTGTTGCGGCCCGCCTAGTGTCGCAAACATATGTTAGCGGCCCGCGAGAAAAAAAGGTTAAGTATGTCTCCACTGTGCGACGGGTTACATCGTTTAATCTTACTATGTTTAAATATGTTTTCAAGAAAATAATTCGCAAAATATTTTACTACATCAAGCGGTAATTTGCCCCCGCCCCCGTAATCAGCATTTAATGCATTATGTAATTACCATGTTATGTATTCTTTTGTTTGTTTAAATCTCGAAATATTAGTGAAAATAAGTTTATAAAATTTTGAAGGAATCTGAATAAAATGTAAAATTGCGCCGAAAGCATATACGATATAAAGATAAAAACATTTTTGTTTTCGGTAACTGTTTGAGTTATTTGAAGTTTTGTTTTATTTAAGCACAAAGGATATAATTTTCAACATAAATGTAGTCATAGTTTATGAAATGAGTTTTATTTAATAGAAATTGAATCGAAAGATATTTGTACGTATATGCAGTTTCAAATAAAAATTAGAAAATTTTAAACGTATTTGCAACTTTCCCAAAAATCTACTATCAAATAAAATAAGCTTGCTTTTAAATTTAAAAGTTTGACGCTTGATTGTATAATTAAGTATTCATAAAGCGAATTTATGTTGTTGATATTATTTTGTAACAATATTTTGAATGCTTTTGATCTTTCGATGACATTTTAATGTTTGGAGAATTAAATTTCCACCACAGTTTACGAATATTGTTGTTCTAGTGTACTTGTGTTATGGTTTAGATCAGCCATACTCAACCTTTTTTTCTCGCGGGCCACAGACACATGTTTGTGACGTTAGGCGGGCCGCAACACTCTTAACAAAAGATAAAATATGGGTAATTAAAATAATATCTAACAAAAGTAGTATAACAAAGCAATATTACATCAATAGGGTTAAAAGTATGTCGCGGAAGAAATGTTACCAAATATTTTTAACAGCACCATTTCCAAACAATAAACTTCGTGGTATATTTCTATTATAAATTTTATAGAAATAGGCTGCAAAATTCGTTGTTTGGAAATAGTAGTGTAAAAAATGCTTGGTGCCAATTTTTTATGTGATAAACGTTCAACATTAAAACGCAGTTGTATAATAAGTATAAAACGTTACAATATAACAATGCAAAATTGTTAAGTTCTAAAAAAAATGAGATTTTTTCTAATAAACCAATATTTTGCTCAATTCAAAAATTTTATTTTCTTTTAATTGTAGAAATATATAGATCTAATAGTAAATCTAATTAATTTGGAATAATCTTTGATTAGTGTTGAAAATTTAGAAATGTATACAACACTAAAAAGAAATTTTGACTAAGAAAACGGCATTTAAGATATTTTAACATAATTCTAAATTAATTATAAATAACAGGACAGATTTTGTCTTCCCATGAAAATATATAAAACAACAGTCTTTACATTTTATGCACATCTCAATTCATTTTATACATGGATTAATGATTATGTGTCTCGGGCCGCACATAAAAGGTCACCAGGCCACATGCGGCCCGCGGGCCGAAGGTTGAGTATGGCTGGTTTAGATGTTTATGGTATTTCAGTTTTGAAAACACTTTCCAACATAGTCGAAAAAGGGTTTATGATTTCGGTTTGTTTGTCTGCCGTCTGTCTGTCCGTACTCTAATTCTTGTAAATATACTCGATTCCCATCTAATTGATATTTGTTGTCGAGGTTCACTATGACATGCTCACTATGAAAAATAGTGTGTGGCATTTATAGTTCGTTTGCAGAGATATTTAAAGGAATCCTGTTGCATTAGGGTGTGAGAAAAAAAAAAAAAAACACTGTAAGAGTTATATTGCTACTAAAGTTTACGAGTATTATTATAAATAATATAATACAATCACTTGTTAACTTTAAATTAAAGTCTAATAATGCTTAAAGTGATAAAAAACATAACACGGAATATTTAAAATACCTTTTTAATGTAGATTTCATATGTTTCGTTCACACTATCGGTGACATCTTCGGATCTAAATGATAAATACCATATTCTCGCATATTTTTTAAAAGGGTAAACATAGACCACGAGATCGCATGTCCAAGGCTAGCAAGTGCTTAAATTGGCCAAACTGGGAAACGTAAAAATTATTATTTATTTTTATTTTTATTGCTTTTTCAACTGAATTGGCTAAAATTTGGCACGCGATGATCGATAGAATGAAAAAGAATTAAAAATAAAAACAAATAATAATTTTCACGTTTCCCAGTTTGGCCAATTTAAGCACCTGCTAGCCTTGGACATGCGATCTCGTGGTTTATGTTTACCATTTTCAAAAATATGCGAGAATATTGTATTTATCATTTAGATCCGAAGATGTCACCGATAGTGTGAACTACATTAAAAAGGTATTTTAAATATTCCGTGTTATGTTTTTTATCACTTTCAGCATTATTAGACTTTAATTTAGAGTATTATTTTTTTTTCTAACTCTTTTTGTAGTATTTCTGTTTCGAAATAATATTTTTTAGAATTGAAATAGCGTGAATCGAACTTTAATACATGTTACCATTGGGCAGCATGATTGTAAAACTGGTTTCACAGCAAGAAGGATTGTGGTACAGGAGAAACATTTTAATCATTTTTTCACAATACTTCAAAACTCTTGTTTTGTTGTTTCCTTACGGTATTTTACGAATATTGTTGTGTTAATTTATTTTTATTAAGCTTTTGAATTTTTGTAGTCTTTATAGTATTTTAGTTTCGAAAAAATCCATTTTAGAATTGAAATTGCGGTGATCGAACATTTTTTCATGCTGCTACTGTTCAACATGACTGTAAAACTAGTTTCACAGCAATAAAAGTTGTGGTACAGGAGGACCTTCCTTTTCGATATTTTATAACAGTATACTTTCATTTGTTTTGTTTTCTGTTACACGGCATTTTTACATTGAAAGAGTTAAATTGTTACTAAAATTTAAAAATATTGTTGTGTTAATGTATTTTTATTAAGATTTTTTTTTTTTTTAATATCTTTACTTTGTTTATTGTATTTTAGTTCCGAAATAATATTTTTTAGAAATGAAATTGCGTTGATCGAATATTATTCTATTCTGCTGCTGGCCAATATGACTGTAAAACTAGTTTCACAGCAAGAAGAGTTGTGTTACAGGAGAGTCGTCGTTTTCGATATTTTAAAACAATACTTTGATTTATTTTGTTACTTTAGACATCATTTTAACAGTGAAAGAGTTAAATTGCAAAATCTGTTTATAGTATTTTAGTTTCGGAAAAAAAAAAAAAAAAAAAAACATTTTAGAATTGAGATTGCGTTTATCGAACATTATTCCATGCTGCCTCTGTTCAACATGACTGTAAAACTAGTTTCACAGCAAGAAGAGTTGTGGTACAGGAGAGCCGTCATTTTCGATATTTTATAACAATACTTTGTTTTCTTTTGTTTTGTTAGGTGGCATTTTAACGTTGCAAGAGTTAAATTGTTACTAAAGTTTAAGAATATTGTTGTGTAATGTATTTTTATTAAGCTTCTGATTATTATTATTTTTGTTTTACTTATTATAGTATTTTAGTTTCGAAATAATATTTTTTAGAATTGATATTGCGTTAATCGAACAATATTCCATTATACTGCTCTTCACCATGACTGTAAAACTAGTTTCACAGCAAGAAGAGTTGTGTTACAGGAGAGTCGTCGTTTTCGATTTTTTAAAACTATACTTTGATTTCTTTTGTTTCTTTAGGCATCATTTTAACACTGAAAGAGTTAAATTGCTACTAAAGTTTAAGAATATTGTTGTGTTAATGTATTTTTATTAAGTTTTTGATTTTTTTAAAAAACTCTGTTTATAATATTTTAGTTTCGAAAAAAAAAAAAAAAAAAAAACATTTTAGAATTGAGATTGCGTTCATCGAACATTATTCCATGCTGCCTCTGTTCAACATGACTGTAAAACTAGTTTCACAGCAAGAAGAGTTGTGGTACAGGAGAGCCGTCATTTTCGATATTTTATAACAATACTTTGTTTTCTTTTGTTTTGTTAGGTGGCATTTTAACGTTGCAAGAGTTAAATTGTTACTAAAGTTTAAGAATATTGTCCATGCTGCAATATTGCCATGCTGTATTTTTTTGATATGGTTTATATATGGAATTCTGATTATTATTATTTTTGTTTTACTTATTATAGTATTTTAGTTTCGAAATAATATTTTTTAGAATTGATATTGCGTTAATCGAACAATATTCCATTATACTGCTCTTCAGCATGACTGTAAAACTAGTTTCACAGCAAGAAGCGTTGTGATACAGGAGAGCCGTCATTTTCGATATTTTGTAACAATACTTTGATTTCTTTTGTTCTTTTAGACGGCATTTTAACACTGAAAGAGTTAAATAAATTGCTACTAAAGTTTAAGAATATTGTTGTGTTAATGTATTTTTATTAAGCTTTTGATTTTTTTAAAACAGTATTTCACTTCCGAAATAAAATTCTTTAGAATTGAAATTGCATGGATCGATCTTCAATACATGTTATCATTGTTCAACATTACAATACAACTTGAACGGTACAACTGGTTTCACAGCAGGGAGAGTTGTAGTACAGGAGAACAGTTTTTAGCTCACAGGATTTCAAAGCCTGAGAACTAATGTTCTCGCCTTTTCTGTATGTATGTATGTATCTATGTGCGTAAAGGGATAACTCTTGATAGAAATATCCGTTTTGCTTCAAATTTTGTTATAGGTTCATTGTGATAAGGCGCTTCCCTGATTAGTTTTGGAGGTTGATTTGTTTAAGTAAGAAAGAGGGAAACTGGGGCTAATCCCCCCTTAATCTAGATAAATGGTGTTTTCATACATAATTTACCGATTTCCTCCAAATTTTGTATATAGGCTCATTGTGATAAGGCCCTTACCTGATCAGTTTTGGGGGTTCATTGGTTAATTATAAAGGGGGGAATGGGGGGAATTATTCTTTGAAATAGGAGTACAATATACAATTAGTATGAATAGTCTGCGAGCTCAATGCCTTCAGTTTAACTGAGCGCTATTCTTTTTATATTTTTTTGACATTTTGTCAGAATATTTTAAATATTTCCTTGGTTTTATTTATTTTTTATATTTTGACAGCATTTTGCGAATAATGCTGTATTAATACATTTTTATTAAAATTTTAAATTTTTCTATGTATAATAGTTTAATTTCAAAATAATTCATTTTAGAATTGAAATTGCATGAATACCGACCATTAATACATGTTTCCCTCGTTCAACATGACTATAAAACTGCAGCAAGAAGAGCTGTGGTAAAGGAAAACCGTTTTTGATATTTTGTCACAATATTTTGAACTATTTTGCTTTTTTTTTCGGCGATATTTTAATATTTAGAGAGTTAAACTGCTACCATTGTTTATTATGAATAATGTTGTATCAATATACTTTTTTTAGACTTTTGAATTTTTTAGTATGTTTATGATATTTCAATTTGAACATAATCCGTTTGTTTTAATTGCTTGAATTGACTTCAATACATGCTGCCATAATTCAACATTAACTCTAAAACTGGTTTTACAGTAGAAACCATTCTAGTACAGGAAAACTGTTTTTGATATTTTCTGACAAAATTTGACTACTTTTCTTCTTTAGTCCGCATTTTAATACCTAGTTAAGGCTGTTCTCAACTTCAAATGGGTGGGCTACTTTCTGGCACATTTTAAAATTAATTTCTGTTCGCAAATTCGTGAAACTGGCGGGTGTTCTTATTCAAAAACTATGTAATCGAAACACGTTTTCCTTTTTTTGGCAAAGGCAGAAGATTTTTCACAAAAACTGTCGAAGTCGGCGCTTTGAACCGAATTTCCAATGCGCACAAAAAGTGTCGTCACGTGACCAGAATCGCTTGTAACTCGATAAGTAATCTTTTTTATCAAAAAATAGAAAACTCATTTCGATTCCAAATCGCTTCCAAAGTCAGGCCTGCCAGTTTTATGCCTTTGCGTTTAAAAATGAGTCAGAAATTGTGTCAGAAAGTTTCGCATTGTTGAGCAGGTCTTTTAAGAGCTACCTTAAATTCACTTTATTATTTTTAACTAAATGATAGTGATTAGTACAGATATTATATGAATTGACCATTTTCCCAACGAAGTGAAAAGGTGCCCAGGCGAGGAGTCGAACCCAAGACCTCTCGCTTAACCCTTTATGTACCAATATGAGATAATGAAAATTTCGTCTTCCAAAGCATTTTTTCTGAATATTTTAAAATATGTTAATAAATTTCCGCAGCAATTATTAAATAAATTTTAGGAATTTTTCGTTTGTTAAAATGTAATTAGCTAAATCGGTATTTACAGGGATTTTGTAGACTGTTTACAACTCTAACGAAATCGTTTCGTCAGGATATTGTTTGTAGCATTTTATAGAATTAGTAAATGTACAAAAGTAGCCTTATAAACATAAATATTTTTCAGAAGTGAAGCTTTCCACTGAATGCCTTTCAACAAAAAAAAAAAAAAAAAAAAGATGAGTAGTTACAATTGGAAAAATAAAATATCCATTTAAAAATGTTTTTGCTTTGATTAGCGAAATAATGCTTTTAGAAGATGATAAAGTAAAATATCTAGACCTTATGCTAACTTGCATTGTGTTACAATAGATGTGTTAAATGAATTTTATAACAAGTTTCTTTTAATGGTACTTGAAAGTACCGTCGGTGCATAAAGGGTAAAATCGCCATCTCTCTGCCGATTGAGCTACTTAGCTAAAATTTCCACTTTAAGCCCGAGCCTGAAGACTCGTTTAAAAATCGAACAAGAACCGTGTCCGGTCTCATGGTCTTGAACTGAGCTCGTCTCACCTCCAGGTGGCTCGTCATTGTCACATAAGATATTTTTATGACAAATTTGTTCCGCAGATGTGAAAAGGTTTGCCATTGCTGGACTATGTCGACTTCAATATCGTCAGTTTTTATTCAAAACTGCCTGTGAAATTGTTAATACAACATTAATAGTTCTTATACATGGAAGCCAATTTTATTATTAGTATTTTGAGTTATTTTGCTCTTTTCAGTGGTATTTCAACAATCAAATATTTCAAATGCGTATCACAATTTTCGGACATTTCTATATTAATGTATTCTTATTGTGGATTTGAAATATTTGAATCTGTTTAATATCCACCAAATAATCATTTTTAGAATTGAAATTTTCTAGGTTGTCTTCAATACCATTTTCAATATTCTACATTAAATGTAAAACTGGTTTTACAACAACAGCGGTTCTCTTTACGTGGAAAACCATTTTTGACATTTTGGAACAATGTTGTAGATTCTTTTGTTCGATATAACATTTAAACAAAGTTTTCGAAATTTGAAAGGAAACAAAACAAAGGATATAATTGCAGCCCTAAAGTGTTGTTTTATAAAGATAAAAGTGCTTTTGTTTTCAGTAACAGCTTAGTAGTTTCAGTTATCTAAAGTTTTCTTTTATCGAAAGACAAAAGATACAATCACTGACACAAGTGTTTCTGTGGGGTAAGCTTGATTTCTCTTGTGTATTTTATTGAATACAGGATGAATTAAAATTTTTGTATTTATGTAGAAATTTTAAATAAAAGATAGAATGGTTTAAATGTGCTTATTTGTAGCTTTTACTATATCCCTCTAAAGCAAGCATGTGTTTAAGCTTAAATGTTTAACTTTTGATTATGTCCAATTATATTTTAATGAAGTTAGTACATAAACTACCATTAGTAGCGAGTATTTTTTATTTTAAATTTGTTTATATCCGATGGTTGGAGTATCATAGCTGAGATTTTTCCAACAGAGCGAAAATATGTCGGGACCAGGACTCGAACCTGGGTACTTTGGTTTGTCGTTCCAACGCTCTCCCTACTGAGCTATCCCGACGATATCCTGGATCACAGTTATCTAAAGTTTTATTTTATCGAAAGACAAAAGATACAATCACTGACACAAGTGTTTCTGTGGGGTAGCTTGATTTCTCCTGTGTATTTTATTGAATACAGGATTAATTAAATTTTGGTATTTATGTAGGAGTTTTAAATGAAAGATAGAATGGTTTAAATGTGCTTATTTGTAGCTTTTACTAACCCTCTAAAGCAAGCATGTGCTTAAGCTTCAGTGTTTAACTTTTGATTGTGTCCAATTACATTTTAATGAAGTTAGTACATAAACAACCATTAGTAGCTAGTATTTTTTATTTTAAATTATTAATTTGTTTATATCCGATGGTTAGAGTATCATAGTTGAGATTTTTTTCCAACAGAGCGAAAATATGTCGGGACCAGGACTCGAACCTGGGTACTTTGGTTTGCCGTTCCAACGCTCTCCCTACTGAGCTATCCCGACGATATCCTGGATCACAGTTATCTAAAGTTTTATTTTATCGAAAGACAAAAGATACAATCACTGACACAAGTGTTTCTGTGGGGGGTTAGCTTGATTTCTCTTGTGTATTTTATCGAATACAGGGTGAATTAAATTTTTGTATTTATGTAGATATTTTAAATGAAAGATAGAATGGTTTAAATGTGCTTATTTGTAGCTTTTATTATCCCTCTAAAGTAAGCATGTGTTGAAGCTTCAATGTTTAACTTTTGATTATGTCCAATTATATTTTAATGAAGTTAGTACATAAACTACCATTAGTAGCGAGTATTTTTAATTTTAAATTATTAATTTGTTGTTTCATTTTTAAAATACTGTGGGAATGAAGTAAATAAAAAAAAAATTATATTTTATTATATTATACAGTTTGTTTCCGGTTCTCAAATTTAAATTCATTTAAAAAGTCATGCCTCCCGCCCCTTCCCCCCGTAAAAAAGATAGAGTTAAATAAATTAATTAATTAAATTCAAAAGAAAAATAATGAGTAAAATTTCGCAATCGCAAATGTATCATTTACACAGCTGAAGATAAAATTTCAAAACTGTGTATCCAATAATTTAATCCTTAACTGATGTGACAAAAATTTCCGCACAGTTACTGTGAGCGGTCTCTGAGAGTACTTGATCGAAAGATGAATAATTCTCGATTAACTCATAGGATACTGTTTATGTACTGAACTTTCTATACCGGATTATTATCCTCACGGAAGAAGAGACTATTTGCTTGCTCTTCTATGCATGTCAACATTTGGACGCCGTGGGAAAGCAAAAATTGTCGCGGTAACTCGGCTTACGACCTAGAAACCGATTCTCCCTATGGGGTTTCGGCGACGAAGTCGCCGTGTGTCCCTCGGCAATTTATCAGGAGTCCGTCCCATGCTGAAGTTTCCCCAGAGTGGGGTTACTGTCGTGGCGACCTATGTCGTCGACTCTTGGTAAAGTGGCTTGGGGGTCCGCAGTGGGGAGCGGCCCTAGGCCGGTCGCAGCGCCGTAGCGAGACAAAGCTGCTGGCGCGGTAAAAGCCTTTCAGGACTTGGGAGCGACGGTCGGAACGTGCGCAGGGCGCCCTCGTGGGCACTTAGCGGCGCAGCCTAGTTTTTTTTACCGGATTATTATAATTGAAATTCACCTGTTCGCAAGTCTCTAGCGATAGTACTAGGGCTCCAAATGAAACAAAATTCGACTAGTACCTATAATTAAACTGAAAGTTACAAGTTTAAGTGTGAAAATTGAAAAAAGCAGCGATCTGTGACATCGCTAATAATAGTTAAGATTTAAAAGTTAAGCTTTTACTGTACAGTAATGTATATTTTAAGAAACTATATAATTAACTATATTACTCTTTTAAAGGTGAACGTTGTGACCTATCGTCAAATCCGCGAAATCTAAAAATTATTATTCTTTCAATTATTTAAAAAAAAAAAAAAAGAGAGAAGTCGGCCTTTTTAAATCAGATGTTTTTGTTTATTTAGAATTTTAGAATTTTTTTACATCCAAACTTTTACCCCCCCCCCCCCCCTACCCTCTTTTATGTGCAGTTCTTCCCAGCATCTTCCTCAACCTCTCTTTTAATATTTTAGCTGTTCTTTTCGGTATTTATATTAGCCACATAAAATTTTGAATCCTTTCCCAAAAGTCGTATGTTTCAGACTTGATCGAAATCATCACTCTCATTCATGAGGAAAGTCTAGAAGTCTAGCCTCACCTAAAAATGGGAATGTCACACCAATCTTGCAACCGTCTATCAGGCACACGTGGAGCGGTCTGTTGACGCCAGCGGAAAAATATAGCTTTCAAAAACGAAACAACACATCACGCAATAAGGAAAAAATAAAAATTTAATGGGTAATAACGTGCACGCAAATGTCGGGATCAAAACAAACCTCGGGTTTCTTTTCCACAATTTTATTATTTCCGTTTTACATGTTTTTAACTGCACTCGGCAGCTTTTCTTGACCTTCCCGTCCCGGTTTTAGTATTCTATTCATGAGTTTTAAAACTGGAGTCATTCATTTTTAGATGATGTATGCGAGCGTGAATGGAAAATTCTATTTACTGTCTCTCATTCATGAAAAGTAAAGTGCGGAGCATTATTTTAGGCATTGATTTTATTATTATAATTATTAATTTTATTATTATAATTATTGATTTTATTATTATAATTATTATTAGTGGTTGTTATTATTATTATTATTTGCAGTAAACGGTCATTTAATGTAATTTAAGTTTTGATTGTTTAAAATTTAAATTATGTTACTACAAAGGATGTGAATTTCTTTTCACTTTGCTAAACAGCGTACAACCAACAGAGTGACAAAAGTGTCCAGAGCGGGGATCGAACCCCGATACCTTGGTATAGTGCACCAAGTACTTTACCAATTAAGCCATCCGGACGACATCCAGTCTGGCATTTTTCACTAATATACGTTGGCAAGACTGCAACTTCGCAGCGCAAGATCGAATGTCAACATGAGCACACTATTCAGTGGTGTACATGAGGCGAATAAGTTCCGAGCATCGGATAATGTATCTAAATTTCCAATTAAATTTTCAGCAGGACTGAAAGTCTTGCCAACGTATATTAGTGAAAAATGACAGACTGGATGTCGTCCGGATGGCTTAATTCGTAAAGCACTTGGTGCACTATACCAAGGTATCTGGGTTCGATCCTCGCTCTGGACACATTTTTCACTCTGTTGGTTGTACGCTGTTTAACAAAGTGAAAAGAAATTCACATCCTTTTGTAGTGCCATTTAAAGATTTATAGCGTAGTTTCAGTTTTGCTAAAAATTTAATTGGATTTTTTTTTTTAAATATATATATAAATCTGTTTGTCATTGTTACATCATCATTTAAAGTTTGCAATCATTTTTGGTTGTTTCGAATCTGTATTTAAAGTAATAATAATGCCAAATGAGAGCAAGTGAAAATTTGTCTCATCTTTAAGATTTTATTTTCGCATCACAGTGAAAAATGCTTTTTTAAAATAAAAGTAAAAATTGCTTATTAATCTTAACCTGCTAGAATGCGCAAATTAAATAGGACGACAAGATTATTTGTCCCGTTCTTCCTCTCTCTTTAATTTGTTAACGCTATCATTTACTAATTTTTTTTAAATATACTACTTAATCATTTACTAAATACTTTTATACTATCATTTACTAAATACTTTTATACTATTATTTATTAAATACTTTTTAATTACTAAATACTTTTTCTTTATATTGGTTTTGAGCAACACGTTCTAACATTCTGTGTGTGACTGTGTTTTCTTAACACGTATTAATAGCTAATTACGGTAATTTATTTTAATAGTCATTTTGATGCATTAGAAATGAAACCCGTGCTATACTAAAAAAATCACCGCAATCATCATGAAAATTGTCCAAGCGTTAATAGTAAAAGCCCACAAATAGATAGATATACAGGAGATGAAATCATGAGACAGCTTAAGCTCCAACTGTAATGATGGAGATAGTGTGAAATATATTTCCTTATTTATTCATTACCTTTAGTCTAGCAATTTTTCACATAAAGTAGACTCTCTATTATCTGTCAGTCCATCTATCCAGCACACACGATTAAATGGCATTCCTTCAGTATACTTTTTACCTAAGTATATTTTATTATTTTTATTATTGGCTCAACCCTAACTCGACCCACAAGAGTCAAAATCGAAACCGACCCGAACCCAGAACATTTAAAGTCAACCGACTCGTAACGAAAAAAATTAGCGTCATCCGACCCAACTCGAACCGCGAGTTGAGTTCGGGTCAAATTGGGTTACCTGACCCAATATATACAACTCATTATGTAATATTCAAAGAAGTAAAAACATACTTAGAGATTTTATTAATTTTATCTTGTTCTTATCTTTTTAACTTTTTCTATGGTAGTTATTTATATTTTCTTTTATCATGATTTTTATTATATTTTTTATCTCTACCATTATAAGATGCTACTATTATTCCCTTCCCGTTATCCGACGACATATGTTATTCGGCATAATCATAGTCATGAGAATTCTGCTTTTAAAGAGAATCTTCCTTTTATTCTATTTTATTTTTTCTATGATAGTTATTTATGTTTTCTTTTATTATAGATTTCTACTCTTATAAGATAGTACTATTATTATGCCCTTCTTGTTATCCGACGACATATGTTATTCGACATAACCACATATTCATGAGAATTCCGCTTTTAAGAGAATCTTCCTTATATTCTATTTTACTTTTTGTGTGGTAGTTATTTATATTTTCTTTTATTATTATTATGTTTTATTACAGCTTTTATCTCTACCCTTATCAGATGCTACTATTATTATTCCATTCCGGTTATCTGACGACATATATTATTCGACATAACCATAGTCATGAGAATTCTGTTTTTAAGAGAATCTTGCTTTATTCTTTTTTAATTTTTGGGTGGTAGTTATTTGTATTTTCTTTTATTATTGTATTATTGTATTATAGTTTTTATATATACTCTTATAAGATACTACTACTATTATTCCCATCCGGTTACCTGACGACATAAGTTACTCGACATAACCATAGTCATGAGAATTTTGCTTTTAAGAGAAACTTGCTTTTATTCTTTTTTACTATTTGTATGGTAGTTATTTATGTTTTAATTTATTATAGATCTCTATTCTTATAAAATAGTACTATTATTATGCCCTTCCTGTTTTCCAATGACATATGTTATTTGACATAACCATAGTCATGAGAATTCTGCTTTTAAGAGAATCTTGTTTTATTCTTTTTTACTTTTTGTGTGGTAGTTATTTATATTTTCTTTTATTATTATTATATTTTATTATAGTTTTTATCTCTACCCTTATAAGATGCTACTATTATCATTCCCATCCGGTTATCTGACGACATATGTTATTCGACATAACGATAGTCACATGAGAATTCCGCTTTTAAGAGAATCTTCCTTTTATTCTATTTTACTTTTTCTATGGTAGTTATTTATGTTTTCTTTTATTATAGATTTCTACTCTTGTACTACTATTATTATGCCCTTCCTGTTATCCGATGACATATGTTATTCGACATAACCATAGTCATGAGAATTCTGTTTTTAAGAGAATCTTGCTTTTATTCTTTTTTACTTTTTTCTGCGGTAGTTATTTATATTTTATTATAGTTCTACCCTTATAAGATGATATTATTATTATTCCCATCCGGTTATCTGACGACATATTTTATTCGACATAACCATAGTCATGAGAATTCCGCTTTAAGAGAATCTTCCTTTTATTCTATTTTACTTTTTCTATGGTAGTTGTTTATGTTTTCTTTTATTATAGACTTCTACTCTTATAAGATAGTACTATTATCATGCCCTTTCTGTTATCCGATGACATATGTTATTTAACATAACCATAGTCATGAGAATTCTGCTTTTAAGAGAATCTTGCTTTTATTCTTTTAGGTAGCTTTCAATACAAAAAAGTATAAAGCTACCTATTGCAGCCGTTCGGAGGAAAGCAGTTCCGGAAAATTTCGATATATTTTCACCGATCATGACCCCCAGACCCCAAAACCACCCTCCGTTCAAATGTTGATTTATATATATAGATATATCCATATATGTATCTGACCTATGTCATACGATAACGCTTGTATTTACAAATCAATTTTGATGAAACTAATTGTGTGTATTAAGCTCACCAATGTCTCGACCGAGTTCGTTGGCCAGCTTGGTTCGCCATTTTGTTTCAAGGTGGCGGCCACTTAAAAATTTAAAACTAAAATAAATATACAAAAAAATTAAAAATTCAAATTTATTTTTTAATTACGTTTTAGGCCTTGATACAAGGATTACAGAGCATTTTTTGGTTTACCTCTATCTTAAAAAATGGCTGAGATAGAGCCGTTTGAAATTCTAGGGTGGCTGACATTTTGAAACAAAACAGCACATTAACGCGATTACTCGCAAATTATTTTATTTCATTGTTGTAATAATTTTCCCAATCATACGCATAAAACTATATATTCATATCCGTTAGCGCCAAAATTGGCGACATTGGCAACATTTGGCGAAATATCGCCAAATTTGGCGACCAAAGTAATTCTTCATAAATAAAGCCAATTTGGCTATTGCTCCATAATTTGGCGAATTTCTTATTCAAATTCAGTATTAACGAATCTTTTGTAAACGTTTCTTTGCATTTTAACTTGCTGTTTTCGTGTAACATTAGCTAAAATTTTAAAACGAAGATATAGGAAAGCTACCTTTTCCTCCCGGTACAAGCCGGAAGGACTTTTTTACTTTTTGTGTGGTAGTTATTTATCATTTCTTTTATTATAGATTTTATTTTTACCCTTATCAAATGCTTACTATTGCTAGGCGCTTCCGATTGACGTAATGTTATTCGACATAATCATAATTATGAGAATATCGGATAATCGGAGAACTCTCTGAAGTTTTTTCTTTTAAACTGTTGTTAAAAAGAAGTATCGTACAAAGTATTTAAAGGAGAAACTTCAAGCTTCCTCTAAGTTTTTACAACTTTTTTTTTTTTTTTCAAAAAGTCGTACTATCTAGACTTGATGGAAAGCATCACACTGAAAAAAAACCATTACCTGGAAAAGGGAATGTCACACAAATCTTGCAGCCGCCTGTCAGGCTCACATGTAGCGGTCTGTTGACGCCAGAGAGAAAAATATCACTAAGTTAAAACGTTTTTTAAAAATGAAACAGTTCCTCACGCGATAGTGAAACGATATTTTAACAGGGCAATAACTTGCACGCAAATGTCTATTTCTTTCCTGCTTTAATATTCCTTTTTTCTTTCAGAGTTCTTGACTGCTCTCGGCAATTTTTGACAACATTTCTTGACCTTCTCAATTTTATTTTATTCATGAGTTTGAAAGGAAATCATTCATTTTTAGGAGAGGTTTTCAAGCGTGAAATAGCGTGTGTTGCTATTTTTCCATTTATAAATGGTGAAGTGGAGAGCATTTTGGGTTTTAATTTAAATTTGGTAAAATGAATTGTAAAATAATTAATATGATTAATTTAAAATGGTTGTAATGAGTGCAAGATAAGACTATTTAGGTCCGTTTTTAGGTGCGTTCGTAATTATATAAATACGTAGCACCTATAGTCATCATCTGTCCGTCTGTCCGCATATAACAGCGCAAAAACTACCCAACCGAATGATTTGAAATTTAATACATATAATCTTTGCAGAATTTTGTCGAGTCATTTCAAATTTTATGAAAATCGAACCAAAACTTGAAAATATATGAATAAAAGTTTTCTTTATTCTATTAAATCCTATCATTACGTAAATCTGTATAGTAAAAGCGAAGACTGAGGAAAACAAATACGGGCTAACCACATCTTTTTCCATATGCCAAGCGGTCATTTTGATTCAAAATTATTTTTTCGAATAAAATTGCATAAAAGTTATAATTTCATAAAGATCGTTGAAAAAAATTCTTTGCTTGAGAGAATGAGTCTCATTCAGAAATGTGTAGATTCTAAGATAACTTCTGTAAAAATTACGTTAACAGCCGAATATCTCAATCCATTAAAGTAAATAAACAAAATACTCATTCATCGTGAGTCATAGATATATTAAACCATGGAGGTAATCATTCGCAAAGCAAGATCTCCATGGCGAATTTTACAGCGCTGTCTGGCATCGGAAAAAAAAACTCATCTGTAGACATAGCATACGTAATAAGACAAAAAAAAGGCATCCTCATTTTGCTCATAACAGACGATATAATTTATTTCACTGAAATAATAACGATGATTTTTCTTTTTATATTGTAAAACTAGTTATAGCACGAAACGAACGCACCCTTTTTTGTCACGTTTATCGTACAGTTTTTAACTTGTTAATTCTTTCCAACATAGTTGAAAAATGTTTATGATTTTGGTTTGTCTCTCTTCCGTCTGTCCGTACTCTAATTCGCGTAAATATACACTGATTGTCATGCAATTGATATAATATGTTATTGAGATTTACTATGGCATCTTCGGTACTGAAAATGAAGTGTGTAACGTGTATAGTTCATTTACAGGGTCACTCAAAAGAATTCCGTTGCATTATGATTTATAAGGGAAAAAACTTTTGAGGTGTATTTTAATGTTGTTACACTCTTTCAAACATATTGAAATTGACTGAGGTGCACTACAAGATGCTTAACATAGATGGTGTGAATAGCATCTCTCGTTCATTTACAGAGGCGCGCAAAAGAATTTGGTTACAGTTAATGTCTGTGAACAATAATTGCTGTAGATGCGCTTTCAGTTATGGTACGCGATTTTAAATTTAACTCATTTTTTGCATATTACTTAATATACTTTTACATATAAATTCTATAGATCTTATACAGGGCTGCACAGAAGATCTCGAGTTGTACATTTTCGTTTATTGGTGGAATTTGATGGAGAAGAATTTTCAACTCTGCTATGCGTTTCCTAACTGATGTAAATTTTAAAATAATACTATGTAGTAGTATTTATACAAATCTATAGATCTTATAAATGGCTGCAAAAAAGACTATGGGCGATAATTGCTGTCATTGGATTTTCAAATGTGTTATACGTTTTCCAAATTGTTTACTTAGACATCATTTTTCATCATATTGTTCTGTGATGTTTTCTTAAAGTGTTATGAATGTGTTTGATAGTGTTTCATAAGCTATGCTTGGCGCATGATTTTACGTTCTTGTTTTTCTTTTGTTTATTTTTGTTGTTTTGTTTCTTTCGTTCGTTTGTTTTCTTTTCTTATGTTTTCGTCTGAATGCCTTTATGTTGAGATTTGTCTAACTGATAAATTTTCTGAAATGTCATAATCCTTAAGGTGTAGGGGGGACAGGGGTGATTGTGGGTTCATGAAAAAATACCTGAAATTTTGACAAGAAAAGGGAACATAGAGAATATCCCAAGAGAGGGAACATATAATTTATTACAAGGAGGTCAAATTATGAAAAATATGAATTTTAATTATGTTTAGCAATCATATGAAATTGATATTTTAGTCTTATTTTATGAATTTAACTATCAGAAAAACTGGAATTTCTGTATTGAAAATGAAAAAATACCTGAATTCAGGTATATAACCTGAACGCAATCACCCCTGGGGGGACTATCACCCCTATCTCTTTTGCAAATTTGATATTTCAAATATTTTATCAGTCACCAAGGATTTGTTTAGGCAGAAATTGTGCCCTTTAAAGGACTCTTCGCAATTTTTTTTCTTTTCAAAACAGGACTCTTCACAAAATTTTTCATCCTAAAACAGGACCCTTCGCAAAATTTTTTGTCATAAGAATAGATCTTTTCACAAAACTTTTGCCTCTCGAAGCAGAACCTTTCACAAATTTAAATCATTTAAAAGTAAAATTTGACTGTCAGCTTTTTTTTATATAAAGAAAATATGTATATTTTACATACATGTACCTTCTTAAAAATGTATAAACATCAACCTGATTATGACGTTTATTTCAAATTCACAAAATTATACTATATTTTTCACAAATGTTAAAAGCTGTTCACAATTTCACAAAGATAGGGATAAAAGTCTGGACAGACCCCTGGTCACCACAGGTCATCACTAAAATGTTTTTTCAGAAATTTCTCGAGAGCTAAATAACGAGGACTACAAATAATCCGATTTGAGTAAAATAAAACAACATTAAAAATAAACATTTAAAGCACAGAAAATTATAATTATCAATAATTGCTAAAACCTTGCTACGACAACATTCTCAAAGTGAGACGAACAACAAAAGAAAACTTGCCCCCACCCCACCTCCTCCCTTAAGAAACTCTGGAAATGGCGCTCCTGATGCAAGCACATTGCATATTTGATTGATAATTACATTTTGATAAGTAACCAACAATTACACAATACTTGCAAAATATTTTTTTTTTTCTGCATCATTTCAGGTATTTGTAATATTTTTCACTAAATATGACGTTGGAGAAAATTCCGTGCATAAGTTTTTAAGATATAGCTATCGCGTAAATCGTGAAAAACAGAGCATAATAGGAAGTTGTTGGGAGGAATTCAACGAAACTTAATTAGCTCTAATTTATGTCAATGTCTAACTGAATCAGAAGTTTGATTAAATTCCGTGCGTTAGTTCTTAAGCCCACAAAATTTGTGCCACACATAGACAGACAGGCTCACGGATAGACATTTTCTAAAAGCAGTCAAATCGTGTTCAGGACCTTCTAAAACGTACAAATCCGTAGAAAACCGTAGGTCGAAAATTTTCACGAATCCATTACTTTCTTCTTGTAACGATAGAAGAAAGTAAAAAAATAGCTATAGATCAGTGATGTAGCAATTAAAAAATTATATAGAAGTGGCTCAAATATTCATTTTGAAATAAACTGAGAAATTATAATTATTTTTCCACTATCAGTAATGTATTTTGACAAAGTGAGGATGAGTTTCCAGGAAAATTTTTAATATATATTTTTTAATATTCAGAAAATTAGTACTAATTATAATGAGGACTACCACTAAATATCATTAATGCTTAAATTGGGTAACTTATAATTTTTAATAGGTGCGGTGGGTGCAGGCTTGCAAAAACGTGAGCTTGAGAAACATTGAAAGAAGCATCATTATCATAGTATCAAATTCATGTATAACTCGTTATTAATGGGATTCAGTGCCTCCTATTTTGACAAAAATGTCAAATTTTAGATTTTTATCCTAAAATGAACCTCGCATTGTGCTAAAATTTCTTGATGATCTGATAAATACTAAAGGAGATATGTTTTTAATATTTCGCATTAATATAGTATTTCGCTTTAATATCTTTTTTCTTACACTTACCCCCAAATAATAATAATAATAATAATAATAATAAAATAAATAAATAAACAGAACTTAGCATTAGACTCATTTACTTCAATTAGAATAAGTTGATGGTATGTCATAAAAAAATAAAATTAACAAGATGTGAGTTTGATTGTGTTTCCAATATATATATACATTTAAGAAAATGTACAGTCGAACCTCGTTAACGCGAACACTCAAGGGGGAACCTTTTTTTGTTCGTGTTAAAAGTAGTTCGTGTTATCCGAACTTAAATACATTACATACAACTGGACGGGGCAATCGGAAACAGTTCGTGCTAAAAGTAATTCGCGTTAAGCGTGTTCGTGTTTACGAGGTTTGACTGTAATTGATTTTAACTTAAAAAGACATATGAAAGCAAGGGTTATAAAAAATGAAGAAGAAAAATTTACTTCTCAACATACAGTATTTATAACGTTTGATGTATCATTTAAAAATAAATTTAATTATTTTATAAATAAACGTAGTTGAGATCAAGTTTAGAATTAGATCTCCAAAAAGAAATAAGAGATGAGCTTAGTTAAAATAATTACTAAATTATTAAATTCATTTTTCTCAGGTCGTATTTTTTCATATTCTCTATGTAACTAAAACGACTTCCACAATATTTGAGCAAATTGTCAAGTATCAATTGTTTTATACATTTGAAAGGTTTGTTTAAAAATTTCATAGGTTTATTCCATACACATCCAATCATTATTCTTTTTTTCTTCTGACCTTAATCTTTGTATCAGAAATCCGGTACATAGGTTTGAAGAAAAAAATTACCCGGAGTATTATAAGATAAACAAATCTTGTTTGAAATACCAAAATTAGAAAAGAAAGAATTTTAAAACTGTTATTTTTTTTTATTCAATTTTTAAAAAAAAATGTTATAACTTATTAACAATTTAAGGTCTTTTATTATCTCTAATGTTTTTGCTTTATTGATACATGATCCAAAAACTTTAATGTAGGTTATTTAGAGAATAATTTTTTTGGTACGGAATATCCTTAATCCAAGATTACAGCAATTTTATCTAAACATTGTTTAGTCGCGGGGGGAAAGGAGAATGATAATTTAAATATTTTTCAAGAAGGGCTTTCTTTATAACGATTACTTCATCACAATTTTCCATCTAAGAAACGTATTCCAGGTCACGTGAAGAGTAATTCTTCTTTTCTTTGCCCTTTTTAAGTCTGTGTATGTTTCTTCATCTTAATGGTTATGTTCACGAAATCTGATAATGCGGAAACACTAGCAGCATGTATTTTTTTCCCCTCAAATATTAATATTTCAAGAGAAAATTGTTATAAATGACATGAGTTTCAAAAGTGCCGTGCTCTACTTTTCCGATGTGTAAACAAAAATTTCAGAATTGCCGTTTACCGTGATGCAAATGTTAGAAATATATGTCAAGGCTGCTATTAGGGACAATTTTTATATTACTTACCCATCATACGTAGTATAGGGTAAGTCTTGTAATCGTTTTGAAAATCGAAAAATTTTTTTTGACTGATTTACACGTTTCAGACACTGGAGATTCCGAAAAACATATTTTTAGAAAAAAAATTTTGCCGTCCGTCTGTGTGTCTGTAAACGCTCTATCTCCCGAACAAATTGAGATAGAGACTTGCAATTTGGTATGTACTTAGTATGTAATAATGGGAAGAAGCCTATTTCATTTCAATAACCTCGATTAACCGGAAAAAAAAATTTCGGACTCTCGAAATATTCGTTCTGATGAAAGGTATAAAAAAATTTTCGAAATTGTTTATTTTAAGGAGTAAATATAAAAGACAATAAAAAAACAAATTTTGCATAAAACATGAAGTCGATCGGATAATGAGTTGCCGAGATATTTGTAATCCTATTTTCTGCACTCTTTGATTTTTGATGACCCTGTATTTCATCCAAATTTCACTCCAAATATATATTTTAATTGGAAATTTGTGCTTAATCAGATGTAATAAACCGCTAGTTAATAGGAGTATTATTTTTGGAGTTATAAGGAAAAACCTCTTTCAAGCAATTCAGTAATCGAGCCTTTTTATGACGTCATCAAGCCACGATTTTATTTGAATTGCAATGCATTTTATAAGTAGTTTACACATTTTTATTTTAATATTTTACATTATACATATACATGATGGGTAAGTATTACGGTGGCCCCCAACGACTAGTTTTATTTGTACTAGAGTCCAGGGAACCCGACTCGAACCCGCAAATTGCATATGAAGTCAACCCGTATCCGTCCCGAACCTAACCCGCAAAGAAAAAAAAACAAAAACAAATCATGTTTTAATGCTATTATGAAAAGTAATGTATGGGGGGGGGGGGGATGATTCTAATTTTCTTTCTGCGTGTCGGGTTCAGACTGAAATAATTCAGACTAATTCCTCCGGGTCATATTTAGGTTTTTTGCAAGTCTGATTGTTGGGATTTTCACAAAAAGTTTGAACAGAACTATGTTTGAAATGAAAATAAATACGTATTTGAATATGAATGAGTATATATTCAGTTGTACGCTGTTTAGTAAAGTGATTATTAACATCCTTTGTATTTCATTAATTTACAGCGTAATTTCAGCTATGCTGAACAATTAATTAGTATCTCATAAGGAAATTAATATTTTTGACTTTTTTTTTATATTCAGTTGTACGCTGTTTAGTAAAGTGATTATTCACATCCTTTGTATTTCATTAATTTACAGCGTAATTTCAGCTCTGCTGAACAATTAATTAGTATCTCATAAGGAAATTAATATTTTTGACTTTTTTTTTTACTGTGTACTCTTGTTAAAGGATGTCTCTCTCTATCTTTTTTTTTTTTTTTTAGTTGTCAAAATATTTCTAACACAAGGCTTAATTTTATCTGAAGTCTTACAATCTTAACTCGCAGGATTTTATCACATGTACTATTAAATTAATCATATATTATTTTAGAAATATTTTGAAAATTAGAGACATCCTTTAAGAACAGTACTGCACAGGAAAAAGAAGTCATACACTTAAATTTTCTGATGAAATATTTAAAAAATAAGAACCCGCTCCCATAGGTTTAATATTAGCGAGGGGAATTTGGGACTTGACTGACCACAACCCTCTTAAAAGCTTTGCCTTCAGCAAATCCTATGCGTGCTTAAATAATATTTTCTATTACTTTTTTCCTCTAAAATTTGTACTATACTTTCTGTATGTTGCCGTTACAGAAAAATCTTAAAAGTAAGGTTTTCATATTCTATTCGATCTTAAAATCCTTCTAATAGGAAATTTACCAAAAATATTCTCTATTACATGCTCAATCCTCCGAACTACTTTAAGATAGAATTGATAAATGAAATCTTTGAAAAAGACTTCTTCTTTAGTCAATTCTTTTATGCAAAAGTCATGATTCAAATCTATTCTTAACACCGTGTCATAATTTAATAAGTGTTGTAAAAATTCTGTATGTGACAGCAATTTTTTATGTTTCTTACCGCTAATTTCAGCTTTGCCTTCGGCGAATCCTGGATACATGTGCGTGCCTAAATAGTATTTTCTGGCATGAATTTTACTGCATCATATGGTATTAAGTTAAAAAAATTATTGAATGATTTATTGCGCAGCAAAATGTTAAAATAGGAAACTCATTCCGTTATATTTCTGAGAATCAGCTTTAAATGATTAGTCATCAATAAGATTTATTTTGTAGAAATAAATTCCATCATTTAGTTAATAAGCAAATCGGTATGCCTCAGTGGTCTTTTCGCATTTAATATGAAGGATTTTATTACTTTATTGCAATCAGGTTTGTATATTGCTGTTTGTCTGTCTGCTATCTGTCCACACTCTGTCGGTTGTCTGGTTGCTGCCTGTCTATCTACTGTCTGAGTGCCAGCTCACCCTGCTGCCTCTCTGTTTTTTGCCTGCCTGCTAACTGTCTGCTATATGCCTATACTCTGTCGAGTGTCTGTCTGTCTTCTCTCTGTCTTCCAGTTCTCCCTACTGTCTGTCTTCTCTCTGTCTGCCAGCTCTCCCTACTGTCTGTCTGTTTCCCGTCTGCTATCTCCTGCCTGTCTGTCTGACTGTAACGGCATATCAAAAATACATTACCGTCAGCATTCAACAAATAATTTAACATATATTCGTATTACTTTATGTGGCCTTGTGAAATATTTATAAATGCTATGTACATTTTCTTCGAGAAAAAAAAAAAAAAACGTACTGTAGGCGACTGTAACAACATGCTAAAATTTTATTACCATTAGCATTCTACAAATCCCTTATTTAAGATATACTTGTATTCTTTTGTGTGGTCCTGTAAAATAACCATAAATGCTTTCTTCGTGAAAAAACATGCTGTAGTTGACTGTTAAACATACTAGCAATTTTATTATATTCAGCATTTTACAAATCTCGCATTTAACATACATTCATTTCATACAGTCGTGTTATTTTCTGCGGTCCTTTTAAATTAACTATAAATGTTATATACACGCTCTTCTAGGACAAACATGTGCTGTAGGTGACTGTAACAACATTCTAAAATTACATTACCACCGTCAGCGTTCTACAAATCCCGCAATTAACATATGTTCTTTTAATCAGTCGTTTCATAAAATCGTTTCACTAAGTCGTTTCATAAGGGTTTTATATATATAGTCATTGTAGATATGTAGATTAAAGAAAAAATATTAAATCTGTTTCTTTTACCGAAGAAAAATTGCTTTAGTTTTTGAAAATAATGAATGAAATTCATATCCGTGTATGGAGGGATGGAGGGCTACGCTTTGGTAGTTAATATCAGGGCTCCTGTACTTTTTTTTTTTTTTTGTTAGAAATTAGACCCAGATAATAAGTCATTCATGTTAAACTCCATTTAATATATTTAACTAAAAGTAAAGGAAATATTAATAAAATAAAACTTTAAAAAATATTTACTTACAAAATTTATGTGTCACTCATAGATTTTAGCTCAATAATAATATTTTTTTGCTTCGAAAACATATCTGGATCACAAGCACTAGCCCTTTGTCCCTACATACAGACATACTTCGAAAGATTTTGCGATTTTACAGCTTATTGATGTATGAAATCTGAAAAAAAGCATTCAAAATATCCTTATTTGACGTGGAAAAAAGTATATAGTATAAAGCATATAGTCAGTGTAGATAATATAGATTAAAGAAAAAAAAAATTAAATTTGTTTCTTTTACTGAAGAAAAATTGTTTTAGTTTTTGAAAATAATGAATGAAATTCATATATATGTGTATGGAGGGATGGAGGGCTACGCTTTGGTAGTTAATATCAAGGATCCTGTACTTTTTTTTTCTTTTTTTTTTGTTATAAATTAGGCCTAGATTTTGCGATTTTACAGCTTATTGATGTATGAAATCTCTGAAAAAAATCATTCAAAATATCCTTATTTGACATGGAAAAAAAGTTGGCCACTAAACGAATACAGTAGATTAAAAAAAAAAAAAAAAAAAAAAAAAAAAAAAAAGGGAAGAAGTTATGTATCTGGCATGTATTATCACACAATAATAATCTCTTTAGATTCGAAAAATTTTGCGTACATACATAAACTTCTTCGCTTCTCTTTACAGATGCATGCATTGGAAGATTTTATTATAGTATTGGTGTATGAAATCAATGAAAAAATCATTTGTGTTAATACAATCAATGCTTTTATGTAAAAGTCTGGATTCAAATCTGTTGTTAATGCCATATCATAATTTAATAACTGTTGCAGAAATTAGGCGTGTGCCAGCAATTTTTTACAGTTCTCACCACTATTTACTAGCTGCGCTCTCGGCGAGTTATGATTAAATATAACTGCTTATAAAAGTATTTTTTCATTACAGTGATATGCCGTATTTCGCTTAATCTAATTTATTTAGTTCTAAATGACTAAATGGTTTATTGTGTAGGAAATGTTGAAATAGAGGAACTATTGTGTTATATCCTGTATGGATAAGAATGAATTGATTGCAGTTTTATATCACGATTAATTTTGCTGAAAATATGTTCATGGTATAGCATGTTAATTTACGCATAATATTGCATAGAGTTGTGTACTTAATACAATATAGGATCTTTGTGCTTGAGACGAGAGGTTGAGCGTATTATAGAATTTTGCGTTATATAGATGACATTTTACACATCATTGAACTTATCTTCTAAAGATGGACAAATATGTCTCGAACATATCAATATACAGTAGAATTTTTTTTTTATATTGCATTCCTTGGGGCCAGAAGTTGTTCAGATTATAAATTTTTGCATAATGTAGATCATTTCATACATTGTTAAATGGGCCTAATAAAAACAGGGTTCAAGTATGCCTGAACCAAATCATTATATTATTCATATCCAAAACATTTTTATGTAATACTAGCAATTTTTTCATTAAAAGCTGTGAATTACGGAGATAAAGATGAAATAATGTTTGAAACTCAGTCCTGTAGCAGCTAGCAACATTTCTATAATGTGGAATGCAGGCACTTCTTAACCCTTAACTGCTGTTGCAGAAATTCTCGTATGACTGAGATGAAATTGAACGATGAATAAAAGGCTCGGTTAACTCATAGGGTACTGTTTATGCACTCAACTATATATACAGGAGTATTGTAATTAAAATTCACCTATTCAAAAGTCTAGCGATAGTGCTACGGCTCCAAACAAAACAAAATTTCATTATTATCTATAGTTAAACTGGTTACTTCCATTCATAAAATGCTGAAACTATTGATTGGCTCCAGAATTTACAAACAAATGTATTTGGAAAACTGTAAAAGCTTTTTTTCACGTGCTTATTTTAAAAGGAAAATTTTTATTCCAAACTTCTGGTGCCAATGTGGTATTTAAGGATTAAAACTAAGTGATTCAAAAATGAACCATCGCCCTTCAAGGGGTTAACTTGTAATTTTCAGTTTAATTTTATATACAAATGAAATTCTGTTTCGTTTGGAGCCCTTGTACTATAGCTAAAAATTTCTGAATAGAGGCATTTTAATTATAATATTCTTGGACATAAAGTTAAGTAAAGAAAGAGTGTCTTATGAGTTAATCTATCTTTTTATTCATCCTTCGATCAGTCTTAGAGACTGCTCACAGTAGCTATGGAATAGTTTTTGTCACAGCAGTTAAGGGTTAAACTGTGAAAGTTGAAAAAAAAGCAGCGGTCTGTGATACCGCTAACAGCAATTAAAGGGTTAACTGTAAAATTCATTGTTTATATTTGTGAAGTTTTGCGTTATATAAAGAATTGCATTATATAGAATTACGTTATAAAGATCGTCTTCTGTATTCTAGGAATCAGCTTTATAGATTTTATTCGATCGCATTCCTAGCAGAAAAATTTCCGGAAACATTCTTTCTTGCATAATTCGATCCCGCGCATGACTTTATTATGGAACTGATAAGCGCAATCTTTGAAAAAGCATTATTTTTCTCTACTCAGTGCTTTTATGTAAAAATAAGGATTCAAACCTATTATTAAGACCGTATCGTAATTTCGTAACTGTTTTAAAAATTCTGTATACGACAGCAATTTTTTACTGTTCTCACCGCTATTTTCAGATGTGCTTTCGGCGAATCGTAAATAAATGTACGTGCCTATGAAAGTATTTCCCATTACATTGATATGTCATGTCGTATTTCACTGGACCTGTTCTAAATCATTAAATGATTTATTGCATACGAAATGTGTTAAAATAGAGAAATCAATCGGTAATACCTCTACCCCTTCTGCGACTCAAATTTAACTGATTAATCTTTGATCGTGATTACTTTGTAAAAGTAAGTTTCGTGGCTAAATATATTGAAAAGTGTCTCAGAAAAAATTACATATATAAAGTCTTACCTATATATAAAGTATTACATATATAAAGCTCGGACCAATTTTCATTCATGACACTCGGGCCGAGCCGGGCCTAGTCTTTACTCTTTCCGGGCTGTTTCATCACTATTTCCAGACCGGGCCCGAGCCTAACTTTTTTCTGAAAACCCATGCCGGGCCAGACTTCTCATTTCTGGACCAAGCTGTACCCAAACTTCATTCTGCCTAGAAGTTTGCACGAGCCGAAATTTACGGTCCCGTGCAAAAATCAGTAAAATGAGGACCGGCGCAAGAGTTTTGCAAAAAATGCATAGGTTTTTAAAAAGCCATTATTCTACAATTAAAATTCTTTTTAAAGAATAGTACTTATATTTCTAAGCAAATAAATTAAAGTTTAGGAAAACCTGTCTTAAACGGAAAAATGTCTTGATCCGTGCAAAAAGAATATAATACATATACAACAGACGATGTACCTGATAAGAATGAAACCTGTCTATAACGGATTTTTCTCCTCTCCGGATTTTTCTTCTCTTACTGAATCTTCATTTGAATATAATTGTCAAAGTCAACTTTTTTAATCAATGTTTATGTACGTATTTGTCTAATTGGTCATTAAAAACTTTGATATTTTGCAATGCATCGCACCCATTTCAAACATAATCTGAAAATAAAACCTATGCAGTCTGCTTTTTGAACAATTTTAACTTTAAGATAATGTTGCTTCAGAAATATCGGCATGTTTTGTAGAAATTCAGCCGGGCCAGGCTTGGGCCTAACTTTTTGCTTTTATACCGGTCCGGGCCTGGCCAACACCCCCTATATTCCCTATATATGGCCAACACCCCCTATGTATGTATATAGGAGGTGTTGACCTGGCGGGCCTCGGGCCGAACTTTTTGCTTTTATACCAGTCCGGGCCTGACGGAGCTCGAGCCCAACTTTTAACTTTTATACAGGGCCAGGTCAAACAAAAAAGTTACGATTCGGGGCAGACCCGGGTCTGGAAATTTTGCCCCGTGCAGACCTCTATAAAGATTATAGAATATATATTTTTTATTTGTTATTTATAATTAAATAATTATTCAGTACTGAAAAATTTACAAAATTGTGAAAAATTGTTTATAAAATAACGAATTTATAACTGTCAGTCTTCCGTTTTTATTTTTAAGTTGACTTTTAACGAACGAATGCCGCCATATTCTCGACAAACAGTTTTTATTGTCCAAATGTGTTGTTTCCAATTATTATTGTTATGGCACCCCTTTTTCGTACAGACTTTTTGCAGTATGTAATTGCTCGGTAGAATATGTAAATTTAAAATGTCCAAGAACTTGTAAATATGCATGCGAGCATTCGTAAAAATATTGAAGATCTTGGAATTTTATAAGAGTGCGAAAAAAAAATCAAACACTGTTGTGGTTTTATCGTTTTTATTGTTAATAAATTATAACACACTGTATGCCGGCGTTTAGTATCGGCACATTTGCTTAGTACATTCAGAGGTCGATGCAGGGGTTTTCCCCTTGAGGCCCATTTTAAAAAAAATAAAAGTTATGGTTGTGAAATTTATTATATTTTTGTGAAAAATAACATTTTGCAGCGAAGATGAAATCCAGTTACTCTAATTCAAACCGAGCATTTATTAATAATAACTTCTTTAAGTCCTCCTGCTAAAGTTTTCCTTTCTGGCGAACTTGTTTTGTTTGCAAATCGCACAGTTTGAAACCCAACCAAATAAAAATAATTAATGATGTTTTTATGAAATGGTATTTTGTAAAGGGGCCTATTTTATTAAATTTTGTGAAAGAACCCTAAATAGGCCTCAAAGTTTGTCTGTATCTACCTTTGACAGTATACTTGTTTTTGAAATAATAAGATACCGCATATATATTAACATTGAATGTTTTGTTTGCAAATTGCACATTTTGAAACCCAACCAAATAAAAATAATTAATGATGTTTTTATTAAATGGTATTTTGTGAAGGAGCCTATTTTATTAAATTTTGTGAAGGAGCCTGTTTTATTAAATGTATTTTTGTGAAGGGTCCCTAAATAGGCCCCAAAGTTTGTCTGGATCGACCCTTGACATTATACTTAACTTGTTTTAGAAATAATAAGATACCGGCATATATATTAACATCGAATTACATTTTACTTATCTGATTCTATACGTACGTAATTAATCTAATATTTTCCATCCTAGATTCAATAAATCTACAAACTTTTGTTAGTAATTTAGTTTAATCATTACTAATGGTTAAGGCGTAAAAGAGAAAATGGTCAATATTGTTACTGATTGGTTTTCTTGTGTTCAAGCTATTACGTGTCATGCAAACTGAATGAAAATACACACGTGTGCAGTAGAGCAACACGAAAGGAAAAGAAATTAACTATTTTTATTCATTATTTTAGTTACGTGTTTCTTTCCGTATCAGGTGTGATCAAAATATGTTCTTGATAGTCGATTTAGTTGATGATACAACGTGAAAGGAAATTGCTAGAAAAATTACGATTTTATTCTTTTCTTTCTTTATTTTGTGTGTGTGTGTGTGTGTGTGTGTGTGTTAACATTTTCCAAAATAGTTGAAAAGTATTTATGAAGTCCGCTCGTCTGTCTGTCTGTCCGTCCACTAACTCTCGTAGATATACCCGGATTATCATATAATTTTTTTTTTAATATAATGAAACGAAAAAAGTTGGAAATGGCGAAAAATGACTAAAGTTTGATTATGGAATATTAAAAAACTTGTAATTAATTTACACTATTACTTATTTTTGTATTTATTTATTTATATTTTATAGGAATAAAACGTGTTTGTTAAATTCTAAAAAAATAATTTTCCCGCACAATATTAAAACTTTTATTTGTCATGCGAAGCTAGCTTTGCCACGATTTTGAAGTTAAAACCAGTAACTCCAGTTCATGGTTTTAAATATCTTAATATCTGGGCAGCTTTTACGACCGAAATTTTAGAGATTTTGTTATCGGTCCGACTGTACGATAATTTTAAAGATTCAAACATAAATATTTTTTTCTTCATTTGAAACAGTTCTGGGCCTTTCTCACCGCCGTGAACTGATATATCCGTTCACTTATGCTGTAGGTTCCACTGCAATATTAGCATTATTAGGTGCGATCGTAATTATATAAGTACGTAGCACCTATAGTCATCGTCTGGTCTGTCCGCATATAACAGCACATAAACTAACCAACCGAGTGGTTTGAAATTTAATATATATAATCGATGCAGAATTTTGTCGAGTCATTTCAAATTTTATGAAAATCGAATCAAAACTTAAAAAGATATTAATAGAAGTTTTCTTCCTTCTATTAAATTCTAGCATGCGTAATTAATTCAATGATATCCCATGTTAAGTAATCATTTTAGGTTGCCACGGTGATTACATCCTATTTAAAGTAGAGTCATATTATTTCCGTATTACTGAATTTAAAAACCGAATTCGTATACTAAAATTGTTCAATTATAGCAATTCTGTAATCTACCGACAGTTTTTTGGATAGATGTTTCCAAAGAAATAGATATTAAATGGAAAAATAATCTAAATATGGGTTTCAAGTTCTGAAATTTTGAAAGCTGGAATTTTCAGTAAATATCAACAAAAGTTAAAATGTTGCCAACTTAAAATGTTCTTATTTTATTACGGAAATGAATCATATCATAATAACAGACGATGTAATTCATTTCACTGAAATAATAACGATGATTTTTTTTTTTTTACTTTCTTCTATCTTTACAAGAAGAAAGTATTGGATTCATGAAAATTTTCGACTTCCTGTTTTCGACGGATTTATACGTTTTAGAAGGTCCTGAACACGATTTGACTATATTTAGAAAATGTCTGTCTGTGACTCTGTCTGTATGTGACAAAAATTTTGTGGGCGCTCTATCTCAAGAACTAATGCTCGGAATTTAATAAAACTTTAGATTCAGTTAGTCCCTGATATAAATTGGTGCTGATTACTTTTTGGTAAACATCGCCCGGCAGGTGGCGCTGCTATGCAGCATTTTTCGCGATTTCCGTAATAGCTCTATCTCAAGAACTAATGCTCGGAATTTAATAAAACTTTAGATTCAGTTAGTCCCTGATATAAATTGGTGCTGATTAGGTTTTGGTAAAAATCGCCCGGCAGGTGGCGCTGCTATGCAGCATTTTTCGCGATTTCGCAATAGCTCTATCTCAAGAATTAATGCTCGGAATTTAATAAAACTTTAGATTCAGTTAGTCCCTGATATAAACTGGTGCTGATTAGTTTTTGGTAAAAATTGCCCAGCAGGTGGCGCTGCTATGCAGTGTTTTGCAGGATTTACACGATTTTAGCGATAGTTATATCTCAAGAAATATTGCACGGAATTTAATAAAACTTGAGTTTCAGTTAGACCTTTTCGATAAATTGGTGGTGATTCTTTTTAGTGTATGCGAAACCTTTCTGAGATAGAAGAAAGTTTTGGGATTGACACATCCGACTAGTTTTACATTGTCTTGTATTGGATATTTGCGCATAGTGTAATTTTAATGTAACAGAATTTTAATTAATTGTTTGTAAAAGCGTATTGAAAGCGTGGGGCAAAGCGGGGAGATGGACATCAGAGATATGCATATGATTAAGCAGTCACAGACCTTTCCAACGATATATGACATGAGGGTTGTCTGCAAAATTTAGAAAAGTACCCCCTTGGGGGAGGGGGGGGCAAAGTGGGGAAATGGACATTGGAGATATGCATATGATTAAGTAGTCACAGACCTTTCCAACGATATATGACATGAGGGTTGTCTGCAAAATTTAGAAAAGTACCCCCTTAGGGGAGGGGGGGCAAAGTGGGGAGATGGACATTGGAGATGCATAATATCATTAAGCGGTCACAGACCTTTCCAACAATATATGACATGAGGGGTGTCAACAAAATTTAGAAAATTGCCCCCCTTAAGGGGGGGGCAAACAGGTAAGAATACCAAGGCGGGGAAGTGGCGGGATGGACCCCGGAGATGCATAACATGAATAAGCAGTCAAAGACCTTTCCAACAATACGTAACATGAAGGGATTGTGCAAAATTTACAAAAGTACCCCCTTGGGGGAGGGGCAAAGTGGGGGGATGGACACCGGAGATGCATAATATGATTAAGCGGTCACAGACCTTTTTAACGATATATAACATGAGTGGTATGTGCAAAATTCAGAAAAGTGCCCCAATTGGCGGGGGGGGGGGGATGGACCACACAGATGCATAACATGAAAAGGCAGTCACAGGCCTTTCGAACGATATATCATATGAGTGGTGTCAACAAAGAAAAGTCTCCGCCCCGTGTAGGCAAAACATACTCCCCCCCCCCCCCCCCCCCCGCCGCCATAATTATTGATGCGGACTCATTTTTTAAATTCGTTCGCACCCCTCTTCTCCCGCAAAATGTTGTGAATTTTAAAAACTCCACTTACGAATTTTTTTATACCAAAAGCACTTATGTCCGTCGTCTGCATGCAGAGTTTTGTGCTTACAGACGCCAGACACAACACACACACAGACAGACGTTTACCGACATTAATAGTATAGATAGATGATACTCAGTGCCTACACATTTCACCCTTTATAATTCAGCCAATGAGTTGACGGTTGTTCATTTCCAGAAACGAAACAATAATTCTTTAGGATGAATTTTGTTTGTTTGATACACCGTGGCAGAATGCGTGCAATGCAGCGACAGGCGTCACAAACTTTTTAGGGCACCTGCAGACTAAAAACATATAATCAATCTTCGCGGGAAAAAAATCCTAGATTTCGTCAAATGATCACGGGAAAAACACTAATTTCATCAAAGGATCATGTAAAACGTGAATTTTGTTAAAAGGCCACAGAAAAACGCGATTTACACAAAAGATGAGCAAATTTTGTCAAAGAATCGCAAAACAGGAAATTTCACCCAAAGATAGCGCTTTCTTGCCAAACTTCGTCTAAAAATTGCGGAATAAAATGTATTTTATCAAAAAATCGCTGGAAAACGCACATTTCGTTAAAGTATCGCGAGAAAAATGCGAATTTCTTCAAAGATTGCTGAAAAAACGCGAATTTCATCGAAGGATTGCTGAAAATTCATGAATCTTATCAAAAGGCAGCAGAGAAAATGTGATTATTATCAAAGCATTGCGAAAAAAGAAAATTTCGTCTAAGGATCACAGAAAAACACAAATTTCATAAAAGAATCGTGGAAAATAACGCAAATTTCGTGAAAAAAAAATCGCAGAAAAAACACAAATTTCGTCAAATTATCGCTGAAAAAAAAAAAAAAAAACACGAATTACGTCATAGGATAGCTGAAAAAATTATGAATCTCGACAAAAAAAAGATACAGAAAAAAATGCGAATTTCATTAAAGAATCACGAAAAAAAATGCGAATTTTGTTAAAGGATTGCACAAAGAATGTGAATTTTTTGAAAGGTTCGTGTGAAAAATGAAACTGTCTGTATTAAAAACAGCACACACACAAACATCTATACAAACCTCAATACACACAAACATATTATAGGCAGGGCTTGAAATTCAATTTTTCCAAAGACGGGAGTCTCCCTACCAACATTTTTAAATGGAGGGGAGTTGTAATGTTTGGGAGGGAGAAAAAAAATCTTTAAACCCCACTATTCTTTTACGTGCTATTTAAAGAATTACATTAATGCAGACATGACAAAATAGCATTGAAAAAATTGAGTCAACTGAGAATGATTATGTAAAATGTTTATTTTTATTATAAAAAAGGGAAGAAAGTTAAGTTTTATATATGCAGTGTATTTTTCAAGTTCCATTAAATGTGTTAGGGACCCTTAACAATTAGGTTGTTAAGTAAATTTCTGACTTTAGATTTTACTTGATTGAGATTCACCGATCGATCGTGGAAAAGACGCAAAGTTCATCAATCTGTCGCGGAAAAAACGCTAAGTGCGTCGATCTGTCACCAAAAAACGCAAAGTTCGTTGATCAGTCGTGGGAAAAAAGCAAATTTCGTCGATCGATTGCAGAATAAACACAAAGTTCGTCGATCTGTCCGCAAAAAACGCAAGGTTCGTCGATCAGTCGCTTAAAAAACGCAATGTTCGTCTATCTGTCGCAGAAAAAACGCAAAGTTCGTTGATCAGTCGCAGAAAAAAAATGCAACGTTCGTTGATCTGTCGCGGAAAAAACGCAAAGTTCGTCGATCAGTTGCGGAAAAAAGCAAATTTCGTCGATCGATTGCGGAATAAATGCAAAGTTCGTCGATCAGTCAGGGAAGAAAGAAAAATTTCGTCGATCGATTGCGGAATAAACGCAAAGTTCGTCGATATGTCCCCAAAAAACGCAAGGTTCCTCGATCAGTCGCTTAAAAAACGCAATGTTCGTCGATCTGTCGCAGAAAAAACTCAAAGTTTGTTGATCTGTCACGGAAAAAACACAAAGTTCGTCGATCAGTCGCGGAAAAAACACAAAGTCCGTCAATCGGTTGCGGGGAAAAAAAATCACGAAATTTATCATTCGGTTGCAGGTAAATTAAATAATGCAAATTTCTCCAAAAATGCTGAAATTTTTTGGGCGGGAGGCTCCCGCTCATGATCTTTTTTGGGCGGGATTTCAAAATTTTCCGCGCGAATCCTGCCCTGAAATTCAAGCCCTGATAGGTATAGTTTTAATCTGAAATAATATACTGAACTTGAACTAACTTTTGAAAAATCGGGTTAACCCAAATCCAACTTGCAGAAATCTACACTCAGTCTGAAATCAACTCGAACCCTAAAGACAGTTAACCCAACTTGCAACAAAAATAATTATTTTCTGTGAATTTTCTGATTTTTTCTTTTCTCAGAAATGCTGTAGTCATTTTGTCCCCCAATTTTGCCCTTTACAATTCAGCCAATGAGTGGAGGGGGCCAAAGGAGCGTTCCTTATCACAAACGAAAGATGAGATACGTTCGTTTGATGTCGTTGTTGAAAATTTATGGATTTCTATTATTAAAGTAGTTTTTTCATTTTACCGTATTTATTTTCTTTTTGTGTTGTATGTATTTTGCTACTTTGAATTTTTTTAAACTAACCCTTTTTTTTTTTTGGAGAGTGAGAGAGAGAGATTTAGTAATTTGGTGACACGAAGTTCAGCAAATTCTTAAAATCCACAAATCGTTTCCAATGTAAACAATGAAATTTACAATTAAGTTGCAAGTGCAAAATTTCAGTTTTTTAAAATTTTCATGTCATTCTGTACACATTTTAATATGTCATTCTGATCATTATACATATTTAGTTATGCATTATTAATTATTTACTTGACCTTTACTTTTAATATTTTAAATATTTCAAACTTACAGCTGAATGTAATTATTAAAACATTTGAAATACTGCATTCGAAAAATGAAATTTCAGCTTAGAAACTCGACAGTTAAAAAATTTAAAGTAGAAAAGTACTTATGATATAAAAAGAAGAAAAAAAAAATACACCAGAATTTATCTGTATTACGAAAGCGGGAGAAATGATTTTCTGTGCTATACGAAAAGATATCCAAATAACTCAATCATGAACATAGAAATAGGTATCGGTTTTTATGTTCAGGTGCACTCAATCCAAACTTGAAACTTTTAAAACGGTCATTGAATGAATGAAATTCATCTCCGCCTTTCACATCCAGAAAACTTGCTGTGTCGCCAATTATGTTTATATTTTATATATATATATAAAAATAATAATTCAGGCACTTTTCCGTTATACGGACACCATTGTCGCCAAACATACATACATACATACATACATTTTGGCATAGTATCCGTATAACAGAAAAGTACTAAAGTTCATGGTTTAAAATCACAATAAAATATCATGAAATTTATTGATTAGTTGTGGGAAAATATCGGGGAAATAACGTGTTTTTCGTGAATTTTTTGTTTTGTTAACAATGTGGTTAGAGAGACAGGGAGAAATCCAGAAAACTTGCTGTGTCGCCAATTATGTTTATATTATATATATATATATATATATATATATATATATATATATATATATATATATATATATATATATATATATATATATATATATATATATATAAATAATAATTCAGGCACTTTTCCGTTATACGTACACCATTGTCGTCAAACATACATACATACATTTACATACATACATACATTTTGGCATAGTGTCCGTATAACAGAAAAGTACTAAAGTTCATGGTTTAAAATCGCAATAAAATATCATGAAATTTATTGATTAGTTGTGGGAAAATATCGGGGAAATAATGTGTTTTTGTGAAATTTTTTGTTTTGTGTTGTTGTGTTGTGTGTAAGCATTCATTATAATTTTCAGTGCATTATTAAATTGAAATTTTTGTTTAAAATATGTAAACAAAACAGTGACCAGAAACCTGCACAATTTCTATATAGATAGATAGATGCATGCATGTAGTACTTTTAATTATTTGGTAAAAATACTGTGATCGTTACTGAGAAAACCTGAATTTAACCTAAAAGTAATTGTCGAGTGTTTAAGCTGAAATTTCATTTTACGAATACAGTATTTCAAATGTTTTAATAATTACATTTAGCTGTAAGTTTGAAATATTAAAAGTAAAGGCCAAGTAAATAATTAATAATGCATAACTAAAAGTAATTGTCGAGTGTTTAAGCTGAAATTTCATTTTACGAATACAGTATTTCAAATGTTTTAATAGTTACATTCAACTGTAAGTTTGAAATATTAAAAGTAAAGGCCAAGTAAATAATTAATAATGCATAAGTAAAAGTAATTGTCGAGTGTTTAAGCTGAAATTTCATTTTACGAATACAGTATTTCAAATGTTTTAATAGTTACATTCAGCTGTAAGTTTGAAATATTAAAAGTAAAGGCCAAGTCAATAATTAATAATGCATAACTAAATATGTATAATGATGAGATTTTTTTTTTCTTGAATTATTCAGTGAAACTCGTCTTATAAATGTACGCAAATAATTCACATCAAAATCTTAAAATAACAAAGTTTTCTTTCGTGTTTAGCTATGCTTAATAACCAAAAAAGCTTGATTAATACAAAAATTATTTGGTAAAAATACTGTGATCGTCGCTGAGAAAACCTGAATTTAATCATATCACACAGAATTACATATTAAAAGTTTAAAATTAGTTTGTTTACATCGGAAACGATTCGCGGAATTTCGTGCCACGAAATCTCTCTCTCTCTCAAAAAAAGGGTTAGTTATAAAAAATTCAAAGTAGTAAAATACATACGACTTAAAAAGAAAATAAATACGGTAAAATGAAAAAATACCTTAATAAAAGAAATCTATAAAGTTTCAACAACCGAACAACCAAATGGAACACATACGCTTCTAGAGAGAGGAAAAAGCCTTCACCTCATTGGCTGGAACATCGCGTCTGAAGATAGTAAAAGCCTCTAGCTGATTAGCTGAATGCTCGCGCATGCGTGTAAATAGAATTTTTGCACGAAAAACTAAAAAGCAGGTTAGCTTTAAGTATATGGATGTCTTTCATCAAAAAATATTGGGAAATTAGAACGAAAACATTATAGTACAGCACCTAGACTAAAAACAAATTTGTTTTAAATTTTTGTTTTAAATTTACCTTATCAGTTGCCCTTTTACTGCCTCATACATTAAAAAAATTCTTACGTAGTAAAAAACATACTCATTGTATGTCTTGTAAAGAACGGCCTAACTTTTAAATATCGAAAGTATCTTTTAAAATCAAGAGTGCCTTAAACAAATTTTAGTCTATTTCTCTCAAGCGAAACAAACGCTCGCTAATGTTAATCATATGGGAGAAATTTGTTAAGATCTCGGTTGCATCGTTTCGAAAGTGAAAGTTTCTTCTTAAAAGAAACTTGCAAACAAAATCGAAAACGTAAAAAACGGCCTTTGTAGAGATTGACCCCAGCTATCCAATGCAATAATAATAATAATAATAATAATAATAATAATAATAATAATACATATTAACAATACATAAGTAAAATATTTTTTCCCTCCAGTCTATACTATCCATCCATAATAAGAGAAACCATAGAGATAATAACACGCAAAATTACAATATGTAACGATGCAGCACCTTTTAACTTACCGAAATTGTGGCTCGAGTGAATCTATGGTTACAAATATGGAAATAAACAACCAAGTAAAAATAAAAGATAACATGCGTAATTTTTTAAAAGTACATGAAAATTAAATGATAGCATTTCAAATAATAACTTCAAAGGCCGTGCAATTATAGAATATTCTCATTTGTTTTTGATAATGGATCGGAGTGAGCCGAAACATGTCAACAATTTAATAATAGTCATTTTACTGTATATTATGTTGTTAGTTTACGCCTTAGCATTTAAAAGAAATTTAATAAAAACTATCATTTTAAAATATTGAAATGCAAACAAGATATTTTAAACAATTTGTCCCATAGGATTAACATTAGCGAGCGGGCGTTTTTGCGTAATTGAAGTAAGCCTCTTAAGGGGACGGTGGATGTTTTTTTTTTCTTTTTAATTTTTATCATAGAGATATAAATTTTTTTGCATATATACATTTCATCATAAGTATATAAAACACATTAAAAGAAAATTCCATTCTTTTTGCAATTTTAAGATTTTTTTAAAAATTTTAAATTTTAAAAGGAAATTTTAAAATGCTCCGGACGTCTTAATTTTTTAGATATGTCCTTGCTTTTGAATTTCAATCACTTAAAACTATATTACAAACAAATCTAAGCATTGATTTTTTAATCTCTTGTAATAGTTAATTTTTTAGATATTTTTTTTCTGAATTTCCTATCGATTTTCATCAAAATTTTGCCTTTTAACAAGCTAAAAATAAAATTTAACTATCTTAATGAAGTTGAATTTCAAAATGCATGCTTAGTTTCCTTGTACACAACATCAGTATACTTCCTTATCAATTTCGTGAATTTTTATCAAAAACTAAGACGCTCGGAGCATTTCAAAAATCTGAAATCGTTGAAAAATCAGTTTTGAGAAAAACAGATTTAAAGTATATTAAAGGGCCGAAAAATTGTTTATGTACAAAATTCAAACGCTTGTAACTTTGCGAAATACACTCGTAGTTGCATGCGATTTTTCGCAAATGTCTCAGAACAAACTGGAGAAAAATAATAAGCACAAAAATAATTTTCGATTTTTGGGTCGATTTTTGCACCAATGAACGTCCACGGTCCCCTTAAGAATGTACAATGTCCCTTTTATAAACCTGGGGAAACTGGTTTATTTCTTGTGAGAGTCGATTTTCTGTCGAAAGAGTGGGGGACTCGTTTTTGTTTAATGCTGGGTATGGATTACAAAGCTTTACATCTAATAATCAGGGAAAGCCTCCCCCCCCCCCTCCTTTTTTTAAAGTCTTTATTTATTTACTTTTTTTAGTGACACAATTCTTCTAATATTTTAAAAATGTGTATATTTAGAGGCAGTTTGCCACTTAAATAAAAAGGAATTCATACAGCCTGCATAATTTAAAACCCGAGATATAATGACGAAAAAAGTGTTAGATTATTTTTATTTATTTTTTTAATTTTTTAGCAATTTTACTGTACAAAATTCGTTTACGTTTTAGATTTAGCTTTACCTTTTTTTAAATTTTATTTTAACTTCAATTATTCCTTTTTTAATCCTATTTTTTAGGAAGTCTATACTTTTATGCTTAATGGTTCAAGTAATTTATATTCCTTAAAGTTTTTTTTTTTTTTTTTTTTTTTTTTTTTTTTTTTTTTTAAATAAGATCTATGTATAAGTATCAAAAACCGTTTTGTCTTCCTTTTCATAATGCATTTTTTTTTTTTTTTTTTTTTTTTTTTTTGGCCCTTCTTAACTTTTGATTATAACTACTATTCCCCCGCTTTTATGGTTATATTGCTCTTCTAACTTCAAAATACAAACTGCTTTTTTTTTTTTTTTTTTTTTTTTTTTTACTTTATTGATTAAAATGTTATGTTACGGCACAAAACATATAAAAGATTAGTTTTATTCTTTATTATACAATTTAATATGCGATATACATTGACTAAAACATAAATGAATAGTTATTCTTCTTCTAGCTATTCAGAACCATTAGCTATTATGTGAATATGTTATTCTTTTTTATGTGGAGAATGCTGTATCATAAAAATTGTACAGTTACGCCCACAGTATTTATGTGTATCATTTTCATATTTTTCTGTTTATGTATTTAAATGGTTTGTGCGAGTAATATAATTTATTCTAGTCTTCATCTAGTAACAATCTTTTTTACAAAAGATTTTTTTTAACCTGTCATTTCATACTTTTTTTGTTCAAAAACTTACAATATGTACAAAAAAAGAAAGAAAAAAAGTTTTTTTTTCTTTATTATTGATTGAGCTTTCAGCTAATGCGTTTTATGGCATATATGGGAGCATGTAGTTTTATTTTGTTACGTAATTTAATATATAAAATGAAGCAGCCAGAATTGATAGCTTGCAGCAAGATGTATAATTTTCTAACTATTAAGAATTTTTCCTTTGATGTAAGGATGTAACGCTCTGTTTTGGAAAATACTAATAGATGCAATATTTTGAGTATTTCACGATTATAGTTACGTCCACTTTATTTATGAGTAAAATTTTAGTATGTGCTTTGCAGTTACAGGGAATCCTAAAAATTACTGACTTTTTTTAAAATTGAATAATAAATGAACAGTGGCAGTAGATAATAATTGGGGGTTCTGCATCAGCTGTGGGTGCTGTGGTGACCTCTGAAGGTGAAGTTCAAGGTTACCGGAAGTGGCAGGTGTGGACACCGGAAGTCGCAGGTAGGGATAACAGGCATGTTGAGACAGGAAGTGAACAGGAAGTACGATCGGAAACGCGAAAGGAAGTTTAACCGGAAACACCACAGGAAGTGAATGCGATAAGGAGAGAGGGGGAGGGCTTATTTTTGTGGGGGGCTTATGCTAACCTGAAATAAAAATGGAATTATTTCTTACTTTGTAAAAATTTAACATAAAATGTATCTTTTTTTTTTTTTTTTCACCTGAAATAAAAATTTTATTTGCTAACTAACATCTAATATAAAAATGGAAATCTTTCTGACTTTGTTTTACTTTCTAAAAGTTTTACATGAAATTTATTTTAAGACTGGAAACGCGACAGGAAGTAAGACCTGAAACCCGATTAGACATGCTTTTTCCAAAAAGGGTTTTCAGGAAGCAGTAAACATGTTTTGGGAACATGTTTGGGAGCTTGTTGCAACAGGAAAGGCAGTTTAAAAGACCGGAAGTGATTAAGCGATAAGAAAAGTACAGGAATATACACGTAGATTTTGTTCTTTGTAGAGGGTGAAATTTTATTTTATTTTTTATTTAAAGAGTTTTCTTTCTTTTTTTTTTTTTTTTTTCCTTTAAAGCGTTTAAAATTATTTTTTATATTATTATTATTTTTTTTTTGGTAGTGGTTTACGTATTATTTTAATTTTTAGTGACGTTAGAACCTGCAATGTTCTGTACCACACATGTCTTATCTTAGATTATCAAGGATGTGTGTGTGTTGTTATCTCTTTAAATGCGAGAGATGGGGCTTCAGACCTGCGTTGAGATATCTTTATCATAGTTTTAATGAACTGCAGGAAATTGTCTTTAGCTATTGAGTAATTCGCGAGTTTTGGTTTAATATGAATGCTATTACATCTGTTTGTTTAATTTACAAGCACATTTCTCTTACAACATTCTGTCAACAGATCATTTCTATATTCGAAATAATAATTTAGAAGGAAAATTTTTATATGAAAATACTATGAAATGTCATTTATAGAGATTGACAAAAATAGCATGCCTAATTCTTTCTTGTACATTTCTTGTACAACATTATATTCGAAATATAGGTTTATAGTTTTGTTACGAAAAATAACGTGTTTACATATTTTAAAAACGAAAGCAAAGTGATTTTTACAAATGTAACTATAAGCTATACACCCACGCATTTGTGTTATTGAATTAAATTACAAGGTTTAATATTGTATTCAGCGTAATATTTTCTTATAAAAGCCGTTTCACAAACTTGTGTACTGAAATTAATGTGGCATTTTTAGGGAAAAATTAATTCAAGTCATTGAGACTAATCATTCAAAGGAAAAAAAGATTTGTCATACTTTCTCTTACATTACATCTTCCGTTTTTTAAGTTTACAAATTTGTGGAGTAACTTAAATAATCGTTTTTATTCTAATTAAACAATATATTTTTTAATTATATGTTTTTTTTAATTGACTTGTAATATAGCTTTTTTTTTCTTAAAAGGGTACTGTAGAATAACTTATGTCACAAATACTACATCCTTCTTTAGTTAAATATGTTTCACTTAAGACATGACAAAGTGTCTTAGAAACATTTCATTTTGGAGTTAAGTGATTAAAGAAGAAAAATATTATTTATATAAACACAACACATAAGACCAGTGACTGAGAGGTTCTGGTTTTAAAGCTACTAGACGTTTGGGTTTAAACTTCTCTCGCGCTCGTCGACCTAACCGTTCGGAGTTTTCTTCGAACCTTGTCAATACGAGTTAGGAGCCCTTAGAATGACCCCTAGAGTGACCTATATCCCAAGCGTAGATAATCGGTTTTAACAAATAACCAGCCATCCACAACACATAAGACATTTTAGATCATTACATAAGACATTTTAGATCATTACATAAGACATTTTAGATTATTACATTTAGTTAAGAAGTGATTTGACGTGCAAAATATTATTTATAAAATCATACAATAAGAGAATTTTAAAGATTTTTTCCTTTTAAATGAACAATTTTTAGTGACTATTTAACTTATTAAAGAGAGCGGGTATTTTGTTTAGAGTTATACGATTAAAATAAATTTTCAATAGATTTGACTTTATACAACCAACATTTTAAAAAAAGGGAATGGAATCTAGTTTTTATAAATTAACGTTTTTCAATTTTACAAATACTTCACACCCCGTCTTTTTTTCCCCCTCTTTTAGTAGACTTTACATACATAAGACATAAAAAGCGTTTTAGAATACATCATATAGAAATTAAGTGGTTTGATAAATAAAATATTATTTATAAAAGCAATAGATACGAGAGTAATAAGGATTTTTACTTACATATGTACGAACTTCTGATAGGTAAGACTTTCTAAATCATTGTGCAAGAATTAAGTGGTTATTGAACTTATAACATTACATGATGAAATAATCACGTGACGTATTTTTAAACCAATAAAATGTCAGTATTTTCAAACAAATAAAAAGTTAGTATTTTTACACGAGCGCCCTCTATCATTATATAAATTTCAATGAAACGAGTTCATAACATTCTACTGTGACCTGATATCGTTGTAATAGGTTGTATTTTTCATTTAAGTTATTGTGGAACGAGTTATGAATTCTTATGTTGGTGATGTAACCAACTTGGAGTGTCAACACTCATCACCAGAGTTAAATAATCAAGAGATGGATTCTACACTTTTATCCAAAGAAGGACTCGTTTCGAATTATGAAGTGAAACTCACCTCATCAGGACTAAAGAAACAGAAGTTACCCCATGTGCGTAAGATGTGTAACACAGCATTTCCTCGAAAAGTTAACTTAGTGTTTCATATGAAAAGTCATCTAAAGGAAAAATCTTTTTGCTGTGAGGTGTGTGCTGAAGTTTTTTCACAAAAGAGTGATTTACATAATCATCAAAAGATTCACAAATTGCCCAAATACAAGTGTAGTGATTGCAACGAGATATTTTCAAGAATGTCTGACTTATTAATACACAAGAAGACCCATAAGATTCGTAAACAATATTCATGTGCAAAGTGTTGTGAAATATTTAAGTGTGAATCGGATTTTTTACAACATTGTGATACTTTTCATAAAGTTTTACCTAACATTGCGAAATCACCCTGTTTAAAAGATTTGTTATTTGAACTTATAGTGAAGCTTATAGATTAGTTCGAACTTATAGTGAATTAAAAGACAAAATGATATGCAAAATATATGAACTAGAATTAACAGACCAAAACATACATGTACATGCTGAGAATGCCTTTTTAAAGTTGTACAACGGCTTTGAAGATTTCACAGAACGAGTGTTTAATTGGACATTATGAAAATTTTTGAAATTAGAATTGATTACAGCTCAATATGACAGGCTTATTTGATTTGTATTATTTTAAATGATTAATAAATAGTTTGATTGCGAAAAAAGTGTTTTCTTTAGCATACACTGTGTGACTTTTAAACTAATGTTGTGTATTTTGAATGTGTCAGAGAAAACAGGAGTGTGTTGACATTTTAAAAAAAAGATTTCACATAATATAAAAGTTTTACAATAAAAATTGACTTACCTAAAGTTTTTTCAAGATAGTCACGATATCCTTTCCATTACAATTATTTTAAGGAAATAGAATTTAATTTTGTTGTGAATAACACTTTGTTGTTAACATCACGTGGTTTGTCTTATCATAACTATGAGATCCTAAGATCACTTCCTATTAACATGATAACGAAGAGTAAAAAAATGACTAATGCAAGCCGATTTTCCTGCCTAAACTTGTTATCAGCTTGCATGAGTGACTCATCTTTACATGTGTGGATTTGTATGTTGAAAAAATGATTGCTATGTTTAACCCGTGTAGACGATTTTTATCCGGAAGCTGTTTGAACTACCAAATTTCAGATATCACACATTTTACTAGAACATTTAAATATTTTAATGTCTTTTCGCCCGCAAATTGGTAACTTAGGATTATCACCTTTACATCGAGACATGGAAGGTAGAAAAATAATAACTTTACACTTAGACAATATTTTAATTTAAGAAGAATTAGACTTAACACATTGTTAGAGTTTCTTTGAAAAATATCTAGTTGGTTGTAAATTTTAGAAAATTCGACCTAACGAAATTAACACACTTAAAAATATCTAGTTGGTTATACATTTTATAAAATAAGCAACAAATAAACATTTCGATACATTGACAAAAGAAAATAATTAAGTTTAAGTAAACTTTACACTTAGACAATATTTCAAACTAAGAAAAATAATAACTTTACACTTATATAATATTTCCAACTAAGGAAAATTAATAACTTTAAAAATCAGACTTAACACATTGTTAAAGTTTTTTTAAAACAACACAACATTTTCAAAGCAGTGGAAATAGTATACCTGAAAAAAATTCAACTTAGTGGAATTTAATAGTGAAATTTTTTAACCTCACTCATTTAAAAAATAAAACTTTGTAAATTTTTTCCATTTTTAAAATAAAACTTATTTAAAAAATAAATAAGCAACTATTAAACATTTTGAATGTCTTAGACAAAGTGTGAATAAATTTGTTGAAATTATATAAAACATGAAAAATTTCATTACTTTTAAAAGAAATTTTATTTTTGGTGAAATAAACTCGAGGTATTTATTATATGTTACTTAAACTACATGAGAATTGATTGAAAATGTGTTACTTTTAATCACTCACAAGATAAGACATGATGTTACAATATACACATAGGAATGACATAGGAATTTCAGATGGGTTTTTCTCCCACACATGACGTCACTGATAACACATTTACTGATCAAGTCATAAAATCATAGTTTAGGGTAGGTTTTTAAGCACGAAGTTTAGTTGAGATTTAAGATATTTGAGAAATATAAACTACAACTTTGGCTACTTTTTGAAATTTCCCCCTACATAAGAAAAAGAACATAGAAAAATAAAATGAAAAGTCGTATTTGAATGGAATCAAATTATTATCCTTTCACTTAACAGCTGAATGCGTCGGTAATTACATCACAAAGGCACTGATAACAACTGATTGAATATATTGTGTTTCTTTTTTAAGGTTAAATTGATTTAATATTCAAGTTATTTCTTAATGATACACTTAAAAACAATAAACTTAATTAGCATTCAAAAAGCAAACGATCACATTATTGTGTAAAACAATCAAATGTTTTAAAAGTCACGAGTTAAAATTTGAAATGACTTAGAGTTTAAGTAGAATTTAGATGTGAACCTTTTAAAATGAAATAATAGTTTTTTGTATCGCCCTCTATCGGTGGGTAATAGAATTAAGAGATAATTAAAAGTTTTAACTTGAATTCGAGCCCACAACAAAAATTATTTTTCGGTTTTATAATTTAGGGTAGGTTTAACTGAGCAAGCCATGATATTTCAGTATTTATAGACGATTTAAGATATTCGATAAAGGAAATCATCTGAATTTTTAATTTAATTGAAGGGTTTACTGCTTAAAGTACTACAAAATGAGTACAACACGATGCATAGTTTTTTAATTAATTATATTTTTCGAAAGATTAAATTGACTTATTGATAAACTTAGGATTTATGTTTAAAGTGAATAAATTTGACATGTTAGGTTCACTTAATAACAGAGGGTTGAATAAGTTATTTTTAATAAAAATAAAGTTTACTAAAAGTTTTTAAAGTTAAAAAAATATAGTTTTAAAAAATTTAAAGTTTACAAAAAGTTTAAAAATCTTTAAGTAAATCAAAATTAACTTTTTAATTTTAACTATTGAGAGACTATAATCTAACTGTTTATCCTTGTAACCAACTGGTGCATATCAACTATATACTCTGTATCTGCATATGCGCAGAAAAACATAGACATTTAATCTAACTTGAGTTCGACTTTAAATTATTTGCCAACTTTTAAGTTTAATTACTATACACAACTCGATTACCTTTCCCACAAAACACCTTTCAGAAACAAAACAGAAATTAACACTTACCGAAAAACACGTCCACTTTGGGTGTTAGTCTTCACGCAACTAACGTTTCTCCCTTATCTTTGCTAGGGGGCGCTGCAATCGCCGCTAGAGGCGTTAGTAGTCTTCAGGTGTGTGATAAGAATAAACTTTAAATCCAACTTACACTCGCTCAGTCATTCTTGCTTCTCTCTACCTTGCTAACAACCGTTTGCTGCTGGCTCATTGTTTGGTTGTTTAAACTTGTTGAATGACGTCATCATGTGTTTGTCTAAACTTGTCCAGTCTTGTTTTTATGCAGTACGTCTATTTAGATGAGTCATCACTCGCTTATCTTGGTTGACTTGTCCAAACTTGTTTTTGTGTGGCACGTCTATTTGGGTGAGTCATCGTTCGCTTATCTTGCTTTACTTGTTTGAACTTGTCTAGTATCCACCACCTCATCTCTTTTGTCATAGCTTGAATATACTTTACACCAATCACTTAAATATAAAAGTCTTGTCACAACTTACTTAAACTTTGATAAAAATATTAATTATTTATAAATTTCATCAAATTCTTATTTTTCTGATACATTTACTGTGTAATTTTTGTTCAAAAATATGGTAAAGCCCGATTTTAAATCGAAGTCTAAGATAAATTCCCCAAATTTGTAACATTTTAACACTAATAATAAATATTGTAAGCACCCAGTACATACAAGTTTTGTAAAAATAATATTACTTATAGCTAACTCATTATGTCCCATGATACAAAACTTCAATATAACTAAAATCAGTGTTAAACAAAAATCTAATCACGTGTCTTTATATATTATTTTGAAATGCAAAGCATTATATCTAAACGAATGATATAAGGAGTAGTTAGAATAGTTCTTATATTTTTGTTAGTAAAAAATTTATACACATTATCTTACAAGGTTGCAATATTCAACACACGGTTCACCATATTTAAAAACGATTCACCATGATTTAAAAACTTAGTAACATATTTTAAATTTATAAATTTAAATTAAAACATATTTTTATAAATAAACAATTATAAATACTTAAGTATTTTTAATTTAAATTTATAAATTAAAAATATGTTACTAAGTTTTTAAATCATGGTGAATCGTTTTTAAATATGGTGAACCGTGTGTTGAATATTGCAACCTTGTAAGATAATGTGTATAAATTTTTTACTAACAAAAATATAAGAACTATTCTAACTACTCCTTATATCATTCGTTTAGATATAATGCTTTGCATTTCAAAATAATATATAAAGACACGTGATTAGATTTTTGTTTAACACTGATTTTAGTTATATTGAAGTTTTGTATCATGGGACATAACGAGTTAGCTATAAGTAATATTATTTTTACAAAACTTGTATGTACTGGGTGCTTACAATATTTATTATTAGTGTTAAAATGTTACAAATTTGGGGAATTTATCTTAGACTTCGATTTAAAATCGGGCTTTACCATATTTTTGAACGAAAATTACATAGTAAATGTATCAGAAAAATAAGAATTTGATGAAATTTATAAATAATTAATATTTTTATCAAAGTTTAAGTAAGTTGTGACAAGACTTTTATATTTAAGTGATTGGTGTAAAGTATATTCAAGCTATGACAAAAGAGATGAGGTGGTGGATACTAGACAAGTTCAAACAAGTAAAGCAAGATAAGCGAACGATGACTCACCCAAATAGACGTGCCACACAAAAACAAGTTTGGACAAGTCAACCAAGATAAGCGAGTGATGACTCATCTAAATAGACGTACTGCATAAAAACAAGACTGGACAAGTTTAGACAAACACATGATGACGTCATTCAACAAGTTTAAACAACCAAACAATGAGCCAGCAGCAAACGGTTGTTAGCAAGGTAGAGAGAAGCAAGAATGACTGAGCGAGTGTAAGTTGGATTTAAAGTTTATTCTTATCACACACCTGAAGACTACTAACGCCTCTAGCGGCGATTGCAGCGCCCCCTAGCAAAAATAAGGGAGAAACGTTAGTTGCGTGAAGACTAACACCCAAAGTGGACGTGTTTTTCGGTAAGTGTTAATTTCTGTTTTGTTTCTGAAAGGTGTTTTGTGGGAAAGGTAATCGAGTTGTGTATAGTAATTAAACTTAAAAGTTGGCAAATAATTTAAAGTCGAACTCAAGTTAGATTAAATGTCTATGTTTTTCTGCGCATATGCAGATACAGAGTATATAGTTGATATGCACCAGTTGGTTACAAGGATAAACAGTTAGATTATAGTCTCTCAATAGTTAAAATTAAAAAGTTAATTTTGATTTACTTAAAGATTTTTAAACTTTTTGTAAACTTTAAATTTTTTAAAACTATATTTTTTTAACTTTAAAAACTTTTAGTAAACTTTATTTTTATTAAAAATAACTTATTCAACCCTCTGTTATTAAGTGAACCTAACATGTCAAATTTATTCACTTTAAACATAAATCCTAAGTTTATCAATAAGTCAATTTAATCTTTCGAAAAATATAATTAATTAAAAAACTATGCATCGTGTTGTACTCATTTTGTAGTACTTTAAGCAGTAAACCCTTCAATTAAATTAAAAATTCAGATGATTTCCTTTATCGAATATCTTAAATCGTCTATAAATACTGAAATATCATGGCTTGCTCAGTTAAACCTACCCTAAATTATAAAACCGAAAAATAATTTTTGTTGTGGGCTCGAATTCAAGTTAAAACTTTTAATTATCTCTTAATTCTATTACCCACCGATAGAGGGCGATACAAAAAACTATTATTTCATTTTAAAAGGTTCACATCTAAATTCTACTTAAACTCTAAGTCATTTCAAATTTTAACTCGTGACTTTTAAAACATTTGATTGTTTTACACAAGAATGTGATCGTTTGCTTTTTGAATGCTAATTAAGTTTATTGTTTTTAAGTGTATCATTAAGAAATAACTTGAATATTAAATCAATTTAACCTTAAAAAAGAAACACAATATATTCAATCAGTTGTTATCAGTGCCTTTGTGATGTAATTACCGACGCATTCAGCTGTTAAGTGAAAGGATAATAATTTGATTCCATTCAAATACGACTTTTCATTTTATTTTTCTATGTTCTTTTTCTTATGTAGGGGGAAATTTCAAAAAGTAGCCAAAGTTGTAGTTTATATTTCTCAAATATCTTAAATCTCAACTAAACTTCGTGCTTAAAAACCTACCCTAAACTATGATTTTATGACTTGATCAGTAAATATGTTATCAGTGACGTCATGTGTGGGAGAAAAACCCATCTGAAATTCCTATGTCATTCCTATGTGTATATTGTAACATCATGTCTTATCTTGTGAGTGATTAAAAGTAACACATTTTCAATCAATTCTCATGTAGTTTAAGTAACATATAATAAATACCTCGAGTTTATTTCACCAAAAATAAAATTTCTTTTAAAAGTAATGAAATTTTTCATGTTTTATATAATTTCAACAAATTTATTCACACTTTGTCTAAGACATTCAAAATGTTTAATAGTTGCTTATTTATTTTTTAAATAAGTTTTATTTTAAAAATGGAAAAAATTTACAAAGTTTTATTTTTTAAATGAGTGAGGTTAAAAAATTTCACTATTAAATTCCACTAAGTTGAATTTTTTTCAGGTATACTATTTCCACTGCTTTGAAAATGTTGTGTTGTTTTAAAAAAACTTTAACAATGTGTTAAGTCTGATTTTTAAAGTTATTAATTTTCCTTAGTTGGAAATATTATATAAGTGTAAAGTTATTATTTTTCTTAGTTTGAAATATTGTCTAAGTGTAAAGTTTACTTAAACTTAATTATTTTCTTTTGTCAATGTATCGAAATGTTTATTTGTTGCTTATTTTATAAAATGTATAACCAACTAGATATTTTTAAGTGTGTTAATTTCGTTAGGTCGAATTTTCTAAAATTTACAACCAACTAGATATTTTTCAAAGAAACTCTAACAATGTGTTAAGTCTAATTCTTCTTAAATTAAAATATTGTCTAAGTGTAAAGTTATTATTTTTCTACCTTCCATGTCTCGATGTAAAGGTGATAATCCTAAGTTTCCAATTTGCGGGCGAAAAGACATTAAAATATTTAAATGTTCTAGTAAAATGTGTGATATCTGAAATTTGGTAGTTCAAACAGCTTCCGGATAAAAATCGTCTACACGGGTTAAACATAGCAATCATTTTTTCAACATACAAATCCACACATGTAAAGATGAGTCACTCATGCAAGCTGATAACAAGTTTAGGCAGGAAAATCGGCTTGCATTAGTCATTTTTTTACTCTTCGTTATCATGTTAATAGGAAGTGATCTTAGGATCTCATAGTTATGATAAGACAAACCACGTGATGTTAACAACAAAGTGTTATTCACAACAAAATTAAATTCTATTTCCTTAAAATAATTGTAATGGAAAGGATATCGTGACTATCTTGAAAAAACTTTAGGTAAGTCAATTTTTATTGTAAAACTTTTATATTATGTGAAATCTTTTTTTTAAAATGTCAACACACTCCTGTTTTCTCTGACACATTCAAAATACACAACATTAGTTTAAAAGTCACACAGTGTATGCTAAAGAAAACACTTTTTTCGCAATCAAACTATTTATTAATCATTTAAAATAATACAAATCAAATAAGCCTGTCATATTGAGCTGTAATCAATTCTAATTTCAAAAATTTTCATAATGTCCAATTAAACACTCGTTCTGTGAAATCTTCAAAGCCGTTGTACAACTTTAAAAAGGCATTCTCAGCATGTACATGTATGTTTTGGTCTGTTAATTCTAGTTCATATATTTTGCATATCATTTTGTCTTTTAATTCACTATAAGTTCGAACTAATCTATAAGCTTCACTATAAGTTCAAATAACAAATCTTTTAAACAGGGTGATTTCGCAATGTTAGGTAAAACTTTATGAAAAGTATCACAATGTTGTAAAAAATCCGATTCACACTTAAATATTTCACAACACTTTGCACATGAATATTGTTTACGAATCTTATGGGTCTTCTTGTGTATTAATAAGTCAGACATTCTTGAAAATATCTCGTTGCAATCACTACACTTGTATTTGGGCAATTTGTGAATCTTTTGATGATTACGTAAATCACTCTTTTGTGAAAAAACTTCAGCACACACCTCACAGCAAAAAGATTTTTCCTTTAGATGACTTTTCATATGAAACACTAAGTTAACTTTTCGAGGAAATGCTGTGTTACACATCTTACGCACATGGGGTAACTTCTGTTTCTTTAGTCCTGATGAGGTGAGTTTCACTTCATAATTCGAAACGAGTCCTTCTTTGGATAAAAGTGTAGAATCCATCTCTTGATTATTTAACTCTGGTGATGAGTGTTGACACTCCAAGTTGGTTACATCACCAACATAAGAATTCATAACTCGTTCCACAATAACTTAAATGAAAAATACAACCTATTACAACGATATCAGGTCACAGTAGAATGTTATGAACTCGTTTCATTGAAATTTATATAATGATAGAGGGCGCTCGTGTAAAAATACTAACTTTTTATTTGTTTGAAAATACTGACACTTTATTGGTTTAAAAATACGTCACGTGATTATTTCATCATGTAATGTTATAAGTTCAATAACCACTTAATTCTTGCACAATGATTTAGAAAGTCTTACCTATCAGAAGTTCGTACATATGTAAGTAAAAATCCTTATTACTCTCGTATCTATTGCTTTTATAAATAATATTTTATTTATCAAACCACTTAATTTCTATATGATGTATTCTAAAACGCTTTTTATGTCTTATGTATGTAAAGTCTACTAAAAGAGGGGGAAAAAAAGACGGGGTGTGAAGTATTTGTAAAATTGAAAAACGTTAATTTATAAAAACTAGATTCCATTCCCTTTTTTTAAAATGTTGGTTGTATAAAGTCAAATCTATTGAAAATTTATTTTAATCGTATAACTCTAAACAAAATACCCGCTCTCTTTAATAAGTTAAATAGTCACTAAAAATTGTTCATTTAAAAGGAAAAAATCTTTAAAATTCTCTTATTGTATGATTTTATAAATAATATTTTGCACGTCAAATCACTTCTTAACTAAATGTAATAATCTAAAATGTCTTATGTAATGATCTAAAATGTCTTATGTAATGATCTAAAATGTCTTATGTGTTGTGGATGGCTGGTTATTTGTTAAAACCGATTATCTACGCTTGGGATATAGGTCACTCTAGGGGTCATTCTAAGGGCTCCTAACTCGTATTGACAAGGTTCGAAGAAAACTCCGAACGGTTAGGTCGACGAGCGCGAGAGAAGTTTAAACCCAAACGTCTAGTAGCTTTAAAACCAGAACCTCTCAGTCACTGGTCTTATGTGTTGTGTTTATATAAATAATATTTTTCTTCTTTAATCACTTAACTCCAAAATGAAATGTTTCTAAGACACTTTGTCATGTCTTAAGTGAAACATATTTAACTAAAGAAGGATGTAGTATTTGTGACATAAGTTATTCTACAGTACCCTTTTAAGAAAAAAAAAGCTATATTACAAGTCAATTAAAAAAAACATATAATTAAAAAATATATTGTTTAATTAGAATAAAAACGATTATTTAAGTTACTCCACAAATTTGTAAACTTAAAAAACGGAAGATGTAATGTAAGAGAAAGTATGACAAATCTTTTTTTCCTTTGAATGATTAGTCTCAATGACTTGAATTAATTTTTCCCTAAAAATGCCACATTAATTTCAGTACACAAGTTTGTGAAACGGCTTTTATAAGAAAATATTACGCTGAATACAATATTAAACCTTGTAATTTAATTCAATAACACAAATGCGTGGGTGTATAGCTTATAGTTACATTTGTAAAAATCACTTTGCTTTCGTTTTTAAAATATGTAAACACGTTATTTTTCGTAACAAAACTATAAACCTATATTTCGAATATAATGTTGTACAAGAAATGTACAAGAAAGAATTAGGCATGCTATTTTTGTCAATCTCTATAAATGACATTTCATAGTATTTTCATATAAAAATTTTCCTTCTAAATTATTATTTCGAATATAGAAATGATCTGTTGACAGAATGTTGTAAGAGAAATGTGCTTGTAAATTAAACAAACAGATGTAATAGCATTCATATTAAACCAAAACTCGCGAATTACTCAATAGCTAAAGACAATTTCCTGCAGTTCATTAAAACTATGATAAAGATATCTCAACGCAGGTCTGAAGCCCCATCTCTCGCATTTAAAGAGATAACAACACACACACATCCTTGATAATCTAAGATAAGACATGTGTGGTACAGAACATTGCAGGTTCTAACGTCACTAAAAATTAAAATAATACGTAAACCACTACCAAAAAAAAAAAAATAATAATATAAAAAATAATTTTAAACTCTTTAAATAAAAAATAAAATAAAATTTCACCCTCTACAAAGAACAAAATCTACGTGTATATTCCTGTACTTTTCTTATCGCTTAATCACTTCCGGTCTTTTAAACTGCCTTTCCTGTTGCAACAAGCTCCCAAACATGTTCCCAAAACATGTTTACTGCTTCCTGAATACCCTTTTTGGAAAAAGCATGTCTAATCGGGTTTCAGGTCTTACTTCCTGTCGCGTTTCCAGTCTTAAAATAAATTTCATGTAAAACTTTTAGAAAGTAAAACAAAGTCAGAAAGATTTCCATTTTTATATTAGATGTTAGTTAGCAAATAAAATTTTTATTTCAGGTGAAAAAAAAAAAAAAAAGATACATTTTATGTTAAATTTTTACAAAGTAAGAAATAATTCCATTTTTATTTCAGGTTAGCATAAGCCCCCCACAAAAATAAGCCCTCCCCCTCTCTCCTTATCGCATTCACTTCCTGTGGTGTTTCCGGTTAAACTTCCTTTCGCGTTTCCGATCGTACTTCCTGTTCACTTCCTGTCTCAACATGCCTGTTATCCCTACCTGCGACTTCCGGTGTCCACACCTGCCACTTCCGGTAACCTTGAACTTCACCTTCAGAGGTCACCACAGCACCCACAGCTGATGCAGAACCCCCAATTATTATCTACTAGTGGCAGCTAGTAATGCTATTCTTGCGGAGATTTATGAACGAAAAATTTATAGTATTATATGAAACGGAATTTTTTTTAATACACGTCCTTGCTTTAGTTACAAATATCTTTGATATATATGGCGCAACGCTGTCGCATGCTGTTGAACACCCAATCTAACTATATTTAACTGTCGAGGAAAACGAATCTGTAGATTATTGTAGATAAGATAATATTAAAATAATTTAGATTAGAACTTCATCCAAATTAAATCTAATCTTTATTAAATATGTATCTTTCATCTAAATATATTAGGAAATTAGAACGAAAACATCATAGCAGAACATAGACTAAAAACAATTTTTTTAAATCTTACCTAATAAAATTAACAATTATAGATGCCTTTTCCCGGTCTCTTTATTTAGGTCTAATAAATAAATAAATACAAAATTCAGCCGAAGCTGAACCCGCCGGAAAACGCGCCCCAATCCAACTATACAAAAATGGTTAAAAAATAACTGAGTTTTTACCCTTCCTTCTCTTTAGCTGTTGAAAAGTTATGAAAATGCTTTGCGCTTTAAAATCGCGAGGTTATTTTAAGAATTGTTACAATTTAAGACAGAGAAGTGTCATCTATCGGTGATTTTTGGAGCAAAAGGAGAGTAGTGTAACAACGAATTTCCCGACTCCCCTGCAAAAATAACTTCAATAGCTTTCACTGTATAGTTTTTATTGAATTTTTAAATCTTTCCGTCCATTTTGGACACTCTGTACATTTAGAATTAGTGGTTTCTATGAAACGTCTTGCTCAGAATATTCTTTACATCCTACACGTAGTATCAATGAAAATTTACTTTTTTTCTTTTTTTCATTGCTTTTTGGAGCTGAAGGTTTTCCACATAATTGTAAATTGATAATTTTTCTTTGGCGTGTTATGTAACGCGCATAAAAACAGGGTTAAGGTTTTTTTTTTTTTTTTTTTTCATAATTTAATGTGACAAATGTTGCAGAAAAGTTAATATTATGTAATTATCTTTTATCTGTAGTTATTGATAACTGTTTACTATGTTTAATATGTCATGCTGTGTTTTTCGAAATAGATTATACATTCACAGTATTTCACAAATATAGTAACGCCCATTTTATTAAAGTATAAAATAATATATGATTTGTATATGCATGTAAGATTAGCCGTTTACTTGAAATATTCCTATTCTACTTTTTTGTGATATTATTTTTACGCAGTTTACAAATGGGTACATTTTCTCTTTTGTTCTTTCCGCAGTACTGATATAGCTGTCGTGTTGACCTGTTGACACGCATAAAAAAATTTAGTTTTATTCTTTTAGATAATTTAATGTTGCGGCAAAAATGAATAATATATGCGATAAATTTATATTTTGTATCTCTTAACTCTAAATATGTATACTGTGTTTTGGGGAAAGAGGTGATGCACTTAGAGTATTTCACAATTATAACAACATGTGCATTATATTTGTGCAAAATTTTAGCACGTGCATTGTACATATATTTAAGACTAGCTGTTACCCGTGACTTCGTTCACGTATCATTAAAAGAAGAATAAATGCATTAATTAAGTAAAATATTTCATTCCCGATAATTAGAAACGTAAATAATTAACTAACTCTTTATCACATTCCATAGGCGACAATACAGTATTTCTATAGAGGCCTTGACATAACTTTGAAAAAAGTAAAATTTTGTGACAAATAATCACGAAAAGGAAACTGAAACCAATGAAAAAAGGCGGGCCAAATAAAATCGTGGAAATCGGCGAATTGTGTAAAAACGTATGTAACCCGGTAAACCATTTTTACTTTAAACGGCTTTGTGAAACGTTTTAATAGCCATCCTTCAAAGATAATGGAAATAGTATATTATTTTTCATTAAATTCAATTCTTGTGAATAGGGAGCCATTATTGTAAACCTAAATGCAAGGAGCTTAAATTTGCCTCCTTGATTTAATCTATAACTGAAAAAAAATCTTTATTTCTAAATGAAAATATGTTGACAGACGATTTTTGTTCTCCAGAATAAATTGATTCATACGTTTTTATTTTTCAAAAATATTATTGTATTCAAGTTTTTTTTTCTTTCACCATCTATTCAAATTGAAAATAAATTCTTTTTTTTTTTTTCAGTTTTAATGAGAAAAAATATATTAATCCGTTTTATTTCTTCTTTTTTATCCACAAAAATGGCACAGAGTAAGAAGATTTAAACAGAGAATCTGCGATGGAAACTTCTTTAACATGGGATTACACATAGGCAGTTGCGATATCTGCAAATGACGCGGAAACTACGGCCATAACAGAAGCATGGTTGCTAATACGGCGATAAATCGCTTTCTTGGCGACAAATGAGGGAAGGGAAAAAAAACGGCAATTGGTTGTTGCTGCTTGTTTTTTAAACCTCATTTTCATGATTTAACATAGTACAATCCGCAATTATTATTTTCTCAACTGCATGCATATTTATAAGCATATAAAATGTTCCAGAAATTAGAATCATTAAATTAAACACAGTGTTATACAATGATATTCTGAAATTCTCATGAATTGCTTATTCTTTTAATTTTTTTAAATAAACAGGTATTCATCCCACCGTAGTCTCATTAAATTTACATTCGTTTTGATTTAAAAAAAAAAAAATTAAAAAAAATATATTTCACCAAAATAATGCGAGTTCCTTGAATTTTATTATTTTATATACTCTTTGAAATACGGTTACTAAGCAGCGAGGAAATTAAAGTGGAAAGTAAAAATAAACACTTTTAAAAATTGTAAAAAATATGAAAATAAGACGTTTATATTTCCCGAACAGATGTAAAAACATTTTCAAATATTTTAAACAATTAATTTCTAAATTATATTAAATTTATCGGTAAAATTTTAAAACTATTGGAAATCCATATCAAAAATTTAGCATTCATAATTTTACCTCTAAATCCATTATGCATAAAAATGAAATTTGGAAAATCGTCTGCATCCCCATAGGAAAGCATTATGACCTAAAAAAGAACAAAAATAACACTTGAAAAGAAATCACAACTTACCGATCATTGGGACTAAATAATAACATTTCAGTCTTGTTCTTACAAACAATAAACGTATATCTTCGTAGCATTTTGAAGAATTATAATGACCTATTTGATCTTCAGAATAAGATAAGAGTCATTCAGATAAGAATAATTTTAATAATGAATATTAATCAAGATTCAAAAATCAAATAGCGATCACCGAAAATTTGCACATTTGCAAATGACAACAGCCAAAAACGCCAAGCAGAATAGGGTTACAATTAAAGGGAAATCACGAAGATAAAAATTACCAAAGCGATGATTTAGTTTTTAAGTCATCCGCTGCAGTCGCTCTTTTCAGGCAAAGTTGGGACTCTGTTTAAACTCCCTTACTCTGTGAAAAATGGAATAATTTAGTTGCCCTTTTTGGAGAAACTTCGTTAAAATTTACAAAATAATAATAATAATAATAATAATAATAATAATATCTCGGAATTTAAATCCTTTTTTTAAATTCTGAGAGTTTATGACATCCTCGGATGAATGATAACCGGTGTTAAGTAAATCGCGTTGCGTTCGGCAATCTGAAAAGAGTAGTTGCGAAATACAAACAGGCGGTCAGATTTTAATATAATATATTCGTATTTAGTTTTCTTTTCCTAATAATCATGGTGTGATTTTTGGCAAAAAACTGTCATCTGTATGTAACTGATATTCATGCTTAATAATTAATATAGATAAAAAAAAATTCAAAAAATGTCGTGAAACTAATCTGCTTTCTATACTTATTTCTATATTTACTGATCCTTGTATTATTAATGTACGGAATTAATTCCCGTTCCTTGTAAAACACATTTGAAAATTCCCGTTTTATTTCAAATATGAAGGTCACGTTTTTCTCAGAGAAATCTCTTTTTAATGCCATAATTCTTGTTAATTTTCTTTTTTTTTTGGCAACCAGGACGTAAATTTTAGCGGAAAACTCACATTTGTATGTAACTGGTACTCAAGCTAATTATTAATCAGTATCGATAAAAAATATTTCAGTTTTTCATCTTAAATATTACGTCCATTATCTATCTACTTTCATTATACATTGATATTCATGCTCCTTGTATTATTATGACTATTTGAAAATACATGTTTTATTTATGACGTCATATTTGTCCAAGCCGAGGAGGATTCTTTTTATAGTCCCGTGGTCTTAAGCGAAATCTATTTTTAAGAATATAATTATTGTTCACTTTTCCTTCTAATTATAACGCAGATTTTGACAGAAAAAGATCTTTTTAATGTAACCGATATTCATACTTCATGTATAATAACAAATACTCCATATTTTTGTTTCAAATATCACGGAAATTCATCTTCTTTTGAATTCTTTTTCACTTTCATTTTTCACGTGAAAATCTTTCAATTGAAAATTAATTTTTGAGGAAAAATTATTTTTTCGTGTTTTTATTTGTTGGCAACGATAAAGTAAAATGGTTAAATTTTATGGGAAAATGTCCATTTATTCTCTATGAAAATAACGAAATTTTGAATTATTAAGAAAAATATTTAAATAAAATGAAAAAAAAAACCAGCCTATGTTCATCTGAGGGTTATAATCAACGTATATGCAAAGATACAGGATCATTAAATGCTCCATTTTGACGCTGGCTTCAGCCTAACATTTGCACACAATGAGATTTATAATATTATTAGGATTACTGATTGGTATCTGTAGCTATTGATAACCATTAGCTATATGAAGCCATAGCCATTATATGTAAGTAATAATGCTGTTGTTTGGAAAGAGATGTTGCATTTAGACTAACATAACAACACGCGCATTATATTTGTGCAAAATTTTAGCATGTGCATTATATATATATTTAAAATTAATGATTGGTATCTGTAGCTATAGATAACCATTAGCTATCTTGTAAATAATAATGCTGTTGTTTGGAAAGAGGTGTTGCATTTAGACTAATTTTACTTTTAAAGTAATGCGCACTTTATTAATGTGGAATTTTTTAGTGTGTGCTCTGTATATACATTTATAATTAGTAGCTGGCATGAGTTATATGCTTAAAATTTTCTTAAAGCTCTGCATGCAAATAACAATGAAAAATTATTTTTGTCTTTTTAATGTTTTTCTTTTTTGGCTAAGTTTTGTCACGCAGTTGTAAATTGGCACGTGTTTTGTTTTTGCTTCATTATTAATGGATCTGCCATGTTGTGACATGCATAAAAAACGCCGTTTTATCCTGTTACATAATTTAATGTGACAAATGTCCCGGAGAAAGTGAATATCATCCAATAAATTTATAATTTATTTCTAGCTGTTGAAAACCATTAACCATGATGTGAAATATGTAATATTGTGTGTTTAGAAATGAATATGATTCATACAGACTATTTAATTTTTAGAGTTACGCCCTCCGCATTAGAGCGTGTAGTTTTTAGTAGGGTATGCTTCTATATAAATTTATGGTTCGCGTAAACTATATTATTTAAAGTATCGTTATAGCACTGCATATTATCATGAAATATATTTTTTTCTGCTTCAGAATCTAGTATTTTTTCCTTTTAATATTTTTCCACATTTATGTGGATTACCCCCCCCCCCCCCCCCGCTAAGTATCTTGTCACTTAAAACGGTATACAACATCGTACTAACAGGGCAAAAAAGAATAATATATGCGATAAATTTATATTTTATCTCTTAACTATTAATAACCATTATTGATAACCAATCTGCATTCTTTTGCTTCATAATTTAATGTAGCAAATGTCCCGGAGAAAGTGAATAGCGTCCAATAAATTTATAATTTATTTCTAGCTGTTGAGAATCATTAACCATGATGTGAAATATGTGATACTGTGTGTTTAGAAATGAAAATGATACATACAGACTATTTAATTTTTAGAGTTACGCTCTCCGTATTAGTGCATGTACTTTTTAGTAGGGTATGCTTCTATATAAATTTATGGTTCGTGCAAACTATATTATTTATAGTATTGTTAAAGCACTGCATATTATCATGAAATATATTTTTTTCTGCTTCAGAATCTAGTATTATTTCCTTTTAATATTTTTCCACAGTTATGTGGATTACCCCCCCCCCCCCCCAAAGTATCTTGTCACTAAAAACGGTATACAACATCGTACTAACAGGGCAAAAAAGAATAATACATGCGATAAATTTATATTTTATCTCTTAACTATTAATAACCATTATTGATAACCAATCTGCATTCTTTTGCTTCATACTTTAATGTAACAAATTTCCCGGAGAAAGTGCATAGCATCCAATAAATTTATAATTTATTTCTAGCTGTTGAAAACCATTAGCCATGATGTGATACAGTGTGTTTAGAAATGAAAACGATACATACAGACTATGTAATTTTTAAAGTTACGCCTACCGTATTAGTGCGCGCACTTTTTAGTGAAGTATACTTCTATGTAAATTTATGTTTGGCGCGAGCTATATTGTTTAAAATATCGTTATAGAACTGCATATAATAAATCATGAAATACATTTTTTTCTGCTTCATAATCCAGTATTTTTTAATTTTTCCCCACAGTAATGCGGATTTTTTTTCCCTCTAAGCATCTTGTCACTAAAAACCGGTATACTACATCGTAATCGTATATAACGTTTTTATAACAGGGGGGGGGGGGGGGGAGAATAAAAAGTCTGTTGTTTCTTTCGCTTCATAATTTAATGTGATAAATGTTGCCGAAAAAATGAATTGCGACCAGTAAATTTATAAATTAATACTTAATTTTGCATTTATAATTCATTTCTACTGTTGTGAACCATTAACCATAATATGAAATATGTGATACTGTGTGTTCAGAAATGAAAATGATACATAAACAGACTATTTAATTTTTAGAGTTACGCCTACCGTATTAGTGCGTGTACTTTTTAGTAGGGTTTACTTGTATGTAAATTTATAGTTGTTGCGAGACGTATTATTTAAAATATTGTTATAGCACTGCATATATGAACCGTGAAATATATATTTTTTTTTCTACTTCATAAGCCAGTATTTTTTCCTTTTATTATTTTTTTCCATAGTAATGCGGATTTATTTCCCCGAAGTATATTGTCACATAAAAAACAGCATACTAGACCACACTAACAGAAAAAAAAAATTACAAAGTCTGTAGTTTCTTCAGCTTTATAATTTAATGTGACAAATGTTGCGACAAAAGCAAATAGTGACCGGTAAATTTATAATTCATTTCTACTGTTAAGAACCATTCAATGATGTAAAATATGTGATACTGCGTTTGGGAACAAAAATGATACAGCTAGACTTTTTCATTTTTAAAATTGCGCCCACCTTATTGATGCATGTATCTTTTAGGTCATACTTGTATATAAATTTATGCTTAACCCTTTAACGGATAAAGCACTTCAATTGCTGAAATGTTGAAATAAATGATTGACACCGGAAATTATGATCAAATTTATTTGTATATAATTAAAAAGCGACATTTCACTTACATAATAAATGGAAAACATTTCTATTAAAATTCTGCTGTCATTGTTGAATTTCGTAATTAAAGTTTTGTGGTTTCCTAGGGAAACCAATGAACGTTAATGGTTGGTGCGAACTATACTGTTTGATATATTGTTCTTGCATTGTTCATAATAATCATGAAATACATTTTCTTCTCTGCTTTCGCAATCGAGTAGTTCTTTTCTTTATTGTGTTTCCACAGCAATGAGGTATATTTTGTTCTTTTTGTTCTTTTTGTTGTTGTTGTTCTCTCTCTCTCTCTTATTTTTTTTTTCTTTTTTTTTTTTTTTTTTTTCGGAATATCTTCTCACATAGCGAAAATCGGAAGAGTTTTGTCATCTTCCCCATTTCTCATCAATCCGATTTGCGAAATTTGTAATTTCATCCTGTTGCATGATTTAATGTCACAAATGTTGCAGCAAAAACGGATAGCAACCGGTAAATTTATAATTTATTTCTACTGTTGAGATGTTGAGAACCATTATCCAGGATGTAAAATATGTGATACTGCGTTTCGGAACAAAAATGATACAGCTAGATTTTTTTTCATTTTTAGGGTTTCGTTCATCTTACGAAACCCTATTACTCCCGCTCCGTTGTTTGTCTGTCACAGAGCCATTCTAAAAAACTATGTAACTTACAGAGTTGAAACTTGGTGTACATAACTGTATATCAGCTATAAAGAGCTCAAAATATTAAAATTTGAAAAATTCGTATTATTTTAATAAATAGAGATAAAAAACCAAAATTCTAACAGCCTTTTCTTATTAAATTTAAACATTTTTCGTTATAGCCGATGCCAAAAATTAAAAATCCACGATGAAATTCTTTCTACAATAATTAATTTTCTATCAGATGACTTCCACGTGAAAAATGAAAATGAAATAAAAAGTTTCACCAATCGAAAAAAAAGATTAGTATGAAATAAAAATGATTGGCGTCATAGTGCTAATAAAACGGAAAGATTTCTCAATAATACAAGGCGTATGAGTATGCGTGTATGTAGACAAAGCAGATTAATATTACGTCATTAGAGAATTAAAAAGAAAATCTGACGTCATATGGGAAGTTTAACGGATTTTTCAAATGTTCCAGAATAATACAAAGCGAGTATGAATATGAGTAATAGAGAATAGTAAATATAAGAGTTTGAGGAACGTATTGAATCATGATAAAAACCCGATTATGGAAATATTCCCATATTTTAACATGTTTAATTTTTAAATTAAATTTTTTTTAAATATCGCATTTAGTCCACATGTCAGATATTATTATGACAGAATATAATAGCGGGCTTCGCCCGCTATCGGGATGGTTTAGAAATTCGACAAAAATCGAGAAAAATAGACCGGTAAATTTTTACTATATAAAAAACATGACTTTTTCGGTTTCTAAATGAAATTTATTTGGATTTATTAAAGAAAGGATAAACTGTTTTGAAAGGAATATTAAACGAAACCCTTTGAGCGATCTTCGATCACACTTACCCACTTGTTACATTTACGCCCACCATATTGGCGCGTGCATGTTTTAGGTCATACTCGTATATAAATTAATGTTTAATAGTTGGTGTGAATGATATTATTTAGTATATTGTTCTAGCATTGCGCTTAATAATCATGAAATATGTTTTCTTCTCTGCTTTCGCAATCGAGTAATTCTTTTGTTTATTGTGTTCCTACAGCAATAAGGTATATTTTGTTCTTTCTTTTTCTTTTTTTTTTGCTTTCTCGGTATATTTTGTCCATTTCTCATCAATCCGATTTGTGAAATTTGTAATTTCATCCTGTTGCATAATTAATGTGACGAATGTTGCTGCAAAAACTGATAGAGACCGGTAAATTTATAATTCATTTCTACTGTTGAGATAAGAACCATTATCTATGTTGTAAAATATGCGATACTGCGCTTGGTAACGAAAATGATGCAGCTAGATTTTTTTTTTTTCATTTTTACAATTACGCCCACTTTATTGGCGCGTGCACTTTTGAGGTCATACTTGTATATAAATTGATGTTTAATGGTGTGTGCGAACGATATTATTTGATTATATTATTCTAGCATTGCGCATAATAAATTAATAATCATGAAATAGATTTTCTTCTCTCAATTAACAATCTAGTAATTTTTTTCTTTCTCGTATTTCCACAGCAATGCAGTATATTTTTTCCCGAATATCTTGTCCTATAACTGAAAACGATAGTTTTTTCATCTTATTAATTTTTGATGAATCCGATTTACAAAATTTATAGTTTTATTCTGTTACATAATTTAATGTGACAAATTTCCCGAAGAAAGTGAACAGCATCCAAAAAATTTATAATTCATTTCTAATGTTGGGAACCATTATTTATGATTATATGTGACGCCGATATGATTATATATGACCATAATATGTGATTACATATGACCATAATATGTGATTATATATGACCATAATATGTGACGCCGTATTTGAGAACGAAAATGATGCAGCTAGACTTTTTCTTTTTTTCAATTACGCTCACCATTTTTCGTGTCTGTACCTTTTAACATCATAATTGTATATAAATTTATGCTTAATGTTTGGTGTGAACTGTATTATTTAATATATTGTTCTAGTATTGCACATAGTAACCATGAAATATATTTCGAATACAATCAAGTAATTTTTCTTTCTTAATTATATTTCTACAACAATACGATTTTTTTTCTGACTATTTAGTCACATAATCAAAAAAGTTTCCCATTTCTGATCAATCCGATTTACAAATTTTGTAAGTTTTATTCTACAACATTTGTCATGTTAAATTGTGTAACAGAAGTTACACAATTTAACATGACAAATGTTGTGGTACAAATTGATATCATGTTGAGAAACATTATTTAATATCTAAGTGATTGTGTGTTTGGAAAAAAAAAAAAAAATACGCTCAGGCTACTTCATTTTTATAGCTACGCCGATTAAATTGGTGCGAATACATTTATTTCAATGTATGCTTATGAATTTATTTTACATGGAATACTACTACATTAATTTTAAATACTTTTGTGTTATTTAAACTAAGGGATTCAAGCCGAGCTTTCCTGGTTACAGAGCATAGATGAAAACCTAAATATATATTATTTTAGATTGCCTATATTAGACATATTTAACAGGGCACATAACAAAATCTATTTCCTGTTTCACTAATAAATAATAAACAAGGGAGGGACAAAAAAGAAATAAGAAGCAATGTAAAATGTCAGGCTGAATAATCCTCTTTATTTATTTCCTCCAAAGAAGCATATTTCATACTTATTCATCTGAAAGATTTTCAGTTTCGTCTCAGCTTATTTTCTAAAAAAAGCCAGTAGTAGGAGAATCGATTTTAAAAATCGAAGCTTAAGATATTTCGAGACATAAGATATTTTGATATTTTCAATTGTCTGAATTGAATCCAGCTAGCAATTTGTCCTATGAAAAGAATATGTCTTTTAAAAAAAATTTTGATAACACAAAATGTCCCAGCATAAACAAACAAAGTAAATATTTCATTATTCATAATAAAAGGTTTTAATTGAAATAACTCGTAATAATTGAAGACACAAGTGTAAAAAAATGCTATGCAAAAAAAAAAAAAAAAAAAAAAAAAAAAAAAAAAAAAAAAAATTTCGAGAAAATTGAATTGAAATGCTTATTGTTATAAATTTTATTTATTTTCTTTTTCGTAGCATGTTTAAAATGTTAACCCACCATTGTTCAGGGAATTATTATTATTATTATTTATTATTTTTATTTAAATTGCTTCATTACTACCACTTTTTTTGAAAAAGTAATATTTGCTTTATTTAATATATCATTAAATTAGGCGAATATTACTATATAAAAAAACTGGTAATAGTCAAACAATCTAAATAACAATAATAACTTTCAACTGACAATACTATGTAGCAGAATATCCTGCCATTTGGATAATATGTTTTGTTAATGTATGTGGTACTAAAGTTTCTCACAAAATCTTATCGTTTAATTATTAAATATTTAAATAAATTACTAAATATAAAAATATTGATTATTAAAAAATATTCCATATCTTCAAGAACAATTAAAATCTTAGTATTTTTGTTTTACCAATTGGCTCATAATGCCTTCATTCATAAAATAAATCCAATTTTGACAAAAATATAGCAAAACACATTCTTCAATCACTTTACAGTAAGCTCCTGTTGTTTCTATTTATTAAATGTATCCGTATTGTTAAGCAAAAACACGTGCTTGAATAAAGCTGACGTCATATTGACGGTGCCAACGACCTGCCCAATAAATTTCGCTCTTACTGCAATTTTTTTTTTTTTTTTTTTTTTTAATCTTCTAAACATAGATTTCAATTTTTAAACTGTTGAATAGAAAATATATATATATATATTTTGAAATGCAATTTTTTTTTTAAAACTGTATCTCAATTTTGTGTTTTTTATGGTTTCAAAAATTATTTTGAAGCATGATTTTTTAGACATGCGTGCAACCCACGGAAGATCAACCTGTTTGCACTTAAAACAATGTAAATAATTCTTCATTTGTTTGTTTTCGTGTAATATTTCATAACAAAATTGAATTTCTTTAGATATTGTTTTTTTGTCAGGCGTGGATAAGTGGTTAAAAATGAGAACTGTTAGTAGAACTGCAAGTAACATAAAAACATGACTAACCAAAAACAGAAAGTATGGGAATGATTGGTTTTATGAGAGGAGGGGTACACATAAATGAAAAGCCTAATTAAGGGGTACGGTAGAGGGGGAAAAAATTGGGAACGACTGTTGTGGAGGAGAAATTTCTAGTAGTTGAGAAAAGGGTGATTCAGGATCTAAGCAGGAGAAACAGAAATCGTTGAGTTTATGGAAATTAGATTTTTATTCAAACCAAAATATCAGAGATCGTAAAGCAGTCCAAAGTAATATTAGCATGCTTTGGCACAAGCAAGACACCAGCCTTCTCATCCGGAAGATGATAAAAGTTATACAATGAAGAGAAGTCTATTCCATGGAAAATATTTTTTATTGCACATGATATACGATGAAGCGAGGGGTGGCCTCCCTTAACTTAATGAAATAATTGGATCTTTATAGATCAAAAGACAGAGATGATCTGATATTGGGTAATAAATTGTCTCGCCAAGTTTCGATGTACATTGAGCCACCAGCAGGGCCCGACTAACAAGTTTTTGAGCCCACGGCAATTTCAATTTTTCGTGCCCCCATAAACTGGTTGGTTTACTCATACAAGTGTTTTAGTCTACTTATTCGAAAAGCGTCAACTAAAAAAAAAATTAAGTTATCTGGAAAATTAAACAGTTCTAGGAATAAAAATAAAGTATTATTTCTGTTATTTATTGAAATGTGCTTTTAACAATAGATTGAGATATATTTTTGTCATTTCATCATATTAATATCTCAAATATCACATTTTTTCAGTTGTGTCACTTTTCGAATAAATGTGCAAAATATGATACAATTGAATGACTTGATAAATACAGTACATCAATTACTAGAAAATAATGATAGGAAGTCTACTTATTAATGATGTTATTGATATTAAATGATAAAGTCAAACTGAGTGCAAACAGAAGTCCTAAAAGTATTAAAACAATTTCTATTTTAAATTCTAATTTTGTGCCCCTCAAAAATTTCGTGCCCAGGGCATGGGCCACGGGTGCCCGTGCGATAGTCAGGGCCTGGCCACCATTTCGCAGACGCGTAGAAGAATTGATTTGTACGTTACGGGTAATTAATATTAATGTTTTGGGCGGATGGAATGAAATGGCTACCACATTTGGTGAATTCGTAATTTTAGTTAATTTTAGCGGACACATGCGGGCAACCCGGTGGGAATGGAATTTTAGACAAAGGAAACCGTTTAACTTGTATCTGGGAAATTACATTAATTTTCACAATTTGTTTATGAACAGAAAAAGGTCGGGTGCACCATGCAGCTGTAAATGAATGTCTGGAAAACCTTATATTACATCTGTTATAACCGCATTGGAATCAAAAATAAGATTTTTAACGTACATGCTGTATTTAATAAAGATAGCCCCCTTTTTTTTATATATGAGAAAAGGGAATAATATTTGAGGTTTTAGAATAAAGATATATTTTAGCGAAGAGAGTATTACTTAATATATTAAAAAATTAAGTTAGGAAGATAATAATTTAGAATAAAGATATGTATAAATGATTCTATATCATAACTGATAATCAACCGTAACGTATATTTAACGTTAAAAAAATTGCACTGTGTATATTTCATTATTACACCTTAGATATTCACTCTGTTAACAATACATGGATTTAGTATTGTTGATATTTAAATCCTGAATCTATCTTAAATTCAAATCAAACTTTGTAATTGGTGTCTAACTGGCCAAGATAGGACAGCAGATATAGGAATTCCTTGTTTTCAAGTAAAATTTCAACTGTTTTTCTTTACATGTACACGCGACATAACATCGCTATCAATTTCCTACATACTTTATCGAGTATCAAATTTGAAAAGATAATTCTCATTCACCCTGGGTATTCATTCTGTTCAAAATACATGTATTCAGTATCGGTCATATTTATATATATCTTGAATTTAAATCAAACCCTGCAAAATTTCAAAATATCTTATGTTTACCATCGATCATTTTAAAAATCGGTTCCACTATCAAGATACTTGGACATGTCATGACACTTTTTCTTTACATATATTATAAAATACATCAAAATGTACAATATATGTAAAAATAAAAGTGTTGCTAAGCTGCGCTCATAGTAAAATATTAAAAAATATATTAAAAATTGAGGTAAAATTAGGAGAAATTGCGTATTTTTCATCAAAAACTACGAATAATACGAACTTTGAGCTTCTGTAAGTCATATAAATCCGTACAAAATGCAAAAACTATTGTTGAAATTGTACAGGATAAATCGTCTAATATTAAAAAGTGAAATAATTAAGTTGCATAACAAAATCGAATTTTAGTCTTATTTCATGGGCAAAAAACACGGCTTATGGACCCTGATCCTTTCTTAAGTCTACCATCGATCATTTTTAAAATCTGTCCCACTGTTACATAAGAACGATATGAAAATAAGCTGGTAGGATATTGAATAGGGATGAAAAATGTCTCTTCTGAGGACAGAAACTAATTTTATGTGTCAACTTCCATCTGATTTTCTTTTAACTCTATAATGCGTGATAATCTCATATGAATTTCTGTTATAAAAATTGTAAATAAATTTGTTTTGAATTTGTAAATAAATTCTCATCCACCCTAAATATTCATTCTTAACACGTTTATTCAGTACCGTTTATAATTAAATTCCGATCTTTCTTAAATTCAAATCAAATGTTGTAAATTCGTTCCACTATTTCATAAGAACGATTCGAAAATAAGACTGTCGGATACTGAATAAGGATGAAAAATGCCTCTTCGGAGGAATAAATGAAAAGGACGATTCAGTGTGACATTTGATTTCGCTTCCCCCCCCCCCTTGCTTTCCATAGCAAAACAGAAAATAATTTTATGCGACACCTTCAAGCTGATTATTTTTTAACCCTATCTTGCGTGACAACCTCATATGAATTTCTGTTGCAAAATATGTAAATAAATCTGTGTTAAATTTGTAAATAAATCTGTGTTAAATTTGTAAATAAATTCTAATTCAACCTAAATATTCATTCTTAATACATTATATTTAGTACCGTTCATAATTAAATCCCGAATCTATCTTGAATTCATATTAAACGTTGTAAATCGGTTCCACTATTTCATAAGAACGATTCGAAAATAAGACGGTCGGATACTGAATAAGGCTGAAAACTGCCTCTTCGGAGGAAATAAATGAAGGAGGCTATTCAGTGTGACATTTGATTTAGCTTCTCCCCCCCCCCTTGCTTGTTATTCATAGAAAAACAGAAAGTAATTTTATGTGACATCTTCAAGCTGATTATTTTTTAACCCTATCATGCGTTAAGCTCATATGAATTTCTGTTGTAAAATTTGTAAATAAATTTGTGTTAACTTTGTAAATAAATTTTTATTTACCCTAAATATTCATTCTTAATACATTTACGTAGTACCGTTCATATGTCCCGAATATCTTGAATTCAAATCAAACGTTGTAAATCGGTTCTACTATTTCATAAGAATGATTCGAGAATAAGACGGTCGGATACTGAATAACTGAATATAAGAATGAAAAAATGCCACTTCGGAGGAAATAAATGAAGGAAGCTATTGAGAGTGACATTTGATTTCTCTTCTTTTTTCCCCCTTGCTTGTTATTATTAGCGATACAGAAAGTAATTTTATGTGTCACATTCTAGCTGATTACCATTTAACCCTATCATGCGTAAATCTATCTTGAATTTAAATCAAACCTTGCAAAATTTCAAAATATCTTATGTTTACCATCGATCATTTTAAAAATCGGTTCCACTATTAGATAAGAACGATACACAAATAAGCTGGTGGGATACTGAATAGGGATGAAAAATGCCTCTCCGCAGGAAATAAATGAAGGGGCTATTCAGTCTGACATTTGATTTCGCTTATGTTTTTTTTTTTATTCGCCTTGTTTGTTATTCATAGCAAAACAAAGTTATTTTTATGTGTCACCTTCAAGCTGATTAAACCTATAATGTATGATAACCCCTTATGAATTTGTGTTGTAAAAAATGTATTAAATTTGTAAATAAATTATCATTTACCTTTAGATATTTATTCTTTTAACAAACAATGTATTTATTCAGTACCGCTCATAATTTAATCCCGGATCTACCTTGAATCCAAATCACACGCTGTAAAATTTCAAAATATCGTAAGTCTACCATCGATCATTTTAAAAATCTGTCCCACTAATACATAAGAATTCAGAACGATACGAAAAGGAACTTGTCGGACACTGTACAGAAAGAAAAATGCCTCTTCGGAGGAAATAAATGAAGGGTGCTTATTCAGTCTAGCATTTGATTTCGCTTCTTTTTCCTTCCCTCCCCCCCCCCCCCCCCCACAGCAAAACAGAAAGTATGTCTAAAATGTGTCACCTTCAAGCTGATGAAACCTATGATGTATGATAACCCCCTTATGAATTTGTGTTGTAAAAAATTGTATTAAATTTGTAAATAAATTCTCGTTTACCTTACATATTTATTCTTTTAACAAACAATATATTTATTAATTAACCGCTTGTAATTTAATCCCGAATCCCAAATCACATGCTGTAAAATTTCAAAATATCGTAAGTCTACTATCGATCATTTTTAAAATCTGTCCCACTAATACATAAGAATTCAGAACGATACGAAAATGAACTTGTCGAGCACTAAGAGACTGAAAGATGCCTTTTCGGAGGAAATAAATGAAGGGGGCTTATTCAGTCTAGCATTTGATTTCGCTTCTTCTTCCTTCCCTTCCCCCCCCCCCCCCCATAGCAAAACAGAAAGTATGTCTAAAATGTGTCACCTTCAAGCTGATGAAACCTATGATGTATGATAACCCCCTTATGAATTTGTGTTGTAAAAAATTGTATTAAATTTGTAAATAAATTCTCGTTTACCTTACATATTTATTCTTTTAACAAACAATATATTTATTAATTAACCGCTTGTAATTTAATCCCGAATCCCAAATCACATGCTGTAAAATTTCAAAATATCGTAAGTCTACTATCGATCATTTTTAAAATCTGTCCCACTAATACATAAGAATTCAGAACGATACGAAAATGAACTTGTCGAGCACTAAGAGACTGAAAGATGCCTTTTCGGAGGAAATAAATGAAGGGGGCTTATTCAGTCTAGCATTTGATTTCGCTTCTTCTTCCTTCCCTTCCCCCCCCCCCCATAGCAAAACAGAAAGTATGTCTAAAATGTGTCACCTTCAAGCTGATGAAACCTATGATGTATGATAACCCCCTTATGAATTTGTGTTGTAAAAAATTGTATTAAATTTGTAAATAAATTCTCGTTTACCTTACATATTTATTCTTTTAACAAACAATATATTTATTAATTAACCGCTTGTAATTTAATCCCGAATCCCAAATCACATGCTGTAAAATTTCAAAATATCGTAAGTCTACTATCGATCATTTTTAAAATCTGTCCCACTAATACATAAGAATTCAGAACGATACGAAAATGAACTTGTCGAGCACTGAAGAGACTGAAAGATGCCTTTTCGGAGGAAATAAATGAAGGGGGCTTATTCAGTCTAGCATTTGATTTCGCTTCTTCTTCCTTCCCTTCCCCCCCCCCCCATAGCAAAACAGAAAGTATGTCTAAAATGTGTCACCTTCAAGCTGATGAAACCTATGATGTATGATAACCCCCTTATGAATTTGTGTTGTAAAAAATTGTATTAAATTTGTAAATAAATTCTCGTTTACCTTACATATTTATTCTTTTAACAAACAATATATTTATTAATTAAACGCTTGTAATTTAATCCCGAATCTACCTTGAATCCAAATCACATGCTGTAAAATTTCAAAATATCGTAAGTCTACTATCGATCATTTTTAAAATCTGTCCCACTAATACATAAGAATTCAGAACGATACGAAAATGAACTTGTCGAGCACTGAAGAGACTGAAAGATGCCTTTTCGGAGGAAATAAATGAAGGGGGCTTATTCAGTCTAGCATTTGATTTCACTTCTTTTCCTTGCTTTTTTTCCATAGCAAAACAGAAATTAATTTTATGTGTCGCATTCAAGCACTATCTTTTAACCTATCATGCATGATAACTAGATATGAATTTGTGTTATAAAATTTGTAAATAAATTTGTAATCAAATTCTCATTTACCCGAACTATTCATTTTTAATACATTTATTCAATACCGTTCATAATTAAATCCCGAATCTATATTCAATTCACATCACACGTTGTAAAATTTCACAAATTTTAAGTCTACCATCGGTTATTTCTAAAATAAGTCCCACTATTACATAAAAACGATACGAAAATATTCTGGTAGGATATTGAATAGGGATGAAAAATGCCTCTTCGGAGGTTATAAATGAAGGGGGATATTCAGTCTGACATTAGATATCGCTTATGTTTGTTATTTTTTCCTTGCTTGTTATTCAGAACGAAACAGAAAATAATTTTATGTGACACCTTCAATCTGCTTATCTTTTAACCCTATCATGCGTGATAACATCATATGGATTTCTGGTGTAAAATTTGTAAATAAATTTGTGTTAAATTTGTAAATTCATTTTCATTCACCCAAAATATTCATTCTTAACACATTTATTCAGTACCGTTCATAATTAAATCCCGAAGCTGTCTGCAATTCACATCAAACGATGTAAAAGGATCAGGGTTCATAAGCCGTGTTTTTGGCCCATGAAATAAGACTAAAATTCGATTTTGTTATACTGACTTAATTATTTCACTTTTTAATATTAGAAGGTTTGTCCTGTACGATTTTGACAGTATATTTTGCATTTTGTTCGGATTTATATAACTTACACCAGCTCGAAGTTTGCATTCTCCGTAGTTTTTGATGAAAAATACACAATTTCTCCTAATTTTACCTCAATTATTTACATCAGCGCAATAGTGCAACACTTTTTCTTTACATATATTATAAAATACATCAAAATGTACAATATATGTAAAAATAAAAGTGTTGCTAAGCTGCGCTCATAGTAAATAATTAAAAAACATATTAAAAATTGAGGTAAAATTAGGAGAAATTGCGTATTTTTCATCAAAAACTACAAAAAATACGAACTTTGAGCTTGTGTAAGTCATATAAATCGGAACAAAAAGCAAAAACTATTGTTGAAATCTTACAGGATAAACCTTCTAATATTAAAAAGTGAAATAATTAAGTAGTATAACAAAATCGAATTTTAGTCTATTTCATGGGCCAAAAACACGGCTTATGGACCCTGATCCTTTCTTAAGTCTACCATCGATCATTTTTAAAATGTGTTCCACTGTTACATAAGAACGATATGAAAATAAGCTGGTAGGATATTGAATAGCGATGAAAAATGTCTCTTCTGAGGACATAAACTAATTTTATGTGTCTACTTCCATCTGATTTTCTTTTAACTCTATCATGCGTGATAACCTCATATGAATTTCTGTTATAAAAATTGTAAATAAATTTGTTTTGAATTTGTAAATAAATTCTCATCCACCCTAAATATTCATTCTTAACACTTTATTCAGTACCGTTTATAATTAAATTCCGATCTTTCTTAAATTCAAATCAAATGTTGTAAATTGGTTCCACTATTTCATAAGAACGATTCGAAAATAAGACTGTCGGATAGTGAATAAGGATGAAAAATTCCTCTTCGGAGGAATAAATGAAAAGGACGATTCAGTCTGACATTTGATTTCACTTTTTTTTCCCCTTGCTTGTTATCCATAGCAAAACAGAAAATAATTTTATGTGACACCTTCAAGCTGATTATTTTTTAACCCTATCATGCGTGACAACCTCATATGAATTTCTGTTGCAAAATATGTAAATAAATCTGTGTTAAATTTGTAAATAAATTCGCATTCACCCTAAATATTCCTTCCTAACACGTTTATTCAGTACCGTTTATGATTAAATTCCGATCTATCTTAAATTCAAATCAAACGTTGTAAATTGGTTTCACCATTTCATAAGAACGATTCGAAAAAATAAATGGAGGGATATTCAATCTGACATTTGACTTCGCTTCTTTTTTTCCCCCCTTTCTTGTTATCCATAGCAAAACAGAAAATAATTTTATCTGACACCTTCAAACTGATTAATTTTTAACCCTATCATGCGTGACAACCTCATATGAATTTCTGTTGCAAAATATGTAAATAAATGTGTGTTAAATTTGTAAATAAATTCGCATTCACCCTAAATATTCATTCTTAATACATGTATTCAGTCCGTTCATAATTAAACCCCGAATCTATCTTGAATTCATATTAAACGTTGTAAATCGGTTTCGCTATTTCATAAGAACGATACGAAAAGAAGATGGTAGGATACTGAATGGGGATTGAAAATGCCTCTTCGGAAGATATAAATGAAGGGTATATTGAGTCTGACGTTTGATTTCACTTCTTTTTTTCTTTTTCCTTGCTTTTTTTTTCATAACAAAACAGGAAATAATTTTATGTGCCACCTTCAATCTGCTTATCTTTAAACACTATCATGCTTGATAATCTCATATAAATTTCTGGTGTAAAATTTGTAAATAAATTCTAATTCAACCTAAATATTCATTCTTAATACATTATATTTAGTACCGTTCATAATTAAATCCCGAATCTATCTTGAATTCATATTAAACGTTGTAAATCGGTTCCACTATTTCATAAGAACGATTCGAAAATAAGACGGTCGGATACTGAATGAGGATGAAAACTGCCTCTTCGGAGGAAATAAATGAAGGAGGCTATTCAGTGTGACATTTGATTTAGCTTCTCCCCCCGCCCCCCTTGCTTGTTATTCATAGAAAAACAGAAAGTAATTTTATGTGACATCTTCAAGCTGATTATTTTTTAACCCTATCATGCGTTAACCTCATATGAATTTCTGTTGTAAAATTTGTAAATAAATTTGTGTTAAATTTGTAAATAAATTTTTATTTACCCTAAATATTCATTCTTAATACATTTACGTAGTACCGTTCATATGTCCCGAATATCTTGAATTCAAATCAAACGTTGTAAATCGGTTCTACTATTTCATAAGAATGATTCGAGAATAAGACGGTCGGATACTGAATAACTGAATATAAGAATGAAAAAATGCCACTTCGGAGGAAATAAATGAAGGAAGCTATTGAGAGTGACATTTGATTTCTCTTCTTTTTTCCCCCTTGCTTGTTATTATTAGCGATACAGAAAGTAATTTTATGTGTCACATTCTAGCTGATTACCATTTAACCCTATCATGCGTAAATCTATCTTGAATTTAAATCAAATCTTGCAAAATTTCAAAATATCTTATGTTTAACATCGATCATTTTAAAAATCGGTTCCACTATTAGATAAGAACGATACACAAATAAGCTGGATACTAAATAGGGATGAAAAATGCCTCTCTGCAGGAAATAAATTAAGGGGCTATTCAGTCTGACATTTGATTTCGCTTATGTTTTTTTTTTTTTTCGCCTTGTTTGTTATTCATAGCTAAACAGAAAGTAATTTTATGTGTTACCTTCAAGCTGATTAAACCTATGATGTATGATAACCCCTTATGAATTTGTGTTGTAAAAAATTGTATTAAATTTGTAAATAAATTCTCATTTATCTTAGATATTTATTCTTTTTAAAATACATTTATTCAGTATCGTTCATATTTATATCTCGAATCTACCTTGAATTTAAATCAAACCTTGCAAAATTTCAAAATATCTTATGTTTAACATCGATCATTTTAAAAATCGGTTCCACTCTTAGATAAGAAGGATACGCAAATAAGCTGGTGGGGATACTGAATAGGGATGAAAAATGCCTCTCCTCTGGAAATAAATGAAGGAGCTATTCAGTCTCGACATTTGATTTCGCTTATGTTTTTTTTCGCCTTGTTTGTTATTCATAGCAAATAAGAAAGTAATTTTATGTGTTACCTTCAAGCTGATTAAACCTATGATGTATGATAACCCCTTATGAATTTGTGCTGTAAAAAATTGTATTAAATTTGTAAATAAATTCTCATTTATCTTAGATATTTATTCTTTTTAAAATACATTTATTCAGTATCGTTCATATTTATATCTCGAATCTATCTTGAATTTAAATCAAACCTTGCAAAATTTCAAAATATCTTATGTTTAACATCGATCATTTTAAAAATCGGTTCCACTATTAGATAAGAACGATACGCAAATAAGCTGGTGGGGATACTGAATAGGGACGAAAAATGCCTCTCCTCTGGAAATAAATGAAGGAGCTATTCAGTCTCCACATTTGATTTCGCTTATGTTTTTTTTCGCCTTGTTTGTTATTCCACGGCCAAACTCGATCTTTCTCTCTCCCCTCATACGGCCTTCACAATCACCCCTTAGTTTCGGAATCGTTAAAGGGCTACTTTCGCCGGTAGGTGGCGCGCTATACTTACCATAAATAATGCTTACTAAAGGTTACTTCTATACATAAAAATACAAAAATCTTTGCAATATATTCATTATAAAAGGTATGTATAACATATGTATCTTTTGTTTCGGCGTTTTCTTTACTACAAACAGGAAAAACTAAAAGATTTAGAGATAAAATAAATAAATACAATGCTTTTAGCAATTAAAAATAGTTTAAATAACTCGCTACTATAAAGTGCAAAACAAACATTATAAGTAAATTTTATATATTTATATACATTTAAATTCTTGATTACTTGAAACATTGATAATTCTAAGCGTAAAATACACAGTAAAAAATTAAAAAAATAATTACTAGTTTCATAATAGTAGTAAGAAAATTAAGCAAGTTCGCCAAAATCCTTCAATGAACTCATATCGTTTTTTTTTTCTCAAAACATGGATTATTTTTACACTATTCTTAATTATTTAAAATATGTATATATATGTATATTAAAAACAATTTTCAATAAATTTAATCATTATAGGTACTGATCTGAAATCTATAAGCATTATATATAACATATCTATCTTTTGCTTCGGCGTTTGCTTTGCTACAAACAGGAAAAACTAAAAGATTTAAAGATAAAATAAATAAATGCAATGCTTTAAGCAATTAAAAATGGTTTAAATAACACCCTACTATAAAATGTAAAACAAACATTATAAATATTTTTTTATATTTATATACATTTCAATTCTGGATTACTTGAAACATTGATAATTCTGAGCGTAAAATACACTGTAAAAATTTTTAAAAAGATTTACTAGTTTCACAATATTAAGAAAATCAAGCAACTTCGCCAATATCCGGCAATGAACTCATACCGAAATTTTTTTTTTCTCAAAACATTGATTATTTTTACACAATTTCTAATTATTTAAAATATAGGTATATATGTGTACATTCAAAACAATTTTTAATAAATTTAACCATTATAGGTGCTGATCAGAAATATATAAGCATATAGAAATATGATAGAATTACATATCAAATTAAATATTATATTCTAATTCTGGAAAGTCATGGTATAAAAGTATGTATATGATAAAAATAAAAATATACTTTCATGTTTCATAATATCAACAGAATAAGACAACCTATTTCGCCAATATCCGGCAATCACCTCATATCGCTTTTTTTTTTCTCAAAATACGGATTATTTAACAAATTCATAATAATTTTTAATTTAATATATAAAATTTAATATAATAGTTTCGACGATTCCGTTTGAATTTAGGATTGGTATAATCCTAAAATTCTAGTAAAATTCAGTCTAAAATTGTGGAAATTAGACTGATGAATTGTAGTTTAGGATAAGACAACCCACCTCTATCCTGATTGGCAATTAACTGAAGTATGGTTGCATGACATTGATCTGTTTCTATGCTTGATAAGCAGGATTCTCATTCAAAATTTCCTTGAATTACTCTTACAAGATTACTTATCCGCTAACAATGGCAATACTTGCAAACTTCAGCTTAACTCTTGGTGGTGCTAGCAGTTAAAAAGAAATTAATTAAGTGGTTTATAATTTCGATCATTAAAATTCAGTTTAAATCTACAAATAAATTGAGAGCCGCAGCAATTTTATAAGGCACATATTTCGAAAATTTTGCTCTGTACTTCTACTGATTGCTGGTGTATCGGTAATAAAAGCGCCTATTCATGAAAAGAAATTCCAGGTATTTTTTTTCTCTGAATTTGAAGCACAATGTGGAACACAGCAATGAACCATTTTCAACAAAAGAAAAATAAGAACACGCAATTTCATTTACGTTATATCCAAGAAAATACAAGAGTGAAAGGCGAGAATAAGGAAATTCTCCATTAGCCATGGTAAGTAATAGCGCCCCCTACTTTCTCCGGGGAGAAAATGTTATTCCTTTTGAACAAACGGAAAATGACTTTTTGTTACGGCCGTATAAGAGGAAGGAGAACGATCGAGTTAGGCCGTGGTTATTCATAGCAAATAAGAAAGTAATTTTATGTGTTACCTTCAAGCTGATTAAACCTATGATGTATGATAACCTCTTATGAATCTGTGTTGCAAAAAATTGTATTAAATTTGTAAATAAATTCTCATTTACCTTAGATATTTATTCTTTTAACAAACAATGTATTTATTCAGTACCGTTCATAATTTAATCCCGAATCTACCTTGAATCCACATCACACGCTGTAAAACTTCAAAATATCGTAAGTCTACCATCGATCATTTTTAAAATCTGTCCCACTAATACATAAGAATTAAGAACGATACGAAAATGAACTTGTCGCACACTGGGGAGAATGAAAAATGCCTTTTCGGAGGAAATAAATGAAGGGGGCTTCTTCAGTCTAGCATTTGATTTCACTTCTTTTCCTTGCTTTTTTTTTTTTTCATAACAAAACAGAAAGTAATTTTATGTGTCGCATTCAAGCTCATTATTTTTTAAACCTATCATGCATAACTCGATATGAATTTGTGTTATAAAATTTGTAAATAAATTTGTAAACAAATTCTCATTCGCCCAAAATATTCATTCTTAATATATTTATTCAGTACCGTTCATAATTAAATCACGAATCTATATTCAATTCACATCACACGTTGTAAAATTTCAAAACTTTTAAGTCTACCATTGATAATTTTTTAAATCGGTTCCATTATTACATAAAAACGATACGAAAATAATCTGGTAGGATATTAAATAGGGATGGAAAATGCCTCTTCGGATGAGGATATAAATGAAGGGGGATATTTAGTCTGACATAGGATATCGCTTCTGTTTTTTCCTTGCTTGTTATTCAGAACGAAACAGAAAATAATTTTATGTGACACCTTCAGTCTGCTTATCCTTTTCTAACCCTATCATGCGTGATAGCATCATATCTATTTCTGGTGTAAAATTTGTAAATAGATTAGTGTTAAATTTGTACATGCATTTTCATTCATCCAAAATATTCATTCTTTACACATTTATTCAGTACCGTTCATAATTAAAACCAGAATCTGTCTGCAATTCACATCAAACGTTGTAAAAGGATCAGGGTCCATAAGCCATATATTTTTGTCCCATGAAATAAGACTAAAATTCAATTTTGTTATATTGACTTAATTATTTCACTTTATAATATTAGAAGGTTTATCCTGTACCATTTTAACAATTGTTTGGATTTATATGACTTACACGACAAGCTCAAAGTTCGCATTATTCGTAGTTTTTGATTAAAAAAACGCAATTTCTCCTAATTTTACCTCAATTATTTATATGAGCGCAATCGTGCAACACTTTCTTCTTTACATACATTATAAAATACATCAAAATGTATAATATATGTAAAAATAAAAGTGTTGCAAAGCTGCGCTCAGAGTAAAATATTAAAAAACATATTAAAAATTGAGGTAAAATTAGGAGAAATTGCGTATTTTTCATCAAAAACTACAAAAAATACGAACTTTGAGCTTGTGTAAGTCATATAAATCGGAACAAAAAGCAAAAACTATTGTTGAAATCTTACAGGATAAACCTTCTAATATTAAAAAGTGAAATAATTAAGTAGTATAACAAAATCGAATTTTAGTCTTATTTCATGGGCCAAAAACACGGCTTATGGACCCTGATCCTTTCTTAAGTCTACCATCGATCATTTTTAAAATGTGTTCCACTGTTACATAAGAACGATATGAAAATAAGCTGGTAGGGTATTGAATACCGATGAAAAATGTCTCTCCGGAGGATAGAAGGTAATTTTATGTGTCACCTTCTATCTGATTTTCTTTTAACTCGATCATGCATGATAACCTCATATGGATTTCTGTTATAAAAATTGTAAATAAATTTGTGTTGAATTTGTAAATAAATTCTCATCCACCCTAAATATTTATTCTTAACACGTTTGTTCAGTACCGTTTATAATTAAATTCCGATCTATCTTGAATGCAAATCAAACGTTGTAAATTGGTTCCACTATTTCATAAGAACGATTCGAAAAAATAAATAAAGGGTTATTCAGTCTGACATTTGATTTCACTTCTTTTTTTTTTTTTTTTTTTTTCCTTGCTTGTTATCTATAGCAAAACAGAAAATAATTTTACATGACACCTTCAAGTTGATTATTTTTTAACCCTATCATGCGTGACAACCTCATATGAATTTCTGTTGCAAAATATGTAAATAAATATGTGTTAAATTTGCAAATAAATTCGCATTCACCCTAAATATCCATTCTTAATACATGTATTCAATCCGTTTATAATTAAATCCCGAATCTATCTTGAATTCATATTAAACGTTGTAAATCGGTTCCGCTGTTTCATAAGAACGATTCGAAAATAAGACTGTCGGGTACTGAATAAGGCCGAAAAATGCCTCGTGGGAGGAAATAAATGAAGGGGGTTATTCAGTCTGACATTTGATTTCGCTTCTTTTTTTTTTTTTTTTTTTTTTTTTTTTCCCTTTATTGTTATTCATAGCAAAACATAAAGTAATTTTATGTGTCACATTCTAGCTGATTGTCTTTTAGCCCTATCATGCGTGATAACCTCATATGAATTTCTGTTGTAAAATTTGTAAATAACTTTTTTTATTTCTCCCAAATATTCATTCTTAATACATTTATTCAGTACCGTTCATAATTAAATCCCGAATCTATCTTGAATTCAAATCAAACGCTGTAAATCAGTTCCACTATTTCATAAGAACGAAAAAAAAAAATGATCAGATACTGAATAATGATGAAAAATGCCTATTTTGAGGAACTAAATGAAGGGGACTATTCACATTCAGATTGACATTTGATCTCACTTCTTTTTCGTTTCTCCTGCTATTCATGACTAAACAGCAAGTAGATTTTATGTGTCACCTACAATCCTGCATCGATTCTGGTAACACGATTTTACCGAAACCCGACCCACAGTTCGGGTGAGGTTGGCACTAACTTTTTTCGTTTCGGGTCATGCTGACCTCTACTTTTTTGCTGCGGGTCGGTTTTGTGTTGGGTGTTTACCCTTGCGGGTCGGGCATTGGTTGACCAAAAAAAAAATTCAGCAAGATCTCCAGAACAATCACTCTCGTGTAGCAGACACCTCTAGCGAACATTTTTTTCAATCTCTAACACCTATATATTTGGATGTTTTTATCTCTGACTAGTGGATACTTCCGAATATTGAACAGATACAGTAGTTGTGAGGTGTGCGCTATTCAGAGGTTTTATTACTTTCGAATATTAAAGAGGATATAGGAACTTACAAGTAAAAGTACTTCAGTCTGTGGCGGCGAATTTCGATTTTTATAGCTCATTCGATTCATCTCATCGAGCTATTTGCTACCCTGCATATCGGCTATTGAGTTTTGATAATGACAGGGGGCCGGGTCAAAATTTAAAATCTTGTTCATTGAAAACCAGTTGCCGTCAAAGAAATGAGTAAGATTTAAATTCATTTATGGTTCTTACACTGACATGCATTGATGGCAGTCAATTTTTGACACATTGTTCATTCCGAAGAAGTGAGTAAAACAAAAATATTTCTAATAATTCGCACAACGAGCAAAGGCTTCTTCAGCTGATTCGACGACAAAAACAGATCTGCTTTCATCATAACTTGCGAAAACCTGCAGGTCATACTGATATTTTATCTGCTACTACAAATTCTTATAATAATAGCATTAATATAACTTTATAGTAGTTATTGGCAATATATGGCACTGTAAAAATAATTAGTAAACTTAAATCGCACTTATTTCTTTGAAGGCATCTGTTTTTCATTGAACGAAATTTTGAACTTTGACCAGGCCCCCTGTCATTATAAAAACTCAATAGCCAATAAGCGAGGTATAAAATTACAAAGCTCGATGAAACGAATCGAATGAGCTATAAAAATCGAAATTCACCTTCACAGACTATAGTACCTGTACTTGTTAGTGTATTATGGAATATCATTTACCATAGGCGTAGCCTCGGGGGGGGCACGAGGGGGCACGTGCCCCCCCCCCAACTTTCTGAACATCAATTTCTAAAATATGATACAGTCAATTAAGACCTGTCTTGTATTGACCCAAGATGGAAATGAAATAAATACTTTAATTTTCATTTTATATTTCTTCATTTTTTTTTACTTAATCAGATGTCAGATCAGTATAGATAGCTCAGCTCTATACTCAGCTCTATCATCTTGTGTTGTGCAGTACAAACCCGGATTCGAAAATTCATTAAACGAAAGTTTGAACTATCATACTCTCTTACAGCTGCGGACAATTTCAATGTGTCAGCTGTTTTTTTTTTTGCTGTATGCGGTTAGTATCTACATGTACGTTTTTTTTCTTCTCATTCCGTCTGTAGACTTTAGAAAATGTTGTTGTGTTTATCAGAGCGGAAGTTCTGTTTCCCTGCAATATATATTTAATTTAATTTGTTGTAACTTTAATTTTATCAAGTCATAAATATCTTGCTTTTCCAAGCTGTGTCGCTGGAGTTATTTACCAATGGAATGCAACCACACATCACTAAGATTATAAAAAATAATTAATATTTTCTTCATTTAGTTATTAAATATGTTCTTCTCTCTTACTTATTATTTTTTTTAATGACAGCACTTAATCTTCTGCTATACTTTTGCATTTTTGAGATGCAATGCTTATGATTTTTTTTTTTCAAAATGTGAGCCTTCTTGAAAGAGCTGTTTTAAAGTTAATATACAGCTGTACCTTGGTAAACGATGGTAATCCGTTCCAGAAATACCGTTGTTAAGCAAAACCGGTGCTAACGAAGGTGCAATTTTCCATACAATTTTGCAGGCGCACATACATTAAATGATTGGTTATTTCTTAAAAGTACCGTTTAAACTTATTTAAAATGTCTTAAAAGTTTGATAAATGTCTTTTATTTATTATCAGGGCCGTACCAAGGGTAGTGCGGGCGTGCCCCCCCCCCCCCTCCCCTTACCAGGCGCCAGATACAGTTGTTGTGGTGCTGTTTATTATATTTGTTACAAAAATATTAATTTCAATAAAATGATCTAGCGGAGCTTTCCTCATTTACTAGGTCGTTTTTTCCCAAGTGAACCTCTAATTAAATTAACCTGATAGTGGGGTCCAACTGCTGTCAACAGCGTACACCCGTGCAGGCTACGCCTGATTTGGTCTCGAATCAAACTAACCATGATTTTTTTTAATTTTTTATTTCGACCCAAATTAGTTTAATATTTTGAGCATCGTAGTTCACGTTACGACAATTTTGCATTCTTCTAACTTTAATTTAATCGCAGGGAAGCAAAATTTAACAGCGTTAGTTCTTTCCGTTTCGAAAAAAAAAGGAGGTCAAAAATTTGCCGAAAAAGCGAAAAAACACTACAAAATTCGCGAGCAATTCAAAACGTGCAGAGGACAAAATATACTATATTGGTCTAAAAGCTTGAAAACGAATTCCTTTTACAAGTGTTAAAAAATTTCCGCTAACCGAAAAACCACAGAAAATCGGGTAAATTTTTTTATGTAAGCGATTTTAATACAATGTATTTAAACCGGATTCCTTTTACGATCCCTCCCGGTTTCCATTCCCCGCAGAATGCGAAGAAACGCTACAAATCTCTCTCTCTCTCTATCTCTATCTCTTTTAATCGCAGAGGACAAAATTTACTATATTGGGCTAAAAGATTGAAACCTATTCAAAATTGCTGCAAAACGCAAAAAAAAAAAAAAAAAAAAAAAAAAAAAAGTTTAAATCGCATGATAATTAAAATCATTGTACGAATGATGAATAAACTTTATTGAAAATAGAAAAAAAATTACTGTATTGGGCTAAAAGATTGAAAGTGGATTTTTTTTATGAATGTGAAAATATCTCCACAAAACGTGAAAAAGAAATCCCATAAAAAAAATTTCCACGAAAAATTCAAAAATCATAGAAGACAAAATTTACTATATTGTGTTCAAAGGTTGAAACCAGATTTCCTTTACGAATGTAGAAAAATCGCCGCAAAACGCATAAAAACGTAAAATTTGCAAAAAATAATCGCGAAAAACTTAAAAATCTCAGAGAACAAAATTTATTACATTAGGTTAAAAAATTGTAGCTGGATTCCTTTTACGAATGTCAAAAAATCGCCGCGGAACGCGAAAAAGCGTTAAAATCGCATGAAAAATTAAAATCATAGTACAGATTCCGAATAAACTTTATTGAAAAGAGAAAAAAAAATTACTCGATTGGGCTAAAAGTTTAAAACCGGATTCTTTTTACGAATGTGAAAATATCTCCACGAAACGTGAAAAAAAATCACATAAAAAAATTCACTAAAAATTGAAAAATCGCAGAGGACAAAATTAACGGTATTGTATTTAAAAACGGAAACTGGATTTATTTTACGAATGTTAGAAAAATTGCTTCAAAATGTATAAAAACTGAAAAAAAAAATTCACGAAAAACTTAAAAATTGCAGGGAACCAAATTTATTATATTGAGTTAAAAGATTGTAGCTGGATTCCTTTTACGAATGTCAAAAAATTCGTCGCAAAGCGCGAAAAAACGCTAAACCCCGCATAACAAATTCTCGAACGAATTCAAATTCGCTATAATGAGTTCCCAATAACCATTATTGCAAAGAAGCCAACATTTACTATATTGGTCTAAAATAATTTGGGCTAAAAGGTTGTAATTGGATTCCTGTTACAGATGTTAAGAACTTCCACAAAACGCGAAATATATAGAAAAAAAAAACACGCAAAAAGTCGCATGAAAAATTCGCGATTAAAAGCAGTGAGTACAAAATTGAGTACAAAATGTAATCGCAGACTTCAAAATTTAGTACAATGGGCTGAAAGATTAAAACTGGACTCTTTTTACGAATGTTTAAAAATCGCAGCAGAACGCGAAAAAACAACAAAATATCTCATAAAAAATTCATGAAACATTTAAAATTCACAGAGGACAAATTTTACAATGGGTTAAAAGGTTGAAACCAGATTCGCATCACAAATGTCAAAAAATTGCCACAAAATGCGGAAAAACACTAAAAATCACATACAAAATTTAAGAAAAATTTAGAAATCACTGAGGTCAAAATTTACTATATCGGGCTGAAAAATTGAAACCAGGTGTATTTTACGAATGTTTAAGAAAATCGCCGCTGAACGCTTAAAATTACATAAAAAAATTCGTGAAAAATCTAAAAATCGTAGATCACTAAATTTGCTATATTGGACTAAAAGATTGATGTTGGATTCCGTTTACTGATGTAAAAAAAAAAAATCGCATAATAAATTTTCAAAAAATTAGAAAATCGCAGAGTAGAAAATGTACTATATCGGCAAAAAAATAAATAAATAAATTAAATTAAATTAAACCAGATTTCTCGTACAAATGTTTAAAAAATTGCCTCGGAAAGATAAAAAACGCTAAAAATCACATTAAAATTTCGCGAAAAATTAAAAAAAGGCAGAGGACAAATTTTACTATATTGTGTTAAAAGATTGAAACTTAATTCCTAACGAAAATGTTAAAAAATTGTCGCAAAACGCGAAAAAACGCTAAAAATCACATAAACATTTTGCAAAAATTAAAAAAATTGCTGTACGACGAATGTTTAAGAAAAATAAACTTTTAGGTCTAGGGAGCTAGAAGATCGAAACTGAATTCCTTTTACACAATGTGAAAATTTTCTGCGAGGCCGTTTTTAACCAAGATACCACGGTATATATATGGGAATGTGTGCGTGCGCGCGTAATAAACATTTGTGCCCCCCCCCCCCCCAAAATTTTCGGTCACGCTACGCCTATGTCATTTACGTTTGAGGCAATATCACAGTTCGATATTATTTAAAACAAGAAAACCGAATACAATCACAAACTTTAGACTATCTGTGATTAGTTATTTGTACGCAAAATCATTTTACGAAATTTAATCACATGTAAACAAACAACAATAATAATAATGAAAAACTTTGAAGGGCATTATGAGATAGTCGAGAATTGAGGGTTAAAAATGAAGAAAACTAACACAATTTGGAAAAATACAGATTTAATAGTACAAAGGGAGCATGATTAAAATATAGTATCTAAGTATTAGTTTTCATTCACAAAGCGTAATATAAGGATAGGTCTCTGCGCCAGTACAGTTAAGGCTATTCAGTACTGGTATTCCATCATATAACCCGATCTCGCCAGTTTGGAAAAAGTATAGCCTGTTTATTGCCATTAATCATGAACTACAAAATGGGCCTTACATGATAAACTGTTACTATTTTGGTGAACATCGTAATTAGTTTCAAAGTAAATATTATTTCTAATGATGAATAAAAATATTGAAAATTTACCTCCTAAATCTTTCCAAACACGAAGAAACAAAATGTTTATTCATACAACGCTCCCTAACGCCAGTCAACGAATGATACCCTCTAAGAGGCACACTGTGAACAAAGATTCTATACACTAGAAGATGTGAAAGTTCCGTAGACATAATGTAAAACGACTTTCGGCAAAGGATATGCGATACAGCAAAGTTGCATTACAGGGTGAACTCATTGGCGCGCTCGCCCGGATACTCGGATTAAATCTATTAGCGATAAGTCGCCAATTCTAGTCAATCAAAAAGTGGGATATGTTCGCGTTTTTGTTTTCTTTTTTGTATTAGAAAGAATCGTTAAATTAACAAGGTGTATTTTTCATTATATTTAGAAAAGATAAATGCATATTTCTAAATCGTAGACACCTAGGTAAAAAATATCATTAATGTTATAACTATTATTTATTTTTTATAGACTGGAATAGATATATTCATTAGTTAAAGAAATTAGAAGCAGAGGCACAATTTCTGTTGCAAAATACGAGAAAAAAAATTAGAATACATATACACACGTTATCTTAAAATTGAAAAGAAATTTTAAGTATAAATAAGAAATTTAAAAAAAATTAAAAAAAAAAAAATCCCGAAAGGTGCTGACCCTCGCTGGGGACAGAACCCTCAACTAGTTCATTTAGCCGCTTCCTGTCTGTTATCATAACCATTCAGCCATCGGTGCTCGCTTTTCTACAGAGAAAGATTGAATAGGGTATTTAGGATTAGAAGGAGACTACTTTTTTTTGGCTTGTACTGAAAAATGTACACTTATTATTTTTATATTGACCTATATTATTTTGATGAATCTGGTTCGAACTAAAAAACTTGAATAAGAAAAACGTATAATTTAAAATTAATTTCAGTTTATTAATGTATAATGACGGTGCGACGATAATAATAAAATTGTAATATTACTAAATTACATTTATATTAAGTACTTAATATAAATTAATATGTCTATTTATTATTATTATTATTAAAATCATTTAAAAATATTTAAATAAATGGATAACTAATAAACTATATAAATACAAGATTTTGCTAATAATACATTTTTTTTAATTAAGATTATTTGAAAATAATAATGATAAAGAATAATCTAATGACAAATTAAAATGATCTAAAAATAATCTTCTGACTAAATGTATCATCATTAAATATATATATACTGCATCTAACAATAACGAAAAATTATTAAGAAAAAATATGGAAAAGCACATATCTCTAAGTTCAGAATTTGGACTAGAATAATATAAAAAAAAGTGTATTTCAGAATTTTTTATTATTTTTTTATTTTTAAGGGAGGGAAAAACGTAAAAATGAAATCAAATAATTATTTCTGTTGAAAAATGTAATCATTAGAAAATATGGGATACCCCCCCCCCCCCCAATCGGAATACAGTAATTAATACAAAAGTAATAAGTCTTCCCTATCTAGAAAATGTTTAATAAATGACTAAATTATATAAATAAATACAACTGCATAAGTGAGAGACGTATAAATGGTGCACTCTTGAACTAGTAAATTGCTTTAAAAATTACTTTATTAATATAAAAAGGAAATTTATTTTCTTGTCTTAAATTTTCTATATAATTTCATAAATAGGTTAAATTTATTTCATTTTCTCGCTTCGTCGAAACTATAGTTGAGTTCTACAGCAGATGCCCCATTCGAATAGTTAAGTTAGCTTGTTGCAACCATTTGGCCTCATGTTTGGCGTACACGAATATTGCCCCTTAAGATAACTTTTTTTGCAGTACATTCCCTTTGCTGAAAAATCCAATTTGCACAATTCTGGCAATAGATGGCGCAGTCACGACTTCGCCCAAGCTTCATATCTTCTAGTGTAGTATCTTTGCTGTGAACGTTCTTAAGTTGTTTATGATATTGCCGCTTGGTGGCAGCACGTTACCAAAGAAAAACATTAGTATTCTATATTACCCGACAATTCCATAATACCCGAAGTTCCTCTTCCTATGTCCTATCAACATGCCATTGTTGGCGACATACCCACGTATGAACTTTAGCAAAATTTTCACAAAAATCTATTTAATAACTAATAACAAAAAAAAAAAAAAAAAAAAAAAAAAAAAAAAAAAAAAAATGCGAATGTAAATATCATATGGAATTCTTATCAACATGCCATTGTTGGCGACATGCCCTCATATGAACTTTAGCAATAATTTCACAAAAATCTATTTAATAACTAATAACCAGAAAAAAAAAATAGGGCATTTAAATATCATGGAATTCTTATCAACATGCCATTGTTGCCGACATACCCACGTATGGACTTCAGCTAAATTTTCACAAAAATCTATTTAATAACCAAAAAAAAAAAAAAAAAATAGTGCATGTAAATCTCACATGGAGTTCCTTTTGTAACTCCTTAATAAATGTAAGAATTTTAAAAATTTAATACTATTTGTTTTTCATAATCCAGTTTAAATCTATTTTAAATGTAAAGTTTTTTTTTTTTTTTTTTTTTTTTTTTTTTTTGTAAATCTTTTTAAAATTAATTCATACATGAAACGCTTACGAATTTGGAAGAATAAATCTGCTTAGAAGTTGAATTACGATATAGTTACAACGATTTCTGTTAATTCCTAGCTGTTTTCAATTCAGACAGTTTAAATATCAAAGTATCTTATGTCTACCATCGCCTCAATTTTTAAAATCGATTCTAACTATTGATAGCTTATTTTAGAAAATAAACTGATACGAAACCGAAAATCTTTTAGGCGATTAAGTATGAAAAATGCCAATTCGGAAGAAATAACAGAAGGGGACTGATCAATTTAATTCGCATCGTCTTTTTATAAACATTTTCCAACAGAAAAGGGTTTATGAATTCGGTTTGTCTAGTCGTCTGTCGGGTCGTACTCTAACTCGCGTAATATACCCTAGTTGGCAATAATTGAAAGAATAATATTCAATTATTTTATTAATTCCTTTAACACTCGATTACTATCCTACAGAAACTTACATTATTGTTGTCGTTCGAGGCTAACGAAAAAGACAGGCTACCGCGGTGCATTCCACCTATCTTTTTTTACAGACCGCTAGAGTGATGTAATGCTCTTTTCGTACACCTTCATTGGTGCATTCAAACATCACGTGACTCCGGCGGTCTGTAAAAAAAGATACGTGTCAAGCACCGCGGTAGCCTTTCTTTATCGTTAGCCTCGTTGTCGTTGTATCGACGTAATGACGATGTAATGACGTAATTTTCATATATATATATATAATATAATTTATACAGCGATATTTCGAGAAAAAATTAGAAATGTATGAGGTTTTTTTTTTTTCGTTTATCTACGAAACAAAAAAAAAATGACTACTAAAACTTAAAAAAATCGTATCGTAACCATGTATCTTACAAGATACAAGAATAGTGATTGAGTATTAAATTGTTAACTGAATTCAATTCAAACATATCAAAATATCTTGTCTACCCTCGCTTCGATTTTAAAATCGATTCTAACACTAGTGGATTTTTTTTTTTTAGAAAATAAGCGGAGACGAAATTGAAAATCTTTCAGATGAATAAGTATGAAAAATGCTTCTTTGGAGGAAATAAATAAAGAGGACTATTCAGTCTGACATTTTACTCCGCTTCCCATTTCTTTTTTGTCCCTCCCTTGTTTCTTATTTTTTTAGGAAACAGGAAGTAGATTTTGTTATGTGCCTTGTTAAATATGTCGGTATTTTATTAAAGGAGGATATTCAATGCCCGTTAATTTAAGGTCATATTTGTAGGTTTTCTGTGAAAAAATTGGCAACAGATTTTCAAACGGAAATCAACTTTAGATTAGACCAATGGTTCTCAATCGGTGTGCAACGACACACTGGTGCGCCGAAAAAGGTCCTCAGGTGTGCCGCAAAAAAATTCATTACAGCTATAGCAAGATTCTATCAATTTACAAAAGTACTTTAAAATGCAACATTCTCAGTTCTACATTTAATATGTAATGGTGTTTAGTGCCATTGCTTGTGGTCGATCTTTAAGTCCGCCGTTTTTGGACTTTTTCGATTTTGTTTGCGGATTATTTTTATGAGGATACTTTCACTTTCGAAACTGGATTTTTTTTTTAGGTGAAAAAAAAAAAATCGACAAAGTAAAAAACTGTCGTTGTTTAGATTGATCTGAGCTATCCAATACCAAAAAAAAAAAAAAAATCGTTTAAAAATATTGAAATGCAAGCGAGCTATTGTAAAATAATTGTCCCACAGGATTAGCATTAGCAAGCGGGTGTTTTCGCGTGAGGGAACAGGACCCTTAACCGAAAATTTACAATTATTACGAAAGAAAAGTTAAATAACAAATAAATAAATTAAATTTATCCGCTTTTAATTTTAAACTTGCGTGAAATAAGCTTTTCAGCAGCGAATAATGTTCAAAGCAAAAATATTTCTGTTAGATCCTAGAAACAAGTTTTACTGGCATTCGTATTCGAAAATCTTGTCTTGTAAAGAAGATATACAGGGTGTCCGAAAAGTCTGGAAGCTGTCAAATAACTCGAGAAATATACATCGGATTGAAAAACGGCAAAATGCATGTTCAATATTTTTGAAAAATCTATTTAGGGATATGAAAGTTGCCCCCCCCCCGGGGGGGAAAGGGGACAACTTTGAAATCTTAAATGATGACCCCCATTTTTTATTGCAGATTCAGATTCTACGGGAAAAAATACGTAACTTTTGTACTGAACATTTGCTTCGAAACATTGTAGATGGCGCTGTAATCGAGTGCAATGCTCTGAGAATCGTTGCCATTGCAATGTCTGGAAACGCTCGAATAGCTCGAGAAATATACATCGTTATTGAAAAACGGAAAAATGCATGTTCAATAGTTTTGAAAAATCTATTTAGGGATATCAAAGTTGCCATTTTTCTTTACACTTTAAACTTTTCATTACAAGTAATAACAAAATATTTTAGTTTGTCTATTTATGATGAGAAACATTTTGTTTGTGTTATTAGAAATAAATTAAAAAATATATATGTTCCTTTCATAAGTTTAGTGTGCTGCGAAAGTTTGATTTTGGGTTTGAGTGTGCCGACAGATAAAAAAAAAAAAAAAGGTGGAGAGAAACACTGTTCTAAACAAGTTGAAAATTGTACGTTAAACGTGATAAATGAGATTCTTTCTTACTATAACTAGTTTTAGAATGTAAAAAAATCATCATTTTTTCAGTGAAATGAATTATATCGTCTGTTATGAGCGAAATGAGCATGCCTCTTTTTAGGTGCGTTCGTAATTATATAAATACGTAGCACCTATAGTCGTCGCTTGGTCCGTCCGTCTGTCTGTCTGTCCGTCTGTCTGTCCGTCCGTCTGTCTGTCTGTCCGCACATAACAACGCAAAAACTACCCAACCAAATGGTTTGCAATTTAAAATATATTATCTTTGCAGAATTTTGTCGAGACATTTCAAATTTTATTAAAATCGAATCAAAACTTTAGGAGATATTAATAAAAATATTTATTAAGAAATTTGATTTTTTTTTTTAAAAATCGGTGCTTTTTTGTTATAGGAGCTTCCGAAGTTTAATCGTCAAGCGACCGAGATACTTATTTTATGACAGAAATTAATCTGCAGACGATAGAATTCATTTCACAGAATTAAAAATCATCAAGATCTGAATATTTATATAACTAGCTGATACATATATATCTGAATATTTATATAACTAGTTAAGATATTTGTATGAAGAGTGTCATAAAATATATACTTAACTAGCTGTTTAACCCGTTCTACGCACGGGATATCATGAATTTAATTCTAAAACGTGCGTACGAACGCACCTCGTTTGTAACGTTTGACGTACAATTTCCAACTTGTTTTCTCTTATTACGTATGCCCACGTTTACAGATGCGAATTTTTTTTCGACACCAGATGCGCTGCAAAATACACCATTGAGATCTTGCTTTGCGAATGATTACCTCCATGGTTTAATATTTCTATGATTGACGATGAACGAATCTCTTGTGTTTATTTACTTTAATGGCTATTGGTGTAAAGTCCCATGACTTGCGCTTTTATCATATAGATTGTGTATGATAGAATTTAATATAATGAAAAAAAAAACGTTTATTAATATCTTTTTAAGTTTTGGTTCGATTTTCATAACATTTGAAATGACTCGACAAACTTCTGCAACGATTCTATACATTAAATTTCAAACCATTCGGTTGGATAGTTTTTGCGCTCTTATATGCGGACGGACGGACCAAACGACGACTATAGGTGCTACGTATTTATATAATTACGAACGCACCTAAAAATAGACAAATATAGTGCAAGTAACTTTAACAATGATATATTTTAGATAATGCATTTCCTTTTCTAAAACAGAAGAGGAAGATTTACATCATGTCCAATAGCTCATGATTTGGATCGACATAAGACATAATTTATGTTATACTTTTTCTATTTCTCCCGCAACATTACATATATTAAACTATGTAAAAGTCTTTTCCTTGTGAGTGTCATAAACAGAGAAGGGGCAATAATTTATTTTTATCTGTGTTATAGGGATAGCCGATACCGTAACCTGACAAAAAGAAAAAAAGAAAAAATCGTAACATTATGGAAAAAACAGTAAAATAATATTCGATTATGAAAAAGATAAATATTTTCAAGGACATTAGATGTAGCTTCAATATTTGGAGCTAACATATTTCACGCCAAACGTAAATGTGTGAATTAAATGTAGTTAAATATATGTATAAGGTGTGTAAAAAGTATCTCTATTTGGAGCTGTCTGTAGCTTGAAGGAATTACCCGACTGAAACCAAAATCGGTACACTTACTATTCAAGAAGGATGAAGAAGAATGGAAGAATAAAAAAAAAATAATTGCAATAATCACCGACAGATGGCACTATTGAGTGTGAAATGTTATGTGTAATACATGAACAAAGAATTAAGGCGTAAAACCAGAATAAGGCGTAAAATTAGGTATGCACCGGGGCATACCTAATTTATTGGAAAATGTCACAGTGAATGTGATTACGCTTTCGCATGGCGGTGCCGATCATGTTCAGGTTCCACATGGCCATTGTGTTGGAGGACACAATACTGGCGGTGCACGACGTGCTCAACTGCGGAATGTAACACATCAGGAGTGATGTTTCGCACATGTTGTGATATGCGGTAAAGTCATTGAGGTTTGCGACACCTCCATGGTACACAATATTATACATTACATGTCACACTCAAAAGCGCCATCTGTCGGCGGTTATTGCAATTATTTTTTTATTGTTCCATTCTTCTCCCCCCCCCCCTTCTCGAATAGTAAGTGTACCGATTTTGGTTTCATTCTGGTTATTCCTTCAAGCTACAGACAGCTCCTAATAGAGATACTTATATTATAACCACCCTGTATATACTATAATAAAGAGTTTCAATCGTATATAAAAATACATAATCATGCAAGGAGTGTTTACTATAAGAGTGACATATTTTGGATGGAGTTTCAATACAAAGCGATACAGTAGATCCCGGTTACTTGGGTTAAAATGCCAAGAACACAGTTAAAAATCTATATATATATCTATATATATATATTACGCTGTCGTACGTGGCACAGTTGTTAATTGCTTAATGGCAACGCCCGAATGAAACGCACATCTCATTGGTCGGTGCTGCCATCTACTGAAATAAAAGCTAAACAATATAATAAATTATAACACCTTGTAATAGTATATTACTTTTAAATGCTAAAGGTGTAAAATTAACAAATATAATATAAATTAAAATAACTTTTATTAGTTGTTTTACATGTTTCGACTCTTTCCGAGTCATTTTCAAAAACAAAATGAGAATATTCTAAAGCTGCACGGGCTTTGAGGTTATTATTTTCATGTAGTTTTAAAAATTACGCACGTTATCTATTATTTTTTGTTTGATTGTTTATTTTCATATCTTTGACCATGGAGTAATTCTAGCCACAGTTTCGGTAAATTAAAAGATGCCGCATCGTTACATATTGTATTTTTGCGCGTGAGTATCTCTATGGTTTCTCTTATTATGGATGATAGTATAGACTGGAGGAAATATTATTGTACTTTCATTGAAATTTATTTGGATGGTTTCTTCTTGATATAATCTTGCCAGGGCTGTAGTTTTTCTATTGTATTTAATATCAGCTATATGCTCTTTTTTCTGCAATTAAATTTCCTGCTGGTCATGTCTATGTAGTAATTTTCAGATCCGTCTTCTTTGATAAAAGGTATTTCATATACTTCTGAATAGCCTTAAACGTTTCAATATCTGATTAATAGCCAAACCACCTAAGAAATTAAAGAATATCATTTGCAGTAAAATTGGCCCAATTAATTTTGAGAATTAGTCAGGAGTATATGAAATACCTTTTATTAAAGAAGACTGATCTAAAAATTATTACATAGGCATGACCAGCAGGAAATTTAATTGCAGAAAAAAGAGCATATAGCTGATATTAAATACAATAGAAAAACTACAGCCCTGGCAAGATTATATCAAGAAGAAACCATCCAAATAAATTTCAATGAAAGTACAATAATATTTCCCTCCAGTCTATACTATCCATCCATAATAAGAGAAACCATAGAGATACTCACGCGCAAAAATACAATATGTAACGATGCGGCATCTTTTAATTTACCGAAACTGTGGCTAGAATTACTCCATGGTCAAAGATATAAAAATAAACAATCAAGTAAAAAATAATAGATAACGTGCGTAATTTTTAAAAACTACATGAAAATAATAACCTCAAAGCCCGTGCAGCTTTAGAATATTCTCATTTTGTTTTTGAAAATGACTCGGAAAGAGTCAAAACATGTAAAACAACTAATAAAAGTTATTTTAATTTATATTATAGTTGTTAATTTTACACCTTTTAGCATTTAAAAGTAAAAGCTAAACAAATAATGACTTATTGATTATAGTGCAAATAAATTGTAATTATAATTTGTCAACATTAACAATTAAATAAATGTATTCTTATACATTTTCATTTGAAATATTGATTTTTGTAAGCATTTAATATTTATAATTTAAAAAATACAATTAGCAATATAAAATTGTAAACAAAGCAATGATTTTTAAAAAGGGAAAAGTAAGTTTAATAATTTTCCCTGAGCGTTTCATTTTTTAAACGTAGCTGTTATACTTTTGAAATTTTAGCTCTTATTTAATTTTTTTACAAGCTTTTAGTATAAATAAATATTATTCAGTCTTTATATATATATATATATATAAAATTTACTGTTATATTTTTCAATGACTGTGTGCCCTGGCAACGCCGGGCGGGTCAGCTAGTATCATTAAATTTGCTTCTGATAATTGAGGCAGCCGCTTTATTGGGACATCGTGCAAAGCACAATTAACCGGAATATACTTTATTATGTACGCCATTGCTGAAAATTCATAACTTGAAATGGAGTATAATTTACAACACAATGTTCCTTTCAGCGGCAACATTGAATAATGTAACGGAATATAATTACATTTGTTTCGAGTTTCATAACAACGCGACAGTTTTTAATCAATATTTACTCAAAACTGGAAGCTGTGTTTTCACTTTCGAAACAAAACAAAAACATTAAGTTCGCTGTGTCTAGACGTAATACATAATAATTTGGGACAAAGTATCCTTTTAGCAGCAAAGTTTGTTACATTAAATTATATTAAAGGTTGAGAAACACTGGATTAGACTAACTTCTTTCAACAAGTTTTCTAAAAATTAGGTATGCACTGGATGAGAATTTTTGTCGGATATCGGATACAGAAATGTCCGGCACAAAATTTTACCAAATTTTCGGTATCCGGCCTAATACTTTCTCGTTTTTAATTTCAGTAGTAATATTTTTATTTTATGCTTGCTTTTAAAGAAGAAAAACTTTAAATTATTCTAATTTTATGTCATTCAAATAATAGATTAAAAGATATGAAAGATATACAAATAATAGATTTAAATTCCCTTATGAAGTTAGATACTTAAAAACAAATGCTTTGTTGTAATTAAAATTTGAAATTTAATCATGTTTTGTCTTTTGCCTATTCTTAATGTACACAGTAGTTATATATTTTTTTAATTCCAAGGTCATTGTACATAAAAATATAAAATTTAAATGATTTATCTATTTTCCTTACTTATAAATCTGGGCTTTTTTTTTTTTTTTAATATATAATTACGAAATATCCTATTGGTGGGGCTTTTCTTCTTTTTCTACATATACAGGGTGTCCGAAAAGTCTGAAACCGGTCGAATAACTCCAGAAATATATACATCGAATTGAAAAACGGCAAAATGCATGTTCAATATTTTTGAAAAATCTATTTAGGGATATCAAAATTGCCCCCTCCTGCAACTCTGTCCCCCCTGGGGGAAAGAGGGGCAACTTTGAAATCTTAAATGATAACCACTTTTTTTATTGCAGATTCGGATTATACGGAAAAAAATGCGTAACTTTTGTATTTAACATTTTCTTCGGAACATCGTAGATGGCGCTGTAATCGAGTAAAATGTAGTGAGAATCGTTACCATTGCAATGTCTGAAAACGCTCGAATAACTCGAGAAATATTATACATCGGATTGAAAAACGGTAAATACGTGTTTAATATTTTAGACCTGAATGGATTTTTCTAAAATATTGAACACGGTAACGCACGGGTCCACTGGTTACCAATTAAAAATCGATTTTACTGCTTTTCCTACTGTTGCGAAAATAAATAAATAAATAAGATGGGACAAAAAAAGAAAAATCTTTCAAGATGAATAAGTAAAAAAAAATGTCTCTTTGGAGGAAATAAATGAGGGCTGCTATTCAGTCTGACATTTCATCCTGCTTTTTTTCCTCTTGTTTGTATTCATACTTAAAAAAAAAAAAAAAACAGGAAATGGATTTTATGTGTCTTTTAGTAAGAGGGATCTATTGTTTTATGTATCTGAAAGAGAAAGATTAAAAAAAAAAGCTATTTAACCCCTTCGGCTGACGTCCTATTAATACGACATATCTTTTATTGAGTGTTATTTTGTCTTAAACATTATTTTTATTAATTCCAGCACCTAATAGTGATAGTATGAATCTCTACATTTCCTATTATGACTTCACTTATGTTTAGCATTTAATAATAATAATAATAATAATAATAATAATAATAATTTTCATAATTATTAGCAAGCCGTTGCCATTTCTTTTAATTAAAACATACGTTTCACTCTTTAAATTAAAATTTGGGAATCCTTTTCCGAATTGGTAATTTATGATAAAAGATAAAAAATATTACTAAATTTTTATGCTTGTTTAATTTAGTTGTAATACGACATTTTCCAAAAATTCTTCCTTAGACTATCGTTATATGAAAAACACGCAAAATAACTACATTTGTGAGGTTTTGGTAAAGAACACATTCGTTAACCTTCATTAAACCCTAACTTCTGTGATTCCGATAGCTATTTTTAATTTTGTTAGCATAACAGTAATTTTTTCCCCAAATTGAAAAAAAAAATCAGGGCCGAAGGGGTTAATAGGGAAAATACAGCAAAAGCCTGATTTTATGTTTCCCGCATGATACGTTCTTTCCCCCTAATAAAAATCCTCTATCAATAACGTTAAAAAAAAATCCCGATTTCTGTGTTACAATTCCTGCATTGTACTTTTTTTTTATAGTCAATCCGAATGAGAATTTTCCTAAAATGCATACTAATTGTGTACTGGGATTACGACGTATAACACGATTTAATTAATTGTCTTCTAATGATAGTGGTGATAAAATTGACAAAAAACCTACAGATAATGTGCCAACATCAACAAAAATAGTAACTGGCTGGAAAACTGTATCAGTTAGAAAGAAAGAAAAATTATTGCACAGTTGACCAAGAAACAAATTTGCAAAAGCTCACAACTACAGAAAATACATTCAATTTAATGAATCCAGCCCTTGCAAAAATCAATGAGATCAGGCTCTGCCCGACCTGGCCAGAGTCAATTTTGACAAAATAAATTCCGATTTTTCGTAACATACAATTAAGTTTCTTTTAAAGAATACTGAATGACTGATATGACTTTATGCGAAAATTTTATCGTATATTTCAAACTATATCTCCACAAGGTTTCTTTGGAAGGATGAAACAGTGAAAACTTTATCAAAATTAACAAGAAACATATGATATAAGGAGATGCAAAATTATTCCCAATTTATCACGTGCACCTTACATGATTTACAACCAACCAAATTTTGCATTTCGACTCACAATTAGGTAAAGTGTTATCCTTAAAAATCCCGTTTCATCCTAATTTGTCTGTGAATTTGCATTTCATAATCTTCATAATTGTTGTTTTACTGAAAACGTTCACAATCTTATTTAAATCTGCCGCTATTGTCTTTGTTTTCTCGGCCATATATTTTTTTTTATCTACTATAGTACCTATATGAATGATAAATTAATCTGGAATTCGAATCGGATATTGTAAAATTTCGAAATATCTTATACAAGCATGAGATTCTTCCGCGGATCCGCGATTTTCCGCTTTTTTGTCATATTCCATTTTCCACTTTTTCGCCATTTTCGGATTTTTCGAAAAAACGTGAAATTTGCCTTCAGATTGCGAAAAAAAACCCACGAATTTCTTCAAAGGATCGCTGAAAAACGCGAATTTCTTCAAATGATCGTGTGAAAATCGGCAAAAGATAGTTGAAGAAACGCAAATCTCGTCAAAGGATCGCTGAAAATACGGGAATTTAGCCAAAGGATCGTTGAAAAAACGCGAATTTAGCAAAACGACGCTGAAAAAAACGCGAATTTAGCAAAACGATCGCTGAAAAAACACGATTTTCGTCAAAGGATTGCTGAAAAACGTAAATTCAGCCAAAAGATCGCCGTTAAAACGAGAATTTAGCCAAAAGATCGCTGTAAAAATGCAAATTTAGCCAAAATGTCGCCGTAAAAATGCGAATTTAGCCAAAATGTCGCCGTAAAAACGCAAATTTAGCCAAAAGATCACCGTAAAAATGCGAATTTAACCAAAAGATCGTCGTAAAAAAACGCAAATTTAGCCAAAAGGTCGCCGTGAAAATGCGAATTTAGCCAAAATGTCGCCGTAAAAACGCAAATTTAGCCAAAAGATCGCCGTAAAAATGCGAATTTAACCAAAAGATCGTCGTAAAAAAACGCGAATTTAGCCAAAAGGTCGCCGTGAAAATGCGAATTTAGCCAAAAGCTCGCCATGAAAAAGCAAATTTAGCCAAAAGCTCGCCGTGAAAATGCAAATTTAGCCAAAAGATCGCCGTGAAAACGCAAATTTAGCCAAAAGATCGCCGTGAAAACGTAAATTTAGCCAAAAGATCGTCGTGAAAACGCAAATTTAGCCAAAAGATTGTCGTGAAAACGCAAATTTAGCCAAAAGATTGTCGTGAAAACGCAAATTTAGCCAAAAGATCGTCGTGAAAACGCGAATTTCGTCAAAAGATCGCCGAAAATAAGCGAATTTCGTCAAAAAAATCGCCAAAAATAAGAGAATTTCGTCAAATCATCATTGAAAATAAGCAAATTTCGTCAGAATTTACTGCATTGGGTTAAAAGATTGAAACCAAATTTCTTTTAGTAATGTAGAAAATTCGCTATGATACAGAAACAGATTAAATTAAAAAAAAATCTATTAAAAAAATTTTAAAAACTAGCTTCAAGCTGACTGGTAAAAATGACCTGGAATCTGGAATAACCACGGCACTGACTAGTTGGTGGCACTGATAATGTCCTTAAAAAATCTGTAATTCCTTAAAAACTTATTTTTTATTTTGAAAAAGGGTGGGAATTCTGTTTTATCATTTATTTAAGGGTGTTGCAATTATTAGCATATACTTGATATGCTCTTTCAAGAAAAGTGTCTTACAATATTTCAAAATTTCAATTAAAAAAATGTTCATGCTATTGAAAGGTTTTATTAATGTGCTGTATCTTGGTAAAATAGACTTTTTATTAAAGTAAATAATTTCTGCCTAATTTTTGTTAATAAATGTACATTTCTTTTTAATGCACTTAAAGCTAAATTGATGTTATATATTTTATTTAAAAATATATATTTTTTAATTGCAATTACATTTGTTGCGCTTGAAATTCATAACTTATTGCTCAAACGTCGTTCGCGTAGTTTTCAGCTTTTTTGCTTTTTTGTCAATCTCATCCCTGAACTTATATCTACCATAACTTTAATTTTCTTAATCGATATACTACAGCTACTGGGTATCGGGAAAAAAATAAGCAGGGACAAAACTCTTTCATGCGTCTAAGTATGAGAAATGCCTTTTTCGAGGAAATAAATGAGGAGTGCTATTCAGCATGACATTTCATTGCAGTTGGGCTTTTTTCTTCTGCTTGTATGCTAATCATAATAAAGCAAAAAGTAGATTTTTTACGGTGTTTCTTTCGGGCTGAATTTTAAGGAAAAATGAAACGGTTCAATTTTACAACTAACAGATGTATTAAATTTTTAATTAGATTCTTAAGTAACCAATGGGCTTGAGTTCAAACTAAAAATCTAATTTATTCACAAAATTAGGGGGAAAAAACTCTCTATTTGAGGAACAAGATTATAGTCTAAATTTCTTAAAATGTATTACAATACTTTAAATACTTATTCGCTAATTTCTGAGACATTCACGAAATTATTTCTTAAAGAAGGAAAAAAAAAAAATCCCGTAAAAATACGGAAATTGTACTGGCAATTAACGAAAATTCAAATAGTGCTAATTTGTATTCCCTCCTCTATAAATGCGCACGTCCATTTTCTCTCTACCCTCTCCCACACACTCACATATATCTGCATCATATTTACAATACTTACTTTACACAATGTGTTCGGAAAATAAAAATGTTAAATCATAAACTTAGAAAAATATTTTTTTTTTTCAAAATTAGCAAGAAACATGTGATATAAAAAGATGCACAATTATTGCCAATTTGTCGCGTGTACTCCGTATAACTTACCATCTTCTACTAAATTTTGCATTTCAAGAAAAATATAGTTATTTTTAGAAATCCAAATTTAACCTAATTTGTGGCTGTATTTGTAATTCATAATTGAAATTTTTGTGAAAACGTTCACAGCCATATTCAAATCTGTCATTATCTTTGTTTACTCGGCAATATAATGTATCCACTATTGTACTTCTATAATATTATGAATGATAAATTATTCTAGAATTCAAATCGGAGATTGTAAAATTTCGAAATATCTTATATCTACCATAACATCAATTTTCAAAATCGATATGCTACAGCTACTGGGCTTAGAGGGAAAAAATAAGCTTGGACAAAACTCTTTCAGGCGAATAAATATGAGAAATGCCTCTTTCTAAGAAATAAATGAGGGGTGCTATTCAGCTTGACGTTTCATTCCAGTTAGGGTTTTATTTTTTCTTCCCCTTGTTTGCTGTTCATAGTAAACCAGTAGATTTTTTTATGGAGGCGCTTTCAAGCTGAATTTTAAGAATTTGGAAGAATGAAACAGTTCAACTTTACTACAGATAGATGTATTAAAATTTTAATTTTTCTTCTTAGGTAATCATCTGTAGGTCGTAGTAATTTGACTTATGGCTACACAAAAAATTAGAGCTGAGACGGGCTCGATTTTTATACCAGTTTTCGGGTTCGGGTTCAAACTGAAAATTTAATGTATTCACAAATTTAAGAAAAAAAAAATGGTATCTCTGTTTGAGGAACAAGATTATAGTCTAAATTTCTTAAAGTGTTTTCCTTTAAATACTTGCTAATATATAGTATACACTACTCACTTAAATACTCGTTAATTTCTGAGACATTTAAGAAATCATTTCTTTCGAGAAAAAAAAAATCCCGTAAAAATATGGAAATTGTACTGACAATCAACGGAATTTCAAATAATGTTAATTTGTATTCCCAAAATTTTTTTCGTGTAAAAGAATTTCGTGTTAAAAAATTCGTAAAAAAGAACAAAACTCGCCAATATTTTCGATGTCGTCAAATTTTATTTCATTTTCCTGTTAAACTACTTGTAGGTTGCGTTGCATGCATTAGGATAAAAAACAAGTAAAGAAATTATTGTTTTTTTTGGGAAAAAAATGTATCCACTATTGTACCTTTATAATATTATGAATGATAAATTATTCTAGAATTCAAATCGGAGATTGTAAAATTTCGAAATATCTTATATCAACCATAACATCAATTTTCAAAATCGATATGCTACAGCTACTGGGCTTAGGGGAAAAAAAAAAAAAGCTTGGACAAAATTCTTTCAGGCGAATAAGTATGAGAAATGCCTCTTTCTAAGAAATAAATGAGGGGTGCTATTCAGCTTGACATTTCATTCCAGTTGGGTATTTTTTTTTTTTCCTTGTTTGCTATTCATAGTAAAACAAAAAGTAGATTTTCTTTTATGGTGGTCCTTTCAAGCAGAATTTTAAGAATTTGGAAGAATGAAACAGTTCAATTTTACAACTAACAGATGTATTAAATTTTTAATTAGATTTTTAGGTAATCTACTCTAGGTTGTAGTAATTTGACGTATAGCTACACAAAAAATTAAAGACGTGCTCTATTTTTATACCAGTTTTCGGGCCCGGGCTCGGGCTTAGGCTCAAACTGAAAATTTAATGTATTCACAAATTGAAAAAAAAAAAAAATCTCTATTTGAGGAACAAGATTGTTTATCATCAGTCAACGTCTTTCCCCTTGAAAATGGACGCGTTTGTGTTTGAAAGATTTCGGGATTAAATAGGTTATTATAATATCTTACACATATGTCTGTCTCATTTCAGCACCTTTTAAGCATATTTTTAATAACTATTTTATCAGTTTTAACTACAAGGTGAACTTATCACCACTTTAAATTCTTTTTGATTTTTTGTATTATGTTATTTTTGATCATACGTTGCGACATATATCGTCTAAATTGTCGAATGAACTAAGAAATATATGTTTTTTTCTGAAAATTACAGACATATCCTCAAACTTTATATATTAGTATTAGAGAACACAAAAGATTTTTATATTTATATATATTATATTATTATAGATTATATTATATTATATATATATAAGAGTATTAGATTGCGTCGCACATACGGGTATTTGAACGTTCTACGCGGCCAAAAGTCAAATTATTAAAGTACTAAGGGCGTGAAAAAGAACGACAACCTGAGTTAGGGGACAGTTTCGAGAACAATACCCAACCCTTTCCCCCGTGCACGTGACTCGTTCAACTTTAGTCGAAATTCGACCGTTCAACTTGTTGTGTGTTTCTGTTCTCGGCATTCGTGTAAAAACATTAACTTTGCAGTGAAATATTTATTATTTTACGTTTATTTTGAAAGTGTTTGTGATGGTTCCTAATACAACAGGTAATAATGCAAAACTTTAATATATATTTTTTATTTTTTATCATTCTGAAATTTAGTTGTTGTACTTTGAAGGTACCCTCATATTAGAGTAAGATTATTTCTAAACTATTTTACTTAATCGAGTGTTTGTTGTACTATCCAGTCACATCCTGTTATAATTTCTAACTGAATCGAAAGTTTGAAGCCTTGAGTTGTAAAAAATCAAAGAATCTGCCGCGGAAAAGCGCGGATGTGTATGTGTTGGCGCTTTGAACTATTTTTTACCAAATATAAAAAAAATTGACTGTCGTAAATAGCATTCCAAAAGAAAATATTTTTATTGTAGGTTCACAAGGTGCCTCGGGAATAAGGATTGTGACACGTACATATTTATTTGATCGAATGCAGAGCTTTTATTTGTCCAATTTAGAAGATAAATTAATTTTCTTAAAATATCAACTAATATCGGGTGAAGGTTACACAGAAGACCAAATTGAGAGCTAAAAACGCAATTTCGTACACTTTACATCGCAAATTAAGCATAGGTGGTTAAAATCCACAAGTCGATGCTACATATGTGGTGCAACTTCTAAGGACTTCAACAAAATTAATATTCAAAATGATATTAATTCTGAAGCTGTCAAGTTTGGCCTTTCAATTTTACACGCTAGAATTATACTTTTTGAAAGCATTCTAGATTTGGCTTATATGTTGCCAGTAAAGAAATATAGAGATCGGAAGACTGAAGCAGAGAAAAAATTAAACTGGAAAAAAACTCGAAATCCAGGAAAGATTTTGCGAAGAAACAGGTTTACTGGTAGACATACCAAATGCAAATTTTGGCAATACCAATGACGGTAATACAAGTAGGAGGTTTTTTGAAGACCCCAAATTGGCTTTTGACATAACAAGTATTAGTTATGACCTAATATACCGCTTAAAAGTCATACTGGAGACAATTTTAAATGGACATATAATTGATCTGGAAAAATACGAGAAATATGCATTAGATACTGCTCGTTTATATGTAGATTTGTACCAGTCGCATCCAATGACTCCAACAATGCACAAAATATTAATTAATGGTGCAGTTATCATTAAAAAGGCATTAATGCCCATTGGGCAGCTTTCAGCAGAGACCGCAGAAGCGCGTAATAAGCCTTTTAGGCTATACCACCCAGACTTCGCGCGAAAAATCTCGAGGGAAAATTGCAACAAATATATTTTTAATCGGCTACTATTAACATCAGATAAGTAGCATGAGAAAAGTAAAAGTAAGAAGGATGAACTCTTTTTTGCCAGTAACATTTGCTCTTATTTTACCAATATTCGTGATGATTCTTCAGAGAGTGACGAAGATGAAAGAAGGTTTTTAAAAATAAAGTTTGTGCTTTATTTTAATAAATCGTCTTTATAAATTTAATAAATGTATTTTTTCTTTCAATTGGTATCCTTTAGATTAGATATATAACATAAAATAATTTTGGCCGCGTAGATAACGCAAATACCCGTATGTGCGTCGGTTTAAATGATAAATCAAACTGAAATTTCAGATCAGATATTCTACAATTTCTAAATATCTTTTGTATATACCGTAATATTATTCAAAAAAAGAAAATGTATTATACTGCTGCTACTGGCTTTTGCAGAAAAAATAAGCTGGGACCGAAACTAAAAATCCTTCAGACGAATAAGTATGAGAAATGCTTTTTGGAAGAAATAAATGAGGGGTGCTATTCAATCTGACATTTCATTCCGCTTCTTTTTTTTTCTTCTCTTGTTTGTTATTCGTATAGCAAACGGTAAGTAGATTTTGCTATTTGTCTCTTTCACATCGAAAGATGATACATATTAAGAATTTGGAAAAGTAAAATAGTTTATAATTCAAATGAGAGATATACAGGGGATTTCGAACAATTGTTCAATAATTTTCAAGAAGGTAGAACACCACTACAAACAATTTGAATAGGAAACTATGGTCGCAAATACATTTAATTTATCCTGTCAGAATTAAAGGGTGTTCCCGGATTTTGTTCATAATTTCAACAACAGTGAAGACATTTTCATAAAATTTGCTATAGTTACCTTTCTTTGTATTAGAGTCCTGCGCGGCCTGGATCGTACCCGACCCGGACCCGATAATTCTGCTTAAAGTCAATCCGGAACCAGACTCAAACCTGAGAAAATATATATATGCGTCATCTGAAATCCGAAATATTCAAACCCAAACCCGAACCCGAATTGAAAAAAAAATGAATCGATATTAATAAAATTATGAAAAAGTTGTCTAAAATTATATCTCTAATATCAATGTTAACTTTTTTGTATAAAAATGAACACATAAACGCTAATTGATATACAAATATATAGTTTTAATTGGAAAATATTCAGGATTTTCTTTTAAAAATCTGGTCAATCCAAACCTGACCCTAAATAATTAAAACTCAAATCGAAGCATTTAAAGTCAATTCGACCCGAACAGCAACGAGAAAAACAAGTTGGAAATTGTACGTTAAACGTTATAACATAGGAGGTGCGTTCGTTTTATAACTAATTTCTCAATGTAAAAAAATCATCCTTATTATTTCAGTGAAATGAATTATATCGTCTGCTGTAAGCGAAATGAGCATGCTTTTTTTTTTATTATTGTTACGTATGCCACGTTTACAAATGAGAATTTTTTTTTCTGAACCAAACAGCGGTGCGAAATTCACCATGAAGATCTTGGTTTGCGAATGATTACCTCCATGGTTTAATATTTTTATAACTCATAATGAACTAATCTACTGTGTTTATTTACTCTAATGGATTGAGATATTCGGCTATTAACCTAATTTCCACTGAAGTTATCTCAGAATCTATACATCTTTTAATGTATAACTTATCTCTCAATTAAGTATTTTTATTTGAATGATCTTTCTAAAAATGTAACTTTTATGCAATTTTATTTAAAAAAATAATTTTGAATAAAAATGGCCGCCTGACATATGAAAAAAGAAGTGGTTTGCCCGTATTTCTTTTCCTCAGCCACATGACTTGCGCTTTTATTATATAGAATATTTGTAGCAACTCTGAAAATTTTCACAATTTTTAGAGGTTTTTTATTTTTTTTTATTTGCGTTTTGTGCGAATTTTTGATCGGCTCGGGCAACTCCGGGCTGGTCAATATATAATATGCCAGAACATCGACAAAATACATGAAATTATATCTCTAGTCAATAATCTTTCCAGACTGATCAGATAGAAACCCAATTTAACTATTATTTTGACATGAATTTTTCAGGGACGAAATGCTTAAGGAACTTTAAAAGAGTAAGGGGGGAAAAATCAGCTCTTTTGATTTTCATTCTATTTGTTTGCATCATCTACCTCTTATCTCTTAGCTACTGCTTTCTTGTTCTCTTTATCTTAAAGAGTAGTCGTGGGAAAACTTTAAAATAGAATTTGAATACAGACACGGGGGAATCGGTCGTTTTATGTATGTCTAGAAAAGAAGTCTATTGTAGCATACAAGGTGATAGTGATATAAAGATTCCACAGCTGCTGCCTTTTATTCCCCGCTCTTTTCTAGTCCATAGGCTCATTATTATCCTTGAAAATGCACTGGGAATCACTGGTGCAGAATGGTGAAAAAAAGCTAAATTTTTGTTAACAAGCATTCCATCCGCTGATATGTGAAAAATATAAGTTATAATACATGTTCGAAAATGTATTTAATGCATTTTTATTTTTTAAGTTTACAGATTTATTTATTTTGCTTATTGGAATTGTGATCCGGTGCCTCATCTTTATATATATATATATGTATGTTACGGTAAATATGATTAATCCGATCATTATTAATAATAAGCGGTTATTATTAATAATGACCGCGGTTATTATTAATAATGACCGCGGTTATTATTAAAAGTAACCGGCCTTTATGTCCAGTCATTATTAATAATAACCGGTTATTATTAATAATGACCGGATTAATCATATTGACCGTAACAATATATAATACTTTTGTAAATAATAAGCATTCCATCCGCATCCGCTGATATGTGTAGTAAAAATATTTAGTTATAGATCATGTTCGTAAAATATATTTAATGCATTTTAATTTTTTAAGTTTACAGATTTATTTATTTTGCTTATTGGAATTGTGAACCGATGCCTCATCTTTATATATTTATTTATGTATGTTACAGTCAATATGATTAATCCGGTCATTATTAATAATAACCGGTTATTATTAATAGTAACCGGTTATTATTAATAATAATCGCGGTTGTTATTAATAGCATACCTGCCAACTTTCAACTAAACTTCCGTACAATGTGAGTTAATTTGATCGAGGTTAACTACGTTTCTAATCCGAAAATATATCTGAAAAAATAATATATATTTAGTTTCATGTTCTTTGAACCTATTTGATTGCATTTCTTAAAAAAAAAAATTCTGCTTTGAAACGTGTTTAACGTCGGTTGAATTAAGCTGCATTGTACGGAAGATTAGTGCGATGTTGGCAGGTATGTAATAGTAACCGGTTATTATTAATAATGACCGGATTAATCATATTAACCGTAACATATATAATACTTTTGTAAATAATAACCATTAAACCATACATAAATAATGGACAATTGATAAACCGATAATTACAATATAATACATAAATATATCCAAAAATTTAAGATTCTCAAAATTAAAATGAGTGGGAAAAATACTTAGACATGTAGAGAAAAAAATCCAATATGCTGAAAGTGAAAATTATTGCGTGAGTAATTGGAAACTTATATAGTGGAACACTTTTCCAAGGGCAATATTCCACTAATATAAAATGTAATTGATTTCTGTTTGAGTTAATAGCCATGAGCTTAATTTATTAACACAAATTGCCCAATCAATTACCAAATGAAAATTAAAGAGAATTGAAAAAAAATGGACAAATATTGAGTACCTGTACATGATGGTTGCAAAATTAATTAATATTGAGTATTACTAAAATCCAATAACATATTTAAAAAGGAATCTTTAGACAAAAAGAGAAAGTGCAGTAAAACAAACCCCAACATATATATATATATATATATATATATATATATATATATATATATATATATATAAAACTTTAAGTAAAATTTAACCATTGAAACATAAGAAACTGACCACATACACTGAAATCCCGATACCAAAGAGCCCTGTCAATTTACAAATTAAAATTGTAGTCCTAATAAAAGTAACATTATTAATTCAAATTAAGAAGAAGAAAAAAAAAAATTAAATAAATAGAAAATAAGGAATGAAATATAAACCACACGAGTATATACACAAATAAAAGCTTATAATGTAATTTACTTTTTCAAGGGCAAGAAAATCACATTTATAAGCAAAGAACGATTGTTTTCTGTATATGACACCAGCTTTTGCTAAATATAGTGCCATATCTTGCCCGAACAATCGCTGAAACAATATTGAATAACAAGACCTTTACAATGGAATATTATAAATTATACATACAATTTGAAAAGGAGTGTGAAAAAGGATTAAAAAATATATATATTACTTATATTAATAATATCCCAAGATATTTAGTATATTGTGAGCACATGTACAAAGTTGTATCCAAAAGAAGAGGTTAAATTCACAGTTAAATAGAGAATCCTTCAGATCATAAATTGTAACCTACAGTTACAGTTATTTTTATTTAACTAAATAGATTACAACATTTTAAAAAATGTAGAAAAAAAAATTATGATATACATATAAATAAAAACCATTAATTATTTTATTTTAATTTTAATTTAATAAATTAAAATATATAATATTACTTGATAATTTGAAAGTATTTCATAGATATTATTACCTCCATACTAAATTTCCAAGTTTTAATATTTTAAATAAGCTATACTACTGCTATCTATTGTAAAAATATTAGACTATTTTAGCATACTATCAAATACATTGCTGCTGACATCTGGTGTACAGATATTCTACTAAAACTTTAATATTGTATGTATAATTACTTATATGCAGCTGTAATGTAGTGTAAATATATTAATTTTACTAGTTAATATTAATGATATATATATAGAGAATAAGAGTTACTAGTATAATATAATTTATATTTTAACTAACCCATTTAAAATATATCTTAATTTAACCCAAACATTAATGTAGAATCCATATGATGCTTTCATTTTATAAATTAGTATTATACTTAGAAATAACTAGGTTATTCAATATGGTAATGCACTTATTATAATTTAAATCCAGCTATTTAAATAATATCTACCATGAAAAAAATATATAAAAAAATAAATATTAATTAAATTAAATGATCTAATAATAAAATAAAATAAATAATATAAAACTAAGAGATATGTTTATAAGTGTACTATATTTAATAAATATTTAATATTTACTAAAATTAAATATGTTTAACTTATTAATATTATATTGTATTGATTAACCCATTGTAACATCCTTGATAATTTTAACTTTTGTTACAACCCCAATAATATTAACTCCATATAATCATAACAACAATTATAGAATTTGCCCACATGTAAATTTTAATTTATGAATGACTTTTAACTAAGATGTTCCTATGCAGCACATGCTCTTAATATGAGTTATAATTTAGCGAAATATATCAACAGTCAATAGTTGAAAATTAACGTTAAATTTTAAAATATGAATGACATTAAACTAGGATAATCCTATGCAGCAACGCACACAATAGGATTCATAGTTTAGCCAAATATATCAACAATCAAAAGTTGATTATCATTTTTATCAAGGAGATTTTAACAAAAAAAAAAGAAAAAAAAAAAAAATACAGACATTTAACCCAAATTAAATCTATATTTATATGTGTAAAATTGATTTAACTAAATAGTAAGGATATCCATAAACTTGTGCAATTTGAAGGATATGTTTTAAATTTTGATTTTTAAAGTTATTTGAACAAAGATTATTAATTCTATGTGCGAAATTTAGTAAAATATTTACAAATACTGATTTATGTATACATGACAAATAGTTAGTAAATAAGTTAACCTTAAAAGTAAAATCATTTCGCTTGTCATAAATGTCAAACAAAAGTTTATTATCTTTAAGAATTATCTTAAGATCAAGAAAATTAATTTCATTATTTGCCATAACATTGAAACTATAAGTTAAATTTTTATGATATTTTATAGGTAATAAATAATTTGAATTACTATTAAAATAGAAGACAATAATGTCATCTATATAACGGTATATTTTACAATTAGCAATATTAGAGTTACGTTCATAATAATATAAATACAATTCTGCAAGAATTGAAGAAACAATGCCACGTTGCGGGAGTCCACAGCTTTGTATATATATAGTATCATTAAAAACAATATAATTATAATGGAGAATAAATTTAGTTAATGTTTTAAAGTAATTTAACGAAATTTTATTTTTTAATTTAATAGAATCCTTGTATTCCTTATATAATAAATTTACTATCTTGAACATATCGTTAATATCAATGTTATTAAATAAGTCATTAAAATCAAACGTCTTCATGTATTTTATGTTATTTAAATTTTTAATATTATTGACAAGTTGAAAACTATTTTTTATATATATATATATAATATACATACGCACGCGGGTATCTAAAAAGGTTGAAACGCGATTTGTTTTTTTAGCTTTTGCAGATAAGTATAAGCAATGTAAATTTGAAAAAAAAAAAAAAAAAAAAATAAGATTATGTTGATGAAATTGTCTTGCTATTAATTTTCAAAAAGTTACACTTTTTACATTTTTATACGTTCCCTGGGCCCTATAAGTTATATTTGGAAAAAAAAATATCCATGCTCTGACAAGTAAAACAGTAACAATTCCATTCATGTATGACCAAAACTTACCGAGTTATGATACTTTGGATTTTATGAAATTTCGAAGCTTTCTGACGCAAAAAAAAAAAAAAAAAAAAAAAAAAATCGTCTGTCCGTTTATAGTGCCAGAAAGCTCGAAAATTAAAGTTTACGCGCACACACACACACTGTAAAAAAAACCACAGTAATTTTACAGCAAAAAATGCTGGCAATATGGGTGCCAGCAGATTTTGCTGTAAAATTACAGCAATTTTGTTTTTTTAGATTTAACAGCACTTTTGTAGATTTTCAGCGTTTTTTGCTGTTAATTTTACAGCACTTTTGTTTTTTCGATTTCACAGCACTTTTGTAGAATTTCAGCATTTTTTGCTGTTAATTTAACAGTAATTTTGTTTTTAGATTTTACAAAACTTTTGTAGATTTTCAGCATTTTCTGCTGTTAATTTAACAGCTGTTTGGTTGTTTAGATTTTACAAAATTTTTGTAGATTTTCACCATATTTTGCTGTTAATTTAACAGCAATTTCTTTTTTTTTTTTTTTAAGTTTTACAGAACTTTTGTAATTTTCAGAATTTTTTGCTGTTAATTTAACAATTTTGTTTTTTAGGTTTTACAGAACCTTTGTAGATTTTCATTATTTTTTGCTTTTTATTATTATTATTATTATTATTTACAGCACATTTGTACATTTTAGAGTAAAGCTGCGGAATTTTGCTGTAAATTGTATTGCTTTCAGTGGCGGTTCGTTTTTTGGAGCTCTAAATGCCTGCCTGAAACACATTATTTTCATACCATTTTGTACAAGATATCTTTTCCTTATTTAATGGCAGTTGTAGGTTTTTAGTTTCCCCCGCCCGGTTTGACTTTGACTTTGTTTAATGACAGAACTTTCTGACAGTAAATGATATAAAATATTACTTTTTTAATAATAGTTGTAAGAAAAGAATAAATTTAGCAGCCATGCATTTAGTGCCCCAAATAAAGCCAGTCACGAGTCGCCAATGATCTGCAATTAAATAAGATAAAAATTCCATGCGGAAATAGTGGTAGTCAAACATGAATTTTTTTTTTTTTTTTTTTTTTTTTTTTTTTTTTTTTTTTGAAAATGGGCCATTTTCAAAGTTTGATTACATATGCTGTCCCAGAGGAAAAAGAAGAAAATTCAAACATATATTAATATTTAATGTTTAATTTGAGATGTGCATTATATAAAGAAGACTATATTAAATATATCTACCATTAAAAATTTAAAAAATCAATAAAAATTGTTGAGATATATAAATCAGTATAAATGGATTAGTGTCAAATCCGGTACATGTCAAGTCCGTTACCTTACAAAATTACTAAAAATAGTTACCTTTTAAATTTTTTTAAAGATTCAAAAATCAACTTACTTTGAGGTGACTTAAGTCCCTAAATTTCAGGATATGATGCTTAAATTAAATTGAAATGAGAAACATTTATAACCACAAATTTTGACCACATAGATATTTATACAAACCTTTTTCTAATAATAACAATATATATTTATGGAAATTGTTGAATTTTAAGAAAATCATATCTCTATTTCTTAGTTGAAAGAAAAATAACAATAGAATGGTGAAAAAAATTATATTAATATTAAAATACATTTAAAAAATGTGCGGTAATTGACTTGACATTTGGTAACGGATTTGACACTAATTCATTTATACTATTTATAGCTCAACAAGTTTTATTTATTTTTTTTAATTTTTAATGCTAGAAATATTTAATATAGTCTTCTTTATATAATGCATACCTCAAATTAAACTTTAAATATTAATACATGTTTGAATTTCCTTCTTTTTCCTCTGGGACAGCATATGTAATCGAATTTTGAAAATGGCCCAATATATATTTTGTATTTCTACCCCAACCCCTATATTGTTTACTTGTTTAAAATTTTTCTTATTTGATATTTGGACATATTTTAAAGACCAAGTGCACTAAATATTATCTTTATATTTACTCATACCCATTGCTTATTGTTTTAATAACATTATGATATAATCAATTATTTTATGCATACGTAAGATGCAAACTTCATGTTTTTTTTTTTTTTTTTTTTTTTTTTTTTCTTCTAACGTATATCACCGGAACAATTTTTTTCGAGTCATTTGTCTAGAGATAAAGCATTTTTCTTTACATTAATACAAAGGAATATTTTGCCTGTTACTTAGTTTTCAAATAGTTTTCCTATCACCCAGTATTTTTTCACAGGGCTTTGTTTCTAATTTAATATTATAAATTTATTTAATAAATTGTAGAATATATATTGAGATCAAATAATCAAAATAATCTCATTTCTATCTACAAACGCGAGTTACAGTAAAAAAGCTTAAATATTAGATAATGACAAAATTAAAAGATAATAAACATACGATCAATAAACGATCAGAATAAACAAACCAGTGGGATTTTTTTTTTATTATTTAATAAAATAATGTATCTAAATTACGCAGATTTAATTACTTCAAAATTACTTATAAGATTATTAAAACTAAATGCACATAAAAAAAAACATGCATGTATAAAATCTGAAAATTATTGACTAGAACTCGGCTCTGACTGCAATGAAAATTTAGTGAACTTCAATTATATAGTGTATAAATAAAACTATTCAAACAGGCTCAGAAAGTGAAATTAAAATTATTACAGAATTAAAAATATATACATGAGTTAGCTTACTAAGTACAAATGAATAAGTTGAAATTTTGAAAACAACAATGATAATGATAACGAAATAAAGATCAGGGTCGTTTTTTTCTTTTATTAGAATGCATAAAGTTTCCTTTCACTTAGCAAACTTTCTTTTTTTTTTTATAAATAATAACAAAGCCCTGTGTGGAAACACTGAGAGATAATGTAAACTAGATAAAAGCCAAAATAAGCAAATTCACCCTTGTTACAATTTAAAACTGAGTACTTAATCTAGGCAATTGACTCGAAAGTTATTGTCGATGATACACGCCGCAGAAAGTGGTTTGTATCTTACAAATATGCAACAGAAATTATGTAACGTTATTAAAACAATAATATAAGTAAATATAAAGATAAAAACTTACCCTCGGTCTTTAAATGTTTGTGAAATCCGTGTATCCATATTGAAAAGAAATAGTAAATTACCAAAGTAAACATCATGAAAATGCTGACGCATGCAATGGCGGGCACGAAATACTCTGTATCTCATCTCACTCGGAATGTTGTCAAAAACCGGTCTTTCGCGTTAGCTGGCGTTAGAAGCTCTTAAAATTAACACATTTGGTGTAATCCATGTTTTTTGAATACTAGTGAAATATTTACAATGTTTTCTGTTTTCTGCAGCGATTTTTCTCGTTTTCTTTCCATTTTTACAGTGTAGACACATAGACAGATTAAATTGTAGCGAATTCGACTCTTTGGTTCAAAATTTCAGTTCAGCTTTGAATCTTTCGCGATTTCGTCAGTAGGTGGCGCTTAGAAATCACAGTAAAAAAAAAGCTGTAAACTGTCTTTTTTCCTTTTCGTAAAATAATTACAGCGTTTTAAGCCGTAATTTTCACCGTTATTTTTTACAGTGCACTTTCGAAATCATTCTTAATATTGTCTTATTAGAATACTTGATTCTTAAAGAATAATTGTTCTGCTATTCTAGAAATTTCTGTGCACGGTTGCTGTGCGAATACAGTCGAAGCATGCTGGTATAATTTTTATAGATAATTTGAAATAATATCTTGTAACATTATATAAATTAAACTTTTTTTTTATTATTCTTAAAAAACCTCTTATGTGTAATTGATATTTTTCTTCAATCAATTTATTTATTCATGCACTTAGACTTGAGTTCTTTTATATACCTATAAATGTATATCTGAAAGCTTTCCCATGTTTCACGTATTTTTGGAATTGTTTTCTGCTAAACCATCTTTTGTCATTCCCTTTTGTTTATTTATTTATTTTTAACCATAACTTTTCATTCCATTGTATGGTGTTTGAAATCCTTCTTTTGAATTTTCTCGAGACGAAAAACTATTTTGAAAAATGGGAATAATTTTATTTGTTTCCTTATAGTGTTTTTTATTTTATTGTATTGCTTGCATGTGTGAATGTAATACATGAACAAAATCTAATAACGTAAGATTTTTTTACAATTACTAAATAAGTATAATTTTTTTCGTAATATGTGGGTAAATCTTCGCTGTAAAACATGTATTTTTTTTTTTGAACACTATATGGCCAATGATGACCGGTCACTTGCGATTTTAGACGTTTTGTTAAATATCTAGAAAGATACATGAGGAATTATCCTGAAACTTCAGAAGTGTAAACAACATGATAGACGTCATATATTTCCGCGAAGATTTTTTCCCGAAACCCCATAAGGGGCCGTCAACAATTTGAAGAAAATCGAATATCTTTTGGATAACCCTGTAAAAACTAATATAGCAAAAGCGTTGAAACGGTAGCACGTGCTTAGGAGGATTCTTTTAATAAACTATGTTCATTTTTATGAAGATAGCAATTATACTCGTGGAGAAATTAAGGTTTTTATAAAAACGATGCCAAATTTCACCAAGTGCTTTGCTTATAATTTTCAGAGATCTTAATATAAAATAATGTTGTTTTCAGGAACGATGACACACAACATTATATACAGTACCCTGCAATCAGAATTAAAAAATAATAAATATTGGATGAAAAATGAGCATGTTCAATAAATATTATTTCACTGCGCATGCGTGAACTCAATCATAATATACTGTGCATAATATATTAGCTAAATGTGTAGGCCAACTTTTGTGAAGTCTCAAAAACATAGCTCGAAAATTCTGATAGTAATCGTCCATAGAATAAGCTCGAAATTCGCTGTTCCCAAAAGGAAGCAAAAAGATGAGGGGTTGTATCCAAATATACTAGCTTATGAAAGTTGACATAATAAGAATGAAGCGTCTCTCATTCTATATTTGTTACAACCCCTCATCATTTTACTCACCCATCATACGTAGTATAGGGCGAGTCTTGTAATCGCTTTGAAAATCGAAAAAAGCATTTTGACGGATTTACACGTTTCAGACACTGGAGATTCCGAAAAACATGTTTTTAGAAAAAAATATTTTATCGTCCGTCTGTGTGTCTGTAAACGCTCTATCTCCCGAACAAATTGAGATACAGACTGGAAATTTGGTATGTACTTAGTATGTAATAATGGGAAGTAGCTTATTGAATTTCAGTAACCGCGATTATCCGGAACTATTTTTTTCGGACTCTCAAAATATTCGTTCTGATAAAAGGTATATAAAAATTTTCGAAATTGTTTATTTTAAGGAATGAATATAAAAGACCAGAAAAAACATAAAATTTGCATAAAGCATGATGTCGATCGGATAATGAGTTGCCGAGATATTTGTAATCCTATTTTACACACTATTCGATTTTTCGTGACCCTGTATTTCATCCAAATTTCAATTCAAAAATGCATTTCAATTGGAAATGAGACGCTTAATCAGATGCAATAAACCGTTAGTTATAGGATTATTGTTTTTGGAGTTATAAGGATGTTTCTTTTAAGCAATTCAGTAATCGAGCCTTTAAAGTTTATGACGTCATCAAACCACGATTTTATTCGAATTGCAATGCATTTTATAAACAGTTTTACGCATTTTTTATTTTAATATTTTACGTTATGCATATCCAAGATGGGTACGTATTACGGTGGCCCCAACGACTAGTTTCTTTCCCTTCTGTTATGTTTTGCTAATAAAATGTCTTCCCCACAACTTACTTAGTCTGAGATGTTTGCTGTGATTAAAGATCGAAAATAATTGTTTTTCTGTTTATTTAATTATTTTTCTCTGTTTTTTTTTAACATCTTATCTAGCGTGATTTTATCATATAAATATCGTCATACCTTCATTTAAAAAAATTTCTGCGCAATTTCTGATGTTCCAAATATGTGTGGTATTGAAACATGAAGGAAAGGGGAAAAACTGATATGAATTTCAAGGGTGGGGAAATTTCTTTTTGGTTCATCTATAACACAACAATAACACAATTCAGTAGTTCTTATGGATAACGTATTTTTTTCTCGAATGTTTTTTATTCCGTTTTATATTCCGCAAATGCTCCGCTTTACCTTTTGAATGTCCTTTTATACTTTCTCTCCCTCCTTATACCTATTCTTATGTGTATTATAGTACTACTTCCAGTTACGATACCCCCCGCTCCTCCTCCTCCTTTCCCGTTTCTTTTCAAGTATGTAGTGCAAAGTGTAAGGAAAAATTAAAATAAAGAAATAAAAAAAAAGAATTTGTTAAAATTTGATTTTTTTTAATTATTATTTTAAAAAATCGTTATTCATAAAGTATTTAACCTTGAAACAAAGCGAATTAGGTTTTTAGTCCAGAAGCTAGTAAAATATGTAGTATTTAAAGGGGGAAAAAATGCATTTTAGTCAAATGGTATGTATTTTTTTTTTTTTCGTTGAGAGACAACATTAGCTTATAACTCAAAATGTAATTAATTTATCGTAAAAAAAAAAGAAGCAAATTTTTTTGTCTTTAACTGCTAATATTTCACTACATTCTGGACTAAAAATTTAATTAGTTTTCTTTTAAGGTTCTCGGTTAAGTCTACGATTAATTATCGTGCCTACCTCCTGACTCTCTTTTTTTCATTGAGAGACAACAATCGCCTATAGCTCAAAATTATTACTCATTTATCTTAAAATAAAAAAAGAAAATACTTTGAATTGATGGCATTTCACTGAAAATACATATATTTTTAAATGCTACGTATTTCATTATCTTTTGGACTAAAAATCTAATTCGTTTTGTCTCAAAGTTCTAGGTTAAGTCTACGATTAGTTATGTCCACCACCTGATTCTTTTTTTTCGAAGCGTCTCCTTCCACTCATGAGATGTCAAGCCGAATTTTTTTTTAAATATATAAACTAAAAAAGTACACTTTTCTACTTTAATATATTTGTAATAATTTAGTGTAAATGAATTTTTATAAACATTTCTTAAAAAAAATTCCCGTAAAAGCCTTAAATTTTTGGGCGTCAAAGTGATGTTATTCTATTAGTTTGTTTGATTGTTCGTTTGATTATTGTGATGTTTAAAATCGTATTGAATGTTTGTTAGCATTCTACATTGCATTTATAAGTCTTGGAAGGAGCAACAGGGTGTGGCTGTGTGTGGGGGGGGGGGGGGGGGGCAGATCTGAAAGGACCCAAAGGTGCTCAAAACCGAAATTTAGTTTGGAGGGCAAGAAGAGATTTTTATTTATCTCTTTTCTCTTGATGTTTTATCTCACAATTATGTCTCTTTGTTTGCTTTTTGATTCTTAGCTTTTTTCTATCCCTTAAATTATTATGAATAGTGATTTATTTATTTTTACACATTTAATAAACAATAGTTCACAAAAGCGGGCTAGATTAAATATATATATATATATATATATATCAATATATCTTATTATTATAAACCCAATAGAACCACCCTAATTCAAGCAAATTGGGACCGTTAAAATGTTAGAATTTAACAAATTTTCGGATTATCAGATTCCTATATAAATAGAATAAATAAAAGAGTGCAAGCACAAGAAATTACAAATTATGAATCAACAATGCTTTATTTTATATACATATATATATTTTTTTCTCGAAATAACATAGCAATATGCATGATAAATATTTTTAATACTTAATACTAATTTTGTATTCGTTTTTTATTATGCCTCATTTTATTTGATTTCGTTAAAATTTCTTATACAAGTCGGCTCGGATTACCCGGTCTTTTGGACTAGCTTTTCCTACTGTTTGTATTATTATTTCCAAATATAAAAGACTGTGAGAAAATGCGTTACCCAATCAGGAAGTGCGAGACACTGTATTCCTAAACGCATTCAAACTTTTATTAATATTTTTATTATCTAAAATTAATTTCCCTGTATCTTGTTAAACATGACGTTCCCGCTATTGATATTTTTTCTTACTTATTGTCTGCTTTTATAATATTTTACCTTGTTTTATTTATAACATATCCCTATTTCATTGTCAAGTATTCAGTGGATTGTTTTTAATCTTGTTTTCATATTACATAATGTAAATGAAATTGGATAGTTACTGCTTACAAGAGTTTTCCCGTTCGGCATGAAGGCCATGAAACAACGCATTCTAAATAATCGATTTAAAAAAGAAATTGTTTTCATTTATGTTCTTCTTGAAGTATTTTCCTTCATAATTAACATACAGTCTGATATTCTATAATAATCCTTTCGACATACCAGTGCCTGCGTTGTTGCATTGCTCAATTTTTAATGCGTGTCTTGGTATCACTAGACAGTTTTGAAAGCAACGTAATATTTAATGAAAAGAAAGAACTATTTTCCCAAATAACAGCAATGGTAGCTCCACAATCTATAACATAAATTGATATTAATTATTAATCAATGGTACACAGTCAACTTTTGATATTTATGTGTTACGTGTGTGATTTTTCTGAGACACACACGTAACAGCGACTTTACTATATATATATATATATATTTAATTGTTATTACTTTAGACTAAAGGTGTCACTATAAAAATGATTCTGTATGTGTCCTGTAATAGCAATAAAAAAAAGTAAAACGTTATCTAAATAATTTCACTTCCAAATTTGTCTAAATTTGAGAAAAAACACTCTCTAAGAGTCACACACGTAACGGTGGAATCGCCCTATTAAAGAAATATACTTAAAATTAACCAAACTATTTTACTCTTCTAACGAAATAGCCTTTCCAAGAAGGAAATCGTTCCTCGAAAAAAGCCTCAAATAGGTGGCGCATGTGGTAAGACGGATTCTGCATACGTCACTATTTCGTCTGCTTCACCGTTTGACACATGGAACTATAAATAGACTTTGTTCTTAGTTCCATGGTTTGACACTGACAATGACAGCCATGGGCTCTGCTGCAGCACGGATTCTGGCCAGCTGCGCAGAACCGTGCGCGTAGCTGTGCAGCTGCCATTTAGTGCCGAAGTCTCGACACGATGTTATCACTATTGCGTTAGAAGTCCTTCTATAGAGGTTCATGATTTTACTACTTATCATATCGTCAAGAAATTTGAAATCAACAATGTTCTAGAAATGTTACGGTTCATTTTAGGATAAAAAGTTGAATTTTTACATTTAAAAAAAAAATCAAAATGAGAGGTATTAAGTTTTTTTAAGCGTTAATATTTAAAACCGGTAAAATTAATTCCATCCTATTATTTGTGTACCAGTCTGTCTGAAAATCCGCAATATAAAAATTGAATCGGTCATTTCAAAAACCACATAAGTCGAGTTTTTTCCAAATATACTTTTTTGTCGCAAATGCTTCCTTAAAGGTAGAGAGAGCCAGGATCTGGGTGTAATAACCATATAAGTCAGTGTTATTCCTTCCTCTTCAAACAATTCCTTCTGATTTTCGTTCATTACTTAAACGACATAAAGTCAGCGACTTAAGTGGTTTTGCATGCAATACCAGATTACATGCGGATACCATATTACATTACAATATTACATGCAATACCATATTAAAACATAAAAATGCGCCTTTGTAAGTGTTATGTTCATTAATTTTGATTAAAAATGTGTTTAATATATGACTGTTTTTGATGGTGAGAAATACCACCATCTAGATCTAAACTAGCACACACTATAAAAAAAAAAGTATTTGGTTTTTTTTTCTGCATATTAACAGAGTATTTGGTATCATTTTAATCAGTGAACAGTGAACAATACAAATTAATGATCCATTTTAGGATCAGCGCATACAGATAGATAATTATGGAACAAAGTGAACCACGGCAGTCAAGGAAATATTTGGTTTTCCGTTCCCACGAATGATTTAACTACACCTAATAAAAATGTCATGGAGAAAATTGTCAGAACAATAATATGACACATTTATTTATGAGAGCTTAAATAGGCACGAAGACCTCACAAGTCAAAGCATCTTTACCTCCCAGACACAGCACGGCGTCAAGAGGAATCGCTATTGTACCGACGGACCTATGAAACACTCAAGGGGAGTACCAAATTTCTCCCGCATGCCAATGGTCATCTCTCTAAAATCAGAGGTATGGCCGAAACATGCAAATTTTCAAGAAGTTAAAACGTATAAGGCCTTAATTTTATGTGAAAAGGGAAAAATGGTTCCATCCCTTTTTTTTTGCTCCACGAAAAGAATGTAAGAATGTGATTTTTCTTGAGAGTTCAGATTCAAAAAAGATGGAAAAGTAGAAGGTTGACTGCTCTCTAACTAAAAAAACAGATTTTAAGTGTGTGTGCCAATAGATGGAAATGTACGCGCTAAGAAAAAGCGAAAACGCGTCAGCCATTACCTCCTGCTGTCAACGTTATCTAGTAATATAAGGTAACAAACAATCTTCCTTCACCATTGTTCCATTTTATTTAATTAAGCTATATTCTTTTAATAATACGAATTTACGTGTGTATGAAGATCCTACCCCGATCTAAACATAAAAAGGCTAATCAAATAAATACTTCTAGGGTATGGAACTCTGCCTTTCAAAATCGAATTTGTTAATTCAGTAAGATAAACTGTAATTCTCAGAAAATAAATGTTGAGAATACAGTTCTCAACTAGGATTGAATATTTTTATTTTTTTTAAAACATTTATATTTGTTTTTAATCATATGCTTATAATTACCTTGTAAATAAACTCAATTTTATATTCAATTAATTTTAGTCAGTTTTCCTTTTGTTTACTTAATTTATTGAATTAATATTAAGTCTTTTATTTTAGGAAATGTTTTCTTTAATATTACAATCTAGGTTTTAAAATAAGCCATTATATATTTAATGTTACATAACTCTCTGCAGGTAACCTTTGATGATTGTAATTGGCTCAAAGAGGATCCGAACTTCAAAAATAATTCACAACGCAACTTTTTCTTTTCTATAATTAATTGATAATTTGTCTAATAAAATTTTCTAAGTATAAATTATCATATCAGATCCTTAGAGTCATAGGTGCAAAATAAACACTATACGTCTCGGATAATTTAAAATACTCATATTAATCAATTAACACCAATATAGTGGTAAATCCTATGCAGTCAGACTTAAATTCAAATAATTTAATTGATCACTCTGTAGCATTCCATCATAGGGTTTACCGAAATAGAAGTGGTACCCTTACCTCTTTCTAAATTATTTTAATATATTAATTTAATTTTAGAAATAGAACTTTAGGTTATTGTATAATTTTTTAAATATAAAAATATATATGCAATATTAAGACTAAAAAAAAAAAAAAAAAAAAAAAAAAAAAAAAAATTTTTGCTAACATAAATGTTCTTAATTCTAATTCTTTTGAAAAAAAATTTTTTTCCTCTTTTCAACAACTAATTAAAAAAAAAAAAAAAAAAAAAAAAAAAAAATTTTTAAGCATTCATTGGGGAATCTTCATACACTCTGTAACATGCATATACCTGGCAATTCTTTTTGGGTACCTCACTAAATATATAATGATATATTAAATAATAATAAGTGTTATTGGATTGATTTGTATTAACAAAGAATTGAAAATATGATTTGTGTTACATATACTGCAACAGCAGCAAATATAAAATAAATACATAATAATGCTCAAATATTGAAATGATATATGTTATATATAATTAATTTCTTGAACAGTGCATAACAATTCACCATTGGGTATCTTTTATTTTATGTTAAACAATTTTTTTTTTTGCTCTCTCTCTATTTTATGATTTTTGTACTTTAATTGGATGAATAAGCGTAAAAGTCAAAGAATTAGTAGAATAGATACTAGTGTCAAAACTAGACAACAATTACGCGAATTAAATAATCAAACTGTAGACACTAATATTATTTGTAATAATAGTAATAATAATAATAAGAAAAAAAAGAAAGAGAAGAAAATTACAAATTCTGAAAAAGCTACTCCTAAAATTACTACAATGGACACCCCAAATGCAGATAGCCTAATTAATCTGATTCCATACTATGATGGAAAAAAGGAAGCAAATATTAACCATTTTTTCTTACAATTTGACAATCTCATCAATAAAACTGAATTGAATAATGATTCTAAATTAACTATATTAAAGGCGAAAATTGTAGGACCTGCTAAAGATAAATTGATGAGGGATCAAAATTTGTTCGTGGAACAGAACTTAGAAACCTTTAAAACAAAGTTAAAACAATTATTCGAACCCAAAACCACATTTCTAGAAGCGCAAAAGAAATTTTGCAATCTCAAACAAAAACCGGAACAAAACATGAACGAATTTATATTAGAATTTAATGCGGCAGCAGACCTTTATCTAAAAAAAAGTGGGCAAGATATAGGAGCTAACAACAGCTCTACATTCATGGAAATGATCAAATTATCTCAGTTTTTGGAATCAATTCGTAGTGATTTAAGTCTGGAAGTAAGAAAAAACTCTCCGCCGGACTTTAAAACAGCGTGCAACATAGCCTTAAAATTAGAGGAGGCTTATTCACATGTCAATTTAAAGGACATCAACAACATTTCCAAAACTAAAGATTCTGATTTGTTAAATGAACTGCTTAAACTCAATGTAGAAAGTGCAGAGAATATAAAATTATTAACCGCGGAACTAAATAACATAAAATTAAAGGTAAATGCCACTAACAATGATACAACTAGGTTTTGCAAGTACTGTAAATCCACATCCCATACGAACCCACATTGTTGGTTTTACAAGGGCAACGAACAAAACAGCAGTAATTACGTGGACGAAAATAAAAAAATTCCTGAGAATATTCAAATCGAAAAACCAAATTTTTATCAAGGGGGAAACCAACAAGCTCAGGGAAACTTTCAGCAAACCCCAAATTACACGCACCAAAACTTCAACCCTATGCAATATTCTGCTCCTCAGTACATGTACTATGCACCACCCCCACCCCACCAACAATTTATGCCGATATCATATCCCAGTTTCGGAAATTATGGAGGCAATTTCAACGAACAGAGATCATATGACCAGCTAAGAAATTATAGAGGGCATAGAGGGGGCTACAAGCAAAATAATTATAAAAAACATGATTATACAAAAAAAAAATAATTCACAGCAGACATTTGAAAACAATAAACAAGATAAAGATCATGATCAGAATTCTAGTAACAATAAGGGAAACTAAAGTCGGGACTTACATTCTCAAATACAAGGCACCCGCGTAAGTCTCACTGCGGGTCTAAAAAAAATAACAAAATTATTGCTAGTGTCAAAAGTAATGACAATTCTCAACTTCCGATTATTACTTTTGAAATTAATGGTGTTAAGATTAATGCTTTGACAGACAGTGGGGCGGCAGTAACTTTGGCATCACCTATATTGTTCGAACAATTAAAGAATGCACACGTAAAATATAAAAATCTCTGTAACCAGGTAAAAATTCAAACATTAACAAATTCGACAATCTCTTTTAAGCAATGCATTAAATTAACTTTCAAATTGGAAAACGTTTTTGTATCGGGGGCATTCTATGTTACAACTCAAGATTTTGGTCGGAACTACAATATGCTATTGGGATTCGATTTCCTCAAAACAAATAATATTATCCTAGATTTTGAAGATAAAACCATGAAATTAAAAAACAAAAACATTGCACTTCAATTTCTAGAAAATGAACCTCAAAGTCTGATAAGTAACTTAACTGCTAACTCTAATGAGAATCAAAATAAAGAAACAATACGCAAAAAGAAAAAAAAACGTATCTCGCACAAAAATTTTGTTACAGCAAAACTAACACAGACAACGGAGTTACTACCAGGCGAAAAAAAAATTGTTGCATTACTATTAGATCCAGATAAATTCGCAACTACAAATACAATACTCTTGGAACCGATTAAACATAATATGAAAATTTATTATAAAACATCAATTCACGAAATTGCCAAGGATAATAAAATTCATATAATAATCACTAACAAATCACAACAAAAATTTATCTTAACAGAGGGAATGAACATTGGCAAAATTTCTAAACATTTTGAAATAAAATCAGTTGACACTGAGGGTCAAGAAGTAACGAAGCAGGTAGTGCACATTAATAATCTGAATTTAGAGCAAGTTCGTGAACGGAGAAAAGCAGAACTTAGATCAGACGACTTCAATTTACAACATTTAGACTCGGACACAGCAGAAAAATTAAAAAAAATACTTCTAAATAATGCACATGCCTTTTCTAAGAATTACGATACACTCGGACAATCTTCATTAGTCGTCCCAAGATTTAATTTAATACATAATTATCCTCTGCAGACTAAACCATACAAAACTGCACACAATGTTAAGGAGTATGCTAAAAAAGAAATTGAAAAACTTTTGAGAGCAAATATCATTCGTAAATCCAACTCTGATTACGCTTTCCCTGTTATTTTCGTTAAAAAAAAATCTTTGCAGAAAAACGAACAGGCTAATGAAGTTAAATATCGTATGGCGGTCGATTATAGACTTTTAAATGAAATACTTCAAAATTATGCGTACCCCATACCCGAAATTAAAGAGATTCTGCGGAGAATGAGTGGGAAAAAATATTATACAGTACTGGATCTACACAGTGCGTTTTTCCAAATAAATTTACGTGAAGAAGACACTGAAAAATTAGCTTTCATAACGGAGCACGGTAAATTCTCCTTTTTAAGATTGCCTTTCGGAACGCGACTCAGTACTGCGGTGTTTGCAGAATTAATTGATAAAGTGTTGGGCCACTTTAATGAAGATCAAGTCGCTTATTTTATTGACGATGTGATCCTAGCAGCCGACTCACTCGAAGAAATGTTAGATCTGTTAGACAAAGTCCTTAAAGCTTTTATTGAAAATAATTTAACTATTGAGCCTACTAAAATACAAGTCTGTATGTCAGAAATCGAATTTCTCGGTTTCACCCTAAACAGCGAAGGATACTCTCCTTCAAAAAGAAACATAGATAAAATTCAAAATTTAGTTAAACCTAAAAATAAGAAGGGAGTTAAATCTCTACTTGGTCTTTCGAATTATTTTAGATCGCTTATTAAAGACTATTCTAAAATAGTCGACCCATTAATTAATCTTACTAAAGACAAAGTGAAATTTAAATGGTCTGACATAGAAGAAAATGCTTTCAAAGAAATCCAAGCAGCGATAGTTAAAAATCCCACATTAAAACCCCCGGATTTCTCAAAAGATTTCATTTTAATCACAGACGCTTCTAAAACAGCTATTTCTGGAATTTTAGCACAAGAATACGACGGAGAACAGCTGCCAATTGAACATTTTGGGCGAAAATTAAGGGATCCCGAAAAGAACTACCCCAGTTTCAAACTCGAACTACTGGCGGTTCATGAAGCGGTGATGTATTTCAAGCATATTCTCGCAGGGAGAAAATTTAATATTTATACAGACTCCAAAGCGCTAACGTATTTTTTAAATTTGGAAAAGCAACCAGACATTGTAGCAAGGTGGTTGGACAATTTGTCCCCTTTTAACTACTCTTTTCAGCATATCGAGGGATCTAAAAATCCTGCTGATTATGTTTCGAGGAACATTAATAATATAATTTCAAGAGAAAAATTGCAAAATTCATTGTTTACGGTAAACAAAGCTCTATCAGATGAAAACATTAAAATACAACAATTAGAAGACGAAAAATTAAATAAAATAATAAACAAAATTAAAACTGACAAACAAAACAAAACCACAAAAAAATTCACTCTCAATCAAAAAGAAATATTAATATTAAAGCCAGGCTCGGATACAAATGAACTGTTAATTGCTCCGGATAAACTTAAAGCTGAAATAATACAGGAAGCTCATAAACCACATTTCGGATTTTTTAAAACTTATCAAATAATAAAAGCTAGATTCTACTGGTACGGGATGTACAGGGATGTAAAGAATTATTGTACTAAATGTATACCATGTAACACGACTAAACAACATCAAACTATTAAAGTTCCCACACAAAAAATAATCAAAGATAAAGAAATCGGATCAGTTTTGCATATAGATTTAATTGGTTTGCTTCCAATGACGCTACGCAAAAATAAATTTGTATTTATGATTATTGATTCCACATCAAGATTCTTGGAGGCTGTACCGGTTCGCAATTGTGAATCACAAACACTTCTAAATGTATTGAATCGCTATTTTAGTAATTTCGGATTGGCGCGATCCATAAAATTGGATAATGGCCGGTATTTTCACTCTGATTTATTCAAAGAATACATGGATTCTCTTAACATACACCTAGATTTTACGTCCGTGAATAATCCACGCAGTAATGGGCTCTGTGAAATCAGTAATAAAATATTAAAAAATTCAATTGTGGCTATGTGTAAAAACTCTTTAGAATGGGATACCAGGATTGATTTTTTAAAAATTAATTATAACAGTACGCCGCACAGAGCTACGGGATTTTCTCCGGCACTTCTATTTTTCGGTAGAGAAATAAGAACTCCTTTTTCCATACACTTGCCTGACCAAGACATAATTGTCAAAACCTACGTTAAAAATAGAGTCCAACATATTGAGGAAATAAAGAAATTAGCCTTACAAAACCAAAAAAAAAATGATGGCGGAGTACATCGACAGTACTCCAGTCCAAAAAGTAAAATTTCTACAAACGGGACAAGAATGCTACTTAAAAGTCGTGGGTAAACCAGGTGTACTTCAGCCAAAATTCTTGGGACCATTCGAGGTGGTAAGGAAGCTTAGGAATAACAATTACCTATTAAAGGAAATTGCATTCCCAGATAAAGCGACTATTAAACGCCACATAAATAAATTATTCTCACCAACGAAAGTGGAATCACAGACTATACACATAAATTCCTAGATAGGGAAGCGAGAAATTTTTTTTCTCTTTTATTGCGGTCGAGGCAATATGTATATATTTATTTTAAATTTTTATCGTTTATAGATGTCTTATTTTTCTTTAGTTTAGTACACATTTTATAATTTTCCATTATTGTTTATTTACAGTACATTGAGGACAGGTTACTATAAAAAAAAAAAAAAAAAAAAAAAAAAAACATCATTTAGGGAGGATACTGCAGGTTTTTTTTTTTTGCTACACAGTGTACTACTGAGGGATTTGGCTCGTCAGAGGGAGTTATGAACAAACATGCACGTTAAATAAAAAAATAATAATAATTACGGTAAAAATAAAAACAGAGGCAGCCTTGCCAGGGTATCACCCTTTCAAACCCATTTTATACTAATTTATATAACAAAACAAAAAAATTTTTTAATATATAACCTTACCCCCTCTACTAAAAGTGAAAATAAAAGTCTTTATATGTAGCACAAAACATATAACTAATCGATTTAAAATTACAAGTCAACATCTATTCACTCGGCGACACAAATATAAATAATAATAATACAACATTTTATATTGACCAATATTTATAATAATTCATCCTTTGCTTAAAGCCACGGATTGACGAATCCACTTGAATTATTATAACAAAAAAAAAATCGGTCAGATTTTACAAAATTATTTTAGTTTAATATTTGATATAATCTATAACTTGGTTAGAACAACGCGTTTCAATTTTAATTTTAGAATAATCTTACGATTTCATATTATAAAACAAACAAGTAAAAAAAAAAAAAAAAAAAAAAAAAAAAAAATTATTAGTTGTCCCTAAGGATTAACATTTCAGATAATTTAAAAAAAAAAAAAAAAAAAAAAAAAAAAAAAAAAAAAAAAAAAAATACCATTGAACGTTTCAATTATTACAAAACATAAATTGGATGTTTAATTTATACCTTAAATATTTAGGCAAATTATTTCATACTTAAAAAATAATAATAAAAAGGCGTTGGATACATGTCAATGATCATTTCAGCAATTTATTGGATGTTAAAGTCTCGTTTTTGCAGGCGAAATTGAGACTATCTGCGCAGAGCATCTAATAATGCATTTAGCTGAGATATTTCTAATTAACTAAATTTCCAAACTTTACAAAAAAAAAGAATTTGTTTAATCTTTTTTTTTTTCTCTAACTATTATATGTAATATTTTATAAAACAAAAAATAATAAGAGAAAAGAAAAGCGAACTCTCGCTTTCGATTCCTTAAATATGTATATTTACACGTTAATATATTTTAAAATAATAATAATAATAAGAATAAATAATTAAATAAATATTTTACAATTGCATGCACATTTTCGTTTGTGCAAAGCAACGCTCGCTTGTTCTCGCTAACTTAAATTGTAACTAGAAAATCAATATTATATTAAAAAAATATATATATTATAATACATTACGTTTTTATACACAATATAAATAAATAAGTAAATATATAAATTGACGAGAAGATAGTGCGATGCAAACGGATTTGACCACGTTACACGTGTACCGATTTTTTTTTTTTTAATAGAAAATATTAAGCAGATATACAGATTTAATTACATACCTTTTTTTTTTTTTTAAATCCAAGCCGGGTATACACGACTTATTTTATTTTAATCACACATGTAATCTTATTTCAACAATAAAATACAGATAGCTGGATTTTGGCGAGTAATCCAAAATCTGCACAGACACACGTGCAATCAAATCGTTTCACTGATTTTTTTTTTTTCCACTGTCAGTAATCCAGGAGTTTAGTAAACGTCACCCACAGGTGAGGAAAGATACCTAATACACGGCTTATCATTTCGCAAATCGTCCCCTGGGTACAACTGAATCCGAAGGTAGGGAGATGAGTCATTGTCCACAGGTAGGGTCATCTAGCTGTCATTCTCTATCCTTCCGCTTAGCGGTGATGGATTAGAGGGAGAAAAGATTACTGTTTTTTTTCTTTTTCTTCTTCTGCCTTGTTTTTTTTTTTCCCAACCCCGTCCATTCCAAGGCAGGCAGTTTAAAAGGGTATTGTGTTTGACTTTATAGATGGATATTTAAATTTTTGGTATCGAAAGAAGAAAACAAATTTTCATTTTTTAGACCTGTTTCTTTTATGAAAATATATTATTGAAAATATCTTTCATTCAGAAAAGTCATCCTTTTATAAGATCCCAAAACAAAATTGTTTTAGTAAGAATGATAAGATGTTTTTTTCACATAACATTTTCTTTATGTATATTATATAAAATAAAATAAAGATGTTTGCCTTTTTGCTCAAGAGAGACATTTCATGTGAGATTATGTATATCTATTTTCTCTCTATGTTTTTGATATAATATATATATATATATTTTTAATGTATGGTATTAATTATACAATGCATACAGTTTACTGATTATATTGAGTATTTGTTTTAAATGATTCTGTATATTGTGTTTCAACGTATGGGTACCTAATTAGCCTGTTTGCTGTTAGATGTTTGCTGTGATTAAAGATCGAAAATAATTGTTTTTCTGTTTATTTAATTATTTTTCTCTGTTTTTTTTTTAACATCTTATCTAGCGTGATTTTATCATATAAATATCGTCATACCTTCATTTAAAAAAATTTCTGCGCAATTTCTGATGTTCCAAATATGTGTGGTATTGAAACATGAAGGAAAGGGGAAAAACTGATATGAATTTCAAGGGTGGGGAAATTTCTTTTTGGTTCATCTATAACACAACAATAACACAATTCAGTAGTTCTTATTGATAACGTATTTTTTTCTCGAATGTTTTTTATTCCGTTTTATATTCCGCAAATGCTCCGCTTTACCTTTTGAATGTCCTTTTATACTTTCTCTCCCTCCTTATACCTATTCTTATGTGTATTATAGTACTACTTCCAGTTACGATACCCCCCGCTCCTCCTCCTCCTTTCCCGTTTCTTTTCAAGTATGTAGTGCAAAGTGTAAGGAAAAATTAAAATAAAGAAATAAAAAAAAAGAATTTGTTAAAATTTGATTTTTTTTAATTATTATTTAAAAAAATCGTTATTCATAAAGTATTTAACCTTGAAACAAAGCGAATTAGGTTTTTAGTCCAGAAGCTAGTAAAATATGTAGTATTTAAAGGGGGAAAAAATGCATTTTAGTCAAATGGTATGTATTTTTTTTTTTTTTTCGTTGAGAGACAACATTAGCTTATAACTCAAAATGTAATTAATTTATCGTAAAAAAAAAAAGAAGCAAATTTTTTTGTCTTTAACTGCTAATATTTCACTACATTCTGGACTAAAAATTTAATTAGTTTTCTTTTAAGGTTCTCGGTTAAGTCTACGATTAATTATCCTGCCTACCTCCTGACTCTCTTTTTTTCATTGAGAGACAACAATCGCCTATAGCTCAAAATTATTACTCATTTATCTTAAAATAAAAAAAGAAAATACTTTGAATTGATGGCATTTCACTGAAAATACATATATTTTTAAATGCTACGTATTTCATTATCTTTTGGACTAAAAATCTAATTCGTTTTGTCTCAAAGTTCTAGGTTAAGTCTACGATTAGTTATGTCCACCACCTGATTCTTTTTTTTCGAAGCGTCTCCTTCCACTCATGAGATGTCAAGCCGAATTTTTTTTTAAATATATAAACTAAAAAAGTACACTTTTCTACTTTAATATATTTGTAATAATTTAGTGTAAATGAATTTTTATAAACATTTCTTAAAAAAAATTCCCGAAAAAGCCTTAAATTTTTGGGCGTCAAAGTGATGTTATTCTATTAGTTTGTTTGATTGTTCGTTTGATTATTGTGATGTTTAAAATCGTATTGAATGTTTGTTAGCATTCTACATTGCATTTATAAGTCTTGGAAGGAGCAACAGGGTGTGGCTGTGTGTGTGTGGGGGGGGGGCAGATCTGAAAGGACCCAAAGGTGCTCAAAACCGAAATTTAGTTTGGAGGGCAAGAAGAGATTTTTATTTATCTCTTTTCTCTTGATGTTTTATCTCACAATTATGTCTCTTTGTTTGCTTTTTGATTCTTAGCTTTTTTCTATCCCTTAAATTATTATGAATAGTGATTTATTTATTTTTACACATTTAATAAACAATAGTTCACAAAAGCGGGCTAGATTAAATATATATATATATATATATATATATATCAATATATCTTATTATTATAAACCCAATAGAACCACCCTAATTCAAGCAAATTGGGACCGTTAAAATGTTAGAATTTAACAAATTTTCGGATTATCAGATTCCTATATAAATAGAATAAATAAAAGAGTGCAAGCACAAGAAATTACAAATTATGAATCAACAATGCTTTATTTTATATACATATATATATTTTTTTCTCGAAATAACATAGCAATATGCATGATAAATATTTTTAATACTTAATACTAATTTTGTATTCGTTTTTTATTATGCCTCATTTTATTTGATTTCGTTAAAATTTCTTATACAAGTCGGCTCGGATTACCCGGTCTTTTGGACTAGCTTTTCCTACTGTTTGTATTATTATTTCCAAATATAAAAGACTGTGAGAAAATGCGTTACCCAATCAGGAAGTGCGAGACACTGTATTCCTAAACGCAATCAAACTTTTATTAATATTTTTATTATCTAAAATTAATTTCCCTGTATCTTGTTAAACATGACGTTCCCGCTATTGATATTTTTTCTTACTTATTGTCTGCTTTTATAATATTTTACCTTGTTTTATTTATAACATATCCCTATTTCATTGTCAAGTATTCAGTGGATTGTTTTTAATCTTGTTTTCATATTACATAATGTAAATGAAATTGGATAGTTACTGCTTACAAGAGTTTTCCCGTTCGGCATGAAGGCCATGAAACAACGCATTCTAAATAATCGATTTAAAAAAGAAATTGTTTTCATTTATGTTCTTCTTGAAGTATTTTCCTTCATAATTAACATACAGTCTGATATTCTATAATAATCCTTTCGACATACCAGTGCCTGCGTTGTTGCATTGCTCAATTTTTAATGCGTGTCTTGGTATCACTAGACAGTTTTGAAAGCAACGTAATATTTAATGAAAAGAAAGAACTATTTTCCCAAATAACAGCAATGGTAGCTCCACAATCTATAACATAAATTGATATTAATTATTAATCAATGGTACACAGTCAACTTTTGATATTTATGTGTTACGTGTGTGATTTTTCTGAGACACACACGTAACAGCGACTTTACTATATATATATATATATATTTAATTGTTATTACTTTAGACTAAAGGTGTCACTATAAAAATGATTCTGTATGTGTCCTGTAATAGCAATAAAAAAAAAGTAAAACGTTATCTAAATAATTTCACTTCCAAATTTGTCTAAATTTGAGAAAAAACACTCTCTAAGAGTCACACACGTAACGGTGGAATCGCCCTATTAAAGAAATATACTTAAAATTAACCAAACTATTTTACTCTTCTAACGAAATAGCCTTTCCAAGAAGGAAATCGTTCCTCGAAAAAAGCCTCAAATAGGTGGCGCATGTGGTAAGACGGATTCTGCATACGTCACTATTTCGTCTGCTTCACCGTTTGACACATGGAACTATAAATAGACTTTGTTCTTAGTTCCATGGTTTGACACTGACAATGACAGCCATGGGCTCTGCTGCAGCACGGATTCTGGCCAGCTGCGCAGAACCGTGCGCGTAGCTGTGCAGCTGCCATTTAGTGCCGAAGTCTCGACACGATGTTATCACTATTGCGTTAGAAGTCCTTCTATAGAGGTTCATGATTTTACTACTTATCATATCGTCAAGAAATTTGAAATCAACAATGTTCTAGAAATGTTACGGTTCATTTTAGGATAAAAAGTTGAATTTTTACATTTAAAAAAAAAATCAAAATGAGAGGTATTAAGTTTTTTTAAGCGTTAATATTTAAAACCGGTAAAATTAATTCCATCCTATTATTTGTGTACCAGTCTGTCTGAAAATCCGCAATATAAAAATTGAATCGGTCATTTCAAAAACCACATAAGTCGAGTTTTTTTCCAAATATACTTTTTTGTCGCAAATGCTTCCTTAAAGGTAGAGAGAGCCAGGATCTGGGTGTAATAACCATATAAGTCAGTGTTATTCCTTCCTCTTCAAACAATTCCTTCTGATTTTCGTTCATTACTTAAACGACATAAAGTCAGCGACTTAAGTGGTTTTGCATGCAATACCAGATTACATGCGGATACCATATTACATTACAATATTACATGCAATACCATATTAAAACATAAAAATGCGCCTTTGTAAGTGTTATGTTCATTAATTTTGATTAAAAATGTGTTTAATATATGACTGTTTTTGATGGTGAGAAATACCACCATCTAGATCTAAACTAGCACACACTATAAAAAAAAAAGTATTTGGTTTTTTTTTCTGCATATTAACAGAGTATTTGGTATCATTTTAATCAGTGAACAGTGAACAATACAAATTAATGATCCATTTTAGGATCAGCGCATACAGATAGATAATTATGGAACAAAGTGAACCACGGCAGTCAAGGAAATATTTGGTTTTCCGTTCCCACGAATGATTTAACTACACCTAATAAAAATGTCATGGAGAAAATTGTCAGAACAATAATATGACACATTTATTTATGAGAGCTTAAATAGGCACGAAGACCTCACAAGTCAAAGCATCTTTACCTCCCAGACACAGCACGGCGTCAAGAGGAATCGCTATTGTACCGACGGACCTATGAAACACTCAAGGGGAGTACCAAATTTCTCCCGCATGCCAATGGTCATCTCTCTAAAATCAGAGGTATGGCCGAAACATGCAAATTTTCAAGAAGTTAAAACGTATAAGGCCTTAATTTTATGTGAAAAGGGAAAAATGGTTCCATCCCTTTTTTTTTGCTCCACGAAAAGAATGTGATTTTTCTTGAGAGTTCAGATTAAAAAAAGCTGGAAAAGTAGAAGGTTGACTGCTCTCTAACTAAAAAAACAGATTTTGAGTGTGTGTGCCAATAGATGGAAATGTACGCGCTAAGAAAAAGCGAAAACGCGTCAGCCATTACCTCCTGCTGTCAACGTTATCTAGTAATATAAGGTAACAAACAATCTTCCTTCACCATTGTTCCATTTTATTTAATTAAGCTATATTCTTTTAATAATACGAATTTACGTGTGTATGAAGATCCTACCCCGATCTAAACATAAAAAGGCTAATCAAATAAATACTTCTAGGGTATGGAACTCTGCCTTTCAAAATCGAATTTGTTAATTCAGTAAGATAAACTGTAATTCTCAGAAAATAAATGTTGAGAATACAGTTCTCAACTAGGATTGAATATTTTTATTTTTTTTAAAACATTTATATTTGTTTTTAATCATATGCTTATAATTACCTTGTAAATAAACTCAATTTTATATTCAATTAATTTTAGTCAGTTTTCCTTTTGTTTACTTAATTTATTGAATTAATATTAAGTCTTTTATTTTAGGAAATGTTTTCTTTAATATTACAATCTAGGTTTTAAAATAAGCCATTATATATTTAATGTTACATAACTCTCTGCAGGTAACCTTTGATGATTGTAATTGGCTCAAAGAGGATCCGAACTTCAAAAATAATTCACAACGCAACTTTTTCTTTTCTATAATTAATTGATAATTTGTCTAATAAAATTTTCTAAGTATAAATTATCATATCAGATCCTTAGAGTCATAGGTGCAAAATAAACACTATACGTCTCGGATAATTTAAAATACTCATATTAATCAATTAACAGCAATATAGTGGTAAATCCTATGCAGTCAGACTTAAATTCAAATAATTTAATTGATCACTCTGTAGCATTCCATCAGTTTTGTTGAAATTAAATTACTACCTAACCTTGTTCATTGATAAAACAACATCAGTCAGGAAGAGTTTTTCTGTTATTAGTCTTTTTATTATTCATAAATTATAAAAAATACTCAATATTTACAAACTTTGGTGTCCAAACTCTATAATAAGCCCAAAAGAACCCACAAAAATTAGTTTACTTGTGAACAATAGTTTTATTTATTTATTTTATTTTTTTTTTTATTTCTGAAAAGTTCTGATTTTGTGACTTTTGTGGTTTTTGAAAACGTGTGTACAAATGATTGTGATGTACAAATGACCTTTTCCTTTGTACTACCTATAAAATGCAAATGTCTTTCTGGTACATACAATAATATATAAATCATATAGATAAAAAATAATTTTACTTCCCTAAAAAAATAAACTATGCGTTTAATAAATAAATTTATAAAATAAACTCTTTTTATTCATTTTAGTTTTTTTCGCATTGGTATTTCTAAAATTTTTTTTTTCAAACATGGAAATATTTACTGTATTGTCTTGTTAACAGTATCGACTGAGAAGACATTCAAAACATTTATTTTTCTTTTGATTAAAGTTTAATTTTCCTGTGTCTTGTTGAACGTGACTTTCTGGCTATTGATATTTTTTCTTACTTACCTTGTCTTACTTACAACGTATCCTTATTTCATTGATAAGTATTCAGTGGATTGTTTTTAATCTTGTTTTCATGTCACCCAATATGGGTGAAATCGGATAGTTGCTGCTTTACAAGTATTTCCCCGTTGTTACCTGAAGGTCATGAAACAACGCATTCTAAATTGATATAAAAAATAAATTGTCTTCATTTATGTGCTTTTCATGTATTTTCCTTTGCATTTAACATACAATTCCATAAAATCACCATGTTTTTCCATCTATTCTTCCATTCTTTTAAAACGTGTGTCTGTTATCACCGATTGCATAAGTTTTGATTCCCCCCCCCCCCCCCAATTCTAGTAATTTGTAGTTGCAATTATTATATCTTTATATAAACTCAAAAATGAAGATCTTTTGTGCTTGTGTGTGTTAGGTAGCGAATTTTGAAGCATTAACATGCGTGAGATAGAAGAAAGTTTTGGGATTGGTACATCCGACTAGTTTACTTTTTAAATTCTTGTTTTTATTTCCCTTTAATTATTTTAAGCAGTAAGAGTATAAAAGACTTAGAATATAAAAGTATTTTACTCAGCCAGGAAATAAAATTCACTGTTTTTCTTTCTTTCTTTTTCATTAAAATCTAATTTCCCCGTGTCTTGTTAAACATGACGTTCTAGCTATTGAAAATTTTCTTTTGTAATAGTATTTTTTTATCTTGTTTTACTTGCAACACTTTCCTATTTCATTGATAACTTTTCAATGGATTGTTATTAATCGTGTTCTCGTGTTTCATAATATGAGTGAAATTGGATAGTTACTGCTCACAAAAGTTCTTCCGCCGTGCATGAAGGTCATCAAACAATACATTCTAAATAAACGATTTAAATAAGAAATTGTTTTTATTTGTGTGCTTTTGGAGTATATTCCTTTATAATTAACATACAATTCCCATATTCTATAAAAGCCTTTCAATAAATCAGTGTCTGCTGTACTTTTCTCAATTTTTCCATCATCATGAAGATGAAGTGTTTGTCTCTACCAAGTTTATTTATTTTCTTTCTAAACAACGCTAAATTTAGTTTAAAACTAGTCATTGGGGGCAACCGTAATACTCACCTATCATGGATATGCATAATATAAAATATGAAAATAAAACATGTGTAAAACCCTTTTTCTATGAATTTACAAAACGCATAATATTGAATGAGGTATCATTCGAATATTTTTTGAGCCGTCTTATGACATAGTAAGTACACTGACATTTCATTAAAACATGTTTTTTTAATTAAAAATTAAATTAATATTGTTTTCATAAATGAAATGGAAGGTTTTTCGCAAATCATGTTACCACAAAAATAAAATATCGCATTATATCATGCTCAGCAATAATCATAAAAAATAAATAGTACGAAAAAAATGTGATTTCTCCGCACGTTATTATATATATTTAGGATCAAAAAGCAAAATTGAAATTGAAATGTTTACAAGAAAAAGACATCATCGACCGATCGAAGTAGTGGTGTTTTACGTGTAGCCTAAAAAGTATGCTTTGTTATATTATATGAAATTGTATTTTACATGTATTCAATTTATTTTTATTTGTCTCATGTTTTTCCCGAAGTGGATGACGTCATCTTCTAATGCAGTTGAAATACAATATTTAATTTATTTCTCGCGCGTGCCTTTTTCTATTTTCGATCACTTTTTACTGTAACTTTGATGGAATAAATGATACGATATTCTGGCTTAATTAATGCTGTTTGTAGATATTTTTACCCTTAATTTTTCTTTAGAAGTTTAAACCTGCATCTAAAACATATTAGATATTGCTAAAAAATATTACGCTGCAATGCAAAATTCTCGCACAGGTCCCACTGGTCACAATATAATTTGAATTAAACTGCAGTGAATCACGTGTGCATACCGAGAATAAATTTTCGGGCTATTAAATTTGGAAATTCAGGGATATTATTCCTCTTTCTAGGAAATTTTTACTGTAACTTTGATGAAATAAATGATATGATATTCTAGCATGACTAATGCTGTTTGCAGATATTTTTAATGTTTAATTTTTCATTAGAAGTTTAAACCTGCAACTAAAAAGTATTGGATATTGCTAAAAAATATTATGTACAGTGCAAAATTCTCGCACTGGTCCCACTGGTCTCAATATAATTTGAATTAATTTGCAGTGAATCACATGTGCATTCCGAGAATGATTTTTCGGACGATTAAACTTGGAAATTTAGGGATAATATTCCTCTTTATAGAGAATTTTTACTGTAACTTTGATGGAATAAATGATATGATATTCTAGCATGACTATAATGCTGTTTGCAGGTATTTTTAATGTTTAATTTTTCATTAGAATTTTAAACCTGCAACTAAAAAGTATTAGATAATGCTAAAAATATTACGCTACAGTGCGAAGCTCTCGCACAGGTCCCACTTGTCACAATGTAATTTGAATTAAATTGCAGTGAATCACGTGTACATACCGACAATAATTTTTCGGGCGATTGAACTTGGAAATTCAGGGATATTATTCCTCGTTCTAGGTATACATGTATCATCGATAGTTTCATTTTGATATTCTTAGTTAATGAATACCCTAAGTACATTATACGAAACATGAGGAAATAATTAATCACATTGAACTGTCCCAAGCCAGACGAAATAATTGAATTGCATTTTACCCGCAGTCTACGCCTGTTAAAAGGTTATTCGCACGCGACTAAATATCGTACCTATTAATAAAACATTAAATAGGGAAATGGTTTGTTGCAGTTTGAGCGAGAATATGCAGCAGACATATTAGCAGTATAATAATAGAGTTAAAGAAATTGGCGACTTTTTATTTACTTCTATCTATACAAGAAGGAAAGTATTTGATTCGTGAAAAATTTTGACATCTAGTTTTCGACGGATTTATACGTTTTAGAAGGTTCTGAACACGATTTGACTGTTTTTAAAACATATATACACAAAAGCAATAGTAGTTTTATTTCCGGTGGATTGTTATGTACACCAGAATGAATATAAGTATTTTTTAATATAAATGTACGGTATCAACCAATATATATATAATATATGCTATATCATATTATATAGTTAAACGCATATAGACACTTCTGCCATTGTCTTTAATGTGGCAACTATATAATATTAACTATGCAGTTGCAATGAACAAAGCACAAAAAAAAAAAAAAAAAAAAAAATCGGCGCCATTTTTGGCGCAGTGAATCTGACTTGGCACAGATAATACGTGAGTACCTAAAAACTTTATTTTGATAATAATAAAAAAAAAAAAAAAACTGTAATTCGAACATTTATACGTTTTTTTCCTTATAAAAAAACTAATAAATAAATAAAAAATACTTTTAATTTATATTTCGGAATCATTATATATCAATTTCTTCCTGATAGATTACTCGATTTACCGATCAAATGCAGTACTAAAAATTTCCGTTGTCTAAAAAAATATATCCAATATTTTTATAACTTTAGAAATTGAAAAGAAAAAGTGGTGTGAAACGAAACTATTTTTATGCATGCTTTTTATGGCTAGGTTTTTGTCTTTCCTTTACTTATATTTTTCGCAGCATCCTCGCTTTCTTTATTTATGTTTTATTGCTGTGCACTTTTCTTTTATGAGGGCTTTTTATGTTTAGCCGTATGGAGGGTATAAAAGAAATGTGGCTTTTATCTTGATTAATGCAGCATCATAAGGAGGCTTTTTTTATTGTATTTCTTTTAGAGGTGAATGCCTTACTTGAAGTACCTTTTACCACATGATAAATTCCTGTTTTCTGAACCTTTTGTACTTGGGATTTTTTAAATGAAATTTCATAGTATATATGTTTTATTTTTCTTCTTTAATCAGAGATGAGATTTTTCAAATTTTTGGCTGAATTCAACTTTTTAGCTTTTTACTTTCTTCTATTTTTACAAAAAGAAAGTGAAAATTTTCCACTTTTGGTGTCCGACAGATTTATAGGGGTTTTAGGATGTCTTGAACACGATTTTACTGTTTTTAAAAAGTGTCTGTCCGTGAGTCTGTCTGTGTGTCTGTCTGTATGTGTCAAATTTTGTGGGCGCTCTCTCTTAAAATATAATGCGCAGAATTTCATCAGACTTATTCTGTTAAGAGTTAGACTTTGACATAAATAAATCCCCCCCCCCCTTAAAAAAAAAAAAAAAAAAAAAAAAAAAAAAAGTGACTGTAATTAATATTTTCGGTGCCATTGTTGGCGGGGTAAATCTGACTGTCATGGATAATGTGTAAGTACCTAAAAACTCTTTATTTTGATAATAAAAAAAAACCTGTAATTCAAACTTTATACGTTTTTTCAATAGAAAAAAAAAAAAATACTTTTAATTTATATTTCAGAATAAAATATAATTTCTTCCCGATCGATTAATCGATATATCGATCAAATTAACTACTAAAAATTTCCATTCTATAAAAGAAATAACCCAATATTTTTATAACTTTAAAAATTGAAAAGAAAAAGTGGTGTGAAACGAAACCATTTTTATGCATGATTTTTATGGCTAGGTTTTTTGTCTTTCCTTTACTTATATTTTTCGCAGCATCCTCCCTTTCTTTCTTTATGTTTTATTGCTGTGCACTTTTCTTTTATGAGGGCTTTTTATGTTTAGGCGTATGGAGGAAATAAAAGAAATGTGGCTTTTATCTTGATTAATGCAGCATCATAAGAGGCTTTTTTTATTGAATTTCTTTCAGAGGCGAATGCCTTACTTGAAGTACTTTTTACCTCATGATAAATTCCTGTTTTCTGAACCTTTTATACTTGGGATATTTTTATGAAATTTTATAGGATATCTTTTACTTTTCTTCTTTAATCAGAGATGAGATTTTTCAGCTTTTTGCTGAATTCAACTTTTTAGCTTTTTACTATCTTTACAAGAAGAAAGTGAAAAATTTTCACTTCTGGTGTCCGACAGATTTATATGTTTTAGAATGTCTTAAACACGATTTTACTGTTTTTAAAATGTGTCTGTCTATGTGTCTGTTTGTATGTGACAAATTTTGTGGGCGCTCTCTCTCAAAAACTAATGCGCGGAATTTCAACAAACTCATTCTGTTAGAGTTAGACCTTGACATAAAAAGCCCCCCCCCCCCCCAATCCCTCCAAAAAAAAAAAATATATATATATATATTACTGTTATTAATATTTTCGGCGCCATCGTTGGCGCAGTGAATCTGACCCGGCATGCATAATGCGTAAGTACCTAAAAATTCTTTATCTTGATGATAATAATAATAAAAAAACTTTTAATTCGAGCCTTCTGTGTTTTTTTTAATAAAAAGAGAATAAATAAATAAAAAATATTTTTAATTTATATTTCAGAATAAAATATTTTTTCCCGATTGATTAATCGATTTACCGATCAAATGCTTGTACTTGGGATTTTTTAAATGAAATTAAAAATCCCAAATTCCCTAAAAACTCCCATTCTCTACCAAAAAAAAAAAAAAAAAAAAAAAAACAATATTTTTATAACTTTAAAAATTGAAAAGAAAAAGTGGTGTGAAACGAAACCATTTTTATGCATGCTTTTTATGGCTAGGTTTTTTGTCTTTCCTTAACTTATATTTTTCACAGCATCCTCCCTTTCTTTATTTATGTTTTATTGCTGTGCACATTTCTTTTATGAGGGCTTTTTATGTTTAGGCGTATGGAGGAAATAAAAGCAATGTGGCTTTTATCTTGATTAATTCAGCATCATAAGAGGATTTTTTTATTGAATTTATTTTAGAGGTGAATGCCTTACTTGAAGTACCTTTTACCACATGATAAATTCCTAGTTTCTGAATATTTTATCCTTGGGATTTTTTAATGAAATTTCATAGTATACGTTTTATTTTTCTAGGTTATTCGTTTTATTCTTCTTTAATAACAGATGAGATTTTTCAGCTTTTTTGCTGAATTCAATTTTTTAGCCTTTTTACTTTCTTCTATCTTTACAAGAAGAAAGTATTGGATTCGTGAAAATTTTCGATTTCCGCTTTTTGACGGATTTGTACGCTTTAGAAAATCCTGAAGAATACCTGACTGTTTTTAGAAAATGTCTGTTCATGAATCTGTGTGTAACGCAAATTTTGTGGGCGCTGCATCTTGATAACTAATTAAACATTGACATTAATTGGTGCTGATTAGTTTTTGGTGTAAATCCCTCAATAGGTGGCGCTGCTATGCTGTATTATTCACGATTTTTCCGAGAGCTATAGCTCAAGAGCAAATGAAAGAAATTTTATCAAACTTTATATTATGTTAGACATTGGCATAGACGCTGATTATATTTCTGGTGTAAACCGCTCAACAGGTGGTGCTTCCATGCTGCATTTTTCACAATTTCCGCAATAGCTATATCTCAAGAACTAATGCAAAGAATTTCACCAAACTTCATATTATGTTAGATCTTGGCATAGACGTTGATTATTATTATTATTATTATTATTATTATGTAAATCGCTCAACAGGTGGTGCTGCTATGCTGCATTTTTCACGATTTCCGCAATAGCTATATCTCAAGAACTAATGCACGGTGTTTCACCAAACTTCATATTTGGTTAGACCTTGACATAAGTAGATACTTATTAGGTGTGGGTGTATACCGCACAACAGGTGTTCACTGCTATGCTTTATTTTTCTCGATTTCCTCAATAGCTATATATCAATAACGAATAGATTGTCATTTATTTTTGTTTGCAGACAATTTTATTTATATAGAAGAAAGTTTTGTGATGGCCACTGCATACTAGTTTTTTCTGGGTTTCAGCTTTTTCTTCCAAATATCCGGCTAAAAAGGGAAACAAGGAAATGAAAACATCGCTAATATCCAATTTTCAAAGAAAATTCTCGAGAAGTCTGCGCAATAATTCCTCAAAGTATATCCTGACCCGAATTTCCTGACCCCAAAATTCTCATCTCGGTCCTGTGGACTCAAATTCTTCTACGCCACCGATTACTTCGATTGAGATGCACATTTACATAATTGATTTTTTATTTTTTATTTATATTTAGATGCAATTAATGAGAATATTTAAACTGATCCGATCGGATTTTTCATAATTTTAGAGTGTTCAAAAATTTTGTAACACTGCCACAGTATGTGTTACAAATATTTATCTATAAATAGTATTTATCGTTAAAATACAGATGTAAAAGCTTTTAAAGTGTAAAAACTGAACACAAAAAGGCTTATAAAAACCTTTTAATGTGATGATCGACTTGTTTCTGATTGTCAAACGGCACGATTATCAAGATGTTACACGTTAAGCAAATTATTCTCGCAAAAATTTGAAAATAAACTTGAAAACATAAACCACGAGATCATATGTGTAATAAAAGCAGGTGCTAAAAAATGGTCAAGTTTTTAAGAATAATAAAATAATTTATCCATCAAGACTTTATTTCCCATCTATTATCCTCGAATCAATAGAAATCTATATGCGTAACGAGAACATCTGCAATGAATCGGCCTCTTTTGAATTACTTAAAATTTGGCACGAGATGTTTTTCAATTTAAAAAAAGCAATAAGGTAATATTAATTTTCACGTTTTGCTGTTATTACACATATGATCTCGTGGTTTATGTTTTTTAAGTTATTTTCAAATTTTTGCGAAAATAGTTTGTTTATCATGTAGATCTTGATAATAGCACCGTTTGTGCGTTCAAAACATGTAGATCATCATATTAAAAAGTTTTCATAAACCTTTTTGTGTTCTGTTTTTATCACTTTAAGCATTTACATCTGTATTTTAATGATAATAATTAGTGATTTTATTGTAGGATTATGAAATAGCATTTATTTATAAATAGTGTATCTATTTATCGCTAGTATGTTTAAAATCAATAGTGCCATTCATCATCAATATAGTTATTTATATTTCCGAGGAACATTTTTCAGATTACATCTGTATTTTAATGATAATAATTAGTGATTTTATTGTAGGATTATGAAATAGCTTTTATTTATAAATAGTGTATCTATTTATCGCTAGTATGTTTAAAATCAATAGTGCCATTCATCATCAATATAGTTATTTATATTTCCGAGGAACATTTTTCAGATTGTAAAAATATATTGTATATTAACTTGAAATACTTTTGTAACTTTTTTAAAACATCATTAAAATCAAATTGGAAAGAAACAAAAAACTTATTCTGTTGTATTAAGCAATTTTTCTTATTAATTAATTATTCTTTAAACTATATTAAGGGGGGGGGGGAGAGAAGGCTTCCTTAAACTATCTTTTGACTTATTAAAATAAAAAAATCCAATTATTGTGATTTTTTTTTTTAACCCATACGTTTTTTACAGAATTGTATTTTTCTTTCGTTCCATTTTTTTTTTCGTCATACTTTGCTGAGAGTATTTTTCAGTTTGACCAGTATATATATATATTTTTTAATGATGAAATGAAAGAAAATTCGGTTTAAATACATTACTATTCTTATTATTATTTTAGAAGGAATAATGCTAGTTACTTAGCAGGATTGCTTCGAACAAAAGAAATTATTGGCCATTAATTTTATTCATCATCAGACTTTTTTTTTTTTTTTTTTAAATCAAAAGAGCAAAAAAATTGCATCGAAATTCAGGATCCTGTATTACTGAAATGTTATGTCTGTAAATAAATAAATAATTTTCTACTTCCTGATGTACCTGATGATGTATTAAGCAGGGTAGTTAAATAACTATTTACCCATTCATTTAATTAGTTTAATATTAAAACATAAATCACTTGTTATCTTTTATATCCTAAATATAAATTATATTAGTAATTTTTCCAATATGATATTTTTATCATGCAAAGTTCCTTCTCGTATTTTACTTTTTAAAACATCTTTCGCGTATAGCTTATTGTAATAATTGAGGGGGTCGGGGCAAGAAAGTGCCAAGCCAAATTTTTGATGAAATAAATCCAACACTGTAATCTGTTGTTTAATATTATAAATTATAATATCCTATATATAATTTGGGTACTTTTCAGTTAGCCGGGCGCCAGTGATATATGTACATATATAAATACATATGTATATACATATATATATGTATATATACATACATATATGTATATATATGTGTATGTTTCTATATGTATACATAGATATGTGTATATGTGCGTGTGTGCGTATATAGATGTATATATATATCACTGGCGCCCGGCTAACCGAAAAGTACCATAATTTGTTTCTAATGTCACATAGTGGCAGCCTATGCGACAGGTTTTGTTTTTGCCTAGGCGTTTATGCCCTCAATGAAGATAGCTAATTTACAAAGAATGTAATAGTAATATCATTAAAGTAATGCCATATTGTTATTCAGAATATCTCAAATGTTACTAAGACGTTGGCGAGAAAACTTTGTTATATATCTTGATTTGAGTATTTGATCAAATTTTCAAATTGAAATATCTCAGAAGTTCAAAAGTGTGGCTTAGCACTCTCTTGCCCCGACCCCCTCAATTTACTAACATAGAATTTCATTTTTGCCAATTTTATACCTGTTTTATTAATAATAATTATGAAATCTTAAAGGAAATTTTATACTTTTTTTTTTGTTTCGTGTTCCCGTTATTTATTTTAAAATGTCATCTTTGAAATATAAATTAACTAGCTAACCCGCCCGGCGTTGCCCGGGTCCGAGATAATTGCAATCTCAGAGAAAGGCGTTAACCCCTCCCTCCCCATACACGAAATTATAGTGAATAATTTGTTCAAGAGAACCACCGTCACGTACATTAACGCTATCATTAAAAAAATAATTGCATTTTTCTGATAATTAGAACATGACGAAGACGCTACGCTAAAATAGCCGGCAGATGACACCCCTTCCCGACCTCAATTTCAAATCTTTATCTTAATTAGTTACCTAAATATTTGTTCATTAGTAAAATTTGGCAATTATTTCCTTTCATTTTCGCAAACTAAATGAGAGGGATCGGCCAGAGAAACAGACCTCTTTGTAGTTCAGTTTTTAATGAAAGCAGATCCCTGTCTGAAACTTTTTCGTATCGTTTTCAATGGCGCCGGCAGATTTTTGGCAGTTTTTTTCATAAATTAAGAAAAATTACCAGCCGAATTTTTCAAAAATTACACAGGCAGATGCAGAATATTTTTTTACATATGCTCAGAAATTTTCAAATTGATATCTCAATTAGTTTTCTTAAAATTCGCTAATTAGTAAAATAATTTTGAATCTGTTCATTTCCCCTTGCAAATCCAACGCGCCGGTCCGTTTCTTTCGCCATTTTGTGTCAAAAGATGTCATTTTAGAAGCGATGGTTAATGAGAATCTAATTAATATCTAGGCTAATTATCAAAATATTAAAATTCTGAGGCAGGTGCACATGGCCAGACCTTGGACTATCCACACATAAATTTCCAGAGTTCTAGGTGGGCTAGATTTTGCTAGCCATCGCCAACAGACAGACAGACACACACACACACACACACACACACACACACACACACACACACACACACACACAGAGAGAGCGAGAGAGAGAGAGAGAGAGCGAAACTTCCTTTTATTGATATAGATATTCTTGTTCGTATATTATATTATTGCGTCTTTTATAAGAGACTGGAAAAAAAAAAAGAAAAAAAAAAAGCTAAATGTATTTATATATCAAAAACAGTGCATGGAAAAACTGATCAATGTAAGTGCAATTGATTACTTAAATCTACTTTACTATTTTAATATGTTTGACCATCTGAATATATCGCATTTCTTTAAGTTTTTGTGGCTTTGATCTCGAAATATCGCGTACTGTAACGTTTCTTGTGTAATGAAATGTTTCTCAGCTAATCTCAAATCCAAACTGATTACCTTCTGACTAAGGGATGCACCGGATGTGAATTTTTGCCGGATACGGGATATCCAGTACAAAATTTTACCGAATATCCGGTATCCGGCCGAATACATTTTCCTTTTTAATTTCAATAGTAATATTTCTATTTTATGCTTACTTAAAGAAGAAAAACTTTAAATTATTATAATTTTATGTCATTCAAATGTTAACAATAGATTTAAACTCATTTATTAAGTTAAAGTTGCTTAAAAACAAATGCTTTTTAGTAATTAAGTATTGAAATTTAATCATGTTTTGTCTTTTGCCTATTCTAATATATATATATATATATTGATAGTTTTTTTTTCTTTTATTCAGGGTCATTCAACATAAAAAGATAAACAATTAAGTAATTTCTCTGTTTTTCATGCTTATAAATCTGTTATATTTAAATACTAAACATCCTATTGAAGCGGATTTTTCTTTTCCTACATACTCGTACATATTATTACTTACTTTTCCTATGACAAATGTTTTCTAACAGAATTTAAATAGAGAAGCTCCTCGTTGCCAGTATCTTCTTTTGTAGTACAAAGAAGACAGTGAACTATTCAAGAAAGTGGCACAATTCTTTTCATGATCAGTATTATTTTATCACAGCTGGTCTTCCATCCATAGACAAAATAGTGACAAAAGATTCAATAAAATCGTTTTTAATTTATAATTGTTGAAAACACAAGAACAAGTGGGTAAGTGTGATCCAAGTTCGCACAAAGGATTTCGTTTAATATTCCTTTCAAAACACTTTATCCTTTCTTTAAAAAATCCAAATAAATTTCATTTTCTTAATTAAAAAAAAAAAAAAAAACTGTCTATTTTTCTCGGTTTTTCGAATATCTGAACCGGGCCGATAGCGGGTGAAGCCCACTATTATATTCTGTCATAATAATATCTGTCATCTGGACTAAATGCGATATTTAAAACAATTAATTTCAAAATTAAACATGTTGTACACCTTCAAAATGTTAAAATATGCGAATATTTCCATAATCGGGTTTTTATCATGATTCAATACGTTCCTCAAACTCATATATTTACTATTCTCTATTACTCATATTCATACTCGCTTTGTATTATACTGAAACATTTGAAAAATCCGTTAAACTTGCGATATGACGTCAGATTTTCTTTTTAATTCTCTAATGACGTGTAATTAATCTGCTTTGTGTACATGCACACATACTCATACTCCTTGTATTATTGAGAAATCTTTCTGTTTTATTACCACTATGACGTCAATCATTTTTATTTCATATTAATCATTTTTTTTTTTTTCAATTGGTGAAACTTTTTATTTCATTTTTATTTTTCACGTGGAAATCGTCTGATAGAAAATTAATTATTGTAGATAGAATTTCATCATGGATTTTAAATTTTTGGCATCTGCTATAAGGAAAAATGTTCAAATTTAATAAGAAAAGGCTGTTAGAATTTTGGTTTTTTATCTCTATTTATTAAAATAATACGAATTTTTCAAATTTTAATATTTTCAGCTCTTTGCAGCTGATATTCTGATTTATATACAAAGTTTCAACTCTTATTCTCAGAAGAAAAAAGATATTTGCGATCAAAAACGTAACAGGGCCTGAAAATGCTGAGCACCATAACTTGCCTTTAATTATAAATAATTAGTTGTCATATTTTAAATATTATATTATTTATATCTAAGTCCTATAACTTCATTTTTGAGAAAATATGAATATTTATTTCTACTGACATTGTTTTAACGGGATAATGTTGGTAAGAAGCCAATTAATTTCGCATTAACTTTTTCTGAAAATGTTAAAAAACATGGATTTAAAAAATGAGTCACTATTCGGCAACCGGATATTGAAGTATTCGGCCGAACCGAATATCCGGTTTGAGTGCCGAATAAGCAGGATATCGGGCAGGAGACAGATATCCGGTGCATCCCTACTTCTGACACATTTTAAAATTTATTTTTGTTCTCAAATGTATGAAATTTGCAGAAGCACGTATCCATAAATTATGTTAGTCGAACAGTTTTTTCCATTTTTTGATTCAGAACTTTTACATTCAGAGAGAGCTTCAGAAAATGTTGTCAAGGTTAGCGTTTTGAATCGAATAACTGGACGCGGCAGCACAGAAAAGGAAATAAACTGCCATCGTGATACAACAATAGCTTATAACTCAAAATTTAGTTCATTTTTCGAACAATGAGAAAATCTGTCAGATTACAAATCTTTTCAATAATGCTTGCAAATGTCATGCTTTTATATTAAAAATTGTCAAATAATGTGTCAAAGTTTCGTATTGTTGAGCGGAGAAATTATTTATTTATTATTATTATTATTATTATGAGAACCGTTTTAAGCCTAACTTTAGCTTTTTAAACTTAAGCTTTGTTTGAACACCCAGAAAAAGGAATTGATTAAAACTACAAAACATGTTTTGTTGAGTACATTTTGGTTGTTTTAGCAAAATTCAAGTAAAATTGAACCATTTTACTTCAATTAACAAAACATGTTTTGCTGACGATACAAAAATTTTTTTTGGAATTACAAAAAAAAAAAAAAAAAAATGTTGATTCAAACAAAATTTCCATTGACCTATATTTAAACAAAAATTTTGTTTAAATATAGGTCAATAGAAATTTTGTTTGAATCAGATTTTTGCAATTCCAAAAAAAAAATTTTGTATCGTCAGCAAAAAATGTTTTGTTAATTGAAGTAAAATGGTTCAATTGTACTTGAATTTTGCTAAAACAACCAAAATGTACTCAACAAAACATGTTTTGTAGTTTTAATAAATTCCTTTTTCTGAGTGAACATTTATTATTATTTGTGTGTGTGTGTGTATGCAAGGGAAAGTTAAGTAAAAAGGGCGCCTACTGAATTGCATATTAAATTTATGTTAATTAATACAAATTTAAAGCACTTGGTCTCGTGATACCGTAAATATGACAGAAACAAATGCCGCTTTATTATTATCTTTTTTGATGATTGAGCTGGACCATTACACCATCAAAACATTATCGTAAATAATTTTTGTGCAAGGTAAATCACACATTATTACTAAATGGTGTATAAATATTTATGTATAATTAAAACTAAAAAATACATCAGATTGACGTTTCGGTCGACTTCTACGACCATGTTCAGAATATGATGTTAAATTGAATAAACTTAAAAACAAAGGACAACCATCTTGAAATCTTTTTTGTTTTCTATTCGAAACGCCTACTGCTTATGCTTTATGGCGTTTTATGCACAAAGTAAACTCCTGCACGGGTCAGGTTGCACCCAACCCGAATTCCTAACTTTCTGCTTAAAGTGAACCCGAGCCAAACACGAAAAAAAAACCGAACTTGATACACTTGAACCCGAACCCGAAATATTCAAACTCGAACCCGCAGTGAAAAAAACTAAAAAAAAAATGCATAGTTTAATACAGTTAAGAAAAAATAGTCTACAATTTTTTTTAAATCTAATATCAATTTTATCTTTTTTGTATAAAAATGAACACATACACACTTATTAACATTCAAATATACAGTTTGTTTCATTTGAAAAATATTCAGGATTTTTTTTTTTTTTTTTTTTTTGAAAAATCGCGTCAACCTGAACCCGGCTTGAAAGAGTAAAAGCCGAACCCGAACCCAAACATTTAAAGCAACCTATTAAAAAAAAAACTAATCAGACCCGGTAGGGTCGGTTCGGGTAAAATCAGATTACCCGACCCTATGCCGGACAAGGTCATTTTATGTACATCTGTTTGTATATTGAATGTGTATATTGAATAATGTGTGAATTATGTGTGTAATATAATTGTGTCAATATACACATTGTATTTTGAATATAATGTGTATATTGAAAAATCACGTATGTAAAATCTGTTAAGAAACTTTATTTTAAAACGCTTTATATATATTGTTTAATTTATGAGTATTTATATTTTACCGTATTTTAAACAATTTTTTTTCTTTCTCTTTTCAGGTATGGGGTGATTTTTGCTGTCCATTTTCTTGTTAAAGGTAGAATATTACTTTTACCGTATTGTTCTTCTTCGAAGCATTGTGTTGAAAATACCGTATCAATATACAGTCATTATTAGTACTTTTCGTTTTCATTATTTGGATGGAACAACATATAAAAATGTTAAATATCACTTCTTTAATATTATATGCTTTTCACTTACATATTCCCTTTAGCGTTGCAATTATTGCTGTGTGTATAGAATATATGACATAAACATTTTTATATCAAAATTTCAGTAAGTGTAACATTAAGTCTATTTATTTTAACTTTATTATCGTTTTTTTTTTATGTTAGTACTTTTATTTCTGTGGAGAGGCTGTTTTTTTTTTTTTTTTTTTTTTAAGTCCTTTAAAAAAGGAAAACTATAGAATATAGAACCTTTTATTTATTGAGAAGTTTCACCTAATACCATAAATTTCGAAAAATCGTTTTTTTTTTTTTTTTTTTTTCAGAGGCTTTATCAATTGAAGAGGGACTACTTTAGCGTGTTGGAATAGATGATTCTGTTAAGTAAATAATAAATAATAAGTATCTTGCTGTAAATAAATTCTCTCGCTATTTCTCTATCTTTCAGAATTATACTACAAACCGCAAATTAAAGCGTTTCATGTATTCGATCCATGTAATTCGTTTCACATATTCGAATTCCTATATTAGTCGTTTCATAAAATCCTTACACAAATTCTTTTCATTAGGACTTTATATACATATATGGTAGTTAAAATAAATCATCAATCATTTTTAATCCATTTAATTTTTGGAATATTTTTATTTACTTTTTCATCATTTTTTTCTTTTCTTTCTTCCATTTTCTTTTTTCTTTTCCATTTTCTTTTCTTTCTTTCATTTTCTTTTTTATTTTCTTTCCCTCTCTCTTTCCTTGTTTCTTTGCTTTTGTGAGAATTTGAAGCATCCCTATTGGGATTAGGGGATTTCAGTGCATTAATGCAAAACTTACCTATATACGTGTAAAGTTTTCAATACACCGTACCGATTAAACTTTTTTTTTTTTTTTTGCGGTATTTTAATCGCATGTATATTTTGCAGTTTTGGGTAACTTAGAATGCATGGGTAAGTAAAATAGGCATGGACTTCTCTAATTTCGCTTTGGAGACGCTCTTTGTCGGAAAATCTTCAGAAGAAGCATTAACGAGGGAACTCAAGCAATATGTCATTCATCAAAAATGGAATTCTTTTCCAGAACTGCGATTTTCCTATTTTTGTATTTTTCTCTGTTCTCAAGTTTCTCGTTGTTCCTCCTCTTATTATATGCGCCGTTTTCTTTTTTACACAATTCCCGGTATTTCTCTTCTTCTTTTTTTTTTTTTTTTGTAATCTCTGCTGTTTTCACGCTTCATTGATCAGCATACATCTATGTGCAAGTTTTATTCTATTTCGAAGTTATTGTTTTTTACTTACCCATCATACGTAGTATAGGGTAAGTCTTGTAATCGTTTTGAAAATCGAAAAAAAAATTTTGACGGATTTACACGTTTCAGACACTGGAGATTCCGAAAAACATATATTTAGAAAAAAAATTTTGCCGTCCGTCTGTGTGTGTGTGTCTGTGTGTGTGTCTGTGTGTCTGTAAACGCTCTATCTCCCGAAAAAATTGAGATAGAGACTTACAATTTGGTATGTACTTAGTATGTAATAATGGGAAGAAGCCTATTTCATTTCAATAACCTCGATTAACCGGAACAATTTTTTTCGGACTCTCGAAATATTCGTTCTGATGAAAGGTATATAAAAATTTTCGAAATTGTTTATTTTAAGAAATGAGTATAAAAGACAATAAAAAAACATAAATTTTGAATAAAGCATGAAGTCGATCGGATAATGAGTTGCCGAGATATTTGGAATCCTATTTTCCACACTCTTCGATTTTTCATGACCCTGTATTTCATCCAAATTTCACTTCAAAGATATATTTTATTTGGAAATTTGACGCTTAATCAGATGCAATAAACCGCTAGTTAATAGGATTATTATTTTTGGAGTTATAAGGAAAAACCTCTTTCAAGCAATTCAGTAATCGAGCCTTTAAAGTTTGTGACGTCATCAAGCCACGATTTTATTTGAATTGCAATGCATTTTATAAGTAGTTTACACATTTTTATTTTAATATTTTACATTATGCATATCCATGATGGGTAAGTATTACGGTGGCCCCCAACGACTAGTTTTATTTACTTACCTTGTCAATTTTCTCTCGCAGATCAAAAAATCTCACGTTAACTTATGGGCAGATTTACCTAAAATTCACATGTGTCTCTTAAGTTATAAAAACCACCGCTTTAAATCTGTTTTGTCTGTTCTAAATTTAATTTTTATTGTTAACACCAAAGCCTCATGCATAAGTGGTATAAATTAATTTTTCTATACAATCTAAAACAGCATTTTAATTACACCAATAAAAAAATATTTTTCAAAAATAATTCGTGAGTGTGGTAAGGGTTTCAGTCAGCCAGATCTCAATTTCCCCTTTCTAATATTTAACCTGCGGCCATGGAAAGCTTCCGTATTTTTTAAATATATCCTCAGAACATAGATATTAAGAAAATTGACCTCAGAAAATTTTTATTCTTAAAGGATGTCTCTATTTTAGTTAACAAAATATTTCTACAATATATGTTTAACTTTTAATATTTTATGTATGAAAATCTTAGCAAAGTTAACGAGTTGTGAATGAGATTTTAACGTTTCAAATAAATTTAAGTAGTATATATATTTTAATAATATTTGACACCTTAATAAAAGGAGACATCCTTCAAAAACAGCACCAGAAAAAAGAATTTAAAAATATTAATTTCCTCAGGAGATATTTTAAAAATACAAATGATGTACATACAAATAGGTTCATCATTAGCGAAGGAAATCTGAGATCTCACTGACCAACACAATTAAAAAGTTTTTGACTCATACCTAATACAGTTATCAAAGTTTTGTTTTTACCATCAGAATTACGTCCCATTTTCTTTTTTTTTTCTTTTTTTTTTCTTTTTTTTTTTTTTCTTGGGTATTAAAAATAATTAATAAATTTTAAAATTCTTAAGCAAATGAAACTAAAAATCTTTAACCTAAATTTTAAGAGACTATATATATATACAAGCTGACCCACCCGGCGTTGCCAAGGCCCGTGATAAAACCTTAAATAAACTCCAAATTTGTATTATTTAATATCTTTAATCCGATTTTGTACGAATTTATATTTTTAATGACAAAATCGCGAAATTGTAAGAAAACATTTTCTTCTATTTCCACGTAGGATCGTCATATATTTTTTTTAAAAATAACTTTTGTTGTCCAAACCCTTTGAAATTTTTAATGGTCATAAATATAACGGTTTTACAGACCGTGTAAAAACTACGTCAGAAATATTGTTATCTGGTTGTAATATACACTGCTCAAAACAATTAAAGGATATTGCAGTTTTAGGTGGATTTTGTATCTGGGAAACTTTTTAGCTGATTGATACATGGTCGACAGACATAGTAGGTTATATGAGAATAAATTACACATGTTTGGCAGAAAAAAAATGCATTTTATTGCGCATTTGTGTACAAAAGGAAAAAAACACAATTTGTGCATATGAGAAAAAAAGAATAAGAAAAGGTGTTTTCTTCAAAGAAAATCATTTTCAGTAGGGGGTATGGTTTCCACGGGCGGCCAGCAACGTTGAACACCTTTGAGGCATGGACTCAATGAGGCTATTAATGACGAGTTGGGGTATTCTGCCCCACTCTTCCAGAAGAGCTCTTTCCAGTTCTTGGAGAGTTTGTGGGGGTTGTTTGCGGCCAGAAACTCGTCTTCCTAGAGCGTCCCAAACGTGCTCGATTGGATTCATGTCTGGAGAACACGCTGGCCATTCCATTCGAACGATTCCTTCCTCGAAAAGGAAATCCTCCACCAGGTTTGCACGATGTGGCCTGCAGTTATCGTCCATTAAAATGAAGTTATCTCCGATTGCTGCAGCGTAAGGGACTACAATAGGTCTGAGGATCTCATCCCTATATCGGCGACCAGTCAGAGCTCCATCTCGAATGATGTAGAGGTCAGTGCGCCCGTCAATGGAAATGCCACCATACACCAACACTCCTCCACCGTCAAATCTGACACTTTCGTGCACGAACGCAGGATTATTCCTACTGCCACGGTCCCTCCAGATGAAAATACGCCTATTATCCGGATGCACAGAAAAACGGGACTCGTCAGAAAACAGAATATTGCTCCATTCATTTCTCCTCCAGTTGACATGCTCGGTTGCCCACTCCCTGCGGTCGCGACGATGCCTTGATGTTAATCTAACACATACCATCGGTCGGCGAGCATACAGACCTACCGCATGGAGCCGGTTTCGGACAGTCTGAGTTGAAATCGTGGTGCCTGTAGCCGAGCGAAGGTGTTGTTGGAGAAGAGTAGCGTTCATGTTTCGGTGTCTCCGAGCTTTTAACGCTAAATACCGATCTTCATTGGGCGTTGTTGCCCGTCTACGACCTTGCCCTGGTCTTCGGCCTGCACATCCACTCTCCAAAAAACGGTTCCAGATCCTGGAAATGACACTTTGTGACACTCCAATGTCTTGCGCTACTTCAGCTTGAGTTTGGCCCCCTTCTATCCTACCAACAATTCTCCAAGCTTCTGAATCTGTCAAATGACTTCGCTGAGACATCGTACTCATCGAAACAAAGCAATCACTGAATGCCGGTCATCCTTGTCTTCATTCTCTTTTATCCAGTTGAAAGTCAGATTTCATTCGCTGCCGCTGAAGCGACGTTTTTGACGTCGAACTCAAAATTTGCATACTCCACAGTTTGAAAACCAGAAAAATTTACATTTGTGATTCTCTTCTTCTATTTTCGGCAAAAAATTTCGTTTATATCTTTATTTTATATAAAACTTCAAATATCCTTTAATTGTTTTGAGCAGTGTATATATATATATATATATATATATATATATATATATATATATATATATATAACCAGGGCTTAACAAATGCGGTCGCCAGGTCGCCACTGGCGACCAACTTTTTCTATCTGGCCACTAAGTTTTTTAATCTGACTTTGTTATTCATTTATTTTCTTTTTTTACAAAAATTGAACTAAAAAATGAGCACGAACGACATTTTGTCTCTCCAACATGCCTATTCGTGCGGGCAGCAAGCGCAGTAATCTCCCTCTTCTCTCGTATTTTTAATGGAAAAACCAAATTTATAAGGCATTTTCCATTTTCTGCACACAAAGCGCCATTCTTTTAAACTCCAGTCTGCTTAGCATGTCACGTGATGAGAAAGTGGGGAGAGGGGGGGGGGTTTCAATAAGAAATATTGTCAATCCAATCTGTGACATCTAAAAATTGGATGCAATGACGAAAAAGGCTTAACGCTTTTTTGTAATTTTCAAATCAGATTTTTAGTCCTGAATTAAAATTGATTAATCTATCACATTCATTTTAAAGAATAATAACATAAGTGATTATAAGTAATTCATTCGAAGTAAATCCATAAAACTTAATTAAAATTTCAAGAATAATTCATTTTTATAAAAATATTATGCATCTTTTAAATATTTCTTACCGGCTTAAAATGTTTGGCGCTTAGCACCTGTTTGCATCACACATGTACGGCGTCACTCTGCGTTGGAGCCAAGTGTCTGGTACTGTCTGGGTTGTTACTCAAAAATATTTTATAATTACATTGTTTGGATTATTATCTGCAGTAAATGGAAATAAAAAAATCATTGATTGCACTTCAGAAGGGTCAGGTATTTTTTATTTTTTTATTTTTTCGTATATTCCTAACGTAGATCGTTGGAAGAATGTTTTTCTTTTATTTTGTTTTTCAAAATAAACCTCAGCCGGCTGCTTATTCCGTTATGTAATCCCAGCGCAGAAAATGTTTTTATTGTTTCTTTTTTTTTTTTCGTTTTATCAATGCATATTACTGTGAACGTCACAATGTTTAATTAAATTTCTTGTAAGGTGTCTCATTATAGATGCTTTAAAGTTACAAAATATTAAGAAATAAACTTGAAATTATATTCAAACATTAAAAAAAAATTAAATTAAACTTTTATTTTTAATTTGGCAAAACTAAGAGAGTTCATTAAATGCAAATTTCGAAATAATAAAATCAGAATTCTTTGACTGAATTCGATAGGCTAAATAGGCAAAAAATCGTTTTCGGTTTCACAATTTTATCGATGCTCTCTCATCAAATATAGATTTTGTAGCACTCAACTATTCGGACTTTTAAAGCATTCGGCAATGAGCATTAATTCAGAGTTCCTTGTTGAGTCAATATTTTATTGTTTCTTTTTTTGTCAGAGATATAATTTTGGATAAGTTTCCTTATAAAACTCAGTTTTATTGTCTTTTTTAATTAAGTACTATTCTAAGCTATGTAACTAATAATTCTAAACTATGCTTGTTATTAATTTTTCCATTTAATTCACAAAAAAAAACATTTGTGCTTTTGGAAATCAATAGTAGCAAGAGGGGGCGGGGGGGCGAGTAATTTTTTTTTTTTTTTTTACTGTCGACTAGAATTTATACCTGGCTACCAAATTTTTTCAAATTTGTAAATCCCTGTATATAACCATTAATGAAACATTACCATAACACCGCCTGAAACTTGAAATTATGAGTTAGGAAGTAATAATTTATTGACAACGAAATTGTATCCCCAGCACAATGAATCTAGATATTAAATACTAATATAAAAGAAGTAGAAATTAAATTAAACATTGAATTAAATAGAATGAATGAAATTTGTGGAATTTATACAGAATTATCAAGTCCCAAATGTATATATATATGTTTTGTTTTGTTTTCGCGTTGGGTCTGTTAACATAATAAATATACAGGGTGTCCGAAAAGTCTGGAAACGGTCAAATAAACTCGAGAAATATGCATCGGATTGAAAAACGGCAAAATGCATGTTGAATATTTTTGAAAAATCTATTTAAGGATATGAAAGTTGCCCCCTCAACTTTGCTCCCCCCGGGGGGAAAGGGGGCAACTTTGAAATCTTAAATGATGACCCCCATTTTTTATTGCAGATTCGGATTCTACGGGAATAATACGTAACTTTTGTATTGAACATTTTCTTCGAAATGTAATCGAGTGCAATGCTGTGAGAATCGTTACCATTGCAATGTATGTAAACGCTCGAATAACTCGAGAAATATACTTTATACATCGCCGGTATACATCGTATTGAAAAACGGAAAAATACATGTTCAATAGTTTTGAAAAATCTATTTAGGGATATCAAAGTTGCCATTTTTCTAAAATATTAAACACGTATTTTTCCGTTTTTCAATCTGATGTATATTTCTCGAATTATTCGAGCGTTTCCAGACATTGCAATGGAACGATTCTCACAGCATTGCACTCGATTACAGCGCCATCTACAATGTTTCGAAGAAAATGTTCAATACAAAAGTTACGTATTTTTTTCCCGTAGAATTCGAATCTGCAATAAAAAATGGAGGTCATCATTTAAGATTTCAAAGTTGATCCTCTTTTTCCCCCCGGGGGGCAACTTTCATATCCCTAAATAGACTTTTCAAAAATATTGAACATGCATTTTGCCGTTTTTCAATCCGATGTATATTTCTCGAGTTATTTGACAGTTTCCAGACTTTTCGGACACCCTGTATATATATATTATTCGTCGTCCGAACTCCGAACCCGTTAACATAAAAAATAGTATTCGTCGTTCGAACTCTCTGAAAAATTAGACAAAATGAAACCATTTTAAAATAATTCAATATTTTAAAGCAATGAATTTAGAGATTGTATTTTTCTTTACAATAATCCCCACTCCGTCGAAGATGGAAAGAAAATCTCCATTTTAATAAAAGTTTTCTGGACCAGAAAGCTCGCCGAAAACGTTACTGCGAGGGAGTTATTTTAATATGCGAAAATTATATACTTATTTTAAGATTTGTAAAATGTCACAACTTTAATAGATTTATATAATATTGTACCGTGCAAAAAGATTAAAAATAAAATAAAATAAAATCGTTTAGCCCCCCCCCCTTCCAAAAAAAATAATAATTTTAAAACAATTTTTTTTTAACATTTCAATATGCCTTTCTACTTTTCATGTGAAAAATTACTTATCTGCTACTTTTATTTTATTTTATTTTATTTTATTTTTTTACTTTTTTTCTCTTTCTTCTAAAAAGAAATCTATTAAAATAAGAGCTATCAAAAAATATTTTTGCATGAATGGCTTCTCCTTAAATCATTTCATCATGATTTTTTTTTTTTTTTTTTTTTTTTTTTTTTTTTTAATTATTAGAAAATTTATCAATATTTCTAACGCAACAAGAAGAAAAAATTGTGTGATGCATTTCTTTAATTTCTGCTTGAAACATACGTTAGCATAAATAAACACTTAAAGCAGAAATTCATTTGCTTATACGTCATATAATTTCATACTTTCTTACTATTGTTTATTTTTAAATGCAAAGTTTTTTCTTGTATATATAAACATACTCTTTTTCTTTATCACGCGATTTTAAAATATTTTAATATTTCAAAGTAAGGAATTATTATTTTTTTTTACTATAATTCCCGCTCTTTCGAAGGAGGAAGAGAAATTTTGAAGTATGTTTTTTAATAAAAGTTTTCTGGTCCAGAAATTTCATTTTTTTATGTCTGAAATTTTACTGTGAGGAAATTATTTTAATATGCGTAAAATGCGTATTTATTTTAAGATAAGTAAAATTCCACATCTTCAAGAGATTTCTATCGTACCGCTTAGAAAGATTTAAAAAGAAAAATAAAGTTTCCAAGAAAATGAAAGAATATTGTAAATTTAAAACAAATCTTCAACTTAAAGTTTTAGCACTTCAATTAACTTTTTTACTTTTTAATTAAAAAAATTATTTACATGCGTATTATTTATAGTGTTACAAAAGTTAATTTTACTATGTTTCATAACTCGTTAAAAAATTAAGTAAAATATGTATTTCTGTATTACAATCTGTTTAAAGAAATCGATAGTTTAGTTTATTTCAATTATCATGGAAACCAAAAAATGCAAATAGTTTATTAAATGAATCTTTTTCTTTAATTTGATACTTTTTAACACTTTCCAACATAGTTGAAAAGTGTTTATGAATTCGGTTTGTCTGTCTGTCGTCTGTCCGTGCTCTAACTCTCGTAAATATACTCGATTGCCATGTAAATGAAATATGTTATTGAGGTTTACTATGGCTTGTTTGATATTGAAAATGAAGTGTGTAGCATTTACAGTTCACTTACACTTACAGGGACACTCAAAAGAATTACGTTACATTACGACCAATCGGGAAAAATCATTTGCGGTGTATTTTAATGATGTTAACCTATTTCAAACATATTAAAATTGATGTATTAGGCTATATCAAAGGTATTTTCGTTTTTTGTATATTTTCATACCAAAGCCTGTAGTTTGCACTTTAACCACCCCTATTGTATAACTTAAAATGTTATTTAAGAGAATACATGTCTCACTATATTCTATAATCATACAGGCTTCTTTCTTTCATTTTTAGATTACCTAAAGATGTATACAAATGTTGAGATTTTATGCAACTTAAGATATACAGGGTGGTTCTAATATAAGTATCTCTATTTGGAGCTGTCTGTAGCTCGAAGGAATAACCCGAATGAAACGAAAATCGGTACACTTACTATTCGAGAAGGGGGAAGAAGAATGGAACAATAAACAAAATAATAGCAATAATCATCGACAAATGGCGCTACTGAGTGTGAAATGTAACGTGTAATACAAGAACAAAGAATTAAGGCGTCAAACCGGATTACATTACCTAATTTATTGGAAAATGTCTCAGTGAATGTTGCTATGCTTTCGCATAGTAGTGCCGATCATGTTCAGGTTCTATATGGTCGTTGTGCTGGAGGACACGATCCTGGCGGTGCACGACGTGCTCAACTGCGGAATGTAACGCATCAGGAGTGATGTTTCGCACATGTTGTGATATGCGGTAAAGTCATTGAGGTTTGCGGCACCTCCAAGGTTTCCAATATTACACATTACATACTCAAAAGCGCCATCTGTCGCAATTATTGCAATCAAATTTTTTTTATTGTTCCATTCTTCTCCCCGCTATCGAATAGTAAGTGTACCGATTTGGGTTTCATTCCGGTTATTCCTTCAAGCTACAGACAGCTCCAAATAGAGATACTTATATTATAACCACCCGGTATGTTTAAACTAGGCATGTTTATGTTTTTAGCCAGTGAAAAACATCGTACTATTTAATATTTAAGATAAAAGCACCCGATCATGGAATAGTTGCGTTGTGGGAAAAAAAAAATCTATACTGATTTATTTATTCATCTGTGCTATATATCTCAAATAAAAGTTAAACCCTACCAACTATTTCATGAACCTAATAAATTTATTAAATTTCACTTGAATCAGAATTAGGAGAAATTCCTCAAATTTATGAGAATTGTTACTTCATTTGATGGAAAAAGTGTTGTTAAGTCTGTTATAATGAAAGTTGTTGTATGTAAATATGCATGTTATAAGATGGATTAAGCATGTAAGTTATAGGTATGCTGGTAGCAAAGAAATGTTAGGTCGTACATAAATAGGCTGATAATGTGTTAAATGTAAAATATTAATTATTGAACATTTTTTATGAAGTAATTTAAAAATAAGACCGATTATTAAATTTAATAACACATGCATTTAAATAAAACCAGCCAGTAAAGCAGTTTTTGTTTTTAAATGTACTATTTTTTTTTTCGTACTACAGTCCCTGGCCAAATTATTAGACGCAGTTGTTTTTATTATAATTTGTTAAATATCTGGAAAGATACATGAGGAATTATCTTGAAACTTTAGGAGTGTAAACAACATGATCAACGTCATATATTTCCGAGAAGATTTTTTCTTGAAACCCCATAAGGGGCCGTCAACAAATTGAAGAAAAACGAATATCTTTTGGATAACCCTGTAGAAACTAATATTGCAAAAGCATTCAAACTGTAGATTATGATTAAGTGGCTTATTGTAATAATTTGGGTTCATTATTATGAAGATAGCATATATACTCGAAGAGAAATTCAGGTTTTTATAAAAACAGTCCCAAATTTTGCCAAGTTTTTTGCTTATAATTTGCAGAGTTTTTAATATAAAAACAAGTTATTTTCAGAAAATATGGCAAACAAAATTGTACACAATACCCTGCAATCAGAATTAAAAAATAATAATTGCATGAAAAATGAGCAGGTTTACTAAATATCTTTTTTTTCTGCGCATGCGCGAATTCAATCAAAATATACTGTGCATAATATATTAGCTAAATATATAGACCAACTTTTATGAAAGTCTTAAAAACACAGCTTGAAAAATCTGATAGTGATCGTCGATAGAATAAGCTGGAAATTCGCTGTTCCCAAATCACCCAATATCATAAGCAAAAAGATGAGGGGTTGTATCAAATATAGAATGAGAAACACTTCATTCTTATTATATCAACTTTCATAAGCTAGTATATTTGGATACAACCCCTCATCTTTTTTGCTTCCTTTTGGGAACAGCTAATTTCCAGCTTATTCTATCGACGATCACTATCAGAATTTTCAAGCTATGTTTTTGAGACTTTCATAAAACTTGGTCTATATATTTAGCTAATATATTATGCACAGTATATTTTGATTGAATTCGCGCATGCGCAGTGAAAAAAAATTTAGTAAACCTGCTCATTTTTCATGCAATTATTATTATTATTTAATTCTGATTGCAGGGTATTGTGTATAATTTTGTTTGTCATATTTTCTGAAAATAACTTGTTTTTATATTAAAAACTCTGCAAATTATAAGCAAAAAACTTCGTAAAATTTGGGACTGTTTTTATAAAAACCTGAATTTCTCTTCGAGTATACATGCTATCTTTATAAAAATGAACCCAAATTATTACAGTAAGCTTCCTAAGCGTGTGATACCGTTTCAACGCTTTTGTGATATTGGTTTTTACAGGGTTATCAAAAACGTATTCGTTTTTCTTCAATTTGTTGACGGCCTCTTATGGGGTTTCAAGAAAAAATCTTCTCGGAAATATATGACGTTTATCATGTTGTTTACACTCCTGAAGTTTCAGGATAATTCCTCATGTATCTTTCCAGATATTTAACAAATTATAATAAAAACAAATGCGTCTAATAATTTGGCCAGGGACGGTAACTGACACTGTTTAAAAATAATTTTACATTTCAAATTAATTCTCTTTTGAAATATTTGTTTTTTTTTTTCTTTTTAATAATCCTCGTTTCATCCAAGGAGAAAGAGATTTTCTAAGTATATTTTTTAACAAAAGTTTTCTGTATCAAAAAACTGTTTTTTTATGAAAATAATTTCCCTAGGAGGAAATTATTTTAATATGTGAAAAGTACGCATTTATTTTAAGATTAGTAAAACATCACATATTCAACAGTTTTATGTCATACTATACGCAGAAAGATTTATTTTATTTTATTTTATTTATTTTTTTTAGTTTCAAAGAAACAGAATAATGGATAATTTTAAAACAAATTTTAACTTTCAGTTTTAACACTTCAGTGGATTTTTTACTTCTCATGTGAAAAATTACTTCTATGCTTCCCCCTCTTCCTCCCCCCCCCCTTTTTTTCCTCTTTATTCTAAAACGAAATGTATTAAAATAAGAACTTTCGAAAAATGATATTACATGAATAGCTTCTTTTTAAATCATATCAACTTAAATTATTTATTATTATTATAAACTTGTCCTTTCTTTTGTATATTAATATTCTTTTTTTTTCTTATGACACGATTTAAAAATAATTTAATATTTCAAAGTAAAGAACTTAAAAATGTAATTTTATATGCAAAAAGTAAATATTTATTTTAAGATAAGTAAATGTCACATGTTCAACAGTTGTACATCGTACCATCCAGAAAGATATATAAAAAAAATATTTTTTTAGTTTCACTGAAAACAAAATGATGGATAATTTTAAAACAAATACACTTCAATGCATTTTCTACTTTTCATGTGAAAAATTACTTTTGCAGAACCCCCCCTCCCCTCCTTTTTTTTTCTCCTTATTCTAAGACGAAATCTATTAAAATAAGAACTATTGAAAAATATTATCACATGAATGGTTTTTCTTACATTATTTGAACTTGATTTCTTTTTTTAATTATTAGAAAACTTATCAATATTTCTAATGCAACAAGAAAAAAAAAATGGTGTAATATATTTCTTTAATTTTCTGCTTGAAACATACTGTCATACGTTAGTATAAAAAAATCGCTTTAAGCAGGAATTCCGTTGCTTACACGTTTAGAATAGAATTTATTTTTTTCTTATTACATTATTTATTTTTAAATGAATAGTTTTCTTTCGTATATAAACATACTCTTTTCCTTATGACGTGATTTTAAAATAGATTAATGTTTGAAAGTAAAGAACTTTTTTTTTTTTTTACAACAATCCTCGTTTTGCCGTACGAGAAAGGAAAATTTCGTATATGTATTTTAATAAAAGTTTTTGTACCAGAAATTTCGTTTTTTTTTTTTAGGTCAAATATTTATTGTGAAGAAACTATTTTAATTTTCGTTAAATACATCTTTGTTTTAAGATAAGTAAAATTTCACGTCTTCCAGAGATTTCTATCGTACTATACAGAAATATTTAAAAAAAAAAAAAAAAAAAAAAAAAAAAACAATGAAGGAAATTTAAAACAAATCCTCAACAATTTTTAAATGCAAAGTTTTCTTTTGTATATAAACATACTCTTTTTCCTTATGACGCAATTTTAAAATAATTTAATATTTCAAAGTAAAGAATTTATTATTTTTTCTTTTACAATAATCCTCTCTCCTTCAAATTAGAAAGCGAAATTTCAAACTATGCTGTTTAATAAAAGTTTTCTGGTCCAGAAATTTCATTTTTTTATGTGTAAAATTTTACTTTTAGGAAGTTATTTTAATATGCGTAAAATACGTATTTATTTTTAGATAAGTAAACTTTCAAATCTTCAAGAGATTTCTATCGTACCGCACAGAAAGATTTAAAAAGAAAAAAAAAGTTTCCAAGAAAATGAAAGATTAATGTAAATTTAAAACAAATCTTCAACTTAAAGTTTTAGCACTTCAATTGATTTTTCCACTTTTTTCATTTGAAAAAGTATTTATATGCTTAATTATTTATAATATTACAAAAGTTAAATTTACTTTGTTTTATAACTAGGTAAAAAATGAAAGCTATGATGTCTTACACTCATGCACAGTTTAAAAAAAAAAAAAAAGAAAAAAAAAAAAAAAGAAAAAAAAATCTGTTATAAAAAGGAAACAATTCGCCAGATTTTGGGGATATTTTCCGTTAATGGTAACCCGGCTATTGTATTAATTTATTGGAGGAAATCGCGCCAATCAATAAGTCGCCAAACATCGGTGCGTGAATGTAACACATCTGTTGAAAAATTAAGTAGGATATGTACTATGTACTTATGTATTATAATCTGTCAAAATAAATCAATACACTCTAAAATTGGAAGGAGTGAGAAGTTGACTCTTTGGAAGAGTGAGAGGCATTTTCACTCTTTTAGGAGTGAATTTTTTAAATATGCACTCTTTAAAGAGTGGAATTTTCCACTCTCTAGAAAGGAGTGAAATATGTCACTCCGTTGTCGGGAGTGACTGTCTCACTCCGTTGACAAGAGTGAGTGGTTCACTCCGTTGAGAGGGAAGAAAAAGTTTTTTCCAATAAAACCACAAGAGGGCGCCAGCTTTTGGATACCCCATTATCGAAACGAAACGCCTAAAATGAAATCCTTTATATATAGTAGCACGATTTAAAAAAAACTGAAAAAGGAATTAAAATAATAAATGAATCGATAGAATTATGGACAGGAAATATATTTTATGCTTTACAAATTGCAGGATTTGCCAGTGCTAAGACGAAAACAAATATTTGAAGGGAAAACAAATATTTGAAGTAAATTTATGCTTAGCTGCCACACAATTTTGCTTCTATTTTATAAACAGAAATTTAATATCTCTGAGTGCTAATTATTTTCCTCTTTATTTAAATAACCTATTCTACATATTTTATATCATTTCTAACCTCTTTATGAATATAAACAAAATATAATTATACAGATTAAATTTTCTGTTATTTTTAGCACGTTTGAAATTAAAATGTAAAACATAAGAGAAATGAAAAACGTTGTGTTTAATCACTAATTTTATACCATTTATTATAGCAAAAAAAAAAAAAAAAAAAAAAAAAAGTATAAATGTGTCGGTAATAGTCTTAGGAAAAATTTAACAGCTATAATTTAAGAAAAAAAAAATACGTTTTTTACCCTGACTGAAATTTCCCCCCTAAAAATTAGTTTTGAAAAGTAAATTTGGGGGCCCCTTTGTATTTCAGTGGGTAAGCTTCGGCTTCACGGGCCTATTTGGTAAACAGGCCCTGGGCCTCGGACAATCTTAATCGTGCTCTAATTATGGAAACATTATTAGCAAGAAAAAAAATGAATGAATAAATAAATAACTGCTTTGTTGTAAAGGAATTTTTGTCATAGCGGAAATGTACAGACGGGTGTTCGCACATTTTTTAGACGATTTCGGCGTTGTTGTTTTTAACGTTTAAAATATGAATATTGCTTTCTGAAATAATCTGTATGATAATCTTGTTTCTTGATTCTAATTCTGCGTAATGCTTTCGATGGTAGAAGGTTTTTTGTAAAATTTACAGGGTTATTGCTTCCCATGCCTCTTTAAAAACTTTCCAGATTCGATCAATCGTGGTGATTTTGCCCTTTGAAAGAGCTCTTTTCAGCAGACCAAATGCACAATAAACCATAAGAGAAACGTGTCAGGTGACTGGAGGAATATGTTGAAAGGTATAAATACAATACCTGTGTGAGTTTTTAATGTTTTCAACGAATACAGCGGTAGTTTTTGAAGTATGAGCAGTAGCTTTGCTTTGATGCAGTTTCACCCTTTAAAAATCATTGTAATAAAGAAAATGGCATTTTTTCTGTAAATATCGGATGTAACACATTCTATTAATAATATAATGAATTGATTGTAACATTTTTGTCCAATATTCTTATTTTTATTTTCCCATTCTAAGATAAATTTGCGATAGTCATAAATTCTTACCTGAAACTTCTTTTTCCGCCTTGAAATGGGCTCTATTTTCCCTGTTTTTTTTTCCCATCTGGTATCTTTTTACTATGTATTGTACTGATTTTTGGAATAGCACTTTCCGATTAATTGTTATGTTTATTTCGCACTAAAAAGTTTTTATATTATGCGCTTTGCAATCATTTTAGACTGTCGAATTAGCATACTTCTGTTCGGAAGAAGAAAAAAACGCATCTTCCCATTCACAGCTTTTTTGCATGCGCAATCTTGAAATAAGAATAAATTTGAAAGTATCAGACGATAATATAAATTACACATAATAAGTTGTTGTCAGAATTTTTTCCTCTAAAATAATTTCTTTTTTTAAAATCATTTATCAAATTTGTCTAAAAACAGTCTCTGTATTATATGATACAGAAAGAAGGTTTCAGTTTTCTTATTTACACAGTTGAGAAACACCTGAATATTTGTGATTTCTACACAAATATAAAAAGTGTGCTCGAATATCACAAAAGAAACAAAGCTAAAATAATGTAATAAGAACTTTTTCATTGTTAGCGGATGTAGCATGCTGTAGGTACCAGTTCTCGTACGAGCGCAGAAGTCAAGCAGCAACGAGCTCTGTTAGTAGTTGGGAGGGTGACCGCCTATGAACAAGCGTGTGTAAAAATGAGTTTCTCTTTTTTAATTCAAGAATTTTAGTCACTCCTGAAAGAGTGACTATTCACTCCTATCAGGGGTGAAAAAACTCACTCCTTTTGCAAGAATGGATATTCACTCTTCTATAAGAGTGAGTGTCCACTCCTGTTCAGAGTGAATATTCACTTCTCAGGAGTGAGTATTCACTCTTTCAGAGAGTCAAGAATTTCACTTTTTCCTAGAGTGAATAGTCACTCTAAAGAGGTTGGGCAAATTTTGACTCTGCGATAGAGTGAATATCCACTCCTCCGGAGTGAATAGTCACTCTTTCTTATTTAGAGTGTAGTTTATTTCATTCATCATGAAAACCGAAAAATCCATAAGTTTATTTAAATACCGTATGTACCCCTGTATAAGTCGAAGAATTTTAGACAAAATTTAGGAGCTGAAAGGGGGGGGGGGGTGTCGACTTATATACGAGTTAGTAAAAAAATAAAATAAAGAATACCTCACCACCGGAAGAAGTGTGAAATAGCGTAGTGAAATACCGAAGTCACCAGGTATAGGGTGGAGAGAGATATAAAAGCGGATAATTTCCCTATGATTGACAAAAAAAAGCTTAACAATAATGTACCTGTGTTCTGCATCCATTTTCTCTTGGGATAGAATTCCCTTTAATGCAGGGTCATACCTTTCAACATTTTAGTCCCCTTTTTAAAAAGAGTTCAATTTGAGAAGGCTTCTAGGTTTCTCTCTTAAAAGTCCTACAATACAAGAAGTACTATATTTAGCAGTTTAAGAAGTTGTTTTACCCTTGTAAATAGAGCTTGAATAGATTTTTCAAATACTTTATTTTTCTTTTTAAGTATCATTAAATTGATGTGAATAGTTTTAAAAAGTAGTTTAAGCTTCTTCAATTTTACATAATTATACAGTTTTATAACGTTTTGAGTTTAAAAAAATGTTTACCAATTTAATGAAAATTTATTAATTTTTTTTATCCTCGATTACAAATTATTTTTCAACATACTACCAGAAATGTGATTCGACTTATACACGAAAATTCAATTTTTTCAAAATTTTGTGTAAGAATTGGGGAGGGGGTGGGGGTTGACTTATATACGGTAGATCTTTTCTTTAATTTGCTAGTTTTTAATTTTAAAGTGGCTGTTTGTATTTTTAATCGACGAAAAACATCGTACTATTTAAGATAAAAGTACCCGATCGTGGAACTGTTGTATTGTGGGAAAAAATCTATACTGTTTTATTCCTTTGTGCTATATATCTCGAATAAAAATTAAACACTACCAACTGTTGTATCAACCTAATAGAAATGTTACGTTTCAGTTGAATCCGAATTATGACGAATCCTGAAGTTTATGAGAGTTGCTATTAGTACTATATGTAACTATGCATGTCAGTTAAAATCGATTAAGTACGTAAGTTATAGGTATGCTGACAGTAAAGAAAGGTTAGGTTCTACATAAATAAGCTGATAATGTGTTAAATGTAGTGTATTAATTATGGGGCATTTATTATGAAGTAATTTAAAAACTAGTCGGATGTGCCAATAACTTTCTTCTATCTCAAACAGGTTTCGCATATATTAAAAAGAATCAGCACCAATTTATATCAAGGTCTAACTGAATTTTTACTAACTGAAGTTTTATTAAATTCCGTGCATTAGTTCTTGAGATATGACTGTTGCTAAAAACGTGTAAATCCTGCAAAATGCAGCATAGCAGCGCAACCTGTTGGGAAACTTTTAGACCAAAACCGAATCAACAACAACTTATGTAACGTCTAACTAAATCTGAAGTTTGATGAAAATCCGTGCATTAGTTCTTGAGATATAATTATCGTAATTATAATGAAAAAAGTAGCATAGCAGCGCCACCTGTTGGGCTATTTAAACCAAAACGTAAGCAGTATCTATTTATGTCAAGGTCTAATGGAATCTGAAGTTTGATGAAATTCCGTGCATTAGTTCTTGAGATAGAGCTATTGCGGAAATCGCGAAAAATGCAGCATAGCAGCGCCACCGTTTGGGCGATTTTCACCCAAAACTAATCAGCACCAATTTATATCATGGACTAACTGAATATGAAGTTTTATTAAATTTCGTGCATTAGTTCTTTAAATAGAGCACCCACAAAATTTTTGTCACATATAGACAGACAGAGTCACAGACAGACATTTTCTAAAAACAGTGAAATCGTGTTCAGGACTGTCTAAAACGTATAAATCCGTCGAAAACCGGAAGTTGAAAATTTTCATGAATCCAATACTTTCTTCTTGTACAGATAGAAGAAAGTAATAAGAGCGATTATTAAATTTAATAACGCCTTGCGCTTAAATAAAATCAGTAAAGAAATCAGTTTTCATTTTTAAATATGCCCTTCTTTTTTCTTACTTAATAACTCTATTTAAAAATAATTTAATATTTCAATTTAATATTTCTCTTTTGTTATTGTGTGATTTTTTTTCTTTTCAATAATCCTCGCCTCATCCAAGAAGGAAGGGAATTCTCTTTGCATGTTGTTTAATAAAAGTTTTCTGGATCAAAAAACTTGTTTTTTATGCCGAAAATTTCACTGTGAGGAAGTTACTTTAATATATGAAAAGTACGTATTTATTTTAAGATAAGTTAATCATCACACGTTCAACAGTTTTCTGTTGTATTGTATACAGAGAGATTAAAAATTGCATATATATATTTTAAATTTTCAAGCAAAACAGAGTAATGGATAATTTTAAAACAAATCTTTGAACTTTCAGTTTTAACACTTCAGTGGATTTTTTACTTTTCATCTAAAAAATTACTTTATGCTTCTCCCTTTTTTCCCTTCTTTATTCTAAAACGAAATGTATTAAAATAATAACCATTGAAAAATAATATTACATGAATGGCTCCTTTTTAAATCATATCAACTTAATTTTTTGTTTTTTAAATAAATAGGAGATGAATGAATATTTCTAATGCAACAAAAGATGGTGTGCTATGTTTCATTAATTTTCGGCTTGAAACTTATTGTCATACGGTAGTATAAAAAATCACTTTAAGCGGGAATTCCTTTGTTTACACGCCATATATAATTTAATCTTTTCTGCTTTATTATTATTTTTTTAAATGCATAGTTTTCTTTTGTATATAAACATACTCTTTTTACTTATGACGCGATTTTAAAATAATTTAATATTTCAAAGTAAGGAACTTAATTTTTTTTTTTTCGTTACAATGATCCTCGCTCCATGGAAGGAGGAAGAAAATTTTCGTATGTTGTTTAATAAAACTTCTATGCACCAGGAATATCGTTTTTTATGCCTGAAATTTTACAGGAGGAAGTTACTTTAATTTGCTTAAAATGCGTATTTGTTTTAAGGTAAGTAAGGTTTCGCATCTTCAAAAGATATCTATAGTACTGTACAAAATGATTAACCAAAAAATAAAGTTAAAAAAAAATAAAACAATGAAGGAAATTTAAAACAATTCTTAGACTTTGTCATTTAGACTTATCTACCTTTTCATTTTAAAAATTACTTTCATTCGTATTATCAAAAATATTTCAAAAGTTGCTTTTACAGTTCTTTTTACCTGATAAAAAGTAAAACGAGTGTAACTTTGTGCTATACCATAAGTGCGCCTAGCTACTCTCTTATGAAGGTAGTCTAAGGGTCAAATGGATTTTTGAGTTTTATGTGTGAACGTGTTGTCCCGATACTAACATTTGCGCGTGAACGAGCCACCTATTCTGTGTCTTATTCTGGGATCTTCGTCGCTTTAATTTTCACTAAATTTGTCTGAATTTCCGGGAATCTAGCTTTCTTGGTTACTTTGAGCAGTAATAGGATATTAGGTATCTGTGGTCGTCTAGCTGGTATGTAAACGGCGGTAGAAGTTAGATCGAGCGGATTTTGTCGCATGTCCGCTCATTGTAAAAATCAAGACTACTTTTGAGCAACTTTGAGCCTCCCATGTTCTTTTGTTCCATTGATCTGTATCTTGAAGTGGAATCTTCAGTTAATAGTTAGACAACGTTTTAAGGTGTTGCAGTTTGATACTTCAAATAAAAGATTATTGGAGTCAGGGTTCTCGCTGCCAATCGCCATTGCGCCAAAATCTTTCATTTGGTGAGAAAACGAAAGCTTGAAATCACCAAATCAAGTAGTATTTTGAGAGTACTTTTTTCTTTCGGCGACGACACTGTCAATGATGTTCTTGTACGATGAAAAGTTTGTTTTGATATTTTTCATAACTATTCACATGTTAAAAAATATATTTATATGTTTTTCATTTAACTGACTGATATATTACCCGAATTCAGAGTCAAAGTTTTTTTTCATAAAGCTATTTAGAATTAAATAGGGTTAGGTTTTTTTTTTTTTTTTGTGAACTTGGAAAAACATTTAACACTTATTTTATTAATTTCTTGTAACCGTATTTCACATTTATTATGTATTGATGAAGACTTAATTAATTAAATATAACAGAACCAAAACTGAGGTGGACGAAATGAATTACTTTACATATTTTAATTAACATCCCAGAACAAAGTGCAATTACTCAACCATAGTTTGCTGGAATCCCTTTTACCTGCGGTTTATTCTGTTGTGCTGTTTCGAATAGCAGTCCAGAAGTCATCACCGTGTGGTTGTTCTCGGCGAATATTGTGTTGGCTGGGATTTCGTCCCGATAGCTCAATTGGAAGAGCACTGTCAATTGTAGCCAAAGATTCTGGGTTCGAGTCCTCGCCTGGACACATTTTCGCTCAGATGGGAAAATTAGCACTCGTAGAAATCAATTTTTAATTCGTTAATTATTAATTTCGGTGTCATTACCATGAGGATGGATCCAAAAAAAAAAAAGGTTACAAGCGTGATAAAAAATTTTATTAACAATAGACATAAAATACAAAAAGATATTTAGGGGCATACTTGCCGATTACTTTTTCACATAAACCTATTTGGCAATTATCTGAACGCAGGACCGACTTGGTAGAAATCACGTCCTTGTCCATTGAGCCAGTTCTCGGCAGCTGTTTTTACATCACTGTCTGAAGGATACATTGCTCCACATAAGTGTTCCTTCAATTTTGGAAAAGGGAAATAGTCACTGCGTGCCAAATATGGGCGGTATGGGGGAGGTGTCTCCAGACTTCTCACTTGAACTTTTGCAGCAATTCTTGAGTTTGGTGAGCTGTATGTGGCCTAGCATTGTCATGCTGGATTATGACACCATCATTCAAAATGCTAGGGCACGTTCTTTGCCCATAAGAAACGAATCACGCTCGCAACAAGCGAGACAACTTTTCAAAACATCTTGCCATTTCAATTGCTCTGACGCGTCTGCGAACTTAACTACCCGCACAACCGCTGTAAGACAACTAGCGCCACCTGTCACCACTTTGAAAAAATATATATTTCCTCCAAAATAATTACTTTTGAAATGGTGCTGCTTGTAACCTTTTTTATGGATCCACCATTGTACTTTCTTAGCTGCTACAGTGTTATGTGTCAAAATGGAAACTACTAGGAAGAAAACATGTCTAAAACGGAATTAGTTGCCGATCCCTTGTAGTTCCGTTTCAGCAGGTTTTACAGAAAGTTCTTTTTCCTCATTAAATAACACTGTTTTCAAATAATGTTATACTTCAAAGTAATTCTCTTTGAAATATATTTTTTTTTTATTATTATTATTATTCTCTTTCGTAATCCTCGTTCTCTCGAAGGAAGGAGGGAAAAATCTCGAAGTATGTTTTTTTAATAAAAGTTTTCTGGACCAGAAAAATCCAGTTGCCGAAAGTTTTACTGCGAAGATGTCACTTTAATATGCTAAGAATAAGTTTTTTTTTTTTTTTAAGATGAGTAAAATTTCACATCTTGAATAGATTTCTAGAGTATGTCCATAAAGAATTTTCTTTTCTTTAAGAAAATTACAGAACCAGAAAATTTAAAACAAATCTTTTACTTTTAAATGCTTCAATGCAGTTTTCTATCTTTCCATTAAACAAAAAAAATATATTTATATCTGTTTAGACTGAACTGTTATAAAATTTAATTAAAAAAATTTTAGGGAGGGGGGAAGGCAGGAGGTAAAATATGAAGTGAGTTCAATTTTGTATTTTACATCTGTCAAAAACAGAGTGTTTTCATTATTTTCAGTTTCGCGAAAAACAAAAAATCCTTATTTTATTCAAACAAATCCTTTTTATTTTCTTCTATTTTTACAAGAAGAAAGTATTGGATTCATGAAATTGTTTGACTTCCAATTTTCGACGGATTTATACGTTTTAGAAAGTCTTGAACACGATTTGACTTTTTTTTAGAAAAGGCCTGTCTGTCTGTATGTGACAGAATTTTGTGGGAGCTCTGTCTCAAGAAATAATGCACGAAATATAATAAAACTTTATATTCTGTTAGTGCCTGATATAAATTGGTGCAGATTAGTTTTTGGTGAAAATTTCCCGGCAGGTGGCGCTGTTATGCTGCATTTTTTGCGATTTCCACAATAGCTCTATCTCAAGAACTAATGCACTTATTTTCATCAAACTTCAGATTCAGTTAGACCTTGACATAAATAGACGCTGATTACGTTTTGGTGTAGATATCCCAACAGGTGGCGCTGCTATGCTATTTTTTTGCATGGTTTTCACGATAACTGTATCTCAAGAACTAATGCACGGAATTTCATCCAAGTTCAGATTCAGTCATAACTTTATATAAATTGGTGCTGTTTAGTTTATAGGGTAAATTGTCCAACAGGTGGCGCTGCTATATTGTATTTTTCACAATATCCGCAATAGCTCTATCTCAAGAACTAATGAACGGATTTTCATCAAATTTCAGATTCATTTAGACGTTGACATAGGTTACTGCTGATTAGGTTTTGGTGTAAATTGCCCAACAGGTGACGCTGCTATGCTGCATTTTGCATGATTTTCACGATAGTTATATCTCAAGAACTAATGCACAAAATTTCACCAAACTTCATATTCTGTTAGACCTTGACATAAATAGACGCTGATTACGTTTGGTGTAAATCTCCCAACAGGTGATGTTGTTATGCTTTATTTTTCACGATTTCCGCCATAGCTACATCTCAAGAACTAATACACGGAATTTCACCAAAGACCTTAGACTAGATAGTTAGACCTTACCAAAAATAGATCCTTATTAGATTTGGGTGTATACCGCTCAAGAGGTGTACTACTAAGCTCTGTTTTTTGCTGTTTCCGCGACAGCTATATCTGAAAAACGTCTAGATTGCCATTAAATTTTTGTTTTAGACTACTAGATTTTCTGAAAACTACGTTTTTCAACATATGCAGCATAACTCGAACAATTTTTAACATTTGTAGATAAAATTTGCGCTTATCTACGCATAATTAAATTATCTAAGGGCCATCGAGCCGTTTTCGAAAATTTTTATTTATTTTCCCAATAAGCTTAAAAGTCAAAGTTTTAGATGAAAAATTATTTTTTTTTTTTTTCAAAATAGCGCAATTTTCTTATTTTTCAAAAATTCAAAATTTGAGCCGATGGTCCTCAGCTACAACCTTATTTTGCTAGAAGAAACTGAGATTTTAATAATTTTGGCAGTTTAGCACTGTTGTTGCCAATATATTTGGCATCTGGGTAAGAAAAAATATGTTATTTTAATCCCTTAAGCGCCGCTATATTTTTGTGTAGGCTACTTTTTTTTAATTCAAATTCTTTGATTGCCACCACTTTTTGGAAGTAGAAATATTCACCTTGTATAATGGCTGATTAAAATGATGGGAGAATAAAGTCAATTTCACTATTTTAAAAAACTGGTGGGAATCAAATAATCTGATTTTTTTCTTTTTTTAAAGTAGAATACACAGCACGTGAATATCAAGGGCGCGAGAATTAAGGGGTTAAGGCTTATGGCTTTATGATATATGTGATAGTCGCAGCAGACGATTAAAAAATATATATATCTTTTTTATAGGTATGATAAATTTTATCTTTCATTTACAGACGATTTTTGCATTTCCAACTGAATTTTTATGTATGACGTCACCAGTGTTTTTACCGACTCGGTTTTTACTTGATATAATAATAATAAAATGTAATCTGCAATTTGTGTAAACTAAAAATGATATTGAGTTTGAACTTTCAGATAAATGTATCTAAAGACATAATTAAAACATCACGGCACCCGTGTGAAAGCTGGAGTGGGTTGCTAGTATTTAAATAAAATAAATAAATAAGATTAGATTACTAGAGGATTAGGTTGGAATTTATAACAAAAATATCATTTCAGCATTATTTCCCTTCTTAATCTTTTAGAAATAAAAAGAGAAAATAATGATAAACATTTTTATTCTTCATAGAGATCCAAAAAAGCGAATTTGTCCTAAAGGATTACTTCTGAACTCTGGAAAAGGAAAAAAAGAGAACCCCATAGTCATTTCTAGGATGAGTGGATGGGAAAATGAAGACATTTCTCAGAGAATCAAAATGTAATCACATTTTATTATTGGAAAGTTTGCCTCTTACGCGAAATTATTCGTTTATTTTATTTTTTGTATATTTCAAAGCGATTGCACAGTTATGAATTTATTCGGTATTTTGTTGTGAATATGGCAGCAATAAAACATGTTTTAATCCTTTTCGTTGCGATGTTATTACTTTATTTTATCTACAAGAAGAAAGTATTGGAATCGTTAACGATTTCGTCTTCTGGTTTTTGACGAATTTATACGCTTTAGCAAGTCCTGTTCACGATTTGACTGTTTTTAGAAAATAAATGTCTGTGTGTCTGTCTGTATGTGGCACAAAATTTGTAGGCCCTCGACAGTTTGTAAGCATCTAGCTATTTTTTTTAATAAAATAAAATAGTATATTTATTTAAAGTTACCGAAAAATGCATAGTTATTAGTACTTAGGAAATGCCGAAAAGTGTTTTTTCTTCTTTTTTTCAAAAACTCTGGAAAAAAGAGCTATATAACGAATGGCCTCTGTATCCTGTTGCGCTTTTTTAAGACTTATTTTTTTATATATATTTATTTTCAGACTTCTCTGAATATTGTATTCGTAGAAATTATTATTTACGCCAGAAATCTATGGCAGTATGTAAAAATGAAGTATCTATCTGTGACATTCATAAAAACAATGTAAGTTCATTCGACTAAAAAATTCATTGTCTAGAAAAAAAAAAAAAAAAAAAAAAAAATTTCTCTTTTTGCTTATTCTGAATAGGCTGATAAATGGTTGTATAACATCATGGGCAAATAGGTAATGTTCTTGATACAATCTACAGTTTGTCAATCCCGATATTTAAAAGGGTTTTTAGGAAACAGGGAAAAAAGGGGAAAATCAATCAATCAATACCTATAAACTTGGGAACTCATTGATCAATTTTAAGGATCCTTGAAGCGATTGAAAGGCCTAATTAAGTTTTATAAATGAAATTTCTCTCTACAATCTACAGTTTGCCGCATTCCGATATTTAAAATAGTTTTTGGTAAAAAAGGGAAAAACCGAGAGAATTAATCAATACCCATAAACTCGAGAACGCATTGATCAATTTTAAAGAATCTTACGGCGATGAGAAGGCCTAATTAAGTTTATAAGTGACAATTCTGTCTATATCTGCATTTTGTCGCATACCAATACCTAAATTAGTTTTGAGAAAACGGGAAAAACCAGGAGAATCAATCAATACCCATAAAAAAAATTGATCAATTTTAAGGAATCTTATGGCGATTGAAATGCATAATTAAGTTTTATAAATGACAATTCTAGCTACAATCTGTAGTTTGTCGCATTCCAATATCTAAAATAGTTTTTGAGAAAACAGGGGAAAATCAATCAATCAATACCTATAAACATAGGAACTCATTGATCCATTTTAAGGAACCTTGAGGCGATTGAAAGGCCTAATTAAGTTTCATAAATGACAATTCTCTCTACAATCTACAGTTCGTCGCATCCCGATATCTAAAATAGTTTTTGATAAAAAAGGGAAAAACCGAGAGCATCAATCAATACCCATAAACTGGAGAACTCATTGATCAATTTTAAGGAATCTTATGGCGATTGGAAGGCTTAATTAAGTTTTATAAATGACAATTCCGGCTATATTGGCTATAATGACAATTTTGGCTATATGTCAGTTTTTCGCATTGCAATAAATAAATTTGTTTTTGTGAAAACAGGGGAAAAACCGAGAGAATCAATCAATACCCATAAACTCGAGAACTCATTGATGAATTTTAAGGAATCTTACACTGTTAAAAATTTGCAGTAAACTGTCCAGTCATATGACCGTTTTAATAGAAAACGGTTACACAGCCGTAATTTAACTCTATTCTGACCAGAATATGGGCAGTAATATGGTCAGAACAAAGTTAAATTACTGTTATGTAACCGTTTTCTATAAAAACGGTTTAATGACTGGTCAGTTTGCTGCAAATTTTTAACAGTATATGGCGATTGAAAGGCATAATTAAGTTTTAAAAATGACTATTCTGGCTACAATCTGCAGTTTGTCGCATTCCGATATCTAAAATAGTTTTCGAGAAAACAGGGAAAATGAATCAATCAATACCCATAAACTCGAAAACACATTGATCAATTTTAAGGAACCTTACGGCGATTGAAAGGCATAATTAAGTTTTATAAAGACAATTCGGGCTACAATCTACCGTTTGTCGCATTCCGATATCTAAAATAGTTTGTGAGAAAACGGAGAAAAACAGGGAAAATAAATCAATCAATACCCATAAACTCGAAAACACATTGATCAATTTTAATGAATCTTACGGCGATTGACAGGAATAATTTTTATAAAAGACAATTCGGGCTACAATCTATTGTTTGTCGCATTCAGATATCTAAAATAGTTTGTGAGAAAACGGAGAAAAACAGGGAAAATAAATCAATCAATACCCATAAACTCGAAAACACATTGATCAATTTTAATGAATCTTACGGCGATTGACAGGAATAATTTTTATAAAAGACAATTCGGGCTACAATCTATTGTTTGTCGCATTCAGATATCTAAAATAGTTTGTGAGAAAACGGAGAAAAACTGGGAAAATAAATCAATACCTATAAACTCGAGAAGACATTGATCAATTTTAAGGAATCTTACGCCGATGGAAAGGCATAATTAAGTTTTATAAAAGACAATTCGGGCTACAATCTACCTACCGTTTGTCGCATTCCGATATCTAAAATAGTTTGTGAGAAGACGGAGAACTGGGAAAATAAATCAATCAATACCTATAAACTCGAGAACACATTGAACAATTTTAAGGAATCTTACGGCGATTGAAAGGCATAATTAAGTTTTATAAAAGACAATTCGGGCTACAATCTACCGTTTGTCGCATTCCGATATCTAAAATAGTTTTTGAGAAAACAGGGGAAAAACCGGGAGAATCAATCAATCAACTAATCTTTAAATGATGAAAAACACGATAAGTTATTGATCAATTTGAAGGAATCTTACGGCGATTGAAAGGTCTAATTAATATTTATAAACGATAACAATTACATTTGTAGATTATGGCTTATACATTTTAATTTAAAACCAAGATTGGTAGGTATTTTTCTCCAAAATCTCGAAATATATTGTTAAATACAAATACAATAAATACAAAGGGTTGCTATGCAGCTAGTAAATAAATGTATAAATAAATACTATTAGAAAGCTTGGAGATTAAGTTTGAATTTATAATATCATTTCTGCATTATTTTCGCTCCTTAATCTCCCAGAAAAGAAAGGGAAAAGTAACAATAATAAACAATCATTCTTTACTAAGCTCAAAAAAAACAAATTTGTCCAAAAACATTACTTCTGAACTCCGTAAAAGGGGAGGAGGGAAAAAACCCTCTCACCGTCGTTTCGAGCGTGAATAGGCGGTTAAATGAATTTTCTGGAAAAATCAAATTGTAATCACATTTTCGATTGTTGTAAGTTCGCCTCCTATACGAATTTAATCGTATCATTATATATATATATTTCAAAACAATTGCACGATCCCGGATCTATTTGATATTGGATTTTGTAAAAATGATTGCAGTAAAGTATGCTTTCACCTCTTGTGGTCATTTAATTTCATTCCTTATGCACTGATCACAATGAAGTTCCGAAATAAAAATATTTACTTTATGTCATTAAATAAAGTACAAATTTTGTTTGTAATTTCTGGTAAGAATTTGGAATTTCTGAATTTAACAAAAGGGCAAACTGGCAACCCTGATTACGAGTCAGACTCGTGATTGTTTCACAAGGGAATGTTTACAAAAGTCACACGCTTGATTTAATAATGCACAGGAGATTAATAATCCGTTTGTTGTTGTGTTATATTTATTGTCCATTTAAAAATACTTAGTTATTTTCGTTTTGTGTATTATTGTACAAACATTTAGAAGCGTTTAAATAAAAGAAAATAGTTTTAGATGTGCAAAATTTAAAACATGAGGTGCGGAGCAACGAAAAAAATTTCTTAAAATGATAATGTAAACACATTCTTATCCAAGTTTATCTCCTACGCGAATTTATCCGTATCATTCCTTACATTTGAATGCGGTTGTACAATTTCGAGTTTATTTAGTTTTTGATAGTTGCAACAAAACACATTCCGATCTGTTTGTTGTATAGTGTCATTGTCTGTTGAAAGGTATTAAATTTTTCTTTCGGCAGAGAAAAAGAAAACCATTGTAACACCATTCACCACTATTAAACCATGAACGCATGAACGCCATTGTAAATTTCAGCTAAAGAAGGACAGAGAACTTTAGTTAAGAATTCTGGAATGATATTTTGATTTCACGAACAACAAAAATTTTTGGCTGTTTAAACTTTTTTTTTTTTGTCGTAGAACTGCTTTTGCTTTTAGTGTAGACTTTCGCTCTCTATATTAAAGGTAATACATTTATGATAGTATAAAATGGGTAAAATTTATATTTCGAAATCTATTATGTCTGGAAACTGTACAATGAAGTGTATCATATCGGCAAGTTTCTAATCTATCCGAAAAAAATCCCTGACGGCTCGGCCTATACAGGCACAGGTAAATTTCGAAGACGCGGACCGTAGGGCACCTGTTTATTGGGAAATGTAGAAGAAATGATCTTTCTGCCATGATGCGGCAGTTGGGACAGACCGTTTCGAAATCTACCTGTGTCTGTAGACGGAGCTGGCAGGGATTATATATATATATATATATATATATATATTTGCTGTAAGGGTTGGTCCTATAATAAATTTGTCAATATAAAAGTTGTGGATAATATTAAGAGGATTTATAATAAATTTAAACGGATTTGATATCGTGTGAATTGACAAAGTTATGAATTTTTTTTTCTTAAAAACATATCCCCCCCCCCCATGAGACCATTTTTAATGATATCAAAAATGTGTCATACATAAATGTGCGGCCCTTTTCCTAGAAGCAATAATAACTTTAAACGGATTCGATACGTATCATAATTAAGAAGTTAAGGTTTTTTTCTGTTTTCACATAAATCCCCCCCCCCCCCCTTCCTGGTTCGATTTTGTCCATTAACGAACTTGACCGAGATTTTATGGCCCTTGGTTTTATGTATCAATTTGGAAGAGATTTGTGCAGAATTTTTCAAGTTATCGTGTCCATAAAAATGTTATATAGATAGTTATAAAATATTGTACTCGTAAAGAGACTGTTTGTGTGCGGGACACTCTATAGATTTCATTATTATGTACTATCTATAAATGTTCTATTTTTATTTTCTTTATATTGTTAAATTTTTATATTGCATTTTCACAATATTCAATTCGATTAAGCGTATTAGCCATGTTTATTTCCGGCAGATAATAATAAAAATGAATAAATAAATAACTTTAGAATGTTTGAATTTATAACCGAAACTTTTCTTTTCTGCATCATTTTCGCTTCTTAATCTTCTATAAATGAACAGAAAAAATATATATTCATATATATATATATTTTTATTTACAAAGTTCTTAAAAAAGCAAATTTGTTCGAAAGTATTACTTCTGAACTCCGAGAAAAGGGAAGAAAAATTCTATCATCGTCGTTTAGAGCGGGAGTGGGTGGAGAAATGAATATTCGGAAAGAATCAAAGTGTAATAACATTTTCTTATTTGAGAGTTTGCCTCCTATGAGAATTTATTTGTATCATTTCTCCGAAGCAATCGCACAACTCTTTATTTATTTGGTATTTGATTGCGATTATGGAAGCAATAAAACATGCTTTAATCCTGTCGTTGCGGAGTTATCTGTAAAAAGGTATGTTTAAGTTTTCATATTTAGCAATGGAGAAGGAAATATGGAAAACCTGCATTTTTCAATATTTTTCCTTTTACAAAATATCGTAGGAAGAGTTAGCAGAATGGTTCTGATTTTATGTGCTACGAAAAAATACGACTGTGTTAGATAAAATATTTAGTAACACTCCTTATTTATTTGGTATTTGATTGCGATTATGGAAGCAATAAAACATGCTTTAATCCTTTCGTTGCGGAGTTATCTGTAAAAAGGTATGTTTAAGTTTTCTCATTTAGCAATGGAGAAGGAAATATGAAGAATCCTGCATTTTTCAATATTTTTCCTTTTACAAAATATCGTAGAAAGAGTTAGCAGAATGGTTCTGATTTTATGTACTACGAAAAAATACGACTGTGTTAGATAAAACATTTAGTAATACTCCTTATTTATTTGGTATTTGATTGCGGTTATGGAAGCAATAAAACACGCTTTAATCCTTTCGTTGCCGAGGTATCTATGAAAAGGTATGTTTAAGTTTTCTCATTTAGCAATGGAGAAGAAAATATGGAAAACCTGCATTTTTCAATATTTTTCCTTTTACAAAATATCGTAGAAAGAGTTAGCTGGTTCTGATTTTATGTACTACGAAAAAATACGACTGTGTTAGATAAAACATTTAGCAATACTTCTGTTATTTTATATAATTTTAAGTATAGGGTTTTTTCTCTTCACTTTTCATGTATTTATGTTAGAAATATCCGGTTAGACAAAGATCTCATATACACTACGCAAAATAAATAAATAAATAAATAATAAATATTGAAATGCAGACGATAAAAACTCTGCTACTATTTTAACATTTTTTAGCGTACAGTGGTGAAATCCAGGCATATTTCTCTCGCAGTGATATCTGCAGTTCTACTACAGTGTACTATCAATAAATATTCTATTATTATTTTTATTGTTGAATTTCTATATTGCATTTTCAAAATATTCAATTTAATTAAGCGTATTTGAGATTTTTATTTCCGATAGAAAAATAAATAAATAAATATCTTTAGAATGTTCTGCATCATTTTATGTTCTTAATCTTCTGTAAATAAAAAAGAAAAAAAAATACATTTTTGTTTTCTTCATAAAGTTCTTAAAAAAAAAAAAAAAATAAAATAAAATTGTCCGAAAGCATTAGCTCTGAACTCCGAGAAAAGGGAAGAAAAAATTCTACCATCGTCGTTTAGAGCGGGAGTGGGTGGAGAAATGAATATTCGGAAAGAATCAAAGTGCAGTAACATTTTCTTATTTGAGCGTTTGCCTTCTACGAGAATTTATTTGTATAATTTCTCCGAAGCAATCGCACAACTCCATATTTATTTGGTATTTGATTGCGATTATGGAAGCAATAAAACATGCTGTAATCCTTTCGTTACGGGGTTATCTATAAAAAGGTATTTAAGTTTTCTCAGACGAATAGTAATTTAGCCGAATACCAAATATTCGACTGCCAAATAAAAACTTTTTTTTTCCACAAAGGAAAATACTTTTTGATTACAATTAAACAGAAATTGATGCTTTATTGTTTATGTGTTAAAAATGCTTAATAGCTTGATGTGTATCTTGTAACTTTTTAAACATCTTGATGCTAATAATAAAAATAATGTAATCACCTTGATATGTTTCGTATAATGCAACCAATGGTGCATATACAAATGTTTATTAATTGATACAAAAAGAAAAAAATAACTTTCAATATATACTTTTAATATTGTACTACTTTTCATACATGCATCTGTTCACTTGTGTTTGTAATAAAAACTTGAAATCGTAAAGAGACTGTTAGTGTGCGGGACACTCTATAGATTACATTATTATGTACTATCTATAAATGTTTTTTTTTTTTATTATTATTATTAAATTTTTATATTGCATTTTCAAAATATGCAATTCGATTAAGCGTATTAGCGATGTTTATTTCCCGTCAGATAATAATAAAAATGAATAAATAAATAACTTTAGAATGTTTGAATTTATAACCGAAACTTTTCTTTTCTGCATCATTTTCGCTTCTTAATCTTCTATAAATGAACAGAAAAAATATATATTCATATATATATGTATTTTTTTCTTTACAAAGCTCTTAAAAAGGCAAATTTGTCCGAAGGTATTACTTCTGAATTCCGGAAAAAGGAAAAAAAAAAAACATTATCTCATCGTCGTTTAAAGGGGGAGTGCGTGGGTAAATGCATATTCGGAAAGAATCAAAGTGTAATAACATTTTCTTATTTGAGTGTTTGCCTCCTACACGAATTTATTCATATCCTTTCTTATATTCCGAAGCAATTGCATAACTCCTTATTTATTTGCTATTTGATTGCGATTATGGAAGCAATAAAACATACTCTAATCCTTTCGTTGCCGAGTTATCTATGAAAATGTATTTAAGTTTTCTCATTCAGCAATGGAGAAAGAAACATGGAAAACCTGCATTTTTCAATGTTTTTCCTTTTGCAAATTATCGTAGAAAGAGTTAACAGAATGGTTCTTATTTTATGTACTACGAAAAAATACGACTGTGTTAGATAAAACATTTAGTAATACTTCTGTTATTTTATATAATTTTAAGTGTAGGGTTTTTTTTTCTTCACTTTTAATGTATTTGTGTTAGAAATACCCGGTTAGACAAAGATATCGTATACTCTACGCAAAATAAATAAATACATATTGAAATGCAGAAGATAAAAACACTGCAATATGTTTAACATTAGCTGGCGTACAGTGGTGAAATCCAGGTATATTTATCTGGGAGTGATTTCTGCAGCTCTACTACTGTGTACTATCAATAAATATTCGATTATTATTTTATTTTTATACTTGAATTTTTATATTGCATTTTCAAAATATTCAATTTGATTAAGCGTATTTGAGATGTTTATTTCCGATAGATAAATAAAAATGAATAAATAAATAACTTTAGAATGATCTGCATCATTTGATGTTCTTAATCTTCTGTAAATAAAAAAGAAAAAATAAATACATTTTTCTTTTCTCCATTAAGCTCTTAAAAAAGCAAATTTGTCCTAAAGCATTACTTCTGAACTCCGGAGAATATAGAAGAAAAAATTCTATCATCGTCGTTTAGAGAGGGAGTGGGTGGAGAAATGAATATTCAGAAATAATCAAAGTGTAATAACATTTTCTTATTTGAGAGTTTGCCTCCTACGCGAATTTATTTGTATCATTTCTTATATTCCGAAGCAATTGCACAACTCCTTATTTATTTGTTTATTTGATTGCGATTAAGGAAGCAAGAAAACAGGCTTCAACCCTTTCGTTGCGGAGTTATCTGTAAAAATGTATTTAAGATTTCTCATTTAGCAATAGAGAGAGAAATATGCAAAACCTTCATTTTACAAAGTTTTTCCTTTTAAAATACAGAAGAAAGAGCTAGCAGTTCTCTGTAGTTCTGATTTTATGTCGTACGAAAAAATACGACTGTGTAATATAAAATATTTCGTAATAGTTCTGTTTTTTAATATTTTAAGCGTAGGGTTTTTTTTCTTTTTTACTTTTATGTATTTACATTATAAATTAGGGATGTGACGAATAGCAATTAAACCGAATTACCGAATATTCGGTTGCCGTATACCAACTTTGTTTTTACCGAAAAAGAAAATAACTTTTGATATAATACAGTTTTAATTTTAAAATGGAAAAACAAATAAATATAAATTGATGTTTTATTGTTTGTGTGTTTAAAATGTTTAATAAACTGATTTATTTCTTGTAATATTTTGAACACCTTGATGCTAATACTAAAAAAAAAAAAAGTTACTAATCTTTATCAAACGAAATTTGTATTTTTAATTTTATTCCGTGAAGTATAAAATACCTTGTTGTTGTTGTTGGCGTGACAGAGAAAGTGCCAAGGCACTTCTCTGAAAGAAGGGGTGCCAGAGCCTCAAGAGAGGTTGGACTTCTAGAGCTGGTCTCCTAATTTTGAACCAATTCCAGATGAGAGACCTGCACCTGGATTGGCACCCCCAGAGGTAGCGCTTATATAGAACTTGGAGGACTTTTGGAGCCACGAACAGATTTAACGTGCACCACCTCCCATTAACGTACACGGTCCCACAGCAGAGGCAGACGAGAGAGGATAGACGATGCACCCTCCCAAGCAGTGACCGTGGTCGATGCTGCTTGGCTTTCGGCGATCTTACGAGAGCCGAGCTTTACCGTCCGCGCCACTGCGGGACAATACCTTGTATCTCTCATGTTTTCAATTTTCCTCAAATTCTTTATTTTATAATTTAAGAAATCAGTATTAAAGTCATATAAAAAAAAAAGATTTTTAAAATTTAAATTCACTCATGCATGTGGAATACATTTTGCAGTTTATTAATTAAGGTAGTAGTGATTGTTTAAAAATACTTTTAATTGAGTATTATTATTTGCACTCTTATGTAGAACTTGAACAGCTTAATAATGAAATGTAAACTTATAAACAAAATAAAAAAGAGTTAGTGTTGAGCGATTTTTTTAGTAATATATAATATTGCGTTATTTTGTATTAAATACATTTTTAAATGATCCTTAAAAAATGCTGAACATTGGAAATAAATCTTTTTGACACATTTATAAAGCCCTGTTTTCTACGTGCATGAAATTTGGAGGCATTAATGAACATACAAGTGTTTTAGAATCGAACAGGGCTTTTACTTACCCATCATACGTAGAGGGTATGTCTTGTAATCGTTTTGAAAATCGAAAAAAAAAATTGACGGATTTACACGTTTCAGACACTGGACATTTCGAAATCCATATTTTTAGAGAAAAAAAAATTGCCATCCGCGTCTGTCTGTGTGTCTGTAAGTCTGTAAACGCTCTATCTCCCGAACAAATTGAGATAGAGGCTTGAAATTTGGTATGTACTTAGTATGCAATAATGGAAAGAATCTTATTGAATTTCAGTAACCTCGATTATTCGGAACTATTTGTTTCGGACTCTCGAAATTTTCGTTCTGATAAAAGGTATATAAAATTTTTCGAAATTCTTTATTTTAAGGAGTGAGTATAAAAGACAATAAAAAAAGATAAATGTTGCATAAAAAATGAAGTCGATCGTATAATGAGTTGCCGAGATATTTGCAATTCTATTACCACACTCTTTGATTTTTCATGACCCTGTATTTCATTCAAATTTCAAATCAAAGATATATTTTGAAATGAGACGCTTAATCCGTCGAAGTAAACTGGTAGTTAATAGGATTATCATTTTTAGAGTTATAAGGATGTTTCTTTTACGCAATTCAGTAAATACAGCATTTAAAGTTTATGGCGTCATCAAGCCACGATTTTATTCGAATTGCAATGCATTTTATAAATAGTTTACACACGTTTTATTTTCATATTTTATATTATGCATATCCATGATGGGTAAATATTACGGTGGCCCCCAAAAACTAGTTTGATACGTGCATGAAATTCGGAAACATTAATGAACATTCAAGTGTTTTAGAATCGAACAGTGTTTATTCCTTTTTCTATAAGAGTATTTATACACTGTAAAAAAAAATTTCCTGAAAAAAAAAACGGAAATTGTACTGGCAATCGAGACGCCAGTACTATTTCCGTATGTTAACGGAAAAAAAAATCCGTAAATTCCAGGAAATTTTCCGTGAATTCTGAAATATCCGTTTTTAAATTTCTGTTCTATAACAGATATCTTCCCTATTTTTAGAAATTTTTATGTAGTTAAAATAACATTTATAGGACCAAAAAAAAAAAAAAAAAAAAAAAAAAGGTACTTCGCGAGGACTACCTTATAACGGACAGATACATTTCTGCTTATTTTTTTCATTCCTGAGTGAGTTTATAGAAATTAACCCACTCCTGCCGCGAGCGGGAAACTAATATGATGACCACCGCGCTATGACCGGTTGCGGTGTTCGCTCAAATGCTGCTACTTATTTGAATCACTTTTTATGATGCAAAAACTTGAGGTTTTATCTGTAGATGGATATTTCCAATGTTTTTAATGTATTTTCTTTTCATAATTTTCAATAATTTGGTGCCTTATAACAGATAAATTTTAATTTATTATGTATTATATGCATAAAGCACTGCATTAAGAGGAATAATTGATTCTTTTTGTAACAGTACCAACTAGTGTGAAATGCAGACATTTTTCTCCGGGAGAGATTTATGTGGCTCCGGAGGGGACATTATAGAGTTCCGGGGGGGGGGGACATTTCAATGTTCGGGGATAATGTCCCCTCCGGGTCACCCCCTGAATTCAACACTGGTACCAACATTTTCTTTTTTCGAACATATACTTTTTTTAAATTATTTTCCTGATTATCTAGTTTCCAATTCCAATAAAAACAACAATTATCTTAATCAGAATTGTTTATTACATGCTATTAATATATTTTTTAATCTGTTATTTAAAAAAAAAACTTATGCAAACAAACAATTTTATAATAAATTAAATTATTATATTTCAGCTATGCTGAGAGCTTTTGCGTACGGTTCTGTTAAACTGAATAGTTTTAAAAAGATTAAAAAAAAAAAGAGAGAGAGAAATTTGAAATTAATGACCTTGTGATAGGTAAGTTCAAATATGGACTAACTGATTTAATTTAAATTAAATTAGTTTAATTTATAAAAATATCAACTAACGAAATAAATAAAACACTTGAATTTTATAAAAGTAAAGAAAAAATATTAACTAATTTTATAAATTTAAGGAAAAAATTGTAAACTTTGTAAAATTATAATTTATAAAATAATAAATTTTAGCGTAATTCATAAATATATAAGCCAAATCAGTTTAGTTTAATACCAATTTGAATAGCTAACACAATATTGCCTCACATTAAAAAAGATAAATTAAAAAAAAATGGTGAAAAAAAAAATCATAATTTTGAAATACTATCAAGAAAAAAATAAGTAGATTAAATTTTTTTTTCTGTAATTTATAAAAAATAAAATAAGTTTCTAAATATTTCATTAAAAAATATACATATTACTATTATTTTCACAATAAATTGACATGGCCTCGGTTAGAATGAGCTAGCGGGTCGAGCCGGGCCAGGCCTGTATCCTAGAAGAACTCTAGTAAATACAACAATCTTAATTAGCATTTCAAAAAAGGCGAATTCTGTACTCAACTTTTAAACGTCATTTACGGAAATTGCACTGTTTTGGAAGAAATATGGACATTGTACTGTTTTGAAAGAAATACGGAAAAAATTCATTAAATTTACGGAAAGCTTTTTGCATATTTACGGAATGAAATCCCTTTAACGGAACTAATGTCATTTACCGAAATTGTACTGAAATTTTGGAAAAATGAAACTTCTCCGTAAAATTTTACGGAAAATCTCTTGTATTTTTCGCGGATTTTTTTTAGAGTGTAGAGTATCTTTAGTTGTAATCTATCATTCCCGAATGAAGACAGTTGCGTCTCTAAAGTTAGTTTAAATCTTCAATTTGGACGCCATTTCCTAAAAGACTTTTTAACTTTTATAGGAAATAGATAATATGATTTTGTTTTAGTATCCGAATAACTGTACATTTTGTGCAATTTAGAATGAAAGTGACTTCATGAATGTGTCAGAAAGTAGCCAGTTTGGATTAGAGAAAAAATTGCATAAAACTAACAATTTTTTATCCTAAATTTATTTGGCGAGATATCTAGCAATATTCGATGAGATAAAAAAAAAAGCAAATTACTTCAAAATTTCAAAGAAGAGAAATAATAAAGAAGGTGAGTGGGTGGCAGTAAATATATTTCACAAAGAATTAAAATGTAATCAAATTTTATTACTTGAAAGTTCGCCTCCCACGCGATCACCATGTTATCAAGTTTTAATTTACAACACAATCTTCTTTGTGGATCATTTTAGCCTCTTAATCATCTGAAAAAAAAATGTATATGTAAATAAATTAATAAACATTTATTCTTTATAAAACCCCAAAAAGCAAATTATTTGAAAACTGTGAAAAAAGGACAAGGAAAAAATTTTTCTCATCGTCTCGTTTCTATTTTGAGTGGGTGGCTGCAAATAACGAATCAAAATGTAATAATATTTTATTTAAAAGTTCGCCTCCTACACGAATTTAATCGTATCGTTTCTTATATTTCAAAGCAGTCGCACAATCCCGAATTTACTTGGCATTTCATTCGGATAGTATGTATGTGTTTAATATTTTCTCTGCTTTGTTATATTTATGGGCTATCGAAAAGTATTAACTTGTTTCTTTCTGTACTAAAAAAAAACTACATAACAAAGGGTTTATATATATATATATATATATATATATAATACTTCATTTGTTAGGACTATATGTTTTATAATTTGTAATTTGACAGTGCTATATGGTGTAATAATCTCATTGCATATGGTCAGTTGCTTCTGTTTCAATGGTTAATTTTTGCAATAAGTTTATATATATATATATATATATATACACAGGGTGTCCGAAAAGTCTGAAAACGGTCAAATAACTCGAGAAATATACATAGGATTGAAAAACGGCAAAATGCATGTTCAATATTTTTGAAAAATCTATTTAGGGATAGGAAGGGGCTGGGGACTTTGAAATCTTAAATGATGACCCCCATTATTTATTGCAGATTCAGATGCTACGGGAAAAAATACGTAACTTTTGTATTGAACATTTTCTTCGAAACATTGTAGATGGCGCTGTAATCGAGTGCAATGCTGTGAGAATCGTTACCATTGCAATGTCTGGAAACGCTCGAATAACTCGAGAAATATACATCGTATTGAAAAACGGAAAAATGCATGTTCAATAGTTTCGAAAAATCTATTTAGAGATATCAAAGTTGCCATTTTTCTAAAATATTAAACAAGTATTTTTCCGTTTTTCAATCCGATGTACATTTCTCGAGTTATTTGACCGTTTCCAGACTTTTCGGACACCTTGTATATATATATATATATATATATATATATATATGTAATACAAAAGAGGGATTATGTTATGAATTTTAGAATGACTCTGATTTTTTCGTTCAAGAAAGTGATTTCTAATGATAATAAAGTATGTATGTATATACCGTATATTCCTGAATATAAAGCTCTCCTTAAGGGGTCTCCTTAAGTCTTCACTCACTTGAAAACACCCGCTCGCTAATGTTAAACCTATGGCCAAGTTGTTTTCGAATTTCTCGTTTAAACTTGAATATTTTTAAACGATTGTTTTTTCATATAGGATAATTGAGGTCGATCCCTAATATGGCTATTTTTTACTTTTTCGATTTTAGCTGCAGATTTTTTTGATAAAGGTACTTTCACTTTCAAAACCGGTTCCGAAAATGAAAGTACCTTTATTCAATTTCATTCGTTTAAAAAAAGAATCACCCGATTTGAAATGCGTATCTTATGAAAAATACTGAACATAGACACTTACGATTAATCAAACCAAATTAAAGGTGCTCAATATGTCCACCTTTGGATGCACGGCATATGTCTATACGGTAGTCAAATTCGTCCCAAACTTTTGCGAGAATGTCTGCATCCACTGCTTCTAAGGCTGCTGGTATGCGTATTTTCAGTTCAGCTAATGTAGCTGAAATCCTCACAGGAAGTAATCGCACACTGAGAAGTCCGGCGATCTTCCCGGCCAAACAAACACTGAAGTGGCGGGCGAAAGAAGAGCGTTAGCGCTACCTGTCGGCAACTGCGTGAAACTCGAGATTTCCTTATTTCTACCTACACATTATTCCATCAAAGCGGATTAAAAGCCGAATAGTTACGATTTTTTAAAAATCGGATGACTCTTTTTGCAACTCTCTGTATTTTTAAAGTTTTAAGAAATTCTGTCTTCTACATCATTTTCCTCATGTAATCTTGAATATAAATAGAGTCAAATTGTTTTTTTTTTTGTTTTTTTTTTTTCCATAAAGTACAAAAAAGCAATTTTGGCCGAAAGTATTCTTTTCAAAATTCCTCTAAAATCAGAAAAAATAAAAGTGTAAGGTGTGTGCGGGAGAGACATCTCATAATGCCTGTCCGTGAGTTGTTGGAAGAATTGTAGAAATTTTTCAAAGAATCAAAATGTAATCTCATTTTGATATTCGAAAGTTTGCCTCCTACGCGATTTTATAGCACTTTTGATATATTTTCTGGGGAATTGTACAATCTAGAATTTATTTGATATTTGATAGCAAATGTGGCAGTTTTAATGCATTCAGTGTGGTGTTATATTCAACGTCTGCTGAAATGTATTTTATTTTTTTTAAGGCAGTTGTCAAAAAAAAATATTTTTTTCATTGCTCAAAAACGCGAAACTTTCTGACATATTTACGGACTTATTTTAAATGAAAATGCATGATTATTGGAGGGATTTGTAATCGAAAATTTTTTGTCATTTTTCGATCAATGAATTACATCTTGTGTTATTATAAGCCAATGGCTAGCCCGCCCGGCGTTGCCCGGGCTCGTGATAATAAATTTAAAAAATAATAATAAAGTTTTTATTATTTTATATTTTTAACCTAATTTTTTATGAAATTATATTTTAAAATGAAAAATTCGCAAAAAAAATATTGATGTTTAGTAATAAATCGCTCTCTCTCTCTCTCTTTTTTTTTTTTTTTTTTTTTTCACGTAGGGTCGTTTCACAGTTTTAAAATAAAAATTTATTTTTGTTCGAACTCTTTGAAATATTTTTTGGTTATAAATAAAACAGTTTTACAGCCCGTGTAAAAATTTCGTGAACAAATATTGTTATCTAGTTGTAAAAGAAATGTTTTCTTCTCGCTTTTTTGTTTGTTTGTTTGTTTTCGCGTCAGCTCCATTAACATAGCAATAAAAAAATAGTTCTCATCTTCCGAATTCTCTGAAACTTCAGTCGCTTATAAATATAACTGTATCCAAACTCTCTTTAAAAGTTTACGAAAAAATATGCATATTTAGTAGTGAAAACATGAGTTCTTAAAAACAAAAAGCTTTCAACGAATTGGCGATATTACGCAATCCGTTTTCAATCCCCCTAGGCTAAACAGGTGAGGGATAAACACGTTTCCCGTTATTGAGGGGAGAAAATTAAAAAAACGTTGAAGCATGCGCAATGAGACGATTTTCGTATGGAAAAGATAATACGAAATTTGACAGAATGCACTTTTCACTTTAAATATATATATTGTTGTACTACGACGGCAGTTTTTTACCTTTCCCGCGCTGCCGCGTCCAGATATTTGGTTTAAAACGCCGACTTTGACTACATTTTCTGAGAGATCTTCTGCCTTTACTGAAAAATTGAAAAACTGTACGAAAATATAGTTGTTGAATAAAAGCAATTGCCGATTTCACATGTTTGAGAACAAAAATGAATTTTAAAATGTGTTAGAAAATAGCCAGTTTGGGTTTGCGAACAGCCTTATTGATAGAAAAAGGAAAATATTAAGTTTTAGTTTTTTAAGAACTAACTCCAAAGAGAGTTTCAATTAAAAATTAAAGTTTTTTTTGCCTTCTTTTCTTTTCTTTCCATCTACGAAACATTGACTGTGAGAGTTTATTCTTTTATATGGGTCGCTAAAATGAAAGTGGCACTACACTGTAAAAACAAATTCTTGAAAAAAAACGAAAATTGTACTGGCAATCGAGACGTCAGTATTTCCGTTTTTTAACGGAAAAAAAATCCGTAAATTCCAGGAAATTTTCCGTGATTTCTGAAATTTCTGTTTTTAAATTTCCGTTTTATACCAGATATCTTCCGTATTTTTTAGAAATTTTTATGTCGTTAAAATAAAATTTATAGGACCAAAAAAGAAAAAAAATGTTACTTCACGAATTCACATTTCAAAGAAGGTGATTTCTGTACTCAACCTTTAAACGTCATTTACGAAAATTGCACTGTTTTAGAAGAAATACGGACATTTTACTGTTTTGAAAGAAATACGGGAAAAATCCATTAAATTTACGGAAAACTTTCTGCATATTTACGGATTTGAAATCTCTTTAACGGAACTAATGTCATTTATGGAAATTGTACTGAAGTTTTGGAGAAATGAAACTTCTCCGTAAAATTTTACGGAAAATCTCTTGTCTTTTCACGGATTTTTTTTTTTAGAGTGTACAGTTGGTTTGATAAATGGTTGAATGGTATTAATATAAATTAGTATACAAAAGAAAGAAGTAATGCAGATGTAACAGATATAGGCTAGACAAAGTCATCTTGTAGGTTGAAACAAGTGTTCCAGCGGTCAACGAGACGATGGATACCCTAGCTCCGGGGTTGGTTGTGGAACCAATTTTCAACGGCAGCTTGGACCTCATTATCGTCAGCAAATCGCCGTCCCTTCATAGCTTTCTTTAGTGGACCGAAGATGTGGTAGTCACATGGCGAGGTGTCTCGGCTGTAAAGGGGATCTTCGAGAACCTCCCAGCGGAATTGCCGTAACAATGGATGGCACGCCAGAGCCACATGAGGACGAGCATTATCATGCAAGAGGATAACTATAGACGATAGATTTCACTAGCACTCACATTTTTCGCTGTTAAAAATTGCATGACTGCGCGTTGTGACACCGTTTGGAGGCATCCGTGATGCGAACGATGCCTTTTAACGTACTCCCACGCTATCATACACGCATCTGGCGGGATCTGACGATATCGCATGCATTCCCAGCACTTTGCGCCCTCTATAGGAGCATGCGCAGTCATCTTTCTGTTCAAATGGCGGAGTTATTACAGCCATGCCACTTTCATTTGGGCGACCCTTATATTATATATTTTTTTCCCCTCTGTATATATTATTGTTGCGCGTATTCTATAAGTTTGAACAGTGAAATATATATGAACTACTTCAATAGAAAATATACTTTCAATTTTTTTTAAGCCTAAATTTTCTTGAAACATTTTCAATTAAATTAAGTTCATTCCTTTCGTCAATTTCATTTTTATTTTTATATTCAAATTGAATGAAGCCTTCAGAACGCTGGAAGATTAGATTAGATTTGAATTGATAACAGAATTTTCGCTTTTCAATCTTATGAAAGAGCAAATGAAAAATAAAATAATTTTATCCGAAAGCATTAGTTTGAAACCCGGAGTCGGAAATAAAAAATAAGAAAAAAAACCCAACTCAACATCATTTCTATCATGAAGTGAACGGGCGGTGAAATAAAAACGTTCTCGAAGAATTAAAATGTAATCCCATTTCAATATTTGAAAGTTTGCCTCCTATACGAATTTATTCATATAGTTTCTTATCTTCTTAAACAACTGCACACTCCCTGAATTTATTAGTTATTTGATAGCGAATGTGGCGAACAGCAACAAAAACTCATCTTAATCCGTTTTGGTGTTTCATTGTCTGTTCAAATGTGTTAAGCTGTAATGTTTTTGCAGTGAGATAGAAAACACGAAATATATTGCGTTTCAGTTTTTCAAAAAACGAAAAAGAGTTTCAGCTAAGAAGAATTCAAGAATGGGGATCTTATTTTCTGTTCTTCTGAACATTGTGACTGTGTGAAGGTTTTTGTTTATTACTGTAACTTGATTGTTGTATGTAAAGATGGAAAATTGTAATCGATTTTTCACTCGCTTCTTAACAGACTAGAAGTGTGAAAATTACTTACACAGCTATGTTTCCGTTTGACAATACAACATTTTAATATTTTTAGAACTTAATTATAAATGAATTTAATTTTAAGATATTGTAGCGTATATATAGGGGTTCTTCCGATTTTACGGTGCATCAGCCTCAAATGAACCACAGTCTTTAAAGAGCGAAGCAATTTATTCACAACTATTAACAGCAACAGAGTTCTTGTAACTCACAAATAACACTAAAACTATGGAAACAGTCCAATAACTGAACAAATCGAGTTCAAATACAGCTTAAACTAGTCGTTGGGGGCCACCGTAATACTTACCCATCATGGATATGCATAATGTAAAATATTAAAATTAAAATGTGTAAACTACTTATAAAATGCATTGCAATTCAAATAAAATCTTGGCTTGATGACGTCATAAACTTTAAAGGTTCGATTACTGAATTGCTTGAAAGAGGTTTTTCCTTATAACTCCAAAAATAATAATCCTATTAACTAGCGGTTTATTGCATCTGATTAAGCGTCAAATTTCCAATTAAAATATATCTTTGAAGTGAAATTTGGATGAAATACAGGGTCATGAAAAATCGAAGAGTGTGGAAAATAGGATTCCAAATATCTCGGCAACTAATTATCCGATCGACTTCATGCTTTAAGCAAAATTTATGTTTTTTTATTGTCTTTTATGTTCATTTCTTAAAATAAACAATTTCGAAAATTTTTATATACCTTTTATCAGAACGAATATTTCGATAGTCCGAAAAAAATTGTTCCGGTTAATTGAGGTTATTGAAATGAAATAGGCTTCTTCCCATTATTACATACTAAGTACATACCAAATTGCAAGTCTCTATCTCAATTTTTTCGGGAGATAGAGCGTTTACAGACATCCAGACACACAGACGGACGGCAATTTTTTTTTTCTAAAAATGTTTTTCGGAATCTCCAGTGTCTGAAACGTGTAAATCCGTCACAAAAAAATTTCGATTTTCAAAACGATTACAAGACTTACCCTATACTACGTATGATGGGTAAGTAATATCTCACAGGAACTCTCTATACAACGTCTCAACACAGTAACACATGCAAAACAACGTAAATAGTCGCAAAGTCAAGCAAACTCGCTTTAGAGGAAATCGCTCTGAACGTATCACATTCAGAAATGCGACAAACTAACTAACACTCTCCGCCCCTCTCCTTGGCCCATATAGGAGCAAGAGAATGTTCGAGATCGTTCCATAATTTTGCAATGCTAGAATTTTCTGAGCCAGAATTTTCTCAAATCCCCTCGAAAAACACGGAACAGCATTTAATGCATTTCCGTACCTATAACGGCGTTACTATGTGGGTGACCCTGTTCTGTCGCCAACTTGGCGCTATCACCAATATTTCGCCAAATTCCCATAGACTTCCATTGTAATCCAATAGGATTTACTTGCTTGCAGAAAATCAAAAATTTGTGATATTTTAATGCAACGAAAACTAATTTTAGCTTATGAATAGAGCTTAATTGAACTATCTACATTTTTTAAGCTCAACCACTAACTATTCACAATCTCGAGTGACGCAGCAAACCCCAAAATCGAAAGATGTCCGTCACTCTATTATATATGTACAGCTAGTTTGAGATCAAAGGAAATGCAAAAAGCCGCCATTTAATATCGCAGCAAATATAGGATTTTGATTTTTTAGCCTATTCTGAAATTTCTACATTTCTACATGCAGTATATTTTTAGATCTTTACTAAAGAGTTTTATTTTGCAACACTATTTCAATTAGCATAAATTCAAATTATGCGTTTTAAAAGAAATGATATCAAAGTTCGAGTGACGCCTTAACTTGACTTTAATAAGTTTGTTTTAAAATTCTGTTTAAATTATTTTTGGTTTGTCTTCTGAAGTATATTTACACATTCGAACAATACTTTTAAATTTTCAATATACTGTTAAATATATCTTTCACTGAGATTATATTTATGCATTGAAATGTATTTATTTCAATAAATTGATTTATCTTTTGCGTCATGCTATTCAAAACCATAAGTAAAATTTATGTAAGTGATTATTTTGCATCATAGTATCCAAACTAAGTTAAATTTATGCTAATGGATAGTATGATGCAAAGTAAAATCAATGTAATCGATGGAATTTCTTGTATTATTACTTACCCATCATACGTGTAGTATAAGGTAAGTCTCGTAATTGTTTTGAAAATCAAAAATCAAAAATTTTGACGGATTTACACGTTTCAGACACTGGAGATTCGAGAAACATATTTCTAGGGAAAAAAAATTTGCCGTCTGTGTGTGTGTCTGCAAACGCTCTATCTCCCGAAGAAATTGAAATAGAGACTTGAAATTTAGTATGTACTTAGTATGTAATAATGGGAAGAAGCTTATTGAATTTCAGTAACCTTGATTATCCTGAACTATTTTTTTCCGACTCTCGAAATATTCGTTCTGATAAAAGGTATATCAAAATTTTCGATTGTTTATTTCAAGGAGTGAATATAAAAGACAATAACAAAACAAATTTTGCATAAAAAATGAAGTTGATCGGATAATGAGTTGCCGAGATATTTCCAATCGTATTTACCACACTCTTCGAATTTTCATGACCCTGTATTTCATTCAAATTTCAATTCAAAGATATATTTTAATTGGAAACGAGACCCTTAATCCGACGCGGTAAACCGTTAGTTAATAGGATTATCATTTTTGGAGTTATAAGGATGTTTCTTTTACGCAACTCAGTAATGGAGCATTTAAAGTTTATGACGTCATCAAGCCAGGATTTTATTCGAATTGCAATGCATTTTATAAATAGTTTAGACATGTTTTATTTTCAAATTTTATATTATGCATATCCATGATGGGTAAGTATTACGGGGGTCCCCAACGACTAGTTTGATTTGGACTTGTATAGAAGACATGTGATGGCAGCAATGTACTTACTAGTTTTCTAGTATTATTTCTGTATATTTTTTCCACCCTTAAAGTTTTACTCTTTTTTTTCATTCAATAGAACCAAATATAAGGAGAATATATAACTAAAAAAATCAATATCCTTTTTTTTATGAAAAAAAAAAAATGTATACATGCCAAACCAACCACAAGATGCTTTTTTAACTATATATTTTGAATGGGGAAAAACTTCCATTGGGCAGATGTGAACGCCTAAAGAAAGAACCGAGCCCTTTTCATCTAGCTACTTATTTTTTCTTTCTTTTTTTCTAAACTATCCGATATTTTCTTTACATTTATGGCGCTTTTTTTTTTTTTTTTTTTTTTTTTTTTATGAGTAACTATTCTTTGAAACTGCCTTTTGAACATAGAAAAAGTTTTAAAAAGCTTTTACTTTCTTTATATAAGTTTCTAGGAAAAAAAAAAAAAATCTTATATTAGTTCGTCATAGACGAATGAAAAATTTTTTCTGTTATATTTTGAGTGTTTTTAAAAAGTCTGTACGTATCATTATTAAGGTTTTGCTGAAAAAAAAAGAAAAAAAAATCTTTTTAATAGTCCATAAGGCTATAATGAAACGCTTTCCCACAATATTTTTGTAAATCTTAAAGAAAAAAAAAAAAGACCGAAGAATGTTGTTCTTAATTATGTTACTTGAAGCGTGTAAATCAAAACAAGTTGGAAAACGTGACAAATGAGGTGCGTTCGTACTATAGCTAGTTTTATAAATATCCAGATCTTGGTGCAATAGCTGTTGCACTCTTATGCGAAAATGCATGAATACAAAATTTATTTTATGTGCAGATTTTCATGTAACAGATATTAATTTTATTTTCTGAAATTAAGTTTCAATACACTTTTACAAACAATTAATTACAGTTCTGTTACATTAAAATTATACTATGCGCAAATATCCAAAACAAGACAATGTAAAAAATAACATCGTTATTATTTCACTGAGAAAATGAATTATATCGTCTGTTATGATATGATTAATTTCCATAATAAAATAAGTACATTTTAAGTTGGCAACATTTTATCTTTTGTTGATATTTACTCAAAATTCCAATGGGAAACTTAACTACACTGTAAAAAAAATTTTGTCGAATTAACGAAAAAAAACTGTCAATTTTGGAGCCAGTTTAAAACCGTTTAATTTACAGGAAATATCTGTAATTTTTTACGTGAAGTGACTGTTTTTTTAACAGTTTCATACCGTTACATTTACAGAGATAAACTGTTATTTTAACAGAAATATTTTGTGGTTTTACAGAAAAAACCTGTAAATTTTATGAGAAAAATCTGTAAATTTTAACAAATATCCTGTATGTTTAACAGTTAAAAACTGTTACATTTACGGAGATAAACTGTTTTTTTAACAGAAATATTCTGTGATTTGTACAGAGAAAACCTGTAAATTTTACAAGAAATATCTGTAAATTTTACAAGAAATATCTGTAAATTTTACAAGAAATATCTGTAAATTTTACAAGAAATATCTGTAAATTTTACGAGAAATATCTGTAAATTTTATGAGAAATATCTGTAAAGTTTAACGAACATTCTGTTTTTTTAACAGTTAAATCCCGTTGCATTTACAGAGATAAACTGTTATTTTAACAGAAATATTCTGCGAGTTTTACGAGAAATACCTGTTTTTTTAACAGTTAAATGCTGTTACATTTACAGAAATAAACTGTTATTTTAACAGAAATATTTTGTGATTTTAACAGATAAAACATGTAAATCTTACTAGAAAAATCTGTAGTATTTACAGAAATCTCGTGTTTTTAAGTCAAATACAGGGCATCCCAAAATGATTGAAACATGCTTTAATATTTTATCTGTTGGAGATTCGTAGGCAATGTAAATTGCAAAATTGTTCAAAATAAGCTAGAATATAAGATTATGTTGATGAAATGGTTTTGCCATTAATTTTCAAAAAGTTACACTTTTGAAATTTTTATCCGATGCCTGGGTCTTACAAGTTATATTTAGGATAGTATTATCCCGGTTCTGACAAGTACAACAGTCAAAATTGCATTATTCTATGACCCAAAACACACAGAGTTATACTTTAGAGTTTATGAAATTTCTACCTCTAAATAGTCAGATTATTTTTAGTGCCATAAAACTCGGAAATTTAATAAAATTCCTAGTATAATAACTTAGTGTATTTTGGTTACAGAAGAATGGAATTATTATTGTTGTACTCTTCAGAGCAAGCAGAAATCTCTTTTAAATATAACTTAATGACCCAGGGACCCTATAAAAATTTTAAAAGTAATTTTTTCAGAACTAATTAATCCATATAATCATAATTCTTACTTTATTTTGAACACTTTTGCAATTTACTTTGCCTACGTATCTCCAACAGGTAAAAAAATTAAAGCATGTTTCACTCTTTTTGGGACATCCTTTATGTTTATTTATATACAAACAGGGCCCGACTAGCAAGTTTTTGTGCCCAGGGCACTTTCAATTTTTCATGCCCCCATAGATTGGTTGGTTTACTGATACTAGTTTTTTAGTCTACTTATTCAAAAGGTGTCAACTCAAAAAATTAAGTTTTCTGGAAAATTGGAAAACAGTTCCAGGAATAAAAATAAAATATTTTTTTTATTATTTATTGAAATGTGCTTTTAACCACAGATTGAGATATATTTTTGTCATTTCATCGTATTAATATCTCAAGCATCACATATTTTCAGTTGTGTCACTTTTCGAATAAATGTGCAATATGATATAATTGAATGACTTGATAAATACAGTACATCATTTACTAGAAAATAATGATGTTATTGCTATTAAATGATAAAACAAAACGGAGTGCAAACAAAAGTCCTAATAGCATGCCCCTTAGAAATTTCGTGCCCAGGGCATGGGGCCCTGGTGCCGTGTGATAGTCAGGGCCTGTATACAAATGTGCTAACTTTAGTACAAAAAAAGTGAACTTTTTGCTAAAATATTAATTTAGAGAAAAATTAATATATTTAAAGCAACATTTGTGAATTTATTGCTCAAGTTTGGTGAGGGTATCACCTTCTAATAAATAAAATATAAATAATTTTCAAAATAAAGCAAACATTTTTGACATACATCAACAATTTTTGATAAATATTCAACGCTCTTACAAGTATTTGAATTTGAGTAACACTGTTTGCAAATAGTAACTGTAATAGTAATTCTACAACTTACTAAAGCAGAAATTACTATTTGAAATAGTGGTATGAAAATTCAAAGAAATTGTGGAGCATACTCTTATTACAAAACAAAAGAAAAAATGTTTCCTGACGAGAGCATAATTTACAAAAATGAGAATTCTCATTTTTCTTGATGTAAATGCAAATGTATGAAAATTATTTTATAGATTTCCTGGAAATTAGTTCTTGTATTTTAGCAATAGCCTGTAAATGAAAATAAGAATAGCTACAGGATATATATAAAAAAAAATCATAAAATCAAATTATTTCTTAAATTCAGATTATCGAAATTTTCTAGCTTGAAGCAAATCAAATATAAAACATTAAAAAATATCAACCTATATTTAAGCTTTCAGCTGATGTTTTCACTATACACTATACCCATAGCTGACAACTGCTATTATTTTTTGATACCAGTAATTTTGAAGAGAAATATTCATCTTATTTACTTGGAGAAATCTGCAATTAAATAAGATGAAGTCGCTTAGAAATTACTGGAGCCAAAAAATAGATAGTAGTTGGCAGTCATCACCACACAATATGTGCATGAAAATTAAATATTAGTTTATTTATTTTTAAACTAAAGCTACATCTAATAATCATGTTTATAATTTTAAAATACATAAAAAACAAACAAATGAAATTATGATGTTTATTATCAAATAAATAAAATAGTACATAAAAATGATCAGCCATTTCACAATCTGAAATTTTATTAAACAAATAAAGATGTTTCAAGTTAATGCATCATTTTTATTTCACTTCTGGATTCATCTTCAAACATTAGTTGTTGATTTATTCCAAAAGAGTATCTGTAAAAGGAATATATTTATTTCAGTGGATTAAAATAAAAGATTTTTGTCTTCTTTTACAATTGAATAAAACAACATTTTAGAAAAGAAATAGTCATGGTACTGAAATCACAATTTTGAAATTTCATTTCTGAATGCTTTAAAACCAAAATTTGTAAATATAATATACATAAAAATGGCAAAAATATCCAAAACTTTTAAAATAGTCAACTTGCTGCTGATTATAAATATTGTTTTACTTAAAATATAAACTTGAAACTGAAACATATCACTAGCATGAAAACTTAATAAAACAATATTCTAAATGTCTTTTTCTGTTTTACAGTTATAGAAAAATTGAAAATCAACTAATTGAAAACAGATTTTTTTTTTTTTTAACAAGTTGACTTTTTACACCCATCAAAACACAAAATATAGAATTCTGTATAAAGTTTCATTTTTCAAAAAAAAAAAATTAAATATAAAGTAAAATTTATTTTTTCTATTTCAAAATTTTGTTCATGTTTTAATGTAAGTTCATTGATCAATGTTGAAAGAAATCAGGAAGGATATAATATTTGAGACAATTTAAGTACATTAAAAACAACCCAATTAAAAAAAAAAAAAAAGTCTTCAAATAAAATTTGTTGAATTAAAAATTTGAATAGCTTATTGCTATTTAAAAGAGTTATTCATGCATGTTATTTATAATAGTGTTTTTATTAAATGACTTAATGTATGATTTTAACATTTGTGAGAAAAAAATAAGACCTGTATATGAAAATACATTAAAATTAGTTAATAAAATACGTAACTAAGCAACCAGCATCCTCTTTAATTATATAAAGCAGTAAAAATGAAAAAAAAAGTGTTAAACCAGATAAAGCAATTTTTTTGCCTTATTTTGCTTTTTAAAATTTAGCTGACATATTTGCAATTCTGACTACAAATCACTAGCAGTTACATCTATGTGTTATTCCAATATGAATGTTTTCATTATTGAGAAATTAGGTTATTTATTAAATTCGAACTCTATAAAATGTTTTTTAAATTAGTTAAAAAACACTTTGAAATGTACAAGTTGATAAATAAAATGTTTCAATGTATAAAAGCCAATTTTGGCAGAAAAAAAAGCTGGTTAAAACCAATAAAAGCAACCGGTATGGCTCTCCTTTTTCATTTTTAGCTGGCTTTTTTTTTTTTTTTTTTTTTTTTTTTTTTTTTTTTTTTTTGCAACCCTGGATGTATATATGAGGCATATATAAGCTTTTCTATGATATTGGTGAAATCGGAGCTGCAATCTTTACATAATCATAATTGTAAGGGGCGCTATAACATGAAAATACCAAAAAAATTTCAAGGTTATAGCTATTATGTATTTTAATTTAGGATAGTAACTGCTTAGTGATATTTTATTAATTAATTTTAAGGACTTTAAGGATAAGAAACTATTTTTTCTCACATAGATATTTAAATCATACATAAAATTATTTAGTAAAAATCTCAATTTCTCACTGTTGAAAACAGTATTAAGAATAAAATAGCATGAATAACTTATTAGCAAGAAGCTTCTCAAAAGAAAATAATAAGTTTTATTTTGAGCACATCTTTTAACCTTTCTATATATATACATGTATATATATATATATATATATATAGTTTTTCTTTTGTTCTAAATTTGTACCAGAATTTCCTCAAATATTATCTTCTGCTCAATTCCCTTTTCAACATTGAACATTCTCAAGATATGAAGAGAATTTTCTCTTCATGAAGATTTATCTGGAATAAATTATAAAACCGCTCAGGAGCAGAGAAGGGGGAAAAAATTTCTGCATATTATAAATTAAAAAAATATATATCATTTTTATAAGCATTAAAATTCACTGTTTGCTAAATATAGATAAGCTCAAGTATTTTCAGATAATTTCATTTAAAAAATACATATAAATTATTTTGTTTTAATCAGTGTAAAAAAGTAAATAGTTGTAATGTAAAACATGTTTTTCCCTTTTTATGTAAAAATATTTTTTCTTTTTGAAGTGTGGCTCCTCTCTGTTTAATTCCACATATAATCATTAAATTGTATCATATATGTAGTGCTACTGTAATATAGGCTTTAGAAACACCATACTGGTGGCTAACTTAATACACAGGGGTGGGGAAATATATTCTTTTACTTGCCACTGGTGAGTGGATTTTATGATGGGGCGAGTGACTTAAAAAATTGCAGGCTATAGAAGATATGCTAAAAACTGTATTTTTTTTAGCTAATTAGCTGTATGTTGCAACTTACTGTGATCAACTGTGTGCAACTCACTCCAAATTACTGTGATGTAAACATTGTACTAAGTTCTATCCTATAGTATCCCAATTTAGCAGATTTTTGTCCAGATAAAGCTATAAATCATTGTGAAATGATGTATCTGAAGGACGGTTAGACATCCTGATTTTATTATCTAACTTCATTAAAATTAATGGGTATTGTTTGAATTTCATCTTTGCAATCTATATGCAGTAAAGCATTGTTAGCATTAAATTACTTAATGTGAATTTTTTCTTAACATGAATTGATAATGCAGTCCCAACAGATAAGATGGTACTATTATTTTAACGGTTAACACACACACACACACACACACACAAAAAAAAAAAAAAAAAAAAAAAGTGGTCTGTTAGATTTCATGTTAACAATATTCGTCTGTAATTATATTATATGTATATATATCTTTTTTTTTTTACTAAATTTAAGTGTAATTATCAACAATGGATAAAATTTTGTTAGGTTTAATTTTGTTTAACATGGTTAAGTGCATTTTTTTATTAATTTGAAAATGTAGTAGTATTAATTAAAAGGACTTTATCAGTTTTACAGTTGCTTCAATTATTATAATATTGTAGATTATGAACTTCAATAATTTAAATAAAAACAAAATATTCATGATTTTCTATAAAGTAGAATATAATGATACAGTTATGTGAATTTTAGAAATTGCAACTAGAATTTTTTATTTGGCACCCAAGATATTTACAGTAGGTGTGGCGTCACTTCACACCTACCTTTCATTTCCCAATTTCTATCAGTGACTTGATATAATATTATTTATAACACTATAAAAAAAAGTATTTAAAAAAAATAAACCTGCAAAAATAGCTAAAAACCAGCAATGCATTTTAAAAGCTTTAAGAAATGCATCCAATTAGTGTTAACTCCAGAAAGAAAAGTGGCAGGTAGTCGCTATTGTGTTTAGGAATGTTTAAAAAAGATGCAATTTTTAGATATGGCAAATACAGTAACATTAATTACAAATAATTTTATGAACTATAAATAAAAAAATACAATTAAATTACAATATGATTTAATAATCCCCTTGTTTAAGAAAATTCTACTTAAAAAAAAAAAAAAAAAAAGATTCAGTCACATAGACATAGAAAATTTTTACAAAAGAAAATTTCACTGTATTTAAAAAGAACAGAGCACTGCTATTTTAAAAAAAAAAGGGGGGGGGGTTATTGAGAAAACTACATTTAGTAAAAGTCAAATATTTTTATTTTTATTAAATCATTGTTTTATATATTTAAAAGTAATCTTACCATATACCATTGAAAGCAAATTCATCTGCAGTTATAACTTTTCCATGTTCGAATCATACATGAAGCTCCATTTATAAGAATTTTCATCTGAAAGTTAATTAGACACCATTTTTAAAAACAAAAATTTTATTTAAAAAGGGCAGTTTTTATTAAAAATAGATAAAAATGTGAGGTTCTTTTATGTTTTACTTTTAAGTTCTACTAAGTTACTTTTGATACATTTTATTTTTCTTCAATATTTATAATAATATACAGTAAAACCTTCCAATTTTGCACATCGATGGGATTGGATATTTTGTCTTTTATTTGGAGGTATTGTTGAAAAAATAAAATATTAATACATAAAATATATAACAATTTAAATTTGCTTAAGAGATTCAAGATAACAAAAGTTAAAAAAGGTATAATAATAATTCAAAAATTTGTGCCTTGCCTTAATAATAATGATGTAATCAATAATGAGTACTGACTTATGTCAATAAAAAATTTATGACTAAAAATTTCAAAGAATAAATGTAAATGTGAATATTTAGGTAGTACATCTGTTTATTTAAGGTATTCAGTTAAGAGTTTTTGTCTTTTAAATTCTATTTGGAAAACATGTTTTATACATTCATAAGTTCACTAACTAAATTTAATTCTTCAGATCAGCTTAAAAATAACTTTTCTAGTTTATATTTTACACACAGCAACACTTATTTGTAATAGCACAGTTTTCTTCTTTCTCGCGATGCTCTTCGTCATTTTCTTTTAAGTAAATATTTTTTATTTCTGGTGGATTACTTGGAATTAGTGATGGGCAATTCTATAGAATTCAACAATTGAGAAAAATCGTCATAGTAAAAAATAACATGAACTAAAAAGGGCATGAGGGTATGCCGGCCCTGTGAAACTCTCTAGAGTGATCCCTGAACATAACACAAACTTGTGAATCATATATAATCTACTTTAGAGGAAGTAACTTCTCACTGAAAATACTATTATACATACCTGCCAAATTTTGAAAATGGTAAAGTGTAAAATGAAGCGGAAGAGTATTTCACACAATTTTTTTCAATAAAGACCCGTATAACCCATTTTTAAGTAACACATAAACGGCCTTTTTCACTTTTCTTAAGTACATAATACATGAAAATATTTTTAAATAATACATTAATTATAGTGAAAGTTTGATGAGAAAAATATTACAACACTCAATAAGAAAATAACTTTAAAAACATATATTTCTTATTAGAACTTTTTTTTTTTTTTAAATAAGGAATTTCTGAGCTAATATATTCAAAACATGGCTTATTGTTACACAGAATACAAATTTTAAAAAATCTCCCTGATTCTATTTGAGAATGAAGCCTGAACTCATTTCTTTGACAATACTAAATATTCATTCCCCTTTCATTCATCATTTACTGTTATTAAAAGCAACCAGAAAGTAATTTATAAATTAAGAGATGAAAATGAAACTTGGAAGAAACTTTACAAAAAAGTGTAAAAATATGTGCCCTAAGTGTAAAAATGTAAAAAATGCTCCAAAAGTGTAAATTTTACACCTAAAGTGTAAAAGTTGGCAAGTATGTATTATATTAAATACCTTTATATTGAATATACACTACTGGCCATCCAAAATGCTACACCATGAAGGAATGCAAATAACAGAATGATATTTATTGGACAAATACATTATAATGGGAAGGACAAGTGATTACATTTTCAGAAAATTAGGAGATATAGATCTTGAGAAAACACTACCCAAAGCATCCACCCCTGGCCGCAATAACAGAATTTTTCTGCCTAGCCATGGAGTCGAACAGAGATTGGATGTCATGTACAAGTACATCAGTCCATGCAGCTTCAACACTATGCCACAGTTCATCAACCATAGTGTCGGGCGCATGGTGGCAGGCCAGTCGCTCAGAAGCCATTGATAGGACATTTTCAATTGGTGAGAAATCAGGAGAACGTGCCGGCCAGGGCAACAGTCGAACATGTTCTGTATCAAGGAAGGTCAGGATAGTACGAGCAACATGCGGTCATGCATTGTCCTGCTAAACCGTACAGTTGCAGTGCATCAAAGATAAGGCAGAACCATGGGCCGTAACACATCAGAAATGTAACGGCTGCTGTTGAATTTGCCGGCAATGCGAACAAGAAGTTACCGAGACGTGTATCCAATGACACTTCATACCGTCACTCCAGGTGATATGACAGTATGATGATTCGAATGCAAGCTGGCAATGTGTGTTTTCCATGATGCCGCCAAACATGAATGCTGGCATCATGATGCTGTATATGACGCAGGAATGGCGTCTCACGTAGTCTTTGATGAATCCAGGCTCTGTATGCAGCATCATGATGCCAGCATCCAAGTTTGGTGGCATCGTGGAAAACACACATTGCCAACTTGTATTCGAATCGTCATACTGTCATATCACCTGGAGTGACAGTATGGAATGTCTCTCGGTAACCTCTTGTTCTCATTGCCGACAATTTGAACAGCAGCCGTTACATTTCTGATGTGTTACGGCCATGGTTCTGCCTTATTTTCGATGCCTCTGCAACTCTCTGGTTTAGCAGGACAATGCATGACCGTATGTTGGTCGTACTATCCTGACTTTCCTTGATACAGAACATGTTTGACTGTTGCCCTGGCCGGCACGTTTTCCTGATTTCTCACCAGTTGAAAATGTCCTGTCAATGGCTTCTGAGCGACTGGCTCGCTATGGTTGATGAACTGTGGCATAGTGCTGAAGCTGCATGGACTGATGTACCCATACATGACATCCAATCTTTGTTCGACCCCATGGCTAGGCAGAAAAATGCTGTTATTTTTCATTTTTTGTCATTTTTAAAGAAATTCCTAAACACTTACATTTATATTTTTCTTTAGCTGGACATAGCTTCCATAAAGGCATCCATCATCAATTACATGTATTCCAGTGCTCTCCTAATTTCCAAGGATATATGGGGGAAAAAATTGCAAATATTAATCTCTGGCAGCAAATATGAAATTAAAATATAGTACAAATTTACACATTACATACATTATAAGTGTTACACTACACTCTAGCATTTTTCTTCCAAATTGCATTTAGAAAATAAAATAAAAAAATTGCTTTTTAATATAAAAATATATCTGATATTCATAGTTTTCAAAAATATTTCTAATACAGTAGATGCCGCTTAATGTGATCACTTCGGGACCATGAGTTTTTGATAACAAATCAGATTGATAACAATATGCGATTTAAGAAAATACCAAATCATATCTAGTAGTACTATTACTAAGAAAATAATTACTCACCCTTGTTGCAATGACGACTTGTAAAGTGATAAACATTTATTGAGACAATTCAGTAATTTTTGTTTGTTTACAATTCTCTTAAAGTTTATTAATGAATTGTTTATAACTTATATTTTTATTTATTTTTATTTATTGTCCTATGATGTTGTACACCTTGTTTCAGAACATTTTCAATGCATTCCTCATTTCTGCATATGTAAGTGGTCCTTCAAAAAGTTGGCTTTCATTGTCCTCCTGATCCTCATCATCACTATGATTTTGTATATCTTCGCAAACTTTTTGCAAATTTCAGTTTCTGTGAGCTTTGCAACTACAGGAATGTCACTGCTGATCGCCATCCAGTCCTCATAATCTTCATTCGTCATATCATCAGGGAAGATTTCCATAGTCTGTTTTCAGTTTCACAGAATACAGCAGTAACAAAACAATTTTTAATTGTAGCAGATGATATTCGATTCCATGACATTACCAGAAGATGCAGGGGCCGATGCATGTTTTTTTTCTTGGGGCCCATTTTGTGAAAAGTAAAGGTTATTTTTGTGAAATTTATTATATTTTTGTGAAAAATAACATTTTATAATGGAAGTTGAAATCCAGTTAATCAAATTCGAACCAAGCATTTATAAACAAAAACTTTTTAAAATCCTTTTGGTGAAGTTTTCTTCTCTGGTGAACTTGTTTGTTTACAAATTACACATTTTAAAACATCACAAAACAATAAATAAATAATAAATAGCAAGTTTTTATGAAATGGAATTTTGTGAAAGGGCCTATTTTAGTAAAAAGAATTTTGTGAAGGGGCCAATTTTGTCAAATTGATTTTTGTGAAGGGGCCCATTTTGTCAAATTGATTTTTGTGAAGGTTCCCATTTTATTAAATTGATTCTTGTAAAGGGGCCCTAAATAGGCCCCAAATTTTGCCTGGATCAACCCCTGAGATGTAATGTTTCCAGAAGTTTTTTTTTTTTTTTTTTTTTTTTTTTTTTTTTCAAACTTTTCAGGAATTGGTCTGCTGAAAAAGCGATAACATTAAACATTAAACGGAGTATTGATCACATAAAGCGATGTAGTAAGCAAAATACAGTGGGTCGGGACATGGTGATTTTGATAACATTAACGGATGATAATATTAACCGCAATCACATTAAGCGGCATCTACTGTAGTTTAAGTAGTAATAGTATTACATTTTTTTAATTATAAAAAATTAACAACAAAACAACTATCTAAAATTTAGCTTTTGTTTCTATATCAAGGATGACTAATGTTTTTTATGTATGTGTGCCCAAAATTGACAATGTCTTCCATCATTGTAACATGCCAAACAGTACATAAAAAGAATATTGCAGTACAAGCTGCTTATATGAAACACTTGTATATAAAAATGGAATTTTGTAATTAATTTTTTACCCACTTTCTGATATGCTAGAATTCTAGAAATTATATACAGTTTTGTGTTCCTGGTGATAATACAATATATTCATAGCTTAATTGTCAATAAATAATTATTAATATAACTAAACAGGGTTTGTGATTTTTTTAAAATCAAAATCAGATTTTTTAAAAATTTAAATCAATTAAAAAAAAACTTGCACAATATTATTATTTTATGACTTTTCTTTTAATTTATAAAATAAAAATTATGCACATACATGCATGCTATAAGTATTACCAATATATATTAATAAGTATTATTTTATAAGTATTATCAATGCAATATATATAATATTTTTATACAATTTACATTAATGATTAAAAGGTAATATTTTAGGCTACAAAAATATTTTATTATACAAAATGCATGAGAAACTACAAAGCATATGTCAAAAATCAATGTAACCTTAAATATTTTAGTTAAAATAATAATAACTGCAGTGCATAAAATTTTCAAACAATTTTGGGAGCAAATAAAGGTGATGTCAATGATTTCATAATGTTGCTCTCAGACCCAAAATTATTTCTTGAAAATTCCAGGCTCAATCTTACTCATAAGTACTTTGGAATTTCATTTGCAAATTTTAATGTGCACTGATTTTTTTTGTACTGAAGTAATAACTTCAATTAAATTGCAATTGTTCCTGTATTAATCTGTTATTATTTTCAAAATATAATTAATTTTTTGTTTTTGTTTCAAAATTTATATTACTATGTTATTTTGCGGGTGAACGGGCAACAAAAAAGAATTAGATTAATGAAAAATAGATTTATATTGTATTTTAGATAATACCTAATAGTGGTCCACTGTACCTCGGTGGGTGGACCAGTGTACCCCGCTTCCGGGGTACACTGGTCCACTTTATTTGGGGATTTAATTCGGTCCACTTTACAAGTGCATATAATTTTTTTTTTTTTTAAATGTATTGAAAACTATGTTGTGAGAAAATTATGATGGATGTAAGAAGGTTTAAGGAATATTCAAAAATATTTTCAAATTTTCATACAGATCGGTCAGTCTGTTAAAGAGAAAAAAATGTTAACTGAAAAAGTGGTCCACTGTGTACCGGTCTCCCCTAAATAAAAGTGGTGAATTTTCCACAATCAAGGCACATGCCAAACTCTCATATTTTAACAGAAATGGTTTAGAATTACAAGAATTGCAGTTGTGAAATTAGGCATGATTTCTAAACAGTTGCAACCACCTATTTTTAAATTTCTAATTTGTATGTGTGCACAGTGTCAATACTCTAATAAAACATACATTTTTTTTAAATTAGTTTGTTGAAAATAAGATTCATATTTTCTTGCTGATTCACTCGTAATTTTATCATTAGTGAATTAGGTTTACTTGTAAAACTTAACTTGAAGTCAAATGAATACCCTGCAATTTAAGGTAGTTCTCAAATGACCTGCTCAATAAAACAAAACTTTCTGACACATTTTCAAATGCAATAGCATAAAGTTGGCAGGGCTAACTATTGAAGTAATTTGGAATTGAAATGAGTTTTCCACAATTTGATAAATAAATTACTTATCGAGTTATAAGCGATTTGTGTCGTATTTCACTTTTCTCGTGCAAACAGCATCAGGGATTTGATTCAAAATGCAGACTTTGACAATATTTTCTGAAAGATCTTTTGCTTTTACCAAAAAATGGAAAACATCATTTGATTACATAGTTTCTGAATAAGAACACCTGCCAATTTTACATGTTTCTGAACAAAAATGAATTAAGAAATATGTTAAAAGTAGTTCTTTTGGATCTGAGAACAACCTTAATATAACAATAAAGAAACATTAAAAAGTTTATTTTAAGTATAATTCTGCATGACTAAAGTTTTTCAGGTACTTTTCGGTAAGCTGGGCGCCAGTGATATAAGTACATATATAAATACATATGTATATATACATATACATACATATATGTATATATATATATATGTGTGTGTATGTATATATTTGCATATGTAAATATGTGTGTATATATACATGTATATATATATCATTGGCGCCCGGCTAACCGAAAAGTACCGTTTTTCATTATGTTGGTTATATTAATTTGAGATTTCCCATTTCTTTTTTTTATTATTTACACAGTGTCTGATTTTTAACTTAGTGTAATATTGCACAGTCTTTTTTTTTTCCTAACAAACATTTTGAGCAGGGTTGGCAAGTTTCTTCCAAGGTGGAAAAAACCGGCCGGAAGAAATGGAAGAAACTGTTTTTCTTTTGGAATTTATCATATAAGTTGCAACTTTGTAACATACAATAAAAATAAATGAATTTTTCTAATAGATAACCTTAAGTAAATTTAATGAGACCTTTAAAAATTTAACTATACATGATAAATTGATAATTACACCAGTTTTTTAGCCAAGATCACACACCTGTCTAAAGCTTTCCAATCATTGCGTACCTGAATAAAATAAATGGTACTTTTCCGTTATACTAACACCATGCCAAAATGTATGCTAATGTGCCATTTATTTCAACGCTGAACGTGCAATGGATTTTTATTGCAAACCATGCCAAACATTGTGATTTGCTGTTAATTGAACGTGAATCTTTTAAATTATTATTACTTAATCGTAACCTCACAAAACATCTTAATTTGCTATTTTTCAAATAGAAAATATTTAATATTAAGTTGTAACTTACATTTATTGTTGAAACGGACATGGATTTTATCATTTGGCAGTTATCAGGTGATGAGGAAGCTGCAATAAAACTGTTTCAGGACTTTGGATACATAAATAAAGGCTTTTATTTAAAAAAAAAAAAGTATTTATTCAAAAAGTGAAATGATTACTGCAATGCTAAGAGACATTTACAATTCCATGCCTGTAGTTAATGCCATTAGCCATAAATTGAGTTTTATTTTATTATTTTAAGTCAATATTTGTATTGATTTAATAAAATAGTTCATGAAAGTCTGTAATTTTCAAATGTTATATTTTTAATTGCTCAATTTTGTGCCAACAACGTTTTTTTCAAACTAATCATTTCACATGAATTCCATTTTGTGCTTTTTTTTATGCTTGTAACGATTTACGCTTGGAGACGACAATGGTGTTGGTATAACTAACGGAAATGTACCAAATACATTTAAACAAAATATACAAAATCAATTACAAATTGTTTTTAAAATATTGCATTTTTATATGATAAATAAAGAATTGGTAGGTAGTTTTTTTTACATAAATACATAAACAATGAAAAAATAACCCTCCTCCCTACATCTATAGTTGTAAAAAACATAACCTGTAAATACCTGCTGAACCTGAAGTTTGTTATTAAAAAAACTTATTTTTCCATAAATAATATTTTTAATATTAAAGTTTCCAATTTAATATAATTAGGTTTTGAATTTAACTCTTTTATATAGTTAATAAACTTTAATTTTCAGCATCTGTTTTGTTTTCTGTTGGTTTCTTTCATTTCTTCCAGTTTCTTCCGGAAGAAACCCAACCCTGATTTTGAGATAACACAAAATATAATTTTCATTTCTTATAAGATTCATTTATCTTTTCAGACTAATTTGGCATCATTTGGATAGTAAAAAAACCAAGAACCTTAACTTATAGAATTCCAAATATGGTTGTCAAATGCCAATTTTGTTCAATGTGGCCAATCGTGTCCAAAACAATAATTTAATAAATACATAAAATTATTAAAAAAATGATAAATAATATAAAAGCAAACTAAAGCAATACAAAACATTAATTTAGTACATAAAATAAAATTGATGGCTTTCAGCCATATGGCATTAAATATGGTAGTTCTATTTCCAGTGGTCTGTTATGCCAATCTGAATAAATGTAACAAATATCTATATATATATTTGTCTTACGTGGCGTGAAAATAGGGCTGAATTTGTAACTTATGGTTTGGCAACAACGGTAGTTTCCAGAGCTCAGACCAATAAACAGACTAGATTGTGTTAGATCAGCTCCGCCTCCGTCCAATATGGCGGTCAGTGTGAAAGCAGTGAAACCATAGAATGAAACTCAAACTAGCAATTATTAAAAATAAAATAACATGTACGTAATCCAAAGCGTCTGAGATTATTCCTCATTTTAATTATGAGCAATATCATTAATTTCAAATGAATTCTCAACTCTTATTTAGAATTCATTTACGAATTTCACTCACTCAGAAGATGGAGAAAAAAAAAAAATCAACTGTCTAGATATCACCTGCCGCCATCTACTGCTGTATTGATGAAGTAAAAAATAATTCATTTTGTAAAAATCTATAATCAATTGGAACAATAAAATGTCGAACGAAATTTAAACGAAGACAAACAAACTATTATCCTATCACATAGTTTTTTTTTCGAATGAATTTAAGTCGTGCTGTACAAAAGATCCCTTTTTCATAGTATTTAAATGATTTATTTGCTTATTAGTAGCGCCAACTAAATGCATATTCAGTTGTGTTTTCAACGGAGAATTACTTTTTTACATTAAAATAAATTGTCAATTTCATACGTTCAAATGTTTTATGGTAGAATTTATTTCGGCTAGAATTGCTGAAAAAAAGGGACGAGCGAGCGAAGCGAGTTGTGACCGCGTAGCGGTCTCAATGTGAATTGCGGCAATTCACAGGGGGGGGGGGGGCGAGCGTTAGCGAGTAGGGAGCTGAGCCCCCTACTACTATTATATTTGTATATTCTACTCTATTATATTATATAGTAATAATGTGCATATAAATATTTTTATCATTGTCTTTAATATGCCAACTATATTATATAGTAATAATGTGCATATAAATATTTTTACCATTGTCTTTAATATGCCAACTATGAGGTATTAACTAAGCACGTAACATAAAAGCAAAAATAAATAAGCGTTACTGTAATTATTATTTCCGTCGCTATTGTTGGTGCAGTGAATGTGACCTGACCCAGATAATAAGTAACGATATTTTCTCTAGTCAGGGTTAAATGCCCGGGTTTTTTCAGAAAAAACCCAACCCACTGGGTTTTATCAGGGTTTTTTAAGTTAAAAGAGGTGGTTCAGAATGTTTGAAAAAAATGTACTTACTACTAAATACAATTTAAAGTAACTAATTGATTACAAAAATATATAAATCAATGACAATAATCAAAATTATGCTTTGCTTTTAGATAAATTGATTATTAGTAATAGTTTTAACAATAGAATTATCATTAAAGTACTATACTAATACTAGTGATGAATTAGAACGTTTAAACTAATATTTTGTTATGGATACAGTATCTTTATATTCATTTTAATTGAAGTGATTGCCTATATATAATAAATATTTTCTCAAGAAAAAATTCATTCTGAAACATATTGATTAATGGATTGCAAGATTTGTTTTTTCTTTTTTTTTTTTTTTTTTTGAGTAGTTTGCATTGCAAAATGTGTTGCTATATTCTTTCTTAGGTACAGTAAGTAAAAAGTAACATTTCCTCAGCCCAAGGTAAACAGGAAATTTCGGTTTTCCCTTAGTTTATGTTGTTATTGAATTAAGATGGGTGGTAGTTTATATTTAGTTAAGCATTTTTTTTTTTGCAATTGAAACGGGATATAACAAAATTTGCAGAAATGGAAAAAATATATTTGCTGTAAAGTATTTTTTTATTATAACTAATTAATAGAATAAACTAAATAATTCTACTTGTCTACATCATTAAATTAGAATTCTCAGCATATGTGTTATGAGTTTCAACTGTGGGATTATATATATCAAAGCATTTTTTTCAATGGGAAAAAAAAAAAATTAGTTTTTGTATTTGTGATAGTTACACATACACTTATAGAAAATTAAGTTACAATTATTTGTTTTAAAAATTGTCATTGGGAGAATTAAGACATTTTTTTTTTCGCTTGGGGTGTGGGGGGGGGGGGGAACTTTACGACTGGTGTAGTGACGTTAAGAACGAAAGACGTTATTCAACGATATAAGTCAAATATTTACAGCGATCTAGCGACATTTTATAAAATAAAATTTCTGGGTCGAAACATGATTAGTACATTTGATCTGCGTATTATACGCCGGAAAATAATGAAAATCTGAAAAAGTTTATAATCAGCAGTACTATTTTGAAAATATCGGACAGATATAAAAAAAAAAAAATAATAATAACCGGATATCTAAATATCAAAATATCGGATATTTTTTATATTTTCGAAAATATATTTACGAACTCTGGGAGCTCTAATATTCTGCAATACTATAACAACCGTACTTATACAAGAACATTTAATTACATGCACATTTATAAGGAATATGATATTTGTCAGCTTATGTGCTTGCAAGCCAAGCAATATGGAAGCTACCACGAGGTACTAATAAACATTTTAAATTGAAATATAATGAAAATTCTCTAACAGATATGCTAAAGAGTTTTAATTTAGTTTGACAAATATCATACCTTTCATTATTTAAAAAAACGATGAATTTAAACTTACCTTATCAGTTTTAAAATATCAGATGTCGGCAATATAAGCAGAGCACAAAAATTTCGCGCCTTCCGGCTTCCGCGTCGATGTAAACAAAACTAGCTGTTGCCAACTCATATTTCTTCCCCAGTCTAATATATGCTCGTGACGTCACCCCTATAAGGAAGTAGCTCTAAGGCTCAGTAGCTCTAGTTGTAAGCATTATTTTCAGAATTTGAATAGAAATTTTCTGAAAATTAACATTTGAAATCGTGAAATAAAAACATATTTAAGTAATTTCGCTAATTTATATCGACATCAGTTATAATCTAATTTATTTTTTAACGTTATATATATTTATAATAAATAAGATAATTAACACAAAATCATTCTGATATTGTGTATGTTCCTTATATTTTTCAGATCTATTGTACATATTTTTATAATTAGTACTGATAGAATTAAAAAAAATAGGGAATTCTTCAAAAGCTTAATGCTTTTGAAATCAATTGATGCGATTTTCAATATTTTCTCAATATGATACTTTTATAGGCTCGAACACTGGGGTTCAACGTTCAACCGCCCCCACGCACACACATATCCGAGATTTACTTTTATATTTCTCGAAAGTTTTTGAATTATATTAAATTCATTGTATTAAAATTATTTTAGTATTGTGAATAGAATTAATAACACTGTATTCACATGATGAATATACTATGTTAACCATCCGACCACTGAATAAAATATCCAAGAATTATTATTTTAGTCTGTAGAGTTGTGCAAGGTGACGTGACGAACAAGTTTTTGCTGCTGCTGTAGGACAGATATCGGTACTTTTATCGATGTTTTTTCTACTTGTGTGTCCTACAGCTTTTTCAACGTTTACTTTTATCAATGTTATTTCTACTTCTGTGCCCTACAGCTTTTTCAACGTTTACTCTTATCAATGTTTTTTCTACTTCTGTGTCCTACAGCTTTTTCATCGTTTTACGGTAAAAGTCACGTGATGTGAACTGGTCTATTGGACACATATAATATAGAATAATCAAAATACAACTGAATTATTGATTTATAAAGGGATATAATAATACAGCATATGCTATACAAAAAAATTGTTAATGGTTAGGCACTTATTTTTATTACTTTCAATTACTGTGTAGGGTAATTTAAAATAACGTCACAAATCGACTATTGGAGGTCCAATAACCTTTAGAAGGTAGTTGTGATTGGTAGCTGAGAGGATTTTGGACGCGACTGGAGGTCAACCGGGCAGTTTTGATTGACGAATGAAACGGTAATCAGCAGATTGCAACTTCACTATACTTGACGAAAATGGACAAAAATCGCTTTCGGGTGCAATGGACCCATCTTGATAGCCGGAAGGTTAAAATTAAAAATTTAGCCCCCCCCCCCCCGCTGGGTTAAAAAAAAACCCGGGTGTTTTACAACCCTGGCCATAAATCTCATAGGTAATTACATATTTCTGTACTACTAATAGGTTGTGCTACATTATGAGAAAAATATCTTTAAAATTCATAACAAAAGTACTATCTGCATAATAGTTTTATATTGGGTGATCTATCTTTTCCAAATATCATTGTCGTTGCGCTTCGCTGCGCATTGAATCATCTGAAGTAGAATAGCAAAATACCCGATAATTTTGGAACAATGAAAAACAATGGAAAATTTAGGAAAAAAACTGGGAAAATTGGGAACTTTTCAAGGAATAAACAAATTTAAGAAATTTTCAAGAAGAAAGAGCTGTTTACATAATATAAAAAAGTTTTCAGTTTTTATTAATGATTTATACAATTGAATTGTTGTATTATTTATATTCTACGTTTGAGAACTAGTATCGAAATACTGACTTTTTATATAGAATGTAAGCTGAAAAAAAGTAATTGTAAAGTCATTTTTGTAATATCAATTTTCCTGTTGTCAAATAATTTATTTTCTACTATAATATCTTTCATAATATTATTTCATGTTATTATATGAAGATTACTAAACCACTAAGTATCTTTGTTCTGAACGTTATGTGTTTGTAATTTAGATATAGAAAATGATGATTAGTATAGCTTATTTAATTCAATTTCAATGTTTTACGTGGAAATATTTAAAGTTTGTAAATTTTTGTGATTTTTGTATGTTTATTGATATTAATCAACTTATCGATTGATAATTTGTACGATAACAGTATAAACGTATGTTAATGAAAATGCTTTAAAATATTGACGTTAGAATATTCCTAGTTTTCGGGAATATTTAAAATTCTCGATTTTACTTTAAATTCCCTGTGGAAATAAAAAAAATTTATGCCGGAATACACTTTTCAAAAGGCTAACAGCGCTAATCTCAAATCATAGTTCTCAAATAGTAGGATTTGTCCTATATGGTGTTAATTCAGACACTTTTCTCCAGGAAAGATTTTGGAAATCCAGGAAGGGGATATTATAAGGTTCCTGGGGAGGTCGGTTTTGTACTTATAGAATTCAACATAAAAATATCAATAGTCCATGGCATATTATTAGCATACAAACCAATCGATGCTCCGTATCAAATGTCCTACCTAAATTCATCCCAAATTCCATTGGTCAGTAACATTAACTTACATATTTCTATATCTGAATGGTGATATACAGAATATAAAATGTGATTGGTTGAGACGATTTTGGACAAAAATGAATAGTGTGAAATGGCGAGACTGCCATTATTACCAAATTAATGTTTTAAAACTTAAGTCACATTTAATCGAACACGTCCAGGCGATTACCGCCATGTTTTGGAATCTAGGTTTGCTATAGTTTGGACAAAACCAAGGCAACACTAGATACCGGGCTTGCTCATTCACTCTCAAAACGTCACAAATGGTGGCTGACCGCGACCAGCGATTGGTCCAAAGCAACGCGCCCATCGTTTTGTGCCAATCGCTGTATGTCTTTCCTCCTAGTCAGCCACCTTTTGTGACGTCATCATAATGAATGAGCAAGCCCGGTATGTAGTGTAGCCCTGACAAAACCGTCTGTTGAGCCACGACCTACGTTACACACGGCCGGTGCATGACGTTTAAAACGTCACATGGAGTGGGTCATTTTTGTACGGCGATTGGTGCAAAATGGTGGGCGCGCCGCTTTTCATCAATCGTTGTGCAAAAATGATCCACTTCATGTGACGTTTTAAACGTCATGCACCGGCCGTGTATAACGTAGGTCGCGGTTGAGCATGTGCTTTGTGAGTATGCCGGGACTCTCATGCAGAGGCACACTTCCTCTGCAAACACTTCCTCTGCTTTGTTACACATAAAATGGGGAAATTTGATTGGTCTACTTTAAACTGGCCTATAATATGATTGGCCTACGTCGCCATGACGATTCCTGCATCGACAAAATTTACTGGTAGATTGGTTGATGGAACTGTTTGTTTGTGAACATGTCCTTTTCTTATAGAGTAGTATCGTGACCTACGTTATACATGGGAGGTTCATCACTTTTAAAACGTCACACGGAGTGGATAATCTTTACACGGTGATTGGCACAAAACGATGGGTGCGACTCTTTGCACCAATGGCCGTGAAAAAAAAAATGACGTTTTGAACGTCATGAACTGGCCATGTATAACGTAGGTCGCGGTTTCTGCCATTGTCGAAGACTAAAATTTAAAATGTCACAGAACAGAGTTGTTGAATTCTGTTGAGTGCCTCTTTAAGAGAGTGGTAACATACGCACAGAATCAGGGCTACACTAGATACCGTGCTGGCTCATTCATTATCATGACGTCACAAATGGTGGCTGGCCGCGACCAGCGAATGGTACAAAGCGAAACAACAAAACGAAAGACATACAGCGATTGGCACAAATGATGGGCGCGTCGCTTTGTACTAATCGCTGGTCGCGGCCAGCCACCATTTGTGACGTCATGATAATGAATGAGCCAGCCAAGTATCTAGTGTAGCCCTGACAGAATGCGAGCTCTAATTGAAGTTTTTGTCCAATCTAGGAGAATCAAGATCCCAGAACTTGTCAATAGCTGCTTAGATGAGTATGGATTTGGCTGGAAAATAGACAGAAGTCTAAATGCATTAGCTTGACGATAATGGCAGTCTCGCTATGATGCTTGAAATTCCTTTTTGTTTAACCTCTCTCGACAAATAATTTTTTTTTGCCACTATGTCATCACTTAAGTATTCTGTAGTAGCGCGACCTACGTTATACACGGCCGGTGCATGACGTTTAAAACGTCATATGGAGTGGATCATTTTTACACGCCGATTGATGTAAAACGAGGGGCTCGCCGATTTGTACCAATCGCCGTACAAAAATGATCCACTCCATGTGACGTTTTAAACGTCATGCACCAGCCATGTATAACGTAGGTCGCGGTAGTAGTGTGACGTGTGACTCTATGAAAGAATGGCGACATACGTTTTGTCCAAACTATGACAAACCATATTCCAGAATTTGGAGACTGCGTTTAGACGAGTGAGACCAGGGTGCCTATATATGAAAGTGCCGACAAAAGAGATATAAAATTTTATTTTTTAAGACGATTTTGTGAGTTGCAAAGGGCGGAAAAACAGGTTTATGGATTTTTTCCATGTCACGTCATCTACGGGTATTTAGAAAAAAAAATACCAATAGGCGTAAAGAACATTTTAACACAGCTTCCCCTTCGTCCATTAAATAGTCTTTTTCGGAGGACATATACCAGCAGAGGCGTAGCTATTTGCCACTCGTAAGTAAAGTCCATTCTCGGGAATAACCCGGGTTTTTTTGGGAGGGAAATATTAATAATTCTCGGGCGTTTTCATAAAGTTTTAGACATGGAATTTTTTAATTTCTAAACAATTTTTTTTTTTTTTTTTTTTTTTTTTTTTTTTTTTACAAATGTAAACAAAACCAGTAACACAAATACAGAAAAATAGCACAGTTTACATGAAAATTGACGACTTACATGGTTAAGCTGCAGAAATAATTAAGTAAGATAAATTAAAATATCATAAGTAATTTGATATTTTAATCTTGGATAAGCAAAAAGTGCGAGAGGCAGATGACAGATTCATCTTGCCTGACATGAATATAAACATCACCCCTGTTCTCTGATTCAGACAATGTAAAAAAAAAGAAAACGAACAAAACTAATAGAAATCAATGCAAAAAATAGACTAACTCAGAAGAAAATTAATATTGAGTATGCCTGAATAGTAAATATGCCAGCTAACAGAAATTAAACAATTTTAATTTTTAAAGAAACATTCAAATCTTTACCAATTCACAGCTGCCATTGTTGTAAAGCAAATGAGTTTTAATAAATCATAAGAACCTACAGCGCAAAATCCCAAGTTTTGTGAATTCAAACCTGTTTTAAACTTTTCGGAACAATGCTTGAAATTTCTTACAAATAAAAAAATTAAATTGAAAATGACTAGTTTTGTTTACTTTCAAAACTCCTTCAAAATTTACAATATTCCCCAAAATTCCGGGTTTTTTCTAAAAAATTCCCTGATTTATTCCCGTCCCTCAAAAACTGCGGGGTTTTTGCAACTCTATGTGTGCAGTAGGAGTCATGAAGAACAAACAGGTTTTTCTTGCTAACCAACCGTAATTGAGCCAACAGTGACGTCAGCTGCCCTTTCTTTAAAAGAAAAGAGCAGCTGACGTCACTGTTGGTTAAATTACTGTTGGAAGGCAAGAAAAACCTGTTTGTTCTTTATGACTCCTACGAGGGCTACACAGATACCAGACTGGTTCATTCATTATCATGACGTTACAAATGGTGGCTGGTCGCGACCAGCGATTGGTACAAAGCGAAACGACAAAACGAAATACATACAGCGATTGGCACAAAACGATGGGCGCGTCGCTTTGTACCAATCGCTGGTCGCGGCCAGCCACCATTTGTGACGTCATGATAATGAATGAGCCAGCCCGGTATCTAGTGTAGCCCTGCTGCTACTGTACACATGAGATGTGGTGATTTGATTGGTCTACGTTAAAAGGTCTACGATATGATTGGCTTGCGTCGCCATGAGGATTCCTGCAATGATCGCTACGACAAAAATGTACTGATAGATTGGTTGATGGAAGTGGTTGTTTGTAAATATGTCCTTTCCTTATTGAAGACTTAAGCAGGTATACAGATAGAATATTTTACTATTTTTTAAACAAGATTAACCACCAGGAATCTGTATTCTGCAAAATTTTCTTAAAATGCGAAAATTTTGCATAAATACAAGCTTTTGATTGGTTAATATCGCTTCTAAAATACAGCAAAGCTTCTCAGGATCAATAAATTCCGAAAATGTTCAAAACTGCCCCATAGATAAGAAAGCCGTAAAACGCGTCAAGAAAACGTCATACCAAGTAGGCAAAAAAAAAAAAAAATAAAATAAAAATCGAACAACTTGCATGTTTCGATTTCGATGGCTCGTGGAATAACTATAAGGAAAGGGCGAGGCTAACGAAAAAGAAAGGCTACCGCGGTACTTTACGCGTATATTTTTTTTACAGACCGCGGAGTCACGTGATGCTCGAATCCACCAATGCAGGTGTACGAAAAGAACATCACGTCACTCTAGCGGTCTGTAAAAAAAGATAAGTGGAATGCACCGCGGTAGCCCGTGACCTACGTTATACACGGCCGGTGCATGACGTTTAAAACGTCACATGGAATGGATCATTTTTACACCACGATTGGTGCAAAGCGGCGCGCCCCTCGTTTTGCACCAATCACCGTGTAAAAATGGTCCACTCCATGTGACGTTTTAAACGTCATGCACCGGCCGTGTATAACCAAGGCAACACTAGATACCGGGCTTGCTCATTCACTCTGAAAACGTCACAAATGGTGGCTGACCGCGACCAGCGATTGGTCCAAAGCAACGCGCCCATCGTTTTGTGCCAATCGCTGTATGTCTTTCCTCCTAGTCAGCCACCTTTTGTGACGTCATCATAATGAATGAGCAAGCCCGGTATGTAGTGTAGCCCTGGTATAACATAGGTCGCCGGTAGCCTGTCTTTTTCGTTAGCCTCGGGAAAGGACATCTGACGTCGCTGTTGGTTCAATCGAGGCTAACCAAAAAGAAATGCTTCCGCGGTGCTTTACGCATATATTTTTTTACAGACCGCCGGAGACACGTGATGCTGGAATGCACCAATGCAGGTGTACGAAAAGAGACGTCACTCTAGCGGTCTGTAAAAAAACATAAGTGGAATGCACCGCGGTAGCCTGTCTTTTTCGTTAGCCTCGTGGTTCAATTACGGTTGGTTAGCAAGAAAAACCTGTTTGTTCTTTATGACTCCTACTATGCACATGAAATGGGGAAATTTGATTGGTCTACGTGAAATTGGTCTATAATATGATTGGCCTACGTCGCCATGAGATTCCTGCAATGATAGTTACGACAAAAATGTAGTGGTAGATTGGTTGATGGAACTGTTTGTTTGTAAACATGCCCTTTCCTTATTAGTCGTAAACAATATTTATTAATTCTATGAGCCAATGAAATCGAAACATGCAAGTTGTTCGAATTTTTTTCTTCGTTTTGCCTGCTTGGTATGACGTTTTCGTGACGCGTGTCACGGCTTTCTTATCTAGGGGGCGTTGATGTAGGGTAGTTGACGTCAGAAATCATCGGTTTGAGGTCAAATAAACGTTGGAGAATAGTTGTGATTGGTAGCTGAGAGAACTGTGGGCTGCTTATATATACATATATTTTGAAACTTTCACCAAGATTGGTGGAGGAGGCAATAAATAAAAAAATAAAAAAAATACTTATAAAGAATTGAATGGGGTGAAATAAGACTATTTAGTACTGTACTCATCCAATATTGGACATGACAGGGCTTTTAACCGATTCCAGACGCTGCGATTGAGCCCCACTCAACAGATCGAGAGGGGCCGGAGCAAGTCCGGACCCCAAGCTAGGCCCGTCGCTTCATAGGCGAACAAAGTAGAAACTTATAAAAGGTAACTTATAAAATTTCATTATACGGCTTTTACAGAGTAAGGAAGGGTCAGAGTTAAGGGGGGTAACAGAAAAATATAAAAATGAGATTTGGCCCCCAGAAACACAATTTTTGCATTTGGCTAAGGAAAGTTTTAAATGCTTTATTTGTTCCAAATAGGAAAGCTTTTTCAAGGCGAGGTAGGGCGGACGCGTGCAGTTGAAAAAAAAAAGAATCTATGGATTGTTTTCAACTCTCTAAATGGATAGCTCATATATACATATGTGTGTGTATGTGTGTACTAGATAGTACTTGTCAAGGTTTGATGGTAAACAACTATATAGTTCCATTTGAAATATATTTGAATTTTTAATTAGTTGCTTTTTAATTAATTAATCATTGAAAACGTTATGAATTGCTATAGAGTCTAAACAATTCCTAAAAATATAAGGCGATAGATGGCGCTGTCAGTCGAACCTACTCAATAAATGAAGTGAAAGAATTTAAAGAATTTTAAGCTTGTAATTTCTAACCTATTAGGGTTACTTTTTATCAGTAGTTTAACTAATAATATTAATTGAATAGACAGGGCAGTTGTTTGTACATACTACAAACCTCATTTTTTTTTTAAATATCAATCTTTAGTATTTAATTTTTTTAAATTACGCGGCCTTTAAAATTTTCCACTAATTTTATTTTTATCAGTCTCGCTCTAAAACGCCGAACTTAAAATTTGCTGCATCCAGCTATACATATTTTTAATTGCTTGAATTTAATTTTATATTTTCATACATTATTAAGATAGTTTCTTTTATAATTCTTACATGAATATTTTCCTTCTTTCTATTTTCTTTCCTCTTCTTTTTCCTTTGTTTAAAGGGAAAAAAATCAAATATTTTTCTTTACATTCTTGATAACGGTCATACAAAATATAACAAAAATTGTAGAAGACCATTTCAGATAGACCATTTCAATTTATTTAATCGATAATCACATGCAAAATTTTAAAATTTAAATATTTTTTATACAAAATTAGATATTTGTAAAAATATTCTTGGATGTTATATTTTACTTAATTATTAAGCATTCGAATAATAATAAAAAAGTACAGATCATATAACTTCTCCCCCTGAAATAAAATATGACTAATTATAACAAAAGATATTCCAGAAATCATTCTATCAGCAGCAGGAATAGAACTCATCTTCTATGGAGATAACCAGTTCGTAAACCGACGCTTTAAACGACTGGGCTATCGTGACCTCGGTCTGTTAATCTCGAAAACTGAACAGATTCTATATTTGATTTTACTCATACGCAGTTTTGTTCATTTTTGCGCTGAATAATTCGTACTTAAATTTTTAAACTTGTGCTTTAATATATACTAGATAGTACCCGTCAAGATTTGACGGTAAACAACTTAAAAATTGCATTAGTAATATGTTTTAATCTTTAATTAGTTGATTTAACTTAATTAAGTATCGAAAACTTGTGTAAGCGATTCCTATAGATATAAAGCGATAGATGGTGCTGTCAGTCCAAACTACTCAACTAATGAAGTGAAAAGATTTTAAGCTTGTAATTTATAACCTATTATGCTTGCTTTTTAGCAGGAATTTAACTAAAAATATTAATGGAAATTTTCTATAGTCTAAACTTTTTTTTAAACTATCAGTATTTAGTATTTTCTAATTTTTTTTTTTAATTATGCGAAATTAAAATTTTTTTCCTTACTTTTATTTTTACCAGCCTGACTTTAAAACATTATTTATATGTTAAACCATGTATATCATGGTGGTTTCTTTTATAGTTTTTATATGAATATTTTCCTTTCTTTCTTTTTTCTCTTCTTTTCTTTTTTACGGAGAACAGTCACATATGTTTCTTAGTATATAAACATATCTTCTTGATAATGGTCAGGCAAAAAAAAAAAAAAAAAGATAAAAGTTTAGGTCAATTTATTTAATCGATAACACATGCAAAATCTTTTAATTTAAATATTTTTAATATCAAATTATTAATCATTGTAAAGTATTGTCTTAGTTGTAAATTAGTAAAGTATTGTCGGGTGTTAAATTTTACTTACCACAGTCGCAATATAAAAAAAATAATAATAATAACAATACTGAGTATTTTCTGAATATTTTTAAATCACGCTATCTTTATTTATTTTTCACTATTATTATTTATTTATTCTTTTTTATGAGTCTTACTCTAAAACCACGAACTTAAAATTTGTTGTTTGCAGCTAACGATTTATAATACATATTTTTTAATTACTTGAATTTTATTTTACATTTTTATACATTATTTAGTTATTAAATCATGAATATCGACGTCATTTTTCTTTTAGATTTCCTGTTTGAATATATTTCTCTCCTTTTATTTCCTCACTTTTTTTTTATATATAAAAATAATAAAATACTATTCTTTGTATAATGGCATCTTGTTAATGGTCATACCAAATATAACAAAAATTGTAGATCAGTTCAATTTATTTAATCAATAATTACATGCACAATCTTTTAATTTAAATATAAAATTGGTAATTAAAAAATATATTGTTAGATGTTAAAATTTACTTAATTATAAAGCATTCGAATAAAAAAAATTTACAAATTATATAACATCTCTTGAAGTAAAATAAGAAATTATTGAAATTAATTATCTTATCGCCAATAAAGTAACAAAAATTAGTCTACCCCGAGCGAGCATCGAACCTGCGCTGTCAAGGGCTTAGAACCACTGCTTAAAACAGGTGCCTTAGACCGCTCAGCCATCCCGACCTCACACTAGTCTGCTCTAAAGCTGGATATGTTCTACATATAATCATGCGCATTTGTTTCTTTTTTTGCACTGAAAAAAACTGATCTTATGAATTAGCTTTTAGTTTTAATATAGAGGATGATACGATGATTGATATATTATTATTACTATTATTTCATCAAGAATGGCTTTTGTGGCGGGAGGGGCTCAAGGGATGGTATTTTCTTTTTAACCAGTTCCCCCTGCTGGCTCATCATCCTTTGAAGAAATAAAGCATTTTTTTTTAATTATGCCAGTAAAGTATCATAAAAGGGTGTTCGTTGATCAAACCTGAATATTTTATAGATTATTTTTCTTTTCTGTTACCCCCCCCCCCCCCCAGACACACACACACACACACACACTCTAAAAAGGTTAGACTGTGAAAAATATTATCCTTTTAAAAGTTTCTGCTTTGGTCGTCTTTATTTCATCCCTATTTAAAATCTCTGTATGTTACTTTGCATTTTTTAATTTCTTGACCCCCCCCCCCCCCCCCCACATCCTTTTCCTAAAGGCCATTGGCGGCATATACTTACTATGAATACTCTTATAAATCCCTTCTGAAGATTCTATAAGGTATTCATAGTTTTCCATTTTTTTGCTTTTTCATCCTATCAAGTATAATTCCTGCAGTGTCCATTCCATTGCATTTTATATTGTCTTATCCTTTGTTTTTCACATGTGTTTTCATTTTTAAATGTATATCCAATCCATGTAGCGAGTTGAAAAATTATCTATCCATTGTATTACCATTTTAATCCCCACCCCCCCCGCCAAAAGCTCCCTTCAAATTAAAGAAATTAAAATTTCTTCTGCCAAATATCAAAATTGTGCGTTCTTGTGCTAAATTTCAGAGTTTTATCTTATATATTTCAATTATCCCAATCTCAACTCTGCCTCCCCCTAATCCTAAAAAAAAAAAAAAAAAAAAAAGGAATAATAATGGAGAAAGCTTTCCACATTGTTCTTTATTTGAATCTTTTTAAAATCTCTCTATGTATAATTGTTTAATTTTCTTGCCCCTTACGCCCCCCCCCCTCCAAAGGTTATTTTTGGTGAAAATTAACTATTGAAAACAATAATAACATACTTTGTAATAAATATATATATCGCTGTGAATTTAGCGAATTGAAACAATTTATATATAGTATTATCTTTTTAACCAACCTTCGCCTCCCCCCCCCCTCCTTGAAGAAAAAAAGCATCTAAAACTTCCCCCAGTAAAATGTCAAAACGGTGCCCCCCCCCCCCGACCAAATTTCAGAATTTTTTTTTTCACATTTTCTGTTAGTCTATAACCCCCCCCCCCCCCTTTACCCTGTAAATAATGAAAATTCTCAACTTTATAAAAATTTCCCCTTTTTTGTCTTTGGCGGGTGTTTAAATGACATTGACAGGCAAACAGGGAAAATCAAAATGTGGTTACAGTTCAGCATTTTTTGCATCGGTTAGGAATAATAATAATAAAAAAAAAAACAGAAAAAAACTTTTTTCTTTTAAACAGCTTTTTTCCCTCTAAAAAATAATGGATTTTTTCTGTAAAAATTACAAAATCCGTATTTTTTACAGAAAAAAACTGTTTAAAAGAAAAAAACAGTTTTTTCTTGTAAAAAATATGGATTTTGTAATTTTTACAGAAAAAAACCATTTTTTTTACAGAAAAAAACTGTTTTTTTAAAAAACAGTTTTTTTCTGTAAAAAAAAAGGGTTTTTTCTGTAAAATTTACAGATTTTTTTTACAGTGTAGCTTTAAACATTTCAGTGCTTGAAATCCCTATTTAGACTCTTCTTCCATTTAATGTCTATTTTTCCGGAAACATCTATCCAAAAAACTGTCGGTAGATTATAGGATTGCTATAACTAAACAATTTTAGTATACAAATTCGGTTTTTAAATTCAGTAATACGGAAATAATGGGACTCCATCTTAAATAGGACGTAATCACCATGACAACCTAGATTCATTACCTATTATGGGATATCATTAAATTAATTACTTATGATAAGATTTAATAGAATGAAAAAAACTTGTATTACTTAATATCTTTTTATGTTTTGATTCGATTTTCATTACATTTAAAATGTCTCGACAAAATTCTGCAACGATTATATATATTAAATTTCAAAACATTCGGTTGGGTAGTTTTTGTGCTGTTATATGCGGACAGATGGACGGACCAGACGACGAGTATAAATGCTACGTATTTATATAATTACGAATGCACCTAATACAATTGAAATTGTTTATTGATAAAACACTGAGTGAAAAAGGATTTATAAATTTTACGTTATTTAAATGTTTATTATATTATTTAAATATTTGTATCAACTCTTATACATATTTTAATAAATTTTGGAATAACTATTTAAACATTACTGTAATCATAATACTAAAATTTTAAATTTTGATTTATGGATACATTTTGTAATCACATTTTTCTTTTAGATTAATTTGTACAGAAATGCACTGTTGTAGTATTAAATACGACAGATAATAATTCTTAAACAAATATTTCTAAAGGAAATAATTTTGATTTTTAACACATATTGCATCATTTTATCAAACAATCCATTGCCTAGTTAAAATCTCAAAACATTAAATACTTCAATTGTTTATCGTTATTAAATCTTTCACTATTTCGATTTTCTCATTGCGTATTCTCTAAAGTTGTAATTTTTCACTTTTTCAAGCATTTTATCTAATCTGCGATCTACATCTTTTTAACATGCTGTCAGTGTTGCAAATTTTTCATTTTGGTCTTAATGGCTTTCAAAAGATAATTTTAAATTATGGCATTTCATTATCTACGTTTTTGAAGATAATAATGCTATTTTTGTAAATGAATAAATATTTATTTATTTATTATTATTATTATGTTAATAACTTCAGTATTTACTTTTGAATTTTCAGTAACGATTTTTGCCATTTTCAATGCTAATGACACATATAAAATTAGTTTTATATTATGGTCTTTCATTATCCATAGGTTTTTGAAGACATTGATGCCACTTTTTTATTGAATATATATATATATATTTTTTTTAATGAAGAGGTTTGCTATTTTCATTTGTTAATTGACGCATATAAAATTAGTTTTACGCAATGCTGGTGCGTAATTTAGTTCGCAGAAACATAATTGGGCATTCTCCTGCACTTAATATACTCTAAACATGAAACATTTATTTCCACATAAAATAGATTTCCCCAATCATATAATAAAATTACTAATTATCATTATAATGCAGACTTAAATGCTTAAGTGATAAAAGTAGATCACAAAAAGACTTATAAAAAAAACTTAATATAATGATCGGCATGTTTCGAGCGTACAAACGGCGCCATTATCAAGACCTACATGATTAATAAACTATTATCGCAAAAATATTTAAAAATAATCTTGAAAAACATGAGTCGCGAGATCATATATGTAACAAAAGCAGGTGCTTAAAGATAGTCGACTATAAACGTGAAAATTAATATTTCCTTATTCCCTTTTTTAAATTGAAAAACATCTCGTGCCAGATTTTATGTAATTCGAAAGAGGCTGATTCATTACATATGCAAATTAATTTTCCAATTAATTGTACAAAAGTGAAAATTCGCCTGAAACTACTGAGTAACAAGCAAGTGGATTTTTCATTGCTAAATTGAGTGTAAAGTCGACAGAGTAAAAAATGTCCCAAGTCGGAAATCGAACCTGGGACCCCACTATAGCGGTCTGAGGCTCTACCACTGAGCTACAAGGAACGATATCCCAACTCGGCATCTCTCACTCTTATATATATCGGACAGGCTGCAACCGCAGCACGTGTTATGTATGTGTTATGCATTGTGTGTGTTGTTCTAGGCTATACTTGTGGAAAATGGTCGTCTAAAATTTGCAACAGGGTTGTGTGCTCTGGATGACAATTTCCATCTTGCGCTGCGGTTGTAGCCTGTGGCAATATTAAATGACAATATTATGCCCCTTATAACATATCAAAATGAAACTCAAGAAATATTAAAACAAAAATAAATCCAAAAAAGTCCTTCCGGCCTGTACCGGGAGGAAAAGGTAGCTTTCCTATATCTTCGTTTAAAAATTTTAGCTAATGTTACACGAAAACAGCAAGCTAAAATGCAAAGTAACATTTACAAAAGATTCGTTAATACTGAATTTGAATAAGAAATTCGCCAAATTATTGAGCAATAGCCAAATTGGCTTCATTTATGAAGACTTATTTTGGTCGCGAAATTTGGCATATATCGCCAAATGTCGCCAATTTTGGCGAGAATTTGGCACTAACGGATATGAATATATAGTTTTATGCGTATGATTGGGAAAATTATTACAACAATGAAAGAAAATAATTTGCGAGTAATCGCGTTAATCTGCTGTTTTGTTTCAAAATGTCAGCCACCCTAGAATTTCAAACTGCTCTCTCTCAGCCATTTTTTAAGATAGAGGTAAACCAAAAAATGCTCTGGAATCCTTGTATCAAGACCTAACACGTAATTAAAAAATAAATTTGAATTTTTATTTTTTTTGTATATTTATTTTAGTTTTAAATTTTTAAATGGCCGCCATCTTGAAACAAAATGGCGGACCAAGCTGGCCAACGAACTCGGTCGAGACATTAGTGACCTTAATACACACAATTAGTTTCATCAAAATCGATTCATAAATACGGCCGTTATCGTATGACATAGGTCAGATATATATATAAATCAACATTTGAACGGAGGGTGGTTTTGGGGTCTGGGGGTCATGATCGGTGAAAATATATCGAAATTTTCCGGAACTGCTTTCCTCCGAACGGCTGCAATAGGTAGCTTTATACTTTTTTGTATTGAAAGCTACCTAAAATAAGTAATTATCCATAAGCAATAGTTAAAAAAAAACAAAAAATAGAACACACAACTCACCAGCAAGAAAATGTGTAGGAATAGTTCAACCAGATTAATAAATAAATAAACAATGCATTACCCGCACACTCTGCTAACATGTGTGCTGATTCATCACATAGAAAAAAACAAATATCAGTGCTCCTATCTGTCCCCAGAAAGAGGAGCAATATACTAAAGATTAAGTTATTAAATATATAAGATTAAAGTGGGATAATAATGCAGTAAACAATATAATTAATAGTAATGAATAATATTGAAAGAAAATTATAGGTATTACTAAAAATGGAATAGATAATAAAGATAATATTAATTAATAATATAGTTATATAAAAAGTTAAATAAATATATAATATTAATAATTAAATAATAAAATAAGATATGATTAAACAATTTAAAAATAATATTAAATAAGTAATAATTTAAGGGGTTAAAATTATAGCCATGCATGAGGAATTACTATGAATAATAAATAATTGTAATAAATGCATAAAACCCACTTTTTTATTTACTATATTTTTTAAATATATTTTAAAACTTTTTTTAGCAGTCCCACATGCATTAGTCCATATATATAATATAATTATTTGCAAAAAGTCCCACATATTGCAATTTTTATAAAATTCTATCTAACTTTTCAAGCCTTCTTCGGCAAAAATTTGCTCTTAAAGCTCTTTATATCGCCAGTAATCTTTATATGTGTCGCTTAATACCATGTTGTAATTTTTTGCCTTTTACCCTTTCAGTATCAGCCGATAAAAAGAAAAAATTCTCAAAGAAATAATTGTTCTTTTTCTTACATTTAATAAGACTTACTTATTTTACTTAAAATCTTACTTATTTTTCCTTGTTTTATTCTTTACCTTACTTATTTTATCTTACTTATTTTTCACCTTCTACTACATATTTAATAACGCATCTAAAATAAATTTCATGTAGTGTTACTAAATTATTTATGTTCTCAAAAAACAAATTCGTGCATTTAATATGGCCTAAAGTAAAAAAAAGAATTAGGAACATAAAACATTTTCCATTTAATGTAGCTGCATTTGTTAATAATTTCGTATTGAGCAGGAAATATGTTGTGAAACATCAAATAAAATATACATAGAGTGAATGGAACACATTTTTAGTGTGTTCTTATTTCATTAATAAAGACTTCAGAATTAATTTATGTTGCGTAACTTTTGGCGAACTGTTTCCTTTTCCCATATTTACACTTTTATTGAAAACATTATTTTACCCAACAACAATTTCATCATTTATTAATAATACTTAGAAATGGAATTTTCATAATAAAATAGACAATACTAGTCTTCAAAAACATGATGTTATATTTTATTATTTATGTAATTTAATATGAATGAAGTTTCGATTTCTCGTGCTGTTATTAAGTTTTCTTCTGATTTTCTCATTTTTCTTTTCTTTTTAATAAATATAAGAATAGTAAATGTTATCCCCTGATTATTGTAATAGATATTTCTGTTAATAATGTCGATTTTTTTCCCTGTAAAATTCGAGCGTTTATTTCCATAACAAAACAAACTACCTTAATAATCAGAGTATTGTCCATCGTTAGCTATGACTTTCCGTGTCTATTCTGTGTCGATAAAACAACTCATCTCTTGATCTTTTGAAGCAATCCATGAATCGACCCAATTTTTAACTTCCTCGAAACCACTAAACTGCTGTTCTCAAAGTCTGTGCTGCTTCGATCTAAATAATTGGTAGTCCAAAGGGGCTAAGTCTGGTGAATACAGCGGGTGGGCAATCAATTTAAGGTTTTCCAAATATTTTTTTATACATTTAACAACATGGGACCGATCATTGTTATTTTAAAAAATGATTTTACCATGTTTTTGGGCTTATTCTGGTCATTTTTACTTCAACGCACCGTTCAATTTTATCAGTTGTTGTCGGTAGTGTACACCAGTAATTGTTTGACTAGGATCTTTATCCAATAATGTTGCATCTTCAAACTTTTTCGGCTGTCCTGAAAGCTCATTTTCTTTTCTATGAAAATCACCACTTTTAAAACGTTTTAACCAGACTTGCCAGGTCTGGATTCCAAGGTCGGATTTTTGAACACCAGTATTATTTTAGAGAAAATGTTCTTTTAAATCACAGAATGTCCCGATTACTTAAAACAATATTTTCTGTACAAAAATATTGATATCCAAAAAGCCGGAGACATGGCAGATCTGGTTTTAACCATCGTTCACGAGATTTTTGGGTTAGAGCATGTTAACCATAACCTAGCAATTGATAACTTTCAGCAGCCGTTTTCTTCAAATGAAAAAAGGTCCCCGCATTTTCTGGTACAAAATTCGACATGCTAAAGCTTTTTTTTTCTTTTTTTTTTTCTTTTTTTGCACAATGACAATTAATAACAAACTGTCTTTTGAGGGCGTATGTTTGCCCTCCAAAATGCCGTAGAATTCATTAGTCTATGAATCAGCAAATGTATTATTAACTCCATCTCTTAGCAAAATCGACATTATTAACCGAAACATCTATTACATATTTCTCAGTACATAATAGTATCTTGTACAAAATTAAAGCAATGACTAAAAATTATTCCTCAGGCATAGATTCTGAAACACTTTCCAACAATAACAGAATATTATTAAAAAATTAATTTTTTATATATATACAGATGGATGAAATATCTAAATAAACAATTTTAAAAAATCCATTTTTAGTAATTGCTGTCCATATATATGCAAATTCTTTCGTGCAACTTTGTATCAGATCAATAGAATTTATACGCACCACAAATTATTAAAATTACATAAAGTTAAAAATTTCTGCCACAGCGGAAAACGCACTACCAGCAATTATTGATCATAGTCATTTATTGTAACCTAATTCTTTTGTGCGTCTCTGTAAATGAACGAGAAATGCTACGCACTCCATTCTATAGAAAACGTGTTTTAGTGTATCTCAGTGTTCCTTTTTAATTTTATTAGTTTTGAAATACGGCAACATCAATAAAATGCACAGCAAACGAATTTTCTCCATAGACCATAATGTAACGGAATTATTTTGTGTGTCCCGGTAAAAAAACTATAAAGGCTGCGCACTTCATTTTCAATACCAAACATTCTATAATAAACTCCAATGACATACAAAAATTACAAAGCAATCAGAGTATATTTACGAGAGTTAAAGCACGGTTACACTGACAAAGTGAATTCATAAACACATTACAACTTTGCTATGGAAAGTGTTAATTAACATTAATACTATATATATATATATATATATATATATATATATATATATATATATATTATTTATCGACAATTCAAAAATAAATATTTTATAAAATTTCACGTAATTCTGCAATCATAAATAACTATCTTTAACATACTAAAATTGCTCTTCAAATCGCTACTAATCTTTATTTATTGTGCTTTAAAATTTTCTTGTTTACGGTTATATCAGCCAAGATAAAATAAAAATGTATTAAGGTTCTTTAATATGTAGATCTTTGAAGAGAATAATGCCAAGTTTTATTACATTCTTTCAAGATTAAAATAAAAAGTTATTTTCCGTCACTATTCTTGGATTTTCTTTATGAAATTTCTCTCTTTCACTATTAATGGCGCATGTAAGATTAATTTTATGTAACGCAACTTACGTTATTTAGTTCACGGAAACATAATGGCACCTTTCCGTGCATTTAATATTGCCGAAAATGGAAAAGAATTCTAAACACGAAACATTTACTTCAATTTAATACAGTTTTTATCATGGGGCACCAAAATTACTTAACAAAAATTTTTGAAGTAATGAATAAAAAATTCATCAAGCAACAAAATAAACGTTTTGTTTCATTTTGTGTTTTTTGATTCGGTGATTTTAAGTTAAATAATAAAGTCTTCAGTTTCAATTTACGGAAATATATTTCAGCTATTTATGCTGTGCGCTTCTTGGGCATTAACTTTTTTCAAAAAATTAATTTCACCTGGGGGGAAAAAAATCTAAAATATTAAATGGAATAATATAAAAAGGTGGAAAAAAATTGTATATAATTTTCTTTTAACATATTTCAGTACAAGAACTAAAAATTATTCTTCCGGCATATACATTATCAAACACTCTGAAACAATAACATAATATTATTAAGATTTTTTTTTACATTCAACTGCATGAGATATCTGAATAAGCAATTAAAAAAAACCATTTTCAACAATTGCTGCCCATATCCGGTAACTGTGCATGAATTCTTTTGTGTAGCTCTGTATACGGATCAATAGAATTTATACACACCATATAATACTAAAATTGTATAAAGTTAAAAATTTATGTCACAGCTGAAAACGCACTTCCAGCAATTAGTGATCATAGTCGGTCCTGTAACCGAATTCTTTTGTGTGTCTCTGTAAATGAACGAAAAATTCTATGCACTCCATTCTATAGAAAACATGTTTATTCTTTGCACCTCGGTGTTGCTTTTTTATTTCATTAGTTTTGAAATACATTACATCTATAAAATGCACCACAAATGATTTTTCTCCATAGACCATAATGTAACGGAATTATTTTATTTTTCATGTAAATGAAATATAAATGCTGCGCACTTTATTTTCACTAATGAACATTCTATAATAAACTCCAATAACATACAAAAATTTCAAGGTAATTCGTATAGATGTACGAGAGTTAAAGCACGGCCAGACTGACAAATTGAATTCATAAACACATTAGAACTTTGCTTTGGAAAGTGTTAATTAACACTACGAATATATACATTATTTATCGACAATTCAAAATAAATGTTTTAAGTTTTATAAAATTCCACGTAAAAATTTAATTATGAATCTTTAGCATACTAAAATTGCTCTTGAAATCACTTCTACTCTTTATTTATTGTTTTTTTAAAATTTTCTCGGTTACTTTTATATTACCCGAGATAAAATAAAAATGTATAAAGTTTCTTCATTATGTAGATCTTTGAAGAGAATAATGCCAAGTTTTATTACATTCTTTCAAGATTAAAAAGAAAAAGTTATTTTCCATCACTATTCTTGGATTTTCTTTATGAAATTTCTCTCTTTCACTATTTATAGCGCATGTAAGATTAATTTTATGTAACGCATCTTACGTTATTTAGTTCACGGAAACATAATGGCACCTTTCCGTGCATTTAATATTGCCGAAAATGGAAAAGAATTCTAAACACGAAACATTTACTTCAATTTAATACAGTTTTTATCATGGGGCACCAAAATTACTTAACAAAAATTCGTGAAGTAATGAATAAAAAATTCATCAAGCAACAAAATAAACGTTTTGTTTCATTTTGTGTTTTTCGATTCGGTGATTTTAAGTTAAATAATGAAGTCTTCAGATTCAATTTACGTGAAATATTTTTCAGCGATTTATTCTGTACATTTCTTGGGCATATTAACTTTAAAAAAAAAAAAAAAAAAAAAAAAAAAACTTGTAAAATATTAAATACAAAAAGTGAAAAAAATGTATATATTTTTCTTCTAATGTACACTGTAAAAAATGACGAATGTTTCTGAATCTACGAAAATATAATATAATGACGAATAAATGCATAATATAAACTCATCCTTGTTAACCATGATTCTGAACAGTGTTTCTTTATCTTTAGAAACCTCAGACATCAATGGCATTTCGAGATTTAAAGAATCATTTAGAAAAACAAAATTTTTCTAGATGCCCGTAATTTTCCGAAACCGTTACGAGTAGCTTTTAAAGTGTATTAATCAGTTTTCTAAGCCCGGAATATAGTTTTTTTCGATGCTATCCATTCTCAAGTAAACATTTTCATGTTCAACAAATATGTTTAACAGACAAACATGCAAGATTAACAGCGTTAACATTAACATTAAAATTAAGATTGTTTCTTTACTCTTTCATGTATAAATTAACTTATGCAGCTGAAAACGTTTGCTTGAGAATGGATGACATTCGATAAACAGGTATTCTAGGCTGATGACACTAATTAATACACTATAAAAACCCTTCGAAACGTTTCTGAAAAATTTGGGCAGCGAAAAATACTTTGTTTTTATAAATAACTCTTTAAATTTTGGAAATGGATTGGTTTCTGGGGATTCAAAAGACAACGGAACACGCTATTCGGAATTTCGGATAACTCAGAAGATTATATTATATTTTCGTTCGTGATTATAGTATATTTTCATAAAATAAGAAACATTGGTCATTTTTTACAGTGTATCGAGTGCGCCCTAAGTTCATTACAGCTTTAAAAATTCATTAAAAAGATACAACAAATGATGCTAAAAAATTGCGGTTTGCAGGAATGGGATTAGAGGGAGATCGTTTTTTTTTAAATAACAAAAAAGTTGTGGTTATAAAAATTGCGATAGATGGCGCTGAGATGTATATGAAGCTGATGTATGTAAATTAGGCTGTCAATAAAACCCCTCATTGCACACAGGTTCTTCATTTGATGCCAACAGAATGCTATCTTTACCAGATCAAGCGGTGTTGGTTAATCCTTTTACAAGAACAGGGAATCAGCAACTGGTGCATTGCGAAAATTCCGCACGGCAAAATGACTGAAGACGAGAAAATAGCCTGTTTCATGTGCTGGGATACTGAAGCTTGTCAGGTGCTTTGAAGCAATGGGTCTTTCAATTAATGGCGTTTTAATTTATGGTCTTTAATTAAGCCTTTTACTGTAAGCTTAATTTGTATACATCTGCACTCTAAAAACGACATTTTCTCAAAACTGATAAAAAAAAATACTCATCTGAGTATGTCACATTGTCAAAATGGCTCCGAATCAAAATTACCTAGGTTTGAAACATGTATATACTCATTTCTGAAAACATGCACACACTCAAGAATAAAACATCATGTGCTCCTGTTTGAGTATGTCTATGTTTCAAAAATGAGTATGAACTGACTTCTATGTGCTCATTTTTGAGTATTTCCATGTTTCAAAAAAAGAGTTTGAACTGATTCTAATCCTTTTTGAGTATGTCCATGTTTCAAAAATGAGTATGAACTGACCTCTATGTACTCAGTTTTGAGTATGTCCATATGTTTCATTCAATATTCTGAGCATTTCTGGTATTTCAGAATTGAAAGCATTGGGGTTGTCCTATTTGAAACAAAAAGTTTCATAACAAAATGAAAACATCGATTTACTCAGATTTGAAAGTGTCATTTTTCTCAGCGTGTTTCATATTGTGCATGCCAGCACCATCTACAGTAATTTTTTAAATACAACTTTTTTTGTTATTAAAAAAATCCGATTTTCCTCTAATCCCATTCCTGCAAACTGCAATTTTTTAGCAACATTTTTTTTTATTTTTAATGACTTTCTAAAGTTTTAACGAAATTATGGCGAATCCGGTATTTCATTTTTGTTACCTTTTACAATAATGACGATTTTATTCACAATTTAAGAGTTCTATTTTCTTCCCGCATGTTATGCTAAAAAAATTATTTTACTTAACTTATTTTAATATTTAATACCTATAGGGGAATTTATATATATTTCATTCATTCATTTATTTCTGTAACGAGTAATATCATTCTACTGGTATTTACGTAATTTTATATCCCAGGCGTCGCGATTTCCATGTGCAATTAATGAAAATATTTTTTAGTGCAATTTCACCATCATTTTTGCCATTCATTGAGAGTAGGTTTCACCTTGTGGTTACTACATACTTCTGCTTTGCAGTTTTACTTACCCTTCATACGTAGTATAGGGTAAATCTTGTAATCGTTTTAAAAATCGAAAAAAAAAATTGACGGATTTACACGTTTTAGACACCGGAGATTCCGAAAAACATACTTTTAGAAAAAAAAAATTGTGCCGTCCGTCTGTGTGTCTGTAAATGCTCTATCTCCCGAACAAATTGGGATAGAGACTCGAAATTTGGTATGTACTTAGTATGTAATAATGGGAAGAAGCTTATTGAATTTCAGTAACGTCGATTATCCGGAACTATATTTTTCGGACTCTCGAAATTTTCGTTCTGATATAAGATATATAAAAAATTTCGAAATTGTTTATTTGAAGGAGGGAATATAAAATACAATTTAAAAAAAAAAAAAAAAAATGCATAAAGAATAAAGTCGATCGGATAATGAGTTGCCGAGATATTTGTAATCCTATTTACCACACTCTTCGATTTTTCATGACCCTGTATTTTATCCAAATGTCAATTCAAAGGTATATTTTAATTGGAAATGAGACGCTTAATCCGACGCAATAAACCGTTAGTTAATAGGATTATAATTTTTGGAGTTATAAGATGTTTCTTTTACGTAATTCAGTAACAGAGCATTTAAAGTTTATGACGTCATCAAGCCACGATTTTATTCGAGCAATGCACTTCATGAGTAGTTTACACATGTTTTATTTTCATATTTTATATTATGCATATCCATGATGGGTAAGCATTACGGTTGCCCCCAACGACTAGTTTTACATTGATACTAAATTTTATTGTTAACGGCCAGCTAAAATTTGCTGAAAATTCGTCTTATTACTTTATAAATTACCGTAAAATTCCTCAAACATAAGTAATAAGCTTGATACAGTGATTCCTATACCGTTAATAATTAGATAGAGAAGATATATATATATATATATATATATATATTATATTTTCAACTTTTACTTCTTCATAACGCATGTAAGGTAATTTTACGCAATATTTCAATGTAATTTATTTTCTGGAAACTTAATGGTACCTTTTCGTGCATTTAATATGGGCTAAAGTGAAAACGAATTCTAAACACGAAGCATTTTTCTTCATTCATAAGTTTTTCTTTGTGGGACAGCAGAATTTTATTAAACAAAAATTCTTGAAACATTGAATAAAAAATTCATCAAGCAAAATTATTGGTTTCCTTCTGTGTTTTTAATTCGGAGATTTTTTAAGTTGAATAATGAAGATTTCATACTCAGTGTACGTGAACTATTTTTTACAGATTTATTATATCCATTTATTGAGCATTCGTTTGATTCATTAATTTCATATGAAAAATTCGACACTTGCTATTTTGAAACGAGAATTTTTTTATTTTTTTTCCAAGAAAAAAATAGATTTGTTAAAATTGTATGTTCGTAAAAAAAAATAAATAAATAAATAAATAAAAATAAATAAATAAATAAAGTTTTTGAAGAAAATAGTGATATTTTTGCATTTAGTGAAGAATAATAGAAAAACATTTTTAGTTGCTGTTTATTTTCTGTTATACAGTACATACTATTATCTCATACTGGATTATAAGATACCCTTGGTTAACCGACCCTAGCAACACCGAGGAAAAAAAAAGCATTCAAATGGCATAGCGTTTAGTGAAATTGTATTTCGTATGGCTTGAAAATAAAACGTTTACTTTATAGATAATGAACGTTAATTTCAGGAAAAAAAAGTGACTTCCAGTGAAAAAAGATAATTTTTAAATGGAAATTTTCATTTCCATATATAAAAATTAAATCTACAAAGTTTATATGAAAATGACGTCATTTTCTTATTTCCTTTGCTTTTATTAATTAGTGCTGATGCTACTTTAAATATGCATTGAATGTTTTGTTCCATCACCGCCCACTGAATACTAGGCCTGAGTGCTGACACAAAAATTGCGACAGTCGTAGGCGGAATTTTTTTCAGCGTGTGTACGGTCCCTTGAAATTCAATACCAATAATTTCTAAAAGTTTTCTCCGCCTTATTTTTCTGAGATTCAATAAGTCAAGGAAAACTTTTAGAAAATACTGGGGTGTAAAATTTGGGGACCGTACAAAAGTTTTACAAATTCCGCCTTCGAGCGCCGTCATTTTTGTGTCAGCGCTCAGGCCTAGTATTCAGAGGGCGGTGGTTCCATCCTAAGTGACGTCATATTTTATAATACACACACACATATATATATATATATATATATATATATATATATATATATATATATATATATATATATATATATATATATAATATTTTTTTATGAAATTAAAATGTCTATTTTTTATAGTAAATCTTTTAATTCCAAATACATTTAAACGAAGGTGTACTCATTTTAACGCACTTATAGTAAAAATTTTAAACTTTATATATGAAAAATGCGTATTATCTGCTCAGAATGACGTCAGTTTCGGATGCGAAAATATAGCCTGTGGATCTGAAGTTTTATTGGATTATAAAAACAAAGAACGCTGTATATATATATATAATGCATATTATTTTACATACAAAAATTTCGGGAACCAGACTTTGGTCGCACTATACCGCTTACATTTTTCTGCGTTACTATACCGCTTACATTTTTCTGCGTTTACTATACCCCTTACTATACTGCTTACTATACCGCTTACATTTTTCTGCGCTTACTATACCGCTTACATTTTTCTGCGTTACTATGCCACGTACTATACCGCTTACATTTTTCTGCGCTTACTATACCGCTTACATTTTTTTCGTTTACTATACCGCTTACTATACCACTTACATTTTTCTGCGTTTACTATACCGCTTACATTTTTTCTGTGTTACTATACCGCTTACATTTTTCTGCGCTTACTATACCGCTTACATTTTTCTGCGTTACTATACCGCGTACTATACCGCGTACTATACCGCTTATGCATTTTTCTGCGCTTACTATACCGCTTACATTTTTCTGCGCTTACTATACCGCTTACATTTTTCTGCGTTACTATACCGCGTACTATACCGCTTATGCATTTTTCTGCGCTTACTATACCGCTTACATTTTTCTGCACTTACTATACCGCGGTGCAATAGCGCACAGGCAAGCATGCGGAGCGCGACGCGCCCGCCCCGCCCTACCTCATACCAGAAAATTAAAAACAGATTTTTATAAGATAACCTGTGCAGATGGTTGAAAAAAGGGGTAAAGAGTGGTCTGGAAAAAGTAGCCAGTAATTTTTGTCGAGTTCTAAATTGTATGTATATGAAGTTTCGTACAAATCTGTTAAAAATTGTAGATTCATAAAAGGAACATATACACACACTTTGACTTTTATATCTATACTATAGATGCAAAATTTTGTTCCTATACTCATTTGGAAATCCGGAGAAATTTCCATCTACAAATATTCACGCACTTTCCAAATTTCTTTGGTTACGAAAATAATTCGAAAATCGGCAAGAAGCAGATGTAACACAGGTGCTTTTATTACATAGAATCCGAAATCTAGATGCAGGTAAAGTTTCATTCGCCATCTTGCTTCAAAATGGCGGACACTTACAGATTTCCAATTCAAAAAGATGTACATTAAAAAAAATTACAGAATCCCAAAAACTTTTTACTTTTAAGTGTTCGGCCTTGATATAAGGATTCCAGAACATTTTTTGTTTAGCCTCTGTCTTAAAAAATGGTTGAGATATAGCAGTTTCAAATTCTAGGATGCTGATTTTTCCACAATCAGGTTTTATGAGCTTTAGAGAACGTGGTTTATCGCAAATTTACTTTAACTGTTGTAACCATTGTTGCTACTCTCATACGCTTATAACCATACAGTCATATCCACCAGTGTCAAATTCTCGCCAAGTTTGGCAGTACTTGGCGACAAAAATAGGTTCGCCATTTAGCGATAGCTGACTAATTTTTTGAAACTGCCATTCAAATTCAGTATTGGCGAAAATTGGTAATCTTCTATAATCGGGTTCCGCGCATTTTACTTTCGTGTTTTTGAGTAAAATTAACTGAATTTTTAGAAACAATGAATAGGGAAGATACCTGTTCCTCATGGTCCTACAGGTCGGAAGTACTTTTAGGTAGATTTCGTAAGAAATACTACCTATTACATTCTCCCCTAATTTGGAATTTTTGAAAAATTTTTGAAGATCTACGCCGATCATCACTCCGAGAACCCAAAACAACCCCCAGTTCAAAATTTTATCTATCTATCTATGTATGTCACTTTTTTATGGACACGATAACTCCCATAATTCTGCACAAATCTCTTCCAAACTGATACATAAAATCTCGGTCAAGTTCGTTAATGGGCAACATCAAACCAATGGGGGGGGGGGGGCTTTTTCTGAAAACAGAAAAAACCCATAACTTCTTAATTATGATACGTATCGAATCCGTTTAAAGTTATTATTACTTCTAGGAAAAGGGCCGAACATTTATGTATGGCAGATTTTTGATATCATTAAAAATGGCCTCAAGGGGGAAAAATAGGGGAAAAATCAGAACTTTGTCAATTCACAAGATAACAAATCCGCTTAAATGTATTATAATTTTTCTTAATATTATCTAAAACTTTTATACTGACAAGTTTCTTATAGGACCAACCCTTATACAATATATATATATATATATCCCTGCCGGCTCCGCCTACAAACAAGTTAGATTTCGAAGTGGACGGTTCCAACTGCTGCATCGTGGCAAAAAGGTCATTTTTTCCGCAATTCCCAACAAACAGGAGCCCCACGGTCTGCATCTTCGAAATCTACCTGTGCCTGTAGGCCGAGCCGTCAGGGAATTTTCTTTCTTTCAAACAGTATAAATAAAAGACAAAATTTGTTTAACTTCTTAAATTTGATTTATTTGTTATGCATAAATATTCTTTTATGATGGCACCCGTTTATTTTATTTTATGATAATAGCTATTTACAATAATATAGCTATTTACAATTTATAATAATTTTAATTGTTGTTGAAAGTTCATACAATTTGAAAATTCATCAAATTATGTCCTCCCGATTATTCGAGGATTTCGATTTTCCCCATACTTCTGGTTCCACGAGTTGAGGATAATTGGAACTCTACCGTATGCTAATAAATCTTTTTTACTATTAATGATGCATATAAGATTAATTTTATGTAATGTTTTCTACATCATTTTAGTTCTCAGAAACATAATGGTACATTTTCGTGCACTTAATATGGTAGAAAACGGATTAAAAAAACGAAACACGAAACATTTACTTCAATTTAATGTAATTATAGTTTTTCATGTGGGGCGCAAATTTACTTTAAAACATTTTTAGCGCATTAAATAAAGAATTCATCAAGCATATTTTGTTTCCTTTTTTCCCTTTTATGTTCTTTTGTGATTCTAAGTTGAAATAATGAAGACTTCAGATTCAATTTACATGGAATATTTTTAGCTATTTTATTCTGTACAATTCTTGAGCATTTACTTTTTAAACAAATTAATTTCATCTGAAAAATTCTACGAAAGACGTTTTTTGTTTCTTCGTGTTTTTATGTTATTCGGTGATTTTAAGTTGAATAATGAAGACTTCATATTCAATTATCCGTGAAATATTTCTAGTGACTTATTATTCTGTATTTTCTCGGTATTCGTTTTCTGTTTTTTCAGGAATTCTTCGCATCGATTTAGTTTCTTTAAGAAAAATAAAATCAAGCATTTTTTTTATATACATATATAAAAAATATAGAAAAATACTTATTAAAATTATTAAAAAGGTGCATACAATTTATTAAAAATCATATGTAAAAGATGTTAAATTACATACTTTACCATCCCCCTCCCCCCCCCCCCCCAAATTTGAATTTAACATCTTTTACATTCTATGTCTTAAAACGAAAAGGGATAGATTCACAAAAAGATTGATCTATTTGCGCATGCGTGAGATTAAATCTAAAACTGTTGAGTTTTATGGTATACTCGAATGCGGTCAGCGTAGCCCAGTGGTCTAAATTGTTATTTTAAGCTCTGGCTCTCTGCATAGAACGTGGGTTCGAATCCCTTTTTAAACAGGATGATTTCTGCAATACTTTTGGCTATAATTCATTTTAATTACTGTAATATTTTCATGAAAAGAAGTTGTAGGATTTGTAATTTTTTTTTATTCGAATGCTTTTTAATTAAGTAAAGTTTAACACCCAACAATATATCCATAAAATAATATCACTAATTATAATTAAAATGTAGACAAATGCTTAAGTGATTAAAATAAATAACAAAAGGATTATAAAAACCTTTTTAATGTTTCAACATACGTTTCAACGCTACATTTCGGCGTCATTTTCAAGAAAAATATAATGATAAAAAATATTCTTGCAAATTTTGAAAAAATAACCTTGAAGACACGAATCACGAGATCCAAATATCTAAAAAAAAAAAGAAAAGCAGGTGCTTGAAGTAGCCAACTGTAATCGTAAAAATTATATTTCGTTATTGCTTTTTCAAACGGAAAAGAATCTCGTGCCAAATTTCGGGCAATTCAAATGAAACGGTTTCGTTGCAAATGTTTGCGTTACGCATGTAGATTTCTATGGATTCACGGATAATGGATGGGTAGTAGGCTCTTGATGGGTAAATTATTTTACTATTTTTAAAATCAATTTCTATTGCTTCAGTTCTATTAAGTCGTGCCAGTGCTGTAGTACTCCTGTCATATTTGATGAAGAGTCTGCTTTTCTCTTTTTTTACATATTTGGATCTCGTGATTCGTGTCTTCAAGGTTATTTTTTCAAAATTTGCAAGAATATTTTTTATCATTATATTTTTCTTGAAAATGACGCCGAAATGTAGCGTTGAAACGTATGTTGAAACATTAAAAAGGTTTTTATAATCCTTTTGTTATTTCTTTTAATCACTTAAGCATTTGTCTGCATTTTAACCCAACAATATTTTTACAAATTAAAAATTGTATTAAAAATATAATAATATAAATAAAAAATATTTGTATTAAAAGCAAAAAAAAAAAAAAAAAAAAAAAAAAAAAAAAACTGCATGTAATTATTAAATAAATTGAACTGATCTACAAATTTTGTTACATTTTGTATGACCATTATCAAGGATATATATGTATACTTTAAAAAAAAAAAAAATGTGATTATTTTTCGTAAAAAAAAAAAAGATAAGGAAAGGAAAATATTTCTCTAAGAACTATAAAATATTTTTTTTTATATCCATGGTTTAATAATTAAATAATGTATTAAAATATTAAATTAAATTCAAGTAATTATATATATATATATATATATATATATATATGTGTGTGTGTGTGTGTGTGTGTGTGTGTGTGTAGGATTTGAATTTAAACATACTTCATTTCCTTTATGAGGTGTGTGATCATCAAATTAACTGACGCTCTAGTATTTTTATTATCCGTGATTTCAAAGCACGAGTTATAAAAAGTTTGGATCGCGAGATCAAGATTGGAATATCTTCAAAATTGGAAAAAGAGCCAGTCTTATAATTTTTATCACCGAAGAAGCGTCGAAGTGCGGAAGAGTCAATTAAGGCACTGCTAGACCTAATTGGACTATGCGACAGTAAGAATATTGTATCTTTTGGGTGAGACGTGTAATATATTATGAAGAAATAACGAACGAAGCGTTGTGAAATTATTTTTCTAGAATGGTATTAAACTTCACGTTTTTGTTATTTTGAAGTCTAGTTGTTCAATTCATTTAGTAAATTAACTTTTTACATATCACCTTACTACACACACACACACACACACACACATATATATATATATACAGTATATATATTATAATAGAGTAATATTAATTTTGAATAATGTTAGGAATTAAAAACAAAAATTACAGTTAAAACTACAACATGATTAAATAATTTCCCGTGTTTTTCATGAAGAAATGAGAGTTCTATAATTTTTTCAAGTTCTGGGGCACATGGTTTTAGAAATACTGTGGGATGGGGAAATATTTTGCTTGAAATGATTAAAAGTGCATTTTAGCACTTTGGCAAAATGCACCCTGCCATTTTTAAATCTTAAAAAAAGCAGGGCACTGCACCCTTAAAAAATGCCTTAGAAGAAACATTAAGTTAATAAAAGCATGGTAAAAAAGGCAATTTTTAAGGATATTTCAAGAGAGTTTGGGAATTATCCGGCGAAAACATTTTCAAACGTTATCTGTTGTCAGTCTTTTAGCGATGATTCTTTCCCATTGGTAATACGATCTTTTCTTTGGGATTTTCGACTTTTTATCTTTTTTATTGCATATACACCCTATCCCCTTTTCGTATATTTTTCTTTCGAAATTCTGAAGAAGAATCTCTTTATGCCTGGATTGTACCATCGGCTGTCGTTTGAAATATGCTGTCAGTTCTGGAAGATGTAAAACATTCCTCTTTTTCCCCCCTATCCAATGTTTACGTTTGGGAATTGCATATCTATAGATGGTCTCTTTTACGGTTCGATGTTATAAATGCGTGGAATTGCAGTGGATTTTTTTTTTTAAAGTTATATTTTTTTACGTTTTTGGATTCTATTTTTTCTTTTGACACAATTTTTATTGCTTTCTACCAGTTTCAGATGATACGTTTTAAAATATTTTAGTTTATGGTTATTATATTTGTAATTTTTAGTTTAAAAAATAACATTAGCACTTTACAAGAATTTTGAGAAGTGTTTATGAATTTGGTTTGTCTGTCTGCCTGGCCGTGCTCTAACTCTCGTAAATAAACTCAGATTGCCATGCAATTGATATAGGGGAAGGTTGTCTATAATGATCCACATATGTTTTCTTTCAGACAGGTTGCGCTATCTACAGGGTAACACATAAACTAGAAACAATGGCGGTATTCAAGCGATCGCAGTATTACGCATCTGAATAGAATTCTTTGAAAATTTGTTTTTTATAACATTTATTTATCATTAGGTAGGCCCTAACTTTCACATTTAATTAGATTACAGTCTTTCATGTACAGACATATAACTTGGTATATTTAATGGAGTATGTTTTTAGATGTGAATTACACTTATATACTGTCGTAATTACTTTTATATCTTTATTTTGCTGATAAAAAAACGATTTACAATTATTTTTGAATGAAGGATCATTTTGCCCTTTGGTGAGGGTAAAATGATCCTTTGGACACTTAAAAAAAAAATTATTCTATTCCCTATTTAATTTGGATTTAAAATAGTATTAAAACATGTTTATAATGCAAAATATAGTGTAAAACATAATAGCAAAGAACCAAATTTTTATTTAAACAGTTATGTTATTTTACACGAGTTTTTTCCTTAAGGGGATCATTTTAGGCCAACTTCCCCTATGTTATTAAGGTTTACTATGGCATGTTCGGTATTGAAAATAAAGTGTGTAACGTTTATAGTTCGTTTACACGGACACTCAAAATAATTCCATTACATTACGGTCTATGGGGAAAATGTTTGTCAGTATATTTTAATGTTGTTAAACTGTTCAAATATATTTAAATTGATATATATATATCACTGAGGTGCACTACAAGATACTTACTATAAAATAGACTGAGCGTAGGATTTATCGTTCATTTACGTACATAATAGTAAAAACAAATAGTTACATGCAAATAGTTTACATACATAAAACATTTGGCATATAATGAGCGTTGATCATTTCGGATTGCTTTTTGAAACAACCAAATTGCGGTGATAATTTTTTTTTAACAATATTTCAAAGTTTTAGTCTAGCTTTTATGTTTCTCTCTAAAATTATACTCTCTCTCTCTCTCTATATATATATATATATGTTATATAAAAAATTTATTTCCTTCGTATCCTTCCATTTTATTCGCATTAATCTTTTAAAATTAATCTAACTTCTGTCATAGTCAGTATTTCCTTAATTCTTAATAATATCTATTCCTATTTAAAGTCCTTTTAAAAGTAAATATCCGTATATTAATAATTATTTTATTCCAAATAGTAATCTAAAATTTAAGATCATTCGTAACTTTTATCAGTTCCCCAATCTATAAAATTCTGAGACGCGTTCTCATTTCGAATGTTTTTTAAAGCCATTTTCTTTTTATTATTATTATTATTATTGCTCTGAATTTTTCGCGCGCTTGGGATTTTAACTTCAAAATTGGTCCGCACCCAAGTAAGGGATTCTTTATTGTTTTAGCCTCGCCCTCTAGCCTCATTCGTTGGGCTGGAGCTAGCTTCTCACTCATTGGGTTGTGCGCTCGTGACGTAATTCTGTGTATGTTTCCGCGGAGAGAACAAAACTCGCCCGCACGGGTCGGAGCGGCAGATTTTTGACGTTTTCGGAAGCTAAACAAATATGTGTCTGGTATTTTTAATTCCGTAGAATATTCATCTAGCCCAGTAACATCTTAATTCAATGAAGTGAAGCAACGTTAGCCCGAGGGCTATAAGTTTTAGACCTTTGGGAATCGTTTCTGTGTTGTTCGTCTTCTAATAAAATTATTTGTCTGGAGATTGGCTGGATTTATTGGAAAACTTTGGTGGACTAATTTCATTGCCTTCTACTTCGCCATATTCGCTAATATCGACTGCAACTTGCTATATCGTTGAAGTACTGCCATCTTTTCATCGAATATTATTCATCGTGATATCTCAACCTCGTCAAAATGCTACATATACATATAAGCATAATCTTAAAACTTTGCTAAATTCCAAGCAAACCGCACTCAAACAACGTCAAAAATTAACTTAACACAACATTATAAACTATAAACAGAAACAGAAACTAAAACATAAACGAAAAATAAAGCAAATTAAAATCCAGTATAACCATTGGAGACATGCGGGCATGACTTGAGATATGTACCGCTGGGTTATCGCCTGGCTGTAGAATCCATAAATTTCACCAATCATTTCTTGAATATTTGAACTTAATTTTTCAATCCGTATTAAACAGTTTATAAATATATTTCTAAAAGTGGATATATATACGTTAGAGTTGAAATTTAACATATTTATTGTTTCAACATTAAAACTCTTTTTATCATATACTCCTGTGAAAAACTCCCCATTTTTAATTTCTATCTATCTATATATAGTAATGCATTTTTAAAAAGAATGCGAATTGTAGCCTATAATTTTTTTAAGAGAGGTAGATTTCTATGTACTTCAAATATACAAATCTAAAATTACAATTCATTCTGCCAAGTAGTTTTTGAGTTACGCCTAACAAAACCACCCGCGTCGCAATCTGTTTTGCAATGATTACAAATGAATTTAACATTAGGAATTCCAAACTTTAAACCAAATGACTTCCCGTTTGGTATCGTGAGATAAAATTTACCAAAAAATCCAAATATGATATGCCAAATTTAGGTATTCATATTGAAAATTTGAGTTTGGTACAATTTTAGCATGAAGACGGTCCCCTAAGCTTTTTTTTTTTTTTTTTTTAACAGAAATTGAAATAAGACAATTCCCAGTTCAATAACTACTTCCATTTTTTTTTTTTCTTCTGGGACAATTTAGTGATTAAAAAATTTTTAAGGTGTACTTTTTCCTTTTTCGGCCAACTGTATATTGATAAATAGTGAGTTAAAGGTATTATAAAATCATTTAGCAAAGAATTCTTTCAAGGAAGTCTGTTTAGATGTTTCTAAATTTCCGATTTTAGAAACATTTTTGAAGAATCAAAAAAACTTTATTGCCTAGAAAGATCCTGCGTTTTATTTTGTACGTAGTATCCCTAGACAAAATCCGATATTCTCTACTGATTCAGATATCTGCGCAGGCATCAGAAAATTTCGGCTTTAAAACGTCATCCGTCGACCAACATAAAAATGAAATAGTTGCTGTTGCTTTGGAAAAAAAAGTTCTATTTCTTCCTCGAGTTTTACATCGATTGCTTCAAGAAAGAAATTTCGAAAACATATAGGAATAAAGTGTAATGTGGTTCAGGAGATTTTTTTCATGTCTGATATTACAAAGAAAAGTGCTTCAGAGTTTTTAAAGTTGTTCTTGAAATGTTTTTACCTACAAAAATGAAAAGTGTAAAATTACATTTCCTAGAATTTTAATTTTTTGATTAAATGTGAATTTCAGATTATTATAGGAGTATTGGGTAGTTAGTTAACTTATCCAGTGAAAAACATGTAGATTTTACCGTATTTTTCGATACGCTATTAAAAGTAAACTAAAAGACTTTCATAGTTCACCTGCTGCCATTTTTTTACTTCTATTAATTTACATAAATAAGGACATTCTCATTTTTATCCCCTCTCCCAATAAAGCGAAATCTTTATGGTATACAGGATAATTCGCTACGGCCGGAGTGTACAAATTTCTGGGAGGACTCAAAGACTAATTGAAATCGTATAGCAATGCAGATTCGGAAACGCAATCGGAATACAATATAGGACGTTTTTGGGGAACCGGCATAACATCTGTAAAACTATTTTGGTTTTATCTTCTTTCGATATATTTTCTGAAGTCACATGAAAGTTCTGGTGCACGACATACCCGTGGATAGTGAGCAGGTCCCACGCGTCAGTTTAGTTGCCGCGACTAAAGGCAGTTCAGAATAAGGGTTACCAAATTGAACATTAAAACACAAACATTTTATGTAAAATAGTTCTGTAAGTACCAAGAAAATTGCCTAACAAATGTGCAAACACATCATGGTATTCACTATGTTATACCAACTGTTTCATAGCTTTATTTATAAGGGCACTTTTCCAGTTGCCTTGGCGACACAGAGAAAATGTCCTTGGCGAGAGAAGGAAATTTGGCAACTTATTTTCTTGTAACCTACTCAGTGTTTCCTATACACAAGAATTTTATTATTATTATTATTATTTATGCAATTTATTTAATATAAGGAAGCCATTTATCTATTTTTATATACAAACAGAAGTAAATTCTATGTAAAAACTATTTTCACAGCTGTTTATAACATTTGGAAACACATCTCACTTTCTGAAGCCAGTAGTGCGCCAAGCTTTTAAGGAAAGGGCAAGAAGGGCCCTATAGTCCAAAAGTACCTTTATAAGTATCCTTTACTGCAGAGTGATAATAACAGTGAGAATTTAACAGTGAGAACTGAATTTAATTCCTGCTATACATATTTCTTTCTTTCTTTCTTTTACTTCCCCTTCATACGTAGTATAGGGTAAGTCTTGTAATCGTTTTAAAAATCGAAAAAGTTTTTTTGACGGATTTACACATTTCTCTCTCAGACACTAGAGATTCCGAAAAACATATTTTTAGAAAAAAAAAATTGCCGTCCGTCCGTGTGTGTGTGTAAACGATCTGTCTCCCAAACAAATTGAGATAGAGACTTGAAATTTGATATGTACTTAGTCTGTAAAAATGAGAAGAAGCTTATTGAATTTCAGTAACCTCGATTATCCGGAACTATTTTTTTCGGACTCTCGAAATATTCGTTCTGATAAAAGTTATATAACAATTTTCGAAGTTTATTTTAAGGCGTGAATATAAAAGACTAATAAAAAAACACAAATTTTGCATAAAAAATGAAGTCGATCGAATAATGAGTTGCCGAGATATTTGTAATCCTATTTTCAACACTCTTCGATTTTTTATGAACTGTATTTCATCCAAATTTAAATTGAAAGATATATTTTATTTGGAAATGAGACGCTTAATCCGACGCAATAAACCGTTAGTTAATAGGATTATCATTTCTGGAGTTATAAGGATGTTTCTTTTACGCAATTCAGTAGTAGAGCATTTAAAGTTTATGACGTCATATCAAGCCAGGATTTTATTCGAATTGCATTGCTTATTATAAATAGTTCACACATGTTTTATTTTCATATTTTATACTATGCATATCCGCGATCGGTAAGTATTACGGTGGCCCTCAACGACTAGTTTAATTTTGCATTGAAGAATATGATATTTTATGAAGCTGTGAAACAACTTATACTAAAATTTCCTCTTTATTTGAAGTGCTGGGTTTAAACTCATGTCGCGCTCGTCGACCTAACCGTTCGGAGTTTTCCGTTGGTTTTCTTCGAACCTTGCGTAAATACGGGTTAGGATCCCTTAGAAAGTCCCCGAGTGCCCCCCCCCCCCCCCTTCGGCCTATATCCGTATCGCAGATAATCGGCCGTAACAAATAACCAACAAAGCAACCTCTTTATTTGAGCTTTCATTTAAATCGGTACTTGCATGTCACGTATTAATCGTAACAAAGTTTTTGTATTAAGCGTTACAGCCCTAAAAGAATTTCAGAAATGTTTAGTTTTCTAATAAGAGCGACTATTGGATCCATTTCGTCAATTGGGAATTATTTCCTCAAATATCCCTCGTAATCTAATAATTCTGTTTCTGCAAATGGAATATTCGGGATCCGTTCGTTTATTTTGTCGTTCTATTTATACATGGTTAAATACGTGTATAGAATGCAACGATTCGCTAATTCTTCCATATCCGGATCCGCGTAAATGTTTTCGCCTGCAAAAAGGGAAATGTAATTTCGAATTGTAGTTTGTGGATATAGTAAGCATCTTAATGGAGAAAAACTTTCGCTATTTTTATTCTTTCGATAAACAGATGACAAAACTGAATTACTTATGAGATTTGGGTTGGAATTGTTTCGTTTTCTAGGAGGCAACATTTTCTAAAACTGTTTTTGATATTACATTAATTCAGATGTTTTTGCATTATCCCGCAAAATAAGAAAAGTTGTGATGTTTAAGAAGGATTTTACTTAAACAAGTGGGGTAAATATGATCGAAGATCGCACAAAGGGTTTCGTTTAATATTCCTTTCAAAACACTTTATCCTTTCTTTAATAAATAATCCAAATAAATTTCATCCCCCCCCCCTCTCAAAAAAAAAGTCATGTTTTTTATAAAGTAAAAATTTACCGATCTATTTTTCTCGTTTTTTCGAGTACCTGAACCGGCTCGATAGCGGGCTTAGTTATACTCTGTCATAATAATATCTGTCATCTAAACTAAATGCGATATTTAAAAAAAAAAAAAAAAAAAAAAAAAAAAATCAATTTCAAAATTAAACATGTTGTATTGAGATCTTCAAAATGTTAAAATATGTCAATATTTCCATAATCGGGTTTTTATCATGATTCAATACGTTCCTCAAACTCATAACATTATAATCACTTGCGGACGTCATATCTACTTGCTTTCTCTATTACTCATATTGATACTATCTTTCATTATTCTTAAACATTTGAAAAAGTCCGTTAAACTTCCAATATGACGTCAGATTAATTTTCTTTTTAATTCTATAATGACGTCATATTAAGCTGCTTTCTGTACTTACACATACTCATACTACTTGTGTTATTAAGAAATGTTTTAAAATTTACGTTTTATTACCAATATGACGTCATATTATCTTTTTCCAATTAGTGAAACTTTTTTATTTCATTTTCATTTTTTACGTGGAAATTTTTCAATAGAAAATTAGTTATTGTAGAAAGAATTTTATTGTGGATATTTAATTGTAGGCAACTGCTATAACGAAAAATGTTTAAATTTAATAGGAAAAGGCGATTAGATTTTTGGTTTTTTATCTCTCTATATTAAAATAATACGATTTTTTTCAAAATTTTATGATTTTGAGCGTGACAGTAGGTATTTAGCTGTAAGTACACAAAATTTCATGTCTGTAAGTTATGCAGTTTCTGAGAAACGACTCTGCGACGGACAGACAACGAAGCGGGACTAATAGGGTTTCGTGAGATGAACGAAACCCTAAAAATATACTTTTATTAGGTTTTGTGGGCAATATAACAGGTGACCGTATTTACTCGTGTATATTGTGTACTCCCCCCCCCCCCCAAATTTTCATGGTAAAAAGTTGGGTCATACATTATTTTAGACGATTTCCATGGTACTTACAGAACTATTTTACATAAAAATTTGTATTTTAAAAGATCGATTTGGTAACCCTTATTCTGAAATACTTTTCTACATCGTAATTTTCATGACAATAATTCTTTCTATAAGTAAGTTTTCCTGTATTATATGAAATTAACTATATTATTTCGAAGCATATATGTTTATGCATAGTCCATAAAGACACAGTTATCATTCTGGAAAGCTTTCGAATTATCTAAAGAAAGGTTTCATCTTATGTTAATTAACATTGTTACTTAAACAGAAATTTAGAAGTA